>OU426938.1:13090327-14480384 GCA_911387795.2 Apamea monoglypha
AATAGATGTATCTTCTTGTAAAAATTAGTGTTCAAAACATCAAAAACTTATAATATATGGAATAAAACTGATAATTTAAATAAAGTAAATTTATGCTGTCGAATGGTTAGATAACCTACGTTCAATCTATTTAAAATCGAATGGTCTGCAAAAGTGACATAGAATGTTCTGCTATAAAAGGTAGACCCACTTATTTCCATGTCCTAGAAATATAGATAGACGACAGTCTGATCTCAGTCTCAATCTGTCAAAAATACCTCTAATTTCCCTACATTTTTGACAATTGTTTGTCGCCAAGATTTTGAACTGCGACTAGATTTTGAACGTTTTAAATTACGAGAATTGGCCTTCAGATTTATTGGAAAGATGTTTTTGTAAATTACAATTCTACTAAAGAAACACACCAAAGCAAAGATTTCAGATTCATTGCACTTTGGGGTCGTGCCCTCTGACTTGCATGACTATAAGATAGTAGAAGTAACGTTATTGTGTAAACTTAAATTACTTAGCCGTAAACTAAGAAGTATTACAAAACTCCTAAGAAGTTTGTATTCTTTAATGAAAAACACGATAGTTATGAATATTGGTATAGTTGTTAATAAGACGCTAAATGCTTTAAAGTTCGTATGAATCTACCGGCTTCGGGAACAGAGTCCAAGCTAATGGTGGCTAGTAATTCAGAGAGGCCTCTTTTAAATGAGTGCTGTTTTTGGAATCCGGTCTTTAAACTTAACGTTCGTAACGAGCTTCTGGGAAATTTGGTTGAATGCCTTGGCCATTAGGACATTGACTGGGAATCTACCACGCTTCACATAACAATCACCTCTTGCAAACTTCATCATAATTTCAGCCGAAAGACGTCCACTGCTGGACATTAGCCTCCCCAAGCATCGCCACTTCGACCGGTTCTGAGCTTCGCACATTCAATGGATTCCTGCGGTCTTCATCAGGTCATCGGTGTACCTTGTGGGAGGCTTTCGGCCCCATCGGCCATATTGGTATGGTCCAAGGTAATATTGGTTCGAAATCCAGAGAACAAAACCTCCTAAATACCTAAGTATTGTTTTTGAATCAGGTCTTTAAACCGTCTACCTAATGTGAGCCTCTTGATAATTTGATTGAGGGTCTTGGCCATTAGGACATTGACTGGAAAGACAATAGTCATGACGTCATGGCCGAATCTGCCACACCTCACCTTGTGCAATAAGTCAAGATATTTGATTATTTTGGTAATCTTTTTCAGTTTTTATAAGATTCTCGTCATGCGGTACTTACCTGACTTTACTTATGGGCTATAGCATCGTTAATCATAGAGGGTATTCAAAAATCAGGAATGATAGTTTCCTAGTTAGCAAAATAATTAAAAAAAGTTCAACTCACCAAAACTTAAAGGTACAACGTTGGCACCCTCTTCTGAGCTCCCAAAGACAATTTGTTACCAATCTTCTTGTAGCCTTCATTCTTAACTCTAGTTTTAGGTTTGTCCGGATCAGGACACCCCTTCAGCTCCCAAACCAGGTTTGTCAGTGACTTCGGCCTGCTTAGTTTCCTCGACCTCTTTTCTGGTAGCTTAGGACCATTTCCTGAATCTCCCGACGTCCTCCCACCCGAATGACTGGAATCTAAAGTACCATCTAGCTCCATAGCTTGGTGGATATTTGATAAGCTCTTATACCGAATATTAAAGATTGGGGAGTCACCTTTGATTGGTCGAATCGGACTAGCTACTGGACTAGGAGCCTCTTTTGTCGGCGAAGTACTTTTCTGGCGAAAAACCATTCTATTCTTATTGTTGTTCACACTGTTTTTGATGTATAGTTTAGGCAGGTTAGCTGCTGGCGCTATAGAACATTTCTCTTTATACACAGTGACTGGAGTTTCTTTTATTTGTGCTGGTGCTTTTCGTGTTCTCTTTTCTGCCTTTTGGATGTTTAATGGCTTCTTTGTTGGTATAGTTTCTATTGGCGGTGGTTCTGGCTTTATTTCTGTGATTAAAGGCATGTGGATAGGAGTTGCTGCTGGTGAAGCAGGAGCCGATTCGTGTCTTGGAGTTGGCTCGTTTGAGTAAGAAGCTTTTATATTCTTAGGGAGAGGAGCAAAGCCTCTGACGTAGTCATAAATTTGGTCTATTTCATCATATTCGTCTGGAATACTATTCTCGTCTCGATGACTGCTGTAAATGTGATTGTGACGTGACATATGTTTGTGCTGATTAGCTGTATCTGAAGACACACTACGTCGAAGGAAATATCCAGTTTTGACTATTGGAGGCGCGTGTAAAGGCCCATTTAAAAGCCTCTTCGGGTCGCCCAACTTTCCGTCTAATACATGTATTCTGTCTACGACATCTACTAACAATCGATTGCACTTTTCCACTAATCTAGAGAATTCCATGAAATTCTTTATTTGATCCTCATTTTTGCATCTTTGCATTTTGAGTGGCGCCGCCAAAGGTAATGCCACTAACGCGTTGCCTTCTTTAGGAAGAGGAAGAGCGAAGACATGATCTTCCTCAAACATGGAGAGCAGTCTTAATTCTGGAACAAAATGGCTGGCACTTTTGAGCCCTCTTGGCGGAGTACCGTGAACCAGTCTCACTGTTATAGGCAAACGTTTAGTCAACAAAGTCTTAGCTGTATGTACTCCACTTATATTCTCTTCCTTAGCCACAGCTGAAAACTTCCCTCTCTGATCCAGGCTTAGTAGAACCATATCGCCTTTAGAATCTGTACATTTCAAATACTTATTCTTACCTAAGAATGTTTCTCCTCTTGGCATGATTATTTCTCCAGCTGGTAAATTTCTTGCTCCATCAGCTGTAAGATTGCCATCTAAGTCTGTTTTAGCACAAATAACTCTGACTGGTTCTCTGACAAGACAGCCATCATCTAGTTTCCTTCTAGCCAGTTCGGATACTGATTCAATGCACCTGACTGCCCGGCCTTCTTCGCTTAGCAACTCAAAGTATCCTTTGTACGTTTCTGGGATAGCTATCCTCGGCCCGACACTAACCATCCGTCTCCCTTCTTTAAGTTTGATAGCTTGAGCGATGATCTTCTTTCTCTTTCCTGCAGATACGAGTAGGGCTGTGCTTTGTAGCCCTGGGCTTGGGAGCGTTGGTACGCCAAGTCCTCCATACTGTCCTTTGATGATTTTGGCCACGCTTGGCAGGCGGTTCTTGACTGCGAACTCGCGGAGGTAGCTGCCTTCGTCGTTCCAGCGCGATGCTGCGGCCACTACTTGGCCGTCTGTGGCTGCCATGTCGGGTTTAGTCACATCTGTGGAAGAGAGAAAAAATATATTATAATTTGAAAAGCATAATCTAAAGCTGTGTTTTATGGGGTTCAAGAGAGCAGACTGAGAGGTAAAACATTGAATAATCATTTTAAGTTTATCTTTGTGGTAGGTTTTTAATCTAACAAAAACTTTAGCTGGAGTTGCATTTAAGTTTGCCTTTTACAAGAAATAATTCATATTTTAGTATAAAATATATAAAGGGCATTTTTCCGATAGGCTTGACCTGAAAAACGTAGATTTGCATACAAAAATCTTCGGAAAAAAAACTTTTACATTTCGACCAGTCTACAAAATATTAGATAATGATTTTCCTTATACAAAGAAAGTGTGATACACATAAGAATCTCACGACTGCTACCGTATGCGGTCAAAACCGTTAAACTAAACTTCGGTTAACCAACAGGAAACCTAGTTTTACAATAAACATTTACAGAATCACGTGCCACTCAAAATGCGTAAACTGATGCAATAAATTGTTTATGGTGTGTATAGGATAAGGTAGCGTACAGATTGAAAGACGTGATGCGACGCGGCTTAATATCGCGTGACGAACTTTTTGACGGAGTTGTTCTGTTTTGAAAAAGAAAATAATCATGGTTTTATTAATGTAGTTTTTTTTTTTTAAATGAGTAAACAGTTCCTATGGCAAGTATTGGTGGATAGGAAACAGAAATATTTTAGCCTATTAATGACTTCAGAATGTTAATTATACTACTTTTTCTAATACAACAACTTCATTTCTGGTTTAATACTTTGATATGACCTGGCACTGCGCAGTTATACTTTACGTCTGGCTGTTTTGTATAAGCGTGTGTATTGTATGTTTACTTTATAATGTGCGTCTGGTTTCTGCAGAATAATCAGTATTTATTTCTTTCTTTATATATTTTTTTTTCTTTTTTTTTTTTCTAACTTTTAGGAACCCGATCGAGAGCGAATTGTCTCTATTTTGTCACCACTTAACTCACACACACTCCTTTACCAATTTCTCAACGAAACCGCGCGATCCCGCGACCAAGACCCAATGCAACAGACGCCTAAACCTAACCTCTAAACGTTCGATTAGCTAGCAGTGTAACAAAGAAATGGTCGGTCAATAACGTCGGTTATAAAAACACCGTTATGCAATACGTGAAGTTATTCTTCGATAAATACTTCAGTTAGAATGAGTAACCGATTTCTTTGTAGATAACGCTGGAAAGAGGTTATCATGAGGTGTTGTGCAATGGTCATCATCTATATCTAAATGTTGATTTGGTGACTCTTTCAGAATGGAATGATTGTTGGGAAAATGTTTTTGGTTCTATATTAACTATGATTGCCTTTATTTGTTTGTTTACCGGCGAAGGTGGTGCGACGATGTGGTAACATTACATTTACAGAGCCAACATCGCCAGAGATCGCACAAGACAGGCTTTGGAAGAAACAAAGGGACGGGAATTCGAAGACATGTGACATCTACCAACCCGCACTGGGCTCGCGTGGTGGATTACGGCCCACTCCCTCTCACAGCGAGGAGGCCTGTCTGCCAGCAGTGGGAACGTTATAGGCTGATTATGCTAAGGGGAAGCCTTTGCTCAGAAGTGGGACAAAAAGAAGGCAAAAAAATTCTTTACTCTTGACTTCTTTCTTTCCGTTGTAGTATTGTACCGAATAAAGATCGAAATTATCAAGAAAAGGTCTTAATGTACCATATACCCAGAAGTTTAATGATATTCTATACTCATTCCCTTGACCAGAGTACCAGCATGCTATGCAGGCTCAATGCTGCCAGCCTTTTGGGCACTTTTCCTGTTGACAACGATGCAAACGAATTTTTTATATGTTTGTATCCTTTTATATATACTTGTACATATTTATTATTTTAAGATTGTTAGCTTTTAAAATGTAAATATTTTAGATAATTCTTTTTTATTCATAATGTCAAGATTCTGCTCTCCAGTGTAATTGGTGACCCTGTTGCCATTAACGGAATGAATCCTGACTGCAGTTTGCCACTTACAATTTTCTAATAACACTGCTCGATCCAGGAATCGTACCCAGGCCCCTATGTTCAAGGGTCGAATTTGCGACTATTAGACAAACGAGCTGAGTTTTTATTCACTAATTCGATATTTGATTGTAGGGCCAACATGGCCAGAGATCGCTCAGGATTTAGGACACAATATAGGTAAACGAAAAAAAAAAATTATATCTTGCCACAGTTGCTGAATACTAGTACCGTACGATCATTGACCGAAGTTAGGAATTCTCAATGGCTGATACTAAGCTTTACATACGCCTCTTATCACATCTTAGCACCCGGTAGAAGATACCGAAATCCGGCCAACTGCCGGTGATAGCAATCACTGTAGGTACTCGTAGGTCTTGTTATATTGTGCTGAGAAACATATACAGTGGCCTCCAAAAGTTAGTTGAAATTTTTCCACTTCAGCTGTGATGCCACATTATGATTTAAAATAAAAAATAATCAGGTACTCCTAAGGGATTAATTGATTATTTTTTATGATAACTCAAAGCTAGTTGAATTTGTCAATAAAAACGTTAGAGCAGTTCAAGATTTGGATCACTAGAATTTTAAATCATGTGGTGTGTCATAGGTGAAGTGAAAATATGTCAACCAACTTTTGGAAGCCACTGTAACTGTGTTTGGACCTAATCTATTTAGGTTCGTAAGCTCTACCGCTGCTGAGTGTGAAGTCCTAAGTTTCGCCGGCTGGTCCTTGGCTGTGTAATTGTGTTTTTCCATTGGAAAATTTTTAGTAGTAGCACTAAGTCTAGATTTGTACCCTGTTAGTGGCACGAGACTCATACAAGGCAAGGCGGGGGTGTTGATAATACTAGCATAATCAATAATGTTCCCACTACTGGGACACAGGCCTCCTCTCTGTGAGAGAGAGCGGACTGTAATCTGCCAAGCAGGTCTAGTGTGGTTGGTAGATATCACATGTCTTTGAATTTTTGGTTCCTTCTGACGATGTTTTCCTACACCGTTTTGAGAGCAGCGGCGATGAAATTATTTACACAAAGTCAAACGCCTGTCTGGGTTCAAACTCACGACCTACAACTTGTTATTCCGGGCCGTTACCACTAGGCCACCACTGCTCTATGAATCAGTAATTACAGACAGACCCAGATATAAATAAACTCACACATATACTGTAGATACATATTGTTTCGAAAAACTCATGATCAATTCTCACATTGACCGTAGCAAGCACCTCAACCTCGACCCACGATGAAGATCCACAGTACCACTCCGTTCCGCCGCAATTGGTTAAAAATTACCTAACACATTATACCATTCGCCCTTGCGAGCGCTGCAGTTCGGCCGCGCGTAACGCATGCGTAACAACCATTGTTTGTGTACATTGAACTTAAACTTGGCAATACTACAGAATAGATAGCTACAGAAGGCTCGTGGCTTAATGATAATACTCGTACCGGTCGATCAAAGGTTAAGCTACTCTTGCCACAGCGGGATTGTCCGAAAGGGTTACCGCTACCCCGGAACATAAAGGGCGAAGGAAGGAAAATGGGTGGGTTTTAGTCAGTAAGAGTCTGACACACCCTTCCGCTCCACCCAGAGCGGGAGGGGTCATTGGATGATTTCCCACCAGAAAAAAAAAAGCTGCTCTTGCCGCGGCCGGTTCGTAGATGAGTGACCATATATTACATATTGATATCCTCCGTGCCTCGGAAAGTTCGTTAAGCCGTTGGTCCACGCTGTCATTTCTAGATCATTTACAGTTACGGGTAGTCAAACGTCAAACCCCCAAAAGTCAGAACCAGTCTTACCAAGGGGTATCGTTTTACTCAGTAACTGTGTTGTGGATGTCTAATAGGAAGTCACTCCATGTAAAAGGCAGGTATTCAACGGCATCCGGTTAGACTGGAAGCCGACCCCAACATAGTTGGGAAAAGTCTAGACTGATAGATTTATTTGAGTTAGGTACAAAAGGCAGGCTCCATACACCGAACGAAAACACGCACACATAGACGCGTACGTGAGGTAACCTGAAACAGATGCCGCTCGCGAGTGCACTTGCACTCGGTGTATGTGAAGCGTGTTTGTGTGTACGTGCGTATACGCTCGTTGTATGGAACCGACATTCTGTATTTATCTATGTTGTGGCAATACTGTTTGTTTAAAGTTTTGTGCGTTATTCTTTAATTAGCTTTCGGTTTGTTTCATACTGTTTTTTCGGATTGTAACGGTTTTGTTTTTATATTTTAGTGTGTTGTGACTTGTGAAGTAGCCGTTGTTGGGTTCTCTTTGGATGTTGGGTACTCTTTCTTTAATCATAGGTTTCAAGGGACAGGGGACAGGGGAAAGGGGGGGGGGGGGAGGGGGAGGGAGAGGGTCTAGAGGATAACGGCATAGTTTTTTGTCTTCTGAACATGACAAGACTGTTCTGTTATCTGGACTGGATTTCGACATAAGAGGAAAATTTTCAGCATTTTACAAACTTGTAAAAAATAGTCTTCACAACTAAAAAAAAAGGGGCGCGTCCAAATGACCACACGATAGAAATGAAAACTTACGACTGGAGCCGAGTATACGCGATTCAGCATCATCGACCGACCGGCACCCTAATATGCGTAACAAACTCTCAATCTGAATCATTTTAAAGAATATTTCTTCATATATTCGAAAAAAAATCTGCTTAACAACGTAAATAACGCAATGAATGTTGTTGGACTATCAAAATGAAAGCCATTGCTACTGTTAGTGTGTTACACAATTACCCCGCTGAGCCGAGTACACCCGATTTAGCGTCACCAACCCGAACGTGACGGTTCAGTTCACTGTTCAGAAAGAGCGCAAAGTGCGCCTAAAGAAATTTTTACTTAAAACTTACGGATTTTTTTGCAAAATGTCTGGTTTTTTGTAACCCACGGTTCTTGCCTTAACCATTGGGTTTTTCCCACTTTCTTATAATAATGTATGTAAGTATGTTGCATCTTTATTAATTCGCACCTGTCAAGAATTAATGATGGACATAACATTTTTATGGAGCGACTAGCATTCATTGAATATGATTGACATTCGATTAATTATGTAATTCTGGTTCTACCGTTAGCATAATAAGATGTTAAAAGTAGGTCGTTTTTGTTAGGATCAAAGCATGAATGATTTTTATAAACTGATACTAAAAAATGTGGTCTGGCTTAGGGGTTTAGAAACCCTAGGATTGGTGTGTGTCCTGACTGACCTGTGAAACGAAAAGTATTACACCATATTAAGAATGGTGATCAATGCATGGTTTTTCTCTGTTTGAGAAGAGAAAACCGTTGTTAGGCTGATTATCTTGTACTCGTATGTCATCTCCCTCCGGTCTTCTCGGATTGCCGCCCCATCGGGCTATAAGAGTGAGGGAATAGAGAGTACACCTTTTTTTTTTTCTGGTGGGAAATCATCAAATGACGCCTCCCGCTCTGGGTGGAGCGGAAGGGAGTGTCAGACTCTTACTGACTAAAACCCACCCATGTTCCTTCCTTCGCCCTTTATGTTCCGGGGTAGTGGTAACCCTTTCGGACAATCCCGCTGACCCGGCAGGCTTCGGCCCTAAGGGGCCCCTCAAATTATGCTGACATCTCTTTGAGGCGCGCGTGGAACACTTACGCGCCGTCCGCACGGGCCTGGTTCTGATCGGGCGGTGAGCTACCCATTGCTCTCCGCCCGCAGGCCCGAGAGTGTACACCTTGGTCTGCGCATGCACTTGTGCACTATAATATCTCCTGTGCCGAAGGCTAGTCTCCGGTATGATTGGCCGTCATGGCCGAAATTTGGTCTGGAGGACTAATTGTAAGAAACGGCCTGTAGTGAAACAGTTACAGTCAGCTAATAATAAATATGGGCCAGAAACCCAAAAACGATTGATCAAAAATACTTAATGATTAGTCACGATCCAAAATCGCGTGCACAAACCAGTCTCTAACTACTTGAACCAGACGATGACTTTCCAAAAGCGCTACATTACAAAAGATCACAGATAAAAAAAAAGTTAAAATTATAAGAAGTTCCGACGCTAACTAGCTACGAGATATCTGATTGAGAAAATCATGAAACTGATTATAAGAGTCCTTTTAGAAATTGCAGTATCATTACTGAAGTTCAGGGATGTATTAAAATAGCCTCCACTTCAGAAAACGCTACGCGAAAACGAAGGCATAGCGCGGATGGGCGATGTGCTGCGACAGGGTGAGTCGGGGGCCAAGAAATTTCACGCGGACGAGGTCGTGGACAGATTCAAATCAAATCAAATCATTTATTTGCAACGAATGTAGGTTACATTAAAATACAGGTGGAGTAGATAGGAGTGAGCCATGTACATTCTGCCTGGAAATAGGCACGCAAAATTTATAAAAATTGTTAAGAAGCTAAGTATTTAAAAATAAAGTTATAAATTAAAATATCACAGTTAGAATTATTACAATTGTTCATATATTAAAATAAAATTAAGAATAAACGCATATTAGGTCCATATGTTCAAAATAATATTAATTATATTTATTACACATAGCTGATTAAAAAGTTTTGTCTATTAAAAAATCATTAATCGAATAATAACATCTATTAGGAAGGCCACTAATTTCTTTTTAAAGTTTTTAATTGTATCATTTTTTATTACATCTGGCAATTTATTGTATATGGTAGGACCCATGCAAATAAGTCTAAAGCTAGTCAAGCATATTCCTAATAGTTTCGTGGGAAATACATTCCCACCCCATGACAGCACTGATCTTACTCTTCGCTTCAGAACATCCCAGATGTGCTATATTGGACTTTAAGCTGGCTAATAAAAGCGGCAAATACGGCAGCGTATATGCAAGAAGCATATACGCTGCCACATCGCCAGATAATTTGGGAGATTTATTTGGGCAGACATGCAACGCTCACGCCCACCGTGGACGCAAGCGCTGCACGTTACCCTGAATAAATTGGAATAAGGGCAAGAGAATCATGATAAATAACGATGAGTGGTGAAACCTTGTGATCTTCCTGTGCGAGTCACATATACATGTTCAGCCCGTATTGTCCCTCTGCAGGGCAAAGGCCTCCCTTTCCTTTTTCCACTCAACTTAATCCTGAGCCAGTATGGACCAATCCCTCATATAGGCGTCAAGTTCGTCCCACCATTTACGCCTGGATCTTCATTTGCGAGTCACAATAAATACTTTTTTTCTTTCTTTCTTTACTTAAATGTATGAAGCAGACATATTGTCTCATACATTATAAACCTGAATTCGGTTTCTTGGCGTTAATAAGAATGGTAGCCGCTCTATTGCTACATTTAGAAAAAGTTATACAAAATGTGGGTTTATGTATCTGCAACTTGCTTTTTACTAATATAATAATGTGAATTTTGCAATCAAAACAAAACCTGACCGAAAGACTCGACTTATCAATAAAATATTTCGAAGCCATCAAGATTTCTTAGTGCAATAATCTTTTTCTCCAGTCAAACATCCAATCATCGAGAAAAAACTTCGAAAAAAAGTATTATTGCTGCATCATCACGATTTTGATACCAAAAATAATACTTTTGAACGGTTTTGTCGTCGACTGTACCTCACGACTGTATAGCACGATTAAACCTATTGTGAGCGGCTGGATTATATTGCGGGTAACTGTACTCGATCGCTTGTAGACAAATAAGGAGCGGGCTGTGGGGCCAGTAAAGAAGCGGATGGGTAGCGTGTTGCAGTTTTTATTTTTTGATGTGGAATTAGTTGACGTTAGTTTTGGGCGTCTAGAAGCTGAGATTGAATGTCGATATAGGAAATCCTTTTGCGGAATATATAAGCTTGCCTGCTAGTTTGTTTTCTGTCAAAGATTCTTACGGTGCAAGTACACATAACAAAACATTACACATATACCCATTCCCCGAAGACTTACGCACGGCGACATATACATTTCCAGTAAAAGCTGACATCTTACTATATGAACGAGTTATAACTGGAGATGCATAGCTTGATATATCATCGTGTGTACAATAATGTAAAGTAGGGGGAGGACACTTCCCCAATTATGTTCCAGTTCCATGTAAAAGGGTAACCCTATTGCCGTCAACCGGGCACCAATCCAGATGATCGCGCAGAGATACCAGCAGAGATGGTCAGAGATGCTAACGAACTTGCATGATTTTTGCTAGCGAACTCTCATCATCATCTGCCTAGCCTTTTCCCAACTATGTTGGGATCGGTTTCCAGTCTAACTGGATGCAGTTGAATACCAGTATTTTACGTGGAGCGACTGCCTATCTGACCTCCACAACCCAGTTAATGAGTAAACCGATACCCCTTGGTAAGGTTGGTTGTCAGATTTTCGGGCTTCTGACTACCCGTAACCACTGTCAAAGATCCAAGAATGACAGCCGGGACTAACGGCTTAACGTAATTCCCGAGGAGTCTTGACTACGACTGCCTATATGACCTCTACAACCTACGTTACTAGGTAAAACCTATTGTACTCGTATTGTATTTATTTATTTCTCAGTATTATGGTACAGACGCCAGCACATCAAGCTACCACAATCTGTCAAATTTCTTTAATAGATTTTCAACTTTATCGCTGAATCATTAAGGTTCAAGGTTGTTTGGGAAAATTTAACAGTTTCGGGTAGCTTGACCTGCTGGCGTCTGTACATTGAGGTCTTATATTAACTAACTGCTAGCTAGCAAATTCCATGAACTATATTATAAGGCTAGCCTTCCATATCCACCTCGCGTTCCAACCCGCATCCGCGGTCTCCCTGGCTCCAATTCTCAAGTACAGTCTGACGGACCGCTACGACTTGTTTCCCATGCCGTTTTAAAACTGGCTCTGTCCTCTAGGTACCTAATTTGGTATGAAATTTATGTCCCGAGTGATAATTATTAGTTTTATTATGATTACGAACTGATGGGAATTCGTTCGGTATCTGGTTTTCACGGGTTATATTCTAGAGGGTGTGTAACGGGTTTTTTATGTGGTCTTTGTGTACGGTCATAATTTTTAAGGGCGCTTGCCGCGTATCGGGATGCGAAGTGTGGGACGCCCTTCAGCTAGATGGATCGACGACCTTAAAAAGGTAGCTGGGAACTGCGGATCTACTCTCTAAGTCCGTCAATGAAAGTACGGGCCCTTCCGAAAGTAGTGAATCTGTCAAAATAGGTGTCAAATTAAAATTGAATTTATCGATTTATTTTGAGTTGTGGGTGTCGTAGACCTCTGTATTTTTACAGCCACATTTTACCATCTATTTTTAAGTAATAGGGGACGAACCTGTGGTAAAACGGTGAAGGAAAACATTGTGAGGAAATCGGCATGTCCTAGAATTAAAAATTTGAAGACATGTGACATCTAGCAACCCGCACTGGGCCCGCGTGTATTACGGCCCACTCCCTCTCACAGTGAGGCCTGTGTCCCAGCAGTGGAAACATTATAGGCTGAATATGCTATAGCCCGGGTCCTACCCGGGTTCGAATCTAGACTCCGGGCTAGAACCTTTCAAAGAAAATAAACCAGAAAATTTGTGTTGCTAGAAAAGGCTGCAATTTTAAAACGCTGTTGGAGCTAGCTGATCTAATCACTCATAATCAAGTAATTGACTCACTATAACCAGTAATTAATAAGATATTAATTAAACCAGGCCTTCTTTGTTGCTTGTTCTTTACTAGGGAATCCTATTGTTTTTGTACGAACTCAATTTTCACTCATAGGTAGACTAATAAAAAACGACTTTATTCTTGTAGAAATACAGTTGAAAGTTCAATCAGTTTGGTTTGCCGAAAATGTGTAATTGTTTTATGACAAAATTAAACTTGATCTTAACCAAATAAGATTACAATCTTACAGATTCAGTCATAAGGTTGAAAATCGAATAACAATGATGAAATAAAAGTAATCGTAAAATGGTTTGATTGAATGAATGTTTTCGATGTGCTCTGCTTTGCTAATGAAAAGAACGGTCAAGTGTGAGAGGCGATGAAGCGTGAGCTCTTGAATTAAACTGTGAATGTATACGTTTCGAGATTCCTGTATTAACCCATGAAGTGTGTAATACGATTCAAATAAATTCAAATCAAACACTTTGAATTTGTCGACAAATCCTGTATCAGTGTTCAGAGGGACAATTCTCGTAATTTTAAGAACGTCCACAGTCTGATCTCAGTCTCAATCTGTCAAAAATAGCTCCAATTTTTCTAAATTTTTGACAAGTTCTTGACGTTTGTTTGTCGCCTAGATGAGACTGCGACTAGATTTTGAACGTTTTAAATTACGAGAATTGGCCTTCAGATTGCTGTACTACATATAAGGTACCTATTTCCAGATCGGTTATGAGTTTATGACCAATATTCATTCCAAAGGTTTAATTAAGGTTTACTGGGGTAATTACTCTAGTGGGTATATTCCGGTGGATGATAATTTGTAGTGGCATTTTTATTTAGCCAAAGCGAAAGGGACCGCGGGCGATAAAATGGCGTCAAATCAATATGTTGCCAATAAAAAAATGCCGCTGTGTTTGGTAGAAATTATAGACCTTAATAAATACAAAACTTAATAAACCTAATTAGGAATTTGCTCCAGTAAACTGTATTTACTATGAAGTACCATCAACCATAGGTAATGTTTTGAAAGGTAAAAACTGTTGTAGTTTCTCATACTCTCCTGATTTTGGCACTAACTGAAGTACTTTGTATCAATAATTGTGAAACTACTAGCATATCATACTTGTGAACTATGAGGAACAGTGGGGTAAGTGCGTAACACACTAACAGTAGCAACGGCTTTCATTTTGACAGTTCAACAAGATCCAATGCGTTATTTACGTTGTTGAGAATACAATTTTTTCGAACATATGAAGCAATGGATTAGCAATATCCTTCAAAATTATTCAGATTGTGTTTGAAAGTGTGTTACGTACTGAGGGTACAGAGATCAAGACTAAATTAAACTATTTCAGATTTTTAACTTAACTTGAACTTAAGACAGTATAAAGATTTTAAATCAAGCTTTAATTCAAAGTAAGTTATCATTTTGGAATAGTTTAATTGTGTATACGTTATGGGTAAAAATTATGCTATGTCAGTTATGTTTAAGGTACCATCCGTCCGAATAGGCTTTTTGGCCCCCCGTTCGGATGTCCATGTAAAATACTGTTACTCAGCTGCATCCGGTTAGACTGGAAGCCGACCCCAACGTGATTGGCTAGGCAGATGACGATGATGAGTTAGGTTTGTCATATAATAAGGTGAAGATTTGTTATGTGTAAGTAATTAACATAGTAAAACATGTCCTCTTTGCAAGTTCTCCAAAGCGAAGGGAATTCCTTTTTTTCCACAGGAAAGCTAACTTAACATACCAGTTTGCCGTTAAAATTTATCGGACATGTGGCGACATCTATAGGATGTTAAAGCCGTTTTAATAACTATCCGGCGATTACGCTAGTTTTGTACGTTTTTTTTTTGTAAAAATGAGTAAGTGGCTCGTGAGAATTTGTTTCTTTTGCAAGATATTGCTTGCATTGCTTCGTCGGTCAAGTTGTTGTCAAGAACTGCGGATATGGGCATCCTGAATTCCCAATAGCGTATCTAGACTGCTCGTTTCACACTGCTGGGTCAGCGATTCCTCTCTGAACTTCCTACTAATATTATAAACGCGAAAGTTTGTATGGATAGATAGATGGATGGATGGATGTTTGTTACTCTTTCACGCAAAAACTACTGAATGGATTTGGATGAAATTTGGCACACAGATGGTTTATAATCAGGATTAACATATAGGATATTTTTAACCCGATATTCCCACGGGATCGAAACTTATGCGGGTGAAACCGCGGGGCGCAGCTAGTATTACTTACAAACGCGAAAGTTTGTATGGATGGATCGATGGATGGATGTTTGTTATTCTTTCACGCAAAAACTACTGAACGGATTTGGATGAAATTTGGCACACAGATGGTTTATAACCAGGATTAACATATAGGATACTTTTTATTCCGATATTCCCACGGGATCGAAAATTATGTGGGTGAAACCGCGGGCCGTAGCTAGTCTTGAATAAAGGGTAGTACCTGGTAGTGGGTTGCTGTAGCTATGATTTTTCTAGTTTCTGACTGCCCATTTTATTTATTAAATTGATGTGGCACCTTAATAGTAGAACTTCCATAGTATTGATGTAAAAGAGTCTTGTAGTATCTCCTACGGTTTAGATAACTTTTGTCTGAACAATAAGATTGCCCGTTTGACAGCTTTTGTATAGAAAATATGTCAAACAGTTGACGACGAAGAAATCCACCCGTGAATATTAACCCTAGAAAAAAAAATTATTACGATAGTCTACCTACCCGCAAACGATGTTGGATGTAATTTAAAGTTAAAAATCTTCTCATAAAAAAAATCTCGCTCGACACAGCATTTTTTTTTAAATAATTACTTTTCTCATTACTTACTTTATTCAGCACAACCTGTACCCCTGCCTACCCCCCTTACATATCGGTAGTATCACGTGCTAATAACGCGACTGGTCCTCACCGTTATTCTTGAGTCGGACTTGATGCTCAAGGATTTATAACAAGGTGCGCACACTGCAGGCGCGAATAACTGACACACAGAATATTGTTGATTTTATTTTTTAGAATGTTATGTTTATTTTTGTTTAGGTAATACTTTAAGCACGCAAATGTACAGAGGCGGACTTAATGCTATGGGCCATTTTTGTTTTTGTTGTTTACTTAAGTAGCCCTATGTTCCTGTCGTACGTATTTGCCATCTCCTAAAACAATAAAATATACTTAAAAATGTAAAACAAAGACATACCAGTGATTGCATGTCCTCTTCATAGCTCAAGCTAGTATTTTTTGAAAATAATTAAGCGGTTACTGGATTTATTTGGAGTTATCTTTGATCATCTGTTGTTTAAAATCTCATTAAACATTATTTTAAAAGTTGATGCTGTTTTGGTCAACCAATCAGAAAAGCTAAAGTTACATACGTTTTAGAGAGATAGAGTCTTCGAAATTGTGCTTATAATGTGAAAAATGATAAATTTATAATCTACAGTGTATACAGTGAAATGTGTTTCTTATTTTATGAATATAAAAATATTATTATTATCTCCTTTATTTCATTTAAATACCTACAAATTACATTTTTAAATATTTTTATAAACAAAAAGATAAAAAAAAACATTTAAAAATATAACAAATAGTAGCCCACCGGTATCGGGAACAGGGTCCAAGCTACGGCGGTCAGGACTCCAGAGAGAGGAACTTTCTGACAATGCGAGCCGTGTCCAGAAGTACCGCTTTCTGAATCAAGCCCTTGATCCAGCTGCCCAACGAGAGCCTCCTCAGGTGTTGGTTGAGGCTCTTGGCTATTAACCCATTGGCTGTCACGACTATCGGCACAGTGATTGCTGATTCCACATGCCACATGTCGACAACCTCGCGAGCCAAGTCAAGATACTTGATTTGTTTATCTTTCTCGGCTTTCACGAGGTTCTCATCATGCGGGACGGTTATGTCAACAATCATTGCGCGCCGCTCTGATCGATCCACCACCACTATATCAGGCTTATTGGCAACTGTCAGTGATGATGGATCGATCCCAGTACAATGTGATATTTCCATTTTCGAGAACTGGGTCGGGCACATACCTGTAGTACGGCACCTCTGATTCGACAAGGCTGTATTTCAGAGCAAGTTGCTGATGGATTATCCTGGCTACAAGGTTGTGTCTATGCAAGTACTCTCCGTTAGCTAGACGAGAACACCCGGATTATTATTATTATTAGAGCATACCTATCAAGAGACAATGTGGCTTCAGAAACTTTTAGTAAAACAAACAAGCTTTTTAAAGGATGAATCGTAATAATTGCAAATGCTTTGAAACGTGACTGAGAGTCATTACTATAGAGAATAACCAGTAAAAAACTTTTATGGCAACTCTTTAAAACAAGGCACATGCTACTATCTTGATTAATTATGTATATTGACTTAGTTTTTTGTTTGTACAATACACCTGTGTAATTATGTCGGCCATTAGTCAAGCTCTTAAACTGTTGGCAAAGCCGATACAATCTACAGCCATTAATCTGTGTAATAAC
Source organism: Apamea monoglypha (assembly GCA_911387795.2). Lineage (NCBI taxonomy): Eukaryota > Metazoa > Arthropoda > Insecta > Lepidoptera > Noctuidae > Apamea > Apamea monoglypha. The sequence goes on from OU426938.1 coordinate 13,107,720, forward strand.
ATAAAATAAATCAAAATATTGATATAGAATCTTTTGCTTTTTAGTTACGACATGTTTTTCTTAAAAAAAATACAAGTACAGTACCATACTCTTGTTTAAAAGCACATAAGACCACATTTATGATGCCCAACAGTTATATGCTGTTTTATGTCAAATAATTGCAGTGCTTTGACATAACAATAGTAATTGAAATTAGTTGCAATGACATAAATTGCTAGTCTATCACACAGTTTCTAATAGTTTAAGTATTATCGCTAAGCTTGACAGTAACCATGAGAATGGGCCACAATATTTTTTTCCACAAATAATAACATACTACATAACTGCAATAAGTAAACCGTTTCACAACTGTTATAACGGCAATATTCCTTCACGATTGTTTATTAATATTGTGACTTTTGAAGGTCAATAAATACGTTAACTGTTTTTTGTTAAACGGTTTCCAATAATAACAAACCTTTTTTTTTCTGGTACGGTATTGTTGACGAAATCATAAATCCTATTCACAATTTGTTTTTTTTTTATTTTATTCCATCTATTTAACCATTCCAATATTTCTGAAAAAGACTATTATATAATTATTTTTTGCTTAAAAATATAAACATATAACGACATGCATTAAGTACCTTCTCAAAAAAAAAAAAACCATACATTCATTTAAAAAATATACCCTCCGCCATTAAACCTCGCTGTACACTTTCTCATGTCCTGACATGTACGCCTATATTATAGCTTTTTGCACCGCACTGATGGGGTGAATGTCCTGTACTCACGGACTAATGTAACGAAATTGTGTGTCGGTGTTACCGTCACGAGTATTAAATAATACTGGGATTATGAATAGCGGAGATTATATCAATGATACGTACTTATCTAGTATTGGTCGTTTGAGAAAATCTTGTCGTGGTAAAAACTATTTTAACTGGCAAATAGTTTAGCATAGTGGGGCTTGTGGCTAAGTAATAAAAGCCTTACGGGTCGATTGAACAGGTTAAGCTACGCTTGCTACGATTGGTCCGTGGATGGGTGACCGTCATTACAAGCCAAGACCCCTCCGTGCCTCAGAAAGCACGTTAAGCTGTTGGTCCCGGCTGTAATTCGTGGATCTTTGACAGTCGTTACGGGTCGTCAGAAGCCCGAAAGTCTGACGACCGGTCTTAGCAAGGGGTATCCTATTACCCAGTAATTGGGTTGTGGAGGAAAGAAAGGCAGTCGCTCTATGTAAAGGTATGAGAATTGTTTAAGACGTTATAAATATTGTATGAGCCTGCCAGCAAGGGAGTATGGAGACTATCCAGCGTGGGCCAGACTTACTTACATTAAGAATCTTTACTCGTGGAGTATTTTTTTTTGCTCTACCAAATCTATGCAAAAACCTTGTTTTAATATACCTTACGATTTCCACGGGTTTCCAAAAATACTTCGCCTCAAAAATATAATAAAATCAAATCGGCCGATTATGAATTTCACAGTATAATTTATTTTTAGTGATTTTGATCGGTTTGTTACACAAAAAACGCTTAATGTGATAATAATGGTTGTAGGTATTTGTAGGTACAGATGCCAAGCACATCAAGCTAGTACAACCTGTCAAATTTCTGTAATAGATTTTCAACTTTATCGCTAAAGCATTAGGTTCAAAGTAGATTGGGAAAATTTGACAGTTTCGGGTAGCTTGACCTGCTGGCGTCTGTACCTACTGACGGAACTGTGAATAAAATGTTTTATTGTAATCATTATTCGGATGAATCTAGAAATCAAGAGCTTTTTGTTTTAAAATAAGAAGTGGGTGAATGTTCCTTTTAAGATATTTATATTTTTCACGAGATTTTATTGTGGAATTTGTTATTTTGCTTCAAACCAAATCACAACAACCTGTGACCGGTTCATCGAATCGAATCATATCCATAGGCAAAATTGTTCAGTATGACGGTCAAATTCACCTTATTATCAGATGCAGATTACAAAAACAATATTTTTTTTTCTAATAGATAGTGGAAAAATAATACAGACAAAAAATATTTTGAACCGTTTGGCCCAACTCTTGTTTCTGTCACCATATAATTATGAACAACGTTAGGTGCAACAAACAATTTACGATTTAACGCATAATTTTGACACAATTTGACGGTTTGACATGGATAGATTTGAACCTGTCGAAAATTAATACGTTAAATTCTAAGCAGTATGGTACAGTTCACAATTTATCGACAGTTTACAATCTCGTGAGATGAATTATCGGTGTTCACAATCACATATCCACATAAACGAATATCCACATTAACGAATAATAATTTGCTCATCATCTGCCTGCCTTTTCCCAACTATGTTGGGATCGGCTTCCAGTTTAACAGGATGCAGCTGAATGCCGGTATTTTACATGGAGCGACTGCCTATCTGATCCCCACATCCCAGTTACTGGATAAGACTGGTTGTCAGACTTTCGAGCTTCTGACGACCCGTAACGACTGTCAAAGATCCACGAATGACCGCCGGGACCAACGGCTTTACGTGCTTTCCGAAGCACATAATAATATGATAAAGTCACTATATCATATTATTATTCTTTAGAGCCTATGTCGATGCCGGTGGGCTCCTAACAATACGCGCCGTGTCCAGGAGTACCGCTTTCAGTATGAAGTCCTTGATTCAACTGCCTAACGAGAGCCCCTTCAGGTGTTGGTCGAGGCTCTTGGCTAATATCAATATTATTACTAGAACTGCAATATTAATATGTTGTGTTAGCACATAAGGAAATAACACTTCTCTCGAAATCGTAAGCTCAACGTAGATTTGAATTTTAAAACTTCGTCAGAATAGTTGGGCACAATTTAATTAAACCTAGAGGATTAAAGGAGGATATAAAAAAAAAAAAATTAATAATTTTGCACGGCATTTTTTTACTGTTAAATAATAATGATCAATGATAAGAATGCAGTAGTCCAGATGATGGATGTCATCATCATTCTCCTGTCCTTATCCCAATTTATTTGGGCTCGGGGTAATATATTTTTCTTCTTTACTTCGTACGTAGTCACCCCCTTTCTAGCTATATCATCTTTAACACAGTGCGTCCATCATTTCTTTGGTCTCCCTCTAATCTTATATCCATCGACATTCATACTCAAGACTTTCCACATTAAATTTTGTTTCATTCCTATCCGGTTAATGGCAATAGGCTCGCCCGCTATAAAATGGGACTAAACAATTACTGGCGAATTGTGTTTTACCACTAGCCTCTGCTTACCCTTTCGTGGAAAGCAGGCGTGGTGTTATTTATTTATTTCTCCAATTTGCGGTCTTATTACAGATTCCATTCCTCACGAACTCACAACATTGTACCTGTTTTACTGCTATTTTATTTGCAGGAACATACTAACACCTAGCCGGTATGCAGTACAGATCTAGATGGGCTAAAGTGCTTGCCTAGGTTTAATTTCTTCCTGGATAAACGATAAAGTTTGGTCCAAGGCATAAGGCGTTACGTAGGCGTTTTGTGATTAGGTTATCATTTAATAAATTAAAATCATCATTGAGTTGTGATTATGTTTAAATGATTATGTATTTTGTGATAATAAATCAAAGCTATACTAGAATTTCATAATCTAAACTAATATAATAAAGAAAAATATTTGATTTTTTGTATGCTTGTTTGTTACGCTCTCACGCTGAAACGGCTGAAGGCATTTGGATGAAATTTAGCACATAGATAGACCATTACTTAGATAAGGACATAGGATACTTTTTATCCCGATTTTCTTACGGGCTCGAGAATTATATGGGTGAAAACGCGGGCGCAGCTAGCCTCAAATAATTTACATTCCATCTCTGCATTCGCATTTTACTTAGCGTAATGTTAATTTGATTTTTGAGTGATAAAAAGGTCCTAAAAAATTAAGTCGCAATGGAATTTGAACTTTGTCACGTATGACATTGAGTTTCTTCTTCCAAAAGCTTGACTGACTCTAATTATATCAAATTCTGAATTGAAATATATAACCAACCACTCCGTTAAAGAAATGGCAACAGTTACTTAAATATAATTATACAATTAATTTAGCTAACAATGAGAATTAATGAAATAGTTTTTTAAAGAAATATTCTGGTTTTGCTCTACTTAACTATCGTTCGTGTCCACAAGTTAAAAAAATAATTAACACTTGGTTTAATCAACACAAAATAATAACAACAACTTATATATAAAATGGTGTTAATATTAATAATTACAATATTTGCAACGCTTGTTTTAAAGTCATTTGGGTATAATTTAGTATTCTTTTTTATGCAGAACCGATTTTAGGGTTCCGTAACCAAAGGGTGCCAACGGGACCCTGTTACTAAGGCTCCGCTGTTTGTCTGTCCGTCTGTCACAGGGCTTCTTCTCTATCTTGTCTTATCTTTGAACCATAATAGGTAGACAATTGAAAATTTCACAGAGGCTAGCTTTCTACAATGGCCGTTATAACTACATACATACTAACAAATAATACAAATCAAATAAAGTTAAAAACTCGTTATATTCATCGATTTTCTTGTGTTTTTTATAAGAATATAAAAAAAAATGTGTTAAATATTGTACGGTGGTACGGAACCCTGCGAGTCCGACTCGCTCTTAGCCGCATTTTTAAATGGAACCGTTTTTATTATCAAAATAAGTGACTTTATTAAAATATTTCCCCAGTTTATTATTTCTAATTGATTTAAAATACCGGACCAAATTGGTAAATAGAAGAACAAGATCATAGATTTTCTTTCATTCATAGTTTCCTATGCGCGAGGGTTCAATGAAATGAATGGATCAATTCAATGAAATCATCTCGTATTCACTTAAATTTAAATGACTTTTTATTGGTCTTGGTAAGATCCGGGTGCTGATCTTGGGAGACACTTATGTCCAGTCTAAGAGAGTATTGAACTCATCAAAATGTGGACGTATCCTATGTTAAGTTTGCGTGTGCTTTTTAAGTTCAATAATGGTTATAATTACACTAGCTACTGCCCGCGACTTTATGCGCGTGAAATTTCTCAACCCACCGCGTCGCATCGCATCGCCTGCGCTATTACTTCGTTTTCGCTTAGCGTTCTTTACACTTTTGAATGTAAAAATTTACAAGAAAAATAAGGATTTAATCTAGCTGGGGAACTAGATTATATCCTTATTTTTCTTGATAACTCCCTATAAAAAGACTTCCAAAAAGTTCCATCTGAAATCGCCATTTTCATGTACCTTGCCCCACACTCCAAAGCACTACTTGGAATTGATTGAGACGAGTCTAATACAGAGTTAATTTGACCCTCATTTAACGGGACCTCGGACCAGACCTCCGAGAGTAGACTCTGGACCAGGTTTAATCTTTAATTGCTACATACTTGGCCTAGGAAATTCGTTCTGTTACGTACTGAGTAATGTTGGTACTTTGAACTGTTGTAACGAAAGGGGACTATGTATTTACAAGTTTGGATGTTTGAGTTTTGTATGTTTGTAACATAGCATAAATCAGTCTATAATGTTCCCACAGGTGGGACACAGGCCTCTTCTCTTCAAGAGGGAGTGGGTTGTAGTTTACTACGCGGGCCCAGTGCGGGTCGGTAGATGTCACATGTCTTCGAATTTTTGGTTCTAGGACATGCCGGTTTCCTCAGGATGTTTTCCTTCACCGTTTTGAGACAGTTTGTAACTTAATTACGCTATAATATCTGTATAGATTTGAATGGAATTTGGCACACGGATAGATTTGAACCTGGATTAAAATATAGGATACTTTTTATTCGGGTACATGGTGCAGTTTCTGTATTATGCGAGTAGAGCCACGGGTAAAGTTAGTAGGTTATATTATGCGTCTGATTTTAAATAAACTTTTATGTGAAATTATGTCGATTTAAATGCCTTTTTTTAAGTCACTATTTTTTTTCAAAAAAACGTAACTGGTGAATTGTTGTTGTATCTAAACTTTTGTACAACCACAATTATTTGTTATTAGTTTGCTTATATCTTCGGATCATACAGGCATGATGTTTAGAATAGTAGTAAAATAAAGTCTTCCAGACCGAATTTCAGCCACGGCGACCAATCTCAGCGGAAACAGCCTTTGGCGCGGGAGCCATTATAGTGTATGTGCGCAGACACAGGAGCACTCTCTCTTCCCTCACTCTCATAGTCCGATGGGACGGCAATCCAACACGACCGGAGAGAGATCAGGCGCGGGACCAACGGCTTAACGTGCTTTCCGAGTCACGGGGGTATCAAAACTCAAAAAACTCAAAACTCAAAGTATTTATTTCAATTAAACCAATTACAGGCACTTTTGAATTGGTAAGGGGTCGGTCAGTCAGAAAAATGAAGCTAGTTGCCCATTCCAAAGCGTAGTAGGTACCTATGGAGAAGAACGGGCAAGAAACCCCATGGACACTCTTTTAAATCAAAATATGGTTACAAAGTATTAGTTACATCATTCATGTTAAAAATTATGCATATCACACCACCAACTTCCAAACTCCGGGCTGTTACTCAGAAATTCCCAATGAAAACACCCAATAGCACTTTAGCCCGACCCGGGAATCGAACCCAGGACCCCACGCTCAGCAGTCGCACTTGCGATCACGAGACCCCCGGGGCAGTCGTAGAACAGTAGTATTGGTTATCGTAAGTCGACAATAAATAACTTTTTTATTATAACAATGAATTTCTCACCAGATTTAAATTGGGTTCAATATATTACCCTCGAATGTAACTGTACTGATATTTATGTTAGTGTCACATACCGTGTAGTGAAATACACTAGTGTAATGACCAATTTATTAATAAGAAGAATTTGTGGTATTTATTACCTTATAAACAGACACGAAGTAAGTGACGTTTCCACTGTTGAGTTATAAATCTGAAACAAAAGAAAATAATAATTAGCATCAAGCAAACGTTTTTATTTCTTCTAATAATGTACAGACGGGCAAGCTACCCGAAACTGTCAAATTTTCCCAATCAACCTTGAACCTTAATGCTTTGTGGATAAAGTTGAAAATCTATTAAAGAAATTTGATAGATTGTAGTAACTTGATGTGCTGGCGTCCGTACAAGGTGGCAGAGACATCGACGCGCAAACTGAACCCATGAATTCAGGACCCTGACAGGTCTCGGGGTATGCATGTCGATGGCTATAAGAGTAGGGGAAGACCAACGAAACGTTGGATGGACTGTGTGAATGATGATATGGTTAGAAAGGGGGTGACTATCGAGATGGCGGCTAATAGAGAAGTCATATGCCTAGCCTTTTCTCAACTATGTTGGGGTCGGCTTCCAGTCTAACCGGATTCAGCTGAATACCAGTATTTTACATGGAGCGACTGCCTATCTGACCTCCACAACCCAGTTACTGGGTAATACGATACACCTTGGCAAGACTGGTTGTCAGACTTTCGGGCTTCTGACTACCCGTAATAGAGAAGTATGAAAAAAAAAAGATATGTTGCGCCGACCCCAAATAGGTTTTTTTTTTTTTTTTTTTTTTTTTTTTTTTTTTTTTTTTTTTTTTTTTTAAATAAAACACTAGGAATTACTCCTGTATCTTGGGTGCGTTTACAAACATTTAAACTCACATACACAAACAGCCAGACCCGGAACAACTACCTGTAGGCAATACAAATATTTGTTCCGTGCGGGAATCGAACCCGCGACACTCAGCGCAGCAGTCGATCGCTCAGCCACTGCGCCAACCGTGTCGTCATAAGAGGTTGGGATAAGGGCAGGAGAATGATGATGACGTGGTCTCGAAATCGGTTTAGATGTGCTGGTTCCGTTCAGTTTAAATAGTGAAATACCTAGTTCCTAAGCTATTAATGCCCATATGGTGCAGTGCGGTAAAATCTCGCCAGTATCCTCCGAAAAGGTAAGCAGGGGTGTACCTATAGCAAGCACACCCATATTTCTATTTAAGTCCTATGGGAATTAGAATCTGTCGATTTCCAGTTAGAATAATTTCTTAGTTTAACGTGAAATCTATTAAAATCTTGACCAAAACATACATCTTCACTCACCAGATTGTTACATAAAAAGATATTGCTCCAATAAAATCAAAATCAAACGTCATTTATTCAAATTAGGCTGAGAATCAGCACTTTTCGAACGTCAAAATTACAAAAGACAGACCCCCAAAAATGCCCGCCCTTCACCACTTCCTAGTGCTATCGCTGGGAAGAAGAAGTGGCGCAACAAACTCCCCAGCAGCACAGCTGTCTGTTCAGTTAAAAAATACTTGATTGTATACAATACTACATACCTATGTTAAGTAATTAACATTACAAGACACAGAACATAAAATTAAATTATTTACCACATGTCAGCTAGCCACGCCAATATACCAACAAATATAATAAAAACTAAACGTACTCAAGCTAAAAAATAATTAATTAAAATTACTACCTAAATAAAAGCCTCCAGGCATAAAGGGCGTGACAGCTTACATATTTATGCATTGCTGGGTTCTGTTCACATAGCTGTCACTTGAAGTCACAAATGATAAACTAGGACCATCGAAGTAAAATAAATAAGTTAATACTAATAAAAATAACCTGTCAGTGAGCTAATTTTGGAGAAAGAACATAAACATTGTCCTGAGTTAATTAAGGCGACCAACTATTCTTATCGTGTAAGTAGTCGTTGATGAAATAGTATGCCTTTGAACAAAGGTTGGATTTTACTTGAGCCTTAAACGCATTAAAAGGCAAGTCTAGCAAAGAAGAGGGTCTTGTTTAGGGTTTGGGAATTCCCGACAATTTCAAAGTCCCGGGGCACGAGGCAGCCTACAATCAATCTACCGGGAATTACCGGGATTTCGAGATATTTAAGAAAAAAAATTTTTTATTGTTTTTTTTTTTTTTATGAGGGTTATCCTTTTTTGATGAATTTTAGTTGAGTTAATTTCTGGTGAAACGTATTAAAAAAGAAAATTAAATCTTAATAACTTTAACGTTAATTTCAGTCTTAATAATTGCTTTGTTTATTTTGCTTTTAATCACACACAGATTCACTTTTAAGCAGTTTAATCTTATAGTTACAAAACGAACTTACTTAAAAGTCATACTAATTCTTAATAACTTTACTATTATCTAGTAATTCTAGTATCTAATCTAACAATTTCGACAATCTTGTCTCGTCTCGAGTCTCGACCCGAAAGTCCCGGGACTCGAGACAACTAAACTTACGAAAAGTCCCGGGACTCCGAGACACGAGACGTCCCGATCTACCAAGCCCAACAAATGAGTTATGAACCTTATGAAGCCGGTGAAAGGGGGCACGTAGTTTGTCCTTATTTCTAGTGTTAACACTGTGAATATCACTGTTTTAGTGTACAAGTGTAAATTTTGCCTAATATATAAGATGTTGACGAAGATGAATTGTGATGCAACCGTGAGAATACCAATATATCTTTAAAAAAATCTCTAAGAGAAACTCTGACACCTAGCTGGTAAATTGCTCGAACAGCTCGTTTTTGAAGGACACTTTACGCGCTCCAAATAAATAACTTCAACAGATGGACCGACAATTTCTCAAATAACCAACACCATATTCACACTAAAACTCATGAGGCTGGCCCCAACATTGACCTCAACTTCACTCGTCCAACGTGTGGCAAAAAAGCATTAACCAACTTTGGGGCCAATGCTATTTGTTGGACAAAACTCAGAAGCTCAAAACACTGACAACCAGTCAAGTGGTATCGTGTTATCTAGTAACTGGGTTGTGGAGGTCGGATAGGCAGGCGCTCCATGTAAAATACTGGTTTTCAGCTACTTCCGGTTAGACTAGAACCCGACCCAAACATAGTTAGGTAAACGCTAGGCAGATGATGACCTTTTGGGCCAATGCTATTTGTTGGACATGTGACGTTGGAACCAATATTGGAGCCAGCGTGAACATAACACAGAGCTACATAACATTATGTAAATCGCTTCAAAGGGCTAATCAATCGCTTAATCAGCTAAATTCGCCTTGTAACGGATTGCTGATTGACCAGTCGTGCGTATGATGGCCTAGTTTGTGCGTTCTGTAGTTTCTTTACATAATGTGGTTTAAGAACTTCAATAGCTCATTCTCTGGTTGTCTTGGTGGGTGCCTTTGAAGGATAAAACCGAAATGAAATTAACCGGAAAGGAACCGGAGTTACCGACATAGCTTGCAGAGTAAGCACAAGTTGAAGTGGCAGTGGGCTGGCCATGTTTGTCGAAAGACCGATGGCCGGTGGAGCGTAGTGTGGGACGCCTCCCGATTAGATGAACCGACGACCTAAAGAACGTGGCTGGGACAGACTGGATGCGGAAGGCGGAGGACAAGGTGCTGGTGCTGGGAGAAGGAAAGGATATCTGGAAGGGATACATTATACAAATTTTAAGTGTCTTTTTAAATGTTTTTTGGAGTCAAATATGCAGGGAACTGACTGGCGAGTTGTGGCTCGTGGGTTCGAATCCAGGCAAGCACTTTACCTCAAAACGTTGAAGGAAAACATCGGTGGTACTTCCCTAGAAAAAAAAATTGGTGTTCAGTTGCATCTGGTTAGACTGGAAGTCAACCCTAACTCGAAGACCTCCTTCACGAAAATTTATAATTTTACTATAGTTCATGACCTAAAAAAGAATATATTAACATTTTACACTACCAAAAGTCATTGTCACAATGCATAACACAGTAAATGCATGCAACATTTTCAAGACCACCCAGAAATCCACATGCCTCGTTTAAACTATCATAATCTATACTTTAAGTCATACTAAACTATAACTTAAATAAAATAGTATTTAATTCAATGTTAAGGTCGCTTCGTTCTCTTATAAACCGACTGGATTATATAAAATACCGATATACGTCGCAGTAAAAATGTCGAAAGGTGGGCAGATACTGTGTTTTATATTTGCATCAGGTTCTGAAAGTTGGCTACGTCGCAAAGAGGTGTCTATACATAATGTCGCTGTTGTTGTTGATTAATTTGTCAATTTTACTAAATTAAATCATGCAATACTAGCTGCACCCCGCGTTTTCACCCGCATAAGTTTCGATCCTGTGGGAATATCAAGAAAAGTATCCTATGTGTTAATCCTGGTTTTAAATTATCTGTGTGCTAAATTTCATCTAAATCCGTTTAGTAGTTTTTGCGTAAAAGAATAACAAACATCCATCTACCCATCCATCTATCCATCCCCACAAACTTTCGCGTTTATAATATTATATTAGTAGGAAGTATGATTGCTCTGTAGTGCACAAAAATATTGCCTATTATAGTCCTACTGCAGGGCAAAGGCCTCTTCTCATACAGAGAAGGCACGAGCATTTATCACCACGCTTGCTCAAGACGGGTTGGCGATTTGAGATTTATCATTACTAATTTTGTTTGTTTGTTTATACGCGCTAATCTTTGAAACTATCAGTCTGATTTGAAATACTCTTTTTTCATTTAATTTTGATAGTCGTTGAGAAAGGTAGATAGGCTATTTAACATCACGCTACGACTGTTAGGAGCCGGGCAAAAATAAATGAAGTCAGAAATAATTAATGTCGTATCACTGAATATTTAGTTTTCAAACCTTTAGAATTCACACTCTTGAATTGTTACTATTGGTTTTTGAAGCCATTTCAGTGGATTAGCTATGAAATATCAATTGTTGTGATTGGTTTATTGAAATAACAACAGCCAACCAAATGACTCGACATTGTTTACTTTATAATACCTTAATTTAATTGAATAGGCATTTAGCATTTATTATTAGAAGCTGTCTAGATTTTGCAACTGTGTCTGTTAAATTGCAAGGGGGCCCAATTTTAAACCCTAGTCGGTATACTTATACAAGAATAAAAAAAAAATCTAATATTTTTTTATTAATTCTTGTCGGTTACGAAAATCTGTATATACCTTGATTGATTATCTCTTACGCTAGTGAAATTTATAAAAAAAACATTGGCATAAATAAAAGGTTTCCATCTACGATTTTCGGGTGCGGAAGTTGAAAAGAGTCGCTGAGCCAAAAGACATCAACGCGCTCACAAAAACTTTTAATTATTATGAATCTTTTTTTTTGCTTTTACTTTATTATTGCTTTCATATTTAAAATTATAGGTACACATCATTTGTTAAATATTTCAAGAGCCAATAAATTAAAAGTAAAAAAAAAACAAGCTTTAAATATTACCTTCTACATAAATACTTATTTACATTTTTCGATGTTATCTTTTGCTTTTATTTCGGGTTTGTCCGACTTCAATGCGTATTTATTAATACTTGAGTAAGTATAGTCCTACAATACAGGTGCAAGACCTCTGCTCACCTACACAGGACTACGTTAACTCGATAGTATCACAATCGCCACGCCGGCACCAGTAGGTAACGCAGACGTATGACCTTTCGCCTACATATCGGTCACTGTCTCATTAACGGGACGCTATGTGTGGGCCGAAGGACAAGCGTCAGCGAGGGAATATTTATCTGTTTAGACCATTACGTACCGAGACTGCTTCGTGTCTCGAAAAGCATGTTTAAATTTGATTTTGCAGATAATGATGTTGATACGAAAGTTTGTTTATGTATAAGAGCCAAAATAGGCGAAAATATCAATAATGTAATTTTAAATTGTTAATTTACATTAATATTTTCTTTCGTTCCAAAATACATTTCTTGTTTAAGCCTCCCTATGATTAAATAAGAAGGATCAAGTAAATGCTACCCAAGAAATACAGAAAAATGATAGCATATTTTTTATTTATTGCAATTAACATATTTTAAATTATTAAAAACAAAATTATTAAGGAATAAAAATAATAGTATGGTTTGTGTAGGGGGTGGAATTTATGTTTCTTTACAATTCTTAAAATCCTTGAAAAACTTTTAAATCTTTTGCCAACCATTAACATTATGCAAAAAGACGTATAGATTTACCAGCAATATAAAAATCGCTATCTCTTCCCACTTGCGCCGCAAGCGGATGGTCAGTTCAAAGGCCTGGTCAGTGTTCATTTATTTATATAACCCTGACTGTTACGAAACTATGTATGTTTAGCTATACATGTCAAGTATTTACGCATAATCTATACAATATGTATGTATGTATGGTCATGGGTTATTGTGGTATAAACTTGAGTACTAAGTGTTTGTGCAGTCATTCTCAAGAGCTGTGAGAACTTTTGAGGAACGGCATGTCCAGATATACCGGCTGACCTTTTTACCGTCTGGACAAAAACGGTATAAAAGGTGAACGGAGTAAAGCCTATGGCACAGAAGTTTCTATTTTTTTCAGGGGGCTTGTCCCGTGACGACATTAAATATGATTATAAAATTAAACAGGTCAAATTGAAACTAGCTAGTTAACTAAAGGGTAGTCTTTAAAACTGCATGTATACACACAACTTTTTTTTTCAAGTACCTATTACTTCGAACATTGAATTTTTGTATGCATCCAAAGGTTTTAATTACTAGTAGGCATGTACAATCTCCAAAGGAGATAAGTAACCAGGGTCGTCGGATATAGTTGAAGTTTAGTAAGAAACCGATGGATTTTTTTAATGGAATTTAATTTGATAAATAAACTGTCTGTTTTCTATTAATTAAACTAAATTTTATTCGAAAACAACCATCGGTCGTACGTGGTGAGTTTAGTATTGCCTAAAGGGTAGCCATTTTATTTATTGGCCATCTGAGTTGCGATGAAACGAAGAAACATGACACACACAAACACACTGCCTATCTATCCCTTTGTAAAATTCCAACAAACGCCTCAGGAATAACCTTTCCTAATTATTTTGAAGACTATCATAAAAGAGGCCAAAGTTATCTATGAATAAATAATACAAAAAGCGCGTACACCAAAGAACGGCCATCTTACGCAACACTTCAATTGTTAAAATGACGAAAGTGACAACTGACAGCTCGCTGTTTAGCAACTTTATCATTGTTATAAGTTGACTAGTTGAATGACGGCGCTTCGGGTTTAAAGGTCAGGTATTTATTGAGAATGGTATAAATTGTGTTCGTAACGCACGTAAATACTAACTCATATAAGATATAATAATTAATAGACAGAGAGAGATACAGTATGTAAGGATCGTAGCAGGTGGCGTTCTTTAGTTTCTTTTAAAGGAAGTTTGTTTAAACGATTTACGGCGAAGTCTTGAACAAAGTTCAGTTGTAATGAAGACACCTTTAATTATACTGCTATCACTGTTTTTCAGGACCAGGCATGATTAGCAGCGTTCACATATAGTCAAGATTCACACACATACTCATACTAAAATTAAACATATTTTTGAAAATGATCGTTATAATAATCGCTATACTTTTAACGTGTTAAATAAGACAAAATTTCACAAATTAGCACCTATTACTCGTAGCTGATATTAAACACGATAATTAACCATTCAAATATAGTATTACAAATCACTGACACATTACTTCGATTTTAACATCATTCAACGCCTACGATGCCGAAGCGCTCAACCCAGAGTCGTGTAGTTACAGCAGATATATTTATCTAAGTAATTCTCTCGCCTTGTTAAGGTCACATCAAACAATATGAGTTTCGGATGTATGCACAATTGTTAAGAGTTAAAATAACTGTAACATTGTGTAGAAGAACGGTCTTTGTTAACACTCACTTTAACAAAGAATGGACATCTACTTCTCTTCCTGTGGGTGGCAAAATGGTTTTTAAAAGTTAGACGTTCTGATCTGTTTTCACATCCGAAGCCAACGGATTTGATTTTTTTTGTTAGCCTTTTTTGTCACATTGCTGGGCCTCCCTACTGTCCTTTAACCCCTCTCTGTCCAGAGCTGCCGAGGACCAGTCTTTGTTAAAGGAGTCCCGCTAATTCCATCATCTGGGTCTGCCGCGATGTTGTTTGCCATTAAGCGGGGCCCACTGGGACGCAAGTTTGGACCATTGGTCTTCTAAAATACGCGTGGCAGCTTTCCGAGTGACATCAAAGGGGCAATTCTCGTATTGTTAAGAACGTTCGCAGTCTAAACTCAGTCTAATCTGTCAAAAACACCTCTAATTTCCCTAAATTTTTGACAAGTTTTTGACATTGATACTAGACTTTGAATGATTTTAATTACGAGAATTGGCCTTCAGTTATTTTTGTGATGGAACGGATTTGATTGACTGTTGATATTTCGTTAAACCAATCACAACAACTTACACGAGATAGACTGCAGATATTCTGACTAGAGACTTGATCAGTAAAATTAACTAATATAATTGGCCTGTGACGATTTTAAATCGGTGTTAAATCTATACAGATTATAACTGAAAGTTTTCGTGACTGTCTGTGTGACCGTGTTGTCCTGGTCAGCGGGATTGTCCGAAAGGGTTACCGCTACCCCGGAACATAAAGGGCGAAGGAAGGAACATGGGTGGGTTTTAGTCAGTAAGAGTCTGACACTCCCTTCCGCTCCACCCAGAGCGGGAGGGGTCATTTGAATATTGCCCATCCGAAAAAAAAAATATACCGTGTTGTCCTTCTGAACTACGTAATGGATTATGATACGGTTTTCACCATCATTTAGATAATTTAATCCGGAAGATAGAAATCTTCTGGATTAAATTATCTAAATGATATACAGAATGAATGATACACAGAAGTGTACATTAATACAAAATGACATATAATAAAGAAATCTCGATGTTTTGTCAAGTCGTAAAAATCGTGCGAAGCAGGGGCGAGTCGCTAGTTTAACATGGCGTGGTGTGGGTTTGATAATTAGACACTGTTCAACCCTGCCTATCATTTCGGAGAATAGGTGTTATATTATGCCACCTTATAATTAAACAAGCACTGTAACAGTTTCTTTAGATAATTCAATAATAATTATTACATCTGTACTGTCAATAATTTCAAATTGACAAGGCAATCACCAAGCTATCTTACTCAACCTCGAGTATACTGCTTGTGCCAAAACAAATATTTCTATTGTTGTTGCCGAGATGCGGAAGACGAAATAAACACATCGGTGGATTGATAAAACAAGAGATTTATGTCTCGTGTCATAGAGTAGGAAAATGCAGAAGGTTAAACATACGATAGGCGATGTCATCGGTATCTTGTGTAAGCCTAAACATTACACAAAAAACCTTGCACATAAACATTTGTTTTCCTTCACATTTTTAGATTAGTGTCAACTATTCACAAGACTAAAACCGGTGTCAGTTGGAATTAACCTTTGAAAATGCTAAATATGGTTGAAAATTAAACAAACCATTCCCCTCTTCACCCGCGCGGGGAATGTTTTCCATGCAGCTCAGAAAACAAAAACATCGTGTCTTCATACACAAATGTGTACGACCACGCCTCTTTGTTTTGATGTTTTTGTGTAATGTTTCAAAAAAACGCGCAGGAGACACAACTTTAGTAACAACATTGTAAAATGTATAAAATACTTCCTAGTAGTAACGCTCTTTGTAAAGGAGCTCTTCTGGGGACTACTTCCGAACAACACTTTTTGCTGCCAAGCAGCGATACTGTGTTCTGGTTTGAATAGTATCGGAGGGTTCCTCTCTCATCTCCATAGACAGCGGTGACCCCTTACCAACAGGTGGGCCGCTTGTATTGTATACTTCGTAACAAACAACTTGCTTCGTTGGTGTAGTGGCCGCAAACACTACTGCTGAGCATGAGGTCTTGGGTTTGATTCCCAGGTCGGGCAAAGTGTTGGGTTTTTCCATCTGGAATTTTTCAGTAGTAGCTCCTAATGGATATGGATCTGTTTCCGGTTGATGGTAAAGGGGTCGCCCCGTATGATATTGGACGTAAACATAACTGGGGAAATGTGCTGGTACTATAGGTGCACCTCTGCCTAACCCTTCGGGAAATACAGGCGTAATTTTATGTTATGTACAAGTGATAAGTGATCCTTCTGTCTTATTATTCTCTGTACTCTCTCTGTAAAGCTAAATCAGCGGTGGGTAGCGGGTTCGATGCCGACCCGTCACCCACGTGAAAGTTATGCTTAGTGCACAAAAGCGGAATTGTACCGGGTTTATGATTGGCCTGTTTGTTCCTTTATGTGATGTAATGTTGGCAGGATATCTGTTCGTAGTATCTTGTGACTGATTTGCTGTAATTAGCTTTATTTAAAACATTGTTATGTTACTGTGGACAGCTGTAGAAGGAAAGAAAAGTGGAATAGGTAAGGAAAGACTTTTGGAAGGAAAAGTTAGACTTTTTGAGCAAACTGTCATTTATCTTAGAACTAAACCATAACTGGCATTTGGATGTACACTTTTGCTTACCCCTTTGGGGAATACAGGCTTTGTGATATATTTGTTTGAAGAGGTAGGAAAATGTGTATAGGACTTATACCCATATTTTAGTAGTTCTTTTGTAAGTCCCATGTAATTACTACTGGGTTAGGTTAATAGGGGTAAAGTTTATTGCCAAATACAGCACAAATCTAGACTTCAGGCAGCTACTAAGAGAAAAACTAAATTGAAAAACAGTTTGCACCACCTGGACCTTGAACTCAGTACCCCGCTCAGCAGTCGCACTTGCAATCACTAGATCAACAAGACAGTCAATAAGAAAAATGTCTTAGTATACCTCAAACGAACTACCCGTATGTCTAGTTCAAAAATATGACAGCACCAATGGTATTTTCGAGTTCCGTTAACCGTTTTGGGGCCTAAGGGCTAATGGGTTCCGCGAAGGTACGGGTTCGATGCCCCGGTCAAACACTAAATTACACGGATGAGTCTTCATCGTGAAATGTGTGTGTCATTTGTTTGAAAGTGGGGTCGGCAGAGCTTCAGGCGGAGAGAGGAAATAGGTAAGTTAGATAGTAGTTGAGGTCATATGCCAGATGATCTAGGAGAATTTATGTTTAGATGTATGTGGTAGGAGGGAGGTGATTTAAAAGAAAATGGATAGGATGAGAGTCTCGGAGTATTAAAAGGTTTTCCAGATTTTTGTTAACCGAGCTTCAATAGACCTAATTTAAAAAGAAAGGCCGTATAATTAAGCAAAATCTTGGAAGTGCATTCACCAGCCCTAATAGAACGAAATCACGACACCGTGTCTCAATTTATAGAGAGTCAAAGTCAAATCATTTATTTCAAATAAGCACATAAAAGGCGCTTTTGGACGTCAAAATTTACAAAAAGTAGAATTGATTCTAGTCGCCCCTTCCGAAAGGTAGAGTTCACAGCCCAACTTCACCCACTGTTGGGCATAAGCCGCTCTTTTCTTGTGCCAATCCCCACGCTCTTGTGCCAGCCTCGTCTAGGTTTTTCCCGCGATGGGGAGACAGTCTGTCACAGCCCTACTCCACCTGTCATCATTGCGCCTTGCCAGAAGGCCAATTCCCGTAATTGAAAACGTTCAAAATCTATTCACAATCTCATCTCAGCGACAGTAAATGTCAAAATCTTGTCAAAAATGTAGGGAAATTAGACGTATTTTTGACAGATCGCGACTGAGATTGCACTGTGAACGTTCTTAAAATTACGCGAATTGCTCCTCTGGTGTCTTGCCAAATAGGCTTAATAGTAATTAAATTCTCATCGATTTTAACGCAAAATATAATAATAAAAAAAAAATAATAAAAGAAAAAAAAATATCCAAGTAATGCTCTACTTACTAGATATTTTTGCAACCTGCGTAAATCAATCAATCGTAGATATCAATTTTCACCTAAAGCCATTGTTAGAAATAATTGATAGTTTGGCAATAATTCCAGTTCATTGCCTATAACATCGATGAGTTATATAATAACCACTTAAAAGCAATGTCAATCACCTTCCGATGACACATTAATAACCACGTTTGTGCCACTTCTCACGTTTAGAATGGCCGCCATATTTGGCAGCTTCGATTATGAGTAATTCCGGAGTTTCCTTGCTAATATGGAAGGGAAGAATGATTCAGGAGTGTTTGATCTGTCTGTTTCAATATGTTTGAGGATTGTACATTAGTAGTTCTTGGGAGGCATGTTGCAGTACATTTTATGGCATGTGAGAATTAAATACGACCGTTTGATGCGGAAGTGCCGAAAGAAAAGATCATCATAATATATGCTTATGCTACCGGTGGTTAAGGCTCCAGAGACAGGAACCTCCTCACAATGAGAGCTGTGTCAAGGAGTATCTACTGCGTTCTGAATCAGACCCTTGATCCAACCGCCTAACGAGAGAGTCGCTATTATAATTATCCTCTTTTTTCAATAAATATACATAAAAAATACAATTTTAAATACGTAGATATAAAAACATTTACCTATATAATAATATATATGTTTTTATATTTATAGTTAACGGCGGATTCGATGACACGAGACCAACGACGCAATTTTATTTCTAAAACGGCAAATTAAATCCAAATTAAAATAATATTTTCTGCGGCACACATAAACGCCGTTTAGGAATCCTCGCAATAATTAATAGCGTAATAACGTTACGGTGTTCTAAACGTGCGTCTCATTTAGTTAATTTAGTTAATATTCCGCTTAAATATTAGTAACTGTTTCCGACAGTTTAGTGCCTAAGTTAAACGGAGATTTAAGCACTAACGGTAGATTAAGATTACGATAAGATTCGCTTGTTATGTGACACCTTTTATGAGGTAATTTGTTGAATTCCCGCTGTTACATTACAAATTAAAACGAATGAGTTACGAAGTTACAAACATGTGAAACTTTTCGACTCGTCTGACTGCCATGTTGAGAATTGGCTCCTGAGTTCAATCCTAACTAGTGGGGTAATGGCGTAACACACTATCAGAAAGAAGGGCTTTCGTTTTGACAGTTTACAACATTCATTGCGTTGCTGAGCAGACAATTTTTACGAACATATGAAGCAATAGGTTAGCAATAACCTTCAAAATTATTCAGATTGTGATTGATAGTGTGTTATGAAATTAGAGTGCAGTTTATTGAGTTTATATAATTCAAATTTCTCATTGGCAGCCTGAAGTCCGGATGTATCCGTCCGGTTATCGCAATAGGCTCTCTTACTAGGACATCTGGACAAATGTGAGCGTAATACTCACCTCTGTCTGGCCCTCCAGGGGACACAAAGTATTGATTGTTATGTGATACGAATGTGGCGGCATCTATACCGCCACATGCGAACTACGCATGACACTGCCGTCACGCAAAATCCTGCATCGCGCAAGGAGAGTTTACCGCACAACTAGCATAATACATACAACGTCACGACATCAATCATCGGGCAGTTGCCCACCAGACACAATACCTCTGGTCGGAGGATTCTCCTTTTTCTATAGAGTCATCATCATCATCATTTCAGCCGATAGACGTCCACAGCTGGACATAGGCCTCCCCCAAGTGTCGCCACATTGACCGGTCCCGTGCGACTCGCATCCAGCGGATTCCCGCAACCTTCACCAGGTCATCGGTCCACCTAGTGGGAGGCCTTCCAACGCAACGTCTTCCGGTTCGCGGTCGCCACTCCAGAACTTTTCGGCCCCATCGGCCATCCGTTCTGCGAGCAATGTGCCCTGCCCACTGCCACTTAAGTTTGGCAATTCTTCGGGCTACGTCGGTAACCTTGGTTCTCTTGCGGATGTCCTCATTTCTGATTCGATCACGCAAGGAAACTCCGAGCATAGCCCTCTCCATTGCCCTTTGAGTGACTTTAAGCCTTCTGATGAGGCCCATTGTGAGCGACCACGTTTCTATAGAGTATGAGTTAACTTTACAGCCTGTTCCTCATACCTCTATAAGAATATTCTCTGCCCCCGGTAAGCTTAAACGCTCATACACTCATACATAACTACAGTTATAATTCATCAAAAACGACAGTGCCTTTGTTACGTTTACACGGCAAAACAGATGAACCGATTTTGATGAAATTTTGTACATAGATAACTCAAGCCCGGACAAATAATAAAAAAAAATACGTAATGAAAAAAATTAAAGTAGAGTTTGTATGGGGAAATCACACGGATAAAATCGCGAGCAAACCGCTATTCAGTAATTCATCAATAATCTCATCAATAAAAGTCTTCTCACGTTTAATCGTTGCACACCTTATCGGGACAGAACCGATTCGTTTACCGGTACCAGCACCGGACACCGTTATGTCATAACTTTATAAATGTACCTGTGTCAATATTTATAAAAGGTGTAATGCCGTTCATCGCTGTTAGCTATGCTTGTATAAAGGTACGCGCTTCCTTAGGACAGTGAGTTTTTCCATTAAGAATTTCTTGATAACAGCCCGGAGTTTTGAAGTTGGCGGTGGGATACCCCGCGACCGCGGTGACTCGGAAAGCACGTTAAGTCGTTGGTCCTGCGCCTGATCTCTCTCGGGTCG
The DNA here is from genome assembly GCA_911387795.2 of Apamea monoglypha. NCBI lineage: Eukaryota > Metazoa > Arthropoda > Insecta > Lepidoptera > Noctuidae > Apamea > Apamea monoglypha. The sequence continues at coordinate 13,129,020 of OU426938.1, forward strand.
TGTCGGATTGCCGCACCATCGGACTATGAGAGTGAGGGGAGAGAGATTGCTCCTGTGTCTGCGCACACACTTGTGCACTATAATATCTCCCATGCCGAGGGCTGGTTTCGCTGAGGTTGGTCGCCATGGCCGAAATTCGTTCGAAGGAAGTTCTACTTTGGAATACTATTTGGTGTGAAAAAGCATCGTTAGTAATTTTGGATTTAGTCGAGCCGATATCAAACGGTTCACTTTTTGTTCATTTTTGCCTTTCATTCTCTCGAGTTAAGCGTGAAATATCAGATTCAAAAAGCGCCAACAATAAGCGGATATCGGACGGTTTACTCAATTGAATGTCCATTTCACGGTCACACGATACCGACAAAATTACATAAGAATGAACGTTCTTTTGTTTATTTCATTTCATTTTTCGATCATTCAGAAGGCTAGCGAAATTGCGAAAATGCAATATAATTGGATTGGTTTACTAATTAATAATTAATTATTTTGTCACTTTTGATACATTTTGTGTTTAGATGTTTCAATCCAAGACTGAAGCATGTGATAAGTTGTTGTTCCAAGGGGATCAATGCTCGTTTCTTTTCCGTATAAAACAAAAGAACCATTACTTAGGCGTTTTATTAGCTTGCAGCCGATCTGTTCAGTAAAAATCTCACCGTGAAAAGTTAGGTAAAGTGAGCTTAGAGTGAGTTGTCAATAGTGTCAATCCCTAGCATTAGTTGGAATGACAGGTCACTCCACGCTCACTTCACCTAAGTTTTCACGGTGAGATGGTTACAAAATCGCACTGCAGTAGTCAGCCAGCATGTATTTTCAGTCTCACAGAGGAGGCCTGTGTCCCAGCAGTAGGACATAACATGTGGACAAAGCATCTATTTTAAATAAACCAATTACAGGCACTTTTAAATTGTCAAGGGATCGGTCAGTCAAAAAGATGAAGCTAGTTGCCCATTCCAAAGCGTAGTAGGTAGTACCTATGGAGAAGAACGGGTATGAAACCCCACGGATTATTATGCTTTTGTTATGCTAGTCAGCCAGCCATCAAGGACCATATTGTGAAAAATCTGTCACTTTTTAAGAACGTCTAAATTACTTTGAATGATACTCAAGTCGGCAGTTTCTGATATCCAGTAGCATAATACAAATCTTGAAAATTAATTACTTACATAAATTCTTAAACTATTCACTAACATGCAAAATTAATGTAAATAATTGATTATGAACTCAAATGCAAATGATATCAGCTTATAATAGAACGAACAGGTTTTTCTAAAACAATTTGCATAATATAAGCAAGATTTTAGGAAGTGTCGTCTAAAATAGCCTTAAATCTTATTTATATAAGAAGCTGATGACGCACGATGGCATTTCTAATTATTATTTCGTTTATTTATTTTGTTATTTTATTTTATTACATTTTTAAATATTTTTTTAAATATAAAAATTAGGCGAAAAAAAAAAATATAGTGATCCACCGATGTCGGGAGCAGGGTCCAAGCTACCTGTGGTTAGGGCTCGTTAATTATTAGGGTTAGTTAATTATTATTATTATTAGCAGCTCATGGTGTCCCACTGCTGGGCAAAGGCCTCCTAAGGACCAGTTCTTATTGAAGGAGTCCATTTTTCTAATTATCAAAAAAAAAATTAGGAACTTTCACACAAAATTCATCCCTTTCCTCGTCATAGTAATCATCATTCTCGTGCTCTTATCCCAAGTTATTTAGGGTCGGCGCAACATGTCTTTTTCTTCCATACTTCTCTATTAGTCGTCATCTCGGTAGTCACCTCCTTTCAAGCCCAGGATTGAATTTTCAAAAGGACAATGAAAGCCGAAGCTCTGTCATGGCTGAAGGCAGTACAAACTAAAGTTCTATTCTCATTTATGTTTCCAATTGGTGTTATTTCAGGTTAAACAAATATCATATTTATTTTAATGGCTATTAAGTTGATTTCAGACTCACTAACACTATTGAAAAATTTATAAAAATGTTTGAAGTTGTAGCGTAAACTGAACCTTATTGTCTAGGAATTAAAGTTATTTTTCCATAAACTTATATTTGTTTACATTTTTGGGAACTAAATCGCGAACGCAGATTACAATAAACAATTAAAAAGTACGTTTGAGTAATTTTAATACAGGAAATCGTATTTTGACTACAGTTTGTAGGTGTTATAAAGAAAATGGAGGGTAATTCTAGCATTAATCCGAAAGTATCCTCAAGTTGGTAAGCCAATGTTTGACATTTTGCTAACAAAAATTGGTTGGTTAGCTGAATTATTTCTTAGAACTGTCCCAACCGTCTTCATAATTTTTCTCCCACACCTTTCTCCTTGCCAACAGACTCAACCACTATCCACGGCGACCGTTCACATTGACAGCACCTTTATTCCGTAGCACTAAGGGCGGTTTTCTTAGTTCAAGTGAAGTGCGGTTGCTGGTACAATCGGTAACATAATACGATTACTTTTATTTTTATCTCCCGTCTCCAATATGACGCCGAACTTGTAACATGAGTACATGATTGCGTACACTCGCGTACAGGTAGGTACTTGTCAAGGAGGGTGTGGAAAAAACCGCGAGGTAGTGGTTAGGAGCGAGCTATGGGAATGGGAAGGGGCTACATAACTGTACCTTGGGTTATTTTTGGGATTCCAAATAGGGCTTATATTTGGTGTAAAGAAATGATTACCTACAGTAATAATAGTAAAAAAATAGTATTTTTTTTTTTTTTAATTTTTGACTGTGTTTAGTTTGTGATCTTCCTGTACGAGTCACAATAAATACTTTTTCTTTCTTTCTTGTCGGAAAACAAATAGGATTTCATGGGTTTAATTTTTTTTGCGCAGAACGATAATTCTTTGTCTGAAATAAAAGTAGCCTCCTTATAATATCAGCTATCGTTCAGTTAAAAGTCACGGCAAAATCGGTCCAGCCGTTTCGGAGATTAGCCGATATCGATACCCATCACGTCTGCAGAGTTTCGCTAGCTAATTCAATTTGACCCTGTACAAGGTACCGATCGATGACTCTTCTGGCCATATTCGATCTGGGGTTTCCAAATGACATGATTATAGAATGCCAACGTGACCAACAACAGGCTACCTATCGCCGTTATGTTTTAGAATTCTTCCTATTTCATCTTAATAATATGCATCATCAATTTTGCGGAATCACTCTTCTGAAGTGTTAGCCAATATTTTACGCTGTTGTGCGGTTCTGTTATATTTGTTCCTTGTGTGTCTGAAGAGGATCAGTTTTCTTCGCTCCGTGATAGGAGTTTTATGAACTTTCTTAAAGCTTTAGAAAATGCTTTTTTAAGATTTTCCACTGCGAACAAAAAGTTAAACCGACGAAAAAAGAAACTGAATATCGGAAAATTAAAACTTTTTAGTCTTACTTAGTTTTAGTTAATGTAAGAACTAATTATGAGGCGGTGTCTCTAAATGTCGTCCCCTTCCTTCAATTAAAAAAATATAACGTAAAATATATCCTATGACACTCGGCAATATCGTAGCTTCCCATTAGTGAAATAATTTTCGGAATCAGATCAGTAGTTACATACAAACTCACAATTTTTACCTCCTTATAATTTCCTTTATTTAATTGAATACATATAAAATAATGTCCTCATAATTATGTCATATCCCTATGTATACTGTGTGTACATAAATAATAAAATAAATTATAATTTTAAATATTACAATATAAAAACATTTAAAAGATAGTAGCCCACCGGTATCGGGAACAGTGTCCAAAAGTACCGCTTTTGGAATCAAACCCTTCATCCAGCTGTCCAACGAGTCTCCTTAGGCAACACCTAAGGAGGCTCTCGTCGAGGCTTTTGGCTATTAACCTGTACAATATTATTAATATAGATGTTTAACTAGTCAGATTTATCCAAATGGATTATTAATCCTATCTAGAGAACCCTAAACCTTGTAACCAGTAGGCTCTGTTTTATTTTTAAAGTGGCTCTAGCTCGTCGTATAATCGACGCCTGCCTGATGAAGCGATGTAATATGTTAATGAAGACTTGTAATATTATATTGTAGTTATTTTCTCGGTAAAAGGGTAACAGTCATTACCCTGGTAAGGATAACGGGGTTATATGTAGCCAGATAGGAAACATTGACCTCATCTGCGGGGGTAATTGCGTAATCAGTAGGAATGGCTTTCATTTTGACAGTTCAACAATATTAATTGCGTTATTTACGCTGTTGAGCAGACGAATTTTTCGAACATATGAAGCAATGGGTTAGCAATGTCCTTCAAAATGATTCGGAATATGATTGATAGTGTGTTATGCAATTAGGGTGCGGGTTTTAAAGCATAATTTATTTTTGATGTGTACTTATTTACAGAAATAAATTATTTATCATAGGTATCAACCGGACATCTGGCGTCATCAACCTGGGTCAGGTTTGATGTCGCCAGATACAACTTGCACAAAATCAATTAACTAATAGAGGTTTGTTCGGCTGATTATCCGTCTAGTTTCGGTCCGAAACTAGTCGAATAATCAGTAAACATTCACCACAAGAGTAAAAAGTTTTAAAAACGAATAACCCTAGTGTTATGCTTCAACTCCCAGCAAAATACTATAAAAGTAGTATTCTTGTAAATCAGCACGACTACAACTAATTTCACTGCACAGTATCCATTACAAATATCATTGTGTCAATCAGATGTTCAAGTGAGCGAACAGAACATAGTATGCTGAGAATGTGTTGCTCGAGTGAGAAGCCAAATATAAACGTGATAAATGTATATTAGTCTAACAGACAAATTACTAAGTCTTCGGCTGGGAGACTTCATTAATTATCTACTATATTCTAGGTCAATAAGAAAAACGCAAGAATTCAACTATAGGAATTTCCCATTCTGATTTTGGAAAAGAGAATGGATTTGACCCCTCCCGCTCTGGGTGGAGCGGAAGGGAGTGTCAGACTCTTATTGACTAAAACCCACCCATGTTCCTTCCTTTGCCCTTTATGTTCCGGGGTAGCGGTAACCCTTTCGGACGATCCCGCTGAAAAGAGAATGGATTGTGTGAAAGATTATTTTTGCTAAGAAAGAAGTCAATTCTAAGATGACGGCAAATAGAGATGATTTAAGAATGAATAAGACGTTCTATCATCACCATCAGTCTATAGCAGTCCACTGTTGGACATTGGCCTCTCCTATTGCACGCCATTCAGCTTGATTTTCGGCAACTCTCATCCAGCTGCTACCAGCCATCCTGCGAAGATTGTCGCTCCACCTAGCCTGAGGGCGTCCCACCTTACGTTTACCGATTCGCGATCCACTCAAGAACACGTCGAACCCAACGGTCATCGGTTCTACGGCTAATATGGCCGGCCCATTGCCACTTCAGCTTGCTTATTCTGTGAGCTATGTCGAAAACTTTGGTTCTCTGCCGGATCACCTCGTTGCGGACGTAGAAGTTCTAAGCTGTTTACAAATTAGGACAAGAGGATATTGACGATGATGATAGAGAGAAGATGGCGGGACGAGCTGGGAAAAACAAACGACCAGTGGTCCACTTTAGCCTGGATCGAAAGAGCTGGAAATCATATGGAGAGGGGCCTTTGTCCAGTAGTCGGATGGTGCAGGGTACAAGTAACAGCAACAGTATTAGCTGAAACGTTCCATATCATTCAAACTGAAATGCTCAGATTTTTAGGCTTCTGATTACTCATGGTTTATTGTCAATAAAATGATAGCATCCAGAGTATTTTCTTTGTCTCTATCATCAGCAACACATCGGAAAACCCCTTAGAGTTGCAGGTGTCCACAGACAATGGACAACTATTTTCCATCAGGTAGGCTGTCGGCCTGTTTGCCAAGAAATAGATTTATATTTCTGATCTACGCTTTAGGATTAATAATTAGCTTCATATAAATTATGTCGTTGAATATAAATGTCTTGTTGGTTTAGTGGTCGTAAGAACGACGGTTGAGTATGGGGGTCCTGGTTTCGATCCCCAGGTTGAAATTTCTTAGTAGCAGCTTGGAGTCTGGATTTAAGTCCGGTTTATGGCAATATGTTTAGCATAATCAGCCTAACCTTCCTACTGCTAGGACACAAACCTCCTCTCTATGAGAGTGGGCCGTAATTCACCACGCGGGCCCAGTACGGGTTGGTAGATGTCACATGTCTTAGAATTTTTAGTTCTAGGACATGCCGGTTTCCTTACGATGTTTTCCTGCACTGTTTTGAGATCAGTGGTGATGAAATAAATTACACAAAGTAAAGCGCCTGGCTTAGTTCGAGCCCACGACCTACAACTCGCCGGCCAGCCGGGGCCGCTACTGCTGGACCACCACGGCAATATGTTTGCGTCCTATATAGCAGTTTTACATAAATAGCGAATGTGTAGGTAACCTCTGCCTAACCCTTAGGGGATACAGGCATGATGATGTTACGTCGAAAATATTGTAGTTTTACATTCTATTATTTTTTTAAAAATAATAATAAGTTTATTAATGCTTTAGTTTACACAAAAGGGAATAGTGATTGGAGCCTCCTTTTAAGCAAACATAACTTTATTAATAACCCTGTATGTATACATAATAATGATATGCATAAAAATGTATGCTGTCATGTCTAATTTAACATGCATTCCCTTTTATAGCATACACCACACGATAATGTTTATGTTGGCATATAAAATCGAAAGGTTGTCTGTCTGTACATGGAAGATAGATATTATTGGGAACAATGTGGGCCTCTCACGATGGATGGATTGTGTGAATGATGATATGGTTAGAAAGGGAGTGACTACCGAGATGACGACTGATAGAGAAGTATGGAAGAAAAAGACATGTTGCGCCGACCAGAAATAAATTGGGTTCACCTTTTGGTAAGGCATTTATGTACGATTTCTGAAGGTCAATTCGCGTAATTAAAAATGTTCAAAATCCAATCGCAATCTAATCTTAGCGACAATCAATGTCAAAATTAGAGGTATTTTTGACAGATTGAGACTGAGATCAGAAGGCCAATTCTCGTAATTTAAAACGTTCAAAATCTAGTCGCAGTCTCATTTCGGCGACAAACAAATGTCAAAAACTTGTCAAAATGTCGGGAAATTAGAAGTATTTTTTTGACAGATTGAGACTGAGATCAGACTGTGAACGTTCTTAAAATTACGAGAATTGCCCCTCTGACTGTGAAGGTTCTTCAAATTACGAGAATTGCCCCTAGTCTGAGGTCTTTACATATACTCTTAATGGCTTTGAATCATTAAAGTTATCTATTCGACTTCAATCAATATTTCTAGCCTTTTCCCAACTATGTATGTTGTTGGTGTAGCTGAATACCGGGACACAACATAATCTAATTTAAAAAAAATGATAGAATAGATGTTTATAGGATATACAGATTTCTATGAATAAAACAATTTCGCAATTGCCTATAAGTAAAGGCGGAATATACGTGAATTTTGGGTAGCTGGAAGCCTGAAGCCTAAAAACCGGTCGAACCTGAAAGATATCTATCTGGTCGTATCGACGGCAGTTGCTTCATGTAAAATATTGATATTTTCATCCAGTTTGACTAGAAGCTGCGGAGAGTTATGCAATCTTCATGAATTTCCCTTTATTTATGTAAAACATTTTTCAATTCGAACAAAATCACGGCTAAAAGCTAGTACATTTTATGACATCGCAATATACTAGTGATGGGAACAGTCGATAAAATCCTATCGATATTTCACCGTCGACGTTAGAGAGGCTATAAAACGTACGTTACGAGTGTTACGACTTTATGTCGCTATAAAATTTTAATAGATATTAAATTTATAATGTCAGCTGTCTTTGTTATTATCTAAGTTAAATTATGGCTTAATAGGCGGTGGTTTTAAGTTAAGTGCCTTTTTTCTAACGATTTGAAGTTTTGATTGTCATTGTAAATTTCAAGTTTCATTAGGATATAAAATGTGGCTTGGAAGAAAGGTCTTGCTAGCATCTTACACATAATAATTATTTTTGTTTTATGGTTATTTAACGAGATGGTGTAGTTTTTACTTAACATAGAGTAAAATAATAGTGATTTGTGGTTTGGAAAATGTATGTATGCAGGATTGGAGACCAATTCGCTCTGGTACTGTGCACACTGACAACTTTATTTTTTCCGGTAATATCATATGTAATCAGACAATTCTATTTCTATGCACGTGTATCCATACTCCGATTTTTGGTCACAGTATAACAAATCTCAGTCGCACATGCTTAACTCCGAGATAATATCGATATTATCGCCCATCACTACGCATTAAGGCGAACATGTCAGTGACAACGTGATCTCGCCCACACGACAGATTCCTAGCGCTCCGTCATAGCCTAATAGCCTTGAGTCTTTGACCTGGATAGACTAGACATTTAGACTTCAACTGTTTTGTAATCAGTACTTAGTATTACAAGGTACTCGTTTGTTTACTTGATTGGGATTCGAGGAATCTCCGTAATGAATTATTTATGGGTGGCCTAGCCTCCTTTAAGTGCATGGAGTTCTAAGATTTTATTTGTAGCTTCTTCTTTAGTATCGGCACAGCAAAATATGTATTATCATCTGATTAGCTGGCAAGGTCTTCTTGCCAAGGCGTATCATGTTACCCAGTAACTGTGTTGTGGAGGTCAGAAAGGCTGTCGCTTTATGTGAAATACTGGTATTCAGCTGTATCAGGTTAAATTAGAAGCCATCACAGCCAATGAAGAAAAGGCTAGACAAATGATGGTGAGGTGGTAAGTAGATTTTTAAGACACCTTTACACGCCAATATTTTAAAACTAGGCGGTGCCGGAGGCTTTAGGGTGTGGTTGTGGAGGTATGTCGCAAGTCATGCTCAGCAGTCAAAGTGACCTCGGTGTTGCCACCGACGACGCCGTGGAAGTGGCGAAGTTTTGGGTCAACAAGATCTAAAGTATAGCCGTGCCAGCGAAACGAAGAAGAAAAAGCAAGGAAAGAAGAAGGAAGAAGGATATTTCCTTAAGCCGTCAATCCTCACTTCTTCTTCTTCACGTCTTAAACCCAGATTGGAAGCAGAAAATAGATACAAGATACTTATTGGTATTCTAGAGATATATTCTCCAGATATAATTAATGCCACAGACTTTCGGATTGCGGTAAGCAAACACTAAATAATAATATGCACAGAAGTCATGCGTGCGTCTACTCACGAAATCACGAATCATCGCTCATTATCGTAATTTATGCCAAATATCAATAATTAATATTGACATTAATGTGATTTACTACTTATCATTATTCTTCATCTTAGCATTTTCCTTATTGATCGGGAGATAAACGAAGATTTAAGGAATTTGGTCGTGCGTGCGTTTATAAGCAAATGCATGACAAGATCCCTTATCGAAGATATGATTGATTTCTTTGGTGATGCGTCGTGATTACTGTTTAACCTTTTGGTTAGTTAACTATCTGGTATTAATGTCATAATATTATACCCTCCTTTCAAGAGTAATTTAATTTTCAATTAGTAAAATGCGTAAAATTACAAGAATTTCTCTTCATTTTATGTTGAGTTTATGAAGCTTATATTGTGTTTAGAGATTTGATTATTGCAATTAGGACCTTGTTATTTTGATAATAGTTTGCATGCCAATTTATGGCGAAATGTACCATTTGGTTATTTATAAATTTTGTACAAAAGATGGTAGGATTTTTTGTACTCGATTTACTGCAAATAAATGACATCGAACGTAATATTTATTACCTGATATGAGCACCGTAGAGCAGTGGTGGCCCAGTGGTATCGGCCGCGACTTACGAGTTGTAGGTCATAGGTTCGAACCCAGACAGGCGCTTTACTTTGTGTAAATTATTTCATCACCACTGCTCTCAAAACTGTGAAGGAAAACATCGTGAGGAAACCGGCATGTCCTAGAAGCAAAAAATCGAAGACATGTGACATCTACCAACCCGCACTGGGCCCGTGTGGTGGATTACGGCCCGCTCCCTCTCACAGAGAGGAAACCTGTGTCCCAGCAGTGGGAACATTATAGGCTGATTATGTATGTTATGTTATGTATGAGCACTGTATCCTCCTGTTACTTAGAAAGATAATGTAGAAAACTATGTCACAATGTTGAAAAATAGGACCACCTACACAGACATTCTATTGAAAGCCATAAAATCCAAAAGTTACTTTGTAAAAACTTCGATATCGACAGTTTAAGTATTAAACTCTTGATAGCCATGCTCTTTTAGTAATATCAGATATTTTATGATGCTCTAATAGTACCAAATAGGCTTTTAAAAGTCGTAAAAATACTATGTTTTGTATCAACTTTTTACTAGTCGAATGCAATTTGCGACATTCTATTTTTGTACGGAGTTTTTTTTTGTCTGTGGTCTATAAGCTTGCATTTTAAAACAGAAATGAAAAATGTTTAACTAAAAGAGAAAAACATCTTTATTGCTTTATACTATTCAACTGGTTGAGTAAGGATCTATATTTTTATGAATCAATTTTATTTGAACGAAAAAAGAAAGAAAGAAAATGCGTTTATTTGCAGTAAATATGACGCAAAAAAGAATATAAAACACAAAAAAAAAATAAGAAATAGTTAGGGGAAACATGCGTCACATCCACGCAAAACGGCTATCGCTCAGCATTATGCTTATGCAGCATTATGAGATATTTTGTAATGTATTTACCTTGTGATTTATTGATATATAGTCGTTATGTAAAACTTTTAATTACTCTACGATAGTCACCCGTAGACAATGATCTACATACATCGACCTTATTTCAAAGGTACAAAACCTCCTTGCATAGACCAGTTTAAATAAGTTATGTCGTTTAATTTCTCTATTGGCAGTAAGATAACGTGTTTTCTAGTAGTAATACTAGTTGTCCTAGTATATTACGTCGCTAAGTATGGTAAACTCATAGTAATGATTGGAGACATAACTGGCTAGCAAGAAAGAGCGAAAGTTTTTAATGAACGGTATTACAGACCACATAATTATGAAAGGTACCTATAATTCTAAAAGTGTTATTATATTTTGTTAAGTTACGCTCATGTTTTTAATTATCGTAATTTGTCTTTATAAGTATAGACAGCTTCATACAAAAAGACATAACTTGTCAGGATGGTAATTTTTTTATCGATACATTTATCGTCGTGTGGTATGAACATCACTATTGCTAGCTGTCAAAAAGGACATCACTTATGGACTTTAGTATAGTCATTTTTTTTTTAACTTTGCACCCGCACTAGGAATTTCTCCTGTATCGTGGGTGCGTTTACAAACATTTAAACTCACATACACAAGCCAGACCCGGAACAACTACTTGTAGGTCATACAAATAATTGTTCCGTGCGGAAATCGAACCCGCGACACGCAGCGCAGCAGTCAATCGCTTAACCACTGCGCCAACCCTGCCGTCAAAATACATATACATACAGAATAGTGATACATAAACTAAAGAATAACTAAAACTGCCATAAACGGTATATTTAAAATTAAACTACTTATTCAAAATAAAACCTCAACAGATAGTTAATAATTTTCCGTACCTAGTAAATGGTTGGACCAGTTACGAAATAACTTTACAAAACCGATAATTTAACTTTTACAGCATATTACCATAAATTATATACGCTATTATTATTATAAATGGAAGGTGTTGCTTTATTTTTTATTGTGGTAAGCAGTAGCAGGTGTCATAGCAAATAGTTATGATTATTTAAATTTTATTTTATTTTCAGCCAGTGTTGTCGCACTGCGGGGCAAAAGATAAATAATAGTTATTATATAAAGTAATTTATTTAATGTAATGAGGAAACAGGGTGGTAATTTTAATACCAATTCACGTACCTAAGTATTAGCCTGGAGCTAAACTAATGGATGCAGGGAAAACTACGAGCTTGATGGATGCTGATGAGAATGGATACGAACCCCTATTCTGTAAATATCTCACCGTGATAACTTATTTAATGTGAATAATATAGTATTTTAGAGGTATGAGGAACAGGGCGTAAAGTTCACTCATCCTCCATAGAAAAGGGAGGATCCTTCGACCAGACAGGTGTTGTGTCTGGCGGGCAATTGCCAACGATTGATGTTGGGACATTGTATCTATGCTAATTGCGCGGTAAACTCTGCTTGCGAGATGCAGGATTTGCGTGACGTCAGTATGACGCGTTACTCGCATGTGGCGTTGTAGATACCGCTACAATCTCAATTCCTATCATCTGGTGCAATGACAGCTCACTTCAAGCTTACTAAGTTACGTAGAAAAACTTAGGGAGTTTTCTCGGTGAGATTTTTACAGAACAGACCGGCTGAAGCTAGAGATTGACACTATTGACAGCTCACTACACCTAAATCCCACGGTGAGATTTTCCCCCAACTTGTTCTTTTTTGTGTTTGTTCTTTCTCTGTGTAATCTTCACCGAAAATAAACGCATTTTCTTTTCCTTAATAGTCATAATTTCGGTAGTCACCCCTTTTCTAACCATATCATTTTTCGAACTTTAAATATACTACCACACGTGGAACCCTGATACAGTTCCACACCTGATGGAAGCTAGAAGGCTTCGCGGTAGACTCTATAGAAGATGACGGAAAGAGCTGGAGATAATAAACGACCAGTGGTCCACTTTAGCCCTGGATGGAAAAAGATAGAAGTCATGGGGAGAGGTCTTTCCACAGGACTGGGATGATGCAGGCTGACAGTAACAGTAGATATATTATAAGAAAATCAGGTTTTAAATGTGCTTTCATTTGATTTCAGATTGGCGCAGCTGTCTACATAATATAAAATTTTATGCGATAATAAAGTTTGTTATGACATTTTTATCGCATTAGCGACGTACACAAGTGTGTGCAAAGGGGACCAGAGGGTTTTGCCCTGCAATCCATGATTACTAGATATTATTATGAATGCCACACACACATACTCACATAGCTCACAGAATAAGCAAGCTGAAGTGGCAATGGGCCGGCCATATTAGCCGTAGAACCGATGACCGTTGGGGTAGACGTGTTCTTGAGTGGCGACTGCGAATCGATAAACGTAAGGTGGGACGCCCAGGTGGAGCGACGATCTTCGAAGGATGGCTGGTAGCAGCTGGATGAGAGTTGCCGAAAATCGAGTTGAATGGCGTGCAATAGGAGAGGCCTATGTCCAGCAGTGGACTGCTATAAGCTGATTATGATGATGAAAGTTACTCTGTCTGTCAGTCTGTTTGCTTTTTACGCTTTAACTGCTGAACGAATTTCGATACTTGGCACACAGATTGAGTATGACCTGCACCCTTAATGCGTAAAACACTGTCGATTATAATTTGAATCATTTTTAAGCATATTACTTCAAATTTTCGAAAAATTGGTCTGCTCATCAACGTAAATAACGCAATGTATGGTGTTGAACTGACAAAATGGAAGCCATTCCTACTGTTAATGTGTTATCGCAAATGAAGAACATGCGGGGATACGTTTTTTACCTGTATTAGGTTCCTCGTAAGGTCCCATAGAATAATATCTGATCAACCACCAAAAAGGTGGCTGAGACAGACTGCATGTGGAAGGCGGAAGACAGGGTGTTATGGTGCAGCATGAGAGAGGCCTATGTATTGTGTGTGTTTTAAAAAGGGGAGGACATACTCGTTACTAACCCCATAAAAAGCAACTGTACATTTTGTGATTTTGAGACTGAACTTTAACTTTAAAGTTTACGTTTAAATACCCGTAAATATGGCGAAACCTAAAAATTATGATTATGTCGTTAATTTTTTATTTAATCTTATTAAAATTAATTTTATTTGATGAAAAAATAGTTATTTGATTTAATTTAAACACCCCCAGCATCGTAAGCTTGACAAGAATTAAATCACGCAGAAAAATAGTGGTGGCCCTTATTTTGTTTTGAGTAGTGTATAAAAGGCATTTTTAGGTTGGAACTCAGCCTATCGTAGGTGACTGCGATAGGCTGAGTTTCAACCTCCAAAAGCTAGTAGATAATACAAGTGATAGAGAGATAAATTTCATTTTTACCATGTAATCCCTTTCATACTTAATAATCCTCCTGCCCTTATCTTAAATTATTTCGCCGCATCGTAAAAACATCGCTTGATTTTTGACAAAAGAAATAATTCGTTTTTGCTTACCTCTGTTTACTCTGGCAGAATGATCATCCAATTCTGTAAGTAAAGAAAATTGTTATTAGTATTATTAATTTATTTATATATACTTTATGGCACACCTCAAAAATAGATAGCATAAAAAATATATCGAACACTACAAACTATACAATGAGCGGTCTTATCGCTTTCTGCGATCTCTTCCAGGCAACCTTGAAATGGACAGTGATTTTCCTGGACATAAATATTAATGTTTTACTATCAACTCATTAATCTGCTAATTGATGTAGCTTTGAATAATGTATACATTTATAGTTATTTCATGTTTACCTATTTATATTTGTACGCCGTTGACGCAAAACATGACTGTGATTTAATATAAATTAATATCTTGCGTGCCATGTGTACTCATATTTTGGACAAACAAAAATATATTTATCTTTACTAAGTACTTATAATGAGCACAATTCTCAAGAAACTTGCAAAATAACCGACTACTCATAGCCATAAGAGCAATTTATTGTAATTTTACACGTGTACTATTTACAAGTAAACAAAAACTCCAGTTTGATGTGATTTTTTGTGGGCTTTATTTTTATGGTCTTTTTATTATCTTTATATACCACTAGCGTTGTTCCTATGTTCTAAAAATAAGTAAATGAATTATGACTTAGGGAATATTAAATACGGATACGGATCAATATCTGACCCTATATTCGGATATCGTTGACCGGATTAACACCTTGTAGGTATAACAGCGTTCATGCTACCGGTATTAGGCACAGCCCATGTTCAACGTGTCGACCTCCAGGTACCTATGAATCATTTCTATAATTTCCACAAATGTCATTAGCATTTCCTTTAGTTTATTGACCCACAAATTATATCAATCGCTCATATGTTTAGCCGTTCTGAATAAAATGACGCTACGCTTCGGTTGGCACCCTACGCAAAAACAATACAACAATTATTGAAATCTAACCTTATTTACAGACTAGTATAGTTGAAATTTCACTGCCAGAATATAAAGATATGATAACTGAAGTGTCGACGAAGGAATTTGAATTTTATGTGCTGGAAACTGGAGTTGAAAATTGAATGCGTTTGACAGTTTGAAGGGTACTTAACCGTAACGAAATGCGGGTTTTAAAATGAGATGTTTTCGCAAAGAAAATGATAGACATATGGAGGAAGTGTAATTTATAACTTGTAGTTCTGTTTGACGGGTGACAGAGACTGATAAGTGTTAGGGAAGGCTAAGTATCCCTTAGGAACGCGGTGTCCGTGGCTAAAGACCTGGCAGGATATAAATTGCAAATGGTTTATAGATTTCTAATAATTTCAATAAGGGATAGGACTGATGATGATGATGATGAATGATGATGACACGTGGGACATGTCCCACGTGTTGTGTGTGTGTGTGTGAAAGAAAGACAGAAATTACGTTTTTGTTGGACATGGCCCAGAGAAAGAACACAAACGCAAAAAAGAATGCGTCACATCCACGCAAAATGGCCATCGCTTGGCGTAATGCTACGACTATGGGCGACAGAGCCCCAGCGCTGGTTTGTACTCTTCTTTGGTTAGGTCTGTTTCTCAACGGTAGGAGTCGCAAGTCAATGTGTGTCCTTCAATAATTAAACTCCATGCTGTTTAGCGTACTTAGGATGGTAGACACGAAAAGTTTCTACGCTTAAGTTCAGAATCGTGTGCTGAATTCATGGTTGCAGTTTGCTTGTCGATGTACCGGCCACCCTGTATAAGTACACCACTAGTAAACCGCCTCTCAAAATTCTTAATTTCTCCATTTTATAAAAATGTTGAATGCTTTAATATGCGCAGAAGCATACGTGTATCCTTTTAAGGGTGGCGCACACTGCACGGATGTCCTGCCACTGTCTACCCATCGCACATATTAATAGCCTTATTGGAAAACTAGTATTGGTACCAGACTAATAGGGATAGGGATGTGAGAGGGCAATTTTAATTTAAAAAGAATATATACTATACTACTATAATATATATACTAGAATACTTATTACACTAATCTGCCTAGCCTTTTCCTACCCACCTATGTTAAGGTCGATTTCCAGTCTAACCGGATGCAGCTGAATACCAGTATTTTACATGGAGCGACTGCCTATCCGACCTCCACAACCCAGTTACTGGGTAATACGATACCGCTTGAAAAGACTAGTTGCCAGACTTTCACGCTTCTGACCACCTGTAACGAATGTCAAAGATCAACAAATGACAGCCGGGACCAACGCATTTTTTTACATTATATATCTACTACATTTCCGATTAGTAATATAGTAAACTCAAAATCAGCGCAATTATTTCAAACTAGCTGCGCCCCGCGGTTTCACCCGCATAAGTTTCGATCCCGTGGGAATATCGGAATAAAAAGTATCCTATATGTTAATCGATGGTTATAAATCATCTGTGTGCCAAATTTCATCCAAATCCGTTCAGTAGTTTTTGCGTGAAAGAGTAACAAACATCCATCCATCCATACAAACTTTCACGTTTATACTATTACTAGGATAAACCAATTACAGGCACGGTTAAATTGCCAAGGGTTCGGTCAGAAAGATGAAGCTAGTTGTCCATTCCAAAGCGTAGTAGGTAACTATGGAGAAGAACGAGCAAGAAACTCCAGACACTATTTTAAATGAAAAATAATTAATATGGAAGGACAGATGGCCGGTGGAGCAGACGAGTCCTGAAGTGGAGACCGTGTACCGGCAAGCGTAGTGTGGGACGCCCCCCAGCTAGATGGACTGACGACCTAAAGTAGATGGCTGGGACAGACTGGATGCGGAAGTCGGAGGACAGGGAGTTGTGTCGCAGCCTGGGAGACTGCGATAGGCTGAGTTGATTGATTGAATATGAAACACTTATGTATATCGCAAGTAGGACAATTATTGTAAATAGCAAGTTTTTTAAACTTCAAGTATATTAATTAAAAGTAATCACTTCCTAGTTTAATGCCACAGTAACCTTTATATTTAGAATATCTTTGGCGTAGTCACACGGGTAATACGTAATTTATATTAATTGCCGTTCCTAATACTTGCACGGTTTTGGCGAATAACACGTTATTCTTGTTTATTATGTGGCGTGGGAAGATACACGTTACTTGAAGACGCTTCATCTGAGCGTAAATACATTATAAAACAGTTCCGCGATTGTTGAACGAAAAAAAAGTGAATTGCAAGTATTTTCTGAAGATTTTGGTGCTTAGTGGAGGTATACCTACTAAAAAAGGGGTTTTAGGAACCTAACTCCCATAACGAAAGACATAAAATTGGTTTATTTGTCACAGAAACACGCGCATACAAAAAGATAATAAATATAATAAAGAACTCGAATAATAAAGAAAAAAAAAACAAAATAGATCTATAATCACGAGCACAAAACAGATATAGTCGACAGCTGCACGTCATGACTGTGACTGTGGCTTCTAAGGATACCAGTTTGTCAAAATACGACGATCAGTTTAGGACCAATGAGGGAACAGATGAACAAATATACATAGCTTGTTAAAATCATAATCCTCCTCTGCCTTTGCTGTAGTCGGGTGAAAAGGGAGCAGCACGTTAAAGTATTTAAACGAAAAAAACGGTGGGCAAATCCAGCACAATTAAAAATATTGTTGTGTTCAATATTTACATGGTATTTTTTATCGTAACAGTAAATCCGACACAAACCACTAAAGTGCCAACCTTATTACTGATCTATGTACAATGTACACGAAGGAAACGCAGCGTCAACTCCGCGATTATAAATCCAGGTGTGAGTCAGCCTTAGCTCGTTACCATAGGCGATGCGTTTATAATGATTGTGTGTGCGTTGTTACTTATTTCACTTTTTTTAGGGTTCCGTTCTCGAAAGGTGTCAATGGGGCTTG
Source organism: Apamea monoglypha (assembly GCA_911387795.2). NCBI lineage: Eukaryota > Metazoa > Arthropoda > Insecta > Lepidoptera > Noctuidae > Apamea > Apamea monoglypha. The sequence continues at coordinate 13,147,045 of OU426938.1, forward strand.
TGATATACTGGCCTGTCACGCTTGTCTGACGGAGAATGACATATATATCATTTTAGTTTAAATTAAGCCATTTTAACATTATAAATGTGTACTTAGTAGGGCTACTCAGCATAACATAAACATAAAGCGTAATCAGCCTATAACGCCCCAGCTGCTGGGACATAGCACATTACAACAACAATAAAAACAATTAATTACACTAGCAGGGCTAATTACTCAGCCTGCGTTTGTAAGTCACAGAGCTGTATCTTTAGACACAACAACAACTATGTACAGAGCTATGATTATAGAAATAATTAGTTCAAACCCAAGGGTTCAACCCTCCCAGCCGCCGCGGGAGACGCTCCGGGCGTCGGGAGCCGTGTGACGACTCCCGGCCACCGTAGGCGCGGGCCTGCGGGCGGAGAGCAATGGGTAGCTCACCGCCCGATCAGAACCAGGCCCGTGCCGGACGGCGCGTAAATGTTCCACGCGCGCCTCAAAGAGATGTCAGCATAATTTGAGGGGCCCCTTAGGGCCGAAGCCTGCCGGGTCAGCGGGATTGTTCGAAAGGGTTACCGCTACCCCGGAACATAAAGGACGAAGGAAGGAACATGGGTGGGTTTTAGTCAGTAAGAGTCTGACACTCCCTTCCGCTCTACCCAGAGCGGGAGGGGTTATTTGATGATTTCCCATCAGAAAAAAAAAAAAAAAGGGTTCGACCCTATACTTATAAGAAACTTCTATCAAATGCATTTTTTTCAAAGTTTTTTTTCTGCCTTATCCTGTAAACGGTAATCCTACTGATAAATTATGTTAACCTTAGTTGGATTATAATGCATGCTCTTATCTCATGCATGCTTGCTCATCAAATACTTAAGCTTAAAAGTAAATTACAATAATTTTGATGATACGGTTGGTGCTGGACTGAACTGACTGAAAGAGAGTGTTGTGACCTCTGTGTTTGTTTCGGCCAGAGTAGTTAGATAGGAAACGCCGACCTCATCGAGTTTTATAAATTATGATTGACGTGTAAAAGAGTTTGTATTGTACAAACCTACTTACAGAAATAAAAACATTTCTCATTTACCATTGCGGAACCCATAGCGCACGAGTCCGACACACCCTTAGTCAGTTTTAATGATTATGTATGCGTAGTTACTTACTTCACTTTTTTATTCAGTATAACGTGAAGTTGGAATTAAATAAAACAGCTGCGTGTATTTTAAATTGTATTTTTGTTTACATGACGGTCGTTCATTGAAATTGCTTCTACAAGCTCGAACATTGCATGGGAACATGAGTGTAATAAAACTATTCGAATTGCACCTGGGATATGAATCATATTTGAAGAGAAGCTATTAAACTTCTGCGACTTTATAGTCAAAGTATTAATTAAGATTAACTTTAATTGATTTTGATGATCGTAAAAAAACAATTTACATTAGTTAAAATTTTTTGGTACGCCGCAGTCAGGGGACAAACATGCATGGGTCAAAAGACAACACCAAATCGATCATAGGATTCGATCTTTTGACAATGGAAGTAAAACAAAATGTTTTTTGAACATTTTAAAAACAAAATAAATTTGGAACATTTTAAAAACAAAATGTTTTTGGGACATTTTAAAAACAGCTCTCATTTGAATCAAAGAAAGAAAACCTGCTGTAAAAACGCCTTTCAACACCCGGTTCTCTGCCTTCCTTAACCAGAATCTTCTTTGCTACAAGCAGCTCTCAAATGAGACCCATTCATAAATACAGACCCAACGAAGAAAGGCTTTTGAGATAACGAAGACTTTAGAAAAGTTGGTACATTTCTTCATCATTCTAGCATCGGTTTCAAGCAAAGCCAGATGCAGCTGAATAGCAGTATTTTACAAGAAGCGACTGCCTATCTGACCTCCACAACTCAATCAACAAAAAAGTTGATGGGTAAAACCAGGGGAATTAATTGCAACGAATTGCAGGGGAATTAACAAAATTTCGAAGACATATGACATCTACCAACCCGCACTAGGCCCGCGTGGTGGATTACGGCCCACTCCCTCTTACTGAGAGCCGTCGAGACGAGGCTTGTTTCCTATCAGTGTGAATATAATAGGCTGATTATGCTAATTTATGTATTGCCCGTATATCCAAATCCCAACTGACAGTTGTATGACATGGCTTATAAGACAGCAATTTGACGTAGTGTGTCAATTCGATAAACATTACTTTCCTGTCTGTACATCTATTCCCTCTTTTTTGTTAATATCCCGCTCCACAAAAGTTGACTACACTCAAAAGGTAATGTTTGTCCACAAGATGAGGAATTCATTTAAACCACGTTTAAACCGTATCGTTCGTTTGTTTTCACGTCATTTTGGTTCAAAAGAACTTGTTTGAACATTCTGTAGCGTTTAGTGTGAATTAGAGGGCGTTTGTTTTAAACTCTCTTCGGTTTATGGAAGCCTGGTACTTTTGACACCTTTCAATCTCTTAATTTGTAGTTTTTTTACCGTTCTTGGTTCCGGCTTAAGTTTGCTTTAACGTGCATATATGGGAGTCTTTAAAAAAAACCATGATTTTACATATTAGGTACATTCTTTAGAAAAAAACATCTCCGGAATGAAAAATTAGTTTTGAAGAAAGGAAAACGGTTATTAAAAGGAATGCGTAAACGTCTACAGCTGAACATCATTAGCAAAAATATCAAGTCTTGCAGAAATATACATAAGTAATCAATCATGAAGCATGAAATACTATTTCGTAATCGCATTTTATTGTTAGTAACTCGAGGATTCTACTAGGCAGGTACTTTTATAGTGATCCTACTCTAGCGGACAAAGTTTCCATAAAATGTAGCACACCTACGGAAGACGCATTGTTGGTTTATTTTTCCAGAAAATGTACAAAACAAACCGCCATTATTCTCGCATAAAACGATGTATTCATTGAAATAACCTGCAGATGTATCAATACCCAGCGTGACCAAGGAAAAAGGAAGCCAAAGCTCCTACCATAACCTTTTGTTACAACTTCCTATGACATCATGGGAACAGAGCCCTTTCTTTGCAGGAATTACTATCTCCTTATTAATATGCGAGCCTAGTACTTCCAACAATGGGCTAGCACTCAATATGCACAAGCACGGCGTAAAGCGCCATCTAGCGGCGACGTGGGCGAAATCTTGATTTCATTATGGCGGCATTTGTTAGGAATAATAAGGATATCAGCTGATAGGGTCATAAGAAAGGGTATAATGATATTGGCATGGAACTGCTACTGCAGGGCAACAGCCTCTTCATAAATAGAGAAGAAATGAGTTTTGATCACCACGCTTTAATAAGGCAGATCGGATGCGGAAGGTGGAGAAAAAGATGCTCTGGCAAAATGTATGAGAGATGCAATTACATTTTTCACAAAAAAAAAGTCTCATTACTACTCACCAAGTTTGAAGTATTACTACCGTTAAACCTCGGGGCCATATTTTTTATGTATCATAATTATCATTAATCACAAAATATGTCAAAAATATTCTGACCCTTCAATGCAAGCTTATAAACAGGCCTATTAAGTTAAACTCTTTATTATAGTTAATTGTGTCATCTGTTCATGACAAGATTACTCTCGCCAATAGCGGAAAAACCCAGCTTAAAACCCTCTCATAATAAACGGTTTCTCGTTAGCCTAAAGAGCGGTATATACCTACTGTCACTCAAGAATTATGACACATAGCACGCGTGCTGCAAACCTCATCAAAACGTCGTTAGCCAAAGTTTAACGTTATAATTTAAATTCTCTGTAACTCATTTTTCATTTTAAATACCGCATTTTATGCGAGAAGATATTTGTGTTAGGTTAGGGGTGTGCCTATCCGAAAACTTTCTTTCGGATATTTTAGAGGGTCTTTATTTTTGTAGAGTTTCAAGTCCGTCCCTAATGACGACCATAGGTAAATTAATCAGAAAAAATATTGGGTCTAAATGTTGCAGAAGTTCACATCGAAATGTTTTCACAATGCTTAGGAATGGTTACAATAGTGAAATAATGTCAGTCTCGGAAAAAAAAGATTGGTTTAGTAATTCTTTTCGTAGAGATTCGAGTTTTTAGATTTTGCCCCGCATATACATCCAAAAGGAAGGTATCCCAAGTTCTAAAACAGTATCTATCCACTGTGTAACGAGAAATTTTATTTAAATAGGAATTAAGTATTTACATTATATAAGCTAAAATTTAAAATAATGATATGTACATGAAAAAAAAAATAAGCAAAATAATCATAGGGCATCAAAAAATTCGTCCGCATCGCTGTCAACAGGAACAGTGCCCAAAAGGCTGGCAGCATTGCCACGTTGTATGGCGATGCTAATTCTTTGGCCAAGAAACAGGCCAGCCCTCTGGTCACGTGAAGAGTCGATTAACCGCTTGGCGATATCTCGAAAAACCAAGTGGGCACTCGGACCCCATGGCCCTAGTGTGTAACTAAATTGTGAAGTCGGCTATTTTTGGATAAATATCCGCTTACCCATCCACACCACTAAACACATTCTCTAAGGCGGTACTAAGTTGGTATAATGCTCACAATTTACATGTCACGGATAACATGAGGATGTAAGATGTAAGTAATTGACGGTTACCTCGGATATTTTTCTATGTGAATACGTGGGTGTTTTTGTACCTTGTCCGGCTAAATTCTCTTGTGGTAAATGATAGCAATTTTCAATCTCGTCCGGTGTGAATTTCAATACAGTTTTATTGGAAAGAAGAAAGAAAAAACAATGCTGTCAGGAATATTTTGGTCTAAAATATTGAACAATTAATATCAGTACGGCTTTTGAAAGAACTCTAAGGGTCTTATTTTACCATAGTCAGATATATTTTATCCGTGGAACAAAATTGACGTCTGACAGTTCTAGTATGGAAAACCTGTCAAAAATTCAGAATTTTTTCACAGGATAACACTTATTCTAGATATAAAAGTTTGGTGGAATTCGCCCTTAGTGATTTAGCAAGTTATGAAAAAAGCTTTACTCGGATTCATCCGAAAGTTCGAATCGAAAAAAATATAAGATCAGAGAGAGATTAGAAATCAAAAGGTGATGTTGAAAAAACAATATTACTGACTTTAAAACATATATTTAGGAGCGATACATCATCACTTTGAAAGGATGTTAAAGATTGGAACCAAACACCTTGTACCGTTGACACGTTTGGATTTAACTATAGGTCACTCAAGTTATAACGAAATATCATAAAATAATACATACTAGCTACATATTATCCTTCACCTGTGGCATACAAATTGTGGAATTAACAAAAAGGATGCGTTTTTGTGGTTCGTATTTATTTAAAATTTTCGCACGCAAACAAGATACAAAGGCGTCTTGACATTTGTAAAACGTTTGTCATTTGTCTCCTACTCTCGAAGCACGAACTACTGTCTGTACCAAAAGTATCTGACGAAGGTGTAAACAAACCATTTTCTGGTTGAATTTTTACGCAATCACTTACTAAAGGGAATTAGTAACAGATTCATCTGAATGAAGAAGGTTTCTACTTTATATCTGACCTCTTTTTCCATCAATTATAGTTTGAATAACATTATTTAATTGTAACTGAAAAATCATTGACCAAAATTGAGGTTATAAAATTAACCTCAATTGTCAAATGAAATACATCTTTAAGGTGATTCATAATTAGAATTTCGGGCTTAAACACGGCTTAACCACATTTAAGTTCCGGCCTATCATCACCGAACTCAATCCAGAAATATCGGAGGCACCCGTCACATTAGTGTTTAAATAATCAAAGCAAAGCACTCAATCTTTAAGTGACACTACAAATTGGCATCCACAGGTATGTTTTCTGATCTATCTGTTTACATTTTCATCAGATTCTTTTGGAATAGACCATAGGACCCTTAGACATTTAGCAAGATGGTAGCGGGGTTGGCAGTCTAGGGTACGCCGTAAGTACGCACGACGACATACTCGTATCAAGCTATACATTACCAGTATAAGCTGACTTCTCATTGTACGAAAAGCCTATACAATGTGAGGTCAGCCAAAACTGGAAATGTAATAAGGAAAGCCGTTTATAAAGACGATTGTCATTTGTCACCCATCCAATTTCCAGGTTCATCTACATAGTTAGCCATCAATGTCGGCTAATAATGTGAACGTAAAGCTTGTTACCCGGCGGCGGCGTGGGAAATGAGGGCATTTGACGCTTTGTCATGCAGTGGACAACGTACGATGTGGAATGAAAATCCTATTACTTATGTCATGTCACGTGGTTTGGTTCCTCATGACATATAGAGTTTCTAGATTTCCATAAAGTAGTTGGTTTGTAAGTCTGAAATTGCCAATCGGTGTTGAGCAAGCATGGTGATCAATGCTCGTGCCTTCTCTGTATAAGAAGAGACCTTTGCCCAGCAGTGGGACAATAATAGGCTGGTATTATTATTGTTATTGTTGGAAAAGCGTTATGTCTTATTCGGTCATGGATAAGCAATGAGCATACACTCTTCTTCTTCTGCCTCATGCTACTTGGTGTCAGCACAAAAAGAGTGTTACTTCGTTTTTGACGGCTGACATATTTGTTGAGCATACACGCTAGCACCTTATATTCTATTCTATTTTTAAGTGTGGCAAGTAAAGTCAATGGCGACTAAATGGCATAACACATTATGAATCACAATCTGAATCATTTTGAAGGATATAGCTAATCCATTGCTTCATATGTTAGAAAAAATTGTCTGCTCAACAACGTAAATAACGCAATGATTGTTGTTGAACTGTCAAAATGAAACCCATTGCTACTGTGTGTTACCTACGCAATTATCCCACAGACTAGATCAGAAGTCAAACTCAAATAATTTATTTGGCCATTAAAAAGCACCTTTGAACGTCATAATTTACAATAAAATACAATTAATTCTAATTTCACAGGATATATCTTCTTTCGACGCAAAATAAGCTTGTTAAGTTTATGTCATTAACTCTAATAATTAAGCAAACGGAACCCCGCCACAAAACTCTCGACTTCAAACGTTTTATTCCGATATTTTCACGGTTCGTTTACGAAGGATGCTGTGCGAAGGAATGTGGAGGGCTGATGTATTCTTAATGATGATTAATATCCTTCATAGTCTGAGTGGGTGGGCAGAAATGTACGTACGTCGTGAACGTGACTGACAGAAAAAAAAGGTTGTGTAAGTGTGCTTTTTGGTGTTTAAAATATTTGTTATGTGTGCAGAATTGAGTAAGGTCATGGTGGCCTGGTTATTGCTTCATAAGCAACATACCCGTTCATAAAAGTTACTTAAAGTTAAGTAGTGATTAGCGACTGTATAACCACACATTTTTGACGTTTGAACCTCACTTAACTTAAATCATCGTTTATAAATAAACGCCTAATTATGTTTGCAATTTTGCATAAAAATGTATTTCATTGAAATCGGTTCGGTGTTTTGCCTTTTAAAATTACCGCACAGAAAGCCTCGCTTTAACATTTGTAATTTGAAAATCTACAATAATATCATTTAATCCTTCTGCTTCTGCGCGCTATGGAGCGCGCTATACTCGGAGTTTCTTTGAAGGATAAAGTCAGAACTTTATGAGTAGTACTTTTAAAATTTTTAAAAGGCGTCATAATGCTAATTAGTCAATATGCGTCGTGATGGGCAAAACTACCGGAGAACCGATTTCGATGAAATAGAAATAGATTTTTATGCAAAATTGCAAACTTACTGCATACTTTACTGCTACTGCTAAACTAAGAAACCGCTATAATGCCTAGAATCGTTATGAATTACTATGAAATTAATATATAAAAAATTGAAGTGTCTGTCAAAATAACAACTTTATAATGCATATGAAAGCATATAGGTACAGTACTTAAAACAAAAAAAATATTTTTAAATTTTTTGTCTTTCTGCTTGTTCCGGCTAATTTCCGACACGGCTGGACCGATTTTAACGCAACTGTCATTGGCAGATAGTTTTTTTATCACCGTTATAAGAAGTACCTAATGTTACTTTTATTTTATAAAAACAATTAGGGTTTCGCGCAAAAGTTAAAACTCAAGAAATCCAATTTGTTTTCCGACCTGCACGCGAAGAAGTCGCGAGCACAGCTAGTTTATAAATAAACGTAACTAACTGGCTTATAACCTCAAGCGAAATCTGTTTCTTTATCAATATATTGCTTCATTCAAATCTTATTTTAATTCCTCAAAATAATTGTCGTCATCGTTTAACCAAGATTAGTGCCGCCAATCTTCTAAGTAAAAACAAATCATGAGTGGCTTGACCTCCACAGGCGTTTGATGACAAGTCATGATTACGAGTGATGTAATCTTGTAATAGGTCAATGTTACTGATGAGTCTAGTTGATATATGATCATAAAACATTATTTACTAAACCCACATTTCGGCAATTTCGTTTTTAAGTCAATGGAAAGGACGCGGCTATTTAATTGCCATCTGGGAACTAAATTAGACTTCAGACTATATTTACATATACTCAGATCTATAATGTTTCCACTGCTAGGACACAGGCCTCTCGTTGAGAGGGAGTGGGCTGTAATCTACTACGCAGGCCCAATGCGGGTTGATAGATGTCACATGTCTTCGAATGTTTGGTTCTAGGATATGCCGGCTTCGTCAAGATGTTTTCCTTCACCGTTTTGAGAGCAGTGATGATGAAATTATTTACACAAAGTAAAGCGCCTACCTGTCCTTACCCTTATCAATGGGCCACCATTGGCTTTATATTTTTCCTGGTCAAAAGTCAAAAGTGCGAAAACGGCCAAAAATTCCACATTTCCGTTTTTTTAAATTTGCCATTAAAAATATTTCAACTTTGAATCATCCAATACAATGCGAGAATTGCATTGAATAACAAAATAACGTATTACCTTTCCCAATATACATACTGACCTCTATGACTCAAGACATAAGGTTGAAATTCCAACGATAATTGATTTTTAGATTATGTTTATATGCTTACGGTATTCATTTCGGCGAATCGCATCTGAATAACAAATAGCTTGGGATTGTAAAACGTGAGACGAAAGTTAAAGATCATGTGTCTTTATGAAAATGGGTTCCGTATAATAAGGCTGTGTTACAAAATGGGGCTATTTGAAACTAAGGGCCGTCTAGGAGTTCTGTAACTGAAGTAGTTCAATTAAGGTTATTATTTGTACCCTCTTTATTGTCCTTAGTATTATAGGATTCCTTAGGACTGCTATATGAACATTTTTTCTCCATAGGAACCTACTACGCTTTGGACTGGGCAACTAGCTTCATCATTCCGATAGACTGAATTCCTTGACGATTCAAAAGTGCCTGTAAATGTAAGTTTAGCATATCATGTTCCCACTGCTGGGACACAGGCCTCCTCTCTGTGAGTGGAGGTGGGTCGAAATCCAGCAACAGGGCCCAGTGCGGGTTGGTGGATATTACATGTCTTCAAATTCTCGGTTCTAGGACATGTCGGTTTCCTCACGATGTTTTCCTTCACCGTTTTGAGAGCAGTGATCAAGAAGATTTATATGCGTTGAGTTTGAGTTGTAAAATTCAAACTCAACGAATATAAATCCTATTGATTTCATCATTACGATTATCAGCCTAGTCTTTTGGGGTCTACTTCCAGTCCAATCGTTTGCAGCTGATTACCAGCCGATCGATTCTGTTAAATCTCACCGTGAAAAGTTAGGTGAAGTGAGCTTAGAGTGAGCTGTCAATAGTGTCAATCCCTTAGCATTAGTTGGAATGACCGCTCACTTCACCTAAGTTTTCACGGTGAGATGGTTACAGAATCACACTGCTGTATTTTACATGGAGCGACTGCCTATCTGACCTCCACAAAACAGTTAATGGGTACACGATACCCATTGGTTGCCAGAATTTCGGGCTTCTAACTCCCTGTAACCCTTAATCTTCCTGATGTAACAATTTCTAAGGTCTTCCAAAAGGTCCTTCTCCGTATGAGAACAGGCGTTTACAGTAGGACAATTCCAGGCAAGTATTTTATACGGTTCTTAGCCATATTCCCGAGAAAAGCATTAACTTCCTGACATCCACAATCAGCATAAAGAAAATAATTTTATGCGAACATAAAATATAACAGTTCATTTTAACTGCGGGTCCCTAAACTTTAAACCCAACGGTCGAATAATAACGGCGTGGTCATTGATAAGGCGACCCGTTAAAACCTTGACAAGAGATTTTGCGTTAGCACGTACGTTGGAAATTAATGAGATGATTCAGTCTTCAATGAGTTTGGGACGGGTTTTGATCTTGTTGGGTAAAATTTCGTCACATTTTTTTCTGCGATATTCGCTACCTGCCCCAGATTTGATCGGGTGATGAAATATCAGTGTATTGTTGTTCTGAACCAATTAATTTGCCTAACCTTTACTCGAACGGATGCAGCTTAATACCAGTATTTTACAAGAAGATGCAGCTTAATACCAGTATTTTACAAGAAGCCAGTCAGTCGGTTGGGTAACACGATACCCTTGGTAAGATTGATTTTCAGACTATTGGGCTTCTGACTACCCGTAACGACTGTCAAATATTTACAAATGTAAGCGCGACCAGCGGCTTAACGTGCTCTCCGAGGCACGGAAGGTCTGTATGACCCATCCACGGACTGACCTCTGCAAGCGTTGCTTAACTTTAAAGATCAACTCGTGCGGCTGTCTTATTAATAAGCCACGAGTCCCATTGTTGTTCTGAACCTTCCTCATGGAATGCCCTGAAGGATGGTGAAAACTTACACCAAAATCAATCGAGTAGTTTCAAATACATAGATAGACGAGAACGGGCGATTTTGTAAAATTTTATGTGATAAGGTTAACAAACAGATCAGGTGTACCTGATGGAGTGTCTGCCTAAAACACCAAGGCTTTCGTATTAGTATTCAGCAGGAAAGAAATGACACGCAACATGGTTGTTACTGTTTGGCAACGTTGCACAAGTGTGCAATGTTGCCAGATGGGGCACAACATGGGTATCTTTATAAATTACTAGCTTCTGTCTGCGACTTTGTCCGCGTGAAACTTCACCTTTCGACCCATCGCGTCGCATTCCATCGCTCGCCCGTGCTACTGCGACGTTTTCGCTTAGTGTTTTCCGACTTTTTTCCCTTTTGCACGTTTTTGATGTTAAATAGCCTATAGCCATCCTCAAGAATTGGGCTATCGAATGCAAAAATAATTTTTCAAATCCGACTGGCAGTTCTAGAGATTAGCCTTCAAACAAATGAAGTCTTCAGCTTTATTATTAGTATATTATTATATACATATAGATAGATAGAATCGAGGGGCTTGTGGCTAAGTAATAACAGCCGCACGGGTCGATCGATCAGGTTAAGCTACACTTGCCGCGGTTGGTCCGTGGATGGGTGACCATTTTCACATACTAAGACCCCCTCCGTGCCTCGGAAAGCACGTTAAGTCGTTGGTCCCGGCTGTCATTCGTGGATCTTTGACAGTCCTTACGGGTCGTCAGTAGCCCGAAAGTCTGACAACCAGTCTTACCAAGTGGTATCGTATTACCCAGTAACCGGGTTGTGGAAGTCAAATAGGCAGTTGCTCCATGTAAAATACTGGTATTCAGCTGCATCCGGTTAGACTGGAAGCCGACTCCAACATAGTTCGGAAAAGGCTAGGCAGGTGATGACATATAGATAGATAGAACTGAAATGTTCTTTAGATAATGAAAGAGACTTCTCTCTTGAAACAAAGACTTGTAACGGAAATAGCTATGTGTAGACAATCATTGACAAACAAAGTCACTACAAACATCTATTTAAAACTAAAACCAAATAGCCAGTAGCTATTCGTACGCCTATACACAGCAGTTTTCTCTAGCTAAGACAATAGGCTAGAAAGTGACGGCCTACTTGCGAACAGAAGCTGAAAGTGCAGCGATTATTGTGATTAAATGCTTTCAAACACCCCCGCTTCGCTTTGGAGATGTGGTCGGGAGATAAGAGCAGTACAAGTGTACGTACGAGCACTATATTGTAGCTAATGTCTTGGGAGGTGGCGTAAGAGAGAACAAAACTTAGATAAATAAAATAAATAATACGATTATTGTACAGACGCCAGCAGGTCAAGCTACCCGAAACTGTCAAATGTTTCCAATTAACCTTGAACCTTAATGCTTTAGTCATAAAGTTGAAAATCTATTAAAGAAATTTGACAGATTGTAGTAGCTTGATGTGCTGGCGTCTGTACAAAGAGAAACACATGAACCAAGTAAATTGATTCTTTTATCTCAGGAGCCAAGAATGATAATAAATTATAGGTGTCTAATTCATTCAATCGCAGATGACGATGCTTGAGTCAAACCTTTGCGCAGCAGGCGGACAGAAAGTTTGCAAAAAAATCATTAATTAGGAGTCTGCCGGACGAGATACAGAGGGAAAGAGGCCTGCCTGCACATGCCACATAACAGGCCAAGAGAAGGAAAAAGTACGCGTGAGCGTTTCCTGAGCCACAAGCATCGGTGAAAAGGAGAAACATAGAGGAATTTTATCGGCATCAAAAGTAGCCATAGTATTCCCCTGGTAGACGTTATCACAGAAAATAATGAAAACCGATCAAAGTAAGACTTGACCCAGACCATGTCTTAACGTCAACGATCAATTGATCTTGGCACTACTCTATGACACACCAACGCTCTCAATGTGCTGGGGGAAAATTAATATCACGGTATTACAGGGCTCTATGCAGCAGCAATTTTATATCTCTATGTCCTTGCCTTCTCTTATATATCCAATAATCAATAACACAATCATAATCAGATCAAAGATCAACGATAAGCACCAAAGATAATTAGATAATTATAATAACCGACATACCAATCCATAATTTTAAACTCCTAACACTCGATATTACGAACTAATTATATCAAACAACAACAATAGTATCAGGAATGAATTAGTTCCTAACAATAACGTTAGAACAATGAGATATGGTTTAGATAATTTTAGTACTGAGCACTGACCTGAGCTAAGAATTTGAGTTTGTTACGCAAGTTGATTAGTTGGGGGTGGTGTAAGTGATACGCGATTGGCGAGTTTGAGGTGCAGACGAATCTCACCCGAATAAATTTTCAACTATATCGCTAAAGCATTAAGGTTCAAGGTTGATTGGGAAAATTCGACAGTTTCGGGTAGCTTGACCTGCTGGCGTCTGTATGTATAAAAGTAACGGTGTATGAAAATATTGCCTTCAAAAGAGACCAAGCTTTAGATATCACGCTGTGATAAGAAAGGGGTCAAAACGAGTAATCTCTTGGAACCCAAAATAGGTGTCTTTGTCAAGAATTCTACTTCAACTATAGGCGAACCGTTTAACTGAGACGTTGTCTGAAGTAGCAGCGCGGTGTGGGAGGGGTGTGGTGACGTGATGCGAGAGCTCAGTGATTCGTCAACTTGCGAAAACTATCACCCCTCCCGTACCGCGCAGCTACCTCAGGCCACGTCTCAGTTAAGCGGTCGGCCTATAATTCTGTTGGTAAGAAGCATTACTGTGTTCCTGATTGAAATGGTATGAGTAAAATAACAGGCATTACTCTATACCGCATTCTAGTGGGAGTGCCGAACTAGGTTCTGGAGAACCAATAGCCAAAGTTACTTTGAGTTTGACAACGTTGTCTGGCAATATGGTTTTCGTGGTTAAATTTTTACCAGTTTTGGGAAAATAACATTTAAAATACAGTCGTGCCAGCGACACGAAGAAAAAGACCACTGACGTGTGGTTGACTGTACTTATACTTTACGCTTATCAGAATGAAAAGAACATGAATACTATAAAAAAACTAGACAAAACTTGGAGTCGAAGAGAAAATAATAAATGATTAGCGATAATCGGTTCCGCTAACAAATTGCACCGTTCAACACAAATTGTGGTTTTCCATCGATGTCGACACAGTGACATGCTGTGGACACCTTGACCCGCTCGGATTGTCATTTTGTGTCGATTCATTTCCACGCTTCCTTTTATTGTGGTTCATAAATCATAATCTCTGAATTAGCGGTGACTAATCGAAATGGTACTGTTGGATTGGATCCTTGAATAAATAATTTTAATGTTATTCTTTGAGCTAATCGTTGGTAGATGACGTAGGTTCCAAGCTACTGTCATTTCCCGGGTACTATAAATTATATCCCAGGAATGTTTTTATTTTCTGTTTCTTGGAGCAGTTCTTTCATCAATCTCTTGCCGTTATCCCAATTTTTATGGGGTCGGCGCCTTATGTCTTTTATATTCATACTTCTCAATTTTATTATAACTAGGTCAAAAATCTTTTTTTTTTCGAATCACATAATTTACCAGCATCAGGATGTCTATGCTCGTTTATCTTGTTTACATCTGTACATACCTAATGTATAAACATGAATATTTAAAAAAATAAAAGGTCATTGTCTGTTTGTTTACTTCGTCGATACCGGAATTAGATATATTTAGGTACAGACGCTAGCACATTAGGCTACCCGAAACTGTCAAATTTTCCCAATTAACATTGAACCTAATGCTTTAGCGATAAAGTTGAAAATCTATTAAAGTTTGACAGATTGTACTAGCTTGGTGTCTGTACATATCTTCTACGCGGAAAGGAATAATCAGTAAGTTCATTGAAAGACATGTGACACCCACCAACCCGCAAAAGACAATCGAATAAAACATCATCGACTTACGAGGCGTAAGTCGTGGGTTCGAACCCAGGCGCTTTACTTTGTGTAATTAATTTAATAACCACTGCACTCAAAAACGGTGAAGGAGAACATCGTGAGGAAACTGGCTTGTCCTAGAACCGAAAATTCGAAGATTTGTGATATCTACCAACCCACACTGGGCCCGCGTGATGGATTACGACCCAGGCCCTCTCACAGAGAGGAGGCCTGTGTCCAAGCAGCAGGTACGTAGACTGACTATGCTATAAGACTTGTCCCCAAAAAAAAACAACAGAAAAACGAAATTGAGCTTTGCACGTCAATCTAAAATCGAATCTAGAAACTGCCACTGTATTTATAAGGCTCCGAAAAACTTGTCTAATACATAAATTGAAGTCGCTTTTCGTGTCTGCCTGTATGATCGCGTTGTTCTTCTAAACTTCGCAACGGAAATTGATGCGGTTTTCACAATCATTTATAGAATTTATTCCGGAAGGTTTATATGTGTAACTAGCTGTGTCCCGCGGTTTCGCCCGAATAAGTCTCGATCCCGTGGAAATATCGGAATAAGAAGTATCCTATGTGCTGATCCAGGTCATGGTCTACCCATGTGCCGAATTTAATCTTAATCTGTTCAGCCGGTTTAGCGTGAAAGCATAACAAACAAATTAAATTATAATATTAGTTAAGATAAATTATAATATTAGTTAAGATAAATTCATATTAATTATACGTAATAAAGAAATCTCAGTTTTGTCACTTCGTGAAGTGTCTGTATGTAATGTCAAAATAACAACTTTTTACTAAATGTATATGAAAGTATATACGGTACTAATAACATTTTTTTTTTGTATTTGGCTGTCTGTCTGTCTGTTTGTTCCGGCTAATCTCTGAAACGGCTAGACCGATTTTGACGGGACTTTCACTGCCAGCTGATGTTATAAGGAGTTACTTTAATTTTAGAAAAAGATTAAGGTTCCCCGCAAAAAAATCTACCAAATAAAATCCAATTGTTACCCAACATGCACGCGAACGAAGTCGCGGGCACAGCTAGTTACAAATAATAATAGCAATGACTAATCCTAATAGTATTTCTTACTAATGTTTTTGTAATGTAAATCACTTTTTATTAAGCTATACATTTTGGCGAGACCAGTTGATTCATCTCAGTTGTCCCAAAAAATACTAATTAGCATATAAATTGTTTGTTTTGTCTATATTAGTATGTTAGGATTATCAGCGTTTCAAGTTCATTACGGAATTAAAGATTATAATGTTTTGATGTTTCTCTTTGATCTTGACCGCTGTGTGAAACTAGGCCTCTTGTTTTGGTAAGACTTATTTGGAAAACTGGTAGCATTACTTTTAGAAAAATATTGAAATTAAACTTTCGCAGAATTATGAGGCTATTGAAAATTTGAGTGATTATATTCGAGGAAATCTGACAACCAGTCTAGTCAATGGGTATCGTGTACGTAGTTACTGGGTTGCGGAGGCAGAAGGCAGACGCTCCATGTAAAATACTGGTATTCAGCTGGATCCGTTTAGACTGGAAGGCGACCCCAATATAGTTGAGAAAGGGCAGGCAGATTGATTGATATTCGATAAGCTCTAAGTTTTTAGGGCTAACCGATTTAACCATAAATGTTGTAACATGGGGTAAGGAACCATGTTTTTTGTCTGCTAAGATGTGAAAATTCTAAAGCGAACGAAATTGTGCATGAAAAACTCATTATTAGTAATTAACTATTGAAAAACCTTGACTTCACCAAGACTAATCCTTAGAATTCTCCGCTGTATTAAGATAGCTAACTTTGAAAAACAACCCAAAGCGGAGTTTCTTCAATAAAGTTTATTTATAACATAAGTTTTACATTATACAAGCTGACATTTAAAATATTAATATGGACATGTAAAAAAATAAGCAAAAAAATCATAGGGCATCAAAAAAATCGTCCACATCGCTGTCAACAGGAACAGTGTCCAAAAGGCTGGCAGCATTGCCACGTTGTATGGCGATGCTAATTCTTTGGCCAAGAAACAGGCCCTTTGGTCACGTGAAGAGTCGACTAACCGCTTGGCGATATCTCGAAAAACCAACTGGGCACTCGGACCGGACTCGGGCCCTAGTGTTTCAACTCCAAACGCCTCGAACTTATAACTCCCAATCAAGTTGGAATATTTTCGCCGTTTGAGGTTTTCTGCACCAGCAGCAGTCGCTTCAGCATAGCCCACCGTGCTAGAAATATGGGATGGCGTAAGGGTGTCGACACATCTTGCATCCCATACTAAAGGTATGCCTAACTTCCAGGGCATTATGGTCATTCCGTCTGGTCTCTGCCCATCGTCGCGTGCCAGGCCGTTGGGTTCTTAAACAGCTGGCACCCCGGCGGTGACAAGAGCACGACGGATGTTGTCATTAATGCTGGCGTGCCGTGCTATCCGACCTGCGCTCCTACTGCAGGATAGGCCATAGTGTCCGAGGCAATCGACAGCTTCACCGCACTGACAGCGATGCGGAGTCCCACAAGGAGTGCCCAAACGCAGACAGGTAGCGAGCCGGAATGTGGTGTCATGGTGTCACCCAGCATAATGCTTATGTTAGGTGACGGGAAAGCTTGAAGCCAGAGCCCCGATTCCCCCTCACCCACAGCCAGCAGGCGGGCACGCTCAGCAGTATTGGTGGACGTATTGATAAGATTATTTCGTACCAACTTGCAGAGCGGCTCATCCCACTGTCCCTGGGACTTTCTTCTAAGTCATTAGGCTAATCCGCACTATCTTTATCGATTTTTTGTTTGTCCCCAATTGGCTCGTTGCCCAATGGTTCCGACACGGAGTTGTTACTTAGATAGTCACAAATAAAGATAAAATGATATAAAACGAAGCAATTTACATGTAATGAGACGGTATTAGGTCCTTTTTTTCTTGTTCCTTATGTAGTAATTTGGGATTTGTGCCAAGAATTTTGTTAGTTAGAACTATTTAGTTTCTGTGTACGTTTTTTTGGTTCAAAATATGTATTTTTTAACAGTATGTATTTTACATGCCTCCTCGTTATATTATAAAAAGGTTTGACAAACAACTCATTGTGTTTAGCTAGCTTTGCTTACTTCGGATTGGTTTTGATGTTGGGTACTGGAAAGGTTGTCCGCTAAAGTCAACCTTAGGTAGTGCGGGCTGTCAAATATTTTATTAGGTTTTTTTTTGTTTAGGATAAAACAGCGCTAGTTTAGTCGGTAATATGTAAAGACGTTCAGTCAATATAAACGTGAAGAAATCGTAATGTTGTTTGATTTCTTATTGAAGGGCTCATCAACCCTTCACAGTACCTAATCTATGGGCAGACACTTGACGGGCTTTTACAACAGCTTCCGAATGGACCAAAGTGGACCCTAGATAAGATATTCATCTCCCATTATACAATATTTGATTGACAAAGACAAAAAAACATCAGTGACACCAATAACCTTACGAATCTCGTGAGGGATGACAATCACATACAACACCATAATTCTCTCTAATTACCACTCAAAACCAGTAATAACCGCTTACAGCCAGTAATGGTAAGTAATAACTAGTTAGCTAGCCTTCAACTGTGACTTTGCTCACATTAGGTTTGGATTATTGGCTAAGAATGCAAGTTGACCTTATTGAATGTCTTTTGTTATTAGTGCGGAAAGAATGTACTAATGTGTCATGTTGTTTGGTTGCTAGGGACGTAAATAAAGGTCAAAAGTATGACCAATTCCTAAAAATAGAAAACGAATATACCCTGTCCATTAGGTTAACCGTTTATTGACAGCTGTCTTAGAACGTAACTATTCCAGATTACGTAAAAGTTAACTTTAAAATGTGTAATAAAATAAATATTTAAACTGCATTATCTTTTTTATGGCTTCATAAAGACATTATAATACCGTATGTGTATCAATGAATATGTTGTGTGTTGCTGCAATCACAAGTTCCATCTGTCAAAAAACGGTTTACCTAATACACAGGGTATAGCGAAATGCTCAAATAATCTCATTATCTAATTTCGGAATGATTTTGAAGACGATTTTTCCTCTAAAGTTTTCTGAAATATACAACATGTCCCGGAATTAACGCACACCACCAGACACCCCAATTAGAATGTTATGGTATAATCATAATACATACACTGAATTTTTATTATTATGTAATAAACATTGTTTTTCTCATAAATTAGATACACTGATTGTGGGAGAAAATTGTGGTCACATTACAAATCTACGCATGCAAACAGTCGCACTCGTATAAGGGTCTGGCGCAGTAGGTACTTCATCCATTTTGGTTTGTTTTGACTGTAGAGCGGAAGTGTGCCAGTAATTTACGTAGTTTTAATTATTTTTGGGAGAAAAAAATACCTATATTAAAAATTACAGAAATCGATTCAGAAAACGATTCTGAACAAACTACTTTCTTAGTGTGCATTAATTCAGTTACACATTGTATAAGATGTTTCTTATTATACACGATTCCTAATGTCTTGTTACAATTCTTCATGGTTTGTTTGACTTACCGATCTTAATTTGAAGAAATTCTCGAAGACTATATTACGAGTTTTTAAAAGATTCTGGAGGCAAGTTTTACCTGTAACAAAAAAACGGTTGATAAGTTTCCAATTCAATTCAATTTTTATTCAGTAACAATTCACATTGCGTTCGAATATAATCCAGCATGAAACATTAAAAACATTATTAGATGTAGGTACAAATATATAATAATGCAAGGTTTAAAGGGTCAATGTCTTAAGGACGCGCTTAGGTATGCTTAAAAGGCAGCAGACCCAGTGGTTCGAACCCAGCCAGGCGCTTTGCTTTGTGTAAATAATTTCATCACCACTGCTCTCAAAACGGCGAAGGAAAACATCGTGAGAAAACCGGCATGTCCTAGAACCAAACGATCGAAGACATGTGACATCTACCAACCCGTATTGGACCCGCGTGGCTGTGGTGGGTTTACGGCCGACTCCTTCTCAAAAAGAGAGGAGGCCTGTGTCCCAGCAGTGGGAACATTGGATAGGCTGATTATGGTATGCTTAAAAGGTAAAGTCGTCTCATAAATTACTACATTTAGTTCAAAATATGTAACTGTCAACAGGTCCTGCAGCTAGTCCGCATTCCCAGTGATTCATAGCAATACATTTAGCTCCAAAATATTTTATTGTTTGCGACACAATAGTAATAGCGACATTGTTTAATTTAGATAACAGTTAAATTGTTGTAATGTTCGCATGGCTTGTTTATTAGATGTTTACGTTGTTACGAAAGTTGTGGGTTAATTGAAATTGTTTTGTGGTTAATATAAGGATTACGAGCCTGATGATTCAGTATCTGATTAGGTACTATCTGCCAGATACATTGATAATTCATCTGAAGAAAGGAAAGGCATTCGAATGTCGAAGATTTTGTACCCAACAATTTAAGTACTACTTTCTTATGGGAAATAACATTTTAAGCATTTTATATTATTACAGCGAGTCTAAAATTTACCCCCCAGCTGCTATTTGAGACTGAAAGTGCCAAAAATCATATTTTTATAACAAGTGGTTTAACCATAACATTAAAAAAATACCAACTTTTAATTGAATTTAATCCATCATCGAACATGTTTTAACTATAAACTTGTTATCAAAATATGATTTTTGGCATTTTTTGGGCGGTACTTTAAAATTTTGGTACGAAATTAATGATGTCATTTCGAGCCATAATTTTTTGACGACTTTTCAAGACAATATGGATCGATAATTCTAAATTGTAAAATTATATTTATATTAACATACTGTATAAACCACACTTTTTTGAGAAATAAATAAAAATTATGAACTAAAAATAAATTATAATGAGGTTTCCAAAAAATCAAAAGCTCAGTCTCGTTTTTAGGCACTCGAATCCAGTAAACTGCAACTAACTTGTTATGTGAATTGCACTTTGTTCATTGTTAGTATTCCTACTAACCACTACAACTGAACTAAATATGTTGATAGGAGTGCTTTTACGACTATAGTTAAAAGGGTAAGGGTTGTACTCGCCGTCTCTCCCACTCAAGTTTGACGTTTTTATTGTTAGGCTTCTTTACAACCTAATTAGATGACGTCAAGGAAGACCTACTTATAAGCCTCTCGTGACTCATAACCAATCTCCTAACGGATCTCTAAACAGGAAAAATTTCGCCACACGACGGTAGCAAAATCAAAATCAAAAGTCATTTATTCAAATTAGGCTGAGAATCAGCACTTTTCGAACGTCAAAATTGCATAAGACAGTCACCACTTCCTAGTGCTTTCGATGGGAAGAAGTGGCTCAACAAACTCCGTAGAAATGCTGGCTGACAGCAGCTGGATATGAGTTGCCAAAAATCGAACAGAAAGGCGTGGGATTGGAGAGGCCTATGTCCTGCAGTGGACCGAAATAGCCGCATCACATCATCACAAAACACAAAAACAAGTTCGAATCTGCAATAACAATAACAATTCTACTATTTTATATTATTTTTTGTATAGATATCTATCGCTTAGAGTAGAAAAACTCGGCCGTAACAAATACTAAATATCGTATGATGTAATAAGTGTCTATTTCGATCGGAATACTTTAGCGATTGCGATTCCGTCATAAATTGTAATGGGTGGTAAAATCTGATAAGCTGTGAAGTTTTTGGCTAATAAATAGATGATTTTGATGGTTCAAACTATTTTTAGTATGTAGTGCCAAAATTGGTACAGGGGGTTTTACTACGAAGTGCAAAGTGCGAATGTTCGGATCGGACCGACACATGGCCGAACCGAATATTGTTGAAAAATGCGAAAAAAGTTCGGATCGGCTCAGTTGGGTCGGGACCATAGTCAATATTCGAAAGAGCGTAGGAGTGTAGGATCGGGACCGACCGAACCAAATAGTAACTTCGTAGCAGGAAACGGCCGAACATTCGGCCGATACCACTTCGGAGTAGACCCCCAGACATCAAGCTACTATAGTCTGTCAAATTTCTTTAATAGATTTTCAACTTTTTCATCTTTAAAGCATTAGGTTCAAATTTGATTGGGAAAATTTGACAGTTTCCGGTAGCTTGATGTGCTGGTGTCTGTACAAAAAGAACACATGCATTTGCTTTTGACAGGAGAAATAAAGTTGCTAGTGGTAACGGCCCCGACTTACATGTCGAAGGTCGTGGGTTCGAACCCAGACAGGCACATTACTTTGTGTGATTTATTTACTCACCACTGCTCTCAAACTAATGAAGGAAAACATCGTGAGGAAAAAAAAAGCATCGAAGACATGTGACATCTACCAATCCGCACTGGGCCCGTGTGGTGGATTATGGCCCTTCTCATAGAGCATGGGCCTGTGTGTGAGAACGTTATAGGCAGGTTATACTATGTTATGTAGGAGAAATAAACGCCCCGTTTGTCTGGTGGTTGCACGCACTACTGCTGAGCATGAGGTACTGGGTTCGATTCCCGGGTCGGGCAAAGTGTTATTGGGTTTTTCCATCTGGACTTTCTCAGTCCAGATACTATATTTGTGCCCTGTTGATGGCAGTAGGCTTGCCCCCTATTACATGGGACTTATACATAACTGGCGAAATGTGGGTGTGTATTGTGTGTACTTCAGGGTACACCTCTGTCTAACCCACTGGGACTACAAGAGTGATGTTATGTTATCTTTTTATTCTTAATGTCAATACTCCAGTACTAAGTATCGAACAGTGCAATCCACCAATCGTGGTCCGAGGTTCGTCTGGCGTGATTTTAAACGTCATGTTTTTTGTGAACCGTACAAATTATATAAGGTTAGTGTACCTAAACGAGGACTGGTTTGGTTCGAGAAGAATACAAGGAAGATGGGTGTAAGGAAATATTGTTAGGTAATAGGGCTTTTTTTTCTTGGTTAGTTTTCGTCTAATAAGGGCGAATTTCACCAAACTTTTATTCGTGGAATAAGTCATATGCTGAGAATAATTTTTAAAATTTTGTCAACTTTTCCATACTAAAAGTGTCATACATAACATACATAATCAGCCTATAATGTTCCCACTGCTGGGACACAGGCCTCCTCTCAGTCAGAGGGAGTGGACCGTAATCCACCACGCGGGCCCAGTGCGGATTGGCAGATGTCACAGGTCTTCGAATTTTTGGTTCTACGACATGCCGGATAAATTATAATTATCTATCTGCATTTGGTAAAATAATTGCGTAAAATACTATATATAGTAGCCATGGGTTTCATTTTGATAGTTCAATCGCATTCATTGCGTTATTTACGTTGTTGAGCAGATACATTTTTCGAACATATGAAGCAATGGATTAGCAATATCCTTCAAAATTATTCAGATTGAGATTGATAGTGTGGTACGCATTTAGGAGTGCAGCTCTAAGTAGTATATACTAAATCTATGGTTTTCGTAGAATAACGAATAAAAGAAACTCGAAGTACCAGGGACCCAGAAAGGTGACAGAGGTTTTTATAAAGTCCAAGTAAAGAATTTAACTAAATATTAATATCTAATGCGACCAACTAGACCAACGACGCAGTCCAAAAGCAAAAAGAAAGGGATCAGAAAAGTTTTTTTCTTTAGATTTTTCTGTAGGTCTACTATGGTATAGTATGGTCTATAATGTAACAATTGCAATTAGCCTATACTGTCCCACTGTTGGGCAAAACCCTCCCCCAAGTCCTTCCAGGAACTCTTTTCCCGCGCCACACTGCACCAGCCCTCGTGGTACGCGTCCAAATCATTTTGGCAACGTTTATTTAAAAATACTATCTTTGTAAAATTTTGATTTCATTGCTTGTAAAAAGCGGTTAAAATCTTCGGTTGTTTTTTACCCCGTAACAATACCCTCCTATAAATTGTGCCTTGTTATTGTGATTCCGTGAATCATAAAACATGTTTTAAAAAGGGTTAAGTTAACGAGTTCTGAATGATGTCTTTTTATTCATATTTTATGACTTTATTCGATTATAAGACAGGTAATAAATAAGCAGTATATAGAAAGGTGTAGTAGGTTTTCTAAGCTGAAGTGGCAGTGAACTGGTCATGTTTGTCGAAGGACCGATGGTCGGTGGAGCATACGAGTGGAGTCGAGACCGCGTATCGGCAAGCGTAGTGTGGGACCGGACGCCCCCCAGCTAGATGGACCAACGATCTTAAAAAGATAGCGACTGGATGCGGAAGGCGGAGGACAGGATGTTGTGGCGCAGTCTGAGAGAGGTCTACCTCCAGCAGTGGATTGCGATAGACTAAGTTGATTGATTGAATATTTTATTACAAAGGCATAATTTAATAGGCTCTTACAAATTCGTCCGGCCATTTCAAAACACATAATGGGGGTTGCAAACATATCCTGTTCCCAAAGCAACCGCATTAACAGGATCACACCATAAATTGTGTGATCTCATAAAAACTGCGCCATTTACAATACGTCTTTAAGAACAGCATTTTCTATATATAGTTCTAGGGCCGCTAAAATGCTGCTTTGTGACACTTAGCTCCGATCTTTGACAATCTGGCAGACCGCAAGAACAAAAGGTTTGGGGAAGTAATGTCTTGATTGGAGAGGGCTCAGATATGACCTCCACAAGCTCAACAATGATTCAACATTGTAATCTGAAATTACCATAACTGTCAATTCAGTAATAGTCAAGTTCGTTGCACGTTCCTTTTCCATTAATTTATCGTGGAACTCCAATTACCTATTCATATAATAATTTACATAAGCAAAACCCTTAATATTAAAATTTCAAAGTTGGGACCTAAGAAAGTGAAAAATTAACTTATTACACGACTGATTTAGCAGGTCTCCGACTCTAAAGCTATGCGAAAATAGATTCAACGGCAGCATATTTGAGAGAATCTCATGGAGGCTTTTCTTAAGTTAGACATCGCGCCATTAGTTTTGCCGGATGGTTTTACGTCATTCAAAATTGGTTTTACGCACATCCTTTGATTGTGAATGTCCTACTTTAAAGTGCCCTGAATAAAATTATGGCGTGATGACTTAGAAGCTTTTATTGGAGATTGGTCGAAGTAGTTAACACACAGGAAAGAGTGGAAAGCTGTGGGGGAGATCTTTGCCCATCAGTGAGACAACACAGGTTGAATATTTTTTTTTATACAATTGTAGAGACCAATGAGTGCGTCACTTAGCAACATTTTAGCGCTCCCATACCCATACGACTCAATCGCGTGTCTCAGCGCACGCAATGTGATACACGATCATAACCAAGTATCTAACTTTAAAACCTTGTTTACTTTTAGTTTGACTTAATTTTAAATTGGCCAGATACAGGGTTCTATTTTAGAATAGAAATAGAACAGTGATTAGTGAAGTTTGCAAATTATATTTGTTCAAGAAAGTGGATTCGTAAACTATGACACCCGATAACCCCACGACGACGATCCCACTGTTGGGACAGAGGCCTCCTCTCTATGAAAGGGAGCGGGCTGTCATCCACCACTTTCTAATCCTTCCTAATCCGTTGCTTCATAAGTTTTCGTCTGGTCAACAACGTAAATAACGCAATGAACGTAGCAGAACTGTCAAAATGAAAGTCATTGCAATAAATTGGCATTTTATGTGTACCATACCACAGGGGTAAGTCTCGCAGTTTTAAGGACGTTCACATTCTCATCTCAGTCTCAATCTGTCAAAAATACCTGTAATTTCCCTACATTTTTTGACAAGTTTTTCACATGCATTGTCGCTGAGATGAGATTGCGACTAGATTTTGAACGTTTTCAATTACGGGAATTGGCCTTCTGGGAACCTTCTGGTTACGGAGATATTGAAGGTTAATGTCAAAATGGTTGCTCAATCACTTTGATGTACAGAATCCATAGACAACAGCTATGTGATGGGTCTCTTTACACCTTGTATTTCAAGAACGAAGACTTCAACATAGAACTTCGCTTCTCAAATCGTTCCATAATTTCATGCCCTTAGTTAATCTCGAGAGAACGTATAAGGACTGATGTAACTAATAAATGAATGATATAAAAACTGACAGTATCTCATATCCAGCAGAAAGCCAGCAATATGAACTGTATACACATCTGATTAATACTTGGTACATGTTGACTTGTTAAGGTGCAGTAACTTACTTGAGATTAAAAATGACATGTAAAATGTACTCGATGTATCGCATACATTTTCACGAAGATTGTAAATGATAAATGGTTTTATTTCTGTAACTAGGTTTGTACAAACAGCATTACACGTCAAAAATAAATTTGGTTTTAAAACTAGATGAGTTCGGTGTTATCAGATTATCAGCTATTCTGAGAAGAAAGGCCGAAATAAATTCAGAGGTCACAGTTTCTTTTAAAGTCCAGAGATAATCTTGGTCAGATCATGTGAAGACCATGTAGATTAGTGTCGGAAATGTCCTTTTGAGGGTCCACTTAAATCTGTGTGGTTCTTCAACACAGATTTAAGTGGACCTGTCCAGTCAGTGCAAGCATTTGTCAGCAATCGTGTAGCTCAGTAAAAAAAATCTACTGTTTCATAGAATAGTACAATACGTACGGGATCAAAATGTATGAAACAGCATTTTATTTTTTTAATAACCGACGAAAAATTTCAACGCTTACCCTTTATAATCATGTACTGAATTACAACTTGCTCGTATTGTTTAATTTGTTAGGTACAATTTGCGCGTCGAGGTCCTACCCTGTATACAAATCCAGGAATAAAAGTTTGATGTCTCCAAACAATTTTTGTTCCCATCTTTTGTTGATTTTTAGCAACTTGTATCTTTAGCGATATACTAAAAAACTACACTGCATCGTTTTTGCAAAAAAAAAACCTATTTTTACATGGAATAAATGTACCCAACCATATCCTTACATCCGAGGGGCCCCTTAGGGCCGAAGCCTGCCGGGTCAGCGGGATTGTCCGAAAGGGTTACCGCTACCCCGGAACATAAAGGGCGAAGGAAGGAACATGGGCGGGTTTTAGTCAGTAAGAGTCTGATACTCCCTTCCGCTCCACCCAGAGCGGGAGCGGTCATTTGATGATTTCTCACCAGAAAAAAAAAAAACCATATCCTTATCGATCGGTCATTTAAAAATCTTATCTTATAGATGTTCCATAAAAGTTTGATTGATGTCTCTAAACAACTTTAGTTGGTTTTTAGGAACTTGTATATTTAGTGAAATACTAAAAAACTACACTGAATCGTTCTTTCCTAAAAAAAACCCTATTTTAGAACTAAATACACCCAAAGATATCCTTATAGATAGGTTAATTAAAAACCCTATCTTATAGATGTTCCAGTGTAACACTAAAAAGTAATATTTAATACCAAGTAAGATCAGCCTCTTAAACAGGATGATAATAATTATACGCCGTCGTTATTTTTTTACTGACGCTACTATACTCGTTTGTGCCGCGAGTTCGTTCGAGTTTTATCTTCTTTTTTTTTCTACATATGATTACGTGGACAGGGTTGCCATGCAAGCGGTTGTCCCTGGATTTGTTCTAGATAAAAGGGCATCCGGGGAAATAAGTAAATTCGCACTAAAGGAAAAACTTAAATAAAGTAATTAATTTTAAAAGTTTGGCCTCGACTTTCAAGTCCGAATTTTATCAGCAAAAGTACGAATTTTAACTCAAAATACTAGTATTTTAACCTTAAATACCATCTTTGAACCTTTCCACTATGGAAAACTGTCATCAGGATACTAGGTCAAAAATAAATCAATCAATCTGCCTTGCCTTTTAACTAACTAACTTTGTTGGGGTTGGCTTCCAGTCTAACTGGATGCAAGTGTATACCAGTATTTTACATGGAGCGACAATAATGATACTCGGTATAATTAATTATTTATATCACATAAACCATTAGAGTCGTATATAAAAGTCGAATCGAGTAGCACGATTCTGATTTAATCATTAAATATTTTAAAACTCCATGTTTTCTTTAACTTGAACACCACGAGTTTCACCTTTTCACGTCAGTTTTTAAACCTTTTTGTTATTGCAAAATGACAGTACTATTGCAGCTAATGATTTTAACAGATGGCAACCCTGCATTATGTACTTATACTAGTCATGTTCAACGGAAGGGGTTGAGTGAATTTTAATTTATTACTTGAAGTGTATAATTATGATTATCATGGAGGTAATTTATCTTTCTTATGAGCTAGGAGAATAAGAAGTATTCGAAGAGTAGTTTAATATTGGCCTTGGCATGCAAAAAGCTACTAAGGGATTGTTGCCAGAGGATGCAGGCTTTTTCATTTCTGCTAATCTATACTTTTATGATAATATAATAAAGGCGGAGTTTGTTTGAACGCGCTAATCTCTGGTCCAACCAGTCGGATTTAAAAATATTTTTGTACTTGATAGCCCAATTATTGACGAAGGTTAAAACCTCAATAATTGGGCTCCACATTTGCTCCTAAGGGTCACAACAATAGCCTTTAGGCTACTTAACATCATGCTGTGACCCTTAGGAGCCGAGCAAAAAGGAAAAAGTCACTAACTAACTACCAACTAAACACAAACTAACGAAACTATAAATAAATAAAGTATGCTAGGCGAGAACGAAGTAATAGCGCGGGCGGGCGATGCGATGCGATACTACGTCACCAATCAAAAGGAGTTTTATGAAAATAGTGCTGTTTTTTTAGTAGATAAATTGTGGTATATTACGACTCCCATGCGACCGAATAGTATCTACATTATAATCCATATTCCGTTTCCATGTAGATTCCAGGTTATAAAAGTAGGGGTAGACCAAAGAAACGATGGATGGACTGTGTGACCGATGATTAGAAAGGGGGCTGACTAATTAGATGACGACTAATGGAGGAGTGTGGAAGAAGAAGACATGCTGCGCCAATTTCAAAGTGATGAATCCATAATTCCATACACCAAGCATGTGATTAATTATCAGCCTTTAGCAGTCCACTGCTGGGCATAGGCCTCTCTAGCCATTAACTCAATCCTCGGGCACTTTCATCCAACTGCTACTACCCTGAAAAGATCGTCGCTCCACCTAGCCTGAGGGTATTCTACCCTAGTATATGATTATGTAGATACTGCTACTGGATTTTCCCTGGGATTCTCAATTCGAGCTTGTGTTTTATCGTCTTTTTCTATACAGCAAGCTTAATAAAGCTCTAGTAGCATTTTCGTATTGAATAGATGATGCAACTCTTTCCTAGAAGCTTGGCCCAAATGTTTGCAACATGTTTCTAACATTTGGGTCAATTCGTTGCATTGTCCTTTTATTTGTGTGGTCAGTTTTATACTTTGACAACATTTTTGACATTTATCCTTAAGTGTTGCCAGTACACAAAATCAAATTATTACCAAAACTCTTTTGTCTATTGAAACATTTTAAAAGCAAATCTGATACAGGCTATATAATCAATAATTCAGTACATAAACTAACAGGAAATAAACTCGAGGAACGGTACATCGATCCAGCACACATACCCTATTGTTATATCCCGAGTCCATTCTACACGACTCTTAAATCGATATTACCGATACACCGCGATTACGTATGCAGAACCGCACTTAAGATAATCGAGTAATAAGCTATATCGATATAATGACTCGTTCCAGCTCCCGCTTAATTGCAGCTGTATTTGCATTACAAGAATAATGTAGCGGCTATTTTGTGATAGACAGGATTGGTTGATGTATGGTTGATGTTATTATGGATTCTACATGGGTTTGCATGTAAATTTAAGTGGATTAATATTAAGCTAAGTGACACCCGACGTCAATTTGCCGAGTTATAGACGTGTCATACAACTGTCAAAATACAAAGATTTAAATCGTTAGATTTGCCCTCACCTTTTTTTGTGAAAACTTTACCCACATACGTGATGGATATCATACATATATCTAAACATGATAACACAAAAACAAAACAGATTTTTTTTTAACTCATAGTTCAAATAACGACACTACGTTTGTTAAAAAAAAAATCATCAAATCATACATTTTTCGTTTCACAATGTTTGGATATCGATACCCATCACTTCTGATTTGACTTTGAATTTGTCTGTGGAGTTTCGCTAAGTAATTTAATTTGACCCCGTATACCGACAATTTATTTATAAATACTGGTATTCAGCTGCATCCGGTTAGACTGGAAGCCGACCCCAACATAGTTGGGAAAAGGCTAGGTAGATGATGATACCGACAATTTATGTTGGTATCACCATACATTTTCGGTATTATTCCAGGTCCATTTGCTTAGAAATTAATTTCGCTGACTGTACAATGTAGGGTGATTTTTGAAAGGCTGTTATGTTATAGATTAGTTTACTGTTAGATAATCGAATGATTTTGCAATTTTTCGTATGCTTGAAATGATTGCACATCCATAAAAGTAAAATGAGTTGGTTGTGATTGACTTTCAAATGATTTGGTGCTGTATTAGACTTGAGAATAGTTCCTTTAATAGTCGTGTGTTACATGATACTAAACGGTAATTACCTAATATTAAAATACAGATTAGTTTAGTAGCAACAGTAACTGTATAAACGGAAGTGATGGTGCAGTTACCAACATCAACGGCGATGATTCCTATGTCGTTCTCGTTTGAGCACTTGGTGGATAGATGCTTGCGCCGGGAGCAGCAAACACTGCGTTACCGTGCTTCGGGTGACAGATCTCGGCGATAAGCATAAAGCTTTAAAAGCTAGCTTTAAAAAAAAGCTTTTTAAAGTGTGTCGTCCCACTCACTGCCGAACGATCGCAAGAAAGACTGAAGCTGTGGCGAGACTGTGCTTCTCTACCCAAACCTTTCGTCCCACCCGCTGAAAACCTCCCACCTGGACATGAGTTACCTTGGGTAACCTGGAAGTCTTTAAATAGACTCCGGCCCCAGTTTGGCCGAAGCAAGGAAAACCTGTTCAGGTGGAGATTCATAGACGACTCCGCCTTGGAGTGCAAATGTGGTACTGTTCCACAAATGATGGGACACTTAATATCGTGCCCTGCGTGTCCTGTCAGCTGCACGTTACAGGAACTGATGGACGCTGGTGATGGTGTCAAACAAGTGGCGGAATTGTGGTCCGAGTCCATTTAGATTGCTATCTACACGCTAAGGAGAGTAACTGTATGGTGAAGGTCAGATAGGCATTCGCTCCATGTAAAACGCTCGCTGATATTCTGGTGCATCCGGTTAGACTGTGAGCCGAACCCAACATAATTAGGAAAAAGCTAGCAGATTGATTTATTTGTGTTTAGTGGTAAGAACCCATGAAAAGTCACCACATTTGTTAGATCATAGACACACGCGACTGGTTTTTTTTTTGTGTGGGATACATTTTTCAAGCTTTTATTTATGTAGTTTCGCTTTTTAAGACAAAAGGTTGAACATATTTAGAAGCGTTCAGGTACCCTTTAATAGTGGATTTCCTTTTTATTACACCTGTAGGTAATCTTCATTCTGCATCAGTACTTATTGCAATTGTCGTGTTGGTTTAAAAATATATTGTTTTATTTTCCATTTTATGGTTTCAGTACCAATTGGTACCTATGCACTTAAAGATAGTCGTACTCTGCACCAATTTGAACGCACTGCCATCAAAATGTACAAAAATAATTATTAAATTAATGCAATTTCATACTTTTGTTTTGTCGTTTCGGCACAAACATGAAGCCGAGGCATGCAAAGTTGAAAAAACATTATTCAAATTAGGCGGAGAATTAGTACTTTTTAACATCGAAATACATAAGAGCGGGCGTTTTTGGGGAACAGTCCCCCAAAACGCTTTCCCTTTACCTTTACACTCAGCTTAGCTATTAGCTTGGAAGAAGAAGTGGCGCCACAAACTCCCCAGCAACACTATCTGGCTATAAAAAAATATTAGCCAGCCAGTATGGTAGTAGCGGGAATAACTGTTCAGGGTACGCCGGACGTATATTTAAGTATCACTCGTAGAATCTATTTAAATGCAACATCTTACTAATAAAACTTATAATGAACTCATCACGACTCATACGATCATTCCCGACCATAATTATTTATTCTGGCCACACCTCCCGGCGGTCGATGCCATTGCCTTGCGTATGACAGCATTTTTTTTTTATTTTAAAGAAAAAGAAATCAATCTGTCAAATGATTGACGTCGACAAATTCGAAGTACGAACTTCGAACGCCTTGACATTTCGATTTGCGAATTCGAAATGTATTCTATTAGTTTTGAGAATAGAGGTATTTTTTTTCGAGTTCCATAAAAGGAGTGTAATTATTTAGTTTTAATTTAAATCATAATCGGCTTGGCTCTTTTGAACTACTGCGACTTTTTGCAACTAGGATATTAATTTTTCAAATAGGTACAGCCATTTGGACAGAACTGTTAGCGCAGTTGGCTGCTGCGGGTTCAAAATCAAAATCAAAAGTAATTTATTCAAACTAGGCTGAGAATCAGCACTTTTCGAACGTCAAAATTACAAAAGACAGTCCCTCAAAAACGCCCGCCCTTCACCACTTCCTAGTGCTTTCGCTGGGAAGAAGAAGTGGCGCAACAAACTACCCAGCAGCACAGCTGTCTGTTCAGTTAGAAAATACTTGATTGTGTACAATACTAGGTAAGTTCGATTCCCGCAGGAAGGAAACATATTGAGTTATTACGGGTCCCGTTGTTTTTTAAGTCTGTTAACGGGCCCACAGGCCACTATATGGAAGAAATATCTAGTAAGGGTTAACCATTCTTTCGATTTATGTAATGTCAAACTAAAACAAGCATGCAATTGGCTTGTGTCGCCACTTCTTAAACAAACTAAAGATACATTTTTAACCAGTGCGCAAAGTGAAACCATGGATTCAGTAAGTACATGATTCTGAACCCAGAAAAAAATCTACGTTAGAGGGGCTAGAATCATGTGCTGATTTCATGGCTAAAGCTTGCGCACTGGTTAAAAAAAAACCTGTATATTTATACTTACCTCAAGTCTTAAACTAAAAATGGTTTGGTATGTGTCGTGAAACCCATACTTTTACTGAAGAGACTGTATGGTCATGGTCATCATCTTCCTGCCATCGTCCCATGTTACTTGTGGTCGGCGCAACAAGTTTTCTTCTTCCATTCTACCCTGTCAACTGTCACACTATCATTCACTCCCTTCTCTTTCATATCACTCCTCACACAATCCATTCATTCTGACTGAAGCCTGCCGGGTCAGCGGGATTGTCCGAAAGGGTTACTGCTACCCCGGAACACAAAGGGCAAAGGAAGGAACATGGGTGGGTTTTAGCCAGTAAGAGTCTGACACTCCCTTCCGCTCCACCCAGAGCGGGAGGGGTCATTTGATGATTTCCCATCCGAAAAAAAAAAAAAATCTTTTCTTTGGCTTTCCATCCATCACTCTTTTAGTTATGTACCTACTTGTGTTACTTTTAGACTGTAACTCATTGTGTCGACATAAAATGGCTGTATAAAATGGCTGTATAAAATTCAATGCGCAGCCATCAAACCCAGGTGTTCCTATACCACTCTTACTCTCAAACAATATAGTTTTAAATGTCATACTTTCTCTGCAACATTCGCACCACGCCCCCTTGGCGTGAATAAAGACAATAGTATTAGCTATAATTGTATGCCAGCTTAATATTATGTTGTGGACATGTTGGGGATTTGGGCGTTGCGGGTTATGTCTAGCTGTCATTTATTTGGTGCGGATTGGTTGTTGTTTTTGTTTTTGTGTGACATGTTGGTTTAATTACGAAAAGTAGGTATTGGGCTAGAGAAAAAATCTAAGAGTCAGCAACCTACTTATTATTTTTTTAAACCTGTTTTAGCCGTA
The DNA here is from genome assembly GCA_911387795.2 of Apamea monoglypha. Taxonomy (NCBI): domain Eukaryota; kingdom Metazoa; phylum Arthropoda; class Insecta; order Lepidoptera; family Noctuidae; genus Apamea; species Apamea monoglypha. The sequence continues at coordinate 13,180,503 of OU426938.1, forward strand.
AGAACCTTAAAATCAAACACAGGAAAATACTGGTAAAAAGACTACAATAACGCTCAAAATTCGATCAAGAAAATGAAAACTATTTAAAGTCAGATATTCATGGAATAAAATTGACGTCTGACAGTTCTAGTATGGAATAATATAAAACTGTCAAATCAAAAATTCAAAATTTACTCTCAGGGTAAGACTTTCTCTAGGTATAAAAGTTTGGTGGAATTCGCCCTTAATAGGTTTAATTTTCTTAATCGAATTTTGGACAGATTTACCTTCATTTTTACGGAAAGTCATTTCCTAGTAAATTACTAAATAGTAATGGTACAAATTCCCTTAAGGGTAGGTATTTCTACTTTTACTTCCCCTCTGAACAAAATAAATCTCTTAAAATAAACCTCAGTCACCGACCAAGCTTTTAGTTCTATTTAATTTCAGTAAAAGGAAAGCGAGATTTAACAGAAAGATATACTGCCCGATGACCTAATGTAGATCTGATCTTAGAGGCTAATTAAGTTAAGTAACATAAAATGAAAGTGAAACGCAGAGATTTATTAAATAAACATATATTTTTTTGACTGTCTTGTCGATTCTCTCGGCTATTCTTATGAATGACTTTCGATTCGGCACGGAAGCGCATCGACCTGTTCTTTATCAGTTCGATGCGCTTCCGTGCCGAATCGAAAGTCAATCAATGTTATCAAGAGTCCTTTAAAGGCTGTTCACAAATCCAAAACCTAAAATTATTGTCAGTTTTAATCAAATAGACGACCACCATCCTTCCGGCTGCAATTTGCTATTCAGCAAATTAGTAATTGAAAACGTGTCATTTTCGATTCGAAAACCTTTCGAATAGTTGTGAATACCATTCGACAGATTTTCGAACCCAGGACCTAAAGCTGCACAGAGCTTTAGGTCCTGGGTTTCGAGTTTTGAGTTAGGTATCGAATCCCGGATCTAAATCCGGGATTCGATACCTAGCTCGAGCAAAGTGTTATTGGGTGTATGCACCAGAGATTTCTCAGTCATACTAAGTCTGGGTTTCTGCCTGGTTAATGGCAATAGGCTCATAAGTTGCAAAATATGGATTGCTTTCAGCCGTCATGTTATGTTTTTTTTCTTGCAAATTGCAGTTTTGATTATCTTTTCGATAATCTAGCCAGGAACTATAAGAGTAACACTAAAATGACGTAACAGTTATTTTGTAATTCTTACTCCATGAAATACCTTATCTATTTCAATCAATGCAGTTCAATGATATTATTAAATTATAACAAAGCGTTATAATAAGTTATGATTGATAATTCAATTGATTATTTTAGAAGAGTGAATGAGTAGGTTTTTGTTCTTGTTTCAATTATATAAGTTGTGATTTACTGTTGCTTATAATGCCGTTTCAATTACTAGTTATACCCGTGGGTTAATAATTTCTCCTGTATCGTGGGTGCGTTTACAAACATTTAAACTCACATACACAAACAGCCAGACCCGGTACAACTACTTGTAGGTCATACAAATATTTGTTCCGTGCGGGAATCGAACCCGCGACACGCAGCGCAACACTCAATCGCTTAACCACTGTGCCAACCGTGCCGTCAAGTTGTTTTAGGTTCACTTGAACCTTTTCTATTAAAAGTATCACAGGGCCTAGACAAGTGGCAATCGCTTCCAAAATGCAAAGCGTATCGTATTTCTACAACGACTTTCCTAGTAGTTTAGTAGTTTATGTCAATCCAGTACTTTTTTGAGTTTTCCATCATCGTTATCTCTGATAGGATGTCACTTTATTTAAGCCCTGGTCACCCTAATTGCGTCACACACTATCAATCTCAATCTAAATCATTTTGAAGGATATAGTTAATCCATTGCTTCACACATGTTCGAAAAATTTGTTGAACTGTCAAAATGAAAGCCATTGCTACTGATAGTGTGTTACGCAATTACCCCGCTGGTTACGGTATTTTTTATAATCACTTGCAGGTGCAAACAATGGAGGAAAACCGCGTAATAAGATGAGTGCATTGTTTAAGGAAAAAACAAATTCAATTATTATTATTCCATCCACATTGTATAGGGCTTAATTTATTAGATACCTGGCTTCATATTGCACACTGTTTATGGTTTTATACGTTTTAATTAATACTAGCGACCCGCTTCTGCTATACACTGGTGCAAATTTGGCGATATGTCAAACATCGAAATTCCTGGGCCATGTCTAAATTAAATAGTAATGTGTCATACACATATACCTTCCGGATTAAATGCTCTAAATGGTGGTGAAAACCTTATCAATATCACTTTAGAAGTTCTAAGAGGTCATACAGACATTCACGAAAAACGTCTTTGATTATACTTAGAAACAAGAAAAAAATATAGACAAAGATATACCTACAAGTTGAACAATTCACATATCAAATCAATCAATCAAAAGTCATTTATTCAAATTAGACTGAGAATCAGCACTTTTTGAACGTCAAAATTACATAAGACAGTCCCACAAAACGCCCACCCTACACAAACTCCCCAGCGGTACGTCCTTTCAGTTAGATAAACTTGTTTCTATACGTATGCAAAGTAATTAACATTACGAGACACAGAACATTAAATTTGTTGCCATGTCAGCTAGCCACGCCAATACACAAACTAATGCAATGAAAATTATACTCAACCAAAAAAAATAAAAAAAATAAATGGAAACAATACATGTTGGATCCTAGCTAGATTGTAACTGACATTGTAGCTAAGTAACGTTTCCAACCAATCCTATGATTGATTAAATCGAAAGAGGAAGAGCTAAGAGAAGCAGACTGATCAGAGATTTAATCAGGCTAAATAGGTATACGGGTGTATGAGTTCCATGGTAAATGCGCAATAACATGGTAAATGAGTTGCATTGCGCGCAGTTACATAAAATTATAAGATTATGAGTTCCATGGTACAGTCAACGAAAGAGATAAGTAGGTGTTCAGGCAACTAATTTGCAGTCACTATTAATCCATGTTTTGTGAGTGCTGAGCAGTAACTTTGACATTGATCTTTTATGAGTGTCTGTACTAAATTTGACTGCTCTCCAAACGGTGAAGGAAAACATTGTAAGGAAACCAGCATACCCTAGAACCAAAAAAATCGAAGAGGTGTGACATCCACCAACCTGCTCTAGGCCCGCGTGGTGGATTATGGCCCACTCACTCATAGAGAGAAGGCCTGCGTCCCAGCAGTGGGAACATTATAGGCTGATTATTGTAGTATATATTATTATGTAATCCAACCAAAAATATCGTAGATACGTTGCTCTCTCGTTGTTTTTAACTTTTTGATTTTACTTTTGATGCAAAACTAGTCCTTTGTTGACAATTTTATTTTTATTATAGTGTGCGTCTTATTTGTGCGGAATAATCAATTTTTCTATCTAAAACTGAAATATCCCCTATGCCTTCCATACCCTTCAAACTAGAACACAGTAACCTACTCGATAGCAAGTAGTATTTTTGCCTGTACAGCTAACCCTGTAGCTGAGTGTACTTATGGAGCTATATTAAATAGTTAATAGTAGGAAATCATTATGGAATTGGTAGGCGTTACCCCATTACGCGCTGTGTGGGATACCAATAAACTGTTCCAACATCCCGTCAGTTTTGTAAGAGGTAAATTAAAAATTGTATTGGTGGAACATCAACCTTGCTAAGATAATTATGGTGTATTCTGATTTAAAAGTTACACTGCAAGGAAGTAGATTACTTTTAGTTTATTTAACTTTGTTCTCGATTTTTTCCAGATTATTATCAAAATATTTTACGTTTCTTTAGCCTGTTAAATATTTTTGTTTTGTGTTGAAAATAATTGATTAATTAATATACTAAGCTAAGGGGCTGTTTTTTTATTACGTAAGGCAATTTTAATCAATTTCTGAGCCCCCCTCCCCCTACGTAAGAAAAAATAAGATTGGAATGAACCCCCTCCCCCACTTTGAATCTTACGTAAGATCAGTATCTACCAAATTACAAAGAAAAAGTAGCAATTTTTTTTAAACTTGTAATTTTTTCTTCTTTTGTGATCTTATGTAAGAATAATATAGACCCCTCCCACCCCCATTTAAGAAAAAAATAAGTCTTGTTTGGACCCCTTCCCCCTAAACTCGTCTTACGTAATAAATGAACAGCCCATAAGTAAAACACAGTAAAAGTTAACATCCATGGAACATGTCGTTCATCAGATATACAACTAGAACTCTTTAAATTATTTTCACCCGACTACTAAAAAACCTTGTCGGGTTGTGATTTTTCCGTACTGTTGTCAAATAAGCAAACATTTATCCAAACGTCTAACTAAAATTTAAACTTTTACCGCAACATGAGCTATAATAATTTCGCGGCACATCAAACTACATCACAGCACGACATTTAGACACCCATTGTGTTGTAACTTGTTGTAACGTGTTTCTATGTTCACGCCTGCTTTATATGATGACACGTGCAGACGTATTGTCTCGATCATCGTCTGGATGCCTTGAGAAGGATATGATAATGGTACACCAGACCCGCTGCAGTATTATATCTCCTTCTCCATTTAAATCCCGCCCAACGTTGTCTTTAGAAGATCGCTTTTAGCTATAAGACCACCCTCGGTAAAATATAAAGGGTAGCAGAGACCTCCATATGCCACGTAACCATGAATTCAGCACATGATCCTGGACCCCCCAGCGTAGAATTTTTTAGTCACATGTTTAAAAAATAAATTGCTTTTCAATACATTTTGACCGATTTGCACTTTTTTGTGAGAAAAACAGCAGACTTTTTTTTTGATAATCGATGACAAATTTCAATATGTACTGATTCATGGTTTCAATTTGCGCGTCAATATCCCTGCCATCCTGTATAAGACCTGTTTTTAATAAAATCTATCCTTTACATACCGATACCCCTCCGTCTTTCGCAAAGCACGCTAAGCCGTCTGTCATCGGTAGATCTTTGACAGTCATTACGGGAAGTCCAAAGCTCGAAAGAAAGAAAGTCTGACAATCAGTCTTACCCAGAGACAGAAAGAGGTATCGTTTTTACCTAGTAACTGGGTTGTGGAGGTCAGATAGACAGGCCATGTAAAATATTGTTATTCAGCTGCATCTGGCTAAACTGGAGGCCGCCCCCACATAGTTGAGAAAAGGCTAGGCAGATGATGAATGACATGCGATTCTTTTACACAAAGGCATAGTCACAATCGACTATATTTTTTAAATTGCTAATTGGGCCTGCTCTTGACCTCGATCACGCCCGATGGAAAGCCATGGATGAGGTCTATGATGGAACGAGCGTGCCCAGAAGATGCCTGTTCACTCTTGAAGAAGAAGAAGAAGCTTTTAATTATGTAAAGTGCCAGCTTAGACTAGATATATTCCGCGGGATTGTCCGAAAGGGTTATCGCTACCCCGGAACATAAAGGGCGAAGGAAGGAACATGGGTGGGTTTTAGTCAGTAAGAGTCTGACACTCCCTTCCGCTCCACCCAGAGCGGGAGGGGTCATTTGATGATTTCCCACCAGAAGAAAAAAAAAAAAACGACTAGATATACTTATTCAGAGTAAAAATCAAATCGACCGACTTGGCCTCACACGATACGGATACTGAGAAGAGTGAGAGTACACTTCCTGTATGGAACGATAGATACCTAGATTTTATTTACAACACCATACAATTCAAATGTCATTGTCACCGACACAGGTCTACTCTCTAATTCCGTCAGCGAAGATATGGGCCCGTCCGAAAGTTCGCTCGCTCGAAGTTGGTCGCTCAAAACAAGTGTCAAATAAAATTTTTCGGAAGGGCTTAAACATCATTCCGTTCTCATCGTCCGTCCCAGACAATTACTGTCGTGGCAGAAAACACCGCTTACTGGCTGTTCCAACTTGCCGTATTGTGGCACACTCCAAGTCACCTATTCCTTGGACACTAGCCGCTATTAACGCTCTCCTGGACTCCAACACAGATCTTGATATGTTTGCGAATGAATGGAAGATGATACTGTCAGAATGTTTGAATTTTTGTGAGAAGAATGCATGACTGTGTTAAATACATTATATTATTATGTTTAAATAGTGTTCGGCCGTTCTATTTAATATAAATAAATCATATCGGGAGTAGGGTTAACAGTCAAATCGTTTTGTCATTCGTTCCTAGTTCAAGCCCCAAACTAATCAGCGGGATTGTCCGAAAGGGTTATCGTTACCCCGGAACATAAAGGGCGAAGGAAGGAACAAGAGTCTGACACTCCCTTCCGCTCCACCCAGAGCGGGAAATCATCAAATGACCCCTTCATTTGATGATTTCCCACCAGAAAAAAAAAAAGCCCCAAACTAATGATATATCCGGAAGCATTTCCTACTCCGTATGAGGAGGAAACGACAGTAACTTCGGCGGAAACTACGGATTTCGTGATTAGGGAGTACACAGACCTCCAGAAACATGACAATCTTTTGAGGCTGTTGGGCGAATCAAACGATTTAATTCTTTGGCGCTAAAATACATTTTTGAAATTAGGGTTCAATCAGTTTTAGAGGTCAAATTGAACTCCGTAATCTCTACCTACTAGGATCCTTTGTATTATAACCCAGGTAACCTTAAAAAACTTTCAAATTCTAAACCTTTTTCGAACACCAAACTGCAATATTAAGCCACTTATTAACGCCAGGATTTTCTTAAGAACTATTTAGCCGAAGAACTCGTTTTTTGTTTCCACCGGTGCGAAACGAACCCTCCTTCTGCGCAGTCGAGTAAAAACAAAAGATTGCTTACAACAATAATAACAAAATTATACCTTAGCAAGCTGAGGGACGATGTTGATGAATTCTGAAACAAAAAAGATTATTTGGTTAAAAAAAGAATTAATTGACTTATTAGCGGTTGGTTGGTTGCAGTTTTCCGTGTTGTTGGGTAATAAAAGTTTAATGACGAATGCAATAGTATATATAATTATAGATACCAGCTTTTATCCGCGACTTCGCCTGCTACTACCGGAATAAAAAAATCCTATGTAACACATTATATTACTTTTTATATCCCGGTAGTACGTTTCCCGCGTGGATGTCGGAGCGGGATAAAAATTATCGAGGTTATAAACTATCTGTGTGCACCCAAATCCACTCAGCCATTTTTGCGTGATTGAGTAACAAACATCCAAAGATAAAAACGTTCACATTTAATTTTAGTGAGATTACAGTGCGGCCAACGAAAGTATGCGTTCTTGACACCTGTCAGTTTCATAAAAACGAACACGTGTTTTGCGAATTTGGTCTTTATTAGCTACTATAATTGTCGCACTGACATGCATCAAGAACGCATTCTCTCGACGGCCGGACTCAAAATCAAAATATTTTATATCACGTAAACCTACATGGGCACTTATGAAACGTCAGAAGCTAGGTGCACGGTTCCAATTGGTCGTTTCCTATGGAGAAGAGCCGGCAAGAAACTCCACGGTTACTCTTTTAAAAATAATTAGCTTTTACAATGTTTACAAATTACAGTAGAAGGATACTCACCTTTTACCAACTTGTACTACGCTACCAAGATTTTTTGGCTCTTAAAACATTTACAGGGGGGCGTTGTTGGTTAGCATTTGGTTAATTTTGAATAAATGACTTTTGATTTTGATTTTTTATGCATTATTTTGTGAAATATAATTGAAAAAACAGTTATATAATATGATTTTTAAATAGATCGTAGGTACCTATGTTAGTACCTTTTTTATAATAATACGAAACAAAAAAATGTGATAACAATCTAAGGGAAAGTTAATTCAACACCATACAATGTACATACAAAACTATTACATAACGTGCCCAAATAACAGGTTACAATATCAAATTATTTTAATAACTCAATTTTGTTCTTTTCATTGGCAGCTCGTTCTGTTATTGTTGAGATTATGATCATTTTCTTATGTAATCGCGTGTTGAAATAATTATTTTTGGTGTAAATGGGCTGATGAAAGGTAGAAGGGATTTATTGGTTTCATTTTTGACTGATGTTGGCTAATCTGCTTACCTGTGGGATTACTTAACAGACTGAGTTGAATCCTGAGTTTTTCAAGGAATGCTGCGTTTTAATGTATGGTGGGTTTTTTTTTTTTTCCGGCTGGGAAATCATCAAATTACCCCTCCCGCTCTGGGTGGAGCGGAAGGGAGTGTCAGACTCTTACTGACTAAAACCCACCCATATTCCTTCCTTTGCCCTTTATGTTCCGGGGTAGCGGTAACCCTTTCGGACAATCCCGCTGACCCGGCAGGCTTCGGCCCTAAGGGGCCCCTCAAATTATGCTGACAACTCTTTGAGGCGCGCGTGGAACACTTACTCGCCGTCCGGCACGGGCCTGGTCCTGATCGGGCGGAGAGCTACCCATTGCTCTCCGCCCGCAGGCCCGCGCCTACGGTGGCCGGGAGTCGTCACGCGGCTCCCAACGCCCGGAGCGTCTCCCGCGGCGGCTGGGACGGGAGGCTCTCTCCCTCATCCGTCCCGCCGCCTGTATGGTGGGGTTGGGATCATATTTTGGGCTTTATAAAGTAAATCTAACTAGGTGATAGAAAGCCTATATGAAAGGGACACTTACAAAGTTAGACGTGTCATAGTTCCTCAATGTTACACGATTATTTGAAATGCTTGATTATTTTGTTAAGTGGACCTATGACTTTGACAAAGGTACTGTCTTTACTGTTTGTGATATCTGTTCTGTGTCAATAAAGTAAGCAAAACAAGTTTTTTTTTTTTTTGGTAGAAATGTGTATCTAGGTGTGGTCAGGACAGACAGGACTACTTAAAAAAAATGATTTCGGGATCTCGGGATTAAGGATAAACGCTTTCCCAAGGAGGGCAGTGGTAACGGCCGTGACTTACGAGTTGTAGGTCGTAGGTTCGAACCCTGACAGGCACTTAACTTTAAATAAATTATATCATCACCACGGCTCTCAAAACGGTGAAGAAAAACATCGTGAGGAAACCGGCATGTCTTAGAACCAAAAACTCGTAGACATGTGACATCTACCAACCCGCACTGGGCCCGCGTGGTGGATTACGGCCCAGTCCCTCTCACAGAGAGGAGGCCTGTGTCCCAGCTGTGGGAACATTATAGGCCTTTATGCTATGCTATTCTTTTCCAAAGTCTAAGATTTAGCACTTTTTATGAAGGCATAACAAACTTAGACATTCTGTATGACCTTTACTGACCTCCACGCACAAAAGCTTACGTTTTTCCTCATACACATTAATATAATCATACAGACATACACGAACCAAATCTTTCACCCATCCCACGCTGATGGCTTTCTCTTAAGTTGTACAGGGTCACAAGAGCTATCGAAAGTGAATGCAACCTCAATATTATGACTACCAGGCTGCTTATTATTTGATTAGAAGATACTTTATGCACTATAATCTTAGTCTCAGGTAATATTCCACAACAGGTACTAAAGTATTAACACCTGTGACACAGTTTGCCAATGATTTTCTTCTTTCAAACTAAAACTCAAAGCATTTATTTCAATTAAGCCAATTACAGGCACTTTTGAATTGTCAAGGGGTCGTTCAGTCAGAAAAATGATACTTATTGTAATATAACATCACGCCTCACCTCTCTGAAGGGTTAGGCAGAGGTGTTCCTATAGTACAGCCAAATTTCGCCAGGTATGTTTAACGGATGTATACAACTCAAATTAAGACTATTTGATTACAAACGATAGGACTCAGATATTTTTTTCATATTCAATCTAATCTCCTTAGTTTTGCTTCTGAAAAATGTGATACGAGTAGCTTATCATCGTTTTTTTCATCATTTTTCAGTCCTTATACCTAAACCCTTGCCTACCTTGCAGCAATCATATCACAATCTATTTCTGATTTTTGGTTTTGTTACTACTAACGCTATGAGTCTTATTGCTCGAAATAAATTATTAAATTAAATTAAAGCAGAATATTTACTTATAATTTTGCTAGTACATGTCTCTTCCTCAGTGCATGTCTCTGGGATGGGTCACTAACAAAGTCACTAATATTCTGCTTTTAGTGTTCAAGATTGAACACTAAAAATATAAATACTCATAATTTTATTTTAATTAAGGGTCTTTATGGAGCAGTGGTAGCCATGTGGTAACGGCTGCGACTTACGAGTCGTCGTCGTGGGTTTAAACCCAGATAGGCGCTTTACTTCGTGTAAATTATCTCATCACCACTGTTCTCAAAACGGTGAAAGAAAACATCGTGAGAAAACCGCCCTCTCCTAGAACCAAACATTCGAAGGCATGTGACATCTACCAACCCGCATTGGGCCCGCGTGATGGATTATGGCCAACTTCCTCTCACAGAGAGAAAGCCTGTGTCCCAACAGTGGGAACATTATAGGCTGATTATGACTATGAAGGGTATTTATTTCCTAAGCTCTATCGCAAGAAGATTATGCACTCCAATGACCCCTTAAGTCTATATTAATGACTTTCTCTCAATAAATCGTACAGGGTCACGCATCTAAGTGTTAAGCTATCGAAAGTGAGCGTGACCTGGATATGACAACCGCATTGATCATTATTTGTTTATGATGTATAGGTATACTAGAAGTGCTAATGAATTTTATACCTTTTTTTGTTGAAGTGATGTTGCTGCTGATTTCTGAACTAAATAAATTGTTACTGTTTTTTAACAACGGATAAAACTAGAAATATAAGGTTATTTGTGAGATCCCAGTTATTTGACATCATTGGGGTTTTTAGTAGTAAATATTTTTCTTCTGTTCGGCAAGCTTAGTAAGTTTGGTAACAATAGAAAAGTAATGGTGTCTTATTAGTGACAGTTGAGCTCATAAGAATAAATCACACATACATTTCTATATTTATGTCTGTAATTTATGTGGTGTACATAATAAAGAGTGTTTTATTCTATTCACACATACAAAAAACTTCATAATCAATTCAAAAATCTATGTAAGCTTTGTCTCCTTCTTCATACATCTTCGTTTTGTGGAAAATAGTCAAAAGAGCAACTTTCTTCCATTTCATAAAAACTTGTTATTCCAATTAGAACTTTATGTCATTCTCATAGAAGTAACTTGACAGGACTATGTGAAAAAGTAGGTATAACTAAAGGAATGCGTTAACAAGTTATGACAAAAATGTGAAAATTTCTGACATCAAAAGGTCATGGACCAGATGGCAGAATAAAACTTTTTCCACTCTTTCTCAAATCTTCTCACCCATAAAACACAGGTATTGATATTTTATCATTATGCTAATCATCACCTAAGGCGGCCTTACTATTCGATGTTTATCCAAACAGTGAAAGTGACATCCTCTAGCAGTTGTTGACGTTTTAAAATAAATAGTCAGTGAAAGTTGATAAAAAACTGGTATTTAGTTAAAGTTTTTTATGAGTTGGAAAGATTTGTTTGTATGGGCTTGGTTATTTATGGTACATGGTGAATATGGTGATGGATAGTCAGTCATTTTTATGCCAGAAATAGGAGTGGGTTTGTCAATCAATCAACTTAGCCTTTAGTGTCAACTATTGGACAATCAGTAATTAAACTAAAATTCAAATAAATTTGTTTTAGTACGTTAATTTGTGTAGCATAATCAGCCTATAATGTTCCCATTGCTGGGAACCAGGCCTCCTCTCGGTGAGAGGGAGTGGGCCGTAATCCACCTCAGGCCCATTGCGGGTTGGTAGATGTAATGTCTTCGAATTTTTGGTTCTAGGACATGCCGGTTCGCTAACGATGTTTTCCTTCACCGTTTTGAGAAAAGTGGTGATGAAATTATTTACACAAAGTAAAGCGACCGGCTGGGTTCGAACCAACGACTTACAACTGGTAAGTCGAGGGCCGTTACCACTGGGCCACCACTGCTCTCTCTCTTTGTTTGTATGGGTTAGGTTAATTATGATACATGGTGTTGGAGGAGTGGGCTTACCAAGCAAGCAATTACTGATCTGACCAAGATTATGTCTGGACTTTATAAGTGACTTTGACCCCTTTTGACTTTTTTCGCATGCCGAACGTAGATCCACGTGAGACACAATGTATTTTTAATTGTTTCTGTAATTACGGCATTTAACCGGTCATATGAGAGTTTGTTTCGCAGACTTTTTCGCTTCTCAGGGGTAGTCAGATGGGAAATGTCGAATTTTCTACTCCATCTAGTTTTTTTTTTTATATGACGTATAAAAATGATTCCGATATCTTACTATCTTTATCATAATACATTGCACTTAGCCTTAAGTGTCCACTATGAACAATCAGTATTTAAGCTAAATACTGATAAAGTTTAATTATGTTTTTTTTTTTGTATATTCAGAGGAATATCAGACATGTCTACAAATTAAAAGATGCAAATCGGTTGGGAATTGTTTTGCCATAATTAATTTTTATATTAGGTAGAGCGTGTTTAGTTAGTAACTAATATTTTGTTTTACTGAAATGGTTCATCTTTAACGCTTTATTGCTGAAGTTTCTGTTAATATAACATCACACCTTATTTCCCTGAAGGGTTAGGCAGTGGTGTACTTATAGAACACCCATATTTCGACAGTTATATTGAAGTCCCATGTAAAGGGGGCGAACCTATTGCCATCAACCTGGCACGCATCCAGCCTCCGGGCTGCCACTGAGAAATATTTAAAAACATTTCAACCACGCTTCCTAACTTAAACAAACCACGCTCACCCACTACAAACACACATCTAGCAACCATACATAGGCGTACCAATCAGTCAAGCCTCTCAAATATTATGAACCGGGTTATATTACATACAGCTGTGGGGTTATTAAGCGTATGTGTTCTAAATTAGACCAGTTATCGCTAAGGTTATAGGCTAGTTTATAAGGTGCATAAAAAAAGTAATGTAATGTGTGTTTGGTAACTATATTCAGCCCTTGGGCAATAATTGATTGATTGTCACAGAAACATTTATGTGCTCAATGTATGATGGATTGGAATTAGCCCCTTGATTCATAAACTTTGCTTAAAGTTTAGTAATGATTACCGAGTCTCTAACCATACATTTTTGACGTTTTAACGTCATTTACCTTTAATCATATTTTATAAATACATCCCTTATTGTTTTAACAATATTTAGTACTAGGTTTTGCCCGCGACTTCGTTCGCGTGGAAGTCGTAAGGAACCATAGTACACTAAAAAAATACAGCCCATAATACACGGTGAAGATGTACGAGTATATAGAAGTATCTTTTATCATGTTATGTCTAGTGCTGGTTTTTAACCAACTTAAAAGGAGGAGGTTCTTAAGTCATCGAAACCTTTTTAATTATTAATACTTACTGGTGGGAGGGACATGGAAGAGAAAAGCTATGGAAAAGCCTGGAAAAACCTAGGGAGGCCTATGTAAATTTATTTTAATAAATTGTAAAACAAATTTTTAGACTTCTGTTAAAGGCTATTTGAAATTAAACAAAACTATCGTTCGTTATTCGCACTCGGCAATTTCCTATCAATTATTTTCCAAAACAAAACCACACACATTCACGTAGAAAGGGGTCCAGTTCACATTTTTGACCTCAAATTATAACAGCCATAAGTCACTATTAAGGTCGCTGTGGCTACAGACCCTAAGGTCAATAAGGTCTCTTATTAAGATTAACGTTAGTTTAGGTCTTTGAGTATGAAGATGAGTTATAGAGCGCAAACGCAGTCATGGTGCATCGACTACAACGCAGCGTTGATTGCCGAGGATTGAGTTCAATAGTGAACAATATGAAAAGCTTGTCCGGTACAGTCCACACTTAGTAAAAATAATGAGATATTGTTCTTCAGATAGGAAGCACTTTTTGGTACCTTACTTTGGCCTTTGTGAAAATTTTAAAACGTTTTTGTAAATTATTTTTCAACTCACTATTTACACTGGGAAGTTAGTTAAATATCTAACTATACATATACTTATACAGAAACAAAAAGACACGTGGCACTGCTGCCAGTCTTCTGACAGCAGTGCCACGTTGAATTGCAATAATAATTTTGGAACGCAATTGAATGCAACCTAATAAAAAGAAACAATTTTCGAAGCCTCTGCTGCCGAGACAACACCCAAATATATTTAATAAAGTATCTTGGAAATACGAAACCAAACCCCTCGCTTGTGACCACTAGAGCAAAGAAGCGCTCTATAGCTCATTCATACTCAAAACGAAGTGACCATTAATTTACTAATCGAGTAGAATCGTGTGGCGCTCTGAAGGCAAAGACACGTAATTACTACAATAACTATCTCTTTTATTTACTGAGAGATTATGGTGGATATGACCATGTTTATTTGCTTGTTAAATTGTTACTCACGGCTTACTTTAAACCGACTTCTGGAGCGCAGACCTGTTCTGGTCAAGACTGTATCTAATTATTTATTATCTCCTTTATTTCATTTAAATACCAAAAAAAATTTTTTTTTAAAATATTTTTATAAACAAAAAAATAAAAAAAAACATTTTAAAATATAAACAAATAGTAACCTACCGGTATCGGGAACAGGGTCCAAGCTACCGGCGGTCAGGGCTCCAGACAGAGGAACTTTCTGACAATGCGAGCCGTGGCCAGAAGTACCGCTTTCTGAATCAAGCCCTTGATCTAGCTGCCCAACGAGAGCCTCCTCAGGTGTTGGTTTGTTGTTGTTATTATTATTCTTAGCCTGTGAGGTCCCACTGCAGGGCAAAGGCCTCCCTATTCTGTTTCCACGTCTCTCTGTTCAAAGCTGCTAAGGACCAGTTCTTGTTGAAGGAGTCCAGCTCATCCCGCCATCTCCGTCTGGGCCTGTGGCGATGTCGCTTGCCATTAAGAGGGACCCATTGGGTCGTAAGCTTGGCCCATTGTTCGTCTGATATGCGGCAGATGTGTCCAGCCCCGTTCCAACTCAATAATGAATTGGTCCATCAGTTCTTTTCTCGTCAAATCAGAACTAAGAACGGGATAGCCAACGAGAAAAGGTAAAGAAGGAAAAGAAATTATTTGACCCAGCGTAAGGCACATAATATATGTATACAGGAAAAAAAACAGAGAAACTTAGTTATAAAAGCCTAAGAACTAACGTATCGCGAGATAGGACACGAGCGAAACCCTCTAGAGGTACACATGTCGAGTAGCACGTAATAGGGGTCTATGAACACTCCATGTTTAAAAATACTGAGAATTTTTTTATTACAAATTCTAACCTTGGATTGAACCCAGCTGGGTCATAGCGTAACATACTTACAATGGTAATACCATTCATTTTGACAGTTCAACAACATTCATTGCGTTATTTACGTAGTCGAGCAGACGAATTTTAAAAACATGAAGTAATTGTAATTTTCTTCGGATTGGGGTGCTGGAGCCCACGCTCAGATGTCGCGTTTGCGACAACTAGATCAATGAGGCAGTCACTGCATCTACACAACATAGTAATATGTTGACTTCATTTTGGCTATTATTAGCAGTGCAGCCCATCTGTATTCACCTCAACATCCCATCTCATCAGTCATTAGGTCAGACCTACACTACACGAACGTACGACCGACCTCCTTACACACTTGTAGTGGGCGTTGAAAACCGTAACCCAGTGACATCTTGCCAATTTGGACGGTGTAGACCAGGGTTTATATTAGCCAGTGTGTTTGTTACCTTATATGGGGGGACGGGTTTTTCAAATTACCGATTAATGGGGTATCGGAATATTTGTGGTTTGTTAGGAAAATTTTTGGGTTAGAAAGTCATGTTAGTAATGATAAGGAATGGCGCCGAAAGTTCTTTTGAACTCCTTATAAGTTTTAAGATTTTGTCTGTTTGTTTGAGGCATCGTAGCTCCCAAATGGAGGGACTGATTTTAATGACAGTTTTGTACGAGTCGGTTAGAATTGTGTTGTGAACATAATATACGTTTTGTAACCCATTTTCAAGATACTTTTACTGGCAATGACACTTATCTTGACAAGAATAGTCGGACAAAACTTTAAGGGCAATTTCACTTTCAAGTTCACACATCAACAACTTTGGGCAAAGTCAGTTTTTTTTTGTTATAAAGAACAGCGTTTCAGTACCTAGCACCAATTGACAAAATGCGGCCAGGGAAATTGTCTAAGCCATTTCATACAACTATCAAACGTAGGTACGAGTACGTACGTATACGTACAATTTATGTTGGTAGTCAGTTTCCTTATTTTACCATGATTGTTGTAATTCGTTTTATTTTCTAATGCAGTGGCTCAAAATAACCACTGACTTCGACGGAAAAGAAGTCTTCAAGTCACCTAGACTTAACGCAATACGCAATCGTGAAAACCAATAATCCCTGGGCTATGACCACTTAATGATTATTTACTTCGAAACGTCAATTCCTTACGTAATCACGACATCTGCTATTAACGAAACCGCGCGAAAAAACGCGAAGTTGACTTGGTTTGAACTGTCAAAACGCTTGGCAACCATACGTGGTTTCCACGTGGTAAGATTACGCGGGGAATAATAATCATCATACAGAATTGGGGCCCCGGATGAGATGAAGCCTTTGCTTTGCTGTGACAATCACAGATATTATATCCAGCCAGTACATTAAGTAAGCGGCTAATTAGAAAGTATACAAACACAACAGAGTTTAAGTATGTCGTATTAAACATACAATAGCTTAACATTTGTGAGTACAATACGAATAATTACGTTACGACCAGTTCGCCCACGTCCTTCTTTATAAGGGGCCCTAGTATATACCCGGTAGACGACAGTTAATGGGTAAACTGGTATTATGTTATGGTATTTATATATTTATGTAGCTTTGTGTATGGTTGTTATGATTTTTAGAGAGCAATTGTGGCCCATTAGTAATGACCGCGAGTTACGAGGTGTACGTCGTGGGTTCAAACCTAGTCAGGCGCTTT
Source organism: Apamea monoglypha (assembly GCA_911387795.2). Classification (NCBI taxonomy): domain Eukaryota; kingdom Metazoa; phylum Arthropoda; class Insecta; order Lepidoptera; family Noctuidae; genus Apamea; species Apamea monoglypha. Next base: position 13,197,378 of record OU426938.1, read on the forward strand.
ACTTTGTGTAAATTATTTCATCACCACGGAAGGCCAATTCTCGTAATTTAAAACGTTCAAAATCTAGTCGCAGTCTCATCTTGGCGACGAACAAATGTAAAAAACCTGTCAAAATGTAGGGAAATTGGAGATTGAGGGTGAGATCAGACTGTGAACGTTCTTAAAATTACGAGAATTGCCCCTCTGTTCTCAAAACGGTGAAGGAAAACATCGCGAGGAAACCGGCATGTCTTAGGACCAAAAAATCGAAGACATGTGACATCTACCAACCCGCACTGGGCCCGCGTGGTAGATCACAGCCCACTCCCCTCACAGAGAGTAGGCCTGTGTCCCAGCAGTGGGATCATTGTAGGCTGATTATGGTCTATAACTAAGTAGTCTACTTAAAAACTTGTTGAAAACTAAATCCCTATAAATCAAATGTTATCTTTTGTCAACCAATATAAACCAGAAGGGCAATTCTCGTAATTTTAAGAACGTTCACAGTCTGATTTCAGTCGCAATCTGTCAAAAATACCTCTAATTTCCCTACATTTTGCCAACTTTTTGACGTTTGTTTGTCGCCGAGATGAGCTTGCGACTAGATTTTGAACGTTTTAAATTACGAGCCTTCTGATCTCCCATCAATTTCTTCACCACAAAGGATCAATCACAATATCTTAAGAGATATGTCGTCAATTGTTTTAAAACCCATTGTCTCGACCGGTCCTGTTATTGGGTTAATCAGTGGCCTGACAGCCAACTTAAGAGATAGCAGGACACGTATTGTCCACGCGCGTGATGCTTTAGACCTTGAAACGGTGGTGAGAAGTGGAAGGACTGGTTTATCGAAGAGTTGTCGTCTGGATAGTGGGTACTTGTTTACGTGTGTTGGTGTTTAGATTGCCAATGCAACTTGCTACTTGTTATCAACGGTTCCTACTTATATGTTTTAATTGATTGATACGAACGAACAAAAATGTCAGTAGATCAATCAGATCTACTGACATTTTTGTTCGTTTGTAAGAAAAATGAAGTTGGTAAAACTGCACCGTGATTACGTAACACACTCTCGATCACAATCTGAATCATGAAGGAATCCAATCCATTGCTTCATATGTTCGAAAATTGGCCTGTTCAACAACGTATATGACGCAATAAATGTTGTTGAACTGTCAAAATGAACGCCATTGCTACTGATAGTGTGTTACGCAATTATCCCGCTAGGTTATCAGACTTTTGCGCTTCTGAGTACCAGTAACGACTGCCAAAGATCGACTGACTGACGGATGACAGCCGGGACCAACGGCTTAACGTGCTTTTCGAGGTACGGAGGGCTCTTGATATGTAATGGATGGTCACCCATCCAAGAACCGACCGCGGCGAGCGTAGCTTAACCTTCGATCGACCCATGCGGCTGTTATTATTTAGCCAATTGTAGCAATATGCTAATAATGCTGAATACCTATTTAATATCTTCGATTATAATGGCTGCCAATTAACGAGCAATCCGCCATGTTGAAATGCATTTTTTTTTAATATCGAATATGTAGATTAGTAGAATCTATGTCCTAAGAAGAGTTAGAGGTTAACAAAGTCAGGAAAATTAAGTTTAGCAAATTGACCACGAAACTAAACCATCTGAAAATGCAAAATAACAACTGTCACTCTTTCAAAGTTGTGTGAAAAATTTAATCAATCAAGCTTATCACATTTCACTGCTGTACATAGGCCTCTCCTAGGCTGCACCACAACACCCTGTCCTCCGCCTTAAGCATCCCATCTGTCCCGGCCACCTTTTCAAAGCCGTCAGTCAGACGCTAGCACATCAAGCTACCCGAAACTGTCACATTGTCCCAATCAACCGTAAACCTAATACTTTAGCGATAAATTTGAAAATCTATTAAAGAAATTTGACAGATTGTAGCAGCTCGATGTGCTGGCGTCTGTACCTAAATCAATCATCCATTTTTGCAAATACATCAATAACTATTTCATCATACAAAACTGTTCTTACAATTTCCGCGGCACTAAAAACCGGCTCTATCAAAATATCTTCTCTGTTATCAATTTAAGAATGATCTCAACTACTACCTAAAGTAATACTAGTAGTATCATATAATTACACACACATTAATATTGCCATTAAAACATGTAAGAACCTCACGCCTCCAATTGTAGGCTTCCTTTAATATCTAACCCAATTAGGCTTAATGCTTCCGTATCTGTGACGTCATGAGATGCTCCTTCGTGCTATGGGTCATGGCAAAGAAGACCTTAGGGCCTTGACAATCGCTTTCAAAGCGTTTCGTTTTTCTATAACGACTTTCAACAGGATTGTTATAAGCTTTTCGGTACATAGCTTACATATGTCAATCCAATACAGTTTTGATTTTTGTATCATCGTTAACGCTGATAGACTGTCACTTTGTCTAGGCCCTAGCTTCGTCTTCTTTGTCTATGACTAGCTTTTGCCATGGTTTGACTCGTATCCTAAGGGAAGTACTTCGTGTACCCGGTTTAAAAACATATTTTATGACTCGAAGACATTGTCTATTAATGTGCCAAATCAAATCAAATTACACTCTTTTTTATATGCAGCGTATGCCCAGCAGTGTTGACGTCAGTTTTCACTGTTGCATACTAGACTAACCAGATGAAATTGAAAATAATTATTTGATATCTATATTTTGTATGGAGGAACTACCAACCTTTTCTTTACGTCAAAAATAGCGACTACTACTTCTACTTTTAGGCATGATAGTGCTATTATGGCTGTCCGGCTAAAAAAAAATAGTGCCAAATAAGGCTTCCCCAGTTTTTATAAAACAACGATAATCGTGTAATAAGACGTGAGAATCTTCAAAAGCTTCCGTATCAGTAACATGTGTGACGTAATAGAGACTGCAGTATTACCATCACCTACATAATATGTGGTCAGTTTTCCTTTAGTCGTGACCAGAATCCAAATTGACAGAAATATTGATGATGCCAATTCAAGTAGTTTTACTTGAATTAAGATTAAAGTTTGCCAGGTTGGCTATTCGGTCGTTTTAAACCTGCCTATGTATACAGCACTATTTTCTCAAAATGAGAAGGAATGAGCATTGATCACCGCGCTTGCTCGCTCTGTGTTGATGACTTTAGAGCTTTCAATCTCTAAGTTTCCGTCCAGTGTTTTGCTTCACCGTAAGTCAACAAGATCAACTTGGAAAGACGTTTATGAATTTAAAAGACAAGCAATTATATAAAAGTCAAGTAATTGAAATAAATGCTTTGAGCATTTATTTCAATTACTGAAACCAATTACAGACTTTTGAACTGTTGAGGAGTCGGTCAGTCAAAAAGATAAAGCTGCCTCATTCCAAAGCGTAGTAGGTTCCTATGGAGAACAACGGGCAAGAAACTCCAAGTCATATTGGTGCTTCGATTCAAAGCTCTAAAAGTACACACTAATGAACCAAACCCTTTAGTTCCTACCCAATAACAGTCTCTTGAAAATATTATTAGTCGAGTCTATAGCTTATAATGATCGTGTTTTGTTTTTCAACAAAAATAAATTACCTCCTAATAAGTCCTTCCATTATCTGCCTTTCAACAAAATCCACGAACTAATGGCATGGGCGTGACTCCTCTTTACTAAAACAGCTCCTAAAATAACCCAATTACTATAAACGCTTCCGTATAACTAATAACATAGTACATGACGTCATCTGACATCTGATGCTACGGTGTTGCCAGAAAAATAAAATAAGAAAAAAATATTTAGTCATGTGTTCGATTTTAGCAATAAGGTTTTGTACCTCACGTATTTTGTCGACGCGGAAACTAAGGAGTTCTGATAAAAAAAAGTTGCTTAATAATGATTATTATTTGTAGTGTGAAAAAAGATGATAGGTACTAGGTAGTCATAAGTTTGAAGGTTAAAGATGGCTCGTTTTGTTCGGTGTTTTTACTAAGTAATTGATACGTAATTGTTATTGATGAATTGATTTTTCTTCTTCCCTATAGTAGTAATCGACAAATTGGAGTCGCAAGATCTTTTTTTTTTTTTCTTTATCTTACTATGGTTTACATATTTTTTTATCAATGATTTAGGGACAAAAACACTGTAAATTATTATCAATGATAAAAACATTTTATTTTAAATGTTAAGTGACTATGTAAGAATCAATTGCGTCCATAATTATTTTAATAATATTAGATATAGGAGACAAAGATTTTTTTTAAAATTATCCCTTAACGGTACGAGAATATTAAAATACTAACTCTTGAGACATAAGTTTTGACTGAAGTTCAAGAGAATTCGGTTATCATGGTACGGTCACCAAAGGTGATTAGTAACCAGGGTCGTCGGATATAGTTGAAGTTTAGAAAGAATACGACGGATGTCATCGAATAAAATTTAATTGAATTAAAAGAAAACAAACAGTTCATTTATCAAATTAAATTTCATCCGAAAACGTCCATCGGTTTTGTACTAAACTTCAATTATATCCTTTTAGTGACTGTACAACGACATATTGGCAAAATTGAGATGTCTCTTCCACAAAAGTCATTATAAATGAAGAGTTGAAGTTTATAATTTGGTTTAAAAATAATTTTCTTCACCTTAGCAACAAGTTGTTTTACGCTACCACATATTTCAATACATGACTAATTCTCAGGGACCGTGTAATCCATAATCAAGAATCTAGATCGATTGTCTATGATATCACAGTAATTTAGCCATATTTATGCCTAGATTAGACGGGATGGAATGTATTGTGTGATAATAATTATACTATTATGTACTATGAAGTAAGATTGGAATTCCATTGCGTCTCATAGCGTAACTAATACCTACGGTTATTGTATTTTAATATTTTGTTTTATAAGTTCGTATTATTAAATAATTATTATAAAAGTACACGTGTATTTAGATCTTAGAAATGTCATTAGAGTCATATTACAAAGGGTCATTGTCAAGTCGCCATTATTTTGTTGCGAAAAACAAAGAATTAAACGTAAGTCTTGCCCTCATCGTACTTACGAGATGTCGCGCGAAAATGTGCCCATACTGAGTAGATTGAGCTCGCATACCCTGCATACCAAAAATCGTATCTAGTGTTATACGATTTTTGGTATGAATGACGAGACAATACTACTCAAATGACATTGTCAACGAAACAAAAACGACCCAAATTTTTTAGACGCAGTCGGGCGAATCTGCCGATTTAAATCTTTGGCGAAATAGAGATGGTCGAAATAGGGACGGTGTTAAGTCTCATATATTTTTGTCTCTTTCTCGCACTGGAACAATTACCTATAGCTATTCCACTTTATCATACTGTGAACACAGTAGTTTAAATATTTCAGGAAATCATTTGATTCTCCAAATTAAATGCAGAAGTGGTTTACCTCTTTGCCAATTTATAAAATTATGTACATATATTGAATATGCAAAAGCTGCAATAAACAAAAATCTGTATGGAAAACACTTGATGAAATAATCAGAATTCAAAAAACACTTTTTTATAAACAAAAGCGAAGTGATGCAATTATGTGTGAAGGTCGGAGTTTAAGTAGTCAATACTTAGGAGCATCATTCCTTAAATCACGACTCGACAATCAAGGAGTAGGAAGTACTATTAATATAATTACCAACATAAATAAAAATAAGTTTTTTTTTCAACACATTTATGTTATACGGTAGTAGGTTTTGATTATTCACGGATACTGGATTAAAAGAATGTTGCGATTGCCTTTTTTGGATTTGCAGACAGTTGCTACGGGTCGTCAGAAGCCCGAAAGTCTGACAACCAGTCTTACCAAGGGGTATTGTATTACCCAGTAACTGGGTTGTGCAGGTCATGTAAAATACTGGTACTCTAGCAGCTGCATCCGGTTAGACTGGAAGCCAACCGCAAAATAGTTGGGAAAAGGATAGGAAGATGATGATGACTGAATAAAAATAATGTTATAAGACGGCTTAGCAAGTGGCGCCGATTTGTTACGAAGGTACAGGAACAACCGAAGAGGTCGGATAAGAGTGACGCTGGTGACAGTCACTCTAGCAGAGTTGCATCGATGGTTGTGTGGTGGATGTCTTCTGATGACAGAGATGATGTCAGGGGAGCCGCTGCGCTGTCGTACCACGACTACGGCGAACTGCTATATTGCTGCACAATCCTGATGATATTGAAGTTGCAGAACCACTAAATACGATGATCACTTCTGGCAAAGGCTATCCGGCTATATTTTGTTTTTTTTTTTTTTTTCAAATCGATGGACGTTTTGAAGAAGAATTTATGACAACTTACTTAATGTAAATGCTAGGTTAGACAGTCAACGTCCGTGTGACACCATCAGGAAACTGAAGAGCAGCCATCTTTTTTATATGGCTGGCGAAGCCGACAAAGGATCGACTAATGGAAAGTGTCACTTTTACTACGAACGGAATGCCGATGTCTTGATGAAAAGTGTCATGTATCTGCAATTTACAGCATTTACATTTAATGTTTTCGCTGAAGTGAAGTGCGGGTTCGTTGATGACACATGACTTCGAAATTTTTGGTTCTAGGTCATGCCAGAGAAGATGTTTGAAAAACATTGTGAGAGATCGACGAAATTAAATACACAAAATAAAGTGCCTGTTTGGTTTCGAACTCAAGACCTACAACTCGTAATTCGGGGCCAATACCACTGGGCCACCGGTGCTCTATGTGACACAAATTACATAACATGTAAATATTTTTCCAAATAAAATATTTCACATGATTATGAAAGTGTCACGTTAAAATAAGTCACCCAACACCACGCCAACTTTTCACTACTACAAAGAAAAGCATAAACAAACTAGTTATTCGGAACCGGAACCACGGCCGCTGCCTACCCACTAAACAATGGGAGCAACGTTCCACCTTTACTATAGAAATGGATAACTATAACTTTCACTTCAAAATACTTTCGTTTAAAGAAACGTAATCTTTGACGCTGTTCCAGCGCGTGGAAATGGAGACAAGGTTTAAACCACGTTTTGGAAGAAAAATATTATTATTGTTATGTATATTTTTTGCGGCTTAGCTGTGCAGTCTATCCAGAACTTGTAGGCACGCACACACACGGGTAGCTACCAAAAGAGACATCGATTTTCTTTATTTTTCGTACATTTCAGATAATTAAAACTTTTACAACACGTGTGTATGAAATCCTATTTTCAGCCAAACTCTCACTCCGTCAAATTCTTCTATCAGTTTTCAGTCAGGAGGCACAAACTCTCAGAAAAATCCAATTTTTCGAGCAGTGTTTTGAAGTCGTCCACGTATCGAATAGATAAACTCCAGTTAAGTTACCTCATAAACTGGGAATTACTCATAAAACCGGGTACCCGGATTGTCGATACCGGGTACCTGGATTCCTGGCTAAGCTTTCTAGCGAGCGACTTTCAACCAGTTACACAAGATACGGCTTAATAAAGAAGCTGTCAACTCAAGATATATTTTTGCCAATTTGTTACCATTTTATGAATGTTACCAGTTTTCTCGGAACCCATTTTGAATGGATTGTCTGTCTGTCCTTTTGTTCGATATTTATGGCCCTTCGGAGTCCCAATAACTTAAACTTGATTGACAACTTAAAATTGTGCAAGAGTGGAGTGAAGCCCTTTGTTGAAAACGAAAGGATGTAGACTGGAAATGATGTCAAGTTGTTTTTATTAAGTTATAGATTGGCAAACAGGTTGAAAGCCTACCTGATACCTACCTTCTTTTCTTGTATTTGCATGAATTATGAGAATAGCTCGTGCTGTGGTAATATATGCCAGTGCAAGATGTTGGGGAGAATTACTGCCCAGGGCACTACAGAAGTTAGCGCCTTTCGTAGAGATTACTTTAACCTACAGCCTACCTAATCGAAAGATTTTTACCGCTGACAATACGAGTAGGCACACCACAAAAGTGACAGCGGATGCGTTGACTGATCTTGGAGATGAGAGTTGAAATGTCTCACAAGTCTATAAAGATACTATCGTCATCGTCATTGACGGAGGCTCTCTTTAAATTCAGTATTTCAAAGAAATCAGGAGATTTTTTTTTATAATAATATTATGTAGATGCTCAGTGTGAATGATGATATGGTTAGAAAGGGGGTGACTACCGAGATGACGACTAATAGAGAAGTATGGAAGAAAAATACATGTTGCAACGACCCCAAATTAATTGGGCTAGGGACAGGAGAATGATGATGACTCAGGAAATGTATCCTATTCAAGCCGGATCAAACAAAATTTTCGTTAAATGAAATACCAAGTCGGGGAATCAAACCAACTAGGCCTGTAGGTCAAACAAGTAACAATAAATCACAAGCAAACTAACATAATATTAATAACATTTTTAATAACAAAAATAAACAATAGTCCACACTAGTGGGCGTTTGATCCGCTCAAGGATAAACGCATGGAACAGACAAATTGATTGATGTATCGAAACGTATGATGATGAATGATGGGTGAACACGCGAATGATCTCATTTGGCCTTAACCATTGTCTAATAATGAGAAATATTATTTCAAATGTGGTAAAAAATTAAATAGTCACTGGGTTTAATTTTGGGGATCTATATGGGTATGGCGATTTAGTAAACTTAATGAATAGACAAAAGGTTTTAGAAGATCTCTATTATTCGAAGGTTTAAGAGGATACTACCCAGCTACTCTGGAAACTATTGTGTCATCATTAATGTGGTTTAAAAGTGCAACATTCTGGTGAAAACCAAATAAACTGAAAATTAATAAAATATTGATTTAATTATAATAATATAATTTTGGGAGGTCCGTAGCTACTACGTAAGTCGGTGCTGACAAGAAACCGGTCTAACTCCTTGTCGTCAGATATGTTGAAGCGTATAAGCAATCATATAATGGTAAAATATAATGTCAAATATGTCAAGAAAATTATATTATTTCAGGTAAAGTTGATGTCATCTCAGATAATTTTGCCGAAGGACCGATGGCCGTTAAAACATACCGAGTCCTTAATTGGAGATAACGAATTGGCAAACGTAGCAATCATAACTCCCTAGCTAGACAGACTGATGACCTGAAGTAATCGTTAGAGGTATAATGGATTCGGAAGGTGAAGAGTCGGGGGTTGTGGTGCAACTTTCAAGAGGACAATGCCCAGCGGTTTTAAACACACATTAGCGGTTAACACATATTAGCGGTTAACATAGGCTGATTAAACTATTTAAATAAAATATGCTACGTAAAACACACTAGCAGCTTAAAGGTTCGAATTTAGTGGACGCGATGTTTCGCTTTTTTTTCAGCTTCGGTTTCCTACGTTTCAATTATGAAGGCTGTCATGAAAATCTGTCATTTCCACCAGTACATTTTTTGTTTGATTTTTATTTGCCAGAAACATGGTATGTTATAAAGGTGTTATAGTGGTGCATAATTGCATAGTGCTACATGTCTCACCGTTTTAACGGTATGCAAAATCAATTTATAATAACATGAATTCACAGTTAATTTCAATTGAAAATGAATGTGAAAATGAATTCACATTCATTTTCAATTAACATTAATCACATTAAAATAATAATATATACTTTGATTTTTCATCCTTAATACATACGTTGTCACACACATTAAGTACATTACTTTCAATTCCCATTAGTTACATTACATTAATAAATAATTATTATATCATAAATAATTGTATATCATTTCAATTATTGTATTATTATATTGCACGCACTTCTATTTTAACCATATTATAAAATTAAAATTAAATTCAACATAATACAATACATACCATTAACTTAAATAATTACATAATATACAATATTTTGACATTGAGGTGACAAAACAAACATTCTGTATTTGGACAACTCGCTGTGTGACCGTTCACCGCTTTCATAGGAAAACTAAGCTTAAAAATATAGTATAAAGTATATCATTCTCTTCTTACTAATTTTCCAGTAAATTTCCATAGTTGTCGATTTCTATTCTTTGAAACACATAATTGCATTGCCTGCCCCACATGGTTATATTGATTATATCGCAAAACGAATCAATAGGTTCAATTTTATGTTATAACCTTCACAATAACTCATGTATGTTGATAAGAATGAACAAAAAGATGGTTTCGTATCGATGATTGAAATCTAAAGCGTGTCCATTCGTCGTGTTATGCCAAATGGTTGCAAAATAATTGTTTAGTTTTTTTTTGTATGTGCTTGTACTTATGTGTATGTGGTTTTATTTAAAGTACCCATTATGCTTTAATGTAGTACTTACGCGGAGGAATATTTCGTCGCCTTATATTAGTTTGTTAATTGTTTAAGGGCTGATTTTTCCAACGCCAGAAAAATATATCCGAAATAATTTTGAATTTTTGACAGTTCTTCCATACAATAACTGTCAGACGTCAATTTATTCCATGAATAAAAAACATCTAGTGGATTGAAAAATCAGCTCTTAGTCAAGTTAGGAAATATTTATTTTATTTTATTGATTCAGTGGGTTTATGTACAGTTCATTTCAATTCTGAATAAACATACTTATGTATTTTCCTCCTGTATAATTTTCAAATAAATGCCCAGACTTTGCAGAAATCAAAGATGAATTCTATATAGAAGAAGAAGTTCACTGGGACTCAGAAGACAGTGAATCCGACGGAGAAATAACCTGCAGTTCAGTTCTGAATCCCAAGAAGATTTTCGTCCGGCTCAGGGGTCGCACTTAGCAGTAATTGGAAAATATTGCCGATATCAAACGTGCAATAAAACCTATGGTTTATTTATGTCTTTCATTCGGCATCTTTCACTTGAAAAATTGAAAAATTAATTCTATAGTGAACCGATCCACCGATATTGATTTTTGAGATTCGGCATCTTTCACCCGTGCGCCAAATGATCGAAAAGTAATTGAAGTAAGCAAATTAACGTTTATTAATTTGTAATTTTGTCGGTGTCGAGTGAATGTAATTACACAAAAATGGACCTTCACTTGAGTGAAGCGTCTGATGTCAGCTTTAGTGCAATTCCAAAATGTTTCTACATGTTTTCAGTAGTTTAGGCTGTATGCGAAGTAAAATAAGTAATTATTGCTTCATCTTGTAGTCAATAATAAGCGCACGCGCTAATCTCTAGATTTATAAAAATATTTTTGCATTTTCGCTCCATGTAAAATACTGGTATTCAGCTGCATCCGGTTAGACTGGAAGCCGACCGCAACATACTTGGGAAGAGGCTAGGCAGATGATGATGATTTGATAGCCCAATTCTTGAGGGAGGCTATAGGCTATTATCATCATTAACATCACGCTAGGATCCTTAGAATCCGAGCAAAAAGAAAAAAAATCAGAACAAGCTCTTAGCGGGGGGTTGAACATACTTATTATAACTTATTTTAATTCGTTTTTGCTTAGCGAAAACGCTAAGCGAAAACGAAGTAGAAGTGCGGACGGGCGATGCGATGCGACGGGATGGATCGGGGGAACAAGAAATATCACGCGGACGAAGTTGCGGGCAGAAGGTAGTATTCATCAATATATCTTATCTTATGGTAGACACGGAACCTGCAGTGCGATTCTGTAAAAATCTCACCGTGAAAACTTAGGTGAAGTGAGCGTGGAGTGAGCTGTCATTCCAACTAATGCTAAGGGATTGACACTATTGACAGCTCACTCTAAGCTCACTTCACCTAACTTTTCACGGTGAGATTTTTACAGAATCGATCGGCTGGTTCGCTAGTGAAAAACTCGCTTATATTGCAGGAAAAGCTAAAGACCTTTATTTTACAATTAAAACAAGGACTTAAACACCTCCAAGCCATATGAAGCAACAATAACCTAACTCAGAACTCCGAACATCGGTAGCAAAAGGTCATAAGTAGACACCACCTTTCCATGATTTACGACCTTATAGATTCACAACAACGAGATAATTTCGCATGAATTGACTCTCTTATCGCAAATGTCATCATTCTTATTCGTTCGAAGATTTATTTGTTGATGTAACGGTGAAAGCCTAATATAGTAGCTGTTTTATACTAGAATAGGAATGGTGATTTGTAAACAAAGATCTTTTTAAGATGGATGCCTTAAATGGAAAGCGCTTTAGGCATTTTAACGAGCCTTATTGGTGAAGAATGTTTGTTTCCCTCTTCACACTTTTTCAAGGCTTCAAAAGCTTGGTAACCGCGTCTTTCTGACTACTATTAACAATATACTACGTTACTTTTATCGATGCCACTGCTATGCGTGTTGATTATGGCATTGCATTGCAACACGCACCGAAAATGCCTGGAAGAGCTATTGGGCCATGAAAGATCTAATGCAGGGCGATCTTCCTCTATCCCTCAAGAGAAGACTAATCGACACGTGTATTCTTCCCATCCTCACGTATGGTTCTCAAACATGGTCTTTGACAATTCAGCAGAGGTCCACCCTCGAGGTTTGCCAGGGAGCTGTGGAACGGAGTATTCTGGGTAAACTTGTGAACCGGGTTAAGAATAACATGGCATGGCATGGCATTCCGTTCCATCACTAAAATAACTGATGTCACTCGGAAAGCTGCCACGCTTAAATGGAATTGGGCATTGCTTATACAGAAAGAAAAACTTAACTATTGCGTAAATTGTAACCATAACTTCAGCATTTGATTCTAGCGTAAAAATTTTTCGTCAGATTAAAAAAAAAATGTCGGTCCATACATTTTGACCGCGAACGTATTGCATTTTTCTATGTAACAGCTGATTATTTTTTGATACCCGACGAAATAATTTACAGCTCGCGCACTAGTTTTTTTTTCTTGTATGACTATGAAGATCTATGTAAGTATCTACGTATCTATCTAAATACCACGTTCCTTTTAGCAGTTATTTGAAAACATATTTAACAGAAGATATTTATGTGGACTGGTCTGTGGGAGGTGTGGCTTTGAAAATGGGATTTCGTTTTAATTATTGATTGAAATTTATAAGTACCTATCAGTATTTTTTTGCCGATCACACTGAAGCTTAGAGAGCGTTTTGTGTTTCAAATATGTTATGTGTATTCTAAGTTATTTTTTTCCTGAATGAATAACTTCTAAAAATAAAAATGTACTTTGTTTTTTAGATTTTAGCAAAAAGTAAATAAGTACCTATACCGGTCATCTGGCGGCGAGATGCGCGGACGATATTGATACCATCGCGGGTAGAACCTGGATGTGGCTGGCACAGGAGAGTGGGGATTAATTAATACAAGAAGAGAGAGGCCTATACTCAGCAACCCCAGCAGGAGCCCAGCGGCGCGGGCTCAGCTCCTGTACGAGTCGCAATAAATACTTTTTGTTTGTTTCTTTCTTTCTTTCTTTCTTTCTTTCTTTCTTTCTTTCTTTTTTTCTTTCTTTAGCAGTGGTTGAAGTTGGGCTGTGGATGATGACGATAACATTTCAAAGCCTCTTTTCGATAGGTCTCACCACACACATCCAGCATAATCAGCATATAATGTTCCCACTGCTGGGACACAGGCCTCCTCTCTTCGAGAGGGAGTGGGCTATAATCCACCACGCGGACGCAGTGCGGGTTGGTAGACTTGGTAGATATTACATGTCTTCGAATTTTGGTTCTAGGACATGCCGGTTTCCTCACGATGTTGGTTGCCCACACATTGCAGTGGTTTAATTAGCAGTAGCGTGTTAACAAAAGCAGGAAGCCATGTTATTCATTCAATTATGTATGTAGGTACCTAGCTACATACTTTCTTCCTTCGTTAGTTTACAAAACACATACGTCATGAGTCACTATGCTATAAATTGTTTGAGAAACAATCGTCATAATACATGATGAACAATGTACGTGTGTGTATACCTTGGATCATTACATAACTGTCGGAGAGTTTACTCTGCATTCTTTTATAAACAAACAACCTGGCATCGCCCACTTAGATATGTTTTGACAATGTGCAGGGATAGCAGAAGAATAGGTCCCTGTAATATTCCCTTTGAATGCATAATGTTCCCACTGCTGGGACACAGGCCTCCTCTCGGTGAGAGGGAGTGGGCTGTAATCCACTACGCGGGCCCAGTGCGGGTTGGTCGATGTCACATGTCTTGGAATTTTTGGTTCTGGGACATGCCGGTTTCCCCACGATGTTTTCCTTCACCGTTTTGACAGCAGTGGTGATGAAATCAAACCAACCTCTAAACTAGATAAATATTTTGATTTGATACGATTCCAAGCGTACAACTATCGACACTTTCTGGTTATTTTTTCTTGAAAGCATAAAACTCGATTCATAGATCCCTAACTTTAAGTCGTTCATAAAAGTCTACATGGAAAAGTCACTGCAACACCATAAATTGTTAGAGACAGCACAAGAGAGCGTCATAAGATTGATTTGCGTCTGAAAAATTGTCCTTTTTTTAAGTGGGCCTTCTGCACCCCACTCGCCAGTACCTACATAAAGGTACATTACAACACAGTTACGTCACAGCATGACGGACAAGACGTGATATCAGTATTAGATTGCACTCAATAAATGATCGGATGCTCACTGCATCTTGGGCAAGCTCGTTACATTGGACTCACTTGAAATTATGTTGCTTTTGTCCTTATGTAAGGATTAAGGTGGACGTGGATATGGCTTTATTCTCGCGGCATTCACGTTTTTACTGAATTATGTTATACTGAAAGGGTCCTCGTTCATGAGGTCCACTGTTCGATTCCCAGGTCGGTAAGTGTTTTGGGCTTTTCTTTTTTTTTTTTTTTCTGGTGAGAAATCATCAAATGACCGCTCCCGCTCTGGGTGGAGCGGAAGGGAGTGTCAGACTCTTACTGACTAAAACCCACCCATGTTCCTTCCTTCGCCCTTTATGTTCCGGGGTAGCGGTAACCCTTTCGGACAATCCCGCTGACCCGGCAGGCTTCGGCCCTAAGGGGCCCCTCAAATTACGCTGACATCTCTTTGAGGCGCGCGTGGAACACTTACGCGCCGTCCGGCACGGGCCTGGTCCTGATCGAGCGGTGAGCTACCCATTGCTCTCCGCCCGCAGGCCCGCGCCTACGGTGGCCGGTAGTCGTCACTCGACTCCCGACGCCCGGGGCGTCTCCCGCGGCGGCTGCGACGGGAGGCTCTCTCCCTCATCCGTCCCGCCACCTCCTTCGCTAGCATGACTGCTTCGCAGAAGGAGGCGACTGCCTCCCACTCCCTCTCGCTCCGGACCATGGCTTGCACCAGGGCCGGGCGCGAGAGGCCGCCGCTTGGGCTTTTCATTAGGAATATTTTAGTTGATGGCAATAGGCTCGCTCCCTATTACGTGGGACTTAAACATAACTGGCGAAATGTGGGTGTACTATGTATATGGGTCCACCTCTGCCTAAACCCTTCAGGAATTATAGGCTTAGTTTATTTCAGTTTATTTTAGTCTAAAAGATAGGGTATCCGAATCTTTGCTGGTATCAGTATCTCCATGACTGTAGATTTTTTCTCATAATTATATTACTTATTTCAGCTTGGCAGTTGCTGTTTTCATGCAAGGCTACAAACCCTTTAATGAAGCTCATTTACTTAATAATCATTTGATTACCACTTATCACAATCACAAGCAAATTCTTCTACAATAATCTTAACAATTTATCCATCCATTGTAAAATTACTCACATTACACAAATTACCTGTTTTAGCCGGCGAATACACAGAATACCAGGTGGCTTACTAGACGATTCGCACGAATTTACCCGCCCGAAATGGGCGAATCGTCATTTTTAAATATTATTATTTTTCTATAGGCGACTCACACAAATTTAATTTATTTGTGGGCGAATTGACAACTCCAGAAATATGTAGCAGGCAATTAGCACATTTGAAATAAAGTATAGAAAAAAGGACACTAGCGCAGAGATGTGATACGAATTGAATAGCCTAAAATTCAAAATGTGCCAATTGTCTAATAAAAAATCCTGGAGTTGTCGACTCGATAAATTTTAAATTACCTTCGTGCGAGGTGCGTATAGAAAAAAATATACTATTTAAAATTGAAGATTTGCCCGATTCGGGTGAGTAAATTCGTGCGAATCGGCTAATAAGCCAGAGCACCCGGTGCAGGTGATTAATTGCTAATGTTTACTCATTTACGCTAGTAATTAGCCTGTCTCTTGAATTGATTGGTGGCACTACCGTTAAGGATTCTTTGCATTTCCCTTGGGTATTATGGATAATGCCTAACAGGTGTTTGTCAGTCGGGGGTGAATTTGATTAATGGTATTCGATAACCGAATCTTGAGCTTGACGTCTTGACGGTATGACAAATTGGAAAAAGATTAAAGGTTTTTCCGGAATTTAGAATTTACATAATCGGGAAATTATGGTAATATCTGTTTTCTTGAGTGACGTAAATATTATGCGATCTGGAGTGCATTGAACGTTAGAAACATTAGGATTTCTCCTGTTCTGTGCTAGATAGACCACACCACCTTCATGTCTGGCCTATCATCACCGAACTTAATCCGGAATTATCGGATGCATACCTGCCAGCATATTCGGGTTACAACGAGCTCCGCACCGGGTACATATTTCACCCGAGCTCACTACGTGCCTGCGAAATCATAACCGACCCGCTGCGGTCACTGTCAAAGATCCACAGGATGACAGCCGGGACCAACGGCGACACGAAGGGGTCTTGCTATGTAAATATGGTCACCCATCGACGAACCAACCGCGGCAAGCATAGCTTAACCTGATCTGTCGACCAGTGCGGATTTAATTACTTAGCCACAAACCCCTTTGAAGGTCACCTATCTATGGGCCGATCTCGGCAAGCGTAGCTTAACCTAATTTTTCGACCCGTGCGGCTGCAATTACTTAGCCATAAACCCCTTTGATAGTCACCCATCCATGGAACGACCTCGGCAAGCGTAGCTTAACCTGATCTATCGACCCGTGCGGCTGTAATTACTTAGCCACAAACCCCTTTGATGGTCACCCATCTATGGGCCGATCTCAGCAAGCGTAGCTTAACCTATTTTTCGACCCGTGCGGCTGCAATTACTTAGCCATAAACCCCTTTGATGGTCACCCATCCATAGACCGACCTCGGCAAGCGTAGTTTAACCTGATCTATCGACCCGTGCGGATCTAATTACATAGCCACAAGCCCCTTTGATGATATTATGTAAGTAAAGCGGTAAACCAGTTTATTGAAACACTAATTAGTTCAACGCAAAACCATAAAAAACACCGTTAGGTTTAGAAAATATTAGGTCACCTACATCATAAGTAGATTGCGGTCAAGTGCTTAAAATCGTCACTTTCACATATGCTGATAAATAATATAAACATTCATATCAGTATAAAATCAGGCTATCTATGACTCAATTGGAAACTCGTGCCCCGTTTAATACGCTGTCGGACAGTATAGTGCACTGTCAATTTTTACTTTACTGGACTGTGACTAATTAAAATTGAATTGTCCGAATGGTTGATAATGAAGTGTATGGGGTTTATGGATCACGCGATTTTTCAATTTAACGTCTTTTAACGGCTTTGTCTTCTATTTTTTAGTGTGTATACCTAGATACCTAGAGCAGCAGTGGCCCAGTGGTATCGGCCGCGACTTACGAGTTGTAGGTCGTGAGTTCGAACCCAGGCAGGCACTTTGTGTATTTAATTTCATCACCACTGCTCTCAAAACGGTGAAGAAAAACATCGTGAGGAAACCGATATGTCCTAGAACCAAAAATTCGAAGACATGTGACAGCTACCAACCCGCACTGGGCCCGCGTGGTGGATTACGGCCCATTCGCTCTCACCGAGAGGAGGCCTGTGTCCCAACAGTGGGAACATTATAAGCTGGTTATGATGACACACCTATCTATCTATCAAAATATCATGATATTTTATGAAGTATTCGTAAAATATTGGGCTATATAGTAACTTTGGCGTATCAATTACTTTTAATAGGTTGAATGCCGTAATTACACAAACAATTAAAAAGCCATTGTGTCTCGCGTGGATCCACGTTCGATACGAAGGGTTAAAGCATGAAGTTTCTATTATTTCTATTGGCCCCAAATATTTATGGGGTCAAAATAGCATGAAAAGACAGCTCAGACTAGGATCCCATTTTTTTATGAGAAACTACTTAATGATTTACTCGAATCTTGATCAGCACCCTAATTGCGTAACACACTTCCAATTACAATCAAAATAATTTTGAAGGTTATTGCTAATCCATTGCTTCATAAGTTCGAAAAATTTTGCTCAACAACGTAAACGCAATGAATGTGGTTGAACTGTCAAAATGAAAGCCGTTGTTATTGTTAGTGTGTTACTCTCCTCGAAATGAAGTATGAAATATTATTATCATTTCTCACAGTGATAACGCTTTAAGATTAGACTTTTATTTTCATTAATAATATTTATCGATAGATTTAGAGTTCAAAAATAAAAATCTAGTTTTCATATTTTTATTTTAACGTTTTTTAATAACCTTTTTAAATGTCATAGCATAGCGGACATAAAATCTAGATTGAGCGCAACCTATTTATAAATACTTAAACTTAAATAAAAACTAGTCACAAGCCAGTATAAAAAGATAGGAAAATCGATTATAATTATATTCTTACAAACGCATTCAAATCTGTTTGTCTAAAATAATATAAAAAAAGATTTGGATTTTTGTATGTTTGTTTGTTATGCTTTCACGCTAAAACGGCTGAACGGATTTGGTCGAAATTTGGCGCAGGGGTAGACCATGACATGGATAAGGACATAGAATACTTTTTATCCTAATATTCTTTCGATCGAGACTTATGCGGGTGAAACCGTGGAGCACAGCTTAGTAATAAATAACAGCAGGGGTTTCACAAGGGTTCAAAAAGGTGTAGCACATGTGAAGGTAAAACGTCATTTAAGACAACTATAAAAAAATAATTTCACAACTTTCTACATATTTTTGACACTCAAAGGTTTATAGTTCTATAGTTCAGAAGGTTTTTGGAACAACTGGTCGCACAACAGTTGCTCAACCGTCGCAATTATCCTCAATAAGAACGAAAATTAAGTTTATTTATAGTGAAACACCTGTTAATTAGGCTGACCGATCGAGCCTAAATTACGATTTTTTTGCAACGGTTGCGCAATAATTGCTGTCAGAAATTAATTGTGTTATAATGTTTCTATTATATCGGTTTCTGTACGGTTGTTAGCTCTCATTATATTGGTAGAAGGGGTGGATTAAAATGACCTTCATGAATTGCGATATTAAAATGTACGTATTGTGCACACAGAGGGGCAATTCTCGTAATTATAAGAATGTTAACAGTCTGATCTCAGTCTCAATCTGTCAACAATACCTCTAATTTCCCTACATTTCTGACATTTATTGATTGATTGCGACTAGACTGAACGTTTTTAAATACGGGAATTGGCTTTCTGAGCTGTCAGTCCCACTCTCACTTTGCTGACTGGCTCATATTAATTATATCACGTCATAAGCTAGTCCTATGGGTATAGTTCGTGCGGATAAGAGAGAAGAGTAATGTAGAGATTGAACGAAGCACCTACGAGTACTTGCAATCTGCATTACTAATTACTAGTAGTTATATCTACCACTTGAAATAAAGACATAAAACGTATTTATTGCGACTCGTACAGAAAGATCACGAACTAAACTAAACACAGTCAAGAATAAAAAATCACATTATATAAAAACAACCTGCAACTAAGCTAAGTATGCTTGTGCTAGGAGAGGGTTCATGTCAATAGTGGTTCCGTAGGTCTCTGCTATCCAAATAACCCTTTGTCCCTTTTTACTTAGGGTCGGTACAAAATGTTTTTTTGTTCAAATCTCCTCTGTTAGCCGTCACCCGATCATTCAAACCCTTCAAATCTCAATACTCAATATTCAAATCTTTATTGCATTCCGTATGTGTTACATAGATGGTATGTACAAGGTAAAAGATCAATATGGACCCTGTCGGGCACAGCAAAATTTAGGAGAGAGGAAGAGGGTTAAGTCATTTCAGACTCATCATTTTTACACTATTAATCCATCTTACATTATGGTTGCCCTCTTCCTTCCATCAAGATTTAACTGTCCCTCGAATAACTTGAAAATTGAATACAATAACCTCATATTCAGTAGACGCACTAGATCGAAAAAACAAGTGAAAACGTACCAAAAAACCGGTACATCACACCAGATTCTAATCTAAAAAAACGGTAACCGTAAATCAAAAACCGTCTAGCCACAAAATAGGCACACTATCGATACTTTATAATTAAATTCTCACTCAGTTTATTTTTAACTGAAGTAGGTCAAGTTGTACGTGACTGAGTGGTTAAAGTCTGACTGATGGTGATGGTAGATAGATAGATCTAGGGAAGCAGGCAAGATTTTGATGAATTTGGGTGAACATTTTTAGCAGAGTTTATTTTTTAAACATTTTGTGCATTTGGAAAAAGTTTTGTGTGAATTGATCACGTGCTGTTTTTCCGTTTTAGGAAGAGATGATCTTGAGAACGCATTTTGGTAGGTAGGCTACGTCACGAATTTATATCAGTCATTCATACTATGTGGCTGAGCCAATGATTATGTATTTAACTTTGGAAAGTTCTAATTTAATTCAAGCAATACTTATTTATGTATATTATATCGTTAGTCTATTTAAGAAGAAAAAGAGAAAGAAGAAGAAAAGAGAGAGAAAGTCTAGATGATAAGTAAAATTGTTACTAACCCTCTGGACTCCCGTCTGAAATAAAAACTTTCCATAAATGAGTACAACTTTAGGTCAAAGATTAGGTACTTATGACCTAGTTTTTGAGCTAAAGTCTACAAAACTAAATTACAAGCAACATGAAAAGAGACTTTGTAGCAAACCCGAACTTAAACTACTAGAAGATGGACAACTGATTGAAGGTGGTTATCTACATAATGACACAGTATTGCCGATACGTTTCGACTATGAAGAAACCGTTAACAGTCGTGTACTTGCAAATTAAATATAAGTATTAGGTATCGCAACACCAGGTACGACAATTTCGCAAATTCAACCTTCTATCTCTAAACTTGCTTGGACATAAACAAGTATTAAACTAACAGGTATTTTCTATCCTTGCTAACCCCGACATTTTGACCCGACATACATACATACATAATCATACCAGCCTATTGTTGTCCCACTACAGGGTAAAGGCCTCTTCTTACACAGAAAAGGTACGAGCAATAATCAGCACGCTTGCTCAAGATGGGTTGGCAAGGTCGGATATATTAACAACTAACCACAGAGTTCTCCAGACCGTATTTCGGTTATGGCGGTCAATCTCAACGGAGACTACCCTTCGGGAGACATTATACTCGTACACAAGCGTGACAATCAACCACATATATACATGTCGAATCAAGGTTCAACGGATCGGGATCAGACATACTTAGTGACATATATAGTGCCATATATACAGTCGTGGGCGCAGATACGGCTAAACGAGTGAATTAGCGATATGCTTTAACTTCTACACAATTTATTGTTGCAAGGAAACACTGAGCAGTACCTAGATATCACGAACACGTCTAAACGACTGTCGCTCCATGGTCCGTATCGGACGCCATACTCAATCCTAGTCTCCGCACAACGCTAAACAAGGGCTCTGTCTCATTTGAAATGCATACTCTTGAAAAATTCGACATACATAATATCCAAAATGATACTCGTATACCACACACGCACATACATTTCAACCCTTAACTTCCCACTGCTGGGACTCCCTTAAGGAATGG
The DNA here is from genome assembly GCA_911387795.2 of Apamea monoglypha. NCBI lineage: Eukaryota > Metazoa > Arthropoda > Insecta > Lepidoptera > Noctuidae > Apamea > Apamea monoglypha. The sequence goes on from OU426938.1 coordinate 13,219,101, forward strand.
GTCACAATTCACCATAGGTACTAGTCGGGTACGGGTTGGTGACCTGACCTGACATAAGTAGCAAGGATCCAGGCATGCGAATTCTTCAGGACTATTGATCTATTCGTTCAGTTGCTATGGTGAACTGGGAATTTATGAAAACAGGTCGTGTCAGGAACACGCTTTCCCGAAGAACTGATGTTATAGGTTTATTTTTGTTCGTTTGTTTTTTTTTTGGGTTGTAAATACATACCTAAACAAACAAGTTTATGGCGAATCAATCTGGCAATATTCCCACAGCAGGGTTTGTGCTTCTTGTCATACTTACAGGGACCGGCCGATTTATTTGTAGGACATCACAAACTCGTAATCCCTTCGTCAATTACGATTCTCTTAAGCGTTTGTTCCTCTATATTTATTTTAGTCATTACTGTCGGATCATAAAATTGAAAACCTGGAAATCAATCTATCCTAGTATTAGAACTAATCAGGACAGATAGATCATAGGTTTTCAACTTGGGCTATAACGCCCCCTCGTGGGCGTTTGAGACTTTCAAGGGGCAGTAGAACACCCAGAGAAAATTATACATCCATCTTACGACTATATAATATTAAAAGTTTAAATACATTTGTGGGAATAGCTGTTTCAGATTCGCGACACATGGTAAGTAAAAAAAAACGAATGGCACTAGAAGAAAAAAAATCTCAAATTGGGTGGTGGGCGAAATAAGGTTGAGTTAAAAACCTATGAGATAGATGTATGAAACTGTCAAAAATACCTCTACATACTCTACATTTTTGACAATGATTGTAGCTGAGAAAAGCGTTCAATATCTAGTTGCAATCTGTGACTAGATTTTGAAATAGACTTTTAAATAAGGGAATTGGCCTTCAGGTGTGAATTCGACGTCACGCGTGTTCGCATTTCAAAGTGTATCAAATGCGCCACACAAGTCATAAATGTCAAGCACTCAAATTGGGGCGCAAGTTGTGCCCGATATGAACGTTATCAGTGCTCGTAAACTAACAAATGACCTAATTGGAAGACGGTATGTGATTTCAACTGCGACGAACTACGTGAAATCAGATTGGGGTCACGATAAAAAGATTGATGAAATATCAGCCACCAGAAATAGTATGAGTTGAGCTATTCGACCTTTTTTTTTTTTTTTTTTTTTTTTCTGGGTGGGAAATCATCATATGACTTCTCCCGCTCTGGGCGGAGCAGGAGGGCGTGTCAGACTTTTACTGACTAAAACCCACCCGTGTTCCTTCAGTTGCCTATGCCAGGGACCACGGTATCTCTTTCGAACAACCCGCGGCCCTGGCAGGCATCGGCCCTAACGGACCCCGTCACTTCGTGCTGACATCTCTTTGAGGCGCGCGTGGAACACAACGCGCCGTCGACTCGGGCCTGGTCCTTGCCGGGCGGCGAGCTGCCCATAGCTCGCCGCCCGCAAGCCCGCGACTACGGTGGCCGGGAGTCGGCTGGTGACTCCCGACGTCCAGGGCGTCTCCTGCGGCGACTAGGGGCGTGAGGGCGCAGAGATAGCCTCTCCCTCACGCGTTCCGCCTCCTCCTTTGCGAGCATTACTGCTTCGCAGAAGGAGGTGACGGCTTCCCATGCACTCTCACTCCGTACCATGGCCTGGACCAAGGCCAGACGCGAGAGATCGCCACCGCCGATCGCCGCCACGAGGACGCGGCGGTGCACCGCCCAAGCCGGGCAGACCTCCACTGTATGCTCCACCGTGTCCTCCGGGCGATCCACACAGTGGTGACACCCTGGCGTTTCCTCCCGCCTTATCCGGAACAGGAACCTCCCGAAACAACCGTGTCCGGTGAGGACCTGCGTCAGGCGGAAGGTGAGGGCGCCGTGGCGCCTCTCCAGCCACTCCTCAAAGAGGGGACTTATCGCCGCAATTGTGGCGTGCCCATGAGCTATTCGACCTCGCAATGCATAATCCAAACAAGCCCTAAATATATTCAAAGTATATATTTAGAGTTGATGACCAACCTTCCTTAATTGGAAGCATCAAAACAACAAGAAGAAAATATAATTAGAACAGTTATCGAGGATTAGATGTACCTAGTGTCAAACTACCATATGCGTACCTACAAATGAGCAATTGGAGGAAATCACAGAGAACTTTCATTTGTTGGTTAAATTAAATGAAGTATACTTCAGGCTCATAAGAAAGGGTTGAACTGTTGAAGGCTGTTCCATGGTTGCCAATTAAATACTTAGTGGGTATCCTATAAAGGCAAACTGACAAGAAGCTCTATATGCGCTATAGAATTGAATTACTACATAAAACTGCAAATTATATCACCGATTAAACCTTGAATTTTGATAATAAAAACAAATTACTACGTAGGCGTTAATACTTAGACCAATCAAGTGATTCATTCTTACAATCAATTCAAAAGATTATGAAGCACATACAATATTGACAAAAATCTCATATTACCTTCTAGAACCATTTGCAATGACACAAATATCGAATACAGAAACCACAGACAAGGTAAAATCCATCCTATAAATGAAGCAATACAGGCTACTGTAGCATGAGACAACGTTGCAGTTAAACTTAAAACACTAGAGAATAAAGTGAAGGATCCAAAGCATTTGGCCTTTGAACTAAGTATCTAATAATATAATATTATTTCCGTACAACGACGCACCTACCACGGTATCAAAAATCGATACTTAGTGCATTATTTCAAAGTTAAATGGCTATAAACCTTGTGATGTTAAACGAAGCCTTCAAAAGAAAATCCTTAGAAAGTACAGTTTTACTGACGCAAGTGAAGAAAACAGCCTTTTTAATCGACTTCAAAGAGGAAGAGGAAATTAATTCGACAACAGGAGCAGGGGAGGCCTAGTGGTAACTGCGACTTACGTGTTTGCAGGTTCGAACCCTAACAAGCGCTTTACTTTTGTGTAATTTTATCACCACTGCTCTCAAAACGCTGAAGGTATAGTGAGGTAACCGACATGTCCTAGAGCCAGAAATTCGAAGACTTACGCCACTCTCTCTCATAGAGAGGATGCTTGTGTTCTTGATCATTACGGCTGATTATGCTTTCAATTCGAATGACAAAAATATGCTTCTTTGCTGGTTGCGTATAGTATGCGAATGCCTGGTTGGTCTTATGAAGTTGCAAGAGCAACTGCTGTGTGGGGTCCTATAGGATCTCCAGGTATGGCATAGTGTTATTCTCAGCAGCAATCTTCAAATCTGGATTCATGCCTTTTTAATGGCAACAGGCTTGCCTACAATTACATGTGACTTAAGCACAAGTGGCGAAATGTCTTTGTACTTTTTCACCTCTACATACCCTTCGGCGATACAGGCGTGAAGTAAAATTCAAAGGAACTTCCTTTAAGGCATTGTTTCCCTAAAGCAAGTAAAGGACACAGACCATATTGCACGTTGATGCATGCTTGCTGTCTGTTAGGTCAGGTCAATTCAAAGGCTCTTTCCTCAAAAGGCCATTCCAGACGCTGCCCTACATTATTGCAGTTACATCATTCTGTACCACGATGTCTGTAATTTTAAATAGAGCACGATCTATGTTTGTAAAAGGATAGCGCCATTTTGTTCAAATCTAAGTAAAGACTGGTAAAATTGTCTTTGAAGATTTGTATTTACTTACAGAAATAAAACAAATTATCATTCAATATGGGGAGCTAATTTTAAATATTATGCAAAATTCTGACTGAATCATTTTAGGAGTTGTAAGAAGTATAGAGCAGTGGTGGCCTAGTGGTAACGGCCGCGACTTACGAGTTGTAGGTCGTAGGTTCGAACCCAGACAGGCGCTTTACTTTGTGTAAATTATTTCATTACCACTGCTCTCAAAACGATGAAGGAAAACATCGTGAGGAAACCGGTTTGTCCTAAAACCAAAAATTCGTAGAAATGTGACATCTACCAACCCGCACTGGGCCCGCGTGGTGGATCACCGCCACGGAAGCCTGTGTCCCAGCAGTGGGAACATTATAGGCCGACTATGCAAAGCTAAGAAGCATAAATACATAACTATGAGGATAAACAAATGAAAGCGCTTTGGCATTTGTACACACACTCGAGTAACATCACGTCTGTAATCCCTGAAGGATTAGGCAGAGGTGTGCCATAGTACACCCACTGCACCGCATTTCGCCGGCTATATATAGGTGTTTGAGAAATAAACTTGATTTAATTTAACAAATAAGTAAGTATTGGAGAGAAGTATATTGTATATTTTAAAGATATCGATTACCTATATTATATATTTTAAAGATATCCACTTCTTGTAGCATAACTCCTGCGTATTTTACCTTTACTCATAGTTTTCGTCATAAGCCTAAAGATAATTTACAATCATTACAAAATTCCTTTTGGTTACTATCGAAAATTCTAGAAACTTCTAGCGTCTATCGTTGATCGATCGATTTTAATATCTAATCAATTTCTTTGAATGCTTTCAGCGTATTGTTTTGTTTCAGATTAGAGTTTACGATAGGCCTACAATGAAGTGTTATCACTAACTGACTTCCTTATGATAAACCTTGATCCTTGATTCTTGATCATAGTGTTAATAATAATTTGTACCAAATGCAACGGTTTCTTCTCATATATTGATGGAACGAGCCTGCTACATTGTTATGTCTGTTCTTATAATATATGCTTTAATGAATGCTTTTTCTCACGTAGTGCCTGCCATAGTGTCTGAGAAGTTATTTGACTAGCAATACTCAACAGAGGGGTTTTTAATGGTGGACCAGAAGCTATCTTATGACGTATATATGGATATAATTACTATAAAAATGCTTAGACAGAGTTGGTCCACACTAGCTGAAGACAGAGAGGAGTGGAAAGGAGAAAGGGGGACAACATAAATACACGAGACATATAGTAGTAACAATTCTGTGAATCACCTTGCGTACTTAGCATTAATAATATTTAGGCCAAGAATAAAATCAAGCAATTCTTATAACAAAAAACCCTTTATAAGACTCATACAGAGTCTACGCAGAATAATTGCAAAAATCCCTAATGTTTCCAATATTGAAACCTCAATGACGCCATTACAAACCTCAGTCATCTTGACCTCAAATATTCTAGGTAGATTCGTGACTGAAAAATGTTAGTCATTCTAGTATATTGTTTTTAAATACGGATATTGGATTAACATAAAAAGATGAGGTGTTTAACATGCCTAAGATAAGAACAGATGAGTATATGATGTGGGAAGCGTGAGGTCGTGCAAATAGTACCGACATGACTTGGGTCAAGTACTAATAAATGTTTCTCGGTAAAAAAATCAAATTCTTATAATTTTGCCAACGTTAAAGATGATATGGTGACTAATAGACATAATAATGAATGGGGAGATCAAGAAAAATGGGCAAAATAGCGAAGAAAAATGTAGGTTTTTCTTCGCTCAGCTCTTTTGCTAACTATCGATTTAGAGCCACCTCTAAAATGTGATAGATGGAACATCGATAGATAGAGTAGACATGGTATAAACGTGTTTTGTTAGGTGAGAAAAGGAGACGAGAAGAGCAATAAAGGAAGTGATGACTATTAATTATTCTTTCTAGAGAGAGGAATCTTAAAACAACCGGCCAAGTGCGGGTCGTATCACAACACAAAAAACTCCGAAAAAACACCTTTCTTGTATGGAGAATTAGAGACCCCCTTTAATGTTTATTAACTTTTTTTTTTTTTTTTTTTCTGGTGGGAAATCATCAAATGACCACTCCCGCTCTGGGTGGAGCGGAAGGGAGTGTCAGACTCTTACTGACTAAAACCCACCCATGTTCCTTCCTTCGCCCTTTATGTTCCGGGGCAGCGGTAACCCTTTCGGACAATCCCGCTGACTTTATTTTTATTTTTATTATTTGTTGTTACGGCACACACTGTATATAACGACTGTCTACCTATCACGATTCCTGACATACAGCCCGCTGACGAACAGGTGGACGGACGGACGCTTAGTTCCGTAGGCACCCTTTGGGTACATAACCCTAAGAAAGAAAATGATTAATGATGATTGAACAGGTTTTCATTTTGGCGATAATATATGGGGTGAATACGGTGTCAGAGGACTGAGTAGTTGAGGACCACGGCTGGGAGTGATGATTTCCAGAAAAAGAGATACAAAGTTGGTTTGTCTTCAGTTTAAAAAAATAAGGCAGAATACAATAAAAAATAACAATTAAAATAAACATATCATTACATAAGAATCATGCCGCAGTAACCCAAAACGGAAACCGTTACATCCTCTCTCGAATCTCCGCCAAAATAATTTAAATTACAAATAACCCGTAAAGTTCATTTCGAAGTACCGTATATGTAAAACAATGAAAATTGCTATGTATATCATTAGGTATATGAATATGCATGGCTCTGCCTTGACCGATTTGACCGACTTCCTCGTTCTAACAATTGTTCTGAACGAGCATTAGTTTAAGACAAGCTTCTGCCCGCGACTTCATCCGCGTGAAATTTCTTGTTTCCCGACCAATCCGTCGCATCGCATCACCAGTACTTCGTTTTCACCTAGCGTTCTCTCTGACTTTTTTTTGGTTTTTGCTAGACTCCTTAGGATCATAGTGTAATGTTAAATAGCCTATAGCCTTCCTCAAGAATTGGGCTATCAAATGAAAAATATTTTTTTCAAATCTGACTGGTAGTTCCCGCGATTAGCGCGTTCAAACAAACTCCTCAGTTTATTATTAGTATAGATATGTTCATGCTCTTTCAAATTTGTAGCTCCATCAGGAGCTAAAGTTGTTTTGCCAAGTGCTTTAATTGTTTTGTGGTCACGGTACTATTTATTTGTATAGTTCAAGGATCTTTAAATTTTTCTGATGGTAACTGATTGCGTGTTTTAGCAAGTCCAATCTCATTCCTCTCGTTTTTGTTATGGCGTGCATGTGGTGCAGGAGGAGCAGTGTTGGCTCAATGGTATCGACCCAGACTTATGAGTTGTAGGTCGTGGGTTTAAACCTAGGCAGGCGCTTTACTTTGTGTAAATATTTTCAAAACGGTGAAGGAAAACATCGTGAGGAAACCGGCATGTCTTAGAATCAACAATTCGAAAACATGTGACATCTACCAACCCGCACTCGGCCCGCTTGGTAGATAACAGCCCACTCCTACTTAAAGAGAGGAAGCCTGTGTCTCAGCAGTGGGAACATTATTGGCTAATGGTGCATGTGGTGCAAATTCTTCGCTTTATGCAAGTATCAACATGTATGTCAAGTTCATAGTTATTATGTATGTACAAGCTAGTACAAGTTAATCTTGGATGTATCACTGATTAACCGTGAAGTACAACATGAAACTTGAGGGTTAGAACTCTCAACAAGCTACATGCCATTGCGGTGATCAATGCTTGGTTCTTTTTCGTGGTCGTAGCAACAGCGGAGAACTGGTAAACGACTGTTACTGGCATAATTTATTTATCTCTTAGTTTGGCTGTGACAACACCACCATCTACCTAGCCTTTTCCCAACTATGTTGGGGACAGTTTCCAGTCTAACCGGATGCAGCTGAATAGTATCAGTATTTCACATGGAGTAACTGACTATATGACCTCCACAACCTAGTTACTACAGTGACTTGGGTAATACGATACCCCTTGGCATGACACGTTGTCAGACTTTCGGGTTACTGACGATCCGTAACGACTGTCAAAGATCCACGAATGACAGCCGAGACCAACGGCTTAACGTATTTTGCGAGGCAAGGAGGGGTCTTGGTATGTAAAGATGGTCACCCATCCACGGACCAACCGCGGCAAGTGTAGCTTAACCTGATCGATCGTCCCGTGCAGCTGTTATTACTTAGCCACAAGCCCCTCTTTAGCTGTGGATAAAATTGTCCTTTTCTCTCATGGGCTTCGTGCATGTTTGCAGAATTTGTTCGCTCAACAACGTAATTATCGCAATGAATGTTGTTGAGTCTGCGATTTGATGCGGTGATGTGTCTACTAGGCCAAACCTGCGAAACGACTCCGTTTTTATTACATATACAAACATAATGTGTGAAGTTTTTGGTTTAGGTTAACAAAACAATGTCTAACTGTTACGATCTGCGCACCTCATTAGGGTAATTGCCTAAGCTATTATACTATGTCATGGTTCTAGGTTTTGCTCGGTTCGAAGAAGATTTTTCTGGAACTGGCGTTAGTGGTAGCAGTTTGATTTAATTAGGATTTAATTACGTTTGATTTAGTTTGCATTTAATTAGGTGGGTTGAGACATGAGTTTGTTCCGCCATTTCTTCACAGGAGTAGTCAGATAGGAAATGTCGACTCCATCTAGCTTTTTTTTTATTATGACGCGAACGTGTAAAATTCATTCCGATATCTTATTTAAAGAATAAAGAATTTAATTTTTATCAACCAATTTATTAATGGGGAAATAAATCCTATGAAGCCTCGTATCTTCGTGAATCATACTCATACAAATGTGTGGTTGCTTTTCACCTGACTACAGAGAAGGGTATAAAAGCGATCATTTAGCTTCATTTGTTTGTGAGCTTTAGATAGGTACTTGAAAGCTAATTTTATTAAGGGCTGATTTTTCAATCATCTGATAACTTTATTCCAAGAACAATTTTGAAATTTTGACAGTGTCATACAAAAACTGTCAAACGTCAATATTATTCCTCGAATAAAAGTTATCTGGCGATGGAACAATCAGCCCTAAGACAGTTTTAACAATACATTTGTGTGGTAGTAATTGGAAAATAGTAATAAATCTCTCCAGATGCCTAATTCCTTATTTTTAAAATAGAATCGTTTCATTTAGATACGAATAGCAAGGCCAACCTTATCCTTTGAAAAGACTATCATCAAGTCCAATTTCACGACCAATCCGACTGCGTAATCAAAATCGTATCCAATTAATCACATCACCGGGTCATTGTCAACTCAATTACGATTAATTTATAATAATTATATGCTTTCTACTCAAGTTTTCAATATCCGTAGAGGACTAAGGAGGTCAAACTGTTAAAGCATTTTTGTTGGATCGATTGTTGTTTGTTTGATCGATTAGGTCATAAAACTGGTATTTGTATTGATTTTAATTGAAATAAATAAAAAATGGAAATCTGTTATTATCCTACTAATATTATAATAATACTTAATACTAATGATATTTAGATTAGATTATTAGATTATTTATTTAATACTATACTATGTATATACTATATACTTACTATATAGTATACTATACTTACTATATATAATATTATAAATGCGAAAGTTTGTATGGGTGGATGGATGTTTGTTTGTTACTCTTTCACGCAAAAACTACTGAACTGATTTGGATGAAATATGACACACAGATGGTTTATAACCAAGATTAACATATAGGATACTTTTATCCCGATATTCCCACGGCATCGAAACTTATGCGGGTGAAACCGCGGGGCGCAGCTAGTTCTTTATATTAATGTTATTTAGTATTTAGTGAATGATAAGGTGACGATTAATGTTTTTGATAGACAGGGCAATAAATGAGTAAAACAGAAAAAGTGACGGCAGAAAGGATAGGTATCATTCTCAATGAAAATTTGGGTGACGTGAGCTGTCAGTTGTCATGGTGGAATGACAGGTCACATCACCTAAAGGGTGGAAGGACAGCCCATCGATTCTGTAAAAATCTCACAGTGAACAGTTAGGTGAAGCGAAATTAGAGTGAGCTGTCAATAGTGTCAATCCCTTAGCATTAGTTGGAATGACAGCTCACTCCACGCTCACTTCACCTAAGTTTTCACGGTGATATGGTTACAGAATCGCACTGCAGGTCACTTCTCTTAAATTTTCACGGTGAGATGTTTACGGAATAGACCAGCTGATATCTGAAGGCCAATTCTCGTAATTTAAAAAGTTCAAAATCTAGTCGCAGTCTCATCTCGGCGACAAACAAATGTCAAAATCTTGTCAAAATGTAGGGAAATTAGAGGTATTTTTGACAGTTTGAGACTGAGATCAGACTGTGAACGTTCTTAAAATTACGAGAATTGCCCCTCTGATTAAAAACAGGTAATTTTATAAATTATGCAACTAATTTTTGAAGCATAATATTGTTATTATTTGAAGAACATGTTATAAACAATTTTTTTGTTTGAATAATCACAAGAGGGATTGGTTATTATTAATATAAATTATGTCACAATCATAACAAACAGCTACCGTACACAAATTTTTATATTAACAATTCAACAACAATCTTTGCGTTATTTACATTATTGAGCAGACAAACTTTTCGAACACATGTTGCAGTGGATTAGCAATATCCCTCAAAATTATTCTAGTTATGAATGATAGTGTGTTATGCAATTAGGGTGCTGTATGGGTAAATCATCTCAGCCTATCGCAGTCCACGGCTGGACATAGGTCTCTCCCAGACTGCGCCACAACACCCTGTCCTCCGCCTCGCCTACGTCTGTCTCCGCGTTTGGGTATATATCGTGGCCAATTCTTTTGTACGAACAACGCAGTAAGTCCTGACTCAGCACCTTATCACAGCTGCTAACATAAGTCAAAGCTTATCTGTGCACTGAGCATTGTTCTGTATTCATTATTATCTAACAGGATATGACCGGCGAATAATAATACTATTATCAAAACGCCTTTTATCAATTCAGTGAATACACACAGCACAGCAGAGTTTAATTTTATTAAGGATAAGAGTAATAATTCTCAATCTTTCAGGGAAAAGCTGTGATGGCATGTAATAATATTATGCTATACCTATATACATATATGTCTGTGCTTACCTCATCATCAGCCTAGCCTTTTCCCAACTATGTTGGGGTCGGCTTCCAGTCTAATCGGATGCAGCCGAATACCAGTATTTTACATGGAGCGACTGCCTATATGACCTCTACAACCCAGTTACTGGGTAATACGATACCCCTTGGTAAGACTGGTGGTCAGACTTTCGGGCTTCTGACGACCAGTAATGAGTGTCAAAGATCCACGAATGGCTGCCGGGACCAACGGCTTAGCATGCTTTCCGAGGCACGGAAATCTGTGCTTACCTATATGTACATATTTTTGCAACAGTGTTTGCTGTCTAAATTGATTTTAGATTGTGTTTTTAAATCTCAGAAGAAAGGACTTTCTTTATGAAATTGAAGGAGTCTTTGCAAATGTTGTGAAGCGCTCAAAATTTGCACTTACTTGCGTCTTTATTCTAGTACATTACTATTCACAAACTAAAATATAGCGTCGACAAATTCATCCGCATCGCTGTCTGGTAATGTACCCAAGAAACTGGCGGCATTACCGCGTATGTATGGCAATACTTAGTCTTTGGCCAAGGTAAGAGCCAGCCCTTGCATCGTATACAATTCTTTCAAGGATCATAATTATCATCATCATCATCAGCAAATCCATTGATGAACATATGCTTATCCAATCGCACATCATTTAACTTCACCCTCAGCTACTCTCATTCGGCTGCTACCAGCCACCCTTCGTCGCCCCACCTGTCTTGAGGGCGTCCTACCTTACGTTTGTCGATTCGCGGTCTGCTCTCAAGAATATATCTACTCCAATGGCTCGAAGAGAGGTGGCCTGTGTCCCACCAACAGTGGGAACATTATGGGATATGGACGACAACCCCATTTTATGTCCAGGCAAATCACTGTCCATTCCATGGTTGCCTGGAAGAGATCGCAGAAAGCGATGAGGTCGCCCATTGTATATTTTTAGTGTTCGATAAATTTTTTTTAAATGTATTTTTGTGGTGTACAATAAAGTATATATAAATAAATATGGGCTGATTAGGCTATAAGTAATTGTGCTTGTGATTTTTATCGCCTAATCGAGTTTCTTTAAGAACTCATTCCGGCACCCCTTTTTGCAATCTCTTCAAGGTTCTAGCAAGAAGGTCATGTATGTAAATATGATATAAAAATTAGTCTATCTTCGGTTATCAGATAAATACTTGTATCTTATCGACAACGTTTGCGTTTTCACCTATTTATCCAAGGGCGCTATTATTTACCAAAACATTTGATAATTTTGAGGCTTTTAGTACGCTTTTTAAAAGGGTCATGGTCGATGTTAAATTTGATAAAGTTTTAATATCAGCCTGTAGTAATTGTTTCTCCTTTAAGGCAAATGCCGCAAGGTAAAATGTACGGACGCCAGCAGGTCAAGCTACCCGAAACTGTCAAATTTTCCCAATCAACCTTGAACCTTAATGCTTTAGCGATAAAGTTGAAAACCTATTAAAGAGATTTGACATATTGTAGTAGCTTGATGTGCTGGCGTCTGTACTGTACTACTTATTATTATAAAAAATCCATTTTAACTGTACCAACATTATAAGCAAACAAAATTATTTCTATTAATTCTTCATCATGCATCGGTGTGACAAGTGTGTTGACTGTAGATAGATTGAAAATTTTAGACCAATAATTTCAAACTTTAAATTGTATTTTTTTTTTTCAACGAGATTTGGCACATTCTCTATGAACGATTTCTTTTTTTAGCTAATTATTAATTGTATTAGCTGTTTGTTATGGGGATACAGACAGTCCCAAAATCTATTAAATTATTTCAGTTTCAAATGTTATTTCAAGTCAAATGATTTGGTCACAAACACCAAATACTATTAGATTTGACACTACGTTTACTGATCTCAGTCTTGATCACCCTTTCAAAAACCGGTAAAGCTTGCACGCTGGCAGCCATCACTATCTGTGACGTCACAACTTATCCGACCAATAGCAAGGTGCACTGCATGCAGGTGAAGTTTAAAAACCTCAATAAAAATATATAATGTGACAGATGACGTCATTGAATGCAAACCGTCAAGGCTAGAGTTCGATATGTCAAGTTTGAAAAAGGAACAACTTTTATGCTGGCAAGTTGTGATTGCCATAAAATCTTTTAAAAAGATTGGGTCTGTGTGTGTGTTTGATTTTATTTATTTCGTTTTCACTATTTACAGTTTAGGTTACTTTTAGAATCGCAAAGCCAAGTTTCTTCCTCTAAATACTAAAAGTTGTTCTGAATATTATTTATGAGAGCTTTCGCCCCGTGAAAGAGGTGATGCCTTTCTTTGTTAACGTGATTTTCTTGTCTACCGAAGGGTTGGATAAGACATTTCCCTCTTGTGTATCTACAAAAGGTTGTCTCCTTATCTAACCTCTCAGGGATGAATGAAAATGTCAAGGACTTCTTTCAGCTTCCTGCAGTTTCCCTAAACTCATTGCTCTACTCATTTTTGCATAGATTTAAAATATATTTTATAGCTAGCTTCTACCGCAAAATAACCGTAGGCTTCGCCCGCGTCGCAAATTCTACGGAAACGTGCTACAAAAAGTAGCCTATTTTGTAGCCAAATTTTATCGAAATCCGTTCAGTGATTTAGGCGTGAAAATATAACATACAAAGAGTCACTTTCGAATTTATAACAGTAGAATGGATTCCAGAGAAAACATTGCAAAATCAGGATGGTTCCACAAGGAAAAAGAAACCGCAATTGGTTAGTGGAAAGGTGATCATTTTACATACAGTTAACTTTTTAAATAACATTAATAACTTAAAGCCTTAATATAAATAAGTTAAAGTTGACAGCAATACAAAAAAATATAAAATAAAGCCATATTCAATTACCAAAACTGGAAAAAAGACATACCTATATTGAAAAGTCAACTTGACAGACATATTTGTACCAAGGAGAACAAAGACGCGAAACGAAACTAGTTTTGTGACCGTCAACCTTTTACCCGTTCATTTATTTTTCGTATTTTATTCTAATTTCGAATGTTATTGTCCAGTTCGAATACATGTGATACTAATTTATGTATGTAATAATTAAATACCTAGTTGTCTTTTGTTTTAAATGTGACTTCCTGTTTTATGTTGTGATAACTTTAAAAAGAAAAGTTTTATGCAAAGATTTAAAAACCATCATTAAAATTCGTCAACTTTTTAAAAGGTTCTTCTCGTTCCCGAGTTTCTTGCCCGTTCTTCTCTATAGAGATCTACATTTTGGAATGGGGGTTAGGGAATAGTTTCAACTTTCTGACTATTGAACTTCGACTTCAACGAAATTCTTTCTGAACGTTATGGAATAGCTTAAACTTTCTGACTATCTAACCGACTCTTTGAAGACTCAATTCAAAAGTGCCTGTAAATGGTTATATGTGCGGACATAAATAGTTAAATAAATAAATAAATAAAAAACGGTAAGCGAAAACTCCTTTCATAAAATTTGATCCTTAGCAGCTCTGGACAAAGAGAGGTGGAAAGAGAGTAGGGAGGCTTTTGCCCAACAGTGGGACATTGAAGGCTAATAAAAAAGCGAAAACTAAGTAATAGCGCGGACAGGCGATGCGATGCGACGGGGTGGGGCGGGGGTACAAGAAATTTCACGCGGACGAAGTCGCGTGCAGAAGCTAGTGTTATTATAATCCACAACAACCTTGCATAACAACATAACAGTCACCAAATTTTTTTGACAACGAACTTGTGCAGTTTCAAACCAGTTTGCAAATAATACTGAAAAATGTCAACCGTCTGCTGCAGTGCAGCGTGATGTAAATTATAATAACGTGACAAGACCAGGGGGTCTACTCCGAAGTGGTATCGGCCGAATGTTCGGTCGTTTTCTGCTACGAAGTTACTATTTGGTTCGCTCGGTCCCGATCCTACACTCCTACACACTTTCGAATATTGACTATGGTCCCGACCCAAATGAGCCGATCCGAACTTTTTCCGCATTTTTCAATAATATTCGATTTGGCCATGTGTCGGTCCGATCCGATCATTCGCACTTTGCACTTCGTAGTAGACCCCCAGACAAGCTAAGACAACTGTCATTAGTTCACGAGTTTTGTCAGATAAGTAATCGTACGTGAAATAGTTCGTTTTCTTGTGATGTTTCTTCATTATTGAAGACTTTGAGAAAGACTTTATTTTTATTTTTAGCTTTAATGTCCCACAGCTGGGCAAACGCCTCCCTACACTCTTTCCGCCTCTCTCTGTCCAGAGCTGCCTTTGAGAGAGACTTTGATTCAGCTATTCAGAGACTGTTGTGACCTCTGAGATTGTTTCGGCCTTTCTTCTCAGAGTAGTCAGATAGGAGAAGCCGACCTCATATAATTAAAAAAAAAAATGATTGACGTGTAAAAGGTTTTGTAGAGAACTAGTTACAGAAACAAAATCATTAATCGTTTAGGGTTCCGTACCCCAAGGGTGGCAACGAAACCCCATTACTAAGCCCTCCTCTGTCCGTCTGTCAGCGGGCAGTATCTCATGAACCGTAATAGGTGATAGTTAAAAATTTCAGTGTGTATTTCTATTACCGCTTCATAACAAACAACAGATAATAAAAAAATAATAAAGTTAAAAATTAAAGAGATAAATTTCTTGTATGGAGACAAAAAAAAATGGGTCTCCATACAAGAAATTTTTTTTTGCGAACGTGTCCTTAATTAAATTCTTAGGTATTCATAAATTATTCAGTACGAGTTCAACAGGATTAGCGCAAAATAGGAAAGTATGGTGTAAGGATCATAGCAGGTGAAGTTATGTAGTTACTGCCTACCCCCACGTGGAAAAGGGCGTGAGTTTATGTATGTCTGTGGTGTAAAAATATCAATCATAAATGTTCTGGACTGTCTTTTTTATCTGACTTTCGAGTTGTAGGTCGTGGGTTCGAACCCAGGTACTTTGTGTACCTCACTGCTCTCAAAACGGTGAACGAAAACATCGTGAAGAAAGCGGCATGTCCTAGAACCAAAAATTCGAGGACATTTGTGACATCTACCAACCCGCACTGGGCCCGCGTGGTAGATTACAGCCCGCTACCTGCGGAGGCATGTGTCCCAGCAGTGGGAACATGCTGCACTGTCTTTGAAATGCTTTGAATAGCGATGAAGATGAATCAAATTCGCAAAATATAGTTCCTAGTTTATTATGTTTCTGAAAACAGGTTTTTACCGAAACAGACAAGTGCTCATCACCGCCATACTTGCCAAACAAGTTGGTTATTGTCAAACTAGTATTTTACTGCTAAAGCTGTTTCTAAGCTCAAAAGACTATGAACTTTAAGATAACCTAGACTGTTTCTTTTAATAAAGTTTGTTTTTTTACAGCTTTGTTGGTTAAGTGGTCGCGAGCTGGACTGTTGAGCTTGGAGTCCTTGGTTCGATCCCCAAGTCAGGCTCAGAGCTATGAGGTTTTTTTTAATCTTTAATATAACCATCCTTGTAATAGGGGCAACCCTTAACTGGACATGCATACAGAATCCAGACAGCTATTGGAAATGGAAAAACTCAAAAACTTTGCCCGACTTGGGAATCGAATCCTAGACCTTCCTGCTCAGTAAGCGCCTGCAACTACTACACCAATAAGACAATCATGGGTTTATTTTATTTTACTTAATATTCTTCATATTATCAATGAGACAAAATTTATTTTTAATATTACTATTTAGGTCATTTTTATAAATAAAGTCGTTTTTCATTTCAAATGAAGAATATCGCAGATGGTCATTTGTTTATTTCATATTTTTCCATGAACTTGAATACGGCCAGTTCCAAGTTGATTGGTTCTTATATGGCTTGAAGTTGTATCAAGTTTTTACATACTTATATGTAGGTAAGTACCTAGATGCCTGTTCACCTTTCAATTGAATATTGGCGTGAAAGATATCTTTCTTTGATCAAATAACGTGGTTAATATATTGCTAATAGCTATAAATAATGTTAGTTGTTGACGTAATACACGAAACTTCTATTAGGTAATACTTTAATTAAGTTAAAATGTATCATTATACCTATCCTATTACGCTATACACTATCAATCAGGATATAAATAGGTTTCCAACAATCGCCTAGACTAACAAAAGAGGTTCAACACAAAAACGATACAGGCTGAAAACTAAAGCCATATATCTTTTACAAACAAAAGTCAAATTCAAGTTTCGAACTTACCAAAACGGCGAAACTTCCTCAGTTTTAAACACAGACACAACACAGAACTTTAAGACACATAAGAAACCACTGGGATTCCTGTCAATGCAATGTTACTTTCTACTTTGGCTCAACAACTTTTAAACACAATTACACTAGAAATTATAACAAAAACGACATTTGAATTACCAATTTTACTTAGCAAACACGCGTTCTTTACTCAAAATTAGTTGTTCGATTTATTTTTGATACGTAAAAGTTTTTTATGGCGGAGCGGCGAGAGACGTGTAGTCTCTCTTAATGTTGGTTCGCATCTGGCAAAATGCCTGACCTTCGCATAATCAAACGCAGCGGAGTGAAGTTGGCTGTAGACCGGTTTGCTTTAGGCAAAAGTGGTACTTTTTTCTTTTTGCCCTCACTCGCACTTCAGTGTGGAGAACTTTTTTTTTGCTTTTGCGACTATTATCGAGGTGTGTTGCGTTTGAGAGTCAGTAGGGGTGCTGGCGCTTTTAATATCTATGGAGGAAGGGTTTGCATCAAGGATTTATCTGAGTTTTAATAGTTAAAATGTGCTATTTATAGAATTAGACGTAGCTTTATATTTATTATTTAGATACCAGATAAAGTTCATTTTATGTTTTGTAGTGTTAAATGTATTTTTTTTTTCTGTTATGTATTTTCTGGTGTACAATAAAGTATATACTTAGGTATTAATAATACTCGTATATAAAGTTAAGCCAATGACATAATATAATGCATCAAACAGTAGAGAAACTAAGAAGTCAAATTAAAGAGGGATTTAACGGTTGTTTCGTTTTGGATAAGTTGGTTTACATGAAATAAATGCTTTGAGTTTGACCTTACCCTGTTTATTGTGGGTTGTGGGGAAAGTCCTCTATTTACATGCCCTCCCGCTCCGCCCAGAGCGGGAGAAGTTATTTGATGATTAACCACCCAAAAAAAAAAAGAGGAAAACAGGTCGCCTGAAAACAGGAATCAATGTTAAAAGGAATTTAACCACTGAAATTCCTTTTTACCATAAAAAGGAATTTCAGTGGTTGAATTCCTTTTAACATTGATTTGTAATCCGCAGGCCTTAAAGAAAAACAATTAATTATGAAAAGGTCCTATGTTCATTACAATTATTTTCATTAATTTATATTTTCTGTAAATAGCTGGGGCAGGATCTGGCATTGGCGCCGATTCCCTTGTTCACAAACTAAACTAAATTTAAGTTCAGTGCATCTTTTTCTTTCTATTTCATTAAGAAAAGGACAGAAGATAAATATTAGTTTAGTCCTGTCAAATTAGTCAGCGCCTGACGTAAATTGACGTATTTTTAGTAGCCACGTTTTTAATCACGTCTACAACGTCTATGGAGTATCTTAATTTGACAGGACTAAACTAATATTTTATCTTCTGTCCTTTTCTTAATGAAATAGAAAGAAAAAGATGCACTGAACTTAAGTTTAGTTTAGTTTGTGAACAAGGGAATCGGCGCCATTGTCCTTTTCATCTTATTTTAAACCTTAAAAATAAAACCTTTTTAATGTCTAAGTTTTAAACTAGCTACTTAACTGCTCCACATTCTTATTTCTTTAGTATCTTTAAAAAAAGGCTTAGAGGTATAAGGAACAGGAACAGGGTGTAAAGTTCACTCATCCTCCATAGAAAAGGGAGGATCCTCCGACCAGACACAGACCAGAGACAGAGATTTGCGTGACGTCAGTATGACGCGTTGTTCGCATGTGGCATTGTAAATACCGCTACAAAAGTATTTTCTCACCATTTATTTTCAAAATTGTTAACAGGATGTGCAATATGCTTGCCTAGCAGATGCCAAAACTAGTTTTTTGCTAACAAACTAATATAGATTTCTTAACATCAACTAATATCATTAACTAATAGGTTTCTTTATCAGGTCACGAAGTTTGATAAGAAGTGTTTGTAAAAAGGTTCTTATGTATAGGAAGATAATTATGATTGATTGTATGTTAGTTCAAAATAAGGATGGATATGAAAAAAAACTCACTATCATTTATAAATACCAAGGGTGTATAAATGCGTTGCAGACCGAGCGATAAAACTAAATACCCCAATGTGCCAGATTTTAAAATAAATAAAAAATAAAATAAAATAATTTTAATTCAGCTATCAAGGATCCATAGGTAAATAACGATATTACAATAATAAAAATAATAATTAAAATGATAATGAAAAATTAAAATGAATATTATAATCAAAATTAAACTTTAAATACCCTTTTACCTTTAGACCAGCACCCTAATTTCATAACATATGTACCATTTTGAAGGATATTGCTAATCCATTGCTTCACATGTTCGAAAAATGTGTCTGCTCAACAACGTAAATAACGCAATGAATGTTGTTGAACTGTCATATTGAGACCCATTGCTACTGATAGTGTGTTACGCAATTACCCCGCTGAAACTGTTTGAAGGATATTGCTTATTTATTACTTCATATTATATAGGTATAAAGAGCAGTGGTGGCCCAGTGGTAACGGCCCCGACTTGCGAGTTGTAGGTCGTAGGTTCGAACCCAGGTAGGCCAAAAATATTCATTGCGTTATTTACGCAGTTGAGCAGACAAATTTTTCGAACAATAAGAAGCAATGGATTAGCAATATCTTTCAAAATGATTATGAATGCGATTGATAGTATGTTACGCAATAAGGGTGGTGGGCAGTCTACTCCGAAGTAGTATCGGCCGAATGATCGGCCGTTTCCTGCTACGAAGTTACTATTTGGTTCGGTCGGTTCCGATCCTACACTCCTACACTCTTTCGAATATTGACTATGGTCCCGACCCAACTGAGCCGATCCGAACTTTTTTCGCATTTTTCAATAATATTAGGTTCGGCCATGTGTCGGTCCGATCCGAACATTCGCACTTTGCACTTCGTAGTAGACCCCCTGAACTTACCTTGCTGATTATGTTAACTTTTCAAAATGTAAAAAAAAAAAATTGTAGGAAACTATAAGTGAAACCGCATCTGAAATCAAGTTTGCAACAAATGTAAAAGTTCAAATAGTTTTTGTTTAATCAGAGAAAAAAGACAATGGATATTCTGCGGATCATCAAAAGTAATAAATGAATCTTATAATCAAACTATGCAAAAAATAAACAATAATTGAGATTTTAGATAATCTTAATTTAGGATGCTGGAATACCCATTCGGTGTTTTAACATGTTATGGAGCCTGGAGGTCAGACGGTCAAGTTCATACTGATATTCAGACGCAATTTGTACGACTGGAGGTCGACCCCTAAAAGTTAGTAACATATTCTGGAATTTTGGGTTAATAATGAATACCTCAGACATTTTAAGATCGAGCTGACGATGTGATGATGTAACATTTTATAATCTACTTAATAAAAATATTAAATTCATTCATTCAAGCATGAAATTTTGCAAAAGGGTTCCATTTGTAACGAAAGTGAGCAGTTAGGAAGAATTTTTGAAAATTCATCCCCTAGAGGAGTTATAGGGCGTGATTGTGATTAAAGAAATCCTCTACCTGACGGATCCCTGAAATATTTGGCCTACTGCTGGACCTAAGGCATCCCCTAGTACCGGATAAAGCCACTGGATAATCCAAACCACATTCACTTAAACCTTATTGACGTATGTTTCCTTCAAGAATTAACTGATCTTCCAAGAAATAAGTAGGTATCCCTAAATGATTCAGTTTTTCTTCCAATAATTACTTAATTATGCAATGACGAAATCACTATCGGAATGTACAGACGCCAGCACATCAACCTACAACAATCTGTCAAATTTCTTTAATAGATTTTAAACTTTATCACTAAAGCATTAGGTTCAAAGTTGATTGGGAAAATTTGACAGATTCGGGTAGGTAGCTTGATGTGCTGGCGTCTGTACACCTTCAAAAAACAAATGCAATGCAATGCTTCCGGGGAATTACTACCTCCATACATTTTTTTACCAGCCGTGCAGCTTTGCTATGCTCCGGGTTGAAAGGTGAATCACTCTGCCTAGCCTTTTCCCAACTACGCATGTTGGGGTCGGCTTCCAGCCTAACAGGGTGCTGCTAAATACCGATATTTTACATGGAGCGACTGCCTATCGCACCTCCACAATCCACAAATTGGGTACCACGACACCCCTTGGTAAGACTGGTTTTCAGACTTTCGGCATTCTAATTACTCGTAACGACTGTCATTGATCTACAAATGACAGCCGGGACCAACGACGCCAAAAGAGTTTGTGAAATACTCTGAAATTAATCCTAACAAATATTATAAATCCGAAAGTGAGTTTTTTTGCTTGTTACGCTTTCACGCGAAAATGGCTGAACGGATTTGGATGAAATTTGGCACACAGATAGACCATGACCTGGGTACGGACATGGGCTACTTTTCACCCTCGATTACAGACGAAGTCGTGGGCAATAGCTAGTAAATAAATAATAACCATCTCAGACATGTTAAGGTCGAATTGACGATGAAATCACGTAGCATTTTGTAACTATTAAAGAAATCCGCTACCAGCCGATCGATCCTGCAGAAATCTCACCGTGAAAACTAAGGTGAAGTGAACTTAAAATGGGCTGTCAATAGTTACAAAGCATAACAAAATTAGGTGAAATGACAGCTTACTTTAAGCTCACTTCACCTAAGTTTCACGGTCAGATTTTTACAGAATAGACTGAAAGCCTTATGGCGTTGGACATTCCAAACTCGTACTAAGAAAAATAGTGCTCGTGGGGAAGTACTACCTCCACACCTATTTGTACTGCCAAGCAGCCTTGATGTGGTCCGGTTTGGGTGCTAATGAAATTGCAAACACTTAAAACTTTGAACTTTGTCTCTTGGGTTGCCCTCAATCGATATCTAACACAAACAAAAAACAATACAGTTTCTGAGAAAATCACATATGATTCAGATTTTTTCAGATTAAATATATCAATGAGAAATAGGGTTTTACTTTAACATTTAATACTTTTTGTGTATTTTTCCTGGTTTGTGAAAATCTGATCAAAAATTCATTTTTAGCAGACACATTCATCAGCAGAACTGCTTTGAGCTTTCATACCTCAAATTGACAGTTCAGATGAATGCCTCCTTATATTTGGGAGGGAATTGACGAATTCTGTATAAATTCTACAATTCTGCCTAATCCTTCGGGATATAGGTACAGACGCGATGTCATGTTCTGCTAAATGGAAAAGGCTCTCAGAGGGTATGACAGAGCAGTCACCATCACCCTCTGCTGCCTAATCATCCAGGATCACAGTATTCAAGACACCAATTTCGGAATTCCAAACCGAATTACTGGCCACATACAACGCTTCCTCGTTTAAAAAAAAAAACAACGTAACAACCAATAGCCTTCTCGGAAACATTCTCGAATGAAATGATTCAGTTTCGGGTTTTTGAACCTGAATGTAAGTTATTTAATTAGTCTGAGTGCACACGGGGGCACAAAATAGATAGGTACAGAAAGTCAGCTTCGTACAACGACGGAAAACGCTCGCAAACAGAGACACTTCACGTACAACGAATGCAAGCGCACTCGCGACTGATATTTGTTTGTGTGCGTGTATTTAGAGGATCATTTCCACCCCAGAGCTTAGGAAAAAAACATAAATAGGTAACATCACGCCGGTATTCCCGGAACGAAAATTAGGCAGAGGTTTACCTTTCACCAGTTACGTGGGAAAATGTGAGTTCTTTTCGCATTCAGCTAAGTTCTAAAATTCAAAGGAATTTTGAGAGCCGAGATTGATTTTATAAACCTTACTAAGCACGTGCTTTGGCTTCGATATGTTCTCGTCACTATCTTGCACATGTAGTTTGACAGTTATGCGTTACATAAGGCTGAGTTTTCCAGATATGTATCTTTTATCCGTGAAACAAAGTTGACGACTGACAGTCGTTGACGTCGGAAAAGTCAGCCCTTAAGTACCTTTGATATATTGTGGCGTTGGAAAAATCGGCCCTTCTTAACTTAAGCTAGGCACATCATAGTTTGAGATTTCCGTACGTACTGTGAGGACTTGAAGAGTCCTCTGACGGGATCGTGAAATCAAACAAATATAAGACCCTTTTAAGATTGTATTATAGGCATATCTTTAAGTGTTCTAGAGCGAGTCACCACTGACAGTTATATATAAAAATCCTAACAGAAGAAACATGACGCCAGTTTGAACGTTCGAATTTGACCCGTTCTAAATTATCTCCGGCCTGTACTATGTGAGGTCGCCCCCATGCAGATAAACCTCTACATGAGCTACGCCCATCCTTGAATAAAAGGATTGGTAAGCTCCCGCCTCTCAACAAGACTTTTATTCACAGCATTCGAACGCTCAGAGCCTTTCTGCCTATCCCTAAGATAACAGTTACCTAACGCCAGATAATATATACAGTGTGAGGTCCAACTCTTGCAAGAGTAGGCTTAAGTCAGGACAAACGAATCGCGCGTCCGACACTATGACAAGTGTCTGGTAAGTTAACATTTACATGTGCCACTGTGCACCAACATAAACTAACGTCGTCATGCTTAAGCCTCGTCGCGCCAAAACTGGCGAAAAAGAGGCGACGCGGCCTCCTATATACTAACAATATGATGTGACAGTTCACATCAGCCTAGATGAGGCTTAAAGCGGATAGATGATCTTAACTTCAAACTCTTTTACCCCATCGGACGGTATTGAGCCAGAGGGAGGGAAAAGGCCAAGAGGTCAGCGTCCATCGAAAGAAAACTATCTCGCGCCCATACTCCAGAGGAAATATTTCCAAAAATCTATTCCGTTCTCACCAAGTTCAAACCCCATGAAACATCAGTCAATACTGATAGAACTGTGGGTCCTCTAACATAAGTTGAACCAATTGTGCCAACCAGACACACTTTGCGAAGGCTATGCCCCGTATGCAAAGATGGTTTCAGCTTGGGGAGTGGAGTGCCATCCCCCCCCTGTAGGAGTGACCACACTTTGAAGGTTAATTAGCCCCTCTTAACTCGCGTTACTAAATTCTGGAGTACGTTCATGCTATCTCAGCCTATGAAGACGACGATATGTTCACTCCCTCAGACTCCCTGAGGCTGTGAGGTGAGCCACCTCACTCGCGCCCAGCCGCGTCCGGTGTTTTATCCCAGCATATGAAAAAAGAACACAAATGATATGTTAATATACTGTATCATAATAATCATTATACTAAAAGTGTTGTTTACATCTATCTAACGTTGATGTGACAATGAATGACAACTAAAGACAACAAAAGTTTGTAACATAATATGAAAATGTTTTATCAAAAAGTTTTTTTATCTCTGAACTTACATTTTATAAACTTGTATTTTAAAATTAAAGAATTCTTTATAAAATGTTGATAATTATAGGAAAATATATTTACAAAGTTATTAATGATTGAAAAATGTTTTGGAATTAAGCGTTTAGTTTCAGCTTTTCTAACAAATGAGTTTTTTTTCTTTACACGTGCCTTTTCTATATTGTTAGTAGCACATTGTGAATGAACAAAATTAACTATTAACATTAATAACATCACTAAAGATTGAAACCTTTCTGCAAAAAATGAATTGAAACGGAGTGAGATTGAATTATTAATCATAGGGTCATCTATGCGATGTAAAATGTTATCACTACGATTAAAGTCTGCACCCTCATCCGTAAGAGAATTAACTAAGTCTTTCACTTGCACATAATTGTTCATCACCTCTGTGCATTCGTCTCTGACTGCACACAACTCTGCATCAGCTTGAACTATGACAATTTCATAGTCCACCTTACTGTCGTCATCCGACATTACGACGCTCTGAGCTTTCTCCATTATCTCAGTGGACAACTCGACACGACAACTCTCCTTTGTCTCGGAATCAATAATCACAGAGTTATCCTCAGTAACTTGATCACCAGCGATTTTATTTTTATTAATTACGACATCGTGATAATACTGCTCATCCTGATGCTCTGAAACACAGCTATATATATTAATAAAAGGACTGGACTGACCCGATTCATTATCTTCCTCGTGTTCACTCTCGAACACTTCCATCGGCTCCTTCTCATCCTCTGCTGGGCTGCACCCTTGGCTGCTGCATTCGACATCATCTTTTTCATCAGCTTCCACTTCCACGCTGCTTTCTAGGCAGCTTTGTTCATCTTGTAGTGGGCCATCTCGTCTTCCACTAAATAATAAACAAGCATCATCATCTACATTTAACAAATTTTCCTGTCCGCTTCCCTCAGACAGATGTTGTGTAATCTCCTCTTGTTGCCTCTTATAAAACGCTTTGTGACAACGGCACGGGAGCTCTGCACGTAGTACATCACACAACGCATTGAATGTCATGCCATCGTGGTGCATCATTTTAAAAACACACAGGGCAGCACCCTCAAGATATACGCCCAATATCAGCGCCCAATCGCTCTCACGCCATCTATTGTAGTTAGCAACTACTTTGAACGCCTCAATGAATTCTTCTAGGCATGCGTTACTGCCCGTATAATATTCAGCCATCTTAACCTCTTTACACAAAAAAAATATTGAACCACTTAGCTGCATATAATATCCAGGCGACTTTTCTGTGCCTGCTCTATCCTCTTGAATGTGAGCGGTCTCGCTTCTTCAAATATATGTATACATATAAACGTACAACGCTTAGCGCAAGTTCGGCGCAAATTCCTCCTCAACTTTTCGTCAATTCAGCCTATACCTTTCGACAATTTAGCGTCTACCCGGCGCCTCCACCATATGTGAGGACTTGAAGAGTCCTCTGACGGGATCGTGAAATCAAACAAATATAAGACCCTTTTAAGATTGTATTATAGGCATATCTTTAAGTGTTCTAGAGCGAGTCACCACTGACAGGTATATATAAAAATCCTAACAGAAGAAACATGACGCCAGTTTGAACGTTCGAATTTGACCCGTTCTAAATTATCTCCGGCCTGTACTATGTGAGGTCGCCCCCATGCAGATAAACCTCTACAGTACGTAGGTTCGTGTCTGTGTGTACGCTCGTTGTATGGAGCCGACCTTCTATACCTATCTATTCTGTGACATACAGGCTGTAAGACGATTCGGTAAAAGATTTACTGGTACATGCGTTGTTTTAATTATATTACGATCTGTACCTGCCTTATTAATGTTTGTTTGAGTTACGTTTTTAAAAGATTTAGAGATATGGTAAGAGAAAGGTTTTGAAATCTTTATTGGAAGGGCCAAACGTATTGCTTCAAGTTCTTAAATAATCACCAAGCTCAATGAATAATCATTATTTGTCATAATTGCAATAGAAAAGTAACTAGACTTTAACACCACATTATAAACGGGGCTGCCCGTTTACCGCCTGATTTTCTAGAGTTATCCGTGCAAATTGCAAAAAAAAAAATTAGCAGTTCAGAAACGGACTCTATGTCTGTTTTTATTATTGACAAAGTTTGCACCGCTGGCACACAGGCCTTCTCTCAGTGAAATGGAGTTAGCCATAATCCACCACGCGGGCCCAGTGAGGGTTGGTGGATGTCACATATCTTAAAATTTCTGGTTCTAAGATATGCCGGTTTCCTCACGATGTTTTTTCACCGCTTTGAGAGCAGGGATGATTAAAATTTTTGAGATTTAAATAAAATTGAAAATTCAATACTTAACCTAATAAAATCGATCAATAAGTATTAGGTACCTACAGTCTTTTACAAAAAATAAATAAATAATAAAAATAAAATAAAATAGTTTATTGGTAAAAACAAGTTTAGGTATAACAAAATCATTGTGATTGGGTCCTCCTTTTAGGCAGATAGTGCCTGTGTTAGGAGAGTCCGCTCTTCCATAGCAAGTTGTGTTATACAAAAAGCAAAACGTATAAGTTTTATGCTAAAACTATTTAAATTAAGATCAACATTATTTTTAAGATTAAATTACGTTAGATCAAATGTGTGTGTGAGTTGGTGTAAGTATGTGTGTGAGTATATGTGAGTGAGAGAGAGAGAGTGTGGCCTGTAGGTGTGAAGAGTGTAAATGAGTGTGAGTGTGTATATGTGTCCAGGTTTCAGAAGTGTTTCGGTTTCATTGCAGGTAAGCATTTGTATCCATTCCATTATTATTTTTTTTACTGTCATAAATGTTTGGGATAAATGTAGATGTATTTATTGATTTTATTATATAGCGCTGCGGATCGTTTGCTAAATTGCATACTGGGAAATAGATTCCTTGTCCTAGGGATATTTAATATTATGTCCTTTCTTCTTTTTGTCATAATAGAAAAGAGATTTATGTTTTTTTAATACAATTTGTGTAATGTAAAGTTTCCTGACTGAGAGCAAGTTACTAAGTCAGAATAGGTCTTCATTAGGATATATCTTTTTTTTTAAATAAAACTTTATCTCTTTTTTTTAAATACATGCACTTGATAAGAGCGCATTATGCCCTTTCCACCGCTAGAAATTGTGTCTTGGCTGCACCCCCCCAGACAGGTATGCAATAGGAAAGTACTGACTGGACTTGATGGCCTGAATGATTACCGGCAGTTCTCGGAACGGCGTATCTTAGAGTCCTGAACATCCAGCTTAGTTTCCTGCATCTATTGGCAACCTGCTTAACCTGTGGGTACCATACCAAAAGAAAGGAAGCTGATCAGCATACTTTATCTTTTCCATACCACATCCGATATGACTAATGTCAAATACTTATTAGACATAGATGTATTGAACAGTAACGCAAAATGTCAAACATTTGACGGACAACCTTCAATTACCATTATAAAAGATTATAAAGGTCAAAAATCTGCAAATATTTTATCAGACCAATCTCTTCTGGCCCATGAGAACATTCACAAATTAAAGGTAAAAGAAAAAAATAATTAAAAATGTTAAAAAGTTACCAAGACTTTAATTAGGGACCCCACAAATCATGCTATCAAAACTACAGCATTTTATGTTCCGAAGAAAGAGAGAAAAAGAAATGATTTCAAACCGAAAATAAATCTTTCTTTTGGCTTGTTCTTTTTGCATATCTTTTACTTTTTAACTTTTAGGTGTGGCTAACACAAAATTTACACGTCTCCTGGTCGAATGAAAGAAGGTAGGAACAGCAGCAAAGTTTAGTGGTCTTGAGTTTATTAAAGTGGTTCGTGGCTAAATAATAGTACCCACAAAGGTCGATCGGACACGGAACGAACCTTGGCACACCGCGGTCTGTTCGGGGATGGGTGAGCATCCATTACATATATCCCCTAGCCCTAATTCACTCTGACTACTGTACGATTCCATACTTCGAAACCACGTCAATTCCTTAGCTGATCTCGCCAATGGCGCGTTCATTTCGCGCGGTTTCGTTCATTGTGTCATAGAGAATACGGCCCCTGGAATTCAACCAGACTCTGGGCAGTAACCAGTTCATCTACCTGCAGTTAATTAAATCAGAACTGATAAAGCATTAATGACTTACCCCTTTATTCATAAACGTTGCTTAAAGTAATGATTAGCGACTGTTCAATCATATATTTTAGACGTTAGAACATCACTTAACTTTAAGCATAGCTTATAAATAAACTTAAATATCTATAAGTCTAGAACTTCGACATCTGGGGAAAGATCTATATATTAGGAAAAGTTAGTAAATAAAGAAACGCAATTAAGTTCAAAAATAGATAAGTTGCTAAACCACTTACGACCACAAAATCAATCAATTACTCATAACTCGACAAAGCCACAACAAGACAGTTCTTTCCTCCTCAAATCTCCCACAAAACAAGTTTCCAAAGCTTTTATCTAAAAGATTGATTGTCAAACTAATAACTAAAATCAAGGTGCCAGTCACACTACAGCAATAAAACCATACAGTTATAAACACCATAACATCGATTTTATAATCGCACCACATAGTGACGGACGGCGCAAGAGTTCAAAAACCCTATATAAACTCAAAACCTTTCTTTAAAAGTGTAAATTTATTCAAATTTAAATAAAAAAACGTCTCCTGTGCCTCCATCCTTAACACGACACCGCGAGCGAAAGAGACAAATATACAATTTCGAGTAGGAGTAAAAGAGAAAGGTATCCCGCTGTCGAGTCCCGCTAAAAACCCGTTTAACAATAGCTAAGTCGTATGATGTGATGCGCAAGTGCAACGGTTTTGTAAAAAAGTTGTCGTTTTTTTTTTCGTTATTTAAAAAAAGAAATTGTTTTGTGTTTATTGTGGCGCTATTTTTAGATAATGTGATGGTTAATGCCAGTGTGAGGTCAACTGACAGCCGAGAATACCCGAGTTTAGCCGAACGAACTGGCTGTAGGACTATCTAATCATTATGCCTCTCGTTGCTATGCAAAAGGCTGATCCCGAACACACGTGATCAGTATTGCTTCAATGGGTAACTGGTTAGCAACAGAACTACAAAGGTGACTTTACTGTCTGTGCAGCAAGCAAGCGGAATGGTCGGAAAGGTCTTTCAAGGGTCACTGCATTTTTTATTTATTAAAACAGGTGAGTGAGGTGTGAGAGACGTGGCCTCGGAAAGCACGTCAAGCCGTTAGTCCCGGCTGTCATTCGTGGATCTTTGTTATTTGTTACGGTTCGTCAGTAGCTCGAAAGTCTGACAACCAGTCTTACCAAGGTGTATCGTATTACCCAGTTACTGCGTTGTGGAGGTCAGTTAGGCAGGCGTTTCATGTAAAATACTGGTATTCAGCTGCATCCGGTTTGACTGGAAGCCGATCCCAACATAGTTGGGAACAGGCTAGGCCGATCATGATGAGGTGACTGGGATGTGAGGTCTACCAGCTTGAAAGTCACGTTAAGTCACCCAAACAGTGAGGATAAAATATATGCTGTAGTAGTAATTGCGGCAAGGGTATGCTTAAATGGTTTGGTCATGTTGAGAGGATAAATGAAAGGCAACTAACAGAAATTATTATTATTATTTTTTTTTTTTTTTAATTTTTAACGCAGATGCGAGTAGAAACGCCGGGAGGGTGCCCTGGAAGGACATGTGTGTGTGTGTGTACATTACCTACCTTTATCTTACCTTACCCTGACGTTCTACCCCATCTCTTCCTACCAATTTGTACGCCACGATATGCGGCTGAACAGGGCCGTCTTTCATCT
Source organism: Apamea monoglypha (assembly GCA_911387795.2). Lineage (NCBI taxonomy): Eukaryota > Metazoa > Arthropoda > Insecta > Lepidoptera > Noctuidae > Apamea > Apamea monoglypha. Next base: position 13,249,138 of record OU426938.1, read on the forward strand.
ATTAGAGGCCCTGGGCACATTAGAATAATGGGGCCCCTTTTTTTTTTTCTGGTGGGAAATCATCAAATGACCCCTCCCGCTCTGGGTGGAGCGGAAGGGAGTGTCAGACTCTTACTGACTAAAACCCACCCATGTGCCTTCCTTCGCCCTTTATGTTCCGGGGTAGCGGTAGCCCTTTTGGACATTCTCGCTGACCCGGCAGGCTTCGGCCCTAAGGGGCCCATACTTTAGTACCTGTAGTGGAATATTACCTGAGACTAAGATTATAGTGCATAAAGTATCTTCTAATCAAATAATAAGCAGCCTGGTAGTCATTGAGGTTGCATTCACTTTCGATAGCTCTTGTGACCCTGTACAACTTAAGAGCCCCTATGAAGCACTATTTTGTTGATTGACTGATGATTCTTTTAAAACAGTTAAATTTAAAGGAATATCATTATATTATATAGGTACAATTTTTATATATTGAAATTTATTAAACATGCTGCGTTCGGTAAGCCCGATTTTCAGGCGAGAGTAGAGTAGCTATCGGTTATCGTTTGATAATGGAGTAGGGACTAGAGGGGCCCAATCCATCGCGGGGCCCTGGGCACGTGCCCAGTGTGCCCAGTGGGGAAGAGGGGCCTGCGGCTGAACATGTTAGAACTTTTCTGTATCCCACTATCATCCTGCATGCGTACCATGTACAGACGCCAGCAGGTCAAGCTACCCGAAACTGTCAAATTTTCCCAATCAACCTTGAACCTTAATGCTTTAGCGATAAAGTTGAAAATCTATTAAAGAAATTTGACAGATTGTAGTAGCTTGATGTACTGGCGTCTGTACACAATGTTTAAACAAATAAAATTTACTTACTTACTTACCTTATTGGTGATGTTCTTCAGAAAGATCAGGTGCGTAGTACTCGCACCGGGCGTGCGTGGAAGATCAGCCCAACTTTCGTAACGCACTATCAATCACAACCAGGATATTGCTAATCCATTGCTTCATATGTCCGAAAAAAAGTCCTGGGGGTCTACTACGAAGTGCAAAGTGCGAATGATCGGATCGGACCGACACATGGCCGAACCGAATATTATTGAAAAATGCGAAAAAAGTTCGGATCGGCTCAGTTGGGTCGGGACCACAGTCAATATTCGAAACAGTGTAGGAGTGTAGGATCGGGACCAACCGAACCAAATGGTAACTTCGTAGCAGGAAACGCCCGAACATTCGGCCGATACCACTTCGGAGTAGACCCCCAGTTCAGCAACGTAAATAACGCAATTAATGTTGTTGAACTGTCAAAATGTAAGCCTTTCTTACTGTTAGTGTGTCACGCAATTACCACACTGATGAACGTAAAGGAAGCATACTTAATGAGTACATAATGTGGTGTTGGGTAGTTTCTGCCTACCCTCATGGGAAGAATTACATACATACACTTCGTCACGCCCACGCCGGCCGTGGCGAAGTGTATGTACACACGGCTACACATCAAGCTATGCATTTCCAGTTTTAGCTGACCTCGTATGGTATAGGTTTTTCGTACAATCAGAAGGCAGCTTATACTGGTTTGGTATAGCTTGATGTGTAGCCGTGCGTATGTTGCAGCAATGATGATCCAAGCAGAATCCATGAAGGTGTTAAAATTTTAAGCCAGTATTGTGAGTATCGATAACCGAAATCGCAGAGTTTTTGTTTGTTACAACCTACGGTCATTGGAATTATCCAGAGGATGGATTAGGAAGGTCGAATCAAAATTCAGTCAGTCATTGTTCAATACGGAGGCATAGATAAATAGATGATTTTGCTAATATTTTATCAAAACACTGACTGTCTAGTGGTCGCGCTACGGCTAAGCATGAAGTCGTGGGTTCGATTCCCAGGTCGGGCAAAGTGTTATAGGGTTCTTTTGACTGGAATTTTTAGTAGCAGCCCAGAGTCACGATTTTTGCCCGGTTGATGGCAATAGGCTCTAGGGATGATGGGTCTTAAACAAAACTGGCGAAATGTGGATGTACTATAGATACATCTCTGCCCAACCCTTGGAGGAAACAAGGCGCGATGTTATTATTCTATCAAAATATTCTCAGAGTCACTACAATATCCTGAATATTGTAGTTTATGTTCATTTTAAACTACAAAATAGCCTCCTTCCTCATTTAGTGTTAAAATAAATTTATCTAAAAACGAAAGGTTAGCACTTTGGAAATAAAAGGAACAGAACATTTGCAACTTCTTTACATTGTGGCAAAACTTAGTTCTCGTTAGGTTGGTGGCACACACGGATTCAGTTCATTATTTTTCTCTTTGTTTTAATTTGAAAGGTAGCTCAGCTATACTGTCTTTCTCGTATAATTTCAATATTTGAAGAAGTACACCCACTTATTACTAGGAGGCCAATTCCCGTAATTATAGAAAACGTTCAAAATCTAGTCGCAATCTCATCTCAGCGACAATCAATGTCAAAAAATTGTCAACAATGTTGGGAAACTAGAGGTATTTGTGATAGATTGAGACTGAGATCAGACTGTGAACGTTCTTAAAATTACGAGAATTGCCTCTTTGATATTGCCAATTATATAAGTGTCATGTTTTGGGTTTGCGTATGTATATATTTTGTTGAAGATCTAAATAAATAAATAAAGACGATAAAATAAAAAAAAGTAAAAAGATTTGATGTTTTTTTTGGAAGGTCAACGTCCGCTGTATTTTTTTTTTACTTGAACTATGATTAAAAGAACTGTTTTCTTATGTTTTATCGTGTTTAGATATATCTGTCACGTCTGTGAAGTTAATAAAAAAAACAAATATTTTAAACTGATATTTCGAGTTACCACAATAACAGCGGTCGATGATCCCACAAAAAAACATCATATTCATTTCTTTTTGATTTTTCATGTAAAGATACCTATCGTATCAGCGGAGTTTAGGTAACCAATTTAATTTGATCCTGTATAAAGACGAAACTGTCTGTTTGTCTGTAAAATCCCACCTAAATAAGTTGTCGGCCTAATTGTGTTAGTAATTTCAGCCGGTCTATTCTGTAAAAATCTCATCGTGAAAAGTTAGGTTAGCTCATTCCATCGGATGCTTGTAACTGGATTGATACTATTGACAGATCACTTTAAGCTCATTTCACCAAAATTTTTACGGTGAGATTGTTACAGAATAAATCGGAATAACTTATCTCCCAGGGCTGATACCTGAGAATTTAATTTAATTATAATTTAATTATAGATAAGTGTCTTCAAGGCTAGAGTGAATAGGCTCATAATAAATTAGTGCGCTTTACCATCTACGATTGCATCACTGCAGCACTGCTTTCCAGGCGGGATCGCAGTCAAGCACTAGATTATAAAATTAAAAAAAAAATATTCAGCATCAACAACCCATGTGATGATGTGATGGGATCTCCCATCGGCAAAAATGACGAACTGCCGTACAAACTATCATCCTCTATTTAACCCCTTGAGGGGATGAATTTTCAAAAATCCCCTCTTTATGCTCACTTTCGTTGTATAAGGAACTCTAGTGAAAAATTTCATGCTTCTACACCATAGATTACTATAATAGTGGACACAATTTTACTATGGCAGTGCTCATAATCTCATTCCATTACATTCCATCACCACTTAATCAGTTATCTACTTTAGTGAAATGTATTGTAAGTTGATTTTTGAGTGACCATTTGTAACAAAAAGGTCTTATTAAGTTTTCGGTTGCAATGGAATTTGAACTTTGTTAAGTTTGTTAAAATTATCTCAAATTCTTAATTCAAATATAAGTAGATTTTCAATTGTCATAGCCCAGTACACCACCAACTTACAGCGCAAGCGCGTATGCTAACACTTCTAAGAAACTAAAAGTAAAAGGTATAATAATATGAGTGTGTCCTACACTTGGAAGGCACAGAGAAGACTTCAATGAATTTATTTAAATGCCTTTTGAAGTAAGTGGTGTCAGTATTAAAGATGTTGCAACATCTACATGTTGCAACATTCTTTGGGGATGTTGTCATACCTGGAGTGTCATCCTAGTTTAGTTATGACTAACCATGAATAAAGAGTTCTTAAGAAATCGTGCGCATAGTTCAACAGCTTTGTGATCAATGTTCGTTCATTTCTGTAGAGGGTAGTCATTTATTGTGCGGTTCGGCAGTGTCTATCTTGAGTACAAAACAATACAATAATGTATTGTTTTGTACTCACTACAGTGCGGCCGACGAGAGAAGGCTTTCTTGACACCTGTCAGTTTCATACAAACGAATACGTGTTTTGTGAATTTGATATTTATTAGCTACTAGTTGTCGCACTGACAGATTCTAGAACAAACATAATTTTATTTTTGTTTAGGAATAAACACGGCAACTACATAGTTCAGCTGAAAATAAACACCTCAGACTTTTCGTTTTGGTTCTTAAATTAAGATATGCACAATGACAGGTAGTGTGTATAAGAATTTAGATGAACGTGGTCTTCGAGGTACAGACGCCAGCACATCAAGCTACTACAATCTGTCAAATTTCTTTAATAGATTTTCAACTTTATCGTTAAAGCATTAAGGTTTAAGGTTGATTGGGAAAATTTGACAGTTTCGGGTAGCTTGACCAGCTGGCGTCTGTACCTTATGCTGTTGTTTTAAGCACAGAAAGAAGAAATCTTCCTTTTACAAACTATTTTAAGGAAATAAAATTCACAATTCAAAACTATTGATAACTCTATGGTTCCCGGTACATTATCTAAAGGTGGTTGCTAATTAGTAACCACGGCGCTGTTCCGAACGTAACGTTTATTTTTGTGCGAGAACCTTTGTTTTAGAAAGAAAAAGTGTTTGTCTATGGCCTTTGTTGTTAAGGCGCTGTGAGTAAGAGTTTTGGAGTGTCGGTAATGGTAAGGTCTATTTTCGTTTCTACTTATGTGATAGGGTCAACGGTAAGGGTTTGACCTTTATTTTTCTGATGATTTTAGATGATCACGGTTACATGGTCTTTGGCGTTCATTCCATACTAACGTATTTTTCTGTTTTCTCCCTGGTTAATGATACTAGTCCAAATGTTGTTTTACGTTATAATATATATCTACCACTACCATATCTTTAAGTTTTGTTTTTCTGTGTATTTTTTTATTCAATATTTAATACAACTTAATTTATACGTGGAATGAACGCTAACGACCACGTGACTACGTGTGCGGTTGATTTTGTAGTAGCTTTTTTTGATGTTTTTTTTTTATAAACTCAGGACTGCCAGGGGGGTTCAGAATCATGTACTGAATCCACGGTAACAGGTTGCGTGTCGATATCCCTGCCACCCTGTATACCTACGTCCAACGCACTCTAGACAGTAAGCCCCGCTATTCTCTTAAGCATAATCAGATTAATCAGCCGATAATGTTCCCACTGATGGAACACAGGCCTCTCCTCTGTAGGAGCACCTTGCTGACTGGCCAATATTTTAACCCCACACAGGGATACAGAAGTCGCTTTTTGTGGAATAGCGATTTTCAGAGGCATTATGAATGAAATAGGACGCTGACTTTTACTTTAGGAGTCGTCAGACGTTGACTTTAGAGATCTAGAATCAATCAATCTGCCTAGCCTTTACCAAACTATGATGGGGTCGGCTTCCAGTCTAACCGGATGCAACAAAAATGCCAGTATTTTACATGGAGCGATATACCTGACTGTCAAAGATCCAAGAATGACAGCCGGGACCAACGGCTTAACGTGCTTTCCGAGGCACGGAGGGGTCTCGGTATGTAAAGATGGTCACCCATCCACGCACCGACCGTGGCAAGCGTAGCTTAACCTGATCGATCGACCCGTGCGGCTGTTATTACTTAGCCACGAGCCCGAGTACTTAGCGAATTTTTAAGGATATAGAATCATGTGTGGAATTCATGGTTATATGTAGTTTGCGCGTTCCTGCCATCCTGTATGTATGTGTTTTTATACAGGTGTGACACGATGTCACCAAACCATAAAAACTATAGGTGATATATTTCACCCGACTCCACCTCCTAACCGTGTCATGACCTGACCAATGTTTAGATAATTATGTCACCGTTTTATGGGGGAATTTAAAGCCAATAAAAGGGGTAGTAAAACAAGGTGTGGGGGTGACGAATTTGTTGACCTTGGGCTAGTATTGTGTGGGAGAATTTAGGTTTTAGATTTGACAAAGATTAGGCCTTTTCTGGGAGGCGTAGAAAAAGGTTATGTCAAGAACATGGGCAGAATTGCCCTTTCTATACAGGGTCAAATTTAATTAACTAGCGAAACTCCGCAGGTGTAATGGTTTTCAATATCTAAACAAGATAAAACAAAAAAAAAAAATAATGATATTTTTGATGGGGTCATGGACCGCAGTTTGTGTACCTAATCACTTGTAATATCAGTTTTTTTTGTGTAAACTTCTCAGAAGTGATGGGTATCGATATCTTAATACGATAAACCAAAAAAAAAACAGATTTATTCAAATCTTACTTGAAGTAACAAATTACCACCGGTCGTTGACCTCCCAAAAAAAAATCCGTTAATACTTTTTTATTTTAATTTTTTCGATTCAGTTTGAACCTGTTGCAGGAAAAGGCTAGGCAGATGAGTAGAGTTTCTCCAAAATAATCATTATCATCTGCATTTATTTCAGTAGTCGATCACAGTTATTTTGTTTCATAAAGTACGTTTATCCAGGCAATTCGTTTGTCTTTTCTATGCCACCTCTAACAGACTCATGGCACTACCACCAAATATAAACCTATACACTAAATCATACAAATGGGTTATCAAGCCCCCATGAATACCAATTAAACTATACATTTACTACAACCCTATCCCCACAGTAATAGAATTCAAATTCGGGGATTCCTAATAGTTGTAACTTTGTAGAGGGTTGCCCTTGATTCTGAAAAACATACAGTAGAAGTCGACACAAATATGTTAGAAATAGAATATGTTACAATTATTTATTGACTTTTAGTTTGGGGATAAACATCTAGACTTAAGGTAAGGTTTTTTTCCCTTTGACAAGTTTGTAAACAAAGTATTTCTGAGACATTTTTTACTTTTTGTAGTCCCCGTACCGAAGATGTTACGGTTTTATTTGCAGCTAGGGAAGCGTTTAAAGTCTAGTTAAGTTTTTATTTACACACTTAATACATAAAGATAGAAGAGTACAAAGGTACTGCTGATTTCAACAGTTTCCAGCTAATACCTAGATTGAGTCTTCAGTGTAATTTGAATTATAAATGTGGGATAAGCTCAATTTCCAATGAATAAAACTGCTGATTTCCTTTTAATTCTTGTATTTATTTCTGCGTCTTTTTATCTAACGTCTTTACCGTCGTCTTTTCTTTCTCAGCCTCTTCCCCCTTCCCGCTTCTTCTACATTTTAAACATTTATCCACTATCTCTTTCACTCCTTGACTATCCCGTACATTCATCTCTGTCACTCGCTTATGCTTCACATCTATCATTCATCTTTACGTCACAATTCACTATCCTGTCATAACGTTCCGTTCCTACATAAATGATGTAAATATAGGTAACAATCAATGAGGCTCATAGTCATAATAGGAACATATTATCGAATTCAGAAGAAAGCAGATATAATGTATGTTTACATTTTTGGCAATGAAAAATAGAAAAGAGTATACGTTCTTTGTCTACGAAGAAATACTGTTCCTATGCTAACATAATATTTCCGGTCATATAACTTTCGATATGACAAGAATTTATAAAAGGTTAGAAATGTATTCAGTCTATCAGCTGTTGGTTTCTTGTTTCGTCAAGGACAATCACAGATTTAATTTTCTCTTGTCACAAAATAGCAACTTTGTACCTTACCTTATTTTTTATTTATACAGCGTGGCGCTTTAATGGCGACATTAATTTTACACACGTATACGGTTTCGCGTCTTAGTTGTATGAATATATTTTAATTCAATTAAACATTAATATTTATTTATTTGTTTACAATTTTCTAAAATAGCATCTTAGAGCAACCTGACTTAAAGAACTGTAGCGCAGGGGTCATTTGCCGGGGTCACGGATCATAACATCGCATCAATCTAATTAAAACAAATAACGTGCAAATAGAAGGCGAATTGAAGGAAAGAGAGAGAGCCCTATGGCGGCGAGCGGCGCAGGTGGAAGTTTTCAAGTTAGGTTTTTTTTATGTTGTTATAACTTTTATGATTACCGACCACTAGCCCTACCCGTGTGTTAAATTAATGTCGCCATTGTAGCGGCACGTTGTATATGTATGATGTAATGTATACCATAAAAATACATGACAAAAAAAAATGGATCGAAAACTAAATATATACAATGGGCGGCCTTATCGCTCCAGGCAACCTTGGAATGGACAGTGATTAGCCTGGACATAAAATAGGGTTGTCGTTGTTACCTTACTACCTTGTTTTTTTTTCTTGTGTAACAGTTAAGGCAATGTCAATATTAAGCCTGAGTTTCACGGTGCGATAGAATTTCTTTAGCTGTGGTATAGGTACCATAAGTTGAACTAACTATGAATGTTGCACATTCTCATCAGTATTTAGACGATGACGATGCAGAAAATTTGTCATTTCAATTTTATTGTATAGCATAATTAGCCTATAATGTTCCCACTGCTGGGACACAGGCCTCCTCTCAGTGAAAGGGGGTGGGCTGTCCACCACGCGGGCCCAGTGCGGGTTGGTAGATGTCAAATGTTTTGGAATTTTTGGTTCTAGGACATGCCGGTTTCCTCACGATGTTTTCCTTCACCGTTTTGAGAGCATTGGTGACGAAATAATTTAAACAAAGTAAAGCGCCTATCACGGTTCGAACCGACGACCTACCTACTCGTAAGTCGCGGCCGTTTCCACCAGGCCACCAATGCTCCATTTTATTGTATACATAACATACATAATCAACCTATAACGTTCCCACTGCTAAGACACAGGCCTCCTCTCTGTGAGAGTGGGCCGTAATAATCCACCACGCGGGCCCAGTGCGGGTTGGTAGCTGTCATATGTCTTCCAATTTTTGGAATTTTTGGTTTGTTATTTTATTGTATGCTACAGGCAAACAGCTTGCATTGTCTAAAAGAAGCATTAGTTGCTCAAGGAAATTGAAAGCGTTTTGTTTTACGTTTGTGTGTCGTAAAAGTTAGACTGTTTATCTTCTAATGAATATTCTGTATCCATTTTACGGTGTGTACATAAATCCTACTATCCTACTTCCTATCCTAATAATTATAAACACTACACACACTTCCTACTAATATTATAAACGTGAAAGTTTGTATGGATGGATGGATGGATGGCAAAAACTACTGAACGGATTTGGATGAAATTTTGTACACAGATGGTTTATAACCAGGATTAATATATAGGACTTTTTATCTCGATATTCCCATGGTATTGAAACTTATGCGGGTGAAACTGCGGGGCGCAGCTAGTAATAAAATAAATAAATGAATTCTGGAAGCTGGCTCCGGTAGCTTATACTTACGGTACCCGTATAAAAACATACTGCTTGTATGAGAAGAGCTTTCATGAGTACATCCTAGGCAATCAGTCTGATACAAATCTTACTGACTGGCACAGCTTTTGACTTACGACACGAGACATTCTCGTACAACTCGTGCCGACACAAGAACAAAATACGTATTCACAAACTAAACATTCTTCAGCTAATTCTAAATTTAGCGCAAAAAAGTTTGTCTACCAAGCGCTATTGCTAATCGCGGCAGAACACGAAAACTTCTAATTAGAGTCAAATGTTAGAATAAATATAAACTTTGTCGGTCTACGGTGCGATTATAAACTTTTCTGTACTAGTTTTAAACTGTAATGAAAGAGATTGGCGTAGTTTCTGTGTTGGACTGTATACCTTTGTCGCTTAGGATATTTATAATAGTATAGATTTTTTGTTTAGATCTTATCGCCTTAGTTCTCTCTGCCGCCAAGCAGCGTTGCTGTTTTCATTTTTAGTAAGAGGGTTTAGGAATTAGGTTTACAAGGTGGCAGGGACATCGAAGCCTAACCTGTTACCATGGATTCAGTACATGATTCTGAACTTTGCGTAAAAAGTTTTAGTCGGTTATTTAAAAAAAATCGCTGTTGCTGACCGCGAAAAAATGAGCTGTTTCATTGAAAAGTGCAATACCTACCTAATTACACACACAAACAAACAAACAACAACAAACAAATACAACAAACAAACAAACACAAAAAAAACAAAACAAACACAACAAAACACAAACACAAAAAAAAAAAAAAAAAATATTTTTATTGCCTACAGGTAGTTGTTCCGGGTCTGGCTGTTTGTGTATGTGAGTTTAAATGTTTCTAAACGCACCCACGATACAGGAGTAATTCCTAGTGTGGGCAACGTTTTTTAAAAAAAGCAAAAGCAAAGCAATTGCATTTTTCTGTGAAAGATAGAGAAGTGATTTCTTTCAGTTTTTTTTGATAACCAACGAACAATTTTTACGGCGCGTCGTCCAGAATCATGTGCTGAATTCATGGTTTCAGTTTTCGCGTCGATCTGCCTGCCACCCTGGGTTATGAGATATTTTAACTTTGTCTCTAGGTTGATAATGCACCAGTGATTTTTTTTTTTTTTTTTTTTTTTTAATAAATAAATTGTTTATTGGTTCTCAAACAGTTACATTTGCAGGTGTGATTGAGACAGCCCCGGAAAGTAATTAATAATACTTGTGTTGGGGTTGTCTCGCTCTTCCCCTTATTTGATAGCTTATACACTATTGAGACTCTGTAACAATTAAAATCAGAGTAATAAAACTAATTGAACCAATTTAGAAACAACGAGAAAACAATGACATAAAAAGTAATTAGCAGCTCTGTGTATTGTGCAATTGTGAGTACGTGTTTGTGTAGCTGAAGTGGTGTGTGATCGTGGGTTTGTTTGTGTGTGTGTGTGTGTTTTACGTTTGTGTGAGATATTTTAACTTTGTCTCTAGGTTGGTAATGCACCAGTGATGCCTCTGCCAATATTGCAGATTTCTGGCGGCGCTGACCACCTACCATTATGTGGGCTACCTTATCTCAGCTAATTTCTCCCCCGTCTTGGTTCTTCCGTAGTAAAACTTGACTTCTCCAAATATGTCTTAGTTTAAAGTTGAAAAGCAGTTTTTCTAAACGAAAGGCGCCTGACTAACATAACTTCACGCCTGTATTTCCCAAAGGGGTGGACAAAGGTGTAGGGTACCTTCACATTTTGGTTCACAGTTTAATTTTATAATCACAGTACTGAACTCTGGACCTCTACTTTGATTTTCCTGATTAAAAAATACAATAAGACTGCCCGGTCCAGGGATCGAACTCAGGAAGACTCGCCTAGATGCAGTATTTGCGACCAACAAGACAGTCAGTCAGTCCATCACTATTAAAAAAATCTAGTCTAATCATAATGTCTAGATTTCATTTTTATTCTAGGTATTACTTTTACTTACCCACAAAGTTACATAGCGTGAAGATTATGACAATATAATTAACGCGTTCCGTGCTAAAACATAATTAGCTATCGTCGACTTCTAATTTGCGAAGTTCAGGTTTGTTTTCCAAATGTCACGGTGGTAGGTAATGGTTGAGGTGGTCACATCATGGTGGATTCAATGGAATATTTCTATTTTATGAGCAATTTGATGTTCTTTTTGATTTAATTTTGAGTTTAGCTAGCCAATTTAAAATAACACTGTATTGTAGTATTATACTGATGTTTAAAGGCATGTTTCCTTTGCAATTAGGACCATTATCGTGTGGTGTAGTGTCATGAAAAGCGTAAAATACTACCTACAATAATGAATTCTAGGAAACTAGGATAATATACTTAATGGAAGCTTAACACCTCTAATTAAAAAGATAGCAATGCAAATGTGGTTTAGTCGGTGTTTTAACAGTTAAGCACTAATGTAAGCATATTATTTTTCTACTGCTACGTTGGTCTAGTGGTCGCAAGCGCTACTGCTGAGCATGAGGTCCTGGGTTTAATTTTCAGGTCGAGAACAGTGTTTTTGGATTTTTCCATTAGGAGTCTCTCGGTAGCAACCCGGTGTCTGGAATTCTGTCCGGTTGATGGCAATAGGCTCACGGGCTCATCCCCTATTACATGGGACTTAAATATAACTGGCAGAATGTAAGGGTTAGGTAGGTAAGGTGTAAGGGTTTGGAGGTTTGAGGAACAGGGTGTACAGTTCACTTATAGAAAAGGGAGGATCCTCCGACCAGACGGGTGTTGTGTCTGGCGGGCAATTGCCCAACGATTGATGTTGGGAAATTGTATCTATGCTAATTGCGCGGTAAACTCTGCTTGCGAGATGCAGGATTTGCGTGACGTCAGTTGACGACGTGTTGTTCGCATGTGGCGTTGTAGATACCGCTACAAGGAAAACCTCTGCCTAACCCTTTGGGATTACCGGGGTGAAGTTATTTTTTATATGGTGAGAACTTATTTTAATAGTACAGCTTCTAGCGGAAGAATTCGTTTAAGATTCTACGATATCATAACAATTTGGTAATATGATTAAGATTTAGGCAAAAAAAAAACCAGCCAAATTATTTTTTTTCCGCAAACATGAGGTGTGATGTGCTGAATCTGTAGTAACAGGTTGCTCATCGATGTTCCAGCCGTCCTGTAAGTAATCTCCTTGAAGGCCGCGTCGACGACAACGGCAACTGCAGCTGTCGACAACATGCCGCTCATGTATTTAATTGTCGTACTCAAATACACGAGCGACACATTGTCGACGACAGCCACCGATAAATGGACGCCGACGCCTGCAGTTGTTTCTGACGTCGATGCGTGTCGGTTGTGTGTATGCAAACTAAGTGCAACTTTCTTCAAAGGAGCAAGGACCTCAAAAAAAAAAACTAGCTAATTTATACCCCCACTGCCAACCTTGTCACCAATATTTCATGTTGATAGCGGTTAGTTGGTTCCGCATTTTCGTTTTCTGCCACCGACTTCAGAAATTAAAATTATTTTTCACTTTGTAGTGTTTATTTTGGAAGTCGGTTGCTCATATTTGTAAAAAACTTTTTTTTTCACTACTTGCTATGGAAAATATCAGTTTCAACGCAGGGGGATTCAGACTGAATCCATGGTAACAGGCTGCGCATCGGTGTCCCTGCCACCCTGTAAGTAATCCCCTTGAAGGTGTCTGAAAGTGCTACAATCTTTACAGGGCCAAGGCCGGACCTCAACAAAAATAAACTAGCTATTCCGGCTGCTCCCAGAAACATCCAACACTGCCAACCTTTCACCAATATTTCATGCTCATAGCGTGTTCTTACTGTAGCCATGACATTGGCTGTCCTACCCCTATATTTTGTCACGCGATATGCCTTCCTCCGTACCTATGTAATTATAGGTGTCTTTATTTTAATGGTGTTTGTAATTAGATAAAGATGGAGTCGGATTATGTTTCTGGTGGCAAGGTGTCTTGGTATAACCGTTTAACAGTTCCAGTAGGCAAATGGAAATGAGAGGTGGTTGTGTTGATTTTTAAGTACGGATATTTTTTCAAAAGAACATCGTGAGAAAACCAAAAGGCCAATTCCCGTAATTAAAAACGTTTAAACTATAGTCGTAATCTCATCTCAGCGAAAATCAATGTCAAAAACTTGTCAAAAATTTAGGGAAATTAGAGGTATTTTTGACAGATTGAGACTGTGAACGTTCTTAAAATTACGAGAATGGCCCCTCTGGACTTTGTAGTCAATATGTTATTGTAATCGCCAACCCGTCTTGAGCAAGCGTAGTGATCAATGCTCGTATCTTCTCTGTATGAGAAGAGGCTTTTGTCCCCCAGTGGGACAATAATGAAGACTTAGACCTGAAGAAATTGTTTAGAATTCATCATGTCAGCCTTGAGATATCATAAGCTGGAATAGGCGAAGTTGAAGTATTTAAAGGTGTGTCCAGACCTGGCGAATGCGCCGTTCGCGAGCCGCTTGCGAACTGCGCACGTGCATTTCGTGTTCGTACGCAGCCCCTGCGCCGTACTCGAGCGGCGCAGGAGGGTGGGCGCGTGCCGCGCGTGGTGCACTTCCCTCGCTATTCTGTCTTATTTTAAAAAACGAAACCTGCTACCAACGTCTTCTGTTTTTCCTTTTAGTTTTTGTCAGTAATAAAATAGCCGATGCTGCAGCAATTATGCTAACGGCAGTCGTATGGTTCGACATCTTCGGAAGCAAATTCACAACTGAGGCTCATAGTTCAAACGCGAAAGAAGCTATGTGCGCAAGAGCTGCGCGCGCGCTGCACGCGCGCCCCACTCGAGGCTTGCCGGAGTTGCACTAGAGCGGCGCACCAAACGTAGGCTGTAACCGCACGCGAGGAACACACGCGCATTTTGCAAGCGTCTCGCGAGCAGCGCATTCGCGGCGCATTCCAGATCAGCCATTGCCAGGTCTGGACACACCTTTACAGGCAATCCTGAAATAAAAAGAGTGCCGTTTGTCGCAAGTGCTAAGTACTGTGAGTGTGAAATTCCATGTTAGATGAAGTTGGGTTCGCTTAATACCCATTTTCGCTCACACTAAGTGACACTAAAATCATCATCTGCCTAGCCTTTTCCCAACTATGTTGGGTTCGGCTTCCAGTCTAACCGGATGCAGCTACCCGAAACCGATCCCAACACAGTTGGGAAAAGGCTGGGCAGATGATAAGCGAACAGACTTAAAACAATATTTATAATATGTACATGTACCTGTATTAAAAAGGAGGGAAACGAAGTACCTAAAAGGCTGGCAACATTGCCACGTTGTATGGTAATTCTGATCCTTTAGTAAGCCAGTCCTCTGGAGAACTGGCTTATTTTTTGGCCAACGAATCCGAATTACCAACTCCACCAACCAAGAGGCGACTCTTCGAAGAGTTGCCTAACCACTTGGCAATGTCTTTGAAAACTAAGTGGGCACTCCGGCACTCGGACCCAATGGCCGTGTTCAACCGTTTAATAAGTTATGTTCTTAACATACAAGTTTTACGTCAAGGAAAGTTAAGTATCATCCAAACTTGAAAATATCAGTCCTGCTTGGTGACCGAAATGGGTAATGGGTATGTTAGTTCTTTTCTTTTACAAATGAATGAATGAAACAAATAAATCATTCGTCACTCAAAAAAAAAGGAAAATATCTACGTACGATTTTTCCACAATTCAGACAGTTGGCGTGCCGCTAACATTTCACATAGATCTAGATTAACTGAACGGGATATTATCGGCTCTTCATTCATGAGCTTACAGGTAAAATGGCGACTTGGTTTCAGTTTAGGTTACTACGATATAACTTGGTGTAGGTTGTAGACATTTTCAATTTAAGAAACGTTTGATAGTATTTGATTTTATGCTTGATAGCAAAATCAAGTACAAAAGGAAATACTTTTTTAACTTACTTATTTATTTATTGGTGATGTTCTTCAGAGCAGTGGTGGCCCAGTGGGGCCGCGACTTACTGATCGTAAGTCGTAGGTTCGAACCCAGACAAGCGCTTGAGTTTGTGTAAATTATTCAATCACCACTGCTCTCAATACGGTTAAGGAAAACATCGTGAGGAAACCGGCATGTCTTAGAACCAAAAATTCGAAGATATATCGTGACAACTACCAAACCGCACTGGGCCCGTGTGGTGGATACAGATACAGCTCACTCTCTGTCACCGAGAGGATGATGATGATGACGTTCTTCAGAAATATCTGACGCTTAGTACTCGCAACTAACTCGTTTCCTTACAAACGAGTTCGTTGCGAGTACTAAGCGTCTAAGCGTCGTAGCAGGTGGCACTCTGTACTTTCTGCCTACCCCTATGGGAAGAATGCGTGAGTTTATGTAGATATGTCATTTATGTATCAAGGTAAAACAAATACCTAGACTTGAAACTCAGACTTGTAGGTCATATTTCGAGAAATAAGAGCAAACGTTGATAACATTGCCATATCGAGTGTGCCGAAATGTTCTTTTTTTCAAATAAATTAAAGTTTCTTTAGAACCATTTTTTCGCAGAACTCCTATCAACCTTAAAAACAAGAATCTAGGCTAAGGAATGTCTTTCTTTAGATCACACAATGGAATAACTATGTTAATTTATGACAAATCTTTGCAAAAATACCTCCCATACCTTAAGCTCTGCGTCGATGTCGTAGATTCATTGAATTTAGAGCAACTTTATGTTGTGACATATGTAGTTGCGCGACGGTGGAAAAACCGTCGCTAAAATTTTGATCGGAGGATATTTTGAGGGTTGCTTTTAGTACCTACACGAGTAATGTTTAAAGCGTCCTGTGGGGGTTAAAATGCGTAGCACACTAACGGTAGCAATGGCTGCTATTTTGACAGTTCAACAACATCCATTGCGTTATTTACGTTGTTGAGCAGACACATTTTTCGGACATATGAAGCAATGGATTAGCAATATCCGTCAAAATTAATCAGGTTGTGATTGATACTGTGTTACGCACATACGTTGATGTATTTTTTAACCAGCACAAGCTTGTTATCAATTGTGTGTTTTGTTAAACTTGCTTCCAAAACTTGCTGATTCATTCACTGTGTTAATATAATTTTGTCGTCTCCTAAATCAGGTCCTCAGTCTTAACACACACACATCAAACTGACAGACAGACTAATGATCAAATCATATAATTTTCCTCTACAAACATGGGTAAAGTTGTATAAAGAGGTTTTACATACTATTTGTTTATTGTTCTCCATGCTCTGCCACAGAGGAATGTATAGTTAAATAAATCTTGATTTCGTGATCTGCAATCCCCAAAACGACTAGACCAGCTGCTGTTACTAAAATAATACTCGTAAATATACACCGTGTTCCGGACGATATACATAAACTTCGACCAGATATTCAGACCATGGAAATAAGCACTTTTCAGTATGGACACATTAATGAGTTCTTTATTTTTTGTTAGTTTTCATACAAACTACTATACCTTGACGTAAATCACACCCGATATGCATGCCTCTTTATCTCTCTATCCGGAGCATTTTATAGATTTATCATTTTAATTGCATTAAGTGGCAACAAGACCCTTTCATAGCATAGCTCAATGAAATTTCATTAAATGAAATCACAAATATCTTTGTAACGAAGCCTTTTTAAGCTTTGTTAGAATTGATTTGTAAAAGCTATAGAAGCGTTTGCTAAAGTTTATGGATAACGTGAAGAACACGTTGTATAGTAAACTGTGTCTCATTCAAGACTTGACAGCTTAACACCAGCGGGTCTAGACAAGTGCCAATCACTTTATCTTTTCGTATTTCTACAACGTTTCAACAGGATTGACATAGGTTTCTCGGTAGCTTATATCAGATTAATACATTTTTGACTTTTCCGTCTTAGTTAACGCTGACGTCACTATGTCTAGGAATATGGTAGTAAAAGTAATTTTAAACAGAAAAACAGTCCAAAAACATTACGGATTGACTGTGTAAAAATCTTACCGTGAAAAACTTAGGTGGAGTGAGCTGTGTGGAATGATAGCTCACTTTAAGGGAACTTCAGTAAAGTTTTCACAGTGAGATTTATGCAGAATAGCCCGGCAATTCCTTTGTGCTAATTACTATTCACATCACGGATTCTGCCCGCGAATTCGTCCTCGTGAAATTCTTGTTCCCCCGACCCACCCCGTCGCACTGCTATTACTGTGTTTTCGCTTACCGTTCTTTCTGACTTTTTATCTTTTTGCTTGGTTCTTAAAGGTCCTACCGTGATGTTAATAATAGTAATAGCCTATAGCCTGGAGGATTCGGCTATCAAATGTAAAAAGAATATTTCAAATCTGACTGGTAGTTTCAGAGATTAGGGTGTTCAAATAAAATAAAAACAAAACTAACTCTTCAGCTTGAAGCTTAGTATAGATTAAACAAATAGTTCTTCAAAGACACCTTAGTTAATGTTCCTTCAATTTAAGTTCAATCTATAAACCTAACCAGGTATGAAGAAACAGACACCCAAAAGCTCAAACCCATAATTCTTAAAGAACAAAAAATATTACCTTTTGAGCCTTAAACCGAGGTGTTTCGCCATCCGGGACTGAGAGGAAAATAAAAGAATTTAAACTTCGGCTTATATGGAATTTGGGTCGGACAGTTGAAGATGGATGGGTGTTCTTTGTAGTGTGTTGTCTTGATTTTGGTTTAAGAGTTGGCTGTTGGATATGTGTAGACTAATCTGGTAGCTTTGTGCATAAATTATTAGTAAAAAAATAAATAAGATGGGAATAAAAATAAATGAAGTAATTATAGCCACTGTAAACACCATTATATCTATGAAAAACACCAAGTTACCGTGACCAAGTGAAACAATAGCGATAGCTATAAAAAAAAATCCATGTAAGTATTGAGCATATACTTAACACACTAATTGTTAAATAATTGTTGTTTGGTTGTGTGTTGTTGTTGTTGTTTGTGTGTTGTTGTTGTTTGTTTGTTGTTGTTTGTTCTATGATTAAGGTTCCTTGTTAAACGAACAATTTGTTACAAATCACATTTTCTTCTTCCATTCTCCCCTGTCAACCGTCAGGTCACTATTATTCACTTTCTTCTCTGTCATATCATTCCTCACACAATCCATCCATCTTTATTTTGACCTGCCTCTCCCTCTCCATCCATCAACATTTATATTCATCACTCTTTTAGTCATGCGTTTATTCCCTGCAGTCATTGCTCATTATAAATATGTATATTATATGGTTAGAATTCATGGATATGTAACCAAGATAGTACGGACGCCAGCAAATCAAGTTACTACAATCTGTCAATTTTTTTTAATAGATTTTCAACTTTATCGTTAAAGCATTAAGGTTCAAGGTTGATTGGGAAAATTTGACAGTTTCGGGTAGCTTGACCTGCTGGCGTCTGTACCTACATACAACAGAGGTCAAAATAAAATAATTGTTTTCCTCAAACTTTCTCTTATACCATCTACATGTAACCGTGCCTTTTTAAATAATCTGCGCGACCCATTTTATTTTTATGGGACTATTTTGCGAGTTCTCTGGAAACGTAAAAACCCAAAACTCTCGTGTATGAGTATGGACACATGTCAGACGATTAACTGGAGTTTTATGTTACTGGAAACGTTACTTACGTATATTTTAAATGCAGTGTGGCAGGGTGTTCGACGCGCATACTAAGACCATAAATGAACCACATCATGATTAGACCCCCCCAGTGTAGAAATTATTCGTCGGTTATCAAAAATAAAATCTGCTGTATCATAGAAAAGTGCAATACTTAAGCGGTCAAAATATATGGCAGAGCTAATATGTTCTAATAACCGGCGAAAAATTTCAGAATCAGAATCATGTATGGAATCCATGGTAACAGGTTGTGCATCGATGTCTCTGCCACCCTTTTCTATACGAGAACAGCCTGTCGTATGTAAAAGTTTTTGGTTCTAGGACATGTCGTTTCCTCACGATGTTTCAATCACCGTTTTGAGAGCAGTGGTGATGAAATAATTAACACAAAGTAAAGTGCCTGCTTGGGTCGAACCCACGACCTGTAACTCGTAAGTCCGGCTGTTACCACAGGGCCACCACTGCTCGTAACAATAAAATCAAAACCTTGAGTCTAATTAAATAGTCGATATTTTTAATATGTTAAGAAAACTAGGTTTTTGTTAGCACGATAGTGAAAGAAAAAAAAATATTTTTTTTTTGTCACAGAAACACGTGCATACAAAAAGATAATTAACTCATGTAATACAACAACAGAAAAATAGACGCCTGCAGGTCAACCTATCCGAAACTGTCAAATGTTCCCAATCAACCCTGAACATTAATGCTTTAGCGATAAAGTTGAAAATCTATTAAAGAAATTTGACAGATTGTAGTAGCTTGGCTGCTGACTCTGACAAGAAGGTGGAATCATATAGCCACATTCAGACATATAATAACTCATGTCAACTATGAATGCTACTAAAAACTAACTCCAACTATGTATTTGTTTTAAAAGTAACAGAAGTGGAACCTAGTAGTAGTAGTTAGTAAAATATAAGACACAAGTCATTATCAAGTTTTATCTACTTATATTTTTGTTCAGCACTTCGCGTGGACCGAGTTCGTGATTAACTAGCTTGAGCGGGCACTGAGACTGTGGACTTCCTTTAAATGAATGAATGAAAGAAATTTTCATCATAACTACAATAAAGAAAGAAAAAAATATGAAACAGGTGCATATAAAAAAGCCAGTAATAAATAAATATTTATTCAAAAATAAAAATTGGTAAAATGCGATATAAATCTTAGAAATAATATAGGGGTAGGTGTTTTTTGTCATGTATTTTCTGGTGTACTATAAAGTATATGTGTATAAATAAAATATTAAAAATATGATGCTGTCACAGTTATTTTAGCTCTGACAGCAGCAACCTTATTGTAACGAGAATAAAGATCACAATGATTTTTTCAATAGCAGCAACCCAACAGTAACGTTATTTGAATGACAATAAAGATCACTGTGGACAGTGATGCAAAATGAAAGATAAAATACGTAACTGTGAACAGACTGTTGTAGTGGATTCATTATTCTCTATTCTGATTTATTCTGACAGTACCATAGTCTTCCGACCCACCCCAACAGCGCACAGGAACTTAAAACACTTCCCAAGTAGTCCGAAGTATATCGTGCTCACTGTGAGAATGCAACGCAGAACTTTGTGGAAACAAACGGAAAAACAACCCTTATTTGAATATTAATGTGGACATTAAAAGTTTTTATTGCTTGAAGTATTTTATCTTGTCGTTGTGGCGGTTGTTTCTAGAAACGGTTGATGGTACAAAACATTTTTGTAGTAGGTATAAGTATGTGGTTGCGTACAGGGCCGTCTTTCAGCTATTAGAGGCCCTGGGCACATTAGGATAATGGCCATAATAAAGCACTATTTTGTTGATTAACTGATGATTCTTTTAAAACAGTTAAATTTAAAGGAATATAATTATATTATATACCTAGGTACAATTATTATATATTGAAATTTACTAAACATGCTGTATTCGGTAAGCCTGATTTTCAGGCGAGAGTAGAGTAGCTATCTATTTGAATAGGTATCTATTTATGTTTTATAATTTGTATGGTGTACAATAAAGAGTATTCTATTCTATTCTATTCTATTCTATCGGTTATCGTTTAATAATGAATAGGGGGCCCCAATCCATCGTGGGGCCCTGAGTACGTGCCCAGTGTGCCCAGTGGGGAAGAGGCGTCTGGTAGCGTATCTTACTATTTTGTGCCACCCAGCAGCGTTCTTAAAATCTAACTTGGTTTTCGTACGTCGTTTTCGGGTGACCACTAAAAATAAATCAGAGGAGCAATTATTTTCTTATAGTACTGCACCTGAGCCTCTCATAACAAGAAAAGACCGATTTCCGTAATTAAAAACGTTCAAAACCTAGTCGCAATTTCATCTCAGCGACAATAAATGCCAGAAACTTGTCAAAAATGTAGGGAAATTAGAGGTAATTTTGGCAGATTGATACTGTGATCAGACAGTGAACGTTCTTAAAATTACGAGAATTGCTCCCCAGGTGTAAGCTTCTCAATATGACTTATTTTTTTACGAAATTAATGATCATAGGTGTACATAAATAACAGTTTGTGCAAGTGCATCTACTAGTATCTAAACAAGTGAACTCCCTTATATAAGGGGTCATCAACCTCTCCTTATGTCAACTACCGCATACAACGATAGAATAGGGTATTTGTCCACTTTTATTGGCTATCAAAATGTCTTGCGAAATTAAGATTACGTGCAAGGCAAGTATCTGGATAAGGACGTAGGATAATACGTTTTAAGTATAGGAAAGTAGGAGAACAGTGATACAAAGAAAAGAAAGAAAGAACACATGTTGGCCCAGAGGTAACGGCCTCGATTTACAAGTTATAGGTGGAGGACTTGAATCCAGGCATGCATTTGTGCAACTTATGTCATCACCACTGCTCTCAAAACAGTTAAGGAAAACATTGTGAGGAAACCGGCATGTGCTAGTACCTATTGATGTGACATCCACCATCCGACACCGGGTCCGCGTGATGAATTACGGCCCACTCCTTCTCACAGAGAGGAAGCATGTGTCTCAGAAGTGGGGATAGGTAGATCTTATAATAATTACACAAAAGAAGTTTGGAAGGCATAGTTGAATGGCCTTGCCAATAGGTCAACTCTTCAGTTCTATTTTGAATTGTTAGGGCCACTTCTAACAAACAAACACAGGCTCCTAAGGGTTCTAGCGAGGTGTTAAGTAAGTATATATAGCCCATAGCCTTCCTCAAGAGGCAAAAAGATTTTGGGTAGTTCCAGAGATTAACGCGTTCAAACAAACGAACACAGTCTTCACCTTTATTATTAGTAGTAAGTATAGATTTAATTTAATTTTTCAATGCTTTTGACTTAGATTTCACTACTTAATATCTACATTATTTTTATTCTGGGTTCCCAAAACAATTTACCATTCCATCCTCCTCTCTATCCCTTCTTATATTCTCACAATACATCCACATAAGGGCTCCGAGTGCTCATTATGGCATCCATATTGGTAGCTCGTTATCTGCCAGGCCGTATGCACGACTTTTCTGTGAGATACTGGAAATAAAGAGGTATTGTGGGCCCGTGTTGTGGTGTGCAACGCCATGACGATAACGGGAACTGGTAAGGTTGTTGTGGTTAAGTGGGTGCCGTTTTTTGGAATTGAAATTTGGTCACTTTACCAAATTCTCGTGCAAAAATTTCAAAGTAAATTTAGAAATTTCTTCGTCCGCGTGAAATTTCTTGCTCCCCCGACCCATCCCGTCGCGTCACTTGGTTTTCTTTTCGCTAGGCTCCTTAGGTCGTAGTGTTATAAAAAGTACCCTATAGCCTTCCTCAAGAGTTGTGCTACCAAAAGAAAAAAATTTTTGTAAAATTCGACTGGTGTTTCGAGAGATTCGCGCGTTCAAACAATCAAACTCTTCAGCTTGTTATTAGTATAGATTTCAGATATGAAGAAAGGAACAGATCTTACGATTCTGATTTTAGTTCGATTAAATCTTGATAAAAATGCCTTTATCACATTTCAGGAGCCAACCCTGTGACGTGACTAAGTATATTTTAAAGGAATTACATAATATCCACTCTTAAAGAAAATACTGGCAATTACCCATGCGGAGTCCATCTGCAGCTAAACACATTCGGAAAGCAACAGATAGTTTTAAAATGGAAGATATCTCCATCTAGTGTCATATGTAGGTACGTATTATGACAGTTAACTTGGTTAGTTCAAGTAGTAATTAAAGTTTTTGAATAACATTAAACAATAGTTGAATTTCATAAATGTTCTGAAAAATTCTAAATCAAAAGAATTAAACATTGTTTTGATTTTTGTAAGGTATCTATGCTTAGCGCCATCTAGCAACATGAAACGGTACTAACAACATGCTTGGTTCTTTGTTGATGTACTTACATCAACAGTACAGATGAAAGTCGCCAGATGGCACTGTTTCAATTTAATTAATCTAGGCACTTTATCATAGCTTGATGAATATCGTTTAGGGCTACAGAACACAGGCCTTATTTTATAAGTAACTAAATAATGAGAAGAATGATAATTATTTAATACAAAAATATCAAATGGTATCAAGGTTGCATGTATATGTTCACGGGCCTATCGCAGTCTCCCTACTTGATGCTCTCTCTCGAGTTTGGGGCCACTCGCTGGTCTTCGGGGTATCAGATTTGCTTCAGCAAGTCTTCTTCTCACTGTACTGTCACTAATGTAGTCCCTTCGGGTCTGAAGAAGCTGTTGCTGGACTTCAACTGCATTAAGGTGGCGATTTCTCAACACAGTGGAAACAATATAACGGTCTTCTCGGGCACTAGTACACCTGGGTCTGCCATTATTATTATTATTGCCGTTTCCTCAGATGGTTTCCAGTCTCTTCGTAACTTCGCTTCACCTTCTGGACCATAGGAATTCGGTAGTTAAACAACATAACCCCATCGAGTTTGGGCTCGTATGCTTCGTCTTGACGAGTACTTTGGTGCTAGATGGTAACCAGGGCCTGATGATGGAGCTGCAAGATGGCCATAGGAACTCGGTAATTAAACCACACAACCCCATTGAGTTTAGGCTCGTTAGATTTGTCTTGACGAGTACTTTAGTGCCAGATGGTAACTAGGGTCTGATGATGGAGCTGGAAGGTGGCCATAGGAAGTCAGTAATTAAGCGACACAACCGCGTCGAGTTTGATTCGTCTTGATGGGGAATACGATTAATAATAAATGATATTAAAATAAATAAATAAACCTGGGAATGAATGAATTACTTAAAGGACAATGGCCAAAAGTCGTACCAAAAAGTCTCATGCACCAAGATCAAAATATTATGGTAATTATTTTAATATATTTTTACGACCCTACGCGTCAGGGATTAATTAATTAAATTAATTTAAAGTATAAAAGTGTTGAAATCGTTTTATTCCCTTTACATGACGTTTCGTTTCAAATGATATGATTAATATAACCTTGAGTTTTGGAAGTCATGATCACGTCTTTCAAAAAACGTAAAAAAAATATATTTTGCCGATTCTACATTAATTAAAAATAACTAGAATAAAATAGAATAGAATTTTTATTTAAACGATTATCATTTTTTTAGAGCAATAATGGCATGGTATTCAGTTTATTTCGATTTTTCAAAAATCTCCGAAACCCGGGTTTTGTTTACAAAAAGAACTTTTGTAGGGTTAATATGAAAAGTGTAGTCTATAAAAAACAAAGTTTGACTTTGATGCAGCATGGTACGGGATTCCATACATCCATGAGCATTGTCTTTTCATATTAATAATTATTTGAATTTATATCAAAATACTAAAAAGTTAAAAATGAAATGAATACAAAAAAAAAAAAAACTTATTAAGAACAAGCTTTTAATATTAAGACCTTAATGTACAGACGCCAGCACATCAAGTTACTACAATCTGTCAAATTTCTTTAATAGATTTTCAACTTTATCGGTAAAGCATTAAGGTTCAAGCTTGATTGGGAAAATTTGGCAGTTTCGGGTAGCTTGACCTGCTGGCGTCTCTACATACCATATGCTGATAAATAAATGTTTCATTATTTTTATTTTATTACTTGTTAATAAAAAGAACTAAAAAGTTAAAAATAATTTTAACCTGATAAGAAAAATACCATTATATATAACCTACATTATATTATAACCTACATTGCAACCTTTAACGATAAATGGACACGAACCCTAAAACTTTACACCATGTATTAAATCTTTGCCATTGCTATCACAGACCCAATTTTTTATAAATAAATGCGTGATACATTGTGATTGCAAAAGAAAAATAATGGACTGTGTAATATGCTAAATGGTTTTTAATGTTCCATTAAAATGTAACACGGTTTTATTTATAAGAAAATTCGCTCAGCCACTGCGCCAACCGTGTCGTCTTTTGACTACGCTGTACCTACTCGTATGTGTATATTTTTGTGTCCTTTTTTTATTTATAATTTGCGTTTTGTTTGTGCAGAATAAAACATGTTTCTTTCTTTCAGTGAGAGGCTAGAAGGCTAGTGCAGCTAGGGAGAAAAAAATATCCTATGTGTTAATCCTTCTTTATAAACTATCTACGTCCCTTTAATCCTAATCCGTTCAGTAGTTTTTGCATGAAACATCCATCCATCCATCCATCCTCACAAACTTTCGCGTTTATAATATTATAGTAGGAGTAGGATATTTGATTTTTAACTAATCTAATAAAAAGATAATAATAAATAAATAAAATGCAGTGGTAGCCCAGTGGTAACGGCCCCGACTTACAAGTCGTAGGTCGTGGGTTCGAACCCAGGCGGCTTTACTTTGTGTAAATACTGCATAACCACTGCTCTAAAAACGATGAAGGAATCATTGTGAGGAAACCGGCTGTCTGCCTCAGAACCAAAAATTCGAAGACATGTGACATCTACTAACCCGCTGGGCCCGCGTGGTAGATTACAGCCCACTCCATATCACCGAGAGGAGGCCTGTGTCTCAGTAGTGTGGAAATTATAGGTTGATTATGCATCATTTCGACTGGGGATGCCAACCCACCTACGATACTTCCGGTATTGCAGAAGTGCTTAGGCGGGGGTGACCATAACTTATTACCTACTATCAAATAGGCCACGTGGTGTTCCACTTAATAACGTGAAAAAAAAAAAACTCGCCGACTGCATAACCTCCTCCATTTTTACAAGTCAGTTGAAACGTTTTATTGAGGCAGCAATTACTTAAAACTTGAATTAAAATCCTTCAAACCGTTATTTATTCTTAGATCAGCCTAAAACAGTTATAGGAACAATTAGAAATGATTGTAAAATACTCGTAAAGTCATTTGATAGGCAATTGTACAAGTTGCCGTGTTTAACAGCTCAAATATAGCCTAAATACATTTATATTTTATTACTTGTTATTTTCTTATACCTAAGGAATTTATTTGTCTGTCTGTTGTATGCCAACCAGACGAAAATATCTTGTATATTTTTGTCTGGGGAAATACCTCATCATTTCTGTCGCGAGACGTCAACAGCTGGCTATAGGCCTCCCCTACGTGTCGCCACATTGACCAGTCCTATGCTTCTTGCATCCAGCAAATTCCTGCGGCTTTTAAAAGGCCATCGGTCCACCGTGTGAGAAATAAATAAAAAGAAAGGAGAAGTATGTAATGTGACTCGTACAGGAACACCACAAACTAAATTAAACACAATCATTAAAATATACATAACTTACTTACATAAACTTACTATCAGCCTGCATCAGTCATCAGTTGGGCAAAGGCCTTTCTCTCACCATGACTTTTAGTGATCTACCTACTAAAAAACGATATTACATCATCATCATCATCTGCCTAGCCTTTTCCCAACTATGTTGGGGTCGGCTTCCAGTCTAACCGGATGCAGCTGAATACCAGTATTTTACATGGAGCGACTGCCTATCTGACCTCCACAACCCAGTTACACTGGGTAATACGATACCTCTTGGTAAGACTGGTTGTCAGATTTTCGGGCTATTGACGACCCGTAACGACTGTCACAGATTCACGAATGACAGTAAAAAAAGTAGTACACACAAAAAACGATATTACATATAAAAAGAAAATAAAAAAAACCAGAATGTTCTGTACGAGGCCTAAAGGCAGCATCTCAGCATGATGCTGCGACATTAAAAAAAAGTGTCGCAGCGCTGGTGTTCTGATAGCATCTAAGTACCTACTTACTACCATCAAACTATTTCTTTCATTAGTAGCTTTCGTGTGTTCTGCCACCGAAAAAGCCCTGGAATTGGCAAAGTTTTGGGAAAACAACATTGAAAATACAGTCGTGCCAGCGTCACGAAGAAGAAGAAAAAGTAGCGTTGGTGTGTTCCGGTTTGAAGGGTGCCGGTGTAATTAATTATAATAATAATTATTTTTTCATAGCCCTGTGTCATGAAACGT
Organism: Apamea monoglypha; assembly: GCA_911387795.2. Taxonomy (NCBI): domain Eukaryota; kingdom Metazoa; phylum Arthropoda; class Insecta; order Lepidoptera; family Noctuidae; genus Apamea; species Apamea monoglypha. Next base: position 13,276,607 of record OU426938.1, read on the forward strand.
GATTATTTTACTGACATTAATAGTCAAAGGGCACAGTGGTGGTTGTCCTATAAAACTTCTACCATCCCAAACCAACCACCAAAAACAGGCCTCTTGGAGAGGTACACTCTTCAAGACTGGGTTCCTTATTAAAATAGCTTCGCATCTGCTCTACTACTGGTACTACATATATGTCCATTGGTATCGAGGACTACTTACTAAAAGGTAGGTCGCCAGATTGTTTGACTACCATCATCTGCCTAGACTTTGCCCACCTATGTCGGGATCGGCTTCTAGTCTAACCGCTGCAGCTGCATACCAGTATTTTACATGGAGCGACGGCCTATCTAATCTCCACAACCCAGTTACTGGGTACGATACCCTTTGGTAAGACTGGTTGTCATGGTGGTTGACCTGGTGAAGGTTGCGGGAATCCGCTGGATGCGAGTCGCACGGGACCGGTCAATGTGGCGACACTTGGGGGAGGCCTATGTCCAGCAGTGGACGTCTATCGGCTGAAATGATGATGAAGACTGGTTGTCAGACTTTCGGTCTTCTGACTACCCGTAACTTCTGTCAAAGATCTACAAATGACAGTCACGACCAACGGCTTTACGAACTTTCCGAGGCACGGAGGGGTCTCGATATGTGATGGATGGTCATTTGGTCACCTATCCACAGACCGGCCAAATTTGCCTGCCTTCTACAAGCAACTTTTAACCGAAGCAAAGTCACCGCAAACAACAGGTATGCTAATAAAACTTGCTACAATTGAAACGATCCCACTTTATGTTGATAATAAACAACTGAATTTATGCCAAAACCCAATTTAGTGACGGACAGACGAACATTTTATGTGTTATACCGTAAAATTGGACTGTTAAAAATATTTAATAACTGTTCCTGTGCCTAATGTTGGGCCGGCTGTGTAGTATCGATCTGGGAACAGAGGAACTTGTAGAAATTATTTAACCATACTCCAATAACAATAATACACAGGTTAACCTTTAAAATTACGTTCAAAAGGAATTTTTAGAATCCTCTATTCAAGAGCTTATCGAAATACACATGCGCAACAAACTCCCCAGCAGCACAGGCGGTCTGTTTAGTTAGAAGAAATTGATTCCATACATCATCATCATCATCATATCAGCCGCACGACACCCACTGCTGGGTATAGGCCTCCCCTAAGGATCTCCACGACGATCGGTCCTGCGCTGCCTGCATCCACTGGCTTCCCGCGACCTTCACCAGATCGTCGGTCCACCTTGTCGGGGGATTCCATACAATAGTAAATAATTAGCATTGAGACACACAAAACATTAAATTAAATACAACAACAAACTCGAGACGAGGAGGGACCTAGCGATAACCACATATGTATTTAAATTATTACGTGGTAAGACCTACAATTCCGGTGTTTTGAAGGAGATACATCTAAATGTGCCTGACAATTTTGTATTGCGGCGCTGGAAGCCACGCTTACTAGCGGTGCCTCACGCACGAACCAACTTGCTCAGCAAAGCGCCACTGACGTGCGCCTTGCACGCACTGAATGACACTGCTGAAAGGATCGATATATTTATCTGCTCTCGGAATGAATTCACAAAAACAATATTATACGTGTTATGTTATTTAAAATAGTTATAAATAGGATAGTTTAAATTAAGGACCACGCTGACGCATTAGGAATTTTTCCCTGTAATGTTAGTAGTGTTTGTGATAAATAAATAAATAAATTATTTGCCATATGTCAGCTAGCATACGCCAATATACAAACAAAAACATTGAAAACTATACTCAAGCAGAAAAAATAAAATAAAAACGTTCCCCTTGTTTTAACCTCCAGCCATAAAAGGCCCGCTTACAATGCGATTCTAAAACTTTGTTTGGAAGTAATTTCATGGGCGACCCTGTATTATCATCATCTGCCTAGCTTTTCTCCAACTATGCCAACATAGGCCGGCTTACAGTCTAACCGGATACCATACTATTTTAATAGAGCAGCTGCCTAACTGACCTACCCACAGAGCGTGGTAACCACTTGGTAAGACTGGGCAATTATTATTAATTCAGTAGCCTGCTACGACCTGCTACGACCAATAAAGATTTGAATATTTTAGTATTTGACCTTCTTATCATGGCAATAAGTCAAGTCCCCAAAATAGAGAGCGAAGCGTGGATAGTCCAAGAATAGATTTCGAATGTACCTAGAAGTCAGAAACTGACCTCAAGTTTCAGTTTGACGTTACGTAAGTCAGTTGAGTCTAAGAAACGATGATTATAATCATAACTAGATGTGTTTAGCTTCTCATTAAAAAAAAAGGGATTAGTAATTCAATCAATCTGCCTAGCCTTTTTCCAACTATATTAGGACCGGCTTCCAGTCGAACCGGATCCAGCTGAATACCAGTATTTCACATGAAGCGACTGCCTATCTCACCGCCACAACACAGTTACTGGGTAACACGATACCCCTGGGTAAGACTAGTTGTCAATTACTGTTGGTCTTCTGACTATCCGTAACGACTGTCAAAAATCTACGAATGACAGCCGGGACCACGTGTATGGTCACCCACCCATGAACCGACCGCGCCAAGCGTAGCGTGCGGCTGTTATTATTTAGACTACTTTTCAATTACTACTTTATTAACTTCAAAAAAATATAGCCAAACAATAAAAACACTTCTAGCCTAGTTTCTGGGCCTAGTTTACATCTCAAATACCCTTGATGCGACATCCGATTTTATATTCAAACGTCATAAAAAGACATCTGTACGCGATTTGAGTCGTTTTCCCAACAAATAAATGAAGAAGAAAAACTGTGTGCTACCAAGTTCTGGCGTAAAACCCCTTTTTATTGGGCTGACTAGCGAAGGTCAATTGCGCGTCCTAGAAATGTGAGTGGTCCAATTATCGAGATGTAAGAGTTGTATTCTTATAATTTGTCAGGAAACTTGGGTGGCTTACCTATATCAATATACTTGTATTATACCTATAGAAATTCTCATATATATCTCGTGTTAATACAATTATACGTTGCACGTAAGCAAGGGAAGTTTGTAAGGCCAAATCTGGACCAAGATGTCCTTTAGAGGACTACAGGCCATCTTCAGCTTCAATCTATAATACTGGCTATCCTACCTTCGTTATTAATGGTTGTTTCATTACAATAACGCAGGTAGGATAGGTAGTGTCGTTAAAATTCAGTTAAAAGCTGATAGCAAAATACTCGTATAGGCAATTTGTAACTAGAATCGTCAAAAAAACGGGATAGATTTAAAAAAGCCGGGAAGCTGAAAGTAAATTTCAAAGAATTTATTTGATTGAAACCATTTACTTTTTAACTGACAAGGAGTCGGTCAGTTAGTCATAAAGTTGAAACTATGTAGTTGCCCGTTTCAAAACGTAGACCTCAATGGGGAAGTGCGGACACGAACCAACACGAACAACGTGGTGAAGCTTACTCCTTAACAGTTTGAGATTATCAGGACTGAAATAGAAAAGGAAGCCAATCGTGTTCTACAGTGGGACAACCCGGAATAAGGTAATAAAAAAGTAAGCAGTCATCATCTGCCTAGCCATTTCTAACCATGTTGGGGTCGGCTTCCAGTCTAACCGGATGCAGCTCAGTACCAGTATTTTACATGGAGCGACAGCCTATCTGAACTCCACAACATAGTTACTGGCTAATACGAAACCCCTTGGTGAGACTGGTTGTCAGATTTTCGGGCGTCTGACGACCCGTAACGACTGTCAAAGATACACGAATAATAGCCGGGACCAACGGGTTAACGTGCTTCCTAGGCTCGGAGGGGTCTTGGACCAACCGTGGCAAGCGTAGCTTAACCTGATCGATCGAACCATGCGGCTGTTATTACTTAGCCGCAAGCCCCAATAAAAAAGTAAGCAGTATTTAACAAAAAACGCTTCGACTCTTAACTCACTCCGCACTCCAAGACTTCCAGCCTGGCAATAAAACACAACTGCCACACTATGATAATAAACCGCAGATTCCTAGGGAACCACATATTGTTCTGTTTGTCCTTTATTTGCTTACAAGAGGCACTTGTACCCACTCCACGTTGCCGGACAGATGAAGGGTGCTCAAGATGGAGTGGACTGACAGTCGAGTGGAGAGCGCTTGATATGAGAGCATCAAATGTATAGGAATATTGTTGTAGGAAGCAGGATTGGTCAGTGTTTATTTTGGGAGGATATCTTTTTTTGTGTACCGGAATAGAAAATATTTTTAATGGGATGATACATCATCATCACCATATACAGATGCGATAAAAGCACATGATGATGATGATGTGGTATGTAAGCACCTGCCACCTAATCTCTTCACTACCCTTCGTTGACTGGTAGAGAATGCCTAAGTCCGACTTTGTACCGTTTTGTGCGAAAAGTTTAAATAAATAAAAAATATATATATGACTGCAATGTTCCCAATGCTGGGACACAGGCCTCCTCTCTGTGAGAGGGAGTGGGGTGTAATCCACCACGCGGGCCCAGTACAGGTTTGTTGGTGTCACATATCTTCGATTTTTTGGTTCTAGGACATGTCGGTTTCGTCACGATGTTTTCCTTTACCGTTTTTGAGAGTAGTTGTGATGAAATAATTCACACTCATAAGTCACGGCTGTTTCTACTGGGCCACCACTACTCTCAAAATTGAAATTAGAGTGGATTGCATAAGTAGGGGGCTCGTTGCTAAATAATAACGCCACGGGTCGATCGAAGTTTACGCTGCGGTTGCCGCGGTCGGTTAGTAGATGGGTGACCATCATTATGGACCTTCACTACCTAAGGAAAGTCACAGTCCTCATTCTCCGTCATGTCGGAGACTGGAGACTGGATTTTGATACAGAAAATGAAACAATTTTTGAAAGTTTTCTATCCAAATATCAAAACGCTTGTATTAATGAAAACTAAAACGGCTTTATTTAATTAGGAGTAACGAACCTTTAAAAATTTGTTGCCAACTCAGGGGCATATCTCGTAATTTTAAGAAAGTTGTGAACGTTCAACTTTCTCGTCTGGTCTGATCTCAGTCTCAATTTATCAAAAACACCTCTAAAATCTGACAAGTTTTTGAAATTGATTGACGCTGAGATGAGATTGCGACTAGATTTTTAATGTTTTTAATTACGGAAATTTCCCTTCATCAAACTATGTACATATCTACTAGAGAGAAGGTTAGACAGCTAATTATTTCAAACCTTGGATCGCACGACAAATTCTGCGTACATTTTCTCTAAACAAAGAACACGATATCATTCATAATTTATCACTTTCATCTCTTGTCACATAATATTTTTGTCGTGACGTCAGAACACACCTTATTAAATATTGTGACTGATAGAAGTGCGCTCCAGGGGGTCTGAGGATACGGAAATGTGATCTTGATGTGGGTCGGATTCGCATCCTATAAGATGCTCCGTCACAGACAGAGTGAGTATGTGCTTGCGTGTAATTAAATATTGGATCTATTTTATTAAAGGTACTGTTAAGGGTTCTAATGTCCATTTTTGGGTCCTATTAGAATACAGAAAGAAAGAAAGAAAATACGTTTATTTGCGGCAAACATGACGCATAAAAAAGAACATAAAAACACAAAAAAAAAGTAACAAGTTGGGGGTAAGCATGCGTCACATTCACGCAAAACGGCCATCGCTCAGCATAATGCTAAGACTCTATACGAGACAGAGCCCCAGCGCTGGTTTTCAGCGGCAGCCGGCCGGTAAATACCGGCAATACCGCTGTGGTATTTATTTTTTATGCAGAATTATGGTGAGATTTGCATTATGCTTTTTGGCCTCGCACAGGTCTTTTTTTTTGGTTTATTAATTTTGCTGGTGGTTTTTAATGTAACGTTGTTAGTTTTAAATGCTCCATTTTACTATCTGTATTTCCTTTTTCACGCGGTTGTTACCACTGGTCCACCGCTGCTCTTGACCTTTCACCAACACTCCGTAAATCCAATCACTCCCACATAAACTTGTCAATAATAAAATCCTGACAATTTCAAATGAAAAACAGGCAACAAAGTGATTGATAACACGAAGATATTAATATTCCTAGGAACCCGGCTGTGTTTACGGCTAACTTTTGTGTTTGCTTGCAAATTAGCTTGTGACGCGTGAAAACAAGTCAAGTTTTTTAAGGTTCCTTGCTAAACTGGTCCCCTGAAATATTTTGTGTCGCTAAAAATCGCAATGTATCCTGCAGCTGCTATACATTTTTGGGCTAAATATGAAAGGGCTTGTATGGAAACGAAATAACGTCGAATTAAATGCATTCGCGTTTAAAACAGCCGTATTTTTTCATTACTAACAAAACTATCAAAAGAAGCGTGTTTGTTAGCAATAGCTTGCCTGAATAAAAATGAATTAAAAAATTGTTGGAAAATTGGTTTTTGTACGTACTTTTCGGGTAACCGCTGACAATCAGCGCTGTGCTGTGGCGGATCCACTGCACAGCACTGATTTTCAGTTACGAGTATGTCTTAGCACTAAAAATTCGAAGACATGTGACATTTACCCACAGAACAGATTTTATCTGTTCTGTGCATCTACCAACCCGCACCGGGCCCGCGTGGTGGATTACGGTCCACTCCCTTCTCACAGAGAGGAGGTCTGTGTCCCAGTAGTGGGAACAGGCTGATGTGTATTCTAGTATACATATGTCAAAAAATGTCAACATTTTCTCCCTACAGAACCAAAATAATAAAACAGAGAATCCCGCCTACAATATATTTTTTATTTAATTTCCTACGGGCGGCGGTGACTAGTTTGTAATCAAATTCACAAATTTATATTCAATTTCGACGGTTGAATGCTAAACAGGAGGTATCTCGTGTTTACGCAACCCGTGTTTACCTTTGAATGAAATTATTTTATGACAGGGGACGGTAGTTATGAATTTTGGTTGCGAGGTTTTGATTTATAGGAAGTAGGGATTAGATTAGAATTTTAATTTTAAGGGTCAATGGACCATCTTTTTGAGGGGCCCGTGGCTAAATAATAACAGGTGCACAGGTCGATCGATCAGGTTAAGCTACGCTTACCGCGGTTGGTCTGTAGTTGGGTGACCATCTTTCCATACCGAGACCCCTCCGTACCTCGGAAAGCACGTTAAGCCGTTGGTCCCGGCTGTCATTTGTGGATCTTTGATAGTCGTTACGGGTAGACAGAAGCCCGAAAATCTGACAACCAGTCTTACCAAGGGGTATCGTATTATCCAGTAACTGGGTTGTGGAGGTCAGATAGGCAGTCACTCCATGTAAAATATCATTCAATTGCAGATGACGTAACATAACATAATATCGCGCCTGTATTCCCTGAAGAGTTAGGCAGAGGTGTATCTATAGTATACCCCGCAAGTTATGTTTTAGTCGACGAAGGGCGGCGACCGCGCACAAATCCAGACTCCAGGTATTACTAATATTAAAAAAAAAAACCCAAAAACTCTCTCTGTTCCTTTACTCTCATAGTCCGATGGGACGGTAATCCGACACGACCGGGGAGAGATCAGAGGGACAATTCTCGTAATTTTAAGAACGTCCACCACAGTCTGATCTCAGTCTCAATCTGTCAAAATGCCTCTAGTTTCCCCACATTCTTGCCAAGTTTTTGACATTTGTTTGTCGTCGAGATGAGACTGCAACTAGATTTTGAACGTTTTAAATTACGAGAATTGGCCTTCAGGTGCAGGACCAACGGCTTTACGTGATTTCCGAGGCACGGGGGTATCACACCACCAAATTCCAAATTCCGGACCGAACAAATTCTAACGTGATTCGAACCTAGGACCCGAGACCATCGGGGCAGTTATAACTTATAACACAGGGGTATTAGGCCTCACCCAAACCGAAACCGAAAGTCACGCGAATACACGACCGTCGCATTCATTTGTTTCTTTTTTTCCGGAAAACCGGAAAGCATTCTCTGTCAGCGCGACCACGCGTTTTGGTTCACCGAACAAAGACTGACATATGAACGCTACAATCGCGTATTCGCGCGACGTCTTTAAGTCAGGACGCAGGTGGACCTGCACTGTATATTATGAAATATACAGTGAAACTATATATTTCAGAGGGGCTTGTGGCTAAATAATAACAGCCGCACGGGTCGATCGATCAGGTTAAGCTACGCTTACCGCGGTTGGTCCGTGGATGGGTGACCATCTTCACATACCAAGACCCCTCCGTGCCTCGGAAAGCACGTTAAGCCGTTGGTCCCGGCTGTCATTCGTGGATCTTTGACAGTCGTTACAGGTCGTCAGTAGCCCGAAAGTCTGACAACCAGTCTTACCAAGGGGTATCGTATTACCCAGTAACTGGGTTGTGGAGGTCAGATAGGCAGTAGCTCCATGTAAAATACTGATATTCAGCCGCATCCGGTTAGACTGGAAGCCGACCCCAACATAGTTGGGAAAAGGCTAGGCAGATGATGATGACAGTGAAACTATATACAAACCGTACATTAAAATCTTGAGCCCACGCGAAACTATTGTTTTGTCATCATCAATCACATAATCATCGTCACCACCTCAGCCAACAGACGTCGACTGCTGGACATAGGCCTCCCCAAGCACCTCTACTTCGACCGGTTCAGCGCTTCCCGCATCTAGCGGATTCCTGCGACCTTCACAAGGTCATCGGTCCACCTTGTGGTCCCGGCTTTTCAACGCTACGTCTACGTTTATCAATCACATATTGCATTACAATTCTCCAGACCAACTCCCAGATAATCCTATAAATAACTTCTTAGCTCCTAGCCACAACGTTAAAGTACCTATAAACTAGACTAACCACACCCTTAGTACATCCACACTGAATTAAATTCCTAGCGAGCCATCGGTTCCATTGAATGCTCGCCTTTTGCGGGTGTTAGAATGAAAGGAATAGCATTTAAGGATATATTTATTTTTGTACAATTCTTTATACCAAAATAAATATTATTTAAAAGGTTAAGTAAAGGGATTTAAACAGATTGGAGTTACAGAAAGACTATGTTATTTTGTTTTGTTATTATTGGTGTTAATTTGGCTGAAAAAACTCTATGTTATAATATATTTAAGTATAAAGTTTTGTGTATAAGTTAGTACCATTATTATTTCAATAAATTCATATAAATTATATTTATAAATATTAGAATTTAAAAACATTTAAAATATAAAAAAATAGTAGCCCACCAGTATCGGGAACAGGGTCCAACCAAGCTACCGGCGGTCAGGGCTCCAGAGAGATTAACCTCCTGACAATGCGAGCCGTGTCCAGAACTACCACTTTCTGAATAAGCCCTTGATCCAGCTGTCCAACGAGAGCCTCTATAAGTGTTTATAATAGTTAGTAGCATAATTATTATGGTTGTGGACTCGTACTAAACTAATAGAAAAATAATAGTCCGCGACGTTTATTTTATTTTTTTAGATATTAGATTAAGAAATCACAATTGTAACCTGACCTAACCTAGTAAGCGGAGTTCCTTAAACAATCCTTAGACAATTCCAGCACTTTGCCAGCCTGTATCACGTTAAGCTTGCTCTATCCCAACTATGAAAGGATAATAATATTATCAATCTTGTTCGAGTATGAACGTAAACAAAGCAAAAGGAGTTTCTGCCTACCCCCATGGGGTAAGGCGTGAGTTTTTGTAAAGTCAGGAAAATTAATCGATCACTAACCCACTGTTATTCTTCTATAGTTGTATGAAATGACACGGCAAATTGACATAGGGTGTCTCACAAATTGACGCGCTCCTTACTTGTGGTAAACAAGTATACAACCACGGTGTGAATGTGTGCGTGCGTGCGTGCGCGCACATATACTTCCAACTTCGGCATTGTCTCGGACGGTACTGAAAGCCCCTGCGCCAACACACATTCACAGAGTATTTGTACACTTGGTTCGCTTAACAAATTAATTTCACTGACTGTATGAACCTATATTTAGGTACGTTTTTGCGTAAAAGATGCTTCGTCTTTAACGTGTTTTAGAGGCATATTCTAAAGTGCATCAAACAGCCAACAGTTTTAATTTCCGTCCATCTTTTCCTATTCTTACTGCTGGAAAAAAACATCCCAATAATATTTTAAATGAAATCGGCTGAAATCAGAATTTGTGCTAAAATTGTGCGGAACGAACCAATAAATCAGGTTGTTAGTTCCAACTCATTAGAAACGAATTAATTAATCGCCCACGAAAACTAACACGAAATCTAAATTAATATCACAGTGCAATTGCATCATTTATTTGTTTATCCAACCGCAATTAGTGGGAAAATGAAAATTAGAACATTTAGGTATTACATTACATAAAGAGCTCCAGCCTTTTTCCAACGCCAGATACTTTCGATCCGAGAAATAATTTTGAATTTTTGACAGTTCCTCCGTGCAAAATCTATCAGACGACAATTTTATTCCACGAACAAAAAATATCTTTAGATTGAAAAATCAGCCCCTAATTGATTTCCTACCACAACATATTTATAACAACTTGGAACAATGACTCAACGTGAAAATATTGATGATATCAGGATTATCATGCCATGAGCTTTTCTTCAATTTAGAATAAGAGGTCCATCGTCGAATCCGACTTGGCTGGACAGCGTTCGAAAACTACGCAATATCTTCTGGTCCCACATACCGCTGTGTCTCAAGACGAAAGTCTTTGACCTGAGCGTGTTGGCTTTATTAAAAGGCTGAAAGTGACCCAAAGGGCAATGGAGAGGGCTATGCTTAAAATTTTCCCTACGCGATCAAATCAGAAATGCAGAGAGCCGTAATAGAACCAAGGTAACCGACATAGCCCGAAGAATTGTCAAACTTAAGTGGCAGTGGGCAGGGCACATTTCTTGCAGAATACATGGCCGATGGGGCTGGTTAAAGGTTCTGGAGTGGCGACCGCGTAGCGGAAGACGTAGCGTTGAAACGCCTCCCACAAGGTGGGCCGTTGGTGAAGGCCGCAGGAATCCGCTGGAAGCGAGAAGCACAGAACCGGTCGAAGTGGGTAGGCCTATGTCTGGCAGTGGACGTTTTCCGGCTGAAATAATGATGATGGTGGTGATGATAATGAGTTTTTCTTTTAAAGCATAATACAAAAAAAAGCTGTTTTTATCGGCAGATTATAATAATAAAGGCAGGTTGTTCCATCGCCAGATAACTTTTATTCGAGGAATAAAATTGACGTCTGACAGTTTTTGTATGAAATAACTGTCAAAATTTCAAAATTATTCCTCGAGGAATAATTTTGTAATTTTGACAGTTGGTTTTTCAATCATCAGAGGGGTAATTTTCGTCATTTTAACAACGTTCACAGTCTGATCTCAGTCTCAATCTGTCAAAAATACGTCTAATTTCCCTACATTTTCACAAGTTTTTGACATTTGTTTTTCGCCGAGATGAGACTGCGACTAGATTTTGAACGTTTTAAATTACGAGAATACGGGCCCTGATTACTTTATTCGAATAAAGTTATCAGATGATTGAAAAATCAGCCCTAATACAAATATCCCAGATCTGCTTGACCCATAAACATTGATTATTATCAAATGCAAGGAATATAATTATGCAACTAGCACTGTCCGCGGCTTCGTTGGGTATCAATAATGTGTTGCTTAGAGGTGTAGGTACCACTCCTGTATTGAAAAGGAGGAATCTTTTTTCAATTTTTATGTTTTTTTTTTGCGCGGAACCATAACTAACTCTTTTTATAAAATAAAAGCAACTAAGCCTAAGGTACTCTTTATAACACCAGCGATCTGCCAGTGAAAGTCCCGTCAAAATTCAGACGTTTTCGAGATTAGTTGGAAAAAACAGACAAACATTTAAAAATTGTTTTTTGTTCTAAGTACCGTATATACTTTCATAAGCATTTAGTAAAAAGCTGTTATTTAGACATTATTTAATTTATTTTATGCATGTATGTACATACTATGTATGTATGTATAGATCCGGTTCGAATCTGAATAGATAATATAGCTAACTCTGTGGGTTACTATCGGATAGGGATTCACAGCGGTTAGGGCTGGTGTACAATGTAACAGTGAATCTAAATTGGCAATTATATATATCCATCGAGCAATCAGTACTATTATTTGATTTATTTTGTAATCTCAACATCATAAACAATACGAATGTATTGTATTCGTCGTTATTGATATCCACGAATCAAAATAAAACAACGCACAAAAAAACACAAAAAAACAATTCTTTTGCCAGTATTTTTTATTAACCTGGAAGTCTATAAGCAAATGAATCAATCAACTCAGCCTATCGCAGTCCACTGCTGGACATAGGCCTCTCCTATGCTGCGTCACAAACTGTCCTCCGCCTTCCGCATCCAGTCTGTCCCAGCCACTTTCTTAAGGTCGTCCGTCCATTTAGTACCGCGTTTCTAGTACCACCATCTTGCGTAGCGTGGGACGACCCCCAGCGTCCTACGCTTGTCGATACGCGGTCTCCACGCCAGGACTCATGGACTCCACCGGCAATTGGTCCTTCAACAAACATGGCCAGCCCACTGCCAATTCAGTTTGCTTACTCTGCAAGCTATATCGGTAACTCCGGTTATTTTCCGGATAATTTCATTTCTGATTTTATCCTTCAAAGAAACTCCGAGCGTAGCCTTAATCTTGAATTTGTGAACCGAATGAATAATTAATAAATATTGTATCTATCTGCATTGCAACCCCATCCTTACCCAAAGCGCGTAGGTACAATAACATGTTACACACTATTTACAACTATCCAGATTTAGATAACAATGTTATCTAAATCTAGATAGTTTCAGCTCATTGAAGCTGTGTCGGCTCCATCCGATCTCTCTATAATGTATTGTTAAACTGTATTTACGAGTTAGTTGAAGATTTGGGTTTGTAGGTTTGGAAGTCTATAATTGGACGCAATTTTTGGAGATATTCTTACTTAATCAAGTAAAATGTTTTATTTTTATATATTATGCCATTGCATCGTGTGCCTACATATTTGATTACAAAAGCTATGTATTTGTCACAGTATAACTATGAACATCGTTAGTTTATAATCTATCTCGCGATATTATAAACTATCGAAAAAATGTGAACTGCAACAAACCATTTACAATTTAAACCATTATTTTTCAATAGTTTATAATCTGTCCATGGCAAACCGACATTATTTTTGTGGTCAGGTATCAAAGTTTCATGCGATTGGTCAGTTCTAGCCTAACCTAACCCACCAAATCACCACACCCGCCAAAACCGACACATCAGGGATCACGGTTCACAATTTTACGGGTGATAAATCGGACAGATTGTGAATCCTGTTGGTAAATGCAGGTTCGTTCACAATTTGACGGTCTGACATGGATAGTTTATAAACTATCGGAAATGAATATGTTATATTGTCAGCAGCATGGTAAACATTTAGCGACAGTTTACAATCTAGATAGCTTCGAGATACATTATAAACTAATGGCGTTCAAAATCATACGGTGACATATATAGGTACATATGTGGATTTTTTTTTCTTTTTTTTTTTCTTTACCTAATCACTTACAACTATTATTACAGTATTTATTATTACAATAGTGAAGCAAACCTAATACTATCAACTTACTTTCTAAAACTTATTACATATAATGTTATCCTTGTGAATTCACTCAGTGCACAGGCAAAAATGTCCATCTCCTCTGCTACAAGGTTAAGAGTGCGAAGCGCCCGCGTCAGGGGCGCCTCATTCAATAGATTAGTGCGGCCACGAGGTACAGCCAGCAGCTGAGGCCGTCGTCGCCGCCACACATATCTGTCGGGCACACTCAAACACACCAACTCTAATATGTTGGCGTTATGTATCTTGCCTCTAATTAATTTAAATAAATATAAGACAAGCGATGTGCCATAGCTAGGTAAGAAGCAAATGATTGCCATTTGTCTCTTGCCCAGTTAATTTTAAGACCACATATTTTGTACACCTTCCTTGAACAGTAATAAAGCTCGTTTGTATAAGCATTTACTTTTGAGTAGCCGTGAACGACTGGCTCAAATGTTTTTGGTAAAAAACTAGAATTTCGCTTCAGATTTATCTATATGTGCCTAAGTATCTCCTAACAGCTTTCCAACTTCTGTTCACCTATTCAAATTACCTTTAATATGCTATACGTTAGTACTATTAGCTATTCTGTGTTTATACAGAAGTTTACCAAAACGTGCGTAATTATATCGCGTTATCGAAATCTAGATTGGTCTGGTTCAGTGATCCGTCGCGGTTTCATCCGGATTCGGCGATTGTGAAACTATTGGAAAGTTGTACGAAATAATGCGCTGGAATGTTGCAATGGAAATAAAGGAATCGGTTGAGCTGTTGAGCTGTTTATCATTATTGGGAAATGGCGAAGGAGTAAGTAAAAGGAGAAGGTGTTAAAGCAGTGGTAGCCCAGTGGCAACGGCCTCGACTTACGAGTTGTAGGTCGGGGTTTCGAACCCAAGCAGGCGCTTTACTTTGTGTAAATAATTTCATCACCACTGCTCTGAAAACAGTGAAAGAAAACATCGTGAGGAAACCGGCATTTCCTAGAATGAAAACATTGTAGACATTTAACATCTACCAACCCGCACTGGGCCCGCGTGGTAAAGAAAACAAAGAAAGAAAGAAAATGCATTTATTTGCCACAAACTAAAAGATACACAATACACCAGATACATACATCAGATAAAACAAACAATAAAAAAAAAAAAAAAAAGATTAAATAAAAAGTGTGAAGTCCGATGTAAGAAATTAGCAGGAAAAGTGTGGTGTGTCAAAAAAGGCCCAGTTCAGCAAACAATGCTAGACAACTAGTGCCTGGCGGTGGTTTTCAACTGGACGTGATGTGTGAGGTGACGGATGTAAATCAGTTTTATACTGGAACGTGACGTGATGGGTAGATTATAGCTCACTCCCACTCGAAGAGAGGCCTGTGTCCCAGCAGTGGGAACATTATAAGCTGATTATGCTAAGAAAAAGGATCGGATACGTTTAGTAGATGACATTGTAAGCATTTCGACGTGACTTACGAGTCGTATGTTGAGATGACCTAGTAGGTCTCACCTTTCAAGATAGTGTGGGTTCAAGTCCGGGCAAGAACCAATGTGACTTCTTCAAATCATTATGTATTTTCTTAGTTTATCTTGGGCTGACGGTTGTTGGAACAGCCGTGTATAAATAATACATTAAGCTTTATTTCATAAAAAAACAGAACTTAGTATTGAAATAGAGACCTTCAAAATGGATAGTATGACTTGAAGTCTGGATACGGAAGACTGAAACAAGAACCAAGAACTGTGAAGCTACTCTGGTAAGGCAAAAGTCCACCACTAATTTGCAGGAAGTTTATATTTTGTAAGATGGTCCTGGGTTCGATACCCAGGTCGGTCAAAGTTTTACAGGGTTTTTTCATCAGGAATAGCCCGGAGTCTGGAATTGTGCAAGGTTGTTTTCAATAGGCTCGCATGGTACTTAACATAACTGGCGAAATATGGGTATACTATAGTACACAGAAGTGTATTATAGTACACCCATATTTTGCCAGTAAATGCCTGAAATCCTCGAAGGGTTAGCCAGAGGTTAGCCGTGATGTTATACGTAAAGTTTTTACGCAAAACCCATAAAAAAATGGTCTATCCAATAAAAATCAATTCCAACATTTAAGCTGCAAATTGAAATCATAATCCTCTTTGTCAAACCGAAAGCAAACTAAATAAATAACAAAATGGTGTCAATAATATAATTTAATAAATATCGGCGACGCCTGTTGGTCGTCCTATTTGTCGATCAGCGATCTCGATCAAAGGGCTTTCAGAGATCCTTTGAGCACACAAAGCGAGATTAAGCGTAGCGGGAAAATATCTTAAGGAATTCGCAGAATTTGGACAAACAAAGCAATGACACAAAAGTAGATAGGTACAGAAGGTCAGCTCTATAAAGGTATGAGGAACAGGGTGTAAAGTTCACTAATTCTCCATTTCAAAGGGAGGATCCTTCGACCAGACAGTGTCTGGTGGGCTACTGTCCGACGATTGTTTTTTTTTTTTGGAATGCCATCTTATCAGTTCAACCTAGGAGGTTGTAGTTTGCTTAACCGGACTTATCTGTTGATGCCTCAATAAATTAAGGCCTCCAGCCACGGCTTAAAAAAACACTTAAAAACTAAGCGACTAAGGGCACCCCCTGTGGGGTACGGAAACCGACGATTGAAGTCGGGACGTTGTATAATGTGCGCGCCGCGCGGTAAATTCTGCTTGCGCGATGTCGGATTTTGGGCGACCTCAGTATGATGCGTAGTTCGCATGTGGCGATGTAGATGCCACCACAGGCATCGCCGTGTGTTTTCGCTAGTTGTATGGAGCCGACCTTCTGTACCTATCTATTTTGTGGTACTGATCCCTTGGGGAGACATGGCCTCGAAAATGGCGATAAAAACGATTATAAGGAGAATATATTTGATTCTTTATTTTCTATTTCTAGTATTTGTGGGAAGATTCTTATTGAAATTGAGACGAAATAAGTTCAGGAGATTTTTTTGTAAGAAATTTGATACAAAATGATCCACTCCTTAGGGCTATATTCCCTTGTAAGCTTCAAAGAGCACCCTGTTGGTCTTATTGTGAAACGTGTGATAGATACTTACCTATTCACGTCTGACATTTATATTGACCTTTGATTTCCAGTGAGTTTTATTTGATTATTTTGAGGGATCGGCTTTCACACGTACTTTTTTATGATCCTAAGGACTATATTTGTATGTTGTACAGAGCTATTTTGGGTTTGCTAGTGTGTACTGGTTAATGAGGGCCGGAGGAATCCGCTGGATGCGAAAAGCATTAAACCGGTCGAAGTGGAGATGCTCTGGGGGCTATGTCAAACAGTGGATGTTTTTCGGCTGAAATGATAACGACTAGTTAGAGTCTGACTGAATTACATTTTAATCAATCAGCCTACAGCAGTCCACTGCTGGACATAAGCCTCTCTAATTGCACGCCATTCAACTCGGTTCTCGTTAACTCTTATACAGCTGCTACCAGCCAGCCTGCGAAGATCTTCGCTCCACCTAACTTGAGGGCGTCCTACCTAACGTTTACCGATTTGCAGTCTCTACTCAAGTATATTTTATAACAAATATTTGTATAGGGACAAATATTTGTATGACCTACAAGTAGTTGTTCCGGGTCTGGCTGTTTGTGTATGTGAGTTTAAACATTTGTAAACGCACCCATGATACAGGAGAAATTCCTAGTGTGGGCAATGTTTTTTTTTTTTTTTTTAATTTCTTTGAGTTAACTTAAAACGACACTACTTCTTTTGAAACCGTGTATCGAATTATCAGGTATTTCAGACAAATGGTTATTTCGCTGTATCGTTTGTTTACTTTTTTTGCTATTCTCATCCTGCCAGCTACCCAGATCCTACTGCAAAGATCGTCGCTCGAAGTAGCCTGAATTTCATTTTTAGTATTCGGCAAATTTGTTTTAAAATGTTCTGTCGGTCTCAAGTACTCGTAATGGTCCACGAAATTTTGCGTTAAATAAATTTATTTATCAGAATCTTGTAAGACTGAAAGTGTTCCTTAACGAGTTAAGTCTAGGCTTAAGACCAATATCGTCCTAACAGCCTCAGCTTTCATGGACAGACACAATCTACCACCAAGTTACAGAGTCCAATTTACCGCTTCGTTGGATAGTGCCGGTCCAATATTGTTGTGATCCACGCCTTCCAATAAATTGGTGGATACAATACTGGCACCTCTTACGGAAACGATGGTGAGTCGGGAAGAAATTTATTAGCTTTGGAATGTAAAAGGACCGAATTCTGTTGTGGTAGTCGTTAATTCCTGACAAAAAAATGATATTTTTATCCTGTAAGGGACTTTTATAAGCTATAACTAGCTTCTGCCCGCGTCTTCGTCCGCGTGAAATTTCTTATTCGCATCACATCGTTAGCCGCGCTATTACTCCATTTTCGCATAGCCTTTTTTTCTGCCTTTTTTTTTGACTCGGCTTCTAAGGGCTCGATGTTAAATAACTTAATTTCTCAAGAATTGGGCTATGAAAAGCAAAAGAATTTTTAAAATCCAACTGGTAATTCAAGAGATTAGCGCGTTCAAACAAACAAACTTTTCACCTTTATTATTAGAATAGATTTTGCATCCTTTATTGAAAGTTTAAAAATGACTACTGTTTTTTTTAAATGTTAGTAGGTGTTTTGAATTAATATAAGTTAGTAAAGTGATTTCGCTGACAGTTATTTTATTTCCAAAGTGTTTCAAATCATAGATATTGTTGACTTCCTAAACTGTTTCACACATACCATTACAAAATATTTGTTTTTGATGGAAGTTTTAAAAGAGAGTCTATTTTTCAGTGGCTATCGAAAATTAATCGCCAACCTTGCCAAAGATGAGTCGGCAAAAAAATTGTCACCGCCCAACAAACCTACTCATACTCTCTGCTTTACAACCTTGAAGATAAGAAAGAAGGACAATATAAAATCCTCGCACAATGTATCTCAGTTTACCGACGCAAGGGGATCACATTTTTTACTGTGGGATATAAATTCAGCGTACGGGGACTTATCTTTGTCTAGTTTATACACAATGATTTAACGCCAGCTGTGGGCATTTAATGTTGGGATTTTAAGGAAGATTTTGCGCGTCTGTGGTTGGATACTTCCATTGTTGAAGGCGATAACGTCAGGGTAGCCCGCGAAATTCACGCTGAGATATGAGCCTAGGGCCTCGTACAGGACTTTTTGTTTTTTTTTTTTTACTTTATTTTTATATAATTTGATTTTTTCATGATTGTATTTAGTTTAGTTTGTGATCTTCCTGTACGAGTTACAAATAAATACCTACTTTTTCTTTCAAATTCATTTTTTTATAAGTTTTATGCAATTTGCAGGTCGGTGTGTCAGGTTGTATGTTGATCTAAATAATTGTAATCATTACATTCAGCAATACAAATCTCTGTAAGGCTGATATCACACTGGCGATTTGCGAGCGAAGCGAGTGCGCATCGAACGTGTCAAACACGCCACGAAGACGCGGCGGGCGATTGATCCCATTAACGGCACGATTTTGAATTTCAGTTATAATTAACTCTGTATCCATTGTATCACGTTTGAACCCCCAAAAATGTTACGTCCGCTCGTGTCTTTGATACAAATGAAGTGGGGTGGGGGCGGGCTGTTGAACATGAGTGCACAAAGTGGCGTCGACGGGGCTATTCGCGGCGAGCTCGCTGTGCGCTCGCGGTGAGCTCGCTGCGCACTCGCCTCGCTTGCAAATCGCCAGTGTGATAAGGCCCTAAGTTCATATTACCCTATTGAATGACTAGTTCATCAAATCATGACATTTGAGGCCAATTCTAACTTGAGGTGAAGTATTGCTGATTCTAATTATTATAATTCTATAAAGCCATATATTTTCGGTCACGAATCATATTTTACGAAACATAGAACCTGACACTGACCTGGCAAATGGCAAAAAACGTGAGAAAATTTGAATTTTGCTATACGAAAATAAACTCACGGGTTTTTCCCTTGGAGGTTGGTAGGAACTACCGAACGCCAGGAGCTTTTCGTTTAACTAAGTATGTGATAATATAATTTGGGTGGGGGATCTGGTCAACCGTTCACGGAACCTAGCAATTGAAAAATTGGCAATAACGACCAAAGTGAGCAGTGGTGGCCCAGTGGTATCAGCCCTGACTTACGAGTTGTAGGTCGTGAGTTCGAACCCAGGTGGGCTACTCTACTTTGTGTATTTTATTTCATCACCACTGCCATCAAAACGGTGAAGGAAAACATCGTTAGGAAACCGGCATGTCTTAGAAACCAAAAATTCGAAGACCAACTCGCACTGGGCCCGCGTGCCAAAAGTGCCAAAACACTCTAATGTGTTTACTGTATTATAATTAACTATGAAATGCCCTTGTTGGTAACAAACTATATTATTTCAACGTAAAAATCCATTTTTAGGTTTCGTCCCGATTCACCTCTGCATCCCTATTCACTCCGACGTAGAATACTCGTACATCTTTAAAAACTAAAAAACAGATAAAAATCTCATCCCAGAAAAGTGCACCAATCCGGTTTCAGCAGTGTTAATATGAAAAATACGGCTCCGTTTACACATCAAGTCGTCCATGAAACGTTAAAAGACTAACCTAGCCGTTTCCAAAGCCAATATAAAAGTGTCCGAGCCTGCTATAGGACCACGTTAAATAATGGAGTCTATTTAGTTTTCAGAGACATTTATTGGAGCAATGTAACTTCGTCGTGGTTGTTTATTTTGTTGCGTACGACCGAGCCTAAGATCTCTTGGTGTTTCTGCGGTCCTAGTACTTTTTTGTGGGTTTAGATTCTGGAGTCAGCTGTTTTGTTATTAGTAATAAGTGTCGCCGTAAGTCTGTATTTTAGAAAAAAAAGAAAACAAACCATAAAACCTGAAATGCATGAAAGCCAATTGTCGTTCCTAAAAAACGTCCAAATTCAAGTCGCAGTCTCATCTCAATGACAATCAATGTCAAAATCTCGTCAAAAATGTAGGGAAATTAGACGTATTTTTGACAGATTGAGACTAAGATCATACTGTGACCGTTCTTAAAATCACGAGAATTGCCCCTCTGTTGAATTCGACACACAATTTCACGAGAAGCAATGTCCGTAAATATTCTTGTCATGTTAACTCAAAGTAGGTGCTTTGAGTTAACATGACAAGAATATTTACATACATAGGTACGTACGTGAGGAAATTATTCGTTTTAAGGGTTCCGTATCCAAACGGTGCAAACGGGACAATATTACTAAGGCTCGGCTGTCCATCCGGCGGTCTGTCATGGGGCTGTATCTTTTGAACGGTAATAGGGTCTACCTATTACCGTTGAACGGTAATAGGTAGACAC
The DNA here is from genome assembly GCA_911387795.2 of Apamea monoglypha. Taxonomy (NCBI): domain Eukaryota; kingdom Metazoa; phylum Arthropoda; class Insecta; order Lepidoptera; family Noctuidae; genus Apamea; species Apamea monoglypha. Next base: position 13,297,510 of record OU426938.1, read on the forward strand.
TTGACATTTTCACAAACTACTTATACCCGCTATAACCAAAAAAAAAAAAATAGATCTATACTAATAATAAAACTGAAGAGTTTGTTTGTTTGAACGCATAATCTCTGGAAATCCCAGTCGGATTTAAATTTATTTTTTTGCATTTGATAGTCTATCTTCTATGTTACGGGTTTGGTTTCCGCACTTAGTACTTAAGGTGTACCATTTGATTGTGCGTGGGCCATGGCGGCCGTCGGTGGTTATTCCAACCAGCCCACCTCCCTCCAGAAGCTTATTAAGTCTCCTGGTCTGTTGAGAACATCTGTGTAAGATCTGGGTGCTGGGGGTTTCTGACCTAATCTGGGTGACGCCTGTGCACTCAAAGAGCACATGCGCGACGATCTCATCAGCCTTCATGCAAGCTCTGCACAGGGGGCTGTCCGTTATGCCTATCGTGTGAAAGTGTTTGTTTAGTGAGCAGTGTTCCGTGATGGTCCCCGTCACCAGGCGCAGGCCTTTCCTATCCAGGCGTAGTAACCTTTTGGTTAGCTTGCCATCTAATGATGGCATGCTGCTGCAGCCTGCAGCCTGACTGCCTGCAGCCCGGTGTCGAGAACCACCAGTTCTTCTTCTCTTTAAATTTATTAGAATAAGGCTTTGATAGCCTATATTCTTGCGGAAGGCTATTTAACATCACGAGCCCAGCAAAAAAGAAAAAGCGCATAGGGAAAACAAAGCAATAGCGCGGGGAGACGATGCGATGCGACGGAGTGAGTCGGAGAATTTCACGCGGACGAAGTCGCGGGCAGGAGGTAGTTAAGTTATACCTATATATTAAAAGGAGTGTCTTCCATATAAGAAACGTGATTCCTCGGGGTTCTTTTTTAAAAATGTAGTGTAAAATATTGTACGTCCGACTCGCACTTGGCCGTTTTTTTAACTATATGACCTTTCCTTTGAGGCAAAAAGCTCTCTTCATATTTTTGTGGTCCGTTTTGTAGTGGTATATTTTCTGAATTTACTAAGATTCTGAAGAAAGCTGATTTTGCCGTCTGATGTATGTTCATCCCTGTCTTACGTTGGCGCACGTATACGACCAGCGACAGCATAGCGAGTGTATCGCGGTCTTTTTGCGACAGTATCGCTGCAAAACATCGCAAAAAACTTTGAACCCAGACCTATTCTTACATAAATCACCCATTTACCCTTGTTCCTCCCATAAAACGTCTACAAAGTAAAATGTAGCAGTAGCAGGTAATACGTAAGATTCATGACGTCATAAACGTTCAGGTTCTTCATTGCTCACTAAACCTTACTAGTATTAGTTAGTTTAGTGCTCCTGGAATGAGGGCACTAAATGGAACTTAGGATGGATTTTAATTAATTGGTGTAGGTATGTACCGTATGTTTCTGCGTTTGTTAAGATATTATTATGGAAATGGTGACGATCTTAAAGTGATTGTGGAAAAAAGGCGAAGCCAAGAACGGTTTTTTTATTATTTTTTATTCTTTATTAATTAGGGACTTTTATGACCGCAATTATATTACATTACTAGCTGCGCCCCGCGATTTCACCCGCATACGTTTCGATCCCGTGGGAAGATCGAGATAAAAAGTATCCTATATGTTAATCCTGGTTAGAAACCATCTGTGTGCCAAATTTCATCCAAATCCGTCTAGTAGTTTTTGCGTGAAAGAGTAACAAACATCCATCCATACAAACTTTCACGTTTAAAATATTAGATACTAGCGGCCCGGTACGTGCTTCGCTACATATAAATTGAAATATTAAAAAAAATTAATTGTAACATCAATTTCATTTATTCAAACAAAAGAATATTTTATTAATTGCTAGCTATTTTAAAACTTAATCCAAAACATTTGGATAAACAATATTTTTTGTTTTTCCATTTTGAGCATGAATAAACAAACAGCTGGGAGTACCGACTCTGGAACAGGCAACATAAAGTTGGCCATGTGAAAAACATGATTCCTCCAAATTCACACCACAAACGTTAAGTGTTTGCCCTTGGGCCTTGTTGATGGACATCGCAAATGATAAACGCACAGGATATTCATTCCTTGACACACTTCCACACACTTCTCGCTGACAATTTGCTTTAATCGAAGCACGGCCAAAATGAAATGACAGCATGAATGACATAACAACATTATTTTACTGTCAACACTGAAAAAAGTTTCAAATACTGTCAACACTGAAAAATTTTTCAATTTGACAGCACAATCCCCATCTGAAAAAAGTTTCAATTTGACAGCAAAATCCCCATTTACAAAATGATCCGCCATTTATTGAATTCATTTGTTACAAAAAATGTGATGAATGAAGAACCGCTCTACCGATTTTGTGCAAAATTCACATAAACTATCTACTATATAGTCTGAACAAAGCCTAAACATTTGGTTTGGATAGTTGAGCCCGTTCTTGAGTTATAAAATTACAACGAAAAGTGGCATTGATTTTTATATATATAGATTAGAAGGAAGTGGCAGGGCATATTGCTCGCAGAACAGATGGCCCATGGGGCCGAAAGGTTCTGGAGTGGCGACCGCGTACCGGAAAATGTAGCGTTGGAAGGCCTCCCACAAGGTGAGCCGACGACCTTGTGAAGGCCACAGGAACCCGTTGGATGCGAGAAGCACAGAACTGGTCGAAGTGATGAATGAAGTGACATAACATAACAAGCCATTAATGTTCCCACTGCTAGGACACAGGTCTCGTCTCTGTTAGGGGGAGTGGGCCACCACGCGGGCCCAATGCGGGTTTGTCACATGTTTTCGAATTTTTGGTTCTAAGACTGGGTATTGTTGGCTAATCATTATACGTATAACTGAAATTACCAAGCCTACCAAACGCGTTATTCACGGCAATTTTCATAACAACCGCTTGACATCAAAATATCATGAAAACAAGTATAATATCATGTTTTTATACCTATTCTTTTGAAACACTCGTACATTTTGTCACAAAGGCTATGTTTTCTTTTACCCCTAGATTGGAAAATCAGTATCTTTTCTTGTTTCTTTTTCTTTTCTTATCAATAGCGGAACGGGATCGTTCGATCTTGAGCTGTGAAATATTTAAATTGGACGGGGTACAGGGCCGCACTGGGGGTAAATTAGGGGTGCGGAATAATAACATAATATGTTATGTGTGGGCTGGCTTGAGGTGGCGCGGGAAAAGAGTTCCTGGAAGGAATTGGGGAAGGTTTTTCCCCAGGTTTGGGACAAGATAGGCTAAGTAAAAAAAATCCGCCTTGAGCGGTTAAACGTGCTTGCTCAAGGCGGACTGGCGATCTTTCAGGTTTTTTTAGGCCTCTAATAATCTTTCTTTTCTTTTCTTTCTTTTTTTTTAAAAACGTTGCTCCTCTTTAGGAATTACTCCTTTATCGTGGGTGCGCTTACAAAAATTTAAACTCACATACACAAACAGCCAGACCCGGAACAACTATCTGTAGGCAATACAACTATTTGTTCCGTGCGGGAATCGAACCCGCAACACGCAGCGCAGCAGTCGATCGCTCAGCCACTGCGCCAACTGCGACAAAGACCGTGATAATAGACTCATTTTCCCTGAAGTAGGCCAATAAAAGGCTCATTATATTATATTCTGTCCGTAATCGGTAAGTGTGGATGAAAAGATACAAAAATATGAAAGAAACTGAAAAAAACATTTAGCAAAAGCACTAAGGCCTAAGTAGGTCATGATATCGGATGAATAATTTTCTCGACCGTTACGAATGTGACGCTGCAAGCGGGAGGAAAAGGAAAATAATAGGTTAACGAAATTCTTTCCTTTAAATCACAAAGAAAAAAAAACTCTGGTAATACATAATTAATTTAGATTAATCTAGCCTAGGATTTTAACTAAATCTTATTATAATGTGTGACTCTATTTAAAACAAACTTGTTCTGCACCCTTGAGTGCTGTTGGTCTAGTGATCACAAGCGCTACTCCTAAGCATTAGGTCCTGGGTTCAATTCCTGGGTCGGGCAAAGTGTTATTGGATTTTTACATCTGGAATTTTGTAGTAGCAGCCCAGACTAAGGATTTGTGCCGGGTTGATGGCAATAGGCTCGCCTTCTCTTACATGGGACTTAAACATACCTGGCGGAATGTGAGTGTACCGTGCCTAACCCTTCGGGGAATACATGCGTTATGTTATGTTATATTAAAATATGTTATTTCGCACCCACCCTAGATTCGTCCCTGTACTCAAGAAAGGATCACTTCGCAGGCGACGGTTTAAAAAGCAATGCAGTTTTATGTTTTCTTAGACGCCATATTGGTTTCCTTACTGTGAACGTTTTCTAGCTAAGTATAAGTATTTGGTGCTGAAACTTTTTGACCGGGGCTTTTCTCGGTAAATGCGGTAGGTACTTCTGTCAATATGGGAGGTTAAGCTTTCCTTGACACAGTTGCTCTCTTTTCTTTAGAGAGCTCGTACGTTTATAAGTTTTCTAGTCAAAGCAAATTTTTATTTTATTTTGTTTTAACTATTAATTAACTATTTATTTATTTATTAATTTCAGGCGACGCAGGCCCGTAGATAAATACCTTAACCTAAACATACATATTTTTGTTATAAAACTTCACTTCACTAGTTTGTTCTTGTGCCGTCCTGTGGTACATGCCCGTGGAAGCGACGGAACACCATGTCCTGCGGCCAGAAGTTTTTTTCCATGACGACGGGTAGATAGCAATTTGGTACGCGCACTACGAACACCTTGAAGTTGACGTTGTGGTGCGACTCCTGTAACTGCACCCTCGGCGTGTACCTCGTCTTCTGGCGCACGTACTCCATGAATGTCCCACTGCTGGGCAAAGGCCTCCCTACTTTCTTTCCACCTCTCTCTGTCCAGAACTGCCAAGGCCCAATCTTTATTAAAGGGGTCCACCTCATCCCGCCATCTCAGTCTGGGCCTGCCGCGATGTCGTGTGGCAGTTTTCCGAGTGACATCAGTTATTTTAGTGATGGAATGGATTGTTGTATTCTTTACCCGGTCCAGAATAGTCCGTTCCATAGCTCTCTGGCAAACCTCGAGCGAGGACCTCTGCTGAATTGTTAAAGACCATGTTTGAGAACCATACGTGAGGATAGGAAGATCATACATAATTATGTCGATGAGTCTTCTCTTGAGGGATAATGGAAGATCGCCCTTAGATTTTCATGGCCCAATAGCTCATCCAGGCATTTTCTTCAGTTAAAGCGAATAGAGAATACAAAAATAAAATATATATATTTTAAAACAGGCTTTTATTTGTTGTTAATAAAAAATTGTTTTAAGTTTTTTTTTTATTCCCATTGGATTGATTGATTAGGCAGTTTATATATTTATTTTATTACGCATTTTAAACTTTTACGTAATCTGGAATAGTTATGTTTTAAGGCAAGTATCAGGTGTGCAGGTATGTGTCAAAAACGGCTAGCCTAGTGGACAGAGTAAAATAACCCTAACTGTACTGTACTGTAATTGTTACTAACCCTATGGACTTCTCTCTGAAATAACAGTTTTCTATTCTATTCTATAGTGGGATTAACAGACTAATATTATTGCATATTCAGAGTCAACTTCTTGCATCGCATCGTCGTCGGTCTCGGGCTTCGCGGTGCGCGTCCAGGGGGTCTACTACGAAGTGCAAAGTGCGAATGATCGGATCGGACCGACACATGGCCGAAGCGAATATTATTGAAAAATGCGAAAAAAGTTCGGATCGACTTAGTCGGGTCGGGACCATAGTCAATATTCGAAAGAGTGTAGGAGTGTAGGATCGGGACCGACCGAACCAAATAATAACTTCGTAGCATGAAACGGCCGAACATTCGGCCGTTACCACTTCGGAGTAAACCCCCAGGTCATCTTGCCACCTCTTTCTGGGCCTGCGTCGGTGGCGCCGTCCATCTTCAGGCACAAAATTGTGTCGAGACTTTTGCCCAGCAGTCAAAGTATGCGGCTGATTTCAATTACACCTTGTAAATAGATACATTTTTAATGTAAATTATAGGTGCACACAAAATAATTATATGTAAAAAAAAAAATTAATGGACTCACAGGACAAAAGACAATCGCAGCAAAACTGATGCGCTCCAATAAGTGACTGGCACCTGGGTATCTCCATCGAATACAATCCCTGCCGTACTTCCAAACCGGATATAAAAGTTTTGGAGGGAAAGGACAAAATGGCGCCCTATTGTGACGTCATTGCTGAACGAATAAATTTCGCCATTGGCATTAGGAGGCTGACGGTACAAAGATAACACGGCTCAATTGATGGCTAGGAGCTGGAAGTTTCGGAGGTGGCAGTTTTAATCAATAACAATTGGAGCCACGGACGTCTGAGTTTGACGTCGCAGAATCCTTGGTAACAGGTTATGCGATGTCCCTGCCACCTATTTGGTTCCAATGACCGATTATTTGCTGACTCTGCAAGCTATGTCGGTAACTCCGGTTCTTTTCCGGATAATTTCATTCCTGATTTTATGTGGTACGCTTGTAGGTGGCTAGGGTTGACAGGATAAGAGTCATACCCCTCTGTCACCCCCACAATGGAGGAAGTCCCCGAGGATTTCCAATGTGCAAAAAAAAAAGTGTTGACAGGATGCAGAAGGCGTAGAACACGGTGTTGCGGCACAGCATGGGAGAGGCCTATGTCCAACAGTGGACTGCGATAAGCTGAGTTGATTGACCGATCATTAGGATATTGCCATTTTTTATCAGTCTGTCGCTGTCACTTTGGCAATACGAAACAAGGCGATGGGTTCTTCTGTACAAAAAGTCATCACTCGTTGTATCTGTCACCATGCTTACTTTCTGCTTGATGTTGATAACTATAAGGACGAGAAACACTTTTAGATGACACCTAAAAAGTCTAGGATTAGAGTATTCTTATTCAAAACTAAAGGACCCGACAGACGTCGTCCTGCCCGAAAAAGCAGCGCCACCTACCGGGTCCAATTGTGTATAGAAACCTTGTCCTGACAATAAAAAAAAACAAAAAAAAAAATATCCAATTTGGTGCAGTCGATCGGAAGTTATGCGCATACATACATTTCGGTGATTAATTTTTATTTATATGTATATAGAAGATATATATCGATTAATCACCGTTTCAAGTAGGTATATTTCATTTTATGATGACGTCATATTTGATGGGGTAGACCAATAAAGTGTAGTCGTTCAATCTGATGATTAAATAATAACAATTCACGTATCTTGAATGCTAGTTGTTCTGGATAGTGAAATACTATAGCAGTTGCTTTTTGGTAAGATCCCGGATCCGGATCCTTATTTTGGCGTCGGCCCCAGAAGAAGCCGACCCCAAAATAAGGGGAATGCTTTTTTCCTTTAATTTATATTGGCGCCGATTGCCTTGTTCACAAACTAAACTAAATTTAAGTTCAGTGCATCTTTTTCTTTCTATTTTATTATGAAAAAGCCAGAAGATAAATATTAGTTTAGTCCTGTCAAATTAGTCAGCGCCTGACGTAAATTGACGTATTTTAAGTAGCCATGTTTTTGATCACGTCTAAACTGTCTATGGAGTATCTTAATTTGACAGGACTAAACTAATATTTATCTTCTGTCTTTTTCTTAATAAAATAGAAAGAAAAAGATGCGCTGATCTTATATTGAGTTTAGTTTGCGGCGCCACTGTTCCGCTGCTGGGCAAAGGCCTCCCCCATATTCTTCCACCTTTCCTTGTGCTGTGACTTCTCCGTCCAATTGGTTAGGAACGAGTCCAAATTGTCACGCTGTTTCTTAGGCCTGCCTCGGTGACGACGCCCGTCTTCAGGCACCCACTGTGTGACGACTTTGGCCCATTTGTCTCGGTCGGACATCCTACAAGTGTGACCCAAATAACTGAGCTAAAAAAGATAAGAACATCCACGCTTCATACATTCCAGTGACTGGTTTCTGTCCAACAAAAAGTTGGAAGTTGAGTATTTCATCGTTCAATAATGGTCCAATGGAAATATGAACTCAATTCTGTTTTAATACACAGAGTTTTGGAGTTTTATCGTCAATGCAATAGTGCTGTAACCGTTAATTGCTAAACTAAGCGGGATTGTCCGAAAGGGTTACCGCTACCCCGGAACATAAAAGGGCGAAGAGGAAGGAACATGTGTGGGTTTTAGTTAGTAAGAGTCTGACACTCCCTTTCGCTCCACCCAGAGCGGGAGGGGTCATTTGATGATTTACCACCAGGAAAAAAAAAAAAAAGGGCAGCAGGTAATTATTTTACCTGCTGCCCTTTTTTCAATTCTGACGAAGCTATTTTTAGTTCCTCGCGTCGAAAAATCGTAATGGGAAGCCATATTGAAAGTTATACGACATAAATATTGTTTTGTGGGACTAACACGAACGCGTCAAGTAGGTATATAAAAATCTGCCTAGTCTTTTCCCAACTATGTTGGGATCGGCTTCCAGTCTAACCGGATGCAGCTGAATACCAGTATTTTACATGGAGCGACTGGCTCTATGACCTCCACAACCCAGTCACTGGGTACACACTTATACTTCACACTTACCCTTGGTAAGACTGGTTGTCAGACTTTTAGGCTTCTGACTACCCGTAACGATTGTCAAAGATCTAAGAATGACAGCTGAGACCAACGGCTTAACGAGTTTTCCAAGGCATCCACAAACTGACCGCGGCAAGCGTAGTTTAACCTCCCATCGACCCGTGTGGCTGTTATCATTATCAAGTATGAAAAATAAACTTTTAGCATTATCGTTTTAAGTTATTGAAAATTAAATGAGTTTTGCCTCCTGTAAGAAATTCTAGAAAATATTTTAAAGATAAATAAAATTACAACACCACTCGTCACAAGAACTACATAACCGGTGAAATGAGGATGTACTTTAGGTACATCCTTCGGAAAATACAGGCATAAAACAATTTGTGGGACACGCATAACTCAATGCACTCGATACCGCCAACCTGCAAGCATCAAACGACCGCGCGACACGGGAGCGCGGTGCGCACTGGCGTTGGAATGCCAGCCGGACAGAAGGCGCGCGCGCAGCCGTCGGTGGGTGGAGCAACTAGCTCGCACCAAAGCTAACGAGAGACTGCTTGCCGCTTGGGGCGCTGTGCGTATTTATAGTTGGCGCACTTTCAACATGCTCTGAACTCCAGAAGACTGGGAACCACTGGAACCCTTGATTTGATTGGTTGAGCAATTTTGAGTATGATTCCAAATAACCACTACGTCCGCCAATTTATTTGTCTATATAGAAGTTAGGATTTTTGACAATAAATTTTTCCAATTTTGAACCTCCATTGTTGTTTCATTAAAACTCAAAACAACCGAATACAAGTGTGGAACGATACCCACAATTGGTGACCCCGAGAAAAATATTGCAAGATGAACACTAGCGAAGAAAGCAAACCTATGAAGATGGACGCCGACCTAGCTGCCATATCTGTTCAGTCCAGATTATTACCATTCTGGCGGGAGATTCCTCGAGCTTGGTTTATCCAGTTTGAAGCTGTCGTGGACCCTTTGAAGACCTCGGACGACCAGAAATTTCGCTACGTGTTACAACAGCTGCAAACGACGGACCTTCAACATCTGACCGACATTTTGTACAATCCACCCTCCACCGATAAATATAATGCTGTGAAGACTCGTCTGCTCGCCGTGTACGACAAATCTGACGTCAAGAACTTCCAAAAGCTAATCAGTGGCCTAGAGTTGGGTGATCAAAAACCCACACAACTGTTGCGCAGGATGAGAGAACTAGGGAGTGGCATGATCACAGATGAAGGGTTAAAAATCGAGTGGCTCAATCATCTACCCACACAAATGCGCGTTGTGCTTTCGGTCAACACGGAGTCAACGCTAGATACCCTCGCCGCAATGGCCGATAAAATGGCAGAATACACCGAACCAACAACGGTTGCCGCAGTGGCCACGACCTCGCAAGATACCGTGACGTCGACTCAGCTAGAAGTCCTATCGAAGCAAATGGAGAGATTGTGCCTAGAAGTGGCTGAGCTACGTGGACGAACAAGGGAACGCCATTCTAGACCCCGTTTCACATCGTTTAAGTCAAGGTCACGATCACAGTCTCGCCGGTATAGCAACAAAACGACAGTCAAACCCGGCGATCCTACATGGGAGTGTAGATACCACTATCGTTTTGGTGACAAGGCGAAACGTTGCGAGTCACCGTGCAGCAGAAGAAACAAGAATCACACGACGTTAAACTAGCCACGACATCGACGGTGGCGGAAGTCGATGTCCCCTGCACCACCAACCGCCTTTGTGTCTTCGATCGCGACACTCGACAGCGTTTCCTCGTAGACACCGGCGCCGAAATTTCCGTGTTAGCCGCAACAAACAAAAGAAAAATGAAGACAAGCGCCTACAAATTATTCGCTGCAAACAATACACCAATCGAAACTTATGGTGAAAAAACACTAAGGTTAAATCTAGGCCTGCGACGTAGTTTTCTATGGACGTTCATCATAGCTGACGTGAAAACCTCAATCATAGGGGCGGACTTCCTACGTCACTTCAAGCTGCTAGTCGACCTCCATAAAAAGAAGCTCGTCGACAATGTTACCGACATGTCAGTCGACGCCGTTGAAGTTGCAACGAGTGAGCAAACCATACATGTCATTAGCTCCGACCAAGCGTACTATGACATCTTGAAGTTATTCCCGGAGGTGCTGCGACCTATGTCCTTGAAGGAGCCAGCAAAACATGACGTCGTGCACCATATTGAGACGACAAGCGCACCAGTCTTCGCACGAGCCCGTCCCCTGCCCCCCGACAAATACAAGGCTGCAAAGGAAGAGTTCGACCACATGCTGGAACTTGGCATATCATCATTCATCATCATCATTTCAGCCGATAGACGTCCACTGCTGGACATAGGCCTCCCCCAAGTGTCGCCACATTGACCGGTCCCGTGCGACTCGCATCCAGCGGATTCCCGCAACCTTCACCAGGTCATCGGTCCACCTAGTGGGAGGCCTTCCAACGCAACGTCTTCCGGTTCGCGGTCGCCACTCCAGAACTTTTCGGCCCCATCGGCCATCCGTTCTGCGAGCAATGTGCCCTGCCCACTGCCACTTAAGTTTGGCAATTCTTCGGGCTACGTCGGTAACCTTGGTTCTCTTGCGGATGTCCTCATTTCTGATTCGATCACGCAAGGAAACTCCGAGCATAGCCCTCTCCATTGCCCTTTGAGTGACTTTAAGCCTTCTGATGAGGCCCATTGTGAGCGACCACGTTTCAGTCCCGTATGTGATCACTGGCAACACACACTGGTCATAGACTTTCGTCTTGAGACACTGTGGTAAGTTGGACGAGAAGATACCGCGCAGCCTCCCGAACGCCGCCCAGCCGAGTTGGATTCGACGATTGACCTCTTTCTCGAAGTTAGACTTACCTAACTGGACCGTTTGTCCCAGGTACACATAATCGTCTACAACTTCGAGTGTTGAGTCTCCGATCTTGATAGGAGTGGGTGTGACATGGGCATTCAGCATGATCTTGGTTTTGTCCATGTTCATTTTAAGACCCACTCTTCCGGAAGCTCTGCTGAGGTCATCGAGCATTATACTGAGGTCCTCCATGGTCTCAGCCATGACCACTATATCGTCGGCAAACCGAAGGTGAGTGATGTACTCGCCATTGACGTTGATGCCTAGCCCCCTCCAGTCCAGAACCTTGAAGACATCCTCTAGTGCAGCGGTGAACAGTTTCGGAGATATGACGTCTCCCTGTCTCACCCCTCGCTGCAGAAGGATAGGTTCGGAAGCTTGGTCCTGAAGTCGGACTGACATGGTGGCGTTTTTGTACAAACACTTCAACACCTCGATGTACCGATAGTCGATTTGGCACCGTTGGAGAGACTGCAGTACAGCCCAGGTCTCGATCGAATCGAAGGCTTTCTCGTAGTCCACAAACGCTAAACAGAGTGGCAGGTTATACTCTTCGGCCTTCTGTATAACTTGCCGCAGCGTATGTATGTGGTCCACGGTGCTAAAGCCTTTTCGGAAACCGGCTTGTTCGGGAGGCTGAAAATCGTCAAACCTGCGCGCGAGACGATTCGTGATGACTCTTGAAAACAACTTGTAGACATGGCTTAGAAGTGAGATGGGCCTATAATTCTTCAACCGGGCATTGTCGCCCTTCTTGAAGAAGAGTACCACCACACCCCTGCACCATGCCTGTGGCGTTTTCCCCTCGAGTATGACGGAATTAAACAGCTTCTGAAGGGCCTCAAGTACCGGTTTTCCACCCGCCTTCAGGAGTTCGGCCGTAATTCCGTCATCACCTGGTGCTTTATTGTTCTTGAGCTGTTTCAGAGCCATCCTAATCTCGTACAGGCTGAAGTCCGGGATGTCTTCGGTATAGTGTCGGGTCAGTCTAGCTCTTGGGTCGTTTGCTAGATCTACAACGGGTTTACTGGTTGACGTGTACAACTGTCCATAGAAGCTCTCGATCTCCCTCAGAAGCTCCGGTTTGGCGGATAAGATCCTACCATCGTCGGTCTTCAGTTTCGTGAGCTGGCTCTGTCCAATAGCCAGATCTCTTGCAAATACCTTGGAGCCTTTGTTCCGCTCGATCGCGTCTTTGATACGCTCGGTATTAAAGCGGCGGAGGTCGCTCTTCAAGGATTTAGAGATCCGTCTATTGAGCTGCCGGTATTTCCACGCCTCGTCTGGAGACTGCAGGATCATCTCACGCCGCTCCTTCATGAGCTTGAGAGTGTGATCGGAGAGCCTCTTGTTCTGATCTGTACGACGTGTCTTAAAGAACTTAGACCCGGTCGTATGGACAGCTTCCACGAACCCATCGTTGTATTCGTCCACTGAGCTTCCTAGGCACTCGAAACGGTTCTGGAGTTCAAGCTGAAAGCTCTCGGGGTTATGGATCCGGATCTGTGCTGGACGGAGCGTAGACTTCATCAGTCGAGACCTTTCAAGCTTGATATTGATGTTCAATGTGCCTCTTACCATGCGGTGATCGCTCCCGGTTTTCAGCGTATTGATCACTGAGACATCATTGAATATTTGCTTCTTGGTTGACATGATGAAGTCAATCTCATTTTTAGTTGCACCATCGGGGCTCTGCCAGGTCCACTTCCTGTGCTCACGCTTTCTGAAGAAGGAGTTCATCATATAGAGGCCCTCCTTCTCCATAAAACTAGCCAGTTGGTGGCCCCGGTGATTTCGACGTCCAACTCCAAATTGCCCCACCTGCAGCTCATCCCCGTCTCGCTTGCCCAGTTTCGCGTTGAAGTCCCCCATGACCACGGTAAAGTGAGTTTTGAAACCATGTATGGCTTTAGAAATGTCCTCATACATGGTCTCCACTTCGTCGTCGGGGTGTGCCGAGGTCGGGGCGTAGACCTGTATGACCTTCAGCAAATATCTTGTGGATATTCTGAGTATAAGGTACGCTACCCTGGTCGACACACTCTCGATCTTCACCACGTTGTTCACAAGGGACTTGTGGACGATAAACCCAACACCACCCTGGGACTGCCGGTCACCCTCTCGGAAATAGAGCAGGCTGCCGGATTTCAGGATTACCGTGTCCTCCCCCTCTCTTCGGACTTCAGATAATCCTACAATACTCCATCGCAGCCTGCTCAACTCCTCTTCGAGTTCCGTTATCTTCTCGTCGGTCCGGAGCGTACGCGTGTTATATGTTGCCAGGTCCAGTCGTCGTTGGTATTGGCAGCCGGATCCCATCCGGAGATTCTTCGCACCCCTTGCCACGCCGTAACCTCGACCGCTGCCGTAGTCGAGGGTAGACGGGCTGCCGGGCACTAGGGGCCATTTCTGTAATGTGCTATCCATTGGGGGGGGGTTGCCATAATCGCCACGCTTGGCAGGCGGGTTGGCGATCGCAGAATAGTTCTTACAAAAAGACAGAGAGCGCTGCTGCCCATTCTCTGGTAAGTCCCTTAGTCGCCTCTTACGACACCCACGGGAAGATATGGGATGGTGCTATTCTTTGTGTCCGACACCAAACGGAATACGGAATACCAACGGAACTTGGCATATGCAGGCCATCAAAGAGCCCGTGGGCGAGCCCCCTGCATATTGTGAAAAAGAAGGATGGAGGCCTAAGGGTATGCGGCGACTATCGACGGTTAAATTCAGTCACACGACCAGACCGCTACCCCATACCACGAATACAAGACTTCACGTACCAGCTGCACAATATGAAGATATTCTCGAAGCTTGACCTCAAAATGGCCTATTATTGGATCCCAATTGCAGAGGAAGACGCCCAGAAAACAGCAATTATCACACCATTCGGGCTGTTTGAATTCAAATGCATGACGTTCGGCTTACGTAACGCTAGTCAAACGTTCCAAAGGTTTATGCATCAAGTACTGCGGGGCATAAACAACTGCTTTTGTTACGTCGACGACATACTTCTGTACTCAGAAAACGAAGAGAGCCACAGACAACTCCTTCGGCAAGTACTAGACCGCCTTAAGAAGTACGGCGTCATGCTAAAGGTTGAGAAATGTGAATTCGGCAAGGACAAGATTGATTTTCTCGGCTACGAAGTATCAGGCAACGGGATCAAGCCCACTGAAGAGAGAACCAAAGCGATATCAAGCTACCCCAAACCCAAGACAATAGCTGAATTACGACGTTTTCTGGGCATGATCAATTTTTATCGTAGCTGCTTACCCCGTCAAGCCGAACTACAGAACGAGCTGAATAAATACCTACATAACCAGAAACGCAACGACAAAACGCCCATCGAGTGGACGACGCAGGCAGAGTTGGCTTTTGAAAAGTGCCGTCAAAGCATTTTGGAAGCCACACAGCTGATCCACCCATTACCTGGAAGCCCCCTCGCCTTGATGACAGACGCATCTGATTACAGCCTTGGCGCTGTTCTACAACAGAGAATGGAAGGCATATGGAAACCTCTCGCTTATTTTTCAAAAGCGATGAGCATGACTCAGCAACGCTACAGCGTATACGACCGCGAGTTATTAGCGGTTTATACGGCTGTCAAGCATTTCAGAAACCTCATAGAAGGAGGCGATGTCACAGTCTACACAGACCATAAGCCGCTAGTGAATGCACTAACACGCCCACCGGGCAGCAGCGACACCCCGCGTCGAGAACGGCAATTACATTTCATCAGCCAGTTTTGCACGAGCATCAAGTACGTGAAAGGCGAAGACAACTCGGTGGCAGACGCATTATCACGCATAGAAGACATACAATGCCCTTCCGTCATTGACTACGCAACATTAGCCAGCGAACAAGGAAAAGATCCAGTATTAAAACAGCTCAGAAGTCAACCAAACTTGAAGTTTACCGACGTCACAATGCCCGGCATAAACCAGCCAATCACGTGCGAGACGTCTACCGGCACACCTCGACCGTACTTACCCACTACTTATCGTTTTGAGGCATTCAAAGCTCAACACGATTTGTGTCATCCCGGCGTAAAATCCACAAGAAAACAAATGTGCTTAAAATATTTCTGGCCCAGCATGAATAAAGAAGTTACCAACTGGACCAGATCATGTATCAGCTGTCAGCGAGCGAAGATTCATCGTCATGTTGTAACCCCACTGAACGAGTTCCCACCGTCGGCGCGCTTCGAACACATTCACGTGGACATAGTCGGACCACTGCGATTGTCTAATGACCAACGCTACTGTGTAACTATCATCGATCGTTGCACCAAATGGCCAGAAGCCGTACCTGTGCTCGAGATTACCGCTGAGCAAGTCGCAAAAGCCATCTATGAGAATTGGATTGCAAGATTTGGTTGCCCACTAAGAATATCAACAGATCAAGGACGGCAATTTGAATCATCATTGTTCCGATCACTCATGAAAAAGTTTGGGATATCACGAATACGGACCACGGCATATCATCCGCAGTCCAACGGTATGATCGAGCGGTGGCACAGATCATTGAAGGCAGCACTCATGGCGCGAGGCACTACTACACAGTGGACAGAAGAGCTTCCTACTGTACTGTTAGGATTACGTACGGCGTTGCGGATCAACAACGGTTTAAGCCCAGCAATGATGACGTATGGCACTACGCTTCGCTTACCATCGGATTTCATCGTGCCAACCAAGTCAAACATTGATGAGAATGACTATGTACGTCGCCTAACAGAAACCATGGCATCGTTAAAAAGTGCGCCTCGATCAAACAACAGTCGGACAGAGCCATTCATACATCATGACCTCGCCACATGCACACATGTATTCGTCCGCAACGACACTGTTCGTTCCCCGTTAACACCGCCGTATGAAGGTCCCTACGAAGTTATCAAGCGCTACGACAAGTGTTACAAAATAAAGTTACCGCTACGCACGTCAGTGGTATCAATGGATAGGCTCAAGCCGGCCTACATTTTCAACGAGTCAGAAGATGTTGATCATCGCACTCCCGAGCAAGCAATCCAGCCATACATCACAAGATCTGGAAGAACCGTGAAGCCCGTTGTTCGCTTCGCTTAGGGGAGAGTGATGTGGGACACGCATAACTCAATGCACTCGATACCGCCAACCTGCAAGCATCAAACGACCGCGCGACACGGGAGCGCGGTGCGCACTGGCGTTGGAATGCCAGCCGGACAGAAGGCGCGCGCGCAGCCGTCGGTGGGTGGAGCAACTAGCTCGCACCAAAGCTAACGAGAGACTGCTTGCCGCTTGGGGCGCTGTGCGTATTTATAGTTGGCGCACTTTCAACATGCTCTGAACTCCAGAAGACTGGGAACCACTGGAACCCTTGATTTGATTGGTTGAGCAATTTTGAGTATGATTCCAAATAACCACTACGTCCGCCAATTTATTTGTCTATATAGAAGTTAGGATTTTTGACAATAAATTTTTCCAATTTTGAACCTCCATTGTTGTTTCATTAAAACTCAAAACAACCGAATACAAGTGTGGAACGATACCCACAAATTAATTTCCTTTTCGGAGATTTCTGACTCAGTCCTAAGAGATACGTTCTATTTAGAAAAGTAGAGATCAACCACTCTATGCAGTAGATAGTAGATACAGTTTAAATGTTTGTAAACGCACCCACGATACATGAGAAAGTCCTAGTGTGGGGAAACGTTTTTTTTTTAATTTTAAAAGTTATTGACTCCAAATGTATTAATAGTAATTTTATGTTTTGCCTCTGGATCACCCTAAGGTTGACTGGTACAAATCGCCTCAGACATAAGTGCGTCTTGGTATGGTATTCTTTTAGTTGTGCATAAATTAAAAAAAAAAGTAATCAAATGACTAAATAAATAGCTTTTATCTCAAAGTGGCAATCGTCATTCCACGATAAATAACTTTTAAAGGGCTGTGAAGGTCCGTGGCTTACCTACTGCCTTGCTATTTTGATTTTTTTTACAATGGCGGCCACGCATGAAACCTATATATGTATAAATCGATAGCTGATACCAATGCAAACGGAAAATGACTAAACGTGACTAAACCTCGACATGACTAAACCCCGTAAAGCGACACGTTTCCGAGATATTCACGTTCAAAGTTGATCACGTGATTTATATAGGTTTCATGCGTGGCCGCCATTTTGAAAAAAAAAAAACAAAATGGCGCGACAGTAGGTATGCCAGACTCCGTATAGAAAATCTTCAGTCCCCAAAGTTAAGTTAGTGCTCGTGACTGTACTCTCTATGTACACAGAGAACATCTAGTCGTGCAACTTTTCATCCTAGTATTTTCTTATTGCAGACAAATGTAAATTCAAACCTGAATGCCATACGTTTACGAGATTAGAACTTTAGGGAGATTGCATTTTGTAATATTCCTGTATTTACGTTGGAAGAGTTAAACCGTTTTGTAGTTGGATCTGTGTTCACTACTAGCGATCCGCCTCTGCTTCGCCCCGTTTTTATGACTTGACACTGAAAAAACTTAAAACTGAAAAGTTTCTTTGTTTAATTGCGCTAATCTCTGGAACTACCAGTCTGATTTAAAAAAAAAATGTATTTGATAGCCCAATTCTTGAGGAAGGCTATAAGCTAACATCTATAACGCGCTAACTGTCTAAGGAGCAGAGCAAAAATAAACAATTAAGAAAAAACGCTAAACGAAAACGAAGTAATAGTAGTATGTAGTCACCCCCTTTCTAACCATATCATCTTTCACACAGTCTATCCATCGCTTTTTTGGTCTTCCCCTACTCTTATAGCTCTCTCAAAACTTTCCTCACGACCATTTCCATATTCCTCCGCATCACATGCCCATACCATGACAACCAAATTACTGATGCTTGAAGCAAATACCAAAAAAAACAATGCTAGGATGGCAAAACAATTTATTGAAACTTTCAGCGCTCACTTTGGACAAAAGGAAATAATAGACTACGCTTACAGGCTACAAAGGATCTAATTTGTGCGTTTAACTTGGGAACCAGCCAAATTGAAAAAACGACCGACGACCACGTTTTTTTAAAAGTTGTAACATTGAACATACCTATCAGGAATACTAAATTAATGGAGATACAGTTCAGACATGTCAGTGAGGAAGGAAAATGACAGTTTACTATATCTATACTTACGAATAAGAGCTAAAGGCTTTGTTTGTTTGAACGCGCTAATCTCTGGAACTACCAGACGGATTTGAAAAATTGTTTTTGTATTTGATAGCCCAATTCTTACGGAGGCTATCTAGCTAGACTGGGTAATTAACAACATGCCAGGACAGGAAAAAATAAGAAAGAACGGTAAGCGAAAAAAAGTAATAGTGCGGGCTGGCTATACGATGCGACGGGGTGGGTTGAAGGAACAAGAAATTTCACACGGACGAAGTCGCGGATAGAAGCTAGTGATTTCAATATACGGTCAATTTAAGTTGTTCCCTGACTTTACATTTTATAAACAGAGCATTTGCGTGAATGGCTTTAGGAAGAGCTGGAAGACCAAAGAAACGGTGGATGGATTGTGTGTAAGATGATATGGCAGGAAAGGGAGTAACTTCGGAGATGTCCCCAAATAAATTGGGTGCAGGAGGATGATTAGCCTATTTGAACAACGATGAAATAAAATAATTATTCTAGGAAAAGGACATCGAAGTCATATTAAAACAATAGGCCAGATGGAGTCGACATTTCCTATTCGACTACCTCTGAGAATTTCGACTACCCCTGATATAATAGCTAAACAAACTCAGGGGTCAGTCTTTTTTAAAGTCTATTGAACATGTCCGATCATGTCAGGACCATGTAGATTAGTGTCTGAAATGGTCTTTTGTGAAAAGAACCACACAGATTTGAGTGGACCAGTCCAAGCATTTGTCAGTGATGACCCTAAGCAGTTAATCAAATGACACACCGTGCAAGCACAAATCTCTCAAACCATTTAGTGAAGCGGTACGAAGATACCTTACAAACTCCTTTCACAAAGATACATTGTACTATTATATTTGCAAACACTGGGGACAGCAAGGCGAGGAGACAGTTTAACAAAGCTTAGACCAGGATTTGAGGAAATCCCAAGTGTCTACGGACTACGGACCCGACTATCTTACTGCGACATACTGCACAAACAGCAGCAGTATGTAGGTAATGTCTGTTTCAAAACTATCAGATGAAAGAGTAACCAACCCTGTTTGTTAATGGTGCTGGAGCGGCGACCGCGTACCGGAAGACGTAGCGTTGGAAGGCCTCCCACAAGATGGACCGATGACCTTGTGAAGACTGCAAGAATCCGCTGAATGCGGAAAGCACAGAACGGGTCGAAGGTCGGAGATGCTTGGGGTAGGCTTATGTCCAGCAGTGAACATCTTTTGGCTGAAACGATGATGATGATGACAGATTATTTTGTCCGTTAAAGGGTTAAAATCGACTGAAAAACGCTCTCTAATAGGTAACAGTAACTCCCAACCCATCTGCTATCTACTTCGATATGCAACGGAATCTGTATGTACTGCATAATGTATGTCATCATCTGCCTGCCTTTTCCCAACTATGTTGGGGTCGGTTTCCAGTCTAACCGGATGCAGCTGAATACACTGGTATTCAGCTGCATCCGTTGAAAAAAAAGAATCCGGTGAAAATACTGATTTTACTACATTTTTACACAACCCAGTTACTGCGCAATACGACACCCCTTGGTAAGACTGGTTGTCAGACTTTCGGGCTACTGACGACCCGTAACGACTGTCAAGGATCCACGAATGACAGCCGGGACCAACGGCTTAACGTGTTTGCCGAGGCACGGAGGGGTTTTGGTATCTGAAAATGGTCACCCATCCACGGACCAACCGCGGCAAGCTTAACCTGAACGATCGACCCGTGCGGCTGTGATTACTTAGCCACAAGCCCCTCTACTGCATAATGTATGTGTACATGTGAAATGTACACCGTGTTCGGTGCAGACGTATTCTAGAGCGGAGTGAATAAACATCAATTTTATCTTGCTGAGGTTTTGTTAAGAGGAATAGGGGAAGTGTTTTCTTCGTGTGAACTTTTTGGTTTGGTGTGAATGTTTTGATTCTTGGACACAACATTTCAACAATATTTCAGAGAATAAAGGTTTTTGGTATCGAAGTATTCAAGGTCGGCCATCTCGGTTGCCGTGGTTTGATAGTATTAGTTTGAATAAAAAATATGTAAAATTAATTTTAAGACTCCGCTCCGGACACTACCCATCGGCAAAGTTTGCATTTCTTATGAAGAAGAGTGATTCTCCAAACTGCACAGTGTGCAATTAATTCGAGGATGGTGTCCGAAATAAGAGTGAACGTGAATCACTCATGTTTGAGCTGAATCTGAATGTGACGGATGTGGGATTAATACAAACAATTTTATCTGCACCATGTTCGGAATTAACTACAAGTTTTTGTGAGATACTAACTAACTATCACTAACTCCCAGAATCTTTTACAACTGAGTGATTCGCCTTCCTTGCTTTTAATAGATGCTAAGTTATTTTAATAGATAATAAGTTGATTAAGCATAATAATATTGTAAAACAGTAGTTACTTTGTAAAAGGGTATGATGGGGTTGTCATATTTCTGATAAAAACACCAAAATAAAATAAGGTTTAAAAAAAAACACTTTTTCGTATTTTTTTTATTTTTTTTTATTTTATTTATTAGAGAAAACAGTGACACTTCACATTGTGTAGGAAGAAATACAAAAATAATACGGCCAAATGTGTCACCAACAATATATTCCGCAGAATACACATAAAAACAATAAACTTTACAAGCCATGCTATTTAAACTAAAACCTACAAAATACAATAATTTAAGTTAAGAAAATTTTTCTTTTATATAATGGTAAAACAAAAGCAAAGGAGAATATAATTCCTTAGCAGCAGCGGCTAAGTTAATATTTAAATTTTGAGCATCGCAACGTATACCGAACAATTTTATATTTAACGTTTTTACATTACTATAAATAACGTTTATTATATTTTAACTCGTGAGAAGAAACCATTTCATATTATTTTCTATGGCCTTCGAAGGAATTGGATGAAAGGAATAGAAATATCAAGCTTATTTTTTTAAAGATGGATAAAATGTATGTAAAGCATGAAAATAAGCTAGGATAGGATATTTATTTTATGTCCTGTTATCTGGAGAAAAATGTAAGCAAGTCGTATTTCATGCTGTACAGACCCAAACTTATTTGAGATAGGGATTATATGAGATATACCCATAATTTATTTACTGACTACTATAGCTTGGTGTACGGCGGCAGTTTTGAGTATTTTTAATATATATGGCCTACGCAAACATCCTGCAGATCTGGTAGCGTCGTGTGACTGGTCGTTGAGCTCCCTAAAATAGGGTTGAGCTACACGATGACTGCTTCATGCATGCCGTCTGTTGGGACACGTCAACTCAAAGCTGCAATGGATCTTTCTATAAAAGGCTCTTACAGACATGGCCCTGCATTGTTAGACTCTCATAAAATCCTAATAATATAATGTTTGGACTTTAAAAGAGACCATGACCTCTGAGTTGGTTTCGTCATTTCTTCTCAGGGATCAGTCAGCTAAGAAATGCTGGCGCCATCTAGTTTTAAAATATTGACCAACTAAATATTGACGTGTACCTAAAAGTGTCTTAAAATAACTACTTACATAAGTAAACATTTCTTCTTACCGGCAGTTTGGCTTCCCTCTATCTTATTGTTCAGGGAAGAAGAAAAATCTATGGCACTCTCTGGTTCATAAACTATCATTATGCAAAAAAAAAACACATCGATCCGTTACTCCTTTGCCGCGTGAAAGTAGAACAAACCAGCAAATACAACCATCTGCCTAGCCTTTGCCCAACTATGTTGGGGTCGGTTTCCAGTCTAACCGGATGCAGCTGAATACCAGTATTTTACATGAAGCCACTGCCTATGTGCCTTCCACAAACCAGTAACTGGGTAAAACGATACCCCTTGGTAGGACTGCTTGGCAGACATCCATCTGACTACCCAACAGACACACTTTGGTATTTCAAATATTAGGCTAACTGAATGAATTCCTTCAGAAGGTCCGGTGTCTGTAAGGGCAGAGCCTGCATAAGCAAGTTTAAATGTGGGTTTGCGAGGATCGATATTCTGTGTCGGATTCAATGGACCCTCTTTAGAGATAACAGGGAATTAGATGATGCTGGAAGAGGCTGTGAAGTAACACAACATCACGCGTGGTATCCCCGAAGGTTAGGCAGAGGTGTACCTATTGGTAGACCCACATTTCGCCATTTTGATGGCTTAACCAAATGTTGTGGTAGTAATTTTAAGAATGTACTTAACGGAACATTACATAATTCCTCTTTTTATGTAAAACTATAAAAATAAATAATATGCATCTTTTTGTGGGCCTCAAGTAATTCCCATTGTGTATCCTAAAATACTAAATAGCCGATTAATTGTTAATCAATTAAATGTTTCTCGTTACTATATGAATAGCTGTGCCCCGCGGTTTCACCCACTTCTGCCTCGATTCCGTGAGAATATCGGGATAAAAAGTATCCCATGTCTTAATTCAGGTCATGTTCTACCCATGTGCCAAATTTTATCCAAATCCGTTCAGCCGTTTTAGTGTGAAAGCGTAACAAACAAAGAGAAAAGATTTAATTGAATGTAACATACATTCAATTAAATCTTTTCTCTTTGTTATAATATTATGTAGCTTAGATGGGCCTCTTCCAGTCATCTTTAGGGCAGCTTTTACCGATAGTACCGTATCTAGGGTTAGGAGCGATCGCTATATTGATGCACTGTGTAGTCTTCATTTAAAGTTGATAACACAAAGGAGATCATTTATAATTTATGTTTAGCTGTTGTCCCATTGTAGGGCAAAAACCTCCCTTTCTCCTCTTTTGGAGCACAGCACTGTGCTCCTAACACAGTCTGTTAATCTGACTCCAAGAATGCTGCGTTCTATTGCTGGCAAACCTCAAGCTTGAAGTAGCTCTGTAGACAATTTCGCCGTAATTTATAATAATAAATATTAATTGCCCTTTACCTAACCTTTCGGGGAAAAACGGGGTTATGTGTTAATTGCCGTGTAATTGTTCTACATAACATCACGTCTGTGTTCCCCAAGAGGTTCTTTTTCTTAGCGTATCGATGGCAAAAAGTTCAAATCTCAATAATCAAATCTCAAATCGTTTATTGCAGTCCATAGTGTACAATACAACATATTACAAGACACAAACAAACAAACACAAACAAAACAAAAAAACATATTTGGTCCAAAATTCAGCTGCGAAAACTTCACTTACTGACGCAGTCATTCGATCAAGTGCACAAAGTGACAGGGCGAGCATGCGGCGCAGGGTGGAAGGTGGAACTTGAGATCCGAGCCGTCTGTGAATCAGCTGTGGAGATTGTCTTTGCTCCGGCCGACTTGAGTTTGAAGTCCATTTAGAGAATTCCAAGGTGGCCACGGTAACACGTGCCCAGGCGAATCTATTCTATTCTATTCAATAAAATTGTTAGTGTCGCCGAGATCTGACAACGGAAGGGGTTGTAAGAAGTGTGTACAGTACCTTTTTTTCTTATGCTCATCATATAAAGGATGTACAAGCTTAGATAACCATGCTTGCGTTTAGCGGGATTGTCCGAAAGGGTTACCGCTACCCCAGAACATAAAAGGCAAAGGAAGGAACATGGGCGGGTTTTAGTCAGTAAGAGTCTGACACTCCCTTCCGCTCCACCCAGAGCGGGAGGGGTCATTAGATGATTTCCCATCCTGAAAAAAAAAATCCATGCTTGCGTACCTACTGAGTGTTGGCAATTCTTGGTTTGTTTACGATAGTTTTCGCGAGGGCTGGTTCGAGGTGGCGTGGGAAAAAAAATCCTTAGAACTTGGGAGGCCTTTGCCCAGCAGTGGGACAGTATACTCAAAACAAAAAAAATAAAGTTGAAAACCGCATCATAATCCTTTTCATATTTTAGATAAACAACGGGGCCACACAGACAGACATGAAAAGCGACTTTAATTTAGATACAGTTAGCTACCCTAGCATAATCAGTCCATAATATTCTCACTGCTGGGACATAGGCCTCCTCTCTGTGGCCATAATCCACCACGCGAGCCCTCTGCAGGTTGGTGGATGTCACATGTCTTCGAGTTTTTGGTTCTAGGACATGCATGACATGTCGGTTTCCTCACGATGTTTTCCTGCAGCGTTTTGAGAGCAGTGGTGAAGAAATTAAATATACAAAGTCAAGTGCCTGACTGGGTTCGAACTCACAGCCTACAACTCGGTAAGTTGGGGCCGATACTGGGCCACTACTGCTCTCCCTATAAATTACAAATTCGACAAACTACGACACGCCAAAACAATAATAACTCAAACAATAATTTCAGATATAATCTCAGCACATTCCACGCTAATCCAGATGCGGCTAAATATCAATATATCACATCAATATCCGCCCCAAATCACTGGGATATCCGCAGCCGTGGATAAATCCGAACTCAGTGTGGTCCCCGCACTAATCCTAGAATGAATCGGAATTCAGCACAGGTTTTAAGCTGAAACCACAGCGTATGATATGTAGCAAGGGTTTTACATGGTTCTGGTATTTCGGAGTGGTAGTTTAAAGTTTAAGTATGACTACTGCTGAAAAAGGCCTTTACGTAAAATTTTTACATAACATCACGCCTGTAATCCCCGAAGGGTAAGGCAGAGGTCAAATCAAATCAAATCAAATCAAATCAAATCATTTATTAACTCTTTGATTGTAGTAATTAGAGACACAATAGAAAGACAATTGCTTATGTCGGACTGTGTAACATAAGACATTCGAGAGGTTAAGTGTGTTTTTTGGTGAGGTTACATGGTCTTATAAAATACAACATTGTGCTCAAAAAACTACCCATTAGGCTTACACTTTTTTATGAAAATTCGTTCATTATTACTTAAATATATTATATTATTATGCAAAGTACATGAAGCTATATAAAGTAATGTCAGATAAATAAATAATCAAATTGTCAATTAAATATTTTTGTCAGAAAGAAAGTCAGTAATTGAATAATAGCATTTTTGGATTAATAAATTATATAATTTTCGGTTAAACTGCAATAAATTATAATCTTTAATAGAATTAGGCAATTTGTTATAGATTTTAGGTGCCATGCACTACTGTGCATGGCACCTATTGCACCATGCTATTGTGCATGAGGGCGGTTTTTGAAGGCCTTAAGTACAATTCATGACGATAAACTTGTCTTATTGATTTAGGATGATGTTCTGTTTTTTTGCGAAATAGTTCAATATTTTTCTTGAGGTGTACCTACAGTACACCCACATTTTGACAGTTTAAGTCCCATGTAATAGGGGGCGAACCTATGTCAATTACCGGGCACAAATCCAGTCTCCGGGCTGTTACTGAGAAATTCCAGATGAAAAACCCCAATAACACTTTGCCCGACCCGGGAATCGAATCCGGGACCTCATGCTCAGCAGTGGCGTGTACAATCACTAGACCAACGAGGCAGTCCGTTTCCGTAAAATGTGTGCGTGAAAATCGTTAAAGCAAATGTCTTTGACAGATTGGTCAAAACAGTCGTAAACATTAAAATATTCGGGCATATCGACTTGGGAAAAGCTTAGGTTCATTCAATAAAAGTAATTTTAGTTAAAAAAAAAAACACGCGTCGAGTGTTGCAGTTTTAACAGGGCATGTAACCATGCGAATTTTTGAATGACACGCTTTAGAATAGATTACTCTTTATTAGGTACACCATATAAATTACAGATATATAAATATAGAAATTTTACAAAGGTTGACACAATGGGCGGTTTTATCGCTAAGAGCGATCTTTTAAAGACAACCTTTGGATGGATTAAAAAGGGGAAGGAGAGAAAAATACTGTAGGTAGTCTGTGGCGTACCATTTACATAATACAAATACATACATAAAGTCACTTGCGCTTCAAAAGAGTTACCGTGGCCCCTTGCAACTGAAGGAACACGGGTTGGTTTTAGTCAGTAAAAGTCTGACACGCCCTCCCGGTCGCTTTTGTTTTTCGCTTTTCGCTTTCTTCAGTCAATCTGCCTAGTAAAAAATGTCATTCTCTAATATCTCAGCTTTTTTAATTCCAGTTCATCACGTCACCCCCTAACTTTACCGCCACGAGGAAGGTAATCAGCTGATCTCTTCCACGTGGCTCCCGTATCACAGTGTTTATGTCTCGTAACTATAAATCGTTGCCATCAGTCGTCGGCATAAAACATCGAGATATCGGAGTAATCATGAGATTGGAAGACAGACTGAGACCAGTGTTAGTTGATCTGTGTTGACTTTTGAAGTCTGGGGTAGACAGGGTCTTGGGGCCTTCTTACTTATTTATTTATCAGTATTTCTTTGTTTATTTTTGCAATGTTACTCAATGTCACACTTTTTGTTCACATATTCGTTACTGTTTTTATCTAACACAAATTTATTTTATTTATATATTTTAGTATGCATTCACACGTCACGTTGCAGTATAAAACTGATTTACATCCGTCACCTCACACATCAGGTCCAGTTGAAAACCATCGCCAGGCACTAGTTGTCTGGCATTTTTTGCTGAACTGGGCCTTTTTGGCGCAGCCATGAGGCACTCTTTTCCTGCTAGTTTCTTATATCGGACTTCACACTTTTTATTTAATCTTTATTTTTTTTTATTTTATTGTTTGTTTTATCTGATGTATGTATCTGGTGTATTGTGTGTATTTTAGTTTGTGCCAAATAAATACATTTTCATTCTTTCTTTCTTTCTTTCTTTCTTTCTTTCTTTCTTGCTTTCTTTAACGGCAGGGGCTATGCTAAAAGCAACTAACTTAATCTATGTATGTTAATTGTAAGTGTGCTACAATATTGCATTGGGTCTCGCATGTAAGGATATTTGTATGTTTAGAGTAAATAAATAAATAACTCGACTACGGCAGAGGAAGTGTTATATGAATCTCACTGGCTGTGCACCACATAATACCTGCAGTATATTCTCTCCTTCTCCCTTAAAATCAATCCAAAGGTTGTGTTTAAAATATCGGTTTTAGCGATAAGACCGATAATTGTGTCACTTTATGTAACATTTCTACATCTATATCTGTATTAGTTGTTGCCCGTGACTTAGTCTGTGATCCAGGATGAAAAATAGCTTATGTCCTTTTCCAGGTACACGGTAAAAAAAAAATACTGTAGGCGTACTATGGGTAGTTTTGGTTATAGCGCAATAGAAAAAGGTTTGCAGTTCAAATCAGATTATATGTAATTTACGAGCAAGTTAGTCACACTAGCGAATCACACACTGTAGGGTTGAGTTTGAGTTTGAGTAGGTACACAACTCAACGATACGGATCGCGAGACAATAGAGAATTGTTTCTGAGCACATGTTGTGCGTACGATGTCCAATGTTTCTATGATTGAGAGAGCTCTGCTCCACACTGCTCTTGTAGCTGTAGCTCCCCTCCATCACCACGAACTCAGGCTAGACTAGACTCTGTCTAGCGCCAATACTAAAATAGTCAAACGAATGACTCCGACATATGTATCTATTTTACTTACACGAGACCTAGAAACCGATTGTGCGTGCGAGCGAGAAAATCATTGATAGCTTGTCGCTTCCTCGTCGGCGTTGAGACAGGTGCCTAGGGGAAAAAATCCATTTAACCATCTCTAAAATTAAACTTAGTAGATCCCAGACATCTCCAAAGAGAAATCAAAATCAGACTAAGGGCTGATTTTTCCAACGCCAGATAATTTTATCGGAGGAATAAATTTGAATCGCTGACAGTTCTTCCATACAAAAACTGTAAAACTGTCAGACGACAATTTTATTCCACGAATAAAAATGATCTGTCGATTGAAAAATCAGCCCTAAAACAAAAATAAACTGACGTAAACCTTAAAAAAAACCACTTTTGCCTTGTAAACAGTTGGATCCAAACAACACTGGTTAGATAGATTTTACGGCCAGGTAAACTCGTAAAATGGGGAAAGGGGTGTAAAAACTGCTTGATAGTACCGGTCTGGGGTAAATAATAGGATATCGGGGGGTATTGAGGCTACCAGAACGACTGAAAGGCTATTAATTGTGTTAATGGTGTTTTTCATGGTTTTCTAGCCTTTATAAAGTCTGTGAAAGTGTCGGGTGGAAGTTTGATTAATAACGTTGGAGTAGATTTTTACGCTTTATTTTTTTTGTGTCAACATTAACTTATTTTTTTTTTGTTTTTTTATTCAATGGGACTGCTCTTGACCTCGATATCGCCATGGGTAAAACGGAAGATGCCTGTTTCACGGGCTGATTATTAAATTAAATGGCAATCTTTTATTAGAGGTGAAAGTACAGACGCCAGCACATCAAGCTACTACAATCTGTCAAATTTCTTTAATAGATTTTCAACTTTATCGCTAAAGCTTTAAGGTTCAAGGTTGATTGGGAAAATTTGACAGTTTCGGGTAGCTTGACCTGCTGGCGTCTGTACTTATTCATTATATCTATCTAACTAGCCTATATTGTCCCACCGTAAGGCAAAGGCCTTCCTCTCCCTTTTCGATACCAGTCTGTTCATTAAAGCTAGTACTCATTAATTATGGTAGCATTTTTTAAACTACATGACATGTTTGTATGACATACTAGAAATAGGGACCTATTAATTCGACCAGATTTCAGACTGGCTAAAATATAATTATCTTTAATGGGGTACTGTTTGAAATGTTATAATGAAATACCTCCCCATAGCTCAACTGAATGAGACGAAATTTCTTAGTAGCGGCACAGGAGTCTAGGGTGAAGGCACCGGCGGCGGCGCGCCTTCACTCTTTAAACGTAACTAGCGAAATTTCGGTGTGTATTCATCGGCCTACCCATTTGGGGAATAAAGGCTTGATTTTACGTTTATGTGTGCTTTACTGTCTATATATATATAGATCAGAAAGAAACAACGAAAGAAAATACGTTTATTTGCGGCAAACATGACGCATAAAAAGAACACAAACATAAAAAAATATAACAGGTTGGGGGAAAACATGCGTCATATCCACGCAAAACGGCCATCGCTCAGCATAATGCTAAGACCCTATACGAGACAGAGCCCCAGCGCTGGTTTTCAGCGACAGCCGGCGTTGACGTGATGACGTCAACCTGTGCAGCATACGATTATATATAAAAACAACAATCAAAATAAGAAATAAAATAAATACACATTACAAAAACATGGTACAAACATGGAATATATATAAAGTGGTAACATTCTGGGCAACGACTTACGCGCCACTGTCGCACCACAAATCTACGGAATGCCAAATATAGAGAATTATAGAGAAGTACGAGTACCTATATGAGAAACTAAAACACTCGCCAAGTTTTCTACGAATTGGTATCTGATAGACTAGTGAACTATCAAGCTATTACAGCCGATCGATTCTGTAAAAATCTCACCGTGAAAAGTTACGTGAAGTGAGCTTAGAGTGAGCTGTCAATAGTGTCAATCCCTAGCATTAGTTGGAATGACAGCTCACTCCACGCTCACTTCACCTAAGTGTTCACGGTGAGATGGTTACAGAATCGCACTGCTGATAATGCCTTTGGCTCACACACACATTCCCAACTGACATTAGCACGATAACAGTCCAGACATTACAGTCAGACACACACAGAACGTGATATTACACTCTGTAATAGGCATTAAACTAGTGGGACAATATCATCTGATATTTGTACTAAATTACATTATCATAGAGCATAGCGACCGTTCCTACATAAGGGCTAGTCTACATTGCGGCTGAAAGAATGAGAGATCTCATAATTATATTTCATTATAATCAGCCGATAATATTCCCACTGCTAAGACACAGGCCTCCTCTCAATGAGAGGGAGTGGGCTGTAATCCACCACGCGAGCCCAGTGCGGGTTGGTAGATGTCACATGTCTTCGAATTTTTGGTTCTAGGACATGCCGGTTTCCTCACGATGTTTTTCTTCACTGTTTTGAGAGCAGTGGTGATGGAATAATTTACACAAAGTAAAGCGCCTGTCTGGGTTCGAACCTACGACCTACCTCGTAAGTCGCGGCCGTTACGACTGGGCTACCACTGCTCTTTAAATATTTATACAGCAAAACTAGGAAAATCCGAAGGACATGATTCACCTTTCAAGGAGCCCATATCAGAAGTATACATTGACAAATAGGAAATTCCAATTTCCTCAGTGCCTGAAAAAGTTCCAACCAAATCATATTCCAACCAGTCTGAACCAAGCCTAACTTAGTTAGTGCGCACGTCCCTCTTAATGACGTCACGTCCGCCCCGGACATCTAGCGACCAAAACTTATGAAAGATGATCTGTACCCTTGATGGGGACTGTCAAAATTTAGTAGGAGAATTTATTTGAAAAATTCCAACCTTTAGCGAAGGTCGGAATGTTAATATGAGGGTACGTAGAAATTAATTTTTATGTCGAGGGTAGTTGGGTAGTGTTGGGAAAAATTGTGGATGGATTAATGGAATATGCACGTGGAATTAAAAATGAGGTAAGCAGTGTCAATTAGATGCTAAAAGGTTATTTAGACTTTTAAGGTGTTTTTGTTTTAGTTTTTTGTTTAAAGAAATTAATAAGAAAAAAATTTAAAAAAATATCTGCGCGAGTATTTGTATGTATAGGGTCAAATTACATTTTCTGGCGAAACTGTAGACGTAACGGGTATCGATATTTGTAAACATGATAAAACAAAATAGGACTTATTTGATGATTTATTTTGTGGGGTCATTGACCGCAGTTAGTGTAAGACGAAATTATACAAATTCCTAATTAAAAAATGTTATTATAATTTAAAAGACTACTTCGAAGATAAACATATTGTATTTTGATTATAGGAAATATTTGTACATTAATTCAATAATATGATAATAATTACAATTACTATGGCATTATTAATTTCCTTGACATTACTGTTATAATTTATTAGTTCAGATTTAACCTAATGTGTAGATAACAAAATTGACTATCTATCTATATTCTCAATGACAATGTAACTTAATAAAAAAACTGACTAAGAATAATTGTGTCATAATGTTCCTAATATAATTATTTGCACACTTCACATTTACACTCTTACACCTCACATTATTCACCTTTTGTAACATCCTCTGAACCTGTGTTTTGCATACATATAAATGATTTGATTTGATTTGTAATCTCTTACAAAAATCACTTAAACATTCTTAAATAAAAAAGTAAAAGAAAGAAAGAAAAAGTATTTTGTGTGTGTGTGTGTGTGTGTGTGTGTATTTGTATTTAGTAATTTCTTTCTTCCTTCTTTCTTTCTTTCTTGCGTGTAAACTTCAGACGTGATAGGTTATGCGATTTAATTTTCTATTTTTTCTTTAATTTTCTGTTTATCTGAAGTGGATTATTATTACAAAGTAGTCTTCTCACATGGTCTCCTTAACTAATCTAACAATAAAATCTTAATTTACCAGAAAAAAAAAAAATGCTCACTGATCCTTTTTTCAGCATGGTATAAACACATATTACAGAACGTAGCACCAGTTATCCATGAAGGGTTATATATATGTATCTATAAATAGTACCTACAGTCCTGCACCCACCCCCATTTCACCAGTTATGTAAGTAAGTCCCATGTAGGGGGGCCTATAAATTTTCGTCGTATACCTCATTTCAAACGAGATTTACAACATGTTTGTATTACGATACCCAGTTAGTAATCTGTGCTTTTCTCCCGCGACGCCTTAATTATGCCATAATATATCACATGGACCTACACGTAATGTCACTTAGCATGCATGATGCCTTGATAGTCTGTCACTATTTGCATTTACAGTGTAGTGATATTATTGTCCCGCGGGGTAATTGCGTAGCACATAGGAATGGCTTGCACTTTGACAGTTCAACAAGATTCATTGCGTTATGTACGTTGTTTAGGAGGAAAAAAAATCGAACATATGAAGCAATGGAATACCAATATACTTCAAAATTATTCAGATTGTGATAGATAGTGTGTTACGCAATGTGCAGCTCGCTTTGTGACTTTAATATAATTAAATGACAGTTTTGGTAATAACCTTTTAGTTGAGTGTTGAGTATTGTAACAATTATTTTGTTTGGATGTATAAATAAATAGGCATCTTTTGGATGATATCAGAACTTATAAAATTAAACTTTTAACATACACACAATGATATATACAATTATATAATTATGTTGTAAACAATAGGGTTTTGGGGCGAAGATACAGATTAGTAAAATATGTACAGTTTCAGTGCGCGGCTCCCAATTGACGGACGTCACACGATGACACGACTTTTGTCAAAAAGGGGCGCGCGTTGAATGTTTTATAGGAAGCTTCTAGAATGTTCTAGAAGCTTCGACTCGCTCTGATTGGCGGAGCGGGAACAAGAGGTGTTTCCGTCAGAAGCGCGTGGATTATGGCGGGATCGGTTCGAAAGAGGTTCAAGTTATAAACTGCATTTTTAGTTTTTAAAAACGAATCGATGAATCAAATATTTACAAAAACAAAAAACAACAGATTTCTTTTTTAAAATATTTCATTTACAGAGAATTTTTCTCAACTTTTCAAATAGTTATGAGTTAGTATACCATCGAGGGCCATAACGTACTTTGATGTGTATCATAGGTAAAATATTGATTATTATTTATATTTCATAAATAAACATAAAAAAAATCGCACAGGTCGTATATCTAGACTCTTAAGAGCTCTAAAATATCGAGTACATAATTTAATTTTCATGCATCACAGTCTCTCAAAATTGTAGAAAGCCTTTATAATAATACCTATATATTAAAAATTAAGTCGCCTTTTGTGTCTGCCTGTGTGACCGCTTCTTCAAAACTACGCAACGGATTTTGATGCGGTTCAACATCCTCTAGAGAATTTATTCCAGAAGGTTTTTATAAATAATACATTGATATTAAACTTACATATTATTATAAAGACATGTCAATGTTTTATCCACAAAACATGCTGATATATTTAATGGGAAAGTTTGTATGGCTGTGTATAATTTTTTCGCGTCTTAACGGCTGAACGGATTTCGTTGAATTTTTTCACACAGTTAGACCATGACCTGAGTCAGGACATAGGATACTTTTCCCGTTCCCGTGGTACAATTTTCCGACCTCCACACAGGCGAAGTTCGGGCAAAAGCTAGTTCTAAAATAAAATTTATAATGGCCTCAATTTCGAAGCGCGACGTCTAGTTCTAATATTATAAAGCACTTGGCCTCGAACGTGAGTGCAGGCCACTATTTAGCCACAAAAGGGCTTGACAATAATGGCATGCTTCGGCGAACACTTTTGAGATGGGCACAATAGAAAATCTTAGAAAGTCGGACTTCAGTTGAAAATAGAGAATATAAATAGTAGGAGCAATGCCTACGTGTGTATTTTACCTTTGGTTTCATATAGTTCAGATAGTAATACAGAAATGGAACAAGTAGTGTTTTTAGGGACATACAACACTGTGTATGTACAGTTAGCGAATTTCAACACCGAACTCACCTAGTTTTAAAACATAAGATTATTTTGACGAGTAAATATATATTTTTGAACCTACTCACAGAAATAAATACCATTTCATTATTACAAGGTTCTCTAGGCCAATTCTAATTCAAAACAATGGACCTCATTTCAGAAGATCTTGTTCACAAGCCCGTTGACTGTTAAAAAAAGCCAAAAGGAACAATTCGAGGCTTTACAAAATCTATTCGATTGTTTCTACAGTCTGGCTCACTCTGATGCAACAAACACAACGCCACGTTAAGGGTTTAAAGTCAAACGCATCCTGGGCTTTGGATTTTGATTCCATTGTTGTACCTTCGTAAAAAACCGACTAGGCCTAAAATTCTATACACCGTGTGTAGAGGAAATGCTAGAAAATTGCTTAAGAAAGAGAGAAAAGAAATATAGGATTATTTGTCATAGAAACTGGTATAGCAGTGTTCATAATCTCATATAATTTTTATTCCATCGCCACTTAATCTGATAGGAAAAATCCACTTTAGGAAAAGTTGATTTTTGAGTGACCATTTGTAACAAAAAGGTCCTAATAAGTTTTTCGTTGCAATTGAATTTGAACTTTGTTAAGTATGACACTAAGTTTGTTGTTTCATAACTTGAAAATCTTGAGTCCTATAATTTATGGACCGTTATTGGTTAAAATTAAGACTCTTGTATCTTTACCAATAATGAAGCAAATACACCCTTCCATATGGAAGTAGCTATCACAGGTAAAATTATCGAAGTCTGGCAATAAAAAATGCTACCATCGGTAAGCAAAACGGTTCGTTTTTGTTTAGAACCGAGCATTATTCGATATTCATTAGACGCGGGAAAATCGTGTTGCATCCATTTTTTCGTGTAGGCCAAAAAATTTTGATTGCACTGCAAAATACAAACAGATTTTTAAAATATTCTACGCTATGAATCAAACGTAGCCTGGCCTCAGTATTTTATTTAAAAAAATGATTTCCAAATTCAAAGCTAAAAAATGGAAGCCTACAAATTGATTGAACTAACGCAATCTAAATATCCTACGATTTGAATCAGCCGTAGCCTGGCTTCACAAAATGGCGGCTTTTGGCCTCCCCCACGTGGTCGAGGGCCAACAATACGCACTAACGAGATATTTGAGGCACGTCTGACTGGCGAATTCAAATTTACTACGAAACGTTAGTCAAATTCGAAATTATGGTCGTATTTATGTATGGAGGAGTTGGGTTGCCAAGTGTTTTGGCGTGTGAAATAGAAGGGTTTATTTATTTGTACTGGCAACTTTGGGAGTTGGACCTAATTAGTGGACTGTGTCGTTAGTTTAGTGGTCACTTGTACTATTGGCGTATGTTGAATTCTTGGTTTTGATCCAAGCTGAGAGTTTTGGGGGTAAGCAGACAGCCACTCCTTATTTAATACTAACATAGTAAAAGGTCTTTTTAAGGACTGGCTTTTATCTTGGCCAGAGGCTAAGCATTGCCATACAACGTGGCAATGCCGCCAGTCTCTTGGGTACATTACCAGTCGACAGCGATGCGGATGAATTTTTCGACGCTATATCTTAGTTTGTACATAGTCATTAATTACTTATTAACAATTTATGGAATGGATCTATGGTAATGTGTTTGTTTTTTTTTAAATAAATGCTAATTGGAATTTTTAATAGGAGTTTTTCAAAAGAGCAGTGGTTGGTGGACCAGTGGTATCGGCCCCGACTTACTAGTTGGAGGTCGTGAGGTCGAACCTAGGCGGACACTTTAATGATAAATGATAAATTCTGTGATATGTGCTGCTAGTGCGCTTTTTTTTTTTTTTTTGGATGGGAAATCATCAAGTGACCCCTCCCGCTCTGGGTGGAGCGGAAGGGAGTGTCAGACTCTTACTGACTAAAACTCACCCATGTTCCTTCCTTTGCCCTTTATGTTCCCGGGTAGCGGTAACCCTTTCGGACAATCCCGCTGATCCGGCTCAAATTATGCTGACAACTCTTTGAGGCGCGCGTGGAACACTTACGCGCCGTCCGGCACGGGCCTGGTCATGATCGGGCGGTGAGCTACCCATTGCTCTCCGCCCGCAGGCCCGCGCCTACGGTGACCGGGAGTCGTCACGCGGCTCCCGACGCCCGGAGCATCTCCCGCGGCGGCTGGGACGGAAGGCTCTCTCCCTCATCCGTCCCGCCACCTCCTTCGCTAGCATGACTGCTTCGCAGAAGGAGGCGACTGCCTCCCACTCCCTCTCGCCCCGGACCATGGCTTGCACCAGGGCCGGGTGCGAGATGCCGCCGCCGCTGCCGATCGCCTCTACGAGGACACGGCGGTGCTCCGCCCAAGCGGGGCAGACCTCCACCGTGTGCTCCACCGTGTCCTCTGGGTGATCCTGGCAATGGTGACACCCGGGCGTTTCCTCTGCTGGTGGGCTTGATTTGGTAATAAAACTACTACGATATTACAATGACTGTATTTTTGGATGCTGATTACAAAATATATTATATGGAGACGACCGATTGCGTGCGCGTGCTCAAGGTGTCGGCGAATGAGTGGCAGGAGTAGGGAGGCTCGGAGGGATCGGAAGGATTGCGGCGTGGTATGTGGCCCGATGTGACGACAGGAACAATGTGACATCCACCAACCCGCACTGGGCCCGCGTGGTGGATTATGGATCAATCCCTCTCGCAGAGAGGAGCAGTGTGCTGTGTCCCAGCAGTGGGAACATTATAGGCTGACTATGTAAAAAGAATTTCTCAGCAGCAGTTCGGAGTCTACATTTGTGCCAAGTTTATGACGACATCGTAAAGACCTAAGACTTTTATATTAAAAAAAAAACATTTCAATATATAGAAATAGTTACTAAAACACAAGTAATATAATATGAAATGCTCTGTTTCCAAACAATATACTCATGGGGCCCACAAAATCTAAAGTTACAGTGGGCGAACTCGAGGTCGATAACTAGTCAACAAAGTTATATTGTCTGAGCTCGTAACAATAATTTTGTAATCAAACTTATGTTCAAAATATGACAGATTTCTGATGAAATATCATCGTTTTGTGAGTCAAAACGTTTGACATGTGGCCTAACATATCCTAATTCCTACTAATATTATAAACGTGAAAGTTTGTATGGATGGATGGATGTTTGTTACTCTTTGAGTGTTTCATAAAAGAGACCTAAAGGTCAAAAAAAAAAAAAAATTGGTGGACGTTCTGCTACTAGATTCTCCCATAGATGCAACACTCAGTATCAAAAAATATATCAACGAATTATGACTACGAAACAACTTAGAAGAAAAGTCATGCATTTAATTGCACCTCTAAGGATTCCCATTTTGCCCTCCTAAAAATATACTTGAACACTCTAATTATTACACTTCTTTTCGTGAACTTAAATAATTTCTATTTTGGGGTCCTAAAATACTAAATAGCACTGCTACTAAACAGTAACTGTGACTATCTGGGATGTAGCACTCGGCGGCCGCTGACACGGCACCATGCACTTCGCTCGCTCGGCTCTCGCGCCCAGTTGTCACAGTTCTAATGTAACCTAACCCATATGGTCGGGTGCTCTAGCTTAGTTGCTGCGACCAATTCAGCTCGCGTTTGGTTGGTCACAGTTCTAACGTAACCTAACTAGCTTAGTTACTGAGACCAACTGTGAGAAAAGGCCAGAAAATTAAAAAGATGCTCAATTATTTAAAAAAACTGTGCATCATTAGAAGCACAAAATGTTTTAAGAGGATCGGTTAAATATTTCCCAAACGATTATGGTTTGGCTTCAAACAAAACCCAATAATGTTCTTTTTATTTCTACTTGCACATGTCGCACCGAAACCATGAGTTATCCCCAATTTTTCTTTCATATTTACAACATAAAAATCTCATTCACAAGATCCAGGGTTGTAAAGCTGTAAATATAAAAAGTACACTGAAATTCACCAGGCCGATTCTTATTTATTATAGCAATGAAACTAGAGTTGGGCTGCACGTAATCCCGGCGCGGGATTTGAATGTTCCGGGTGGCACAGTATATGATAAAGTTCCCGGGTTTTTATTCCGTTTTAAAGTGGCTGTTATAGTTTCTTTCTTAGCGGACTGACTGTGTATTTGCTAACGAGGGAGCGAGTTTCCTGACTTGGCGTATGTTATCGGAAAAATGGGAGCATGTATTTTTAATATTGAGATATATACGCTACTAGCTGTGCCCGCGATTTCGATCGCGTGCATATCGGGAAACAAATTGAGTTTCGTTAGTTTTATTTTTTTTACACGAAACCCTAATTCTTTTTATAAAATAAAAGTATCTGCCAGTGACAGTCCCGTCAAAATTGGTCCAGCCGTTTCGGAGATTAGCTGGAGCAAGCAGACAAAAATTAAAAAAATTGTGTTTTTGTTAAATGTATCATATATTTCATATGCATTTAGTAAAAAGCTGTTATTTTACATTAAATATTTATTATGTAGTTGTATAGATAAATTGAAAAAAAATGTAGCTTTATTAGCAGACGCTCTTTATGCAGTCAATGTAAAGTAGATAATTGTTTTACGATTAGGTGTTCCTTTATATTAGTGTGTTCCAAGTAATAAATTTCAAAGCAATCAATCAACTCAGCCTATCGCAGTCCACTGCTGGACATAGGCCTCTTCCAGGCTGCGCCACAACACCGCCGCTTTCCGCATCCAGCCCGTCCCAGCAACCTTCTTTAGGTCGTCCGTCCATCTAGCTGTGGGGCGTCCCACACTACGCTTGCCGATACGCAGTCTCCACTCCAGGACTCGTCCGCTCCACCGGCCATCGGTCCTTCGACAAACATGGCCGGCCAGCCCACTGCCACTTCAGTTTGCTTACTCTGCGCGCTATGTCGGCAACTCCGGTTCTTTTCCGGATAATTTCATTCCTGATTTTATCCTTCAAAGAGACTCAGAGCATAGCTCGCTCCATAGCGCGCTGAGCGACCTTGAATTTGTGGACCAGCCCGACCGTCAGTGTCCACGTTTCGGCGCCATATGTCATGACGGGAAGGACGCACTGGTTGAAGATCTTAGTCTTCAAACACTGTGGGATAGGCGACGAGAAGACTTGACGGAGTTTTCCAAATGCTGTCAAGTAATAAATGTATAGCGGTGTAATTGTGTAATACACTAACAGTAGGAATGGCTTTCATTTTGACAGTTCAACAACATTCATTGCGTTATTTACGTTGTAAGCAGACATTTTTTTCAAAAATATGAAGCAATGTATTAGCAATATTCTTAAAAATCGCTCAGATTGTGACTGATAGTGTGTTACGCAATTAGGGTTCCGGTTCCGATGAAAATACAGGCATCAGAGACATTCCAACTTTCATCTCTAAGGTCGGCAAACCTTCTGGTTTTGCAACTTTTATTAAGGTCCGTAGATTTTGTTAAAACGCTGCTCCACTGCAAAAAAAAACATTTGGACTAGTATCATTAACGGGAGAAAACAGAGGAAACAAGTTCCTAAGAAAAAACGCGGTTCCTCTTAAGAAAGTACGATCCCAAAATAATATTTTCTATTTCCCATCCCTACTGCCCGTTTATTATGAGTAGTATGTATCGTAAAATTTTATTGTACCAATTTATTTACGGATATTTCTATCCACGTTGATTTAGTAATAAAAGAAAAAGTAACATTATAGTATATCAGATGGTAGTATAATAGTTTCGTGTAGGATTAGGATAAATATAATACTTTGAAGATGGCATGGCAACATTTTGTTGGGCTTCTATTGGGAGACTCTGCTCAAGGGGCTGTGTTGTCAAGTATCTGGGTTATGGGGGTTAGAAAGATAGTCATCATCGGCCTCCAGCAGTATACTGTCCTTATGCTTCTCTAATTTCACGCCATTTAGCTCAATTCCTGGCCACTGGGGAAAAAGACCAGGGAGTGTGGGATTCTTACCTCACTAAAACCACCCCGGTGATCACCATCAGCACATGGAGGGGGTCCCGTTACCTCTTAATAGACCAATCCGGAACCTCCACAGTGCAACGCCTGTTATGGCAGGTCCCTGGGGAGACTATAAAGGGGTCTCCCCTGAGCCTCGCTATGCTCGGCAGCACATGATCACAGTGCCACCGTATTCCCTGAAATTACTCGGTGGTCAATCAGAGTCTCTTAGCGCCCGCCATTCCAAAGTCCAGCCTGCATTAAATGATATAGGCGGGCTTTCGGCGTGTTATGTGTCGAGGCGGTTGCCTCCTCGACGCCTTCTTTTCCGAGCGGTATCGGCTTTCTCACGATCCCGTTCGGCGACCTCCTTCTGGACGATCACGGTCTCACAGAAGGAGGCAACTTCCCTCCAGTTTTCTGTCGCTGTCAGCATGTAATCTATTTCTAAATTGCTGCATACTGTACAAGCCTGCTCTGATCCCCGCCAGCGTGCGATGTCTGAAGTCTTGATGTTGAGCTTCGCATCATAAGTTGACCAGACTGACTGGTATAAGCAGTTCTTTAAATCTGGTACGTCATTCAGCTCAGCGAACCTTTCCCCTTTTTCTCTGGTGTAACCCCTTATTTTATTTATCGTGGGTGTAGAGCCAGTCAAAAAGGGCGGTTTGCCCTTTTTTTCCTGGATACTGGATCATCTAACAGGCTTGCGAGTGCAAGGTGTTGCATTCATCAACCCAGCTGCAGAGTATTCCGGTACTTCGAGTCCAGTACGACTATATTTTGCTGTACTTCGTGGCCACCTTCGCCAGTGTCTTGAGGGGCAATTCTCGTAATTTTAAGAACGTTCACAGTCTCAACCTGTCAAACCTATAATTTCCCTACATTTTTGACAAGTTTTTGACATTGATTGTCGCTGAGATGAGATTGCGACTAGATTTTGAACGTTTTAATTATGGGAATTGGCCCTCAGGAAACTACGATCTCAAACCTATTTTGTGAACACTTAAGCCCTGACTTTTTTATCTCAGGACAACTTAGCTAATGTACTTTAGATTGAATTTCTTTGAAGTGCTAACGAGCCCAAAAAATCGGTTTTTAGGCTCGTTAAGACAATCAATTCGCTAGTTCGTAAAATTAGTTATTTTATCCTAAAAGATACTCTGAAATGGATACACTCTTCTGATTTCTCATCTTCTTAATATTTTTACAGCTGCAATATTTATTGTCTTGTAACTGACAACCGTGTTTGGTATTTAGATTTTTTTTAAATTTTTTATTTAAAATTTGGTTTTACCAAAAAGAAAAAATCAATGCAGTGAAGTGATTTATTATTTTCGATACAATGTGTGTTAAACATACCTGGTGACATGTGACCAAGTCTATGAGTATACCTTACCCTTCGGGGAATACGTGCGTAATATTATAATATTTTATTATGTTACTTAATATTACACAGATATAATTAAATATATGTGTATATAGACATAAACACACATATAGGAATGGGAAAGTTATAATTTAGAAAATAATGAGATCCTTCAGGGCACAGACGGGTTTATGTCAACTAAATCGTGATTGTATAACAAAATAATTAACGTTAGGAATTCAGACGTTTATTCAGATGTTTATTTAGTAAAGGTTTATATACTGACTGTTTAGTTTTTGAAAGTCTAGCCGAATTTTAGTAGGTCATATTGAATGAGAAGAAAGATTTAGATTTTAAAATCCTACTAATATTATAAACGCGAAAGTTTATCAGGATGGATGGATGTTACTCTTTCACGCAAAAACTACTAAACGAATTTGAATGAAATTTGGCACACAGATAGTTTATAACCAGGATTAACACAAATGATACTTTATATCCCAATATTCCCACGGGATCGAAACTTATGCGGGTGAAACCGCGGGGTGCAGCTAGTAATAACATAATCAGCCTATAACGTTCTCACTGCTGGGTCACAAGCCTCCTCTCTGTGAGAAGGATCATCATCTACCTAGCCTTTTCCCAACTATGTTGGGGTCGGCTTCCAGTCTAACCGGATGCAGCTGAATACCAGTATTTTACACGGAGCGACTGCCTATCTGATCTCCACAACCCAATTACTGGGTAACACGGTACCCCTTGGTAAGACTGGTTGTCAGATTTTCGGGCTTCTGACGACCCGTAACGACTGCCAAAGATTCACGAATGACAGCCGGGACCAACAGCTTAACGTGCTTTCCAATGCACGGAGGGGTCTTGATATGTGAAGATGGTCACCCATCTACGGACCAACTGCGGCAAGCTCAACATTAGGTATTTAGATTTTAGGGATTTTGAACGTAGGTTATTTTACGTTAGATCTTTTAATTTTAGATATTGCAGTACATACCCGCCTCAACACATCAACTTACTTTCATAAATAACGATTCAATGACGTCATTCCACGGTAAATTGCGGACGCTATGTGGCGGCCACCGCAGTCTTATGAAACCGTAGCTTTATTAATCTTAGCCTTAGAACTATAAAACATTACCCAAGCGAAGTCAGGGCACTTAAATAGTAATATTATAAATTAATTAACAGAAACACTCAGGTAGGACGTCGGAGCTATAAAATCTAGTTTTGATTGACGATAACTAAAGGTACCTAAGTTAATTTTCCAACTCATATAACTTAGAGTGGGTCTCGTATGGATTATTTATGGGTTTATACCAGCTGTGCACGCGGTATCGCTTGCTTTATTTTCAGAAGTGTAAAACATTATGTTTAAACAGGATTCCGCAATCGGGTACCTACAAAAGATATCCATAAATAGCCTATAATGTTCCCACTGCTGGGACACAGGCCTCCTCTCAGTGAAGTGGGCCGAAATCCACCACGCGGGCCCAGTGCGGGTTGGTAGATGTCACATGTCTTCGAAATTTTTGGTTCTAGGCCATG
Organism: Apamea monoglypha; assembly: GCA_911387795.2. Taxonomy (NCBI): domain Eukaryota; kingdom Metazoa; phylum Arthropoda; class Insecta; order Lepidoptera; family Noctuidae; genus Apamea; species Apamea monoglypha. Next base: position 13,340,315 of record OU426938.1, read on the forward strand.
CCGGTTTTCTCACGATGATTTCTTTCACCGTTTTTGAGAGCAGTGGTGATGAAATAATTTACACAAAGTAAAGCTCCCGTCTGGGTTCGAACCTACGACCTATAACTCGTAAGTCGCGGCCTTTACCACTGGGCCACCACTGCTCTCAACAAAAGATATACTGATAAAGGATGATTTTTTGAGATTGGCCTTCAGCGCGAAACGAAGAAGTCTCTTCAAATCATTAAAGTCTATTTTTTGTAAAAAAAAAAAGAAAATTAGCATTCAGTGTCGCTTTTTGACCCTGGGCTCCTACTGAGAATTTCCTAATAGAATATCTTTTTATGTAATGTTTATAGTTTCAGCGGTTTTGACAACCAGTCTTACCGAGGGGTATCGTGTTGCCCAGTCACTGGATTTTAGAGGTCAGATAGGCAGTCGCTCCATGTAAAATACTGGTATACAGCTGCATCCGTTAAGACTGAAAGCCGACCCCAACATAGTTGGGAAAAGGCAAAAGAATGAGAAAAAGATTACACCATAGGTATAGTTCACCTCGTAATTACTTTATCACTTTTGACGGTAATTCCCAGTAAGTTGAAACTTCATTAAATTCTTTATTTTTATTGCTAAATGGGCCTGCTCTTAATTAATGATTTTATTTCTTTAAAATAGGTTTTTAGAAACACTTATACACGTCAATCATATTTTAAAAACTAGATGAGGTCGGCCTTTCCTATCTGACTATTCTCGGAGGAGGTCACAGTCTCTTTTAAAATTCAGACATAATCTTGGTCAGACCACGTAAAGACCATGTAGATTGTTGTCTGAAATGGTCTTTTAAGGAGTTCCAGTCAGTTGCGTTGGGCATTTATCGTGCAGCGGAACTCATAACTTAAGGAGCTTAATAAGGTTCAAATTATCTATCTGTCACATAGCCAAATATACCTCGTTTGTTTTATAAAGTGCCAGTGACATTCAATGAACGCACGATGCCATCGCGGCAGGCCGAGACGAAGATGGCGGGACGAGCTTGACTCCTACTGAAAGGACTGACCAGCATTCTCAAAAGAAAGAATTGTGTGGAAAAGGTTGAGGGAGGCCTTTGCCCTGCAATGGGACAATACAGGCTGGTTAGATGAGACTAGAAGTGAAATTCAACTTTATAGATCAGTACCTATAAGGTTGAATTTCACTTATTCATCTATTCCTTTTATTTTCAGCTCTTAATATTTTATGAACCGCAAAAGGAATATCGTGTAACAAAATAATTAATATTTAATCTTTGTTGCTAATTAAAAAGCCCTCCGTAAAATAATTCATTATTAAAACAAGCTGTTTATTTTATTTAACGCTTTAGTTTTAATTTAAGGGTATGTAAGTTTTTATTAAAGAATTTTATTTAATAAATAAATGGGTTCAAATGGATTCAAATGATTTAAGATTACCCCAACCGGTTAAAAATAATCCCTTGATGTAAAGAATAGAATATATATAATTATATTTCTTGTTGCTACAGGTATTAACAAATAAATCGTGTTGTGTTGTGTGTGTGCAGAGTACGACACTCTGCATACACACATGACATATTGTAACACTATTATTTTTATGTACAATTTTCCTAATTCCCAATATACTAAAGTTGTCATTGACAGTTCTAGTAGTTAAAAAAGATCAAATTCGCAAAATACGTATTCGTTTGTATGAAACTGACAGGTGTCAAGAACTCATTCTCAAATGTCAAAACGGGCCTTTTATTTTATGACAACTTTAAAGAAATTTGGCAGATTGTAGTAGCTCGATGTGCGCCATCTGTACTTTAGTAAAAATGAAAAATGTTTCTTGTATGACGACTTTAATTTAATTTTTATTATTTGTTGTTATAGCAGCCTTTTGCCGCTCAGCCAAGTGCTTGTGTTGTTGTTGTGTGCCTTGTTGCCTTGTGTAGGGGCTTGTGGCTAAGTAATAACAGCCGCACGGGTCGATCGATCAGGTTAAGCTACGCTTGCCGCGGTTGGTCCGTGGATGGGTGACCATCTTCACATACCAAGACCCCTCCGTGCCTCGGAAAGCACGTTAAGCCGTTGGTGCCGGCTGTCATTCGTGGATCTTTGACAGTCGTTACAGGTCGTCAGTAGCCCGAAAGTCTGACAACCAGTCTTACCAAGGGGTATCGTATTACCCAGTAACTGGGTTGTGGAGGTCAGATAGGCAGTCGCTCCATGTAAACTACTGGTATTCAGCTGCATCCGGTTAGACTGGAAGCCGACCCCAACATAGTTGGGAAAAGGCTAGGCAGATGATGATGATGATGTTGGTATAGCAGCCATAGTAGTAGACACTACAAACTCGATGAAAATTTCAAGTATTTGCCTATTACGAGATACAGCCCTAGCACATTCGGACAGACGGACAGACGGGCGGACAGCGGAGAGTTAGTATCTAATGGTGTCCCATCGGCACCTTGTGGGTCATCATCATCAGCCAATAGCAGTCCACTGCTGGACATAGGCCTCTCCTATTGCACGCCATTCAACTCGATTTTCGGCAACTCTCATCCAGCTGCTACCAGCCATCCTGTGAAGATCGTCGCTCCACCTAGCCTGAGGGCGTCCCACCTTACGATTACCGATTCGCAGTCTCCACTCAAAAACACGTCTATCCCAACGGTAATCGGTTCTACGGCTAATATGGCCGGCCCATTACCACTTCAGCTTGCTTATTCTGTGAACTATGTCGACAACTTTGGTTCTTTGCCGGATCACCTCGTTGCGGATTCGATCCCTCAGAGAGACTACAAGCATAGCCCGTTCCATAGCTCGCTTTTGGGTACGGAATCCTAAAAAAGTGTGTCCGCTTCATACACTTAGAGTATATTCTACTAATATTATAAGCGTGAAAGTTTGTATGGATGGATGGATGGATGGATGTTTGTTACTCTTTCACGCAAAAAACTACTAAACTAATTTGGATGAAATTTGGCACACAGATGGTTTATAACCAGGATTAACATATAGGATACTTTTTATCCCGATATTCCACGGGATCGAAACTTATGCGGGTGAAACCGCGGGGCGCAGCTAATAAGAAAATAAAAAGAGACTAAAATAACTATTTACACATTATGTACACTATTGGAAAAATCGGCCCTTATGTTTTACATCCATGTACTCGTAGACACAAAATAAAATCGAGACAAGGCCACTATTATCTACGTACATACAAACAATATACATAAACTCACACCTTCTTCCGATTGGGGTAGGTGGAAACAACAGAACGCCACCTGCTCCGATACATTTTTTTTTTTTCGGATGGGAAATCATCAAATGGCCCCTCCCGCTCTGGGTGGAGCGGAAGGGAGTGTCAGACTCTTACTGACTAAAACCTACCCATGTTCCTTCCTTCGCCCTTTATGTTTCGGGGTAGCGGTAACCCTTTCGGACAATCCCGCTGAAGAGAATTGCCCCTCAGGTCATACACGCACGTCGGTTGCGACTACACTATGCACCTGACCTTTCTGAATAACAACACCAATAAGGTCACAAGTAAGGATATTTTGTCTTTCTAGGGTGTTTCCGGCGTTTCCGCTCACATCTGCCTGGTTAGTCGCCTTCCATTTTTCGTCTTCTTTTCGATTCAATGCCAAAGGCTAGGCACCAGCAGGCAGCAAGTGAGAATGTTCATGTTTATGACTAAATCATTTACCATTATGTTTGTGTGTCCAAAGAGTCCATACACCTGCACTTCTGAGGTCCTACTGGGTCCAAGTTATCTAACATAACACAACACAATACAATATACATTACCTTACCTTTTACCTTTGGCGTTCATTCATGCTCTCAACATGACCGAACCATCTAAGTGCTCTCTTACTATCTAACTAAATACCTTCTATTATTTGCGGGAATCCCAATTCTTCCCATTAGCCTTTACAAAACTTGTCTACCTCCTCCCTCCATTCAAATCACAGCGAAACTCACTGAAACTATTGTATGTACAGTCATCCGAAAGATTCTTGCGCTTCAAAAGCTCGGAAATCTTTAAAGAAAATTTCACAGTTCGCTCGACCATTCCACTCACTTGCTTAGTTAGATTTCGAACAGATTCTCTTACAAGTTCAGGTGTAACCAACCGTTTGATTTTCGCTTCACAGATCTGTGAAAGGTCCAACAAAGTTTTCTTAGCAGTTTGTGGCTGTGAATTTTCTTTAGAAATGTGAAAGGTTGTGTAACTGTTTTAAAAGTAAAGGACTTTATATATATTTTATTTTATTTTTGATTGCTAAATGGGCCTCAAGAGCAGGACGTCTGACCCGCAAACTGTATCCATGTTACAGTTTTTGTTGGGCCACCGTATAAAATATGACGTTGTAGGATCAATATTAAAGAATCGTCAAATAAAATATATTGATTTCGAATCTTTGGGGGCCTGCTATTGACCTCGATCACGCCTGATCGAAAGCGATGGATGAGGTCTATGAACGAGCGTGTCCAGAAGATGCCTGTTCACTCTTGCTTTGGAGGCAAATGGGATTATTAAACATTTATGACCTTTGTTCTTTATACATAGTACATATGGATACATAGAGATATATGGATCTTATTAAAATTGATTTTTTGTCACACAATTTTAAACAGCCTCAATTACTCGTAGTAACTAGTACATAAAGATTCATTTTCCGCGACAAAAATTATAAGCGCATGATTATTATACAAAAAAAATACCGTAGTTAAAAAGGTTTTAAGAGCCCGTTCGTATAGTGTGCGTAGGCCATTATGGGTAGTATAAGACACACGAAATGCCTAACCGAGAGTCTAGATGTCATGACGTCGCATCGATCCAAAGCGTTCCGTAATTCTACAATTTTCAACAGGATTGACATCAGGTCAGCACCCAATCTAAATGGTTGCAGCTGAATACCTGTATTTCACATGGAGCGACTGCCTATCTGGCTTCAGCAGCCAAGTTACTGGGTAACTCGATAGCTCTTCGTACGACTGGTTGTCAGACTTTTGGGCTTCAAACTACCCATATCAACTGTCAAATATCTATGAACGACGGCCGAAACAATAAACTCAATAGTTTTTAAGACTGCCTTCAAAACCAAATATCTTGTTACGTTATGTGTGACAAAGTTTGGGAAATAATAACTATCAGCTAAATCGGTTTACTAACTTTTATTCATTCTAATGCCTGCTTACATAGGTACTCGTGCATTTAAAGATTCATTATCATCATCAGCGGTTTCTCCTATTGCACGTCATTCAACTCGAATTTCGGCAACTCTCAGCCAGCTGCTACCAGCCATCCTGCGAAGATCGTCGCTCCCCCTAGCCTGAGGGCGTCCCACCTTACGATTACCGATTCGCAGTCTCCACTCAAAAACATGTCTACCCCAACAGTAATCGGTTCTATTGCTGATATGGTCGGCCCATTGCCACTTCAGCTTGCTTATTCTGTGACCTATCTCGACAACTTTGGTTCTCTGCCGGATCACCTCGTTGCGGATTCGATCCCTCAGAGTGACTTTAAGCATACTCCGTTGCATAGCTCGCTGAGTGGCCTGGAATTTATGGACCAGCCGTATCGTGAGTGTCCACATTTCTGCTCCGTAAGTCATAACTGGCTTGAAGCTGGGAGAGCTTAGTCTTTAGGCTCAGTGGAATACGCGCCGAGACGCGATACGCGATAAGAAGAATTAGGAAACCGTAACGACTGTCAACGACCTACAAATGACAGCCAGGCCAACGGTCTAACGTGCTTTCCAAGGCATGGAGGGGTCTGGGAAAGTAATGGATGGCCACTAATCCACGAACCGACTGCGGCAAGTATAGCTTAGTAACCATCGATCGACCCGTGTGACTGTTATTATTTTATCATTCATTACCACGAGCCCCTTCAAATCTCCCCAACCATATTCAAATCTTCTAACCCGGAAAGAAACGTCACTTCCTCGTCTTCCGTTATCTCAAACCGCAATTGCTTTATACAATAGGGCAAGCAGTCTATAGCACCATGCGTCCAAGGATCCCATTGACAATACATACATATACTAGACATATAGTTTGGGAAAAGGGTTTCTTATCTGAACGGAATTCCGGTATTCAATGGGAATTAATTCAAATAGTTTGATGAATCGGGAAAGGTGATAGAAACGGTTTGTAGAGTTCCGAGCTTTTTGTTAAGAAATAAATTAATTCAGCACATAACTGTACAGAGGCAGACTTAATGCCATAGACATTCTCTACCAGTCAACATTTGGGTGATGCAGAGACAAACTGTGGTAGGTGCAATCATGAAAATTGAGGAATAAAAATTTTAAATATAAAGATAAACCTATTAAAACTATAAATATAATATACATATATGCATAAATAAATATACATAAATACATGAATATATTAAAAAGAAATAAGACAAACAATGAGAAAATATTACCGTTGTGATGATACTGCCAGCTTCTTGCGAATGTGTTCGCGAACTTTAACTTTAAAGGATAATCAGTTGGTTGCCATCCTGATTTCCCGGGGAGCGCATTCCACAGAGAGATAGACTGAACGAAGAAGGAAGAGTGAATGAAGTCTGTGCGGTGATTGGGACATTAGGACATAAATTATTTCAGATTTTATGTTGGATAAAAAATTGTCCGTATCCTACTAATACTAATATACTAATAATATTATAAACGTGAAAGTTTTTATGGCTGGATGGATGGATGGATGGATGTTCGTTACTCTTTCACGCAAAAACTACTGAACAGATTTGGATGAAATTTGGTACACAGATTGTTTATAACCAGGATTAACATATAGGATTTTTTACCCCGATATTCCCACGGGATCGAAACTTATGCGGGTGAAACCGCGGGGCGCAGTTAGTCGGTATATAAATAAAATAAGCCTTCTGTACTGTTCGTTTTTAACTTATTTGACAAAAAATATATTTGAAAGTTAAACATATAGGTAAGAAAAGGAATTCATCATCAACATCATTTCAGCCCGGGATCACCCTCTGCTGGGTATAGGCCTCTCCTTTCTTCTGCCATACTTCCCGGTTCTGTGCGTCTCTCATCGTCTCAATTGTGCGTATTTCCTGCGACATTGACGATATCGTCAACCCAACGCGCTTTTAGACGGCCCTGGGGTCTTTGGCGTAACGTTGGCCACCATTTACTCCATCACAGCTTTACTCCATCGGTCGTATCTTAGTAACTCTTTGTAACGAATTAACTTAAACTAAATTATATTCTCGGCATTCGTTTGGTCTCCCCTCATAACAGCTTGTCTTTCGACAAAGGCCTCCTCTAAGGCTTTCCACTTTTTCTGTCCTTTGCGATACGTAAACATTCTGGACCTGCTACTTTCCTAAGTTCATCATCCCAGCGCTTTAACTTTCTTCCACTACTTCTTTTGCTTTCTCTAGGGTACCACTCAGTTGTTACTGTTGTCCATTTCTCTTCTTTTTAGGCTCCCATACCCAAAGAGTAAAAACGGGACCCTATTATTAAAACTCCACTGTCCGTCTGTCTGTCTGTCTGTCACCAGGCTGTGTCTCATGAACCGTGATAGCTAGACAGTTGAAATTTTCACAGATATTAGATAGATTTTGGTAGATATTTTTATTTCTGTTGCCGCTATAACAACAAATAAAAACAGAATAAAATTAATATTTAAGTGGGGCTCCCATACAACAGACGTGATTTTTTTGCTGTTTTTTGCTCGATATTAATAACGGCAACAGGTAGACGCTTGAAATATTCACAGAATATTTAGTTGTATATTCACTTTAAAAATAAATAATTAAATAAAAATAAAATAAATATTTAAGCGGGGCTCCCATACAACAGACGTGATTTTTTTGCCGTTTTTTGCTCGATATTAATAACGGCTACAGGTAGACGCTTGAAATATTCACAGAATATTTAGTCAAACTAAAAAAAAGGTTATAATACAGTGTCTAATGTTGTATAGATAATGGTACGCAACCCTTCGTGGGCGAGTCCGACCCACACTTGGCCGGGTTTCTCTCAGCCCCGTCCAGCGCCATTTCAACTACTGTTTTTTTTTTCTAATCGGTATACTCGTTTAGCACCAGCCTATTATTGTCTTACTGCAGGGCAAAGGCCTCTTCTCATAGAATAAAAAAAAATCAAAATCAAAGGTCATTTATTCAAATTAGGCTGAGAATCAGCACTTTTCGAACGCCAAAATTACAAAAGACAGCCCCAAAAACGCCCGCCCTTCACCACTTCCTACTGCAATCGCTGGGAAGAAGAAGTGGCGCAACAAACTCCCCAGCAGCACAGCTGTCTGTTCAGTTAGAAAATTGATTGTATACAATACTAGGTACCTATGTTAAGTAATTATCATTACAAGACACAGAACATAAAATTAAATTACTTGCTTATAAGCTGCTGCACGCTGCAGCAGCTGACGGATGATCATTACGCTTGCTCAAGCAAGGTGGATTGGTGATTTCAGCCAGAACTGATTTAAAATAACCGATTAAAGATTTCAACGCAAGTTTAGAATCATGTACTGAATCCATAGTTTCAGTTTGCGTATCGATGTCCCTGCCACCCTGTATGGCAAACATAACGCTTCAGCGATTTACCTTTGAAAAGGACAGAAAGTTATTTTCGCATTTATAATGTGTACTTGTTTCTGGCATATAATTAATCACTTTGATTTTTGACTCTGAAGTATGGATGCAAACGTTTTGGTGAAACTTAGAATTCGAAGTTTTGAAAGCATTTTTTTTTTTTTTTTTTTTTTCAATCCCATCCAATCCTACACCACCACCCCGCTGCCACTGCTGACGGGACTCATCTTCATCATTCTCCTGCCCTTATCCCATATCGTACATAGCTGGGGGACAATTCCCGTATTTTTAAGAATGTTCACATTCTAATCTCAATCTGAATCTGTCAAAAGTACCTGTACATACATTTTTGACATTGTTTGACGCTGATCTGAGATTGCGACTAGATTTTGATCAGTTTTAACTACGAGAATTGGCTTTCAGATGTTATAATGTATAATTTCATAATCAGCCTATAATGTTTCCGCTGCTGGGACACAGGTCTCCTCTCTGTGAGAAGGAGTGGGCTGTAATCCACCACGCGGGCCCAGTGCGGATTGGGTCCGCGCCCACTCGACCCGCTTAGACTCGACCCGAAGAATAATACCAGATGTTTAACTGCCAATTTTAATTCAGTGTACAATCAGGCAAAGTAATATTTTAATTTAAAATTCTAAGTCATAGAACCAAAAATTCGAAGATATGGGAATTTATACAAAGTAAAGTGCCTGCTTGGTTTTGAACCCACGACCTACAACTCGTAAGTCGCGGCCGTTACCATTGGGCCACCACTGATCTTTTCTCCAGTGCCTAACAATGCTGCAGGGGTCGTGGAGGTATTTTAAGTTATGTTATAACATTAAAAACCTGTTTTCGTAAAAAACTCAATAAAAGTTGGAATTTTGACCTCATCAATATCTTCGTAACCACCCTCTGGTTACGAAGATATTAGTGAGGCTCCAGCTATGGTTCAGCACAAAAAAAAAATACAATGAACACTCACACACACACATGCACCCACATGTGACTCTCAGGTTCTTTAAGTGTATTTCTACACGGAAGGATATTGCTAATCCATTGCTCATATATTATGTTCGAAAAAATTGTCTGCTTAACAACGTAAATAACGCAATGGATGCTGTTGAACTGTCAAAAGGAAAGCCATTGCTACTGTTAGTGTGTTACGTAATTACCCCCCGTTATATAATCCTATAAAGAAAATTCACCCTATCCGACCAACACAACAGTTTTTCTCAAGAAAATGCTGAAATCCTGAACTAATGAAGGAATTAAAGTTAGATTAAAACTCTTTAACAGCAGCAAGGAGCGCTAAGAAATAGGAATTAAGAGATCCGAAAGTGCCCCGTTTTGTAGCTGTCTGATTATAGACTGTAGTACCTAATGAGAAAGAGAGCGCAGAGACTTTGACGTAGATGTTGATGTACTGGATAAGGTTGGTTAGTTGGAACTTGATATTACAACTGCTAAGTGTGCATACAAACGTGAGAGAGGCTTGTGGCTAAGTAATAACAGCCGCACGGATCGATCAATCAGGCTAAGCTACGCTTGCCGCGGTTGGTCCGTGGATAGGTGACCATCTTCATATACCAAGACCAGTCCTTGCCCCGGAAAGCACGTTAAGCCGTTGGTCCCGGCGGTCGTTACGGGTCGTTAGAAGCCCGAAAGTCTGACAACCAGTCTTACCAAGGGGTATCGTATGACCCAGTAGCTGGGTTGTGGAGGTCAGATAGGCAGGCGCTCCATGTAAAATGCTGGTATTCAGCTGCATCCGGTTCGACTGGAAGCCGACCTCAACATAGTTGGGAAAAGGTTAGGCAGATGGTGATGGAAGTGTGCACACACACGAGCGACACGTGTCTACGACAGAGGCGACTGCATACGTCGCCGACAACGTGTCACTCCTGTATTTGAATATGATGCTAAAATACACAAGTGATATGTTGTTAGCGACAGTTGCAGTAAGACAGCTTAAAGCATAAGCATAATCAGTCTAAAATGTTCCCACTGCTGGGCTGGGATACAGGACTCCTCTCTGCGAGAGGGAGTGGGCCATAATTCCCCACGCGATCCCAGTGCGGGTTGGTGGATGCCACATGTCTTCGTATTTTTTTGTATTTGTTCTAGGGCATGTCGGTTTCCCCACGATATTTTCCTTCACCGTTTTAAGAGTAGTGGTGATGAAATTAATAACACAAAGTAAAGTGCTTGCAAACTCAGGACTTACGACTCGTAAGTCGCGGCCGATAATAATAATAATAATAGACGCTAAGACCCTCCACAATCGCGAGATATGCAGTCTCAGGGAATATTTCCTAGAAACCGACGTGGGGATGCATCGAGATGTGGTCGAGGTGGACAAGGGCCTCACCCCGCTCTCCTTGGCTAAAGAGAACTGGCGCAAGCCAGTAGTGCTTGATACTAATGATCGCATGCAAGTATGGCAGAGTAAGGAGCTTCACGGACGCTTTTACCGGGCCCTACATGGACCCGATGTAGATCTATTAGCGTCCGTAGCCTGGCTGCGTTTCGGTGACCTCTTTGGAGAAACCGAAGGTTTTGTCTGTGCAATTATGGACGAAGTTATGATGACGAACAATTACCGGAGATATATTGTGAAAGACGGCACGGTTGACATCTGTCGGGCATGCCACCGACCGGGAGAATCAATCAGGCATATTATCTCCGGGTGTTCTCGTCTAGCTAACGGAGAGTACTTGCATAGACACAACCTTGTAGCCAGGATAATCCATCAGCAACTTGCTCTGAAATACAGCCTTGTGGAATCTGAGGTCCCGTACTACAGGTATGTGCCCGACCCAGTTCTCGAAAATGGAAATATCACATTGTACTGGGATCGATCCATCATCACTGACAGGACTATTGTTGCCAATAAGCCTGATATAGTGGTGGTGGATCGATCAGAGCGGCGCGCAATGATTGTTGACATAACCGTCCCGCATGATGAGAACCTCGTGAAAGCCGAGAAAGATAAACAAATCAAGTATCTTGACTTGGCTCGCGAGGTTGTCGACATGTGGGATGTGGACTCAGCAATCATTGTGCCGATAGTCGTGTCAGCCAATGGCTTAATAGCCAAGAGCCTCGACCAACACCTGAGGAGGCTCTCGTTGGGCAGCTGGATCAAGGGCTTGATTCAGAAAGCGGTACTTCTGGACACGGCTCGCATTGTCAGGAGGTTCCTCTCTCTGGAGCCCTGACCGCCGGTAGCTTGGACCCTGTTCCCGATACCGGTGGGCTACTATTTTTTATATTTTTAAATGTTTTTTTATCTTTTATATTCTAATATTTAAAAATATAATTTATATGTTTACATTTAAATAAAGGAAATAATAATAATAAAACGTTTATTTCGGAAACTTGCTCCATAGTTTGTTAGTGATACAACTTACGTAACTATGTTAGTACCTACCACCACCACCACTGCTCCCAAGAGTAACTTTGATTTAGACTATTTTTCGAAGACATTTGACATCTACCAACCCGCACTGGACCCGCGTGGTGGATTACGGCCCACTCCTCTTACTAAGGAGCCTGAAGAGGAGGTCTATGTCAGACCTCCTCTTCAGGCTGATTTTGTAAAGTCGCTTTTCGTGTCTGCGTGTGTTTTCTTAATTCCACTAAACTGCACTAATATTTTTTGGACCTTTAATATAGTAAATAAGCGACTCAACGTCAATCTTTGTTGAAATCTAAATACATTATTTAGATTTCAACAAAGATTATTTTCAAGAAAGATTAGACTCAGTTACAGTGTTTATTAACAGGTTCGAAGATGACTCTAATGTTCAAAAACATCAGACAAATCGTTCATTTCTTACCCAATCGGAAAAAAAAATTCTTCAGAAAAAATTCCGCAAGGCTTTCGCAAGAACACCCTCAGCACCCTTCTGGAATTGTCCAACGAAATAATAAATGGTGGGAGCATGACATAATTTCCGTGAAATTTTCAAAGTATTTTATTTTGTTGTAAGACATTGAATTTGTCAATGATTTCATTTGTGAATTGAGTCGTGAGATTTCCTAATTGTTAAGGTATCGAAAGGAGATAATGCTTATGGGAATTCAATGTGGTAGAAAAATATTGTGTATAAAGATCTTGCTGACAATGAATTGTTTGAAATTTGAAGTTTTTTTTTTATTTGGAAATTATTTTGGAATTTATTGCTGATGATCATTACCCAGCCTTTTCCTAACTATGTTGGGGTCGGCTTCCAATCTCACCAGATGCAGCTGAATAGCAGTATTTAACATGAAGCGAATGCCTATCTAACCTTCACAACCCAGTTATTGGGTAATGCGATACCCCTTGGTAAGACTGGTTGTCAGACTATCGAGCTACTGACGACCCGCAACGACTGCCAAAGATCCACGAATGACGGGGACCAATAGTTTAACGTGCTATCCGACACACGGGGTCTTGTAATGTAAAGATGGTCACTCATCCACGGGCCAGCCGCGGCAAGCGCAACTTAACCTGATCGATCGACACATGTGGATGTTATTACTTAGCCACGAGCCCATCTAATACTAATAATACAGACTATTTAATATTGTTCAATTGAAGCCATACGGTTTTGTGAAGATCTCATTAAAACGCCACCGATATTTGAAAGGAAATACATATACCAACCTCTATGCTACATCTTTCAACACTATCAACAACTCTAAAAATAATGGTGGCAGATCCAGTATCTAACATTTGTGTAACAGGTAAAGAGTTAATGGCTCGAACAGGCGCATTAGGGGGAAGTGTCTCTACTACACGTGGTGGCCTCTCACGATATTACCAGAGTTTTTATATGTATATAGGAACCATGTACTTGTCTTTAATTTATGTGGTTGAATAAATTGAAACTGAACAATGGGAAATTTTCTTTAACCTAAACTCAAAGCTTTTCTTTCAAACTAGCTGCGCCCCGCGGTTTCACCCGCATAAGTTTCGATCCCGTGGGAATATCGGGATAAAAAGTATCCTATGTGTTAATCCTGGTTATAAACAATCTGTGTACGAAATTTCATCCAAATCTGTTCAGTACTTTTTGATTTGAACCAGAATCGCGAAAAAAAAAACAGCTGTTCCCTACATTTATGTTCGTCTAAATCGTCAAAATGTAGGGAACAGCTGATTTTTTTTTCGCGATTTCTGGTTTGGTCCCATAGTAAAAGTTGTTCATAATGATGAGTACAGTGATCTCTTAAGAGGTTGTTGGTGTTTTACCAATAACCTTGTATTTTAGTGTACAGTTTATTCTAATTCTTAATAAATGATAGATATTACAAAAAGTAAAGTGCCTGTTTGGGTCTGAATTCAGGACCTATGTATGTATGTAAGTCGCGGCCGAATACGACAAATACGTTAAAGTGGAAAACTGAAAACCAATATTTTTAGCGAAGTCTACCTGTAAAGAACTGTCCCAACGAACCGTTCCCCGACCAATGAATTTTCCACTTTTAGATTTTTTTAAATTTTAGTTAAATTTTTTAATTTACTTTTTGACAAGACAGGCGTTTTTTGGACTTTTTTAATTATTCATATTTTTTAGGAAATATGATTGACGTGTAAAAGTACAAACCCACTTACAAAAATAAAATAATTTATCATACTATGAATCTTCACTCGGATGTGACATGACGTCGATATTACTGGATTTGTACAGAATGTTTCTGCAGAGGTTTCATATTGAAAGAGCGTAAAGTATGTTTAATCCGACAGAAAAATCATTACAACCCCCGTCAACGTTTACGGTTCGTGTAAATTTTAGAAAATATCTCGTAATTATCAGCTATAGTACAAAAGTAATCAATACTTGTCGTGACAGTTGCCAGTGGCTGGGGCGTCTAATTTGAATATTTCCTTATTGGCAACCCCTGACGATGGGTAGGTAACACAGTATGGAGAGAATTTTTTTATTATAATCTCGTCTTTACTCACTGAACTTAAATAATTGACATAACGTATTATCAAACAATGCGGCAGCCCTCTTTACCGCAAAGAGGGTTGCCGCATTGTTGTGAAAATAAGTTTAATAATAAGGTAAGCTAGTCATCCAGCTTATATAAATCTATTGTCGTCCAGACCGTATTTCGGCGGCTTGTTTCGGCTTTACTTCTCAGAGTAGTCAGGAAACGCCGACCATGATGTCGGCGTTTCCTCGTAACAGTCTCTTTTAAAGTCAAGACATAATCTTGGTCAGATCAAGTGAAAACCATGTAGATTGATATCTGAAATGGTCTTTTGAAGAGAGTACCACACAGGTTTGAGTGGACCAGTCCAGTCAGTGCAAGCATTTGTCAGTAATCGTGTAGCTCAACTCAAAACTTGAGGAGCTCAACGACTCGACGAACAATACTAACGAAAGGACATTTGGGTAGGCCGTATAAAGTACACAAAACTGCCAGACCAACATTAAAACTAACAAAGCAAAAAAGAATAACCCACATAGTCCTCACGTTCACAATAATACTTTACAAAGTAAATATTCATGTCATTTTGTGAAAATGTAAAAATATACTGATATTAGGCTGCATAAGGTAAGACTGGGAACTGATCCCACCATGGTTGGGAGAAGGCTTGCCAGATGATGAACTGTAATAAAGGTCTCCTCTCCATAATTTGAAGCACACACCACAAATAGGCGGCTAGCGAAGCAATATCTTGTCGGTCGAGTAATCATTTATTGGTTTTCTATTTTAAAACGTTTCAGCTTTTCAGTTTATGCTTTAAAGTTTGAATAGTCATTCGGTTCGAAAAACTTAAAATTAAGTAGTACATTTTGGCCTGCGCAAATATGATCACATATCTGGATTTCGTACAAAGCTCAAGTGGCTTCGCCGGAATTCTCATATCTTGTTTCAGCTCTAGAGTATTTTGTTTAGTTCTAAAACGGAGCATGTTTCAAGTTCCTTTGTGACACACATAATAGATATCTGAGGTCATCGGAAAACCTAAGACTAGAGATGCCGATGCATTCCACCAGTTTCTATGACAAATCTTTTACTGGTCAAACAGTACGGGTATGGAATGACTTGCCCGTGTCGGTAAGGCGTGCTCAATTTTTGCCCATTTTTAAAATTATGATAAAAAAGCACTTCCTCTCTCCTTAAACATTATCATTAGATTTTAAATATAATAATGGAATAGAATACTATGATTAGATAATATAAAACATAGAAAATAGAATACTATAAAACTTTATTTAGATTAGTATAATATACTTTATGTATGTATTTATTGTATTATGTAAATAGTATACCACAGACTACCTACAGTATTTGTCTCTCCTTCCCCTTTTTAATCCATCTAAAGGTTGTCTGTAAAAGATCGCTCTCAGCGATAAAATCGCCCATTGTGTCACCCTTTGTATGATTTCTATATTTATGTATGTCATTTATATGGTGCAGTACATAATAAAGAGTATTCTATTCCATAATTTTATTTTTTCCGTACCTCAAAAGGAAAAACTGAACCCTTTTATATCGTTGTTCGTCTGTCTGTCCATCTGTCAAGACCCATTTTCTTAGGAACGCGTGGAGTTATCAAATTGAAATTAATATCAAATACTCAAGGTTGCAATCCCTTGAAGAAGTAAAAACGTTTATGTCCCGTATAAGCCGCATATTTTGACACTCGTAAGGCAATCAAAACCTATAGGGTACTTCTCGTTGACCTCGAAACATGAAATTTGGCAAGAAGTAATGTCATGTAGCACAAGTCGTGGAAAAAATCCGAAAACCGTAAATTTGTAGTTACATTACAAAAAAAACGGGTAAAATATTCGAGATAGGATTCCCGTGATAAACTATTCACATACCTAGAAATTTGTACGGAGCCCTCGGTGCGCGAGTCCGACTCTTACTTGACCGTTTTTTTCTATGCATAGGTACCTTAAGCTCTGGCAACACTGAGGTGAATCCTGCGCGGGATGTAAGATGTGACTGCGCACGCGAGTCACGCGATTATCCGCGCCAGAACACCTCCATTTGTATAGAAAAATTCACACAATCGCGCGCGAATTATACAAAATTCGCTCTCTAAGCTAGTTGACACAATCGGCCAGAGCGAACTTTGTCCCGCAGACAGCACGGGACTCACTTCAGCTTGGCCAGAGCTGTATTCTAATGACCGAAATGAGCGTTTGCAAATTGCATAGGATTGGTTATGAACTGTGCAAATGCAGAGGCCTATGTTCAGCGGTGGACTGCTACTGCTGCCCGCCTGGTGTATTACGGCCCACTCCCTCCCACCGAGAGGAGGCCTGTGACCTACTTATTCGATATTAATTTCAACTTGATAACTTCACGCGTTCCTGAGAAATAGGGTTTTGCCAGACTGACAGACAGACAAATGGTCGGACGAACAGAGAACCGTTGAGGGTTCCGTTATTTATTCTAAGGCAAGGAACAGTACGGAACCCTAAAAATATTAGTGTCATTAAAAACCCTTTTAGTTAACACCTAAACGGGTATACGAGGGCGACACTGAAAGTTTTTAGAACCGGCCACTTGGAAATGATATAATAAAAAAAATGTTCAAATTTTGAAAATGGAACTCTTTGCCAATATTATTGTGTATTTTATACATTTGTCATTTGTTTACGATTTGGCGACAAATTGAAAATTGTCTGCGTCACGTCAGCATGAATTTAACACGAGAACATTTTTGTACAAAGATTTTTTATCACTTTCGATGTCATTTAAGTCAACAAGAAAGTTATGATAGACTTCGATTGGCCTTTCCCGATGAAGCCCCATCTCGTGCCACTGTTTACAACTGGTTTAATGAGTTTAAACGTGGTCGCACTAATCTCACCGATGATCTGCGTGAGGGACGGCCTTCTACGGCGACGACTGAAGATAAAATCAGTGTGGTGCGGCTTATGATAGAGACTGACAAAAGAGTGACTTAGTACTAGTGCCCGGTGGATACCTCATAATTTGACCGAAGCCCAAAAGCTCCGTCGTGTTGATTGGTGTCGTGAAATGGTTCAAAGATTTATCGGAGGTGACTCAAATGCTGTGTTCGACATACTTACGGGTGACGAAAGCTGGATTTATTGTTATGATCCTGAAACTAAGAGACAGTCTGCTGTCTGGGTGTTTCCTTCCGAGGAGTTGCCAATTAAAGTGAAGAGAGGTCGAAGCGTGGGAAAAAAGATAGTGGCCTCGTTCTTCGGAAGGACAGGTCATTACGCAACAATTGTTTTAGTGGATCGAAAAAAAGTTACTGCAGAGTGGTACACTAACAATTGTTTGCCACTTGTCTTGGAAAAAGTTCGGGAGAAACGACCTCGCAGTAGGATCCTCCTTCACCACGACAACGCCTCGTCGAACACCGCCAAGCAAACAATTGACTACTTGGCGACGTCAGACGTGGAATTATTGGGTCACCCGCCCTATAGCCCCGACCTCGCACTTTGCGATTTTTATTTATTTCCGAAAATAAAAGAAAAACTTCGAGAAAAACCTTTTATGGACGCCGAGGAAGCAGTGGCTGCGTTTCAAAATGCCGTCGAAGAGACCCCTAAGGACGAGTGGGCAAAGTGTTTTTATCAGTGGTTCCATCGGATGCAGCGATGTATTGATGTAAATGGACACTATTTTGAAAAGATACAACAAAACTAATAACTTGCTAGTTTGTTCAGTTTTTGATTTTCTAAGAACTTTCAGTGTCACCCTCGTATTATATTTATAACTAAGAGCTAAAAATAACAAAAAACATCGCCTACTCAAGAAAGTTTCAAACATTCTGTTTTCCATTCAAACATTTAATTAAAAATAAACGAAAAATGTACGAATAATATACCTACTGTTTTTCAGTGCAACAATTTTGTTTATTTTTAATTAAAACCCAAAAATATAGGAAGGGTTCTTCCTTTACGTAGTCTGTTTATTTTTAACTTTATAATTATAATTTTAATGGGTTTTGAATTAAATGAAAACATAACACATGAGAGTCTTGTTAGCTTAATGAATAATGTGTGTACGGGAATTGTTACTAAAATAAGATAATGGCGCCAATTTCCTTGTTCACAAACTACACTAAATTTAAGTTCAGTGCATCGTTTTCTTTCTATTTCATTAAGAAAAGTACAGAAGATAAATATTAGTTTAGTCCTGTCAAATTAAGATACTCCATAGACAGGTTAGACGTGATAAAAAAATTACTATTAAACATACGTCAGTTTACGTCAGGCACTGACTAGTTTGACAGGAAATAGAAAGAAAAAGATGCACTGAACTTAAATTTAGTTTAGTTTGTGAATAAGGAAATCGGCGCCAATGTTTATTTTTAAAAAACAGAAAACAGTGTTTCAGTTTCCTTGTTGTCTATTTTAATAGCTAGGGTTCCTAAAAAAAAAAATAATAAGACGCAAAGGCCGCATTTTAAGTAAAATGCGGCCTTTGCGTCTTATTTTTTTTTTTTATAATAACCCTCGAAACAGGCCCGACCTGGAGTTCATAAGGGGGTACTATCAATCATCATCATTAACATTTTCCTGTTGTTTTTCTTACAATCAATCTGCAGAGCCTTTTCCCAACTATGTTGGGGTCGGCTTCCGTCTAACAGGATACACCTGAATATTATAATATTTTAAATAGAGCGACAGCCCATTTGACCTCCACAACCCGGTTACTGGGTAACACGATACCCCTTGCTGGTGATTAGACTTCTGACTGGTTTTTCTCACGTCGCGGAAAAAAGTGGACACTGTTTTAAAAACTAAACCGTGTGTCTAACGGACAAATCTTTACAAAAAAAAAGTCAGCTTCAAATAGAAATACCAATAAAAGCTATTCGGTTCGTTGATTTAGGGCTGATATTTCAATCGACAGATATTTTTTATTCGTCGTATAAAATGGACGTCTGACAGTTTATGTATGGAAGAACTGTCAAAAATTCAAAATTATTGCTCGGATAAAATTATCTCATCATCATCATCAGCATAGCAGGCCACTGCTGGACATAGGCCTCTCCTATTGCACGCCATTCGACTCGATTTTCGGCAACTCTCATCCAGCTGCTACCAGCCAGATAAAATTATCTGGCGTTGGAAAATTATCAGCCCTTAGCCTTGTCAGCCATATACGAGTATGCAAAAATATTACTACGTTTGGGTACTTTTGACTTTGGTTACTATTAAATAAATTTTTGTCATATTTGCCAAAAGGCTCCATCGTCGATCAGTCAGATATTTATACTACGGTCCAAATCTGGGTTTTCAAAGTCGTCAGATTTAGGGAAGCCCACATTTCTTCATCAGATTTGCCTATTTAAGTTATTATGGATTAGGTCGCACACGATCATATCAAAATCATCGGCTCCGAAGATCACTTTATTTTTGGCTCTTTTGGAAATCTGAAAGTAGACTCCTGAGCAGGGGGATCCTATCAGAAACTTTTCAAATATATTTTCGATGTTCTCTCATCATGCCGCACCTACTCAGCTATCAACTTTTCGCCCTGCATATGTTTTCTCAAAAACCCTCTGGGCTCGGGACTACCAGTTGAAGCGGTGAGGCAAGAAAAGCTCCGTTATTTTTACTGACTAGGTAATGAGACTGAGTCTATCTTGAATAAATCCATATCAACAATGTAGACATTTCTGTGCACACAGTATTTTTAGCGAGCGAACCCCTAGCAACAGGCTGGAAAAATGTTAATAGGTGTAGAGAAAACGCATTCATACATTATTCAATAAATTCATTACGATCGTTTACAACAGTTTGCTATATCAATTTGAGCAGGCGTTTATCAATATTTAATGTTTACATGTGTAGAAAACGCTGAATGACTCACTCCATAAGGGCTTGTGGTTAAGTAATAACAACCGCACGGTCGATCGATCAGGTTAAGCTACGTTGCCACGGTTGGTCCGTGGATGGGTGACAATCTTTATATATAAAGCCCTCCATGCCTCGGAAAGCACGGTACATCGTTGGTTCCAGCTGTCATTCTTGGATCTTTGGCAGTCGTTACTGGTCGTCAGAAGCCCGAAAGTGTGAAAACCAGTCTAAGCAAGGGTATCGTATTACTCAGTAACTGGGTTGTGAAGGACAGATAGGCAGTCACTTCATATAAAATATTGGTGTGCAGCTGAATAAAAAAAAATGATTAAAATCAAATGAATGAATTATTCAATGATTGAAATAATTTTTGTAGTATGGTTTTAACCCCCTATAAAGTAAACCTAGGACAGTCGTCAGGTGTCTGTCGTTGACCCCGGGCGTCTTCCGCGACACGCGATTATAGCCGAAAAGATGCTGCGACGCGCGATCGGCTCCGTTCGCTTGTCGTCGTATCCGATCGAATCCTTTCGGCATTAAAACACATCAACATGGTAGGAATGAAAATATTTGACTAGGCGCAGAAACGGATACGTTCGCAAGCGACGGTACGGAGCCGATCATAAGCGTCGACATCCTGCCGGACGCGATCGGTTGTCACCGCATACGTTCGTATCCTTTCCGATCCGATGCGATGCGAGCCGTTTGGTGGAAATCATCCTTAACATCTATCAAATAATTGTTACACCCCTTTTCACCCCCAGAAAAGAAAAAAATCACTACAAACAACCCCAAAAAAAAAAATCAAAACGGACACGCAGCAAATTAATTCTCCAACAAATATCTCACTTGGTGACATTTCAACGTCAAAAATTACTCACTTCTAATAAAGAGAGGCCGTAATTTTTCTCAGGACAACCCGCGAGGGGTGAAAAAAAAATATAAATTGCCCCCTTGCTCTTGACAGTACAGTCGTTATGCCCCAGTTTTATGTCCCGCACTTTATCAAGGGATGAGCGGGGGGTACTAGGGGTTTTTGAAAAAGTTAGGTTCGAGGAAATTTGTTGTGAGTACAGAGGAGTATAATGGGAATGGAGGGAAAGGAATGTATGCATTGTTCATTGTAATGTTATGAAGATTGAGCCGGGGCAGTTCTCCTTCGCTTGTATGATCTTCCACTCAATAATTGCTGTATATTATTTACGAAAATAGTCGCTAAACGTAAGCCTATACAGATAACATTCCTCTGTGAACTGTATTTCAGATTTGCAAAAAAATTCGTAGCCTGCGTGAAAATGCACATATATGTACTTTAATTGGATATAACTCACATATATTAAAATCAGTGCTTTTTAGTAGTAGTTGCAACAAATGAATTCGACCTATACGCTATGTGAATAACACAAAAAAACCGGTCAAGTGCGAGTTGAACTCGCGTAGAGAGGGTTCCGGACGATAAATATGTTACCCACCAAAAAAAAAAAACATGCAATAAAATAATATATAATAGGTTGTCGACACTTAACGATTTCAATGTTAAAAAGTTATCAGATCTAATGTAGAGCCAAGCCCCTAACTCTACATACCAGGGTTTTGTTTTTGGCTCGTCTTGGTGGGGGTATTACCGTAACCCCAAATCCCAAGAACACTTGAAATTGTAGTTGAAAATCATGTCCCATACATTCCAACTGCAATAATTGTAAGTAAGTACGTACAATATTTAAAGATTTTGGCTCACCTCTGGCTTTTGGCCGGCTGGAGTGAACAATGACGAGGAACCGAGCTCCCACCTCATTGAGCGAACGTGCTCGGAGGAAGGAAGTAATCTAGTAAGATGCTGGAAAAATGCGCTATGTGAATAACACAAAAAAACCGGTCAAGTGCGAGTTGAACTCGCGTAGAGAGGGTTTCGGACGATAAATATGTTACCCACCAAAAAAAACAACATGCAATAAAATAATATATAATAGGTTGTCGACACTTAACGATTTCAATGTTAAAAAGTTATCAGATCTAATGTAGAGCCAAGCCCCTAACTCTACATACCAGGGTTTTGTTTTTGGCTCGTCTTGGTGGGGGTATTACCGTAACCCCAAATCCCAAGAACACTTGAAATTGTAGTTGAAAATCATGTCCCATACATTCCAACTGCAATAATTGTAAGTAAGTACGTACAATATTTAAAGATTTTGGCTCACCTCTGGCTTTTGGCCGGCTGGAGTGAACAATGACGAGGAACCGAGCTCCCACCTCATTGAGCGAACGTGCTCGGAGGAAGGAAGTAATCTAGTAAGATGCTGGAAGGGATCTTGACCGTACTTCCGGGATTGTCCTGATAGCCTTGGAATACCTCTCCACTCCTCATAAGCACCTCAGGACATGTTGCCCCCTTGTGCTACGACGCTATGTGCTAGCAACCGTTTTCGGGGGCCCATTATTGAGTGTGCAAGTTATCTTCCGCCATTTTATCTGTGTAATTTATATAAAATATTGGTTAGGCAGGGGCTATAGAATTTCCATAGTCCTAAATAATCAGTTCACTTTTGCCACCCAAACCGTGTCCTTGGATGCACATGCATATTGCGAACAGGGATAATCGTCGGTTGATGCTTCATTTCATTATAAACGTCTAACTGGCCTCTGCGAATTGGCTTCGGCCCCTCGTACACCTTCCAAATTTCCGGGACCCCAAGGTCCCGAGATTTTTTTTTTTAAATAATTTGTGATGCATATCTTTTTCATATTAATATTTAGCAGTAGGAGGACAAGTTTTAAATTAGAAATTGGAATAGAGATATAAATAAGGCTGAGTCAATCTTCAAGAAATTCACGCAACTACATTTTCTCATTTCTGTATACCTTATATTTTTAGCAAACAACCCACTAGCAACAGGCTGGAAAAATGCTAATATTTGTAAAGATGACGCCTTCATACATTATTCAGTAAATTCATTACGATCGACTACTTTGCTATAACAATTTGAGCAGGCGTTTATCAATATTTAATGTTAACGCGTACAAACAACGATGTATGGCTCCGAATATTGTTTTATAAAACACTTTATATAATATTCGTGTGTCTTCATTTAGCTGTATTACAATGATTAAATAGGTTTCGTATTTAAGCGGTCGGTCCTGGCGGTCATTCGTAGATCTTAAATTGTCATTGGGTGTGTAAGGTTAAAAGCTCCAACTCGCAACCTCTAACCAAGGGGTTATGTGCCCTTATCCCGATTTATTTGAAGTCGGCACAACATGTCTTTTTCTGTTTTCTGCCATCTGTGTTACTCGTCATATCGACAGTCACCCCCTTTCTAACCATTTATCATCATTCACGCAGTCCATACATCGTTTCTTTGGTCTTCCCTTACTTGTATAGCTATCGACATTCATACTCAAAACTCTTCTCACGAGTATGAACGTCGATGACGGAAACGATGGATAGAAGCCAATTATAATGCTAATTTCTATAAAGTAATAAAGATGCAATAAATAAAACACTTTTACAATTGGAAATTATTTTATTATACCTGTAGCAGATTTAACTCCAATGCGTCAACACCCAACCCCGATACTTGCTTACGTCCGTGAAGAGTGTGTACATATATGGATCACAGATATTATCATTTTCTTTTCTCTGGGAAGCAAGAGAAACTATGCCGCGGACGTACCACGCGCCTGTCACCTTGCCAGTGACTTCTGCCCTGTCTGGGACAAAGATCATGAGACCACCGCCGCTGTCACCGTTGCAGACTGAGGTACCTGAAAGGAGAAGATAGTTCATATTTTACTTGTTGCGCTCCACGGTTTAATAATGGCGCCGCTCTACAGTAGCCCAGAACTAAGCTAGACATGTTTATATGATATGGTCATAGGTCATGTGTTTCGGTAATCTTCGCGATTCCGAATTAGCACGAACGTCGCGCCATAGCGTAACCACACAGAGGTAAATATTTTTAAGTGACGTAAGTTAAGTACTGCCGCGCTTTGGGCACCTGAGTATCATAGTGCGCTTGCATGAAGTTTTCTCTCAGTTGCAGATCGTCATATTTTGACTTTCAGTTGTTTAGAAAAGACTTTTGGGATTACATAGAGCTGTTAATCTATAATTTTGCAATCATGATAATACGAAATAGACAAATATTTCATGGTTATAACAGCTCTATTAGATCTCATCATAGCGCATTCATATTTCCGAAGATAGTCGATGAACTTCCGATGCGCATACTTTTCTTAGGATGTCAGTTTTTAGTTTCGTTTTGTAAGAAAATGTAGGCTGGATCGTCCCCTTAGCGTTGCCGTGAAATAATTGAAAACATCGGGGGTTATATTGTAGGTACTCCGTCACTATAAACAACTTTTACTGTTATAACTAAATTGAATAATTGAAGTACATAAAATCAAATTGTTAAATAAATGCTAACATATGTAAATGCATGGAGCAGCTGATTTCATAGTAAAAAAAACATAATTATGAACAATTTCTTCTGAAAAGGGTTCATTGTAGCTACTCTTAACTACCTACAATGAACCCATTTCTGGTTCAACATTATTTTATTTACACCTTGTATGTATAATGCATGCTTACCGTTAGCAAATCCACCACAAAACTTGTTAACGTTCAGTTTTTTAGTAAAGAATATTGGGTTACTCTTCAAACACTTCAACTCTGATACTATAGGAACGGTTGTTAGCTGCAGAGTGTGGGACAGGTTGTCTAGATGGTTTAATCCCCAACCTACCACCTGTGAAATGTATAAACATAACAATATACGACAGTGAAGCACACATAACATGCGCTAGCTTTAGTTTCCAGTTTTGTAAACAAATATGGGTGTTTGGAAAAACAACTTTAACATCAGCAGATAAAGTCCAGTTTGCACGATAACTTTAAGCATTTTTATGACTTTTTCCTCCTGTTCCAGTAAACATACGTCATCTGTTGCGAAATTATAAAGGTTCCGTTTTTGCCGGGTTGTGCCGGTTGGGTTCTTTTTTTTTTCTGGTGGGAAATCATCAAATGACCCCTCCCGCTCTGGGTGGAGCGGAAGGGAGTGTCAGACTCTTACTGACTAAAACCCACCCATGTTCCTTCCTTCGCCCTTTATGTTCCGGGGTAGCGGTAACCCTTTCGGGCAATCCCGCTGACCGGTTAGGTTCTTTATTCGGCTATGGAGCTCTAACAAGATAAAGAGAATATAAGTAGATGAAAAAACGAACTACATACCTTCCCATCCACCCCATCATTAGTAGGCAGTGTCGGGTGCCACAAGCAGGCAGGTTGTACATAATCATCAAAAACCGCTTCAGAGTTCAATCTTAGTAAAGCTATGTCATTATTCAATGTTTTCCCGTCAAATTCAGAATGAACAATTACCTCGAACACCTAGAAATCAATTGTAATATTATAATAAATATTATTTAAGTTTAGTATTTACTTACATAATATTACTTAAAGTTAATACAAGATTAAAAGTAAAAAAAATATATTATGGTTGTACTGACGTACAGCACTAAAACAACATTGGTTTTATCGAGAGCAAAAATAAATATGTATTAATTAATAGTATTTATTTTTTCTTTCACAGAGAGGAGGTCAGTGTCCCAGCAGTGGGAACATTATAGGCTGATTATGTAATAGTATTTCTTAAAAAAAACTGTGAAAAATAAAATTAATTCTGCGGTTGAAATCACGTGTTTCATGCGGCATGAAACGAGTTAGTAAGGATGTCTATGCTAAAGAGATTATGGTAGAACGTGATGTGCATTTGGATTGAGTGATCTTTTTTTATTTCGTGACAAAATGTGATTGTACAGACGCCAGCAGGTCAAGCTACCCGAAACTGTCAAAATTTTCCAATCAACCTTGAACCCTAATGCTTCATGGATAAAATTGAAAATCCATTAAAGAAATTTGACAGATTGTAGTAGCTTGATGTGCTGGCGTCTGTACATTTAGTCAAAAATAGTCAAAACTCTCTTCTCTCGTCTTACCGCCGCTATAACACCATGCAAATGGGTAGGTCTGGCGTACCTGCATCCAGCTCTTTAGAGCCTCACGTAGAAAGCAGTTGTGTCTACTGGCCTACCTGATAAATGAAACTATACCTGAGAGTAAGAGAGAGGAGGTAGGTTCACGGTGTGGGCGGGAGGGGTGTTGGTGTCCGTCAATGACTGATATATCGCGATACGTCACCACGCCGTTCCCGTACCGCGCAGGTACGTCAGGCACCGTCTCAGACGAGTTACTGAGTATCTATCTGCCTAAACTTTTGCCAACTATGTTGGCGTCGGCTTCCAGTCCAACCAGATGCAGCTAAATACACCACCAGTTTATACTGACTTCCAAAACCCAGTTACTGTTTAACACGATTCCCGTTGGCATTTGGGCTTCTGACTATCCATAACGACTGTTATATATCTACGAATAACTGCCGGGAGCAACAGCTTAACGTGCTTTCTGAGGGGTGCTTTCGAAGGGGTGTCGATATATACTATTGATGGTTACCCATCCATGAACTGACCACGCTAAGCGTAGCCTGTTATTATTTAGCCACGAGCATCTCCACTCACTTAAGCGGTAGGCTTCTAATAAACAAACATTGTAATACCCACCCCTCTTTCCTGTGATGCTATGTCTCCACCGACGAGATTGTGCTTGCCAAGATAAATGGTTAAAGAGTATTGTACAACAGGATTACCTCCTATAGTAGCACAATGGGCAGCTGAAAGGTGAAAACGAAAATAGTTCAGAAACTAAGGCCCAACTGCAACACAAAGCGATGAATACGTTTACCGCTAAACGTATTTAAAACAAAGCTCTGTTTCTGTCAATCGTTTGAAGATGATAGAGACAGAATACAGCGGCCTCCAAAAGTTAGTTATCCTTATTCCACTTTAGCTGTGATGCCACATTACGATTTAAAATAAAAAATAACCAGGTTATCCTCAGGGATTACCTGATGATTTTTTATGATAAGTCAAAGGTTTGAATTAGAGGAATAGAAGGAATTAGTCAATAAAAAGTTATAGCAGTTCAAACTTTTGTATCACTAGAATTTTTAATCATAATGTGGAGTGTCAAATGTGAAGTAGAAAAATGTCAACTAACTTTTGGAGGTATCACTGTATGTTTTAAATACGTTTAGTCCTAAACACTCTTAGTGATTTGAGGTGCAAGCGGACTTAAGACCCGCGAAGTAATTGCGTAACACACTGACAGTAGCAATAGCCTCATTTATTCACAACATTCATTGCGTTTTTTACGTTACGTGCAGACAATTTTTTCGATATGTAAATCGAAAAAATTGTGCAGCAATAGAATAGCAATATCCTTTAAATTATTCAGATTGTGATTGATACGCATTTAAGGTGCTGGTTTGTGGAAAAAAATTCAACACAAAAATTAACGCATAAAAATTGCAGAACAAACGAAAGTAATTCAATATTGATTGACTCAAAAAAATTGATGAATAAAAAATATTTTAAGAAAAGAAAATGGTAAAATTTCTAGTTCTATTATAGTAAGGGCTAATTTTTCCATCGCCAGCTAACTCATTCGAGGAATAAAATTGACGTCTAACAGTTTTGTGTATGAAATAACTCTCAAAAATTCGAAATTATTTATTATCAGCTGATTGAAAAATTCGTTTTTACTTATATTATTCCAGACGCTAATTTATAGTCATTCGTTATGCACCTACGAGATCATATTTTTTTCTTTAAACGTGTACTAAATCCTCGTGTGAATATTGTAAATGATTATTTTAGGTCACATCACCTAAATGACAAAAATAAATTTCATCGAGACAAAAAAGATGTCAGTCGTTTGATGTTTTATATGGTTTCAAAAATCGTCCGGATAATTCGGAAATCCGGATAAGTCCGGAAATCGTACAGGATGGCAGGGATATCGACGCGCAACCAGTTACCATGGATTCAGATTCATGGACATGATTCTGAAACCCATGCGTTAAAATTTATTAGCTGGTTATTTAAAAAAAAAAAAACTTGTTCCATACATTTACACTTTTCTATGAAACAGCAGATTTATTTTGAGAAAATCGAAGAAAAAGGGGATAGAACATTTATGGCATAGCTTCAAAATCTCGGCATTCGATTCAAAGGGTATTTATGGGTAGAGGATAGTTAGGCGCCTTCCTCACCGGATCGGCGCGTTTTCGTTTCGTTTTCGTTTCTGTACCGAATCTGTACAGATTCCTTACCGAGTGCATGTAAATAAATGAGAGCTTCCTCACTGAGTAGTTTCGGTTCAGATTCTTTAGCGAGCGCATACACACGTCTCTGTACCGAGTATTACCGAACCATTCGACTCGCCCGTCCCGTCACTCCCGGCCCACCCCGCAGGACCAATAACAAATAACAAAAACCGTAGCATACCGAGCCAGTTAAGAAGTGGATCTCGATAAAGAATCTGTACAGATTCGGTACAGAAACAAAAACGAAACGAAAACGCGCCGACCGGGTGGGGAAGGCGCCTAAAATAAACAAAAAATGTCGAGGCAAATGACATGTTGTCGAGATATTTGGAGGTAGAGTCGCCATGTGCGAACAATGACTTTCATTAAAAAATAATTAATGTCGTGTTTATATGCATTAGATTATATTCAAATAATAGTTCCCAGCTTAACTCAAGCTTATTGGAAAAAAGTGAAAATAAGAGCATGTGCAAACCACTTTATTAAGAACTTGCCTACTAACTCGCATCTGAATCGCAAAAAATAGTGTTTTATTTATATAAATTGTTAAATCAAGCCGGGAAATTTTATTTGAATACAATCTACTGTATACAAGCACATGATTATTTCATTTTTATTGATGGTCATTGTTCTCACTTGGTGACTTTACCTCCGAACATCTCGGCAACGTGACACTTTAGAGGGCACCATATTGTTAACATTTTTTCTTTGTCTAAGTTTCTTCTACCCATATATACCGGTCTCATGAAGCGCTATGATTTTGAAAAAAAAAAATGAAAATGGCGACGGGTGGCTATGCCAGCTCCCATAGAAATATGTTCGAACCCCTTTACTACACTAGGGGGTTTAGAATCATGTGCTGAGTTCGTGATTTCGGTTTGCGTGTCGACATCCCTGCCACCCCGTAAAGTATATTTTATAGTTTTCTGGTGATGCACAGGATGAAAAAGGTGATTGTGATAATATGTGCGTGGTATTAGGCGTATTATTAATCAGCGACGCGCAGATATCGCGTTCTATTCCTAGGTAAGTTCAATGTCATCAACGATATCAATCGGTTTTTGTTCCTGGGCTCCACCTCTTGTATAGGTACAAACCAATGAAAAAAATATCATGTCTTTTACCTGTTAAAACCAAAGTCTTGGAGAGCAAGGTTCCTCCACACCTAAACATAAGGGAGAATCCTTCAAGCTTTAATATGGCTGCATGCCAGGGCCAGTCTCCAGGCTGAGCCGACTCTCCATGGACTATCAGCGCAGTATGTAACAATTTGCGTCTACCGCAAGATTCGTCTAGAATGGGCCTGGTTTCTGTTGTATCTTCTATTTTAGGTACATCTACGGTCTTTCGGCTGAGTGCTGTAGCTTGTGCGGGTTTTTCAGTCGCATAGAAGAGATACCCCTGAAATGAAAAAAAGAAAATCTGTTATATAGCCCTCTCCATTCTTCTTAGGGTGACTTTGACAAGGGAGCGCTGTGACGGCTGCGTGTATCGGCGCGAAAGAGATGTAACAGCTGAGGGGTTATTGGCTACTTGTAAAATATCTCTAACCATCTAATCTGTTCTGCCCGCGACTTCGTTCGTGTGGTATTTTGGGTGCCCCCGACCCGACCCGTCGCATCGCGTCGCATCGCGTCGCCTGTCCGCGCTATTACCTCGTTTTCGCTTAGCTTTCTGACTTTTTTTCTTTCTGCTCGGCTCCGAAGATCCGTAGCGTGATGTTAAGTAGTCTATAGCCTTCCTCAAGAATTGGGCTACCAAATGCAAAAATAAATAAGATTTTTTTACTGATACTGACAGGTAGTTCTAGAGCTTAGCGCGTTCAAACAAACAAGCAAAACTATTCAGATTTATTTATTAGTAATATAGATTACTTCAACTCAATTAGTCAACTTGATATAGTTAAATAGTTTAGGAACAATTGTACAACAGAGTTACGAAGAGGAGAATGAACGAGGTATTTATGATACCAAATAACCGATAGAATTCAATTTTTTTTCTTGTGAAATAAGCATCACCTCTGTACCTATTTTTTCTGTTCTGTTTTTCTTGTCTGTTTATATATGTGTGTACATAAATGGTAAATAGAATTCAATAGGAAGACTTTCTTTTAACAGTATATATTACTCAATTACCAACACCGACTAAAGTTTTACAGTAATAAATCGAGAGGTTCATCAATCCGCGGATAATCTTAACACCGCGATTTAGAAAACTGACATGTTTGCACAACGCCATCTATGAGTAAATGGATAAAACGTCTGCACAAAGCATTTTTGCTAGAGCGGAATGAATGAAAGTTGTATTAGTGAATGTTTTAGCGGCATTTGGTATTTTAGTAATTTTATATATTATTATCTCCGAAACTATATGACCAATCGACATACTGTAAAGAGCAAATCTTATCTCCATGATTTCCTTGTGATCATAAAATTTTCAATTATATTGATGAGGATTAATATTTAAAAATTATATATTCATCCAAACGTATCTCGAAAAACATATTTTTTTAAACATAAAAGAGATATTAAAAGAGAAAATATAGAAATATGGTGTCCCGGACTTTTATGGAGAATTAATTAAGGTGGACCAGATGAAAAACTTGTTTTTAACTATGTGTATACAACTGTTTAGGCAGCGCATGCAAATAATTCTGTTTTAAGAGGTATTTCTTTCCAACTAGCTCTATACAAAAGTGGTGATAGGTCAGGTAAAATGCAAGACATAAATATAATTTCTACCCTATAGCACTCAGGAATAATGAATCTTGCTAGCACATTTTTTTTTTATTGGATCATTAGCTCCGGAGATTACCAACAAACAAATAACTCTTTATAATACATATATGCCTATATACATACTTTATTTTACACAGATATAGTTAGGATAGATATAGAAGTGTAGAAAGAGAAAGAAAGCAATGTTAAAAAGAAACCTAATGAAAACAAAGTCGTTTTCGATACGAAAGTATACTTACAGTATTTGGTTTTTCACAAAGCTGCTTACCGTTCAGAATCACGCTTTGGACGTAAGGTATACTATATCCAGAAGGAGGACCAAATACTTGAATGCGAAGAAAAGAAGTTCTGTCAAAAAACGTTACAAGGAACTGATAATCGTCGGCTAACTTCGAGATTAGAGCGGTTCTTGAATCTTTCTGAAACAAAAATACTAATCTCATTAATTATGGGTATCATTTAAGCTATCACCAATTTAATTAGTTTTGTGTTTCTTAAATAATAGGGTTTGTCCTCAAAATAGTAGATCTGTCACCAAAATGTAGTCACCAAACAATGCAAAATCAGTTCCACAATAAATCACCTAAAATCCTGAGATATAAGGTCTAGTACCAAATAAATGTTTTTGTATTAATTATTTTTTTTACTTTATCTTTAATGTGACCTAACCTAACTTAACTGTTTCCTTTTACAAAAGCGATTCGCTTCTGGCTTCGCTTTTATTGGTTATCGATCTCTTATTTTACACATATATTAACATTAATTTGATAATTCATACCTGGGAACAATTTTTGTTTATCTGAGAACGAAAATATTTCGTGGCGATAGATCTATTTATTAGGTGATACAACTTGATGACAAATATAAATTTTGGTGATAGAAAATATAGTTCCCATTAATTATTGCATTATTGGGGAAAACATTGCTGAGAAGTTCGTGGCTAAATAATAACAACTGCTCGGGATGATTTTCAAGGATTCAAGGATAAGCAGCGTTTGCCGAGGTCGGCGACGAGTTATTCCGTTTATCCACCCCAAAATGGATACCCGGTAACGCATGTCTGAGGATCCACGATAAGCTTAGTTAGATAAACGGAATTTAGGGTGGATTTTCGGACATGCGTTACAAGATATCCACCTTATGGTGGATTTTTTGAGGTGGATAAACGCAAAAACCATCGGCGACTATGCTAACATGCTAGTGAGCAGAGCAAACTAACTCATAAACCGAGTTCAATCATACCGCGCTACACCACATTGCTAAAATTGTCGTAGCATGAATGGCTTTTCGGTACTGCAGCATACGCTTTGTTATTAACATAATTATAAAGATGATGATTACTATTAAGTACCTATTGCCAGTGGCGAATTCACGATTGTTTAATTATTGTTTTCGGTTATTCCGTATTTTTATTTTCGTTACGGAATTTATAGGCTTATCACATTCAGGTGTTTTTTTGGGGTAGATAAACGGAACCACCTTCAAATAACCTAAAAACCCTAACCCTAACCTTACATTTTTCTCTATAAAAAGAAACCTCATAGTTTCCTCTAAACGGTACAATCAATTCAGCCTATCGCAGTCCACTGCTGGACATAGGACTCTCCCAGGCTGCGCCACAACACCCTGTCCTCCGCCTTCCGATCCCAGCAACCTTCTTTAAGAGTATTCTATTCTATTCTATAAGTCGTCCATCCATCTAGCTGGGGGGCTTCCCACACTACGCTTGCCGATACGCGGTCTCCACTCCAGGACTCGTCTGCTCCACCGGCCAGGGCCGATCCTTCGACAAACATGGCTAGCCCACTGCCACTTCAGTTTGCTTACTCTGCGCGCTATGTCGGTAACTCCGGTTCTTTTCCGGATTATTTCATTCCTGGTTTTATCCTTCAAAGAGACTCCTAACATAGCTCGCTCCATAGCGCGCTGAGCGACCTTGAAATTGTGGACCAGCCCGACCCGCTTTGGCGCCTTAAGTCATGACGGGGAGGAAACCGTACAGTAAATGGATAATGAAACAAATGTCATCATAAAACTTTGCAGGATAATCAAACTATTTATAAGGCAGGTTTCGTTGTACTTTTCCCCGAAGCCAAATATTTAAAACTTTCAAAATAATTTCAGAAAACGTCGGTTTTAAAAGTACATTTTAAAATTAATTTCCAATATATTTTCGTAAATCTAATCTAATCTAACCAGCCCGTATTGTCCCACTGCAGGGCAAAGAACTCCCTCTCCCTTTTCCACACAATTCCGTCTTTTGCGAGTGCCGGCCAGTTCCTACGGTAGGAGTCAAGCCCGTCCCGCCATCTTTGTCTTGGCCTGCCGCGATGGCGTCGTGCGTTTAGTGGGACCCAATCGTTTTAAATTTTCGTAAAATACTCGTAA
Organism: Apamea monoglypha; assembly: GCA_911387795.2. Lineage (NCBI taxonomy): Eukaryota > Metazoa > Arthropoda > Insecta > Lepidoptera > Noctuidae > Apamea > Apamea monoglypha. The sequence goes on from OU426938.1 coordinate 13,374,047, forward strand.
TAAAATATTTGGTTTAATAATTTATTAACAAGCATAGGTATGTACAGTCGAACAGCTTAATTAGTTTACATTTTAATATGTGTGGGTGAAGTCACGGTTATGCACACAAACACTACATAAAACGAGCGAGCTCTGTGTTTAGTAGTGTGCGGATGGCACGATAGTAATAATTCATTGATGTTACTGAATGAGACATAATATTTTGCATTATATTACTATAGCGACCTTGGCGCAATGGCTATCGTCTTTGGTCCGTGAAGAGAAGTCGTAAATTCAAACCATGTGTGCAGCAAATGTCTTTTTCTTTTTGTATTCATTATTTTGTTAAAACATTACATAGAAGTTGAATTTCTAACGATTCAATCCCGTTCATGGATGAGTAATGAAGTTTGCAACGTTTGAGACAGCCACGGAACTCTCACGCCATTTTATTTAGACTTTTTAGAAAATAACTACCGGCAATTAAAAAATATTGTTTTCAAGAACCCTATTTTATTTTATAAAAAATGAGCGTTCTTGGTTGACAGTCTACAAATATTTGCATTACTGAGTTTATTGATTGCTACACGTATTCGTGTGCGGATTTATTTCTGTGGATTTAACCATGAAACATGTCTATATGTTAAATTGCAAGGCGCCTAATGATATCGGCGAGTAACAGTTTGATATTACGTTGATATTATACCTACTTCAACTTAACTAACTCGTCTCACCTATCAATGTTTATCTAGGAATAAATTAATGTAACTTAATTGCAATACTTACAATAGTTATAATATACGTAAATTATCATAAATGTATTATAGTTTTTTTTTGTCTAAGATTTTTATTTTAATAACTTGTAATTTATTTATTATTAGAAGTTTCTAAATATTATGTTTATTGTTAAAGTTAATCAATTTCAAAACACAGATGATTATGATAAAATTAACTTGGTCTAGCCCATTTTTGTCCCACTACGGCACAGGCCTTTAGATATATTAAACAAAAGCCTTCGAATAACATAAATAAAAATAGATTATTATGTTTACTAATGTCAGTGTATATTTAAAACATATAAGTATTTTAACTTGTATGCGCATGTATTGTATATAAGTAATATTAATTAGAGATATATATAAGTATATAAAGTATATTATATACACAGTATATAAATATAGTAGGTATATATATTTATCTGTTATAATAATAGATATTATTATAGGTAAGTATTTTGAATACTGTTTTGTTTTGTATTCACAGAGGAGAACCGTGCAGTTATGGGTCCGCCGATATACAAATTTAGGAGAAGTAGAACATCTTTGACGTGGGCCAAAACTAAAGGCAAATTCATCGGCTCAACACCACGACATCGTGACAAGGCACGAGGCTGATCCCTTCTTGTCCACCCGCGTAACAGTAACAGCAGACAATGGCACCAATTCCCTTGTTCACAAACTAAACTAAATTTAAATTCAGTGCATCTTTTTCTTTCTATTTCATTAAGAAAAGGACAGAAGATAAATATACTCAGTTGGGATCGAACTCACGTCATCTAGCTTACATCGGTAGCCATCGCAGGCGCTTACATCACTTAGCTATGGGAACCTTGTTATATCAGACTAAAATTTAGGCTCATATTCCTTTATTGTGAACCCGTTTAATTTATTTTTAACCGCGTGTTTATATTACGTATACCCACACAATAATGATGACAGTTACCGATGTATGCGCTATGTAAACTAATTAAATGGGCCCAGTGTACGGACGCCAGCACATCAAGTTACTACAATCTGTCAAATTTCTTTAATAGATTTTCAACTTTGTCGCTAAAGCATTAAGGTTCAAGGTTGATTGGGAAAATTTGACAGTTTCGGGTAGCTTGACCTGCTGGCGTCTGTACATGAATATTATGTAGTTCCAACACGAATCAGTTTGACAGTGCAAGCGGGATAAAATAATGGCGTCGTGAAGTGTGGGCGAAATTTAGATATTACAAGCTCTCTCTTATTTTAAAAGTAACTTACCAACTTGAGTGAAACTTCCGAATCGAATCTCAAAACCATCTGGGACTCAGCCTGAATTTCTCTATCTCCGAGGTATGTTAACGTGTACTGGTTTTTAGGGCTTACTGTTCTATCGTACAAAGCTGTCAAATCTAGGGTGTCATCACAAACAGTGAGCGTTCCTAGAATAGCCTGAGCTTGTCCATCGGCTGGTGTTAAAAGGATTAGAAGCAGCCAAATCATTGCTTATGTGGTGGTGTTACACTGGAAATAAATCGAAGACTGTTTAGTAGAAAGAAAATACATTTATTTAACACAGACTAAAAGGCAACAAGTAGTACATCAGTAATACAGTAGTAGGTACATCAGATAAAAACAAATTATCATCATCTGCCTAGCTTGTTCCCAATTATATTGGGGTCGGCTTCCAGTCTAACCGGATGCAGCTGAATACCAGTATTTTACATGGAGCGACTGCCTATCTGACCTCCACAACCCAGTTACTGGATAATACGATACCCCTTGGTAAGACTGGTTGTCAGACTTTCGGGCTTTTGACGACCCGTAACGAATATCAAAGATCCACGAATGACAGCCGGGACCAACAGCTTAATGTGCTTTCCGAGACACGAAGGGGTCTTGGTATGTAAAGAAGGTCATCCATCCACGTACTAACCGTGCCAAGCGTAGCTTGACCTGATCGATCGACTTGTGCGGCTGTTATTACTTAGCCACAAGCCCCTATTCAGATAATTTATCAGATAGAAATAAATAAGAATAAAATAAAAATTGTAAAACATTGGTAAAAAAAAAGAGTGAAAAGTCCGATGTAAGAAATTAGCAGGAAAGTGATAATATTCATCGGAACTTGAAAATGTCGCGTCCGATGTTAAGCAGTAACCTCTAACTAGATTTCCCATCGGTAAGAATGGCGAACTTCAATACAAACATTCATCCCTTTTACCCCATTAGAAGGAGAATTTTCAAAAAATGCTCCTTTTCTGCTCGCTTTCACATGCATTTAATAGCGACATTAATTTAACACACGAATACGGTTTCGCGTTTTCATTCTATGAACATATTTTAATTTCATTAAACGTTATTAATTATTTATTTACAATTTTCTGAAATACCATATTGGAGCAACCTGTACTTAAAGAACTATCTAGGGTCTGAGGTCTAACTAACTAGCGTAGGGTTACGGATCATCGAGCGGCGGGTCCTGGTTGCCAGGATCGGGGGAGACCTGTCTCTGCCGGCAGTAGTGAGGGCTATGCTGGCAGAGACAGAGAATTGGACGGAAGTAGCCTCCTTCTGTGAGACCGTTATGGTCAAGAAGGAGGCTGCCGAGCGGGATCGGAAGAGGGCTGATCCTGCTCGGAGAAGGAGGCGTCGGGGAGGCAACCGCCTTGGCGCCTAATACGCCGAAACCCGCTTACCAATTAAGGTAAGTGGGACCTTTGGGGTCGTGGGCGCATAGAGTGGGGACTCTGTCCGCCTACTAAGCGACCCCAGGGAAGACGGTGGCACAGTGGTCACGTGCTGCCGTGCATAGCGAGACTTAGGGGAGGCCCCTTTACAGTCTCCCCAGGGATGTGCCTTACAGGCGTTGCGCAGGGGTGGTTCCGGAATTGGTCTTTTAAGAGGAACCGGGACCATCCCTATGTGCGGATGGTGATCACCGGGATGGTTTTAGTGAGGTAAAAATCCCACACTCCCCGACCTCACTCCCCGGAGGTCGGGTGCCTTTTGAAGGTTTCCCCCGAAAACAAAAAAAAAAAAAGGGTTACGGATCATAACATCTCATCCGCAATGAAATTAACACGAATAACGTGCAAAAATTATTCTATGTTGTTATTTCTTTTATTTCACTGTAAACACATATAAATTATATTTTTAAATATTAGAATATAAAAAGTATTAAAACATTTAAAAATATAAAAAAAATAGTAGCCCACCGGTATCGGGAACAGGGTCCAAGCTACAGGGTTAGGGCTCCAGAGAGAGGAACCTACGCACCTTACTCTTAGTTATAATGTGTGTAGGTAGCGAGTTTTACAACATCAAAATTTCCCGTGCCAATCGTTTTCTCCAGCTCGTAATTGCCTACACACACGAGCTGGTCTATTGGGAAATGTTTGCTTTTGTGCATTGGCTTCATATTGCTGGCCATTTCGTGAGAAGCTTGAAATAATTCGCTCAACCTCACATTACCCACCGAGCGAAATTCGTCGACTGGCGCTAGTTCGTGCCGACTGCCACAATGGCGCCACTGTCACTCACGTCTTACGTACGTTGATATAATTATTATGATTACTGGCCACTAGCCCTAACTGTGTGTTAATTAATGTCGCCATTGTAGCGGCATCTTGTATGTATATCTGTCTGTCAATAAATGAATTTAAGATTTTTATTTAATAGATCAATCAAATCAGCCTATCGCAGTCCACTGCTGGACATAGGCCTCTCCCAGGCTGCGCCACAACACCCTGTCCTCCGCCTTCCGCATCCAGTCTGTCCCAGCCACCTTCTTAAGGTCTTCCATCCATCTAGCTGGGGGGCGTCCCACACTACGCTTGCTGATACACAGTCTCCACTCCAGGACTAGTCTGCTCCACGGGCCATCGGTCCTTCGACAAACATGGCCAGCCCACTGCCATTTCAGTTTGCTTACTCTGCAAGCTATGTCGATAAATTCGGTTCTTTTCCGGATAATTTAATTCCTGATTTTATCCTTCAAAGAGACTCCGAGCATAGCTTGAATTCAGCAGATGTTATAGTATAATAGACCACGGATAGCTACAAGAACTGAAGATAGTTCACTGAGACGGACAGACGGTAGCGGAAGCTTATTTTTAGCTCTTACTACTTTACGGAAGCAAACAACACGAAACACACAAAGAACCAAATAAAATAAATTAATAAACGCTTAAAAACTATTTGAATAAGGGCTGATTTTTCAATCGACAGATAATTTTATTCCTAGATCAGCCCTTAATGACATGGCTGGGTTACAAAGTGGTTTAGGATAATTATAATACATTAAGGGCTGATTTTTTAAACGCCAGATGATTTTATCCGAGGCATAATTTGAATTTTTGACTGTTTGTCCATACAAAATCTGTCAGACGTCAATTTTATTCCACTAATAAAAATGATATGTCGATTGAAAAATCAGCCCTTAATCTTACAACCCAATAATACTCGTAGTGTATTTATATTATGTATACATAATTAATCATTTCAAAGTTGTTGTACCTACCAAGATCATAAGTGAATGATGTGGTTTCCTATAATTGGAAGCGCATTGTATTGGTCCCTGTTTATGATAGCGTGCATGTAATTGTGTAGCCTCTGTAATGTTGGCGAACCAAGAAATAAATAAATACATTTCAAGTTTTAATAGAAATGTGTATATTGTGTACAGACGCCAGCACATCAAGCTACCAGAAACTGTCAAACTTTCCCCTTCCACCAATCAACCGTGAACCTAATGCTTTAGTGATAAAGTTGAAAATCTATTAAAGAAAATTGACAGATTATAGTAGCTTGATATGCTGGCGTCTGTACACGTAATTAATTATTTCAAGTTATAATAGACTAGCTTCTGCCCGCGACTTCGTCTGCGTGAAATTTCGGCAACCGACCCACCCGCATCGCTGCGCGTCACCCGGCTGCCATATCACTTAATTTTCGCTTAGCGCTCTTTCTTTTTGCTATACTCCTTAGGGTCATAGCGTGATGTAAATTAGCATAACACTTCCTTAAGAATTAGGCTATCAATTTCAAAACGAATTTTTCAAATCCGACTGGTAGTTCCAGAGATTAGGTACATCCAACATACAAACTAACAAAGAAATACCTGTTTACAGAACAGGACTAAACTAATATTTACGAGTATCTTGTCCTTTTCTATATGAAATAGAAAGAAAAAGATGCACTGAACTTAAATTTAGTTTAGTTTGTGAACAAGGGAATCGGCGCCACTGTCCTGCAGATTGCAAAAAACGTAACAAATTTAGAACTCCGCGGGTTACACTAGCACTTGGCATTTATAACGAATAAATGATAACCAATAAACTAATTTTTATTCAATAGAACAAGTATAGCAAGTTGTAACAGGAAAAACAACAAGATCGGTCATCACAATTCTTGAGACAGAAACATGTAAAGAAAACTAACAATAGGTATGCATAATAAACAATCGCATCACTCACCTTATTAAAACGAAAGATATTAAAGCAAGATTAAAGGCTGTTTTTTCAATCGCCGGGGTAACTTTAATCCGAGAAATAAAATTGACGTTTGACAGTTTCTGTATGAAACAACTGACAAAATTTCAAAATTATTCCTCGAATAAAGTTATCAGATGATTGAAAAATCAGCCCTTACAGAAATAAAATAATTTAGCATTTAGGGCTGATTTTTCAATCATCTGATAACTTTATTCGAGGAATAATTTTGAAATGCTGACAGTTATTTCAGACTAAATCTGTCAAACGTCAATTTTATTCATCGAATAAAAGTTATCTGGCCATGGAAAAATCAGCCCTAAGTATGTATGTACAAACACTATTACACGTCAATCATATTTTAAAAACTAGATGAGGTCGGTATATAATAAGTAACATACTTTTTGACTTACGTGAACAATGTTTTTTAAAATCTAGTTCAAGTTCATAATAATAAGTTATTAAAGGATGTTCTAAACAACATCCCACCTCCAAGACATTTCAAGACTACGACATAAGGTCTAGACCAAATCAAACTTGTTTCTATTTTAATTCTAATTATTATTTTTATGACATTCAATTTACATTCTGAGAACTGATTACCCACACACTGACTTATACATACATAAAGTCTATTCAAATTAATGTTTCAAATTGCTGTAATTTCGAGTTAAACAAATATCAACTTTATTTAAATAGTAATTAAGTTGATTTCACGACACAATTTTAATTAAGTTGATTTCGGAGTTTCCGACATAGCGCGCAGAGTAAGCAAACTGAAGTGGCAGTGGGCTGGCCATGTTTGTCGAAGGACCGGCCATCGGGGCCGGTGGAGCAGACGAGTCCTAGAGTGGAGACCGCGTATCGGCAAGCGTAGTGTGGGATACCCCCCAGCTAGATGGACGGACGGCCTAAAGAAGGTTGCTGGGACGGACTGGATGCGGAAGGCGGAGGACAAGGTGTTGTGGCGCAGCTTGGGAGAGGCCTATGTCCAGCAGTGGACTGCGATAGGCTGAGTTGATTGAAGTTGATTTCAGAGTGACTAGCACTATTGTGTATGTGTAAATTTGTAGCGTAAACTGGACTTTATTGTGTAGGAATTAAAGTTATTTTTGAAATACAGACGCATACATAAACCCATCTATTCTTCCCATGAAGGTAGAAATACACAGAAGGGTCAGAAACTATAGAACGCCACCTGCTACGATCCTTACAAACTCCTTTTGCCTCGTTTACGTTCATACATCTGCATCTTGTGTAACACACTATCAGTAGCAATGGCTTTCATTTTGACAGTTCAACAACATTCATTGTGTTATTAACGTTGTTGAGTAGACAAATTTTCGAACCTATGGCGCAATGGACTAGCAATATCCTTCGAAATTAATCAGATTGTGATTGATAGTGTGTTACGCAATTCGGGTCCGGTCATACACGCACGTCGGTTATGAGTATTACGCACCTGGGGTCTACTCCGAAGTGATATCGACCGAATGTTCGGCCGTTTCCTGCTACGAAGTTACTATTTGGTTCGGTAGGTCCCGATCCTACACTCCTACACTCTTTCGAATATTGACTATTGTCCCGACCCAACTGAGCCGATCCGAACTGTTACTGTGTAAGGATGAATAATTATTTCTAACACGTACAAAAACAAAGTCAAATCTAGTTTGTATAAGGCTCTTCGTCAATGAAACTTTATTTTTTATTATTTTTTATTATCCGTTAATGTCCTACTCCTGGGCAAAGGCCCCTAGTCTCTTTCCATCTCTCTCTGTCCAGAGCTGCCAAAGACCAATCTTTATGAAAGGAGTCCAGCTCATCCCGCCATCTACGTCTGGGCCTGCCGCGATGTCGTTTGCCATTAAGCGGGACCCACTGGGTCGTATATTTGGCCCATTGATCGCCGTAATGTGTTACTAATAATCACCAATGAGTAGCCAGAATGGCACAGCACTAGTATTTCAATAGACGAAGTCACAGAGAGAAGATAATTTCTTATATTTTACGAGATTCTTATCGCAAGAAAAAAATACTACAATGATTACCTGTCAGAACCAGTCTTAGACAGCAAGGTTCCTCCACAGATGTACCTGAGGGAAGACTTTTCAACCCGTAAGCCACATGCTAGGGCCAGCCTCCAGACTTAGCCAATTGTTCATGAACTATCAGTTCAGGATGTACAGCTTTGCGTCTTCCGCAAGATTCGTCTAGACTAGGGCTGATTTCCTCTGCATCTTCTAGTACTTTATATTCTACTTCGATGTATCAGTCAAAGTAGCCCTGAAATGGATAAGTTTTCTGTTAAAGTTTGCAATATGTGTGCAGCAGTAGTGTGCATAAGTACACATCATTAATGATTGGAATCATTAATGATGTGTACTTATGCACACTACTGCTGCACACATTAGGCAGCTGATAGCGGTTTCACACGAATATTTTTTTTGAGAAAGGCTCTTATTAGCTGGGTCCAGCACTACTCTTTATTGTGCGTGATGTGTGTGTGTGTGTGATTGTGCGTTTTGTTTGTGCAGAATATTTTTTTTTCTTTTTTCTTTCTTTAAAAAATACAAATCCAGAAAATAAACCTTTAAATTAAATCATCATCATCATCATCTGCCTAGCCTTTTCCCAACTATGTTGGATCGGCTTCCAGTCTAACCGGATGCAGCTGAATACCAGTATTTTACATGGAGCGATTATCTGACCAGCTATTAAGACTGGTTGTCATATCTTCGGGTTTCTGACAACCCGTAACGACTTTCAAAGATCTACAAATGACGGAAATAAGCCTTTAAATAGCATCAGCTAAAAACTAATGAATAACAAAGATATAATGATGTTGAATGACATTCAATGATACAAAAAATACAGGTTTCAAAAGGAACATTTAATCGTTGAGATAGAAATAGTATTATGATCACAAAACTCACCTTTGTTAATTCTAAAGATATTAAACACAAGTCCAAAAAGTTATTAGATCAAAACACTGTTTTATTGAATTTAATCTTTTTCTCATATTCTGTTAAGCATTGCTTTCAAGTTAAACATAATAAATGTATGTTATTATTAAAATATATTCTACACAACACCACACTCCTAAGTCGACTCAAGACTGGCCGAAGTGGTCAAGTAACATTTTTTGCGGGGTGCTAGACACTACGGCCGCGTCATAGTAACGTAGTCAACATGAAACATGTTTAAATCAATGCCATAGCAAACACGACACTCTTATCAATAGTGATCGAAGATTTGGCTACTCCATGCTGGAGTTTTGAGGACTTTCTGCGTCCGGTCTCGATAGCAACAACGCGCAACTGCGGGCTTACCACCAGCTCTTATAGCAGCGAAGAAGTTGAACTGCACTGCTTTTTTGTACTTAAAGACTAAGTCCAAAAAAGCAGTGCTGTTCAACATCTGCCCTGCTATAAGAGCTGGTGGTAAGCCCCTGAGCGACTGCTTCGATGCTGCGTCGCATTTTGGTGTCTCATCGTATTCGATCAGTGCGAGCCCGATGAGGCGATACCTACAGTCGTGAAATGTTAATTTGATACCTTACCATTTATGCTTAAAGGCAGTGCCGTGCGTGTAGTGCAGTGCCCGGGACGTGACAGGGCCGTGGCACAAACAAGGCAGAAACTGAAGCTCCGTCGCCGTCCCGGACACGGACGTGTGCGAGCGCACACGGCCCTGATATGTGTGGATAGACCTTTATGCTGGTACTGCTCCACTGGCACTTAGGCTCACTAGTTAAAATTTAAATATTTGGAAGAGATGTTTCCCTTTTTAACCCCCGACAAAAACAGAGAGGTGTTATTAACCCCCGACAAAAACAGAGGGGTGTTATTAACCCCCGACAAAAACAGAGGGGTATTATAAGTTTAACGTACCCATTTTGTTTTTTTTTTTTTTTGTTTGAAATGTGACTTGATCGAGAGTGTTCTTAGATATGATTCAAGAAAATCGGTTCATCCGTTTGAAGATTATCAGCTTTTTTCTGGTTGATGAATTGATGTGAGCATCTTCCACAGGTATGATTGAGTCGAAATTTGGCATTTCGTTATTTCAATGATATTAGAAGAACATAGTAACCTTGAACTGCTGCTGCTGCATCACCTGGAATTTGCAGGACACCCAACTCCCTTAACTTATAGCAGAGGTATCGTGTTTGAGCTCCTTGGAATGGTCTCAATTAATTGGTTATGGATAGATGGTGACCAGGGGCTGATGATGGAGCAGGAAGGAGAAATGGGACGACCGGAAGAAATGGTCCCCGCGGCCAATAACATCATTAGATAGGCGGAAAACAACAATAACCTTATTATGATAACAGATGGCGCCACGTGTAGCTTTGACGAGAGAGACAACAAGCAGAGTACAACCCGAGTTAATTGTCAAATTCAAAATGAACGCGAGCGAAGCCGCGGGTAAAAGCTAGTTGATTATAAATTGGAGTTATTATTATGTGTTTAATCTCTGTGCGAACATTCGTTGAATTTTGAAAGAAAGAAAGAAAATAAGTTTATTTGCGGTGACTATGGCGCGTAAAAAAAAACAAAAACAAAAAAATAAATAACAAATTGGTTAAAATACGCATCACGTCCACGCAGGAGGGCCATCACTAAGCATAATGCACCCTGTCGAATGGGTCTGAATAGCTATGTGGTGAGTATCCTGCCCAATTTTTTCCATACGAAACTACCTTTTCGAAGTGTCAACTAGAATCAATTAAACTTTTTCGTAAATTTTTACGTTCAAATGTGTCTTTTATGTACCTATCTGTAATACGTCATCACGTCAACGCCGGCTGTCGCTGAAAACCAAAGAGTACTATAAGATACCGGGTACTGAAAACCAGCGCTGGGGCTCTGTCTCGCATAGGGTCGTAGCATTATTTTATTTTATTTATTTGATAGGAATAACAAACAGCAGTATATTAAATAGTAGGCACATTATTATTACATCATTATGCTGAGCGATGGCCGTTTTGTGTGGATGTGATGCATATTTTTCCCCAACTTGTTCTTTTTTTGTGTTTGTGTTCTTTCTCTGCCTCATATTTAGCGCAAATAAAAGTATTATTCTTTCTTAAATATATTATTTGACTTTTGCGTTCGTGCTAGGACTTTAGTACCATAAAAAAAACAACTTGACCGGTTTTGCTAGGGTATTCAGTATTTATTACCACCTATACTCAAAATGTTTGGTATCCTCTTTCTGTATGCAGGGTCCAGCACTTCACATATAAAATACTCTAGTAAACTTTCATATAACGTCTGTTTAAAACGATTGAATGATAAAAAACTACAATGATGTCATGTTCATTTATGTTCAATAAACTTTTGATATAAAAAATGATACAAAAAATATGTTAACATCAAAAAACAAAACACGATCGCATCGCTCATCGTAGTTAAATCCAAAGTTAATAAAACAACACTCACAAAAACACTTAGAACTCTGTAATTTATTTACATTCAACTTTATTGAATATTCTAATTGTTTTGTACTTTAAAATAATAAAATAATGAACATTTCCAAACAACATCACACTTCTAAGTCAATTTAAGACTGGTTGAAGTGCCCTGGTGCAAGCCATGGTCCGGGGCGAGAGGGAGTGGGAGGCAGTCGCCTCCTTCTGCGAAGCAGTCATGCTAGCGAAGGAGGTGGCGGGACGGGTGAGGGAGAGAGCCTCCCGTCCCAGCCGCCGTGGGAGACGCTCCGGGCGTCGGGAGCCGCGTGACGACTCCCGGCCACCGTAGGCGCGGGCCTGCGGGCGGAGAGCAATGGGTAGGTTACCGTCCGATCAGGACCAGGCCCGTGCCGGACGGCGCGTAAGTGTTCCACGCGCGCCTCAAAGAGTTGTCAGCATAATTCGAGGGGCCCCTTAGGGCCGAAGCCTGCCGGGTCAGCGGGATTGTCCGAAAGGGTTACCGCTACCCCGGAACATAAAGGGCGAAGGAAGGAACATGGGTGGGTTTTAGTCAGTAAGAGTCTGACACTCCCTTCCGCTCCACCCAGAGCGGGAGAGTGTCATTTGATGATTTATCATCCGAAAAAAAAAAGGTTGAAGTGGTCAAGTAATATTCGGCATCTGAATGCTGGGCGCGGATAAGTCGCGCCATAGTAATAAAACAACAATAACATGAAACATGTTTCTAAATCAGAAGCCTAATTGCGAAAAATACTATCAATCTCAATTTGAATCTTTTTGAAGGATATTGCTAATCCATTGCTTCATATATTCGAAAAATTGGTCTGCTCAATGACGTAACTAACGCAATGAATGTTGTTGAACATGTCAAAATGAAAGCCATTGCTACTGATATTATGTTACGGAATTACCCCGTAGAAGCCTATTAATGGCGTAACACACTATCAATGTCAAACTGAATCATTTTGAAGGATACCTATTCCTAATTAATTATTTCATATGTTCGATTCGAAGTAGATATGCTCAACAGCGTAAATAACGTTATAATAACTTACCATACTTCACCGCATCTTACCATATCTTACTATTCCTTACAAGTATTACTAGTTTTTTTACGTTTTTCATAGTTTTCAATTGTAAGTTAATTTTAAGACCACGCTATCGCATTAGGTATACCTGTAATGATAGTAATTGGAGATTTTAATGAATAAATAAATACTTAATAAATAATTCTTACCATAATATCTCACCACACAATTTCTGACTGTCGGTTCGTTTTGAGAAAGAGCATCTGTCAATCATAAAATTAAAGAAAAAACATTCACTGCATCCATATTTTTTATTTAATAACGACACAGTAAAATAATATATCAAATCGTTTCAAATATCAGTCACTCATGTTTATTTAACCTTCATCAAGAATTGCTCAATTAAATAATGTTGTCACAAGGGATTTGCTCTTTCTTGATTTACATAAGAAAAATATTTGTTAAATAATATTATTATTAAAGAAAAATAGCCCACCTTCCATCCGCGCAGATGAATTTTGAGCTATATGTTGCACTACATGACGTCATCACGTCAACGCCGGCTGTCGCTGAAAACCAGGCTCTGTCTCGTATAGGGTCTTAGCATTATGCTGAGCGATGGCCGTTTTGCGTGTATGCGTCGCATGTTTTCCTCCAACTTGTTATTTTATTTTGTGTTTGTGCTCTTTTTATGCATCATGTTTGCTGCAAATAAATGTATTTCCTTTCTTTCTGTCTAGCCAAAGACGTTTGAACTTTTTGCCAAGACTTTAAAAATCAAGGACAATGATTGTTCAACTCAAATTGTCCGTAAATTCAAATCATAAACGACCATCTTTTGGTTATGACGAAAAACTGACGACGTACTCTGATAATCTAAAGGCCAATTCCCGTAATTAAAAACGTTCAAAATCTAGTCGCAATCTCATCTCAGCGACAATCAATGTCAAACACTTGTCAAAAATGTAGGAAAATTAGAGGTATTTTTGATCGAACTGTAAACGTTCTTAAAATTACGAGAATTGCCCCTCTGCTGTTAATGAGTTCAGTATCCTGACTGCATTAGTTCAGCTCATCCCGCCATCTCTTTCTGGGCCTGCTGCGCAGAAAGTTAAAAAGAGCATAATTCATTAATGTCTGTGACGCATAGGTGGAAAAGGGGTGACACATAGGTGGTCTAGTAAATAATAGTCTCAACAGTGGGAACACCATAGGCCGATTCTACTAAAAGATAAAAAAAGTGTTTTTTTAAAGGAGCAACAAAAAGCGAAGATCGTAATAAGACAAATAAGTTTTAAGAGGCTCATTTATTAAAAGAAGTATACATCATGAAGGTCATATACGTATTTGAATGATCAATTAAATAATTCCCTTCGCAATTTTCTGCAAATACGCGGCATCATAGTATTTTCGACTGGCAGTGTTGCATACCATACCACGGGCATACCACAAGCCAGAAGGCTGGCCAGTGACACCTCCTGGTAGGCAGCACTTTTCTGGTAGTCGCGACACCCCAGCCAGACACAATTGACATTCCACTGCCACTGTCGCCGCGGCAGACTGAATTTTCTGTGGAACGAAATTGATGGTGTAATTATAAAAAAAAAACAAGGTGTAATACATACATAACTGTAAACCTGAGGGTGGCAGGGATATCGACGCGCGAATGGAAACCATTAATTCAGCACATGATTAGAAAGAAATAAAGAAAATACGTTTATTTGCGGTAGACATGACGCAAAAAAAAACATAAAAAAATAATAATAAGAAAGGGTTGGGGGAAACATGCGTCACAACCACGCGAAACGGCTATCGCTCAGCCTGCAGCTAGGCAGGTTCTAGACCCTCTAGCGAAGAAATTTTTCGTCGGTTATAAAAAAAATCCACTGTTTAGTAGAAAAGTGCAATCAATACATATGCGGTCAAAATGTATGGAACAACAGTTTTTATTTTTTAAATCAAATCGACGAAAAGTTTCTACGCAGTGGGTTTCAGAATCATGTACAGAATCCATGGTAACAGGTTACGCGTTGATGCCAGGGACATCAACCACCCTGTATAACTGTAAACCTGACAAAGGGCATTGTACAGGCAGTCTCAAGATAAAGAAGATAAATATTAGTTTAGTCCTGTCAAATTAAGATACTCCATAGACAGTTTAGACGTGATTAAAAAGTTGGCTGCTAAAAATACGTCAATTTACGTCAGGCGCTGACTAATTTGACAGGACTAAACTAATAATTATCTTCTGTCCTTTACTTAATGATTATTAATGAATGAAAATTAGTCAGCGCCTGACGTAAATTGACGTATTTTTAGTAGCCATGTTTTTAATCACGTCTAATTTGTTTATGGAGTATCTTAATTTGACAGGACTAAACTAATATTTATCTTCTGTCCTTTTCTTAATGAAATAGAAAGAAAAAGATGCACTGAACTTAAATTTAGTTTAGTTTGTGAACAAGGGAATCGGCGCCACTGTCTACAATTTTTGTTCGTTATCAATGCGTGGCCACAAAACTTAATTACAGACTGGGTGCTTAATTGTAGCTACACACTGATACAGTATTATGGAATACAAAATGTAGACAATCACATGATTTTTTGTCGATCAGATGATCACTTCTTTCTACTATGAGACCAACTCTGGAATCGCAAAACAATCATCTTGTCATCACTACATTTTGTCGAGTTATACGAATATATGGCGTGCAATAGGAGAGGCCTCCAGCAGTGGACTGCTGTATGTCTTTACCACTGCTCCTAAGTAATTATGTGTCTACAGTCAATTATAAAATAGTTATAGAACATACTAACCAGTGTATCCACAGAAATTGTCAGTGATAGGTTTCGTTTGGAAGAATAAAGGGTTACTGTTCAAAAAGGTCAATTCTGATACCATAGGAATAGTCATTTGTTGTAGTGTTGATGATAAAACGTCCGTGTAGTCGAATCCCAACACTACCTCCTGTCAAATAAAATCTTTATTACATTATACAAATAATTATTTCGAATGATCCGCTGCAAAACCACAAAATAAGTCGAAGTTGCACATAACATCTTAGCAACGCCTTTATTCCCCGAAGCGTTTGGCAGAGGTGCGCCTACTATACAAGGTGGAGACGACAATAAATTAAACTGCGTATATCTAATGTCTATCTGTCGTTCCTAGTCTGCATATGAAAATTCAATCAAATATATCCAATAGTTTAATTACTACAGCTACCCAAAGATTGGCAAAACCCATAGTCACCATCAATTTTTTTAATTTGAATGTCAGGATTTATATGAAGCTATAAATCCTGACATTCAAATTAAAAAAGTACACAATAGTAGAATGGTGTATAAAATGTCTCGTTAATGCCCGAGTTATAACACTCTGCTTTTCACTTTGATTGCGAAAAAATTAAACAGGCATAAAAGTTTTTTTAAATTTTCAACATTATCTTTCGACTTGGGTACTTCATACTGCCAAGTCATAAAAACATTTCTTTGCGTTTTTTAAATAATAAATTACAAAACTTTTTGCCTGGTTTTATAACTTACATTTGATATAAATTAAAGCAAATGAAATAAAATGACGACTTCAATCTGCGACGTTTTATTGCGGTTCCCTATCCATTTGCATAAAATTTTAAGACCTAATATAACTTAGCATACTTTTGTTTCTCCCTATATTTTCGCATAACATTATTTACGCATAGCAGCTTACGCATAATTTTTATAAGCATAATTTCTCTAATCATAGTAATGATTAAGCGTAACATTCAAATTTAAAGCATAAATTTATTTACGCTTAATGATATTATAACATATTTTCTACAGGCATAACAAATAAGCATAATAATTAACTCCTAAAATGTTAGACCCTAATACACATTTTTATACAATATTGCTCTAATGAAATTGGTAGGCACTTTACATTGTAGGTTGAACAAATCATTTTTTAATTTTTCTAAGTGGACGGTATCATAAAACCATTGTGTCGTGTTAATCCTTAAAACCTAAAACAAATTATACTAAAATCGTTATGCCAAATTATAGTAGGAAAAGGAATATTATGCGAAAAGAAGCGGTCCCTTTTATTGTGCGCGTGGCTGTTGGGCCTGATTATCTTAGTCTTAGAAAAATCATTTTACTTTACGCACTAGAGCATAAAAAACTACTTTATGTCGCAGAAAAATGTAAAGACGAACTTTTAGAGCTTATAAAATGAAAAATACTCTTATGCAATAGTATTGCTTGTATTTTCATTTATTATATTGTATTGTCATCTCCACATTCTAAAGTACAGTCACATTTCGCCAGTTTTGTTTAACTTCTATGTAAGAGGGTTCGAGCCTATTGCCATGAACCGGTCACAAATCCAGACTCCGTGCTGCTACTGCTTCTTGAATGAAAATGAGCATACTGCTATTGAGCATACTTGAACACATGCCACAGGAAATCATCTATATTGCACGCATCGTATTTTGAATTCTAATTCAGTTTGTTTATGTTTATTATTTCATTAATTAAAAAGCGCCCGAGAATTGTGTTGTTCTGTCTATGTTGACTGTTATTAACAACTAAGATGATTAGGGTAAGAAATCCACTACTTCATAATCAGCCTATATTGTTCCCACTGCTGGGACACAGGCGTCCTCTCTTCGAGAGGGAGTGGGCTATAATCTACCACGCGGGGCCAGTGCGGGTTGGTAGATGTCACATGTCTTCGAATTTTTGGTTCTAGGACATGCCGGTTTCCTCACGATGTTTTCCTTCACCGTTTTTAGAGCAGTGTTGCTGAAATAATGCACAAAGCAAAGCGCCTGTTTTCGAACTACTGGCTGGGTTCGAACCTACGACCTACAACTCGTAAGTTGCGGCCGTTACCACTGGGTCATCACTGCTCTCGATCCACTACCATCAATCCACTACTTACCTTCCCAAAAACATCGTTAAGGAGCAGTTTCTTAGAATTACTCGTCTGCCACAAGCAGCCTGGTTGTACATAATCATCAAAAACAGCTTCAGACTTCAATTTCAGTAAAGCAATGTCATTATCCAATGTATTCACGTCGAATGCAGAACGGATAATTGTTTCGAACACCTAGAAAATCAATTGTAACAGTAATTAAATGTCAAATTCATAATTTAGTGCCGATAACGACACCTAATTGGTTGTTTCAATAATATTTTGAACGATATTTGTCAAAACGAGTTTATCGGTGGATTAATAAGCCCATGTCCTGTGCTGCAACTGAGCTACTTGTGGTAGTAAATAAATTCATATGCTAGCATTCTCTCATAATAGACTTTATACATAATGCACATATTACACACACACACAAACACTTTCACCCTCGCTCTCTCTACATTATTATTTACAAATATTTAGTGTTTTTTTATTTGTATTTCTTATGTGAAAATCTGGAACAAATGTCATCCACGTATTTCGTGATGGGCATTGATAGCCGTGCCACAGTATTTTGCTTTTTACTATCTTTGTGTCTTTTGTTCAGTTATAAATTATCTCCTGAAGGATGCGGTTACAAGTGCTGGTCGTCAACGCAGCTGGTTGGCACAGGCAGTTTTATACTTTTTGCCAAATCAGCGCGAACCAGTAAGACCTAGCAGCTGCTAATTCAAGAACTACGCATGTGAATACACCCACTTTTATGCCTGATTTGTTACGTCTAAAATACAGTAACAGTGCGATTCTGTAACAATCTCACCGTGGAAACTTAAGTGAGCTTAGAGTGAGCTGTCAATATTGTCAATCCCTTAGCATTAGTGGAATGACAGCTCACTCCACGCTCACTTCACCTAACTTTTCACGGTGACATTTTTACAGAATCGATCGGCAGCTCATCATCGTGCTACCGAGTGCTCAGACAAGTGACAATCGCTTTAAAGTGTTTCGTATTCCAATCCAATACATTTTTGACTGTTCTATCATCTTTATTGCCGATAGAATGTCAATTTCTCTAGTCTCTCTGCTTTTGTTCTAATTGATTTACAGTTCGCGCAGCATGACTTTGTATTCTCTTAGGCATCTCTTCCTACCCATATCTTCTTGCACAGAATCCATGTATCTTATCTCTGGTATGCCCCTTTTCTTATTGAAGATGTAACAAAAATAGTGTTCGACCTGAAAATGGGTCTTGCACTCATCATTATGAATAACCTTTACTACGGCACCAACCCAAAAATCAGTTGCTCCCTAAATTTTTGTTCGCATAACTCGACAGAATATAGGGAACGGCTGGTTTTTTTTTAAATTTAATTTTTATACACAAGTTAAAAAAAATACTGTACAAAGACGGACTTAATACCTGAAGCATTTTCTACCAGTTTCTACCAGTCGACCTTAGGGTGATGCAGAGACAAAATACAAGGCAGGTGCAACATAGCATAATCAACCTGTCATGTTCCCACTGCTGAGACACAAGCCTCCTCTCGGTGAGAGGGAGCGGCCCATAATCCATCACGCGGGCTCAGTTCGGATTGGCAGGTGCAACATAAGGGATAGATACCTCGAAAAATAATAAATACTGATTCATAAACAGAATAAGCTTTGTCAGGAGAAACACGATAGGTAGAGGAGAAAAGGAATCCAGCAAATCAGCGCTGGTATGATTTTTTCAGGTCCAACACCAATTTAATTCTCGTACCTTATACTTAGATATTCACCATAGCTACAATATTATCCTCTCACCAATAATAAACACTAAGCTTCAAAAGTAACTTACCAAAATAACAGTAGCGTTAGAATCAAATCTCAAATGATTGATCTGGAAATGAGTCTGGTTGTGTTCTCTTATATTCAAATTATACTGATTCTCTTCCCCTGTTGCTATTCCAAAGTTGTTGTTGCCACCACAAGAATGGGGTTGAGCTAAAGGGTTTCCTACTATGCCAAGTTGATTTGATTCATCAGGTGTTACCAGGATCAGTAGCAGCCAAATCATTGTTTCTGAATTGTGATGGCCTGAAAAGAGAATAGAGGGTTCTTTAGGCTAGTAAACATTTTGTACAAACAAGAAAAAGTCGCCGAATGCATAGCTCCATCTTTTTTTTTGAAGTGGGTAAAAATAACTTAACTTAAAGGCGTGTGTCGTTGCCAGGGATGTTACCATTTTATAAATATTATTTTTATATAAACATTCAGAACTAGGTATTCTGTATTTTTTTTCTTATTGTGTTATTTTTATCTTATCGTATGCTGCACCGGTTGACGTCTTCATCTCAGCTGTCATTGAAAACCAGCGCTGGGGCTCTGTCTCACAAAGGGTTTTAGCATTATGCTGAGCGATGGCCGTTGCGTGGATGTGACGCATATTTTCGCCAAACTTGTTCTTTTTTGTGTTTTTGTTCTTTCTTTGCGTCATGTTTATCGCAAATAAACGTATTTTCTTTCATTCTGTATCTTCTCACCTATCCAATAATCCTATTATATATTTTATATTTATTAATATAAACGCGAAACTTTGTATGGATGAATGGATGGATGGATGGATGTTTGTTACTCTTTCACGCAAAAACTTCTGAACGGATTTGGATGAAATTTTGAACTCAGGATTAACACATAGGATACTTTTTATCCCGATATTCTCATGGGACCGAAACTTATGCGGGTGAAACCTCAGGGTGCAGCTAATATCCAAATAAATGAACTCCTCTGTACGTCACAAAATCTACTTAACAAAAATCTTGAATTCATTCATTCACTGACAGACAACGCACAGCCCTAACCGTTGGGGTTAGAAGCATGAAATTTTGCACAAAAGTTCCTTATTCCTTAGTGCCTTGTTCGAGTATAACGAAGGCGAGCACTAAGGAAGGATTGCGGAAAGTTCACCCCTTGAAGACACGGGTTGAGTTTCGATAAATTACCTCAAGATAAAGATATTTTATTTTGCTAATATGGGTAGAGATAAACCATGATGAAACTCCACGCTCCTCCACTAAAATTTCTATTCTATTCTATTGTATATGTACAATCAAGTATTTTCTAACTGAACAGACAGCTGTGCTGCTGGGGAAGTGGTTGTGCCACTTCTTCCCAGCCAAAGCACTAGGAAGTGGTTAAGGGCGGGCGTTTTGGGGGACTGTCTTTTGTAATTTTGACGTTCGAAAAGTGATAATTCTCAGCCTAATTTGAATAAATGACTCTTGATTTTGATTTGTATGCAACAAGAAGTGGCGTTCCTGCGGTTCACAAAGTCGTCGGTCCACCTTGGGGAGGCCTTCCAACTCTACGTCTTCCGGTACGCGGTCGCCAGTCCAGAACCTTCCGGCCCCATCGGCCATCTGTTCTGTGAGCAATGTGCCCTGCCCACTGCCACTTAAGTTTGGCAATTCTTCGGCTATGTCGGTTACCTTGGTTCTCCTGCGGATCTCTTCATTTCTGATTCGATCAAGCAGGGAAACACCAAGCATAGCCCTCTCCATTGCCCTTTAGGTGACTTTAAGCCTTCTAATAAGGCCCGTAGAATAGTTATCTACTATTCTTTTAATTTTACTCCTGTTCCAATTTAAATTACAAAAAAATGCTCAGTAATTAAAAATTAATATTTAAAAAACTGAAGTCTTAATCGATTCTGATTGCTGACTGTGCCTACATAGATATACTGTATTCAATTTGTCATACAAATGATTAAGTTAGATGAAGAAAATCAAAAAAATATCATCATTAAAAACGTAAGATAGATATTGGAAGGAAGAAGATACAAAATAATTATAATATTACTCACCGCAGTAAATCCGAACTTATAATAAACCAATTATAAAACGTTTATACTCAAATAACACAGAATTATTATGAAAAACTTAGTACAACTAGTAACACTGAAATATTAGTAGGTTATTTTTTCAATATATTTTTAGTACTGCTAAATATGTTATTTAAATTTTTCACAAAATTTCAACGTCAATACACAATAATTATCTTAATAAAATATTCATTAAAAACAGCAACACGCTTCTAAGCCATGGCATATAAATTATGACTGGTTAAGTAACATATCAGTGTTTCCCTCAATGACGCATGTTGATTATCATTATTTTGTCTCTTTTTAACCCGTTTTATTAGCTTCACTTGTATATAATTAATTTAAAAAAATAAGAAGTCCAATTTAACCTAGTTCTAATAGCCACAGTACAAAACAATGTTTAAATATCTCAAATAATTGTGTAGTTTTAAGCGTTTTAAAGTCTTGGCTAGACAGAGACATCACAGCGGTGGTGGTTTGGTCTCGTGACGTCAAAATGTTCTATTACCATTTGACGTCACGAGACAAAAACGCCTGAGTAACTTTTCGTCATGCGTCATTTAGTAAAATCATTGTTTCTTGTGACTAGGCTAGTAGAAGAATAAATACAAAATCGTATAACTGCTCCTCTTTTCCACTACCCATTATATGCTATTATGGTTCTCTTACGCAAAATATTTGCAGGTTTCCAAAGTAAACTACTCAAACTGTCAGAAATAAAAATATCCCTAGCCTTTTCCCAACTATGTTGGAGTCGGCTTTTAGTCTAACCAGATGCAGCTGAATACCAGTATTTTACTTGGAGCGACTGCCTATCTGACCTCCACAACCCAGTTACTGGGTAACACGATACCCCTCGGTAAGACTGGTTATCAGACTTTCGGGCTTCTGATGACCCGTAACGAATGTCAAAGAACAACGAATACCAGCCGGGACCAACGGCTTACCGTGCTTTCCGAGGCACGGAGGGGTCTTGGCATGAGAAGATGGTCACCCATCTACGGACCAACCGCGGCAAGCGTAGCTTAACCTAATCGATCGACCCGTGCGGCAAATTGCGTCACACTATTAATCTCAATCTGAATCATTTTGAAGGTTATGGCTAATCCATTGCTTCATAATCTGCGAAAAATGTGTCTGCTCAACAACGTAAATAAGGCAATGAATGTTGTTGAACTGTCAAACTGAAAGCCATTGCTACTGATAGTGTGTTACGCAATTACCACATGCACTGGTATAAAACTGCATGGGTAACCCTCAGTACTGAATTTCGATTCCCTGTCAATCTAAGCCTGTATTGGGCTGAGAATTGATAACTCAATTAACATGCCTGAAATCTAACCCTCTAAACCTACCATGCGACGGGATCTTCTCGATAATATAGTAGCAACAGCTGTGATCGATTGATTGTCGGTAGTACAATGTAGTGGGGTTACAGAGGCTGACTGTCATACCGGAGTGTATGAGAAAAGCATTTATTTTAATAAAAATGTTTACAGGCACTTTTGAATCGTCAAGGGGCACGTCAGTAAAGCTGATATCAGATGCTTTGAGTGAAGGTTCATTTTTGTTTCATGCCACGTTCACAGGATACCGACCAGATTCACAGTTCGACGGTACTAATGAATTCATTTTTCAGTTTTGATTCCTCCTGTTAAATCAAATCAAAATCGTTCATTTTCATAAAATGTGGTAGGCCCAAAAGATAAGAAGATAAGATAAGAGAGAAGATGAGAGATAAGATGATGAGATAAGATTTCAGTAGCAGTGCACTGGCCATGTTTGACGAAGGACCAATGGCCGATGGAGCAGACGAGTCCTGGAGTGGAGACCGCGTATCGGCAAGCGTAGTGTGTGACGCCCCACAGCTAAATGGACAAAAAAGAGGGGCAGACTGGGTGCGGAAGGCGGAGGACAGGGTGTTGTGGCGCAACATTTAAAAGAGTGTCCGTGAAGTTTCTTGCCCGTTCTTCTCCATAGGTTACCTACCCATGCAGAAGAACGGGCAAGATACTACGCTTTGGAATGGACAATTAGCTTATTTTTTCTTAATGACCGACCGCTTGACAATTCAAAAGTGCCTGTAATTGGTTTATTTGAAATAAATGCTTTGAGTTTGAGTTTGCATGGAAGAGGCCTATGTCCAGCTGCAGTAGACTGCGATAGGCTGAGTTGACTGATTGTTATACTTTTTTTTTAGTATTATTATGTTCTTACATTCTATATAATTATATCGGTTAATATGATGTGCTTGGCTTGTATCGCGCTTTGAACAGTGTAACGATTATAGAAATCCCAATAAACATTTTTTTTTACGATTACGCTTCGGTGTAAAAGCAGTCCATATCACACACTACGTCACAGACTGACGCGACGACACATGCACTATGAATTAGGCAAATCCTATGCAAGTGACATCCTTAATCGGTGTGCCGATAATCGATATGTAGTGTTCGGGCTTAGCCCTGACACCTTGCTTTTGGACATTCAACCTTATCGTTATAAAGTGATGGTTGCTAATACAGTGACGTGGACATTAGTTAAGTATTGTCCAGGAATGTAAATAGGGTTGCTAGTGATTTTAGTTCGTGTTTCAATATTCTATAAGTTTTGAGAGTTCGTGTGATAAGTGTATGAGAGTGTTCCAATCTATGCTTCTACATAATATACTGATATTAGAAAGAGGTAAAATTTATTTGTTTGTTTATATGTAGGAGGTAGGGGAGGCCTTTGCCCAGTAGTAGGACACAATATAGCCAACAAAAAAATAAAAATATAGCGACTATGGCATTCTTTTAAGCGTTTGTTTACAGGTAAACAGGAAACAATATAAAAGATGAAAAGATAAGGACGCATATCCTACTATCCTACTATATATATATATCCTACTAATAATATTATAAACGTGAAAGTTTGTATGGATGGATGGATGGATGGATGTTCGTTACTTTTTCACGCAAAAACTACTGAACGGATTTGGATTAAATTTGGTACACAGATGACGACTAATAAGGGCAGGAGAATGATGAGATGGTTTATAACCAGGATTAACATATAGGATACTTTTTATCCCAATATTCCCACGGGAACGAAACTTATGCGGGTGAAACCGCGGGGCGCAGCTAGTACGGAGATAATCTTTGGTACTTATCCCGAGTTAGATGTTACATCAACAATCTTTGGGATCATTACCATTATAATCCGCAATTTCATTGTTATGCATACACTGTCTCTTTTGAAAACCCCACAGAATATTACACAAAGGTAATCTAACCATAATTACAAAGGAACCCCATGAAAAGCTTAATCGAGTAAAATGACCAACACGATTTGAAAATCACGGGAAATATTGCACTTAACATGGTGGGCCATAATCATCTTTGGTCACCAACTTCCCAATGTCACCATTCCATTTTGATTGGATGACGTTGGTAGGTCAAACTTGGTTATTGGAAATGAGATACAGTTATTATGGAACTCCATAACAACAGTAGGCCAATTTCTCGTAATTTAAAACGTTCAAAATCTAGTCGCAGTCTCATCTTGGCGACAAACAAATGTCAAAAACTTGTCATAATGTAGGGAAATTAGACGTATTTTTGACAGATTGAGACTGAGATCAGACTGGATCAGACTGCGAACGTTCTTAAAATTACGAGAATTGCCCCTCTGTAGTAGTACCTAGTACTGAAGTAGTGGGATGGCATGAACCAGTAAATTAATTAATTTACTGCCATCCCTCTACTTCCTAACCTCGCAGCAATCCATCACATGTCAGGCACTGATATTGTTATGACCAGGTCACAAGTCGCGGAGCGGTTTTTAAACTTTTTACATGACCTTATACTTACTGGTCACGGTACACTTTGTCGTGTAGTTTTGCGTGTATTTGAGCATAGAGCACACGTCCACACTTGAATCCTATGAATTTTCGCCTAGGCTTTATGGGGTGCTTAATTGTGTATATTCCCAGTCGCCCCCACATAAATTGCCGGTGGTAATCGGGAATATCCCCACTTCAAATCGCTGTACACTGCGGCGTGGATTGCCAACCATGATTTTTTTTACTACTTACATTTTTAAGCGTTTTACAATTTAATTTTATTATTAAAACATGATTATTGAAAATATGTCATTTGAATATCTGTGACTGACTGATGATTAGGTTTTGTTAGGTAGTTTAATTATGGTAAATACTTTAATTATCTGTAATACGAATTTACACCAAATTTTCATGATCAAAAGCAACTACAATGAAGAAAATTTTGTTTGTATGTCCCTAATAATATTACTTATCTACTAATAAAACCACATTGGAAAAGTCTGAACGCCAACCCGCTCATCGCGGCCGTAATGCAGACAACGATGAGGGGGGATGGCGATCCTCGCCGTAATGTACAGCGATTTGAAGTGGGAGCAATAACTTCCCAGTCGCCACCCGTTGGCAATTGGGAATTTTATTCCGATTGCCACCTGGTGGCAATCCATGTGGGGGCGACTGGTAATATACCCTTAATTGTGGCAATTGGGTTACACAGTCACCTTGTATCCTCATTATTTTATGTGAGGTCGACGCAGCCTGATCTTTGGCAGTCATTAATTGTGGTCAGAAAGCTTCCAGTCCCAATATGAAATACCTCATCATCATCATTATTTCAGCCAAAAGACGTCCACTGCTGGACATAGGCTTCCTCCAAGCACCTCCACTTCGACCGGTTCTGTGCTTCTCGCATCCAACGGATTCTTGCGGCCTCCACAAGGTGTCGGTACACCTTTTGGGAGGCCTTCCAACGCTTCGTCTTCCGGTACGTGGTTGCCACTCCAGAACCTTTCGGCCCCATCGGCTATCTGTTCTGAGAGCAATGTGCCCTGCCCACTACCACTTTAGTTTGGCAATTCTTCGCGCTAAATATTAAATACATAAGGTCTATTCAAATTTATGTTGGCAATTGATGTTATTTCACGTTAAACAACTATCAACTTTATATTAATGGAAACTAAGTTGATTTGAGAGTGACTAGCACTACTGAAAAAGTTTTAAAAATGTTTGAAATTAGTGTAAACTAAACTTTATTGTGTAGGAATTAAAGTTATTTTTCCATAAACTCATATTTGTTTACATTTTTGGAAAATAAATCGCGAATGCAGATTAGATACTCGTAGATAGATATACCTATAAGCTCTTATCAAATATCTAGTATTTATTCGTTGATCTTCCTCGACTCATATATCTAATAATTTCCTAGAATTTTCACATAATAATTATTGATATGTTTGAAACAGTTCGGGACATGTCATTGGCAGTCGATATGACCGGCACTTCACCTGTTCCAACCCGTTCGCTTCTATTGTGTGATTAATTAATCTGCCCTCATTCAATAAACGCAGATATAGGGTTCGATCTATCGGAAAATTGTGCTTTAGAATAGGTGATATAGAAATTTCAGCGGATTAATACAGGTTGTCCCAGAACTCAACGTCAAGCCGAAACGGGGTGACAGGATTGATTGTCAACATCATGAGAAAAATCAGAAAAAAAATCAATCCCATGCAGTTTGAAAATTATGGGCATTTAAGAAAAACCTAAAAATTTGGTCAATCTGTAACCATTTTTCAGTTATTGTGGTTAATTTTTATTATTTTTGTTCATTTAAACTTTGGGACCGTAACCCTAAATAATATTTCTAAGAATCACAGTCAAAAATAATGACACAATTGCCCCAAGTTTCCTAGAATTAAGACTTTGTTAAACTATAAATTTAAAATTTTCAAAATTTGTCGACTTTGAAAAGCCCTCCTTTAAAAAAACTGTACTAGAGTGCCTTGGCAAGTGCCATTAAAAGTTGGCGCATTTAATCAGGATTGTAAAATGGTACAATACTTGTTAGTTTCATAGTAAAAAAAAAACGAGTAATAAAATAAAAACTTCAAGTAACCCGATTTTTGCTCACCCATTTTACTTAGTTAAAATGTTTTTTATTCGCACAAGCTCTTGGTAGGTTCTTAATTTTACGGCAAAATGATGAGAGAGATGGATAGTGGACATGTTTGCCATGAGTGAGAGAGACAGATAGTGACGCCACTTTTACCAAAGTCAACAAAAGTAAGTAAAATTAATAAAATAATGAAAAATCTTGACCTAGTTTAGTTTAGGTTTATTGGAATAAAAGTCAGATAGGGAAATAACATTTTTTATTACAACAAATGTTCAAATTGTTTACCATCAGCCTCAATACACACCCTACATCTTCTTAAAAAAGATCTACTTATTAGCCGGGCATATCCTCGAGAGTTGATTTCCTCAGCAGCTTGAGAAATTCGTTCACGACGACGAGAAAAATCAGAAATGCAGAAAACGATGAGGGGGGGGGGGGCCTCATCGTTGTCTGCATTTCTGATTTTTCTCATGATGTTTACAATCAAGCCTGTCGCCCCGTTTCGGCTTGACGTTGAGTTCTGGGACACCCTGTATTAATATGTTTAATCTCAATCTAATCTTATCTATCACCGTCACCACCACCATCATCAGAACCTGCCATCTAATCTCTTCACCACCCTTGGTTGGCTGGTAGAGAATGCCTCTGTACAGACGCCAGCACATCAAGCTACTACAATCTGTCAAATTTCTTTATTATATTTTGAACTTTATCGTAAAAGCAATAAGGTTCAAGGGTGGTTGGGTTTTGACAGTTTCGGGTAGCTTGATCTGCTGGCGTCTGTACCATTTTGTGTGAAAAATTTAAAGAAATAAATTTATAGAAATTATTTAAATGGTTAGATTAGTTCGCGCGATAAAACATACATAAAACCGATTGAATGCCGTAACTATAGAAACAATTAAAAATCGCGTGGATCCATGTTACGCACGAAGGATTAAAAGAGTGAGCTTACAAACCCCGCATGGAACGATACAATTTTTTGTTTAATTAAGCGAGACAATTAGGAAGCAGTGGTAGCCCAGTAGTAATGGACCCGACTTACGAGTTGTAGATCGTGAGTTCGAACCCAGACAGGCACTTTACTTTGTGTAAATTATTTCATCACCACTGCTCTCAAAACGGTTAAGGAAAATATCGTGAGGAAACTGGCATGTCCTAGAACCACAAATTCGAAGACATGTGACATCAACCAACCCGCACTGGGCCCGCGTGGTGGATTATGGCCCACTCCTTCTCACAGAGAGGAGGCCTGTGTCCCAGCAGTGGCAACAGTGGCAGCAGTGGCTGATTTATGTAAGCGAGACAATGGAAACTTCAAAATAATGTCATTTGTCAATAATAATAAAATAGTTTATTAAATAGTCAATGAAACAGTAACGTCCCATTTTTTGACAGTCTTGCGAATCTAACTATTTAAATCTTTGATAATTATTTATTTAACAAAAACCATCATTTTATTTTATAAAAAACATTTATTAAAAAAAATATAAGTATCATTTAGGTACTAAACTTTAACACTATGTACAAAGTCTTGTTTTATGTTTTAACATTGTAATACATTTTCTTAACAGCTAAGGTTGGATACACCAATATTCGTATGTACAGAATGACCATATGTCGCCATCATTATACGCAAGCATTTGCATCAGACTTGATGTAGGTATGGGATATGGGTACGTATTGCAATATCTAAAATTAAAAGATCTAACGTAAAATCTCTAAAATCTTTAGAGATTTTGAACGTAGGTTATTTTACGTTAGTTCTTTTAATTTTAGATATTGCAATACGTACCCGTATGGGACACAAGCTGTGACCATATGAGACGAGACATTGGAAAGTTTAAAGAATTTTCAGTTTCCGAATTGGCAATACGATGTTCGCATATTAACAAGGAATCCCAGCAATAAACTGTTGGGGATACGAATATTTTTGAGGTATCGAAAATCGTACAAACGAATTTCGCAATTTATCTATTCAAAATATGAATGAAATTATTTGACATATAAGTAAACTGCAGCTTATTCGGAGGTGGTAAAATAAAGTTTGTTTTTTTAGAGCCCTGTTTCACTGACAAAGAATAGAAAAAGAAGGAGATAAAGTAGTTGCAGATTATGTAAAGTTGGACAGTTACGCTGAAAAGTTAAAATCTTAGCCAAGATTTTCCAAAGTCTCAATATTCAGACCTAATTTTAAAATTGAGCAAAGGTTAGATTTTTACTTAGTGTCGATACCGAATTATTATTTATCTTTTAGTTAATAATACCAGTCCTAAAATTGTAATTCCTAAATCTCAAGTTTGAACCCCTTCTTCCTTGTAAAATAATGATTTTTCAATCGATAGATAATTTTTATTCGTGAAATAAAATTGACGTCTGACAGTTTTTATACGGAAGAACTGTTAAATATTCAAAATTATTCGGATTCGGATAAAATTATCTGGCGTTGGAAAAATCAGCCCTAATAGAATACTCGTAGACCTTAGAAAACCTACAAAGTACGGGCGAAAAAGACTCTTGGGCCTCAACTGTACAATTGGCCTTTGGCCTATGAAAACATTGACCATGCTTAGAACCTTGTGATACAGTGCAAATATATCCAAATCAAAATGAATGAAACTATGGCATATTTTTTGCTATCACCAAGGTTTCAATTTGCCAATTTATGGATTTAACCAAGAAAAAAAATTGCTCAACGTAATAAGATGATAATTTCTGGCTGACGTAGGTGAAAATATCGCGGCGAGATTTTATCGCGCACTGGATTTTCAACTCTCGGTATTGAGCCAAGCATTGAGAATCCAACAGAGCGCATACCAGCGCGTCAAAAAAACACACTGTTGGATTTTCAATTCTCAGCGGAAAAAAATCGCTCGTGCTGCCTAACAGTGACAAAGACAGTGACATCAACTGACGAGTGACAAATTGAATGTGACAAAGTCCAAAACTGATCAACGTTTTCGTCATGTACAATGTCCTCATCTAAATATGAGTAGAAACAGTATTCACAGATATATTAGAAATTCCAGGCTTCACGTGATTGGCGTTAGCGTCTTCCTTCTCTTTCCTTCCTTCGGGTCTCCTTTTCGGGCCTAGGAGAAGTTTCTGGAGCTGACAGGATGGGGCTTCGACGAAGAGGTAAAGTGGCAGCGCGAAGAGATACGTCGTGCTTACGATACCGGCATATAACATTATCTGGAAGATGAATTTATAGTTATTTGATTAGATGAGTAATAGAAATGAAAAAAGAATGAAATTTTTTTTTGACCGAGGTACACAAAAAAATTAAATTCAAAATCATGTATTTGCTAATATGGGTAATGCTAAACAGAACAATAAGATACCTGAATTATGAAAAAAAACAGCTGTCCAGGTTTAATCAAATTTGTTGGGTTATGTAAACATAAATGTATGGAGCAGCTGATTTTTGTCGCGACTTCTGGGGTGATCCCATAGTAAAAAATTGTTGTATTTTAATTTAACTTTGTATCCGAATTTTTTACCCTTGTATGAAAAATAAACGAATGAAAAAGTCAGAAGGACACCGTCATTACTCTGATGTTATTTTTACTTAAACAAACATGAACTTAGTGAAAATGTCAATTAAGTTGATTTCAGAATAACCAGTACCTACCTACTATTGAAAAATGATTGCATAAGTTGTATATCAAACTAAACATTATGTATTAAAGTAATTTTCCTAAAAACATATTTGTTTACATTTTTGAATACTAAATTGCAAACAGTACAGGTTCATTATCATTCTGCATAATAGTCGTATAGATAAATGCGTGATCAGGCAAACATAGGTCTATTACTCACAGCAGTATAATCGGTAGCGTAGAAGGACCTCCTCATCTGACCTCCGTAGGTCCTCAAGACGGTTGCATGCAGCAACATGGCGCAGTAAGACATCCTTCCTAGAGGCTGCAGAGGTCCCCATTCTACTGAACCCACGTAGATTCCTGTGCAAAATAGACATTTTAATAATTTTATTTGAAAAATCACAGTTTTTGTTAATAATATGCCAAATCTGGCTACGCCCGTGGTTCCAACATTGCTCTAATTTCTGGTTTTCACCAAGGCAACTTTTGATTATTTTAATGACAAATTCGGATTTCCTCCAAGATTACATATATGTATATCTGGGTTTGGCAAAGACTACAAAGTGCCAATTTTAAATCCATCACAAAGATTACAAAAATACAATTTCTGCCTTAATAGTTACGAGTTAAAACTTACTGTTACACTTGTAGAAGTATCCAATAATGAAGACACAGATGGCTAGAGCAAAGAAGTTCTGGTTCAAAGCGTTGAAGACTGCTGACTCGAAAGCCGAAGCCTCGCGATGATGAAGGTCCCAGCCCATGAGTACTGTGCCCGCCGCGATGGGAATTGAGGACAGGAAGAGAAGTTTCATCACCTGTAAAATATAATATCATCATCATCTGCCTAGCCTTTTCCCAACTATGTCGGGTTCAGCCTCCAGTCTAACCGGATGCAGCTGAATACCACACAAAATATAATATGACACTGCTATATGGGCCTTTTTTTTTTTTTCTGGTGGGAAATCATCAAATGGCCCCCCCGCTCTGGGTGGAGCGGAAGGGAGTGTCAGACTCTTACTGACTAAAACCCACCCATGTTCCTTCCTTCGCCCTTTATGTTCCGGGGTAGCGGTAACCCTTTCGGACAATTCCGCTGACCTTACTCTTACTGACTAAAACCCACCCATGTTCCTTCCTTCGCCCTTTATGTTCCGGGGTAGCGGTACGGTAACCCTTTCGGACAATCCCGCTGACCTCTTCCTGACCCGCTTCGGCCATAAGGGGCCCCTCGAATTATGCTGACATCTCTTTGAGGCGCGCGTGGAACACTTCCGCGCCGTCCGGCACGGGCCTGGTCCTGATCGGGCGGTGAGCTACCCATTGCTCTCCGCCCGCAGGCCCGCGCCTACGGTGGCCGGTAGTCGTCACGCGACTCCCGACGCCCGGAGCGTCTCCCGCGGCGGCTGGGACGAGAGGCTCTCTCCCTCATACGTCCCGCCACCTCCTTCGCTAGCATGACTGCTTCGCAGAAGGAGGCGACTGCCACCCACTCCCTCTCGCTCCGGACCATGGCTTGCACCAGGGCAGTGGGAACATTATAGGCTGAATACGAACTGGGTTCAAGTCAATAGCGCAACAATTATTTAAAGATTGATGACTCACGACTTTGATCGGTTGCCGTTACTAACTTAACTAAAAATCTAAATATTTTAGTTTAGGAGTCCGAATTGCAGCATTTTAGGACTGAATGGCTTTTGAAAACTATAAAAGTGAACGATATTAGACATTTGACAATTCGATAGAGTTCAAAATTGATCAAACTTACGATAGATTCTCTCAGGTCCCATTTCTTCTGTTGTGCCTTATGATAGAAGTAGGCAGTCAGCACTCCCAAATGATATCCAGCCCAGTTGCCCTGAGCAGACACATACGCATGGTAGAACGTGTCATTGTACCCGAATATGTTTCTTATAGACCTGGAAATACAGTCAAAAGTTGCATGTAAGAAAACATGGTAGATAAGATGTTTTTATTTGCTCCTCAAGCGAAGTTATGAGAACGTTTTGGATATCGCTCGCAGTCACGTACAGAAGTAATGTGTGTCACGATTTCTATTATGGGATAAGCAGAGATTCAAGTACTGTAAGGATATTGGCGTGAACTGCGAAGTATTTGAAGTGTGAGGGTTATCCACTTTTTTACCGTGCGTGTCGGTGATAAAGATTTGGTTGATTTATTGGTATGTTTGTTTTGTGAGCCTCACGTTTTTTATTTTATGAGAAAGAAATTGAAATGAAAATGTCACTTCGGAGTTCAAAGTTATTAACCAGATTCCTACACCAATCTAGGCATCGAATCCGATTCAAGACATAATGACTAATAACACTATAGTGAAAGGTTCAAATAAAGGTGTTACTCCTGTGAAATTAAGGTTTAAATTACTGTATAATTATTGTGTGTTTAGGTTCCTTATAAATGGGGTCCTATCAGAATACCAGCGCTGCGGTTTTTGTTTTTCAGATATCGCAGCATCACCTTTTCGGCCTCACGCAGGTCTTCTTTTGTTTTTTGTTGTTTCCACTATTCTGTTATAATAGTATTGTTATTTTGTGTGTTATTAGTATGTTTCTTAGAAATTATATATTAGATTAACTTGAAAGTTGACACTTCCCGCCACCCAAGGGCTGGCTTTTACCTTTGCCAGAGACCTTGGCCATACAACGTGGCAATGCCGCCAGTCTCTTGGGTACATTACTAGTCGACAGCGATGTGGAGGAATATTTCGATGATATATTTTAGTCTTTTAATAGTTTTAGCTAGATTAGGATATTATGTCTTTATTTTAATAATTTGTAGTTTATTTATTTATTTTATTATTTATGTACACACAGTAAAATACATAGGGATATGACATGGTTGTAATATACAAAGGTACTGCTTATTTCATAAGAAATTTCTTCCAGAATACCTGCGAAAGGAGAAGTACAAAAGAAGTAAGTTGGGTTTATTTAGTATTAGAAATTTAAAAAACCGCAATAGGAATATGTGCATATTAAATAATATAATTATATTATAAAACGTTTGAATGATCTTTTTTATTTTATTTTTTGTTCTGTTTACGGTTTTTATTGTTTGTATTTCCTGTACGTGTCCCAATTATTTTTCTTTCTTTCTTTCTTAAATATTCTCATGGACATTTGATACTCGCTTTTATTTAGGAAAATGTATAAAAGTTTCTCCCCTATAGCTTAATACCTTGTTTTAACTTTGGTTCTTTTGTTTGTGTTCAACTTGTCCGTTAAATAAAACGATTTTTCTTTCTTTTTATCGCTTTTTTCAGCACAAGTACAATAAAGAATCTCGGATTAAACATAAGACCACTACGATTTTGATCAAACTTTGCCGCGGTTGGTCTTTGGATGGGTAACTATCTTCACATACCAAGACCCCACCGTCCCTCGGAAAGCCCCGGCTGTCATTCGTGGATCTTTGACAGTCGTTACGGGTCGTCAGTAGCCCGAAAGTCTAACAACCAAGGTCTCACCAAGGGGTATCGTATTACCCACTAACTGGGCTGTGGAGGTCAGATAGATAGCCGCTCCATGTACAATAATGGTATTCAGCTGCATCTAGTTAGACTGAAAAGTGACCCCCACGTAGTTGGGAAAAGTCTAGGCAGATGATGATTTATTAAAAAGCTGATATACAATAGGTAAAAATTTTGTCGGAAGTTTTGTCTCTGTGTAAAGATAAAGCTAAAGAAATAATTAACATTACTTACTCAGGGAATATGCTAACTCTAATGGGCAGGAGATTCATAAAGTAGCTCTGCAGGAATGGTATGAGAAGACTGATGATCATGACGGCTGTCAGCACTGGAACTCCACTCTTGGGCCATCTCCAGATGACGAGCAGGACTACCAGGGTTATCAGGAAGAGCTGGGTGTCTGTGCCGAGGTACCTGGAAGTAGAATGAAGAGCTACGTGATTTCTGTGATCATTGAAGAAAACAATTCGAATAACATAATCGGCCTATAATGTTCCCGTTGCTGGGACACAGGTCTCCTCTCTCTAAACATTTTTGGACAGGCATTCGAATTGTGTGCAAAGCAGTAGTGGCCCAGTGATAACGGTTCCAACTAACGAGTTGTAGGTCGTGGGTTCGAACCCAGGTAGGCCTTTACTTTGTGTAAATTATTTCATTACCACTGCTCTCAAAACGGTGTAAGAAAACATTGTGAGGAAACCGGGATATGAAGCGAAACAAACCAAAAATTCGAAAACATGTGACATATTAGCCCACTCCCTCTCGAAGAGGATCATTATCGGCTGATTATGTGAAGACGACAGAGGGGCAATTCTTGTAATTTTAAGAACGTTTACAGTGTGATCTCAGTCTCCATCTGACAAAAATAACTCTAATTTCCCTACATTTTTGACATTGATTGTCGCTGAGATGAGATTGTAACTAGATTTTGAACGGTTTTAATTACGGGAATGGGTCTTCTGACGTCTTCTTCTAGAGTCAAAACTTTGAAGTTACCCCTATCTAAGGTAATAAAACTATTGTCAGCGCTAACCATCAACTATGTCAAGGCAACGTCATTATTTCATTACCTACCCGACAACGCAGCACGACTAAGATCGAGATACCCTCTTTCTCAAAATTTCTCAACTGTAATTACGAATGCAACTAAATCCAAGGCTTGTACCACGACAATATTTACCCTGAATTACGCAATGGTAAAATAAACCGTGCTGCTTTCGTAATAAGAGTAATATTTATTATTTACTCTAGATGTGTGATATTAAATATTTGTTTTTTTTTTTGTCGTAATCTTGTATAAAAAGCGGCCAAGTGCGAATCGGATTCGCACACGAAGGGTCCCGTACCATCGTACAGTATTAAACTCTTCATCTTTTTAAAATACTTAGGCAAAAAAACATGTTTCTTAATAAGCCTATATTTTTTTATTTTTTAAGTAACCACAGTTCTTCCTTACTGTGAAAATTTCAAGTGTCTACGTATTATAGTTCAAAAGATACAGCCCTGGTACGGACAGGCGGATGGACAACGAAGCCAAAGGCCATTTGTCCACCGGCACCGTCAACCGGAGGTCATCGAGAACGAGATGACGGTGCCGAAGTAGCGATACATACGTTTACTATAGCCGCATGTCCACCGCACATCACGAAACGGGACGGTAAACAGGACGTCACGATCGGTTGGAATAATCTCGTTTCTGTCGACGTCCAGTTGGTGGTGTCGGTGGACAAACAGTGTTAGTAATGGTTCTGTTGGCACCCCTTGGGTACGGAACCCTAAAAACGAATGCTTGATGCAATGTTTAAAGGTTAAGTGAGATTGCTGGAAAGCGGATTAGCCTTCGAAGTGGTGGTCATAAAAAAAGTTAAGAAAATAAAGCAAAACCTAGTCATTTTAGGTCATTATTTGTCTTAGTTTTGCGTAAAGAAGTTATGAAGATGTCGGTGCAGAGAAACTGTTGTTTTTTTTTGTTATGTTAATTTTTATGTAGGTAGTCAGGAAAAAAAAAAATATAACGACAAAATTGTCGTCGTCGTCGTTGTCGTTAATTGTTAATAAATTGACAGTCAATTTGAGAAAAAGTCCATCTCATCATCATCTGCCTAGCATTTTGTCAACTATGTTGGGGTCGGCTTCCAGTCTAACCGGATGCAGCTACATACCAGTATTTTACTTGGAGCGACTGCCTATCTGACCTCCACAACCCAGTTACTGGGTAATACGATACCCCTTGGTAAGACTGTCAGACTATCGTTCTTCTGACGACCCGTAACGACAATCACAGATTCATGAATAACAGCCGGATCAACAGCTTAACGTGGTTTCCGAGGCACGGAGGGGCCTTGGTATGTAAAGATGGTCACCCATTCACGGACCAACCGCGGCAAGAGTAGCTTAACCAGATAGATCGAACCGTGCGCCTGTTATTACTTAGCCACAAACCCTGAGAACGAGAGTTATAATCTATCTATACTAATAATAAAGCTGAAGAGCTTGTTTGAACGCGCTAATCTTTGGAACTACCAGTCACCCAAGTCCCAAGTCTTGAGGAAGGTTATGGACTATTTAACATCACACTATGATCCTTAGGAGCCGAGCAAAAGTCCGAAAGAAGGCTAAGTTAATACGATAGCGCGGGCAGGTGATGCGTTGCGACGGAGTGGGTCGGGGGAGCAAGAAATTTGACGCGCTAAGTTAAAACGATAGCGCGGGCAGGTGATGCGATGCGACGGAGTGGGTCGGGGGAGCAAGAAATTTGACGCGGACAAAGTCGCGGGCAGAAGTTAGTTATAGATATTTTGGAGGAAAATAAATAGGAATAATAACAAAAGGTATTACGTTTGAAAGAGGAGATGTCTGGGAGACTAATAGGATTTTCCAAAGCGCTTCTAGGGTCAAAATGTCTAGACGGGGAGGAATTAGACAGTAAGCTGAGAGAGCGAACGTTCAAGGAGAAAGGAATTAGGTATGTACCTACATCCGTAAAGTAATTGGCAGTATAGTCTGTTCCAAAAGTATCTAATAAAAGTAAACGCAGTTAAAGGGAGAAGTTTATGAAGCATTTAAAAAAAAAATCTGCATACTTGAACTCAGACCAATTATTTCAAAATTTTACTATGATATTAAATCATAGGAAAATTTTGAGATTAGGGTAGAATCAATGTTTGTGTAAAGTATTTAGCACTATAGCTTGTTCCAAAAGTGTCTAATGAACAAATATATATAAAAAACAAAAAAAAAAAAATATAAATGAACCCTGTTCAGGTGAAATTGGTATAACATTAATCTGTCTTTAGAAGGTTTCAACTTCAACAAATCACTTTTTCCAACCATTATTGTTACAATAAAGTTTATTCAGCTGGTAACATTTAGGATTGTAAATTTCGGTAAATTAAAATAATAACTAATATCTAAATAATTAATACAAAATAAAAATCGCGTCGAAAAATTCATCCGCATCGCTGTCTGGTAATGTACCCAAGGGACTGGCGGCATTGCCTCGTTGTTTGGCAATGCTTAGCCTCTGGCCAAGGTAAGAGCCAGCCCTTAGGTCACGGGAAGTATCACAATTATTGTGTGGATAACAATAATAAAATTTAATTGAAAAATCATCGACAAAAATGTAAGTTATAAAATTAACCTCAATTGTCAAATGAAAAACATGTTTAGTGGCACTACAAATTGGCATCTAAAAATACGATTTCTGATACCTTTGTTTATATTTTCATCAGATACTTTTGAAGCAGACGGGCTTGTGGCTAAGTAAGTTAAGTGTGACTAAGCTACGCTTGCCGCGGTTGGTCCATGGATGGGCGATCATCTTTACATACCAAGACCCCTCCGTGTCTCGGAAAGCACGTTAAGCCATTGGACCCGCCTGTCATTCGCGGATCTTTGACAGTCGTTACGGGTAGGCAGAAGCCCGAAAGTCTGACAACCAGTCTTACCAAGGGGTATCGTATTACCCAATAACTGGGTTGTGGAGGTCAGGTAGGCAGTCGTTCCATGTATGTAAGATACTGGTATTCAAGTGCATCCGGTAAGACTGGAAGCCGACTCCAACATAGTTGGGAAAAGGCTAGGCAGATGAGATTCTTTTGAAACAGACAATACCTATATTCGTAAAATAATTAGAACTACTTAAAATTACTTCTTACTCTCTCTCTTAGTAATTCTGGTGTTCTTAAACGTTCCCGTAGTATATTTTCCGACGTCCACGCGGATGAAGCTGTGTCTACAAAAGCTAGTATCTAAAAAAAATTAAATTGTTCTAACAATACAAGTACATCTATACGTAACTCCTCAACCTCATAATGCACGTTGCAAAATCTTGCACAAAATCTTAGGTAATTGATTATCAATGTGGCCTACTCATAATTTAATCAGCCTATAATGTTTCCACTGCTGGGACACAGGCCTTCTCTCTTTAAGAGGATGTTGGCCATACTCCACCAGGCTGGCCCAGTGCAGGTTGGTGCTTGTCATAATTATGTCTTCGAACTTTTGGTTCTTGGACATACAATAGGTGTTACAAATTATTGCACATATAAAAACACAGATTACCTGTTCATCGTCATCAGTATTGGTGGTCATTCAACTCAAGCATATTACTCGTAGAACGATGTAAAACTCCAAACAAACAATTAAATGCCGAAGGAAAAAGGAAACGCTTATGATAATCAGAGACGCGTAAACTTCAAATGTGGCAATTTGTTAGTAATGTCCATGAAATGGCTGGTCTTGA
Source organism: Apamea monoglypha (assembly GCA_911387795.2). NCBI lineage: Eukaryota > Metazoa > Arthropoda > Insecta > Lepidoptera > Noctuidae > Apamea > Apamea monoglypha. The sequence continues at coordinate 13,413,257 of OU426938.1, forward strand.
TGCAATCGCAATGACGCGGAACGGAGGGACTGTTCTTTTTAGCCCAATTAGTTGTAGTAACTGGCAAAATATACAATGTATCTTAGATGTACGACAATGAAAGAGATTTATTTTATTTGCTAACGTCTACAGTCTTGTAAATGCACTTGAGTAGCTAATTTCGTATGTATGTGTATATTTCACATGAAATCTACTAACCCGCACTGGACCCGCGTGGTGGATTACGACCCAATCCCTCTCACAGAGAGGAGGCCTGTGTCCAGCAGTGGGATTTTTATAGGCTGATTGTTATGCTTATGCTTGCGTATTTCTCGGAGATATTCTTCAAGATCGTCGCTCGATGTAAAGTACTGGTATTCAGCTTCCGGTTAGACTGGAAACCGACCCCAGTATTTACCCCATTATTTCAATAGTTGGAAAAATGCTACGCAGATGATGATAATGACCCTTCAAACCTAAACATGGTACAGTATTTTTATCTCACAAGAGCGACGCGCGCTTTACTTGTGGTAACAAAGTGTACAAACATGCTTACTTCAGTCTTTGCTCCGACTTTGCTTTGCTTTGTTCGTCTCGGACGGTACCGAAAGCTCCTGCGCTTACACACATATTCACAGCGTGAATATACACTAGGTTACCACAAGTAAAGCGCCGCGTCGCTTTGTGAGATAAAAATTCTATATGAAGTTCCGAAACGAAATCATTCACAAGTAGTTGGTCCGCCACTACTGAGAATTTTGCTAACAAGAGGTCGTCGTGTCGGAATTTTCAGAATCACTGACATTACCTAATCTTGTCACGCCTAGTCGATCAAACTGTAATTGGGTCTCGACCGTTTGAAATTGTGACGCGAAAGTGTCAAAGTTCTGGTAATAATAGTACAGGTTTAAATATCTATTTTGCGTGTACCAAATGATGATCTCGCAATCGCTAAAATACAGTGTTCAGGGCGCGGTGGTTGTCGATGTCTTTACTTAGCTGAGTGACGATCACAGCCTACTTTGATAATAACACTAACGACAAGCTCCTGCATCGCACGATTTTTACGGACTTGACAAAACATCGAGATTTCTTTCTGCACGTTCTGCCGGGAGAAAAGTATAAATTATCGTGTAAGACGCATCATTGCGCAGTTTTGAAGAACAACGCGGACACGGAGACAGACAAGAAAACTTTAATATATAGAAAAAAAAAATGTATAGAAGTGTAAAAGTAAAAACTCACCAAGCCTGAGGCAAACACAGGTTCTCAAACGGAAACAGATTAGGGCTCAGGATGACCAGCTGCCACCAGTTCATACGACACATGTCTCGTTCTCTCCTCACTACTGCGTCCCACATAGGTCCTGAACCAAGATGAGGCACCCAGGTCATGGCCAGACCCATTACTACTAAGACTGCTGGCATTAACCTGCAAAAAAAATGGTGATAATTATCTACAGAGGGAAAAGTGTCACAATATGACTAATTCAAAATTTCAATTTCAAAGAGTTAGTTATTTATTATTATGAATATGTAAAATCAAATACATGAAGGATCGCCAGATTATTATTAATGTTGTAATGAAGGAAGCTACAAAATCTGGCCAGAGTTAAAACAAATTTGAAGAATCAGCAGCTAGATTATAGAAACTGCACTCTGGTTTTATATGTAAAAAGATGGACACAGCTATAAATTGGTAGGATCCGTCACCTGACAAACCACTTGGAACCAAATTTGAAGGAACAGATCTTCACTAACATTTTACTCATCTTATAAAAAACACTTATGATAGTCATAATTCTGCAATATCTCACAATGTATGAATCACTATTTAATAATGTACATTAAAAGCAATAATTCTGTCTAAATTCTCACCTGAGCCACCTATTTACCAGCGCCATGGGAACAGTCTTCAACGTAAACTGATGAGTCTCGGCATATACTAGCATCTTGTAAGCCATGAGGAACCCTCCCATCACGAAGAAGATCTGCACTATCACGCGCGCGTTGAAGAGAAGGGACTTGAAGAAGTCATCGTACGACTGTAAAAGAGAAATTTTATTAGTATTTATATGACGAGCTGATTATTTAGTGAAGTATTGTAATTAATATTATTAGGAAACGCCAATCAAATTTAATAGTAATGTAGTTGTGGTGGCATCTATTTCGCCACATGCGAACTACGCATTGCACTGACGTCACGTAATATCCTGCATCGCACAAGCAGAGTTTGCCGCGCAACTAGCATCATCTTTCATCATCATTTGAGCCGAAAGTCCACTCCTGGAGATAAGCCTCCCCAAGCACCTTCACTTCGACCGGTTTTGTGCTTCTTTTTAGCACCCCTCGCCTCACTGTGGCCTTGGCCACTATCGTAGCCAAGGGTAGGCGGGCCGCTGGGCACTAGGGGCCAAGTATTATTTGTGCTTGTCATTCTTGGGTTTGGTCATAATCGCCACACTTGGCATGCGGATTGGCGATCGCAGTATGGTGGTAAAATGCATAAAGAACGCTTCTGCCCATTCTCCGACACGTCCCTTAGTCGCCTTTTATGGCACAAACGGGAAGTAGGGTGGTGCAATTATTTAAGCCACACGGAACTAGCATATCACATGTATAAAATTTTCCTTCATTCATTCTAAAACATGACGCAAGAGAAATATACGAACAAATCGATCAAGTGCATAACGTCAGCAGCAAAATGGTAAAAATAAAAATAGTATTTTACCGACCTTCTTTACGCTTAATGGTTTTACTAAGAACATTGTGATATGCAATGATGTGACGTCACAATGCATAAAATCGTTTGTTTTGGCTGCTTTGTAATATATTAGGTGGTCCATAGTTAATAATTACTTATTTGGTCACGTTTTCTTTGGCAAGATTATGAGATAAGATTCACTTAACTGCAAGTTAATGTTGTAAATAGCTTGAAATTGTCAATACTCAGTGACACAATAATTTACTTTTCTGTTAAATTACAACAGGTCATTACCCTCCAGTTCGACAGTTAATTTCAGTAACGCATAATCATAATCAGCCTATAATGTTCCCACCGCTGGGACACAGGCCTCCTCTCGGTGAGAGGCAGTGGGCCTTAATCTACCACGCGGGTCCAGTGCGGGTTGGTAGATGTCACATGTTTTATGTAAGTACTAGCTGCGCCCCGCGGTTTCACCTGCATAATTTTCGATCCCGTGGGAATATCGGGATGAAAAGTATCCTGTGTTAATCCTGGTTATAAATTATTTGTCTGCCAAATTTCATCCAAATCCGTTCAGTAGTTTTTGCGTGAAAGAGTAACAAACATCCATCCATCCATTCATACAAACTTTCGCATTTATAATATTAGTAGGATGACAAAAAGCTTTTAAATTAAATAAGACTCCGTACTACGCCTGAGTAGCTCAAGGTCAAAGAGTTAACACTGACGTACGGCTGACTGTACTGCCTATTGTACGATAAGCTTCAAATAAAACCGCAATCACTTTCCTGTACGTGCTTACTAACCAGCGCGGGCGCAGAACGGAAGCAATTCACTTTATTAAATGAATGCGGTTACTCCATCACTTAGTGGTTACTTGTAACTTGCGATAAGTTGCGATGGAGGGCATTTAATTTAATTGATTGTAGTTAAGTTTAAATTTTTAATTTGGTATTGAAAATGGTGGTTATTACTTAATAATATTATTATATTATATGTTGCTAGTGATGACCTATGGCCCTAAAACCTGATGGTCAAGTTTCGTACCTAATTAAAAATGGTCAAAATCTAGGCGCAATCTCATCTCAGCGACAAACAATGCAACAACTCTTTCACGACATGACAACTTTGACGACACGGTTGGGGCAGTGGCTGCGCGGTCGACTGCTGCGCTGCGTGTCGCGGCTTCGATTCCCGCACGGAACAAATATTTGTATTGCCTGCAGGTAGTTGTTCCGGGTCTGGCTGTTTGTGTATGTGAGTTTAAATGTTTTTAAACGCACCCACGATATAGGAGTAATTCCTAGAGTGGGGCAACGTCCAAAACGTAGGAAAATTAGAGGTATTTTCGACAGATTGAGACTGAAATTAGACAATGCAAATATGTAGGTAATTGGTAATAAAGGACTAGCTCCTGTCCGTGACTTTTTCGGCGTGAAATTTCTTGTTCCCTTGACCTACCCCGTTGCATCGCATCGCCCGTCCGCGCTTTTACTGCGTTCTCGCTTAGCGTTCTTTCTGACTTTCGTCATTGTTGCTCAGCTCTTAAGGGTCATAGCGTGATATTAAATAGCCTGTAGCCTTCCTCAAGAGTTGGGCTATCAAATGTAAAATGTTTTTTTCAAATCCGACTGGTAGTTCCAGAGATTAGCGCGTTTATGCAAACAAACTCTTCAGCGTTATTATTAATATTACTTATTAGATAGATAGATTAACTATTTAAGTCCAGGGGGCCTACTTAGAAGTCGTATCGGCCGAATGTTCGGCCGTTTCCTGCTACGAAGTTACTATTTGGTTCGGTCGGTCCCGATCCTACACTCCTACACTCATTCGAATATTGACTATGGTCCCGACCCAACTGAGCCGATCCGAACATTTTTCGCATTTTTCAATAATATTCGGTTCGGCCATGTGTCTGTCCGATCCGTTCATTCGCACTTTGCACTTCGTAGTAGACCCCCAGGTTTTCTCACGACGATTTCCCGTACCGATATCAGTAAAGTCTAGGAACTCTAAGATAACACAGAAATAAGAAGAAAGTAGGCTACCGCGAGATATTATGTTACCTTATTAGTAACTGGGTTGTTACGTAGAGGTCAGATAGGCAGTCGCTTCACGTAAAAAACTGGTATTCGGCTTCATCGGGTTAGACTGGAAGCCGATCTCAACTTGGGAAAAGGCTAGGCAGATGCTGAGTCAGAACAGTTCTGTCTTCTATTAAAACAAGTAAATTGGATTCTAATTAAAAAAAATCCTACAGGTAGTTCCAGAGTTTGCGCGTTCAAACATAAAAACTCTTCAGCTTACATAATTAGTAGTATAGATTCGTCTGATTACAGGAACCGGTCATAATAATTGTTGCTAACCAAAAAATTAATAAACACACTACTCGGAGCCATTTCTAACCGGTTTCGTTACGTAAGAGGTCAATCACTTGCCTAGGTCAACAGTTTTCGCGGTTAAGCTGCGTGACAAGTGTGTTTGTTTGTTTTCGTTTCTATTTGAGAGCTTTTTGTAGGTCATGGGTGGATGCATGGTGGTGGTGGATGGCACATAATATGTACAGACGCCAGCACACCAAGCAACCCGAAACTGTAAAATTTTCCCAATCAACCTTGAACCTCTTCAAACTCCAATCATGAAAAAATTATCTACCTAATAATTCTCATTATTCTTTATCAAATACTTTGAATAGGTACCTAAAGAATTGTTTTATGACTGTTGTAAAATGTCTGGAAATATTGATTCGATTTATCAAATTTTTTCAGATATTAATATCCCTAATCAAAACTAATATTATATCTTTATAATATGACCCCAAAAAAAAACATCAAATCATTTTTTTTTATCGTCTTTAGATATCAACACCCACAACGACTGCAGAGTTTCGCTAGCTAATTTTATCTGACCCTGTATTAATTGTGGTGTTATTATAAATGTGTTCCATCGAACTAACCTCTTAATTTAAACAATAGTAATTCTGTAGACTACAAGAAAGTGTAGGAAGTAACACCCTCTTTAAAGAAATAGCGAGTCGGTCAGTAACCTATGAGTTTCACGCAATACTGTATAAATGGTACCTTGGACTATTGCACATGAGCGGCACAACCTGTTTTACTTAGCCGCCTGTTAAGACTAGTTTACACGATACTATGTTTACTTAGGTTTGATGAAACGAGTTACAAATAACCACAAGACCATTACGTTTATTTAGGACATGTTCTATCTTTTGACAAGGAGCATTCCAGTAAAGAGATTTCCAGGAGAATACAGCTTAGGAGGGCGGCATTTGGTACAAAAAAAAAAACCGCCTTTTCAACCAATATGTTCTGGCAATAATGTACTACGGTGCCGAGACATAGACGCTCATATAGGAGACTGTCCAGAGCATATGAGTATAACCTTACTAGACCGAGTGCTTAACACCGAAATCCGTCGTCGGCCGAAAGTCTACGACATCGTGAACGTGCATTTGGGCAGGGCATCTAGCTAGATAAAAATATGGCCGATGGAGTAAACCTGTGACTGAATGGTGGCCAAGGTTAGACCAAAGATACCAGGGCCGTCCAAAGACGCGCTGGGTTGACGATATCGTCAAAGTCGCGAGAAACACCTGGATGAAAGACGCACGGAGTATAGCAGAAGAAAGGGGAGGCGTATACCCAGCGGTGGGTGATTCAGGGCTGAAATAATAATGATGAGTTATAACTGACGTGGCTCAAAAGGCTGCCCAATTTAAATGGGACTGGGTAGGACATGTCTGCCGCATGCCGGGCAAACTGTGGGCCCAAATAGCTCAGAATTGGTGCCCTGAGACAGCGAGGCGAGGTCGCGGCAGACCACGTAGGAGATGGCGGGGCGAGCTGCATAGGTTCCGTCAAAATTGGAAGGAGGACGCGCGGGCTCGCGAAAGATGAAAGGAGTGGAGGGAGGACTTTGCCCAGGAGTGGGACAGCGTAGGCTAACATAAAAAAAATAAGTGAAGGTGCAAAACTGCCAACCCGCGCTGGGCCCGTGGGGTGGATTCTGGCCCACTCTCACAGAGAAGAGCCTTGCTAAGTCCCAGCAATGGGAAACTGGTAATATTTTGATTATGCTTATGACGCTTTCTAAAAGTAACAAAATCAAACTGATGGCATTGATTAATTTCAATAAAACCTTGTTTTTTAATTGACAACGAGTCGCTCAATTCCGTCTGCCCGTTCCAAAGTATAGTATTCTGACAATTAATTTAGCTAAGTATTTGCCTGTTTTACATCATTCTTCTACCCTTATTTCAATTTGATTTTAGTTGGCACAATATGTATTTTTCTTCCATACTTCTTTTTTAACCATATCATCATTCTCACAGTTCATCCATCGTTTCTTTGGTCTTCCCCTGCTCTTAGACCATGCCATCGACATTCATACTCAAAACTTTCCTCACCACCACTTTGCCGGTGCCACTTTCAGACTTCCTCTTATTTTATCCATTCGTGTAACACCACACATCCCTCTAAGCATTCTTGTCATATGTGACGGTAGGTACCTACAGTTGTGTATAATCTAATCGTAACTATTAAACTACTAAATATGGCTTCTTAGGCAACGATGTAGATACAGTACAACAAACACGCTTTGGCATTTACTCTATCTGCATTATACAAGGCTGGGAGTTGCACAAGTAAATTAACTGCAGGGTATATAAGTAAATGCAGTTTTATTATAGCACAGTTAATGTACTAAAGTTGTGAAATATTTTGTTGAGTACTCTAACTTTGGTTTAGTTTGTGTTAAACTCACAATCTCGTATTGTTGCGCAGTCTTTAGAACTCAATTAACCTGTTTTTAATGCAGACAAAACTGTTCTGTCTCATCGTCCGCCTAGCCTTTTCCCAACTATGCTCGGGTTGGCTTCTATTCTAACCCCATGCAGCTAAATACCAGTATTTTACATGGAGAGCAGTAGGGGCCCAGTGGTAACAGCCCAGATTTACGAATTGTAGGTCGTGGGTTCCCACCTAGGTTCCGAGTTCGTAGGGAAACTGTCATGTCCTAGAACCAAATATTCGAAGACATGTGACATCTACTAACCCGCACTGGGACGCCGTGGTGGGTTATGGCCCACTTCCTCTCACCGAGTGGAGGCTTGTGTCCCAGCAGTGAGAACAGTATAGGCTAATTATGCACATGGAGCGACTGTCTGACCTCCACAGCCCAGTTACTGGGTAACATAATATCCCATCGATAGGACTGGCTGTCTTCTTCTGTCCGAGTTTATCTTGGACATTACTGACATCGGTGAAAGACAGCATCGTGAGAAAACCTGGACTTATAGTTAATACAAGTCCGAAATCGCTAACCCGTCTCGAGCAAGCGTTGTGATCAATGCTCATGCCTTCTTTGTATTAGAAGTAGCCGTTGCCCTGAAGTGGGACAATACGACTGACTGTCAGACTTTCCGAGTTCTGTCTACCCATAATGGTTATTCTATCTATGTTACATAATATCGCGCTTGTATCACCCCGAAGGGTTAGGCAGAGGTTTAGCTATAGTTCACCCACAATTTGTCAGTTATGTTTACGTCTGTGTGTGTTCTGTACATGTATTATAGAAAAAAACTGTTTTATTTATTTATTTAAAACTTTAAGCACACACATGTATAGAGGCGGACTTAATGCTATAGGCATTTTCTGCCAGTCAACCTTTGGGTGATTGTGGGTGATGCAGAGACAAACAGTGGTAGGTGCAATTATACTCTGTCCACTAGGTAATCGTTTTTTGACAGATCGAACTAGTGATCAATAATATTTATTTGTCATCCTTAAACTCAAATCATTTATTTCAATTAAATCATTTACAGGCACTTTTGAATTGTCAAAATTAAATAGACGGTCAGTTAGTCAGAAAGTTGAAGATAGTTGCCCAACCCAGATACACGTATTATAATGGAATAGAATAGAATACTCTTTATTGTACACCATACAAATTATAGAACATAAAATTTAAAATTTTACAAAGGGTGACACAATGGGCGGTCTTATCGCTAAGAGCGATCTTTTAAAGACAACCAATTATAATGTTTGTAAGAAGTCATAAATAAGATGATTCAATAAGATAAGGCAGTTTATATATTTATTTTATTCGCATTTTAAAGTTAACTTTTACGTAATCTGGAATAGGAACGTTCTAAGGCAGCTGTCAAAAAACGGTTAACCTAATGGATAGGGTATATGAAAATGTACGTTGTTGTCATCCTTGTTGTAATGTATGTTGTGTATGTTTTGTCTCTAGTGTATGTTTGCCAATGGCCATCAGCCCAATAATATAACTATTTATCGCAATCCTCCATGAATTGCAAACCAATTGCATTTCAATTAATCACATCATCAGTTATTAATGGTTCCGATACTGTTTCATTTAATTATTGTTTTGTTAATGCGGTGACATTCCGTGGCTTTCGATGTCAGAGGTCTTGTGTGATATGTATTTATGCGACAATTTAACTTATTGTCGGTCAGTTTCATCCTAGCCTTTTCCCAACTATGTTGGGGTCGGCTTCCAGTCTAACAGGATGCAGCTGAATACCAGTATTTTACATGGAGCGACTGCCTATCTGACCTCCACAACCCAGTTACTGGGTAATGAATGTGAGATAGGCAGTGAGGCGAGACTGGTTGTCAGACTTTCGGGCTACTGACGACCCGTAACGATTGTCAAAGATCCACGAATACCAGCGGGGACCAACGGCTTACCTTGCTTTCCGAGGCACGGAGGGGTCTTGGTATGTGAAAATTGTCACCCATCTACGGACCAACCGCGGCAAACGTAGCTTAACCTGATCGATCGACCCGTGCGGCTGTTATTACTTAGCAACAAGCCCCTCCGTCCCTCCTATTGTCGGTCAGTTTACAGGGTTTAAATGGGAACGTTGGTTTTGTGAAAAAGCGTAAATGTATTTTTAGAGGACACATTTAATGTGGAGGTACGTTACTCAAAAGTAATATGTAGCATTGTTATGCTAATAAGCCATTAATGTTCCCACTACTGAGACACAGGCCTCCTCTCTGTGAGAGGGAGTGGGCTGTAATCCACCACACGGGCCCAGTGCGGGTTGGTAGTTGTCACATGTCTTCGAATTTTTGGTTCTAGGACATGCTGGTTTCCTCACGATGTTTTCTTTCGCCGTTTTGAGAGCAGTGGTGATGAAATCATTTACACAAAGTAAAGCGCCTGTCTGGGTTCGAACCTACGACCAACTCGTAAGTCGCGGCCGTTACTACTTACTACTGGGCCACCACTGCCCCATTTCCATTTAAATTATTATTTTATACATATATTTATGTTCTATAATTCGTATGGTGTACAATAAAGAGTATTCTATTCTAAATTAGTACCTAAGACTATATTCAAAACTTACATTTTCAATAAACTCGGGGTTAGCTGTGTATCCATAGCCGATGAAGATCATTGAGTGAAGGCCGAGGATCATCACCATGGTGTAGAATCTGAAACAATACAGCATCTTCAAATCTTTTGCTTTTTCGTAGGAATTATTATTAATAATAATTGTATTTTGGCAAAAAGAAGGAATACAATGCATGTTACATTTTTTCATTATTATGTTATTACAATTGTGCTCATTTTTTTTTGATGAATAATGACCCCGATGCTAGGAAAATCCTGTGTTATAGGGAATTAAATATTAACAAAAAATATTGACCTCGTATGGCGTGTACCTATGGATATTTATGGCGGATTACACATTAGAACGCGCCACGCAACGGGGCACAGATAACGCTCCTCGTGCGTGAGTTTTTACATACAAATTCAATACGAAATTAGTTTCAAAATTTCGAACATCGGAAACATTTGTAATATTCGCCTGACTCGACAATATGAAATGAAATTCTTTGTTCTGTAAATATGATATCGGAATCCCTTTTACATCTGATATTACAAAATAACTTGGAGTCGACATTTCCTATCTGACTACCCTTGTGATGAAATGGCGAAACAAACTCAAGGGTCAAAGCTGATCCCGGTAAGGACCAGGCTCTGGTCGACGGCGCGTTGTGTCCAACGCGCGCCTCAAAGAGATGTCAGCACGAACTGACGGGGTCCGCTAGGGCCGATGCCTGCCAGGGCCGCGGGTTGTTCGAAAGAGATACCGTGGCCCCTGACAGGCGACTGAAGGAACACGGGTGGGTTTTAGTCAGTAAAAGTCTGACACGAAGAGCGGGAGAAGTCATAATAATATGATGATATCCAACTCAAAAAAAAAAAACAGGTCTAAGCTGAAAACTTCTGGGTAACCCAGGCGAGATATTATGATAAGACCAGAGGAAAATATCACTTTAATTGACAAAAAAGTTACCGCTGTTTAAAGCCTAAAAGGATTAAAATGTTACCTACTGTAAAATTCAATTTTTTTTTGTGATTTGGTCACTTTTTCAATTTGTCAAACCAAAAAATTCAGTTTTAAGTTACAAGATAATTCATTTGTTATTATTATTAAATAATAATAATAATAATAAATATTGGACCCTGTTCCCGATACCGGTGGGCTACTATTTTTTATATTTTTAAATGTTTCTTTTTATCTTTTTGTTTATAAAAATATTTAAAAATATAATCTGTAAGTAAGTAAATGAAATAAAGGAAATAATAAATCCCTGGACATTTCACACAGCACCATTTGTCCCAAGCTAAGCAACCTAATGCTTGTGTTATGGTAACAAGATGGCTGATAAACTACTTATATACATTTTTTTTTTTTTGTAAACACATACATATTATAGATAGAAAAACACCCAGACTCGGAACAAATACATGTAGGTCATACAAATATTTGTTCCGTGCGGGAATCGAACCCGCGACACGCAGCGCAGCAGTCAATCGCTTAACCACTGCGCCAACCGTGCCGTCAATTAATCAATTAATTGCCCTTAATCAGTCAAAAACGCAAGACCCTAATTGCCAGGAACTTACATGCGTACCCAATCTGCAATGTTAACCATTTTTCTAGTAGATTTTCGCGCTTGGCAAGCCACGTATAACGTGAAGTACTTTCCTACCTACCGTACTATCACAAAACAGATAGGAACAGAAGGTCAGGTCAGTTCCATACAACGAATGAAAACAGGCGCATTCACACATAGCCGAACCGAATTGTTATCTGCCCGTCGTCACGAAAGAAGACTTCTGAACAGTTCAAGAACAAGCTAGTACTATTTTATAATAGAAAATATGTATATTTATATTCAAATTTTATGTTTCAAATTGACGTTATTTCAAGTTAAATAAATATTAACTTTATTTTAATGGTAGTTAAGTTGATTTCAGAGTGCACTATTGAAGAAGTTATAAAAATGTTTGAAGTTGTAGCGTAAACTGAACTTTATTGTGTAGGAATTAAAGTTATTTTTCCATAAACTCATATTTGTTTATGTTTTTGGCGAGTATGTCCTGGTTGCTGATTAGCTTAAGGTATTTATCAATGGGCTTGGGTCGCCTGAAATAAATGAACAAATAAATATAATAGACGCGCACGTGCGGCGATCTCAAACAAATGCCTATTTTACCTTTAAAAGCAGCAACCCATCATCAATCTTATTACAACACCAATAAAGATCACTGTGATTTTGACAGAGCTGACAGTTGCAGCAACCCAACAGCAACCTTATTGTCACGAGATTAAAGATCACTGTGATATTGAAAGTGTTGCAAAATCAGAGCTAAAATAACTGTTAGTGAACTGTATGTATGCGCTCGATGTATGGAGCCAACCTTTTGTAACCATTTACTATTCTATGTATCGCCGTATCGAGGATGCATCGAATACCTGCGGCTAACCGCAATCACTGCAGCGCAATTACGATTTTACATCAGGTTTACCTAAAGTTTCTATGTATTGAAGTCGATTAGGTATTTCATTCTCATAAAACACTCGGGACAACTTTGGCTTATCCGTTGTTGAAACCACAGGTTGAAATGATTGTGTACAACACAATAGTTTTGTAACAAACCCAGCAGTGCCATTCTACAATGGCACTGCAGATCACTACAGATCTACATCTTTGCAAGAGCTTCTCATACAGATAGACACAAGTATTGAAAAATTCAGAAAGACAGCTAAGCTAAAGCGAAGTATTAGCACGGTAATATTATCTATACAGTATTCCTACAAACGGACGAAGCGCGAGTTATGCCTACGCGCCTCGATCTCGACATGCGTTCGACATGCAGACAGTCGTGACGTCACGACTATCCCGCAGTGACGAACGGACGGTGTGTTGTTTTTTTAACAATAACCGCGCGATTTTTTCACTAAAAATAAGTTCAAGTACATATTTAATATGACGAGTAGGATATATTGTGCTGTTTTTGGTTGCATGAATTTGTCAAACAATTTTTAATTAAGCTTTATATTAGAATGCGGATTCTTTATACTTTAAAATTTAATAATAAAGTATTTCTTACGTCTCAGTCGAGGCGCAAATATTTTTCGGTCGCAAATTTATAAGACCGATTTGTTATTCAAACATAAACATGGTTTTTAAATTAAATTTTAATCTACCAATCAAAAAACAACACGCATTTTTATTGAACACTTCCTTTCCTATTCAATTCACAAAGTATTTTATTAGTTTATATAAAAAAAGTATATTTACAAACACAAAACTAAATGGAAACACAAAGTAGGCAAATGTAATTAAAATGCTGGAGGCGGGCAGCCCTATCGCATGTTTACGTACCGCGCGGCTGTAGGCATTTATTTCAAAGATACGGCCGAGTTACAATACTGTATGGATAATATTACCGTGGTATTAGCGCGGGCATGTGATGCGATGCGACGGGGTGGGTCGAGGAACAAAACATTTCATGCGGAAAAAGTCGCGGGCATAAGCTTATAAGTCGTATACATAAGTTATGAGATTATAAGTGGTTTCAGAGTATTATCATTAGGTAATGGCGCCGATTCCCTTGATCACAAATTAACCTTAATTTAAGTTCAGTGCATCTTCTTCTTTCTATTTCATTAAGAAAAGGACAGAAGTTAAATATAGGTTAGTCCTGTCAAACTAGTCAGCGCCTGGCGTAAATTGACGTATTTTTAGTAGCCATGTTTTTAATCACGTCTAAACTGTCTATGGAGCATCTTAATTTAACAGGACTAAACTAATATTTATCTTCTGTCCTTTTCTTAATGAAATAGAAAGAAAAATATGCACTGAACTTAAATTTAGTTTAGTTTGTGAACAAGGGAATCGGCACCATTATCTCTATATTACCTAACGATTTATTGAACATCAAAACTCCACTATATCTCAGATGCATCAAAAACCACTAACCACAATCATAATAGCTCAACAGCAATTTATGCCGATTTTAATCACAAGGGAATGCTCGTCAATATCTCTAGCACGACTTTAATCAAGGATGAGACTGGCATCTAAATGAGATGCGAGATACATGCCTAGTTAAATGTACGCTAAAGTATCTATCGAGATGTATTATTGTGTAATTCCTTGGGAAATATAAGGAAATGTACCCATAATGATACGAGTAGCTAGATTTATAACACTATCATATTGCATAGAAATTGGTAAGTAGTGCCAATGTTGAGCATGAGGTCCGTGGGTTCGATTTCCAGGTCGGGCAAACTGTTATTGGGCTTTTCATTTCTTGGGTTATTGGTTATATTATTATGATCGATTGATGGCAATAGGATCAGCCCTTATTACATGGGATCTAAACGTAACTGACGAAATGTAGGTGCACTATACGAACACCTCTGCTAACCCTTCGGGAATCACAGGCGTAAATTCTTTCTGCTTCGTGCTTTCCGAGGCATGGAGGGCTAGATACACAGATTTATAAACTAAAGGGAGATATGGTGTGGCTGCCCAACTGTTCGAGTGCGGCTGTCGCCTTCAACTACATATGCACTACAATACGAACACGCGCTCACTCGCACTATAACAGTCACCACACTCAACGCGAGCCAATCGCGTAACGCAGATCGCAACGTTGAGACACACAACTACATTGACAATTCTTATTGACAAATCAACGGCGCCCGCGCTTGTTTCTGTTTTGTGCATACATTATTCGCACGCGCCACGCCCCCTTGGCATATCTCCCTTTAGTTTATAAATGTGTGGCTAGATATGTAAACGATGTTCACCCATCCGTGAACTGACCGCGGCAAACGTAGCTTAATCATCGATATACTCGTGTGGCTGTTATCGTTTAGCCACGAGCCCCTTAAAAGTGACGTCATCATCATCAGTCTATTCTTACCTCAACGCCTGGAAACACTTGAAGAGTCCACCCTCAGCGCTGCCTCCATGCTTCAGAGCTTTCCAGTTCTTTTGCACGCAGAAAGCCAGCATGAATTTATTAGCTGCAACAAAAAAAAAGAAAAGCGACCATCTGTGATTCCCGTCTGTTCTGCGGGGTAATTGCGTAACACACTATCAGTACCAATGGGTTTCATTTTGACAGTTCAACAACATTCATTGCGTTATTTACATTGTTGAGCAGACACATTTTTCGCACATATGAAGCAATGGATTAGCAATATCCTTCAAAATGATTCAGATTGAGATCGATAGTGTGTTACGATAATGTGGGTGCTGACCTCGATGACATATTCCTATTTATTATTATAGTGGTTTGTATGACTTTGGATGTTTGTTTATGATGTAAATTTGGCACACCGATCGGTACAGCCCGATTCAAACTTTATGGCAGCTTTGAAGTGCGCTACTGGCTGCGCAGTACCTCACCCCTCACCCCCGCTGACACGTGAATTTGTTACTGCGCAGCGACTTGCCACATGTTCCGCGCTATATAGTTTAAATCGGGCTGTAGTTTAAAAACTAGATAGTTTTATCCCGGTTGTCGCCGGATTTTTAGAAAATAAGAAGGAATATAATTATTTACTTAAATCAGAACATTTATTTACCTTCTCCTGTCTCGCCAGGCCACAAGAAGTAATACGCAGAGCATCCCAAGTTGACCAGCAGTAGTCCCAGCAGTAGGACCCCGATGACGTAATCCAGGACATCGGGTGGTATGTAGTCATCTTGGGTCTTGCAATACCGAACTGATAAGGAATCCACCTGTTGTAAACAAAGGATTTTTTATCAGAAGTTCTTATATTTGCGAAAACATCTTTAAGGATATTTAATCTCAGTGCATTTGTTTACATTTTCAGCAGATATTTTTGGAACAGATCATACACACTACAATCATAATTAAGTTGTTCGTTAAATAGGTACTATAGGTATGAGGAACAGGGTGTAAAGTTCACTCATCCTTGATAGAAAAGGGAGGATCCTACGACCAGACGGGTGTCGTGTCTGGCGGGCAACTGCCCGATGATTAATGTCGGGAAGTTGTATATATGCTAGTTGCGCGGTAAACTTTGCTTGCGAGATGCAGGATTTTGCGTGACATCAGTATGACGCGTATGTGGCGTTGTAGATACCGCTACAACACTTATATTCCTTTAAAAGATCAAATGATATACTTTCTCTTATTTCTTTTTAGGCCACAGCATATACAACAAAAAATGGAAGTATAGTGCAGCGTCAATAGAATTATTGTAAGTTTAGAATACAAATACAATACTACGCTCGACATCGTGAAATACTTTCAATTTTAATTTTGTTTTTTTACTAGCTCTGGCCGTGGCTTCACTAGCATTAATTTAGATTTCGACAATAAATCCATGTTATTGGTCGACCTAGGTTCATTAACGTTAATTTGAATAACTTAGGTATTTTGTTCAATTCCGGAGGAGTTCAATTAATAGTAACAAAAGAAAAGAACAAAGTACACAATATAAATCAGCACCCTGATTGCGTAACACACTATTAATCTCAATCTGAATCATTTTGAAAGATATTGCTAATCCATTGCTTCATACGTTCGAAAAATGTGTCTGCTAAACAACGTAAATAACGCAATGAATGTTGTGGAACTGTCAAAACGAAACCCATTGCTACTGATAGTGTGTTACGCAATTACCGCGCAGAAATAAGTGTAGGAGTAGAAAAGAAGTACCGGTTTTCGTACATATTATTTAAATTTTTTTTTTTAATCGGTGGAGGTTCTCAAGTCGGCGCGTATATTTTTTTAAATGTATGATCACGCATAACTATTTACAGAGTAGTCCGATTTTGATAATAATTTTTTTATTGAATAAGGTATACGGGTATACCTCGAAGTTGGTCCCATAAAAAAAATCCTACCCTAAGGGTAAACATAAAGGGCGAAGGAAGGAACATGGGTGGGTTTTAGTCAGTAAGAGTCTGACACACCCTTCCGCTCCACCCAGAGCGGGAGGGGCCATTTGATGATTTTCCACCAGAAAAAAAAAAAAAAAGGTTGGAAAAATAAGGGGGGGGGGGGATATTTTGTTAAACTCACAGATTTGAATGCTGAGTTGCGTATTACAAAAAAAAAAACCTCACGATGAATGAGCTTTAGACCGGTCAGTCTCTGCATTTCTGCTAAAGCTCGTTCATGGTCCTCACCATGAACGAGCCTTCTGTAATACCTTATATGGCTCTAGATCAGATAAAGCAATACCCTCAAGTATTTTACTCTACTCAGCGCAACATATGCCTGCCCTTTGGCAAACAATTAGTAGATTACAGCCACGAAAAAAAAAAAAAACTTTTTAACAAAATATTAAAACCGCCGAAAAAACCGAAAAGCAAAAAATAATAAACCTTTTTTATTTTACCTTAATAACTAAGTTCTTAAACTAATGTAAGTATTCCTAAGTATATATATTTTTGTAATTATTTTGTGTTTTTAATTAACCTCAAGAACTAAGTTCTTAAACTAATGTAAGTTGTATACCTACCTACGTAGTTAAGAGTCGACGCCTTTTAAAAAGGTAATTTAGTGATCTTTGTTTATTGATTGTCTGGCGCCGACTCAAAAATACTTAGGTACACTTACATAGTTTTAGAACTTAGTTATTAAGGTTAAATAAAAAAGGTTTATCATCTTTTGCTTTTCAGATTTTTTAAATACTGTAGCACCACAGTTGCGCTGTAAAATATATTTCAAATGCTGCTGCGGTGTTTTCTCAATTATTTGATTTCCATGCCATTATTAAAAAAATAGACACGAATTACGCATTTATTGTACGGGCGCAAAAAAAATATCTGCCTCACTATTCATGAATATTTTATAATAGAATGGCAACAAAAAAAAGCTTTTATTGTTATAAATACCTGCTGAAATTTTAACACTTTAGCGACGCAAATGAAACCTGTATTGTCCACTCTCTCAATATAATCAATTATTCCATTGCATTGATTCAGACATTATTGTGAGTGCAATTTGCTGTCGACAACATTTTTGTTAACTCTTTTAAAACGTTACGCCTTTTCGTATAAAGTAAAATAAATCACGAGAGGAGACTCACTATTTCATTCATATTTACGAACTAGCTTCTGACTGCGGCTTCGCTCGCGTGGATGTCGTAAATTATCATAAATCATCACGTAAATCATCAGCTATCTTCCAGTGAAAGTCCCGTCAAAATCGATCCGGCCCTTTCAGAGATTAGCCGGAACAAACACAGACAGACAAAAATTGTAAAAAAAAAGTTTTATTTTTTACAAATAGCATACTTCCTCATGTGAATTTAGTAAATATTTGTTATTTTGATATTATAATTACTACAAATTTATACAATTACTTCAATTCAATTCGCTTATACAATTGTTGTTAATTTGGTTCAGCTGTTGGTTCTCCTACTTACAAATAAATAAATAAATTCCAACTGAACAGACAGCTGTGCTGCTGGGGAGTTTGTTGCGCCACTTCTTCCCAGCGCACGGTGGTCCAAGCGCCCTACAAGCGCGGTCATAAATACCTTACTTTATTAAAAGAGATTTTTCTGAAGGGTAAATAATAGAGAAATACTTCACAAAGGTAAATTAAAGATTTATTTACATAATTTAATACATAATATACAATAAACTGTACAATATGTACTGTTTATATATAAATTTAAATAGTCAATATTTGTGATTTATTGTACCTCGTTCGGAAATACATCTGAATATGATATTAATGCTATTCATGAAGGGGGTTTAATTAAATATGTATTCTTTTATATATTATACATATTATATACAACAAAAAGCAAGAAAACTAAAACTATATTTTGTTTACAAAAGTAATTATAGCCACAACTAAGTTAAAATAACCACAACAACCAACCTAATTTAAATTTAAACTAAATTCGTTATAAATCTAAAACCTGCCTCGACATAACGCTCTTTTTCTTACGGGGAAGTTTCCGAAGACTAGTAATGAATGGGTCTGAGCTAAGTAAGAGTTTGTTAAGTAAGTCCGTATTCGTAAGTACTCGCGACATTTTTCCCGTATGATCACGCCTGAAGGCCTTATAATGTTTGTTGTTAGATTCTGCTGCCTGTTCGGATAATTCCCCAATAGATAATAGAGCATACTGTGCTACTTTAGCACCATGGATGAGGACTTTGTGAACGGAAGCTGGAAGATTATACCACGGATATTCTTGAATTAAAAGTCGCGCGGTTTCCAAAGCATATTCATTAAATATATCCGAATCAATATTAAAACCCGAGGACAAGGCTTGTAAAATTGTGGAACAACGATCAATCAAATCTTTATTTCAGCCAGTAATTTCAGCTGAAACTGCAGAATTAGAAAAAAAAATTCGTGCCGTATTTTCATCATTCGATGTCCCGCTTCCGCCACTTCGTGGTTTGTCTACTATTAAACCTAATCTACGTCTAAACTCATTCTGAACATACGATTTCCTATCTGCAAAATAAAATTTTGATTTATTTCTAGAGACAATTTTCCAAAATCAATCAAGACTTTTAAATAAACTGAGTATCTTACCATCTAAGTTCCTAATTTCTAGAGTCTCCACCTCATCTAGTGAAGCTAGCATAGTTTCCAACACGTGTTGATGTTTCTGAGGAATACTTCCAGTTACGGCAGACTAAATCTCAAAGAAATGCAAGCTTGAGAAAGTATATTTAATCAAAGTACCTGAAAAAAAATGTTAAAATATTTTACGTATGTTTCGTAGACCGTGCTATGCCTGAGCCGTAGATGCTATATAGCAACTAAAGTCGCAAAAGGACGCAAAAAAACCTTTAATATTTTCAAAATAGACAGTTAAATCTTTAATTTAAGATATGTGAGAGAATTTCAATCAATCAATCAATCATTTATTATTTGTAAAACATAGGTAACAAAAAAATACAGATCTTAAAAGTAAATACAGTACGCTATGTTTTGTCTATGGTAAGACATACAAACATTAATTTGATTATGGTAGAAATTAGTTGTAAGTCTATGTGAAGTCAACAATAACTTAAATATTTGGTAGAAATCCTGTGTGGCGTAGCACGTAAAAACACGTCATAATAAGTCAAATAAAATTTAAAAAATATAACTAAATAGTAAGAACATACCTTGATCTTGGAAATCCATGTCTCAAACACCACTCAAAAACAATGCAATTCTGAGAATTCACCGTTACACAAACAATATGTGCTAATGAGTTACTTATAAGGCGAGCGCAAAGTAATGATGTGTTCACTTCGGAGGTCGAAAAATAAGTGATAATTAGATAAAATTGGTGACATATTTATATTTTTGGGTAGCTTATTTATCGGTTAATTGTTATAAGTAATTAAAGTCCGTAATTGATGATGAAATTTTTGCATTTATGACCTAAGGCGGTACCACCGTGCAGCGATAGCACTAAGAATTGGTGAAGGGCGGGCGTTTTGGGGGACTGTCTTTTGTAATTTTGATGCTCGAAAAGTGCTGATTCTCACCCTAATTTGAATAAATCACTTTTGATTTTGTTTTTTTTTTATTTTATTTATTTTATAGATAGATTTACCAAGTAACAGTAGGTATAAAATAATAGACAGAGATTTATATTTAGCAGTTTATACCATGGTAAAAAAATCAGCAAGCCAGGACTGACTGCTTTGCTGATTTGAGGGTATGAGTAAATTCCAAAGAAAAAACATAATAAGTGGAATCCAACATGGACGAAAAATAGTGAAAACGTTTTATGTTTCTAGTTTCGGCAATTATTGGTTTAAATTACGACTCGCATCTGTAACTAATAGCGCTTAAACCAGTTTAGGAACTAAGTATATTTTCAGTTTTCGAAACCACTTGGTAGTTCTTTTATTTTCCACTTGCATTTAACTTTTTCTTTATTTTGGCTCATCATCATGCCTAGCCTTTTCCCGACTACGTTAGGGTCAGCTTCCATTCTAACTGGATGCAGCTGAATACCAGTATTTTACATGGAGCGACTGCCTATCTGACCTCCACAACCCAGTTACTGGGTAATATAATACCCCTTGGTAAGACGGGTTGTCACACTTTCGGGCTTCTGATGACCCGTAACGACTGTCAAAGATCCAGAGGCATGGAGGGGTCTTGGTATTTGAAAATGGTCACCTATCTACGGACCAACCGTGACAAGCGTGGCTTAACTTAATCGATCGACCCGTGCGGCTGTTATTAAATAGCCACAAGCCCCTCCTCTTCCTCTCCCTTCTTTATACTGGCTGGTATCCCAATTTATTTGGGGTCAGCCCTCCTAGTACTTCTGCGCCACATCTGGCGGTTGTGGGTTGTCCCCACAACTGTACGGTGTTGTTGTATTTTGTTGTGTGCTCGCTATGATGACATTTTTATATTTGTTCGTAGCCAAGTTATCGGTGGTCTTCCACGGCCTCTTTTTCTATCCTCTATATTCATAACTCTTTTAGTCATATGATCATAATCTCGTCTCATTACAAGTCCGTACCAGCGCATGCGGAGACTCGCCTCAGATCAAATCCAGGCTCTTGGCTGAGAAATTCCGGAATGGGAAAACCCAGTAACATTTTGTTTGACCTAGGAATCGAACCTGGTACCATCAGCAGTAACGCTTCCGACCAACAACCGACGAGGCACCCCTTAAAACCTTACCTGCAATCCATATCCTTGATGTATGGTGGTGTTCAGGCAGCTCTTCAAAGCTTCAGCAGTTGACTCCCCACCGTCTGCATGACTAGTGTTCATGCCACAGTGCTGGGAGCCACACACTCCTCGATGCAGTTTCGAATGCTCGTAGTTCGTGTAGGATATCGAGGAGAAATTCTAGACAAAAAAAAAAGATTAGAATTAGACAGCGATTTTCATAGGTGTTTTGTCTTGTACATTTCCAGTATAAGCTGACTTCTCATTGTACGAAAAAGCTATACAATGCGAGCTCAGCTAAAACTTGAAATGTATAACTTGATCTGTCACCGCGTGTGTACAGATAAGCTGGTTCTGATAGCATTACATACATGACCATAATAAAAGTTTAGTTTTTTTTACCCTGTTTTTAAACAATATGTTGACAGATATTTATCATTATGAATAACTTTCACTATGAGATCAATCAATTATGAAAAAGAATATCATCCATACGCTTGTGTGTTACATAAATCTACAAAATATATGTAACAGTCATTACTTGGACTTTCCCAACAACCATACCAACTGACCAAAATAGTATATTTTTCTCTAAATTCATTTTAGGTAACACTAAGATTTTCGTCGCAGTACGAATATGATCAAAAACATTTACTAAAAACACAGATTTCAGAAGTGCCTAACCGCTAAGATTGCTTGCTCTGTAGTAACTTGTGGCCGAGCTTAAGATAAAATAGTGCAGAAGGTCCGTTCCATACAAGAGGCGAAACAAACGCGCGCACACATAGACGCGTACGTGTAGCGAGCTGAAACAAATGCCGGTCGCGAGTGCGCTTACACTCGCTGTACAGTCACGAGCATAAATACAATATGTAACAAAAACCCTGTTGTTCCTTTTAGGGACGTATAAAGCACTGATGTTCATCTCTCTGAAGCAGGCTGTTCATAGTAATATATTTATGCTCGTGACTGTACGTAAATAGTGTGTATGTGCGTTTTCGCCCATAGCAAAGAGCCGAACTTCTGTAGTATTCTTTGCTTTAGAGAGAAGAATATCAGTACTTTAGCGACTGTTAAACTTTAGGGCCTTAAACAAATACCACAACACGCACGCACTTAATTTGTTTGTTCATGTCGCTTCCATTGCTCAGTAGGCTTGCAAACATCGCCTTGACACAGAAATTGTGTTTCTTATTTTATATGTTTGCTCGATTTGTTTGTTGATAACTTGAATTATGAGCTAAAATAAAATGCATCACATAGCAAAATCAGCTTATGTGTAATGTTCCCACTGCTGGGACACAGTCAGGCCTGCTTTCTGTGAGAGGGAGTGGGCTGTAATTTTCCACGCGGTTCTCGGATATGTCGGTTTCCTAACGATGTTTTCCTTCACCGTTTTGACAACAGTGGTGATGAAAAATTTCCTCAAAGCAAAGCGCCTGTCTGCGTCAGTACTTACGACCTACACTCTCTACAACAGGTCTGGCCGTTACCACTGGGCCACCACTGCTCCTATCGAATATTACACGACGGCAACTCTGTGCTCATGTTTTTAATTGAAATTATTCGGCCCTATGTGCCATAGGTCATTGTAACATGTTATAATGTTGGAAAAACTACCAATAGCTTCTTAAGAAAAATCGGAAATGGTTCAATGTTGGGTTTTAGGGCGAATTTCACCAAATAAACCGCAATCAATAGCTACCAGTGCCAGCATTGTTGTGGAACTCTTAAACCGTGTTGGTTTAGAAGTGCTGATCGCCTCCAGTTTCATTGGTGAAATTCGTCCGTAGGACGTTCAAGGCCATCTATATCGAAACGCCGATGCCTGGTGGAACAGACGAGTCCTGGAGTGAAGACCACGTATCGGCAAACGTAGTGTAGGGCGCCCCCCAGCTAGATAGACCGACAACCTTAAAAATGTGACTGGGACAGACTGGATGCGGAAGGCGGAGGATTGGATATTGTGGCGCAGCCTGGGAGAGGCCTAAGTCCAGCAGTGGACTGCGATAGGCTGAGTTGATAAACATACCTTAATAAACTGATACAGCGGCGTATCATCTTCCAGAAGCACCAGGTCTACAATGCAGTAGACGGCGTCAGGTTTCTTCAGACACAGATCGAAGTCGTCCAGATCTGACAGCACGGGCATTGAGTGGTAGTCCAATATCGACTCCGGTGGCTCATCTGATAAAACAAAATAGTAATAGGTTATTATTAAAAAAATCAACATTAAACGATTGTATGATCTGTTCCAGTTCTATCTAATCAAAATGTAAACAAATGGATAAGAAAACTTCACCGTAGATGTAGTAGGGCCACTTAGAAAGGGAGTGATTCGATATAATTATTTCAGTTGTAAAGCCCATAATTTTAAATCACCTTCAAAATGTTTTTCATTTGACAATTGAGGATTAATTTTATAACCTCAACGTGTCTCCATTTCTATAAATGGTTGTCCACTAGACAAAAACAAATAAAATTCCGTCAAGCATTTTTAATCCACATCATCTTCATCCGCATCCACTTCCGACTTCATCCACTGCTGAGCATGAGGAATCATAATCCAAATATTAAACAAAAATTCATACTAAAAGCTTTCAATATATAAATATCGAAGCTACATCGTATTTCAATGTAATAACTACATCGCAATCCAAGCAATCTTTTTAAAAGTATTTTTCAGTTTCATAAACCTAAAAATGTACTCGCCATTAGAAATCTTTATTGGAACCATTTCTGATAACTTAGGAAAAATGTCTTCAATATATTTTTCGATGTGTGTATTTGAAACTACGGTGCTTAGAAAATAATCCTACTGAATTTTGGTACTGGAAAAATAAGGCATGTATTTCGAACTGGTAATATTGGAACGAAAATATTTGACGCGGCTTGCGGTAAACTGGTAGAAATTATCAGGTAACAAAAAAGCGTTATTATTCGCTTCTCCATGCGACTTTCACTGCATCTCATGGTTTTCGAGGGCGCTAAAGCCATAAGCATAATCAGCTTATTATGTTCTCACTGCTGGGACACAGGCCTCCTCTCTGTGAGAGGGAGTGGGCCGTAATCCACCACGCGTGCCCAGTGCGGGTTGGTAGATGACACATGTCTTCGAATTTTTGGTTCTAAAACATGCCGGTTTCCTCACGATGTTTTCCTTTACCGTTTTGAGAGCAGTGGTGATTAAATTATTTACGCAAAGTAAAGCGCCTGGCTGGGTTCGAACCCACGACCATTCCACTCGTAAGTCCGGGCCACCGCTGCTAAAGCCATAGTGAGGTAAAAATGAAAATCCAAGACGGCGACCACTTTATGAAAGCTTCTAAAAACTTATACTAGATGGCTCTGTATTAAAGACGCGTATTAATGCATTTTTTGCTTTTGTTTTTAAAATCAAAATGTTGTTTGAATGCGTCAGATGTGTTCGTTTTAGGGTTCTGTACGTCCGTTGTATGTATGTCTGTTAGTTTGTCCGTCTGTCACAGCATTTTTGCTCCGAATCTAATGAACCGATTAAGTTAAAATGAATTTCTGTGACTCGAACAAGGACGTGTAATGTCACTTTTGGGAGACAAATCAGATTTTTTTTTTCCGTGTGACAAATCAAATGAGCTTACTGTGAGGGTCTCAAATATAAAAGAGAAAGTGAACATTCCAAAAAATGAAGGATCGGTAGTTTCGGAGATATGCCCCTTATCTCCGAAACTACAGAGCCTAAAATTTTGAAAAATATACCTACAGAAAATAGTTCATCTTCTAAATCTTTAATGATATTTAAAGATTAAAAAAAAATATAATAAGTCCATGGTCTTAAAATAACATGATCATCTCTCAATATTGTGCGTACAAACTTACATTTTCAGTTGGAATGTATGAGAGTATAATTATGTTTTTCAACTACAATGCTAGGTTTGTTCTTGGGATAAATTCATCCCAATTAACCTTCATTGTGCGTGGTCCGACACAAAATTAGCCAGTTTTTGGCTTTCAGAGTTACCGGGTTTCTTGATGATATTTTCCTCTACCGGTTTAAGAGCAACCTTTTAACATACTGGTTTTTATAAAAATATTTAATAATACTTATAAAGATGGCGGCTACATTATAAAAGGCATCGCTGAGTCGTGTCCAGTATAAAATTGAGAGCCGCAAGAGCAAACAAACAAGTTTAAACAAGGAAAATAAACTTCGAACTAAAATATCACAAATTACGTGGGAAAATCTTGTGAAATATTGTGTAATAACAGTGCATCGTTGACAAATTCTGGACTTTAAAATGTTTATAACACTAAGCATCCTTCTGCTGGTGGCAGGAGCTTACTGCGATGGTGACTTAGATGCAGTGATTGACCAGATCTTTGGACCAACGGCCACTCAAGACAAAGACAATACTCAAGCTGCTACAGGACCAGCAATCCCGACTAATACAGAAAATTCCGAAGGTAACCAGTCGTGCGCCCTACCTGATGGCCAGAAAGGAGAATGCGTTGGTTACTACCTCTGTAAGCCTGAGAACGATGGAGTAATAGATATTACTAAAAACACTGATAGTTCTTGCCCTAAGTACATTGACGTCTGTTGTCCAGCATCTAGGAAGATTCCTCATGAGTAGCTTTGTAAGCCTGATCTATCATACCCTAACCTGTACCGTCGCAACTTTTAAACCATTCCCTATAAAAACATGTACTTACTCATTTTATCACTACACCCGCACTTAAGTCAAGCTTTTCTGTGACTTAAGTAGTCCATTTTTACACAGAAAAGCGTGAATTAAGTGCGGGTTTAGGTCACACGAGCTATAAAATAGTATACGATACGTGTGCCTTAAGAAGTATATTAATGCACCGCTGTGCAATAGTGGACTACTTAAGTCGCACGTATCGTAATATACTATTACCACTGGTATATATATGTCCGATGGCCGATGGGGCCGAAAAGTTCTGGAGTGGCGACCGCGAACCGGAAGACGTTGCGTTGGAAGGCCTCCCTCTAGGTGGACCGATGACCTGGTGAAGGTTGCGGGAATCCGCTGGATGCGAGTCGCACGGGACCGGTCAATGTGGCGACACTTGGGGGAGGCCTATGTCCAGCAGTGGACGTCTATCGGCTGAAATGATGATGATGATGATATATGTCTAACATTAAAATAAATGCATAATCTAATAAAACTGATGTTTTAAAAAAACGGAACGCAGGTTGCCCCTCATGCTCATAATGATTCTTTAGTACTGCAGGTACTCGTTTTTTCTAATAAGATTTATGAATAAACATTACAGTAACAATACCTATTACGATGGCGGCTGTATTATAAAAGGAATCATTGAGTTGTGTCCAGTATAAATTCGAGAGCCGCAAGAGCAAACAAACAAGGAAAATAAACTTCGAAGTAAAATATAACAATTTTTCTGTGAACATCTTCTGTTAATTTTGCGAGATATCGTGTAATAACAGTGCAACGTAGACAAATCTTATGAAGAGCAACTTCATACCTAGAAATGTATTGTCGGATATCCGATATAATTTCTCGAGACGAAGTCGATAAAATATTGCCCAAACCTGCTCCATCCTAATCAGAACCACTGTCGAAACTTCTAAAGGAACCATTATAGAAATATATCGTCGCTTAATTTTACTGTACTATATTAACCTTAATATATAAAAAAGTAATGATAATAATTCTGCCGTCCTTTAACTAGAAAGCCGTTAACCCTCAAATGGTCAATTTTTACTTTTTAATAGAAAGTGAGAAAGTTCAAAATTGTCTATCTTTCTGTCTAAGAAACATGTTTACAATATAAATAGTTCCAAAGATATGAAAATTTTGTAGGCCGTTAAGTAACACAATTTATGATGATTGCATCACTTGAAAGCGTCTAACCCACACTTCTTCGCTTAATATAATTATAAACAGATTATCAGAAAGAAATATTAATTGATGTGTCCAACAATCGTTTACCTAAGTATCATAGTTATAAAGAAACAAAGATTCCCGCGTTTTTTGGCTATATCTCCGAAACTACTTGGCTAATGGCCTTCTAGTTATAGGACGACAGAATTATAAGGTCAACAAGTAACGAACACAATATCAACATAGCTGATCCGAATCCAGTTCGCATCGAGAGCCAACCGTCGCGCCATATGAATTTGTACCAGGAAAATACGTTTATAAATACAAAAAAACCGGCTCCTAGAGAATATACTTTGATTGTTTTGTGATTTGGATCGTATGCTGCACTGGTTGACGTCATCACCTCAACGCCGGCTGCCGCTGAAAACTAGTGCTGGGGCTCTCTCGTGTAGGGTCTTAGCATTATGCTGAGCGATGGCCGTTTTGCGTGGATGTGACGCATATTTACCCCCAACTTGTCATATTTTTTTGTGTTCTTTTTTATGCGTCATGTTTGCCGCAAATAAATGTATTTTCTTTCTTTTCTTTACTGGTACTGCAATGTTTATATTTAAATACACTTCCTGTATGTTGAAATGTTCAAAACACTACCATTCCTCCTGATGTTGGCAGTGGTACACTGCAATGGTAATCTAATTTATAATGCTTTGCCGAAGTCAATTGCCCAGCTACCCTTCCAAAAATCTTGTTCGGCACTACGGAAGTGGTTGTTGCAGGAATGTTTTTATTCATTTCACATGTTTTTTGTAAAATATCCCTGTATTTCTTTTTCTCTTTATCAGGCCTCAAAATACAGGCATAAGTAATTATTTAAGTTAAATGATAATAATTATGCTAAATGTATATATTTAATAATATTATGGTAAAAATGAAAGTGTGTAGTACGTATACAGGTATATAATAATTGGAATAATATCTAATTTAAAAAAAATAATGTATTGAAATAAACTTTAATTCACAAAGACAAAATGATGTAAATCGAAAATGTGTGTAAGAACTTCATTTAATTGCAAATTGATTTTGCATACCGTTAAAACGGTGAAACATGTGGCACTATGCAATGTTATGAACACCTTTGTAAACACCATGTTGCTGGCAAACAAATATTCTATTCTATTCTAGATGCAGCATTGCATGTAGAATAGAATAAAATATTCCAGGTCTTCAGACCAGCGGCCAATGAAGATCAGGACCAAAATACCGCTTCTACTGCACCGTCAACCAGTATAGATAATTCATTACTTGAGGCCATCTTCGGACCAAGACACAAAGAAAGTAAGGATAACACTGAGACTTCAACTGTCGTGCCATCAATCGAAATCATGTATGATTAGTTAGACGGAGTGTGGAAGGACGGAGTGTGGTTCCAGCCTAATGAAGACCAGGATCAAAATACAGCTTCTACTGCCGCACCAACCAGTATAGATTATTCATTACTTGAGGCGATCTTTGGACCAAGACTCAAAGAAAATCAGGATAACACTGAGACTTCAACTGTCGTGCCAACAATCGGAACCAAGGCTGAAGACTTAAATGCAGTGCTGTACCAGATCTTTGGACCAACAGCCACTCAAGACAAGGACAATGCTCAAGCTTTTACTGGGCTATCTCTCTCTCTGTAGTCGGTCCCTCATGTCTGAGGATCGTGGTCAGATTTGGAGTTGCATATTAAGCGGATGATCCGCCTCCACCGGTTTCTGTCCAGCGCATTTCTTACCACCGTCTAGAATTTAATCTGGGCCATCAATCAGGACTAATAGTGAAACGTCAGAAGGTCACGCGTCCTACCTGATGACCAGAAAGGAGAATGCGTCAGTTAGTACCTCTGTGAGCCCAAAAATGATGGAGTTATAGATATCACTAGAAGTGATTCTTGCCTTTCGTTCATTGACGTCTCTTTTTCAGCCTCTAAGAAGATTCCTCTTAACTAGCTTGGTAAACCTGATCTACCTTACCCTAACCTGTCCCGTCGCTTAAGTACCACTATAAAAAAATATGTTCTTGTTAATAATTCTTCTAGCACTGTAATATATGTCTAACATTAAAATAAATGTGTAATCTAATAAAAGTGATGTTTAAAAAATGCTTTTTTATTTTTTGTTTATTAATTTATTTTTTCCTACCACAAAAATCATATGGCAGAGCCCACATAATTGGCAAGCAGTGGCAATGGGCCAGCCATATTAGCCGCAAAAGTAATGACCGTTAAAGTTCAAGTCAATTAATTATGATAAACGAATCGGCATACAATTTGGTATAACCATATTTTCATGCTGTGCTCAGTATTTATGTATAAAAAACACATTTTAAACACGATAATAAACCAAATTTAAGAAAATTACTCAATCAATCTGCCTAGTTACTCCCAAACTATGTTGGAGTCAGTTTTCAGTCAAACCGGAAGCAGCTAAATACCAGTATTTTACTTGCGAGCGACTGCCGATCCGACCTCTATAACCCAGTAAACGATACCCTTGGTAAGACTGGTTGACCCGTAACGACTGTCAAAGGTCTACGAATGACTTACTGACGTACTTTCCAAGGCACGGAGGGGTCTCGATACGTCATGTTTTTAATTATAGGAATTGGGCTTCTCTACTTGGTCTAGACTAGAAACATGATCTACCTGAGCTGTGTACACTTCTAAAAAAACCTTGATGGAAAACGATTCATGCTTGATTTTGTGTCTAGTTTCTTAAAATACCGTTGAAGTAAATTGTAATTTTTATAATATTTTATCAAATTATGAAATTAAAATTTTAAAAACAATGCTTTTTACTTTGTTTTGGATTTCATGAAAGATTATGTGTCTAGAAAGGGGGTGACTGCTAATGAAAATGTATTAAAGAAAAAGACATGCTAAGCCGACCCCAAATAAATTAAAATAAGGACGGGAGGGTGCTCGGAATGTTAAATATTATGTAGAATTAGATATTGTGTTTTTATTTCTTTTTTCTTTTTGTGTTATTTATAACTTATGTATGCTGCACCGGTTGACGTCATCACGTCAACGCAGACTGTCGCTAAAACTGTTATTGGAAACTGTATAAGCCCGTGACTGTTATCTATTGTTATATGATATTTTGTATACAGAAGCGGTTGGTGTACCTTTATACATAAATAAATAAATAAAAACTAGTGCTAGGGCTCTGTCTCGCATAGGGTCGTAACATTATTGCTGAGCGATGGCCGTTTTGCGTGGATTGTAACATAATGTACATACTCACAGTTATCTACATTCCAAAAAATGTAGGATCGGTAGTTTCGGAGATATGCCCCTTATCTCCGAAACTACAGAGCCTAAGATTTTGAAAAATATACCCGCAGAAAATAGTTAAATCCTTAAAGATTAAAGAAAAAAGTATAATAAGTCAATGGTCTTAAAATAACATGATACATCTCTCAATATTGTGCGTACAAACTTACATTTTCAGTTGGAATGTATGAGAGTATAATTATATTTTTCAACAACAATGATAAGTTTGTTCTTGGGATAAATTCATCCCAACTAACCTTCATAGTGCGTGGTCCGACACAAAATTAGCCAGTTTGAGCGGGTTTCTTGATGATATTTTCCTCTACCGGTTTAAGAGCAACCTTTTAACCCTAGAATACTAATCCTATTTTAACACCGCTTATTATTAATGGTCGTAAGGGAGACAATTTTGTTTTGATTCGCACGAAATTACCCGTCCATTTTTCTTTCTATCGGGTAGAGTTGTCGACTCGCCCACAAATAAATTAACTTTATGCGAGTCACCTATAGAAAAAATAATATTATTTAAAAGTGACGATCCGCCCGTTTTGGGCGAGTAAATTCCTGCGAATCGAATAATAAGCCGATATCAGGCAAGCATTCTACCTTTTATCAATTGAAAACGTTTTTTCAGACAAGCTCTGACTAGTTATATGAATCTTAGTGTTGCAAAATTGTACGACTCAGTGTTACGGAAATCCTTGATAAAAAATCCTATTCCTACTAATATTATATACGTGAAAGTTTATATGGATGGATGGATGGATGTTTGTTACTCTTTCACCCAAAAACTCCTGAACGGATTTGGATGAAATTTGGCACAGAAATAGCTTATAACCAGGATTAACACATAGGATATATTATCCCTAATCAGGATTAACACATAGGATAAGACTTTTTATCCCGATATTCCCACGGGATTAACACTTGTGCGGGTGATATCGCGGGGCGCAGCTAGTATTACTATTAGTCTGAGACTGCTTATTTTTTTCTATTTTATCTGTTTTCTATAATATTCATGTATGTATGAAATATTAAATATATAATTATGTAGTAAATACATATGCAGTAGATATTCTAGTTAAAGAAATAACAAAAAGTGTTCTATAAAAGTTCAGTCAAAAATTAACCTTTAATACTATGCCCCTCAGGCGATGATCAGTACTCTAGGGTTAACATACTGGTTTTTATAAAAATATTTAATAATACTTATAAAGATGGCGGCTACATTATAAAAGGCATCGCTGAGTCGTGTCCAGTATAAAATTGAGAGCCGCAAGAGCAAACAAACAAGTTTAAACAAGGAAAATAAACTTCGAACTAAAATATCACAAATTACGTGGGAAAATCTTGTGAAATATTGTGTAATAACAGTGCATCGTTGACAAATTCTGGACTTTAAAATGTTTATAACACTAAGCATCCTTCTGCTGGTGGCAGGAGCTTACTGCGATGGTGACTTAGATGCAGTGATTGACCAGATCTTTGGACCAACGGCCACTCAAGACAAAGACAATACTCAAGCTGCTACAGGACCAGCAATCCCGACTAATACAGAAAATTCCGAAGGTAACCAACCAGTCGTGCGCCCTACCTGATGGCCAGAAAGGAGAATGCGTTGGTTACTACCTCTGTAAGCCTGAGAACGATGGAGTAATAGATATTACTAAAAACACTGATAGTTCTTGCCCTAAGTACATTGACGTCTGTTGTCCAGCATCTAGGAAGATTCCTCATGAGTAGCTTTGTAAGCCTGATCTATCATACCCTAACCTGTACCGTCGCAA
The DNA here is from genome assembly GCA_911387795.2 of Apamea monoglypha. Taxonomy (NCBI): domain Eukaryota; kingdom Metazoa; phylum Arthropoda; class Insecta; order Lepidoptera; family Noctuidae; genus Apamea; species Apamea monoglypha. The sequence continues at coordinate 13,445,899 of OU426938.1, forward strand.
CTTTTAAACCATTCCCTATAAAAACATGTACTTACTCATTTTATCACTACACCCGCACTTAAGTCAAGCTTTTCTGTGACTTAAGTAGTCCATTTTTACACAGAAAAGCGTGAATTAAGTGCGGGTTTAGGTCACACGAGCTATAAAATAGTATACGATACGTGTGCCTTAAGAAGTATATTAATGCACCGCTGTGCAATAGTGGACTACTTAAGTCGCACGTATCGTAATATACTATTACCACTGGTATATATATGTCTAACATTAAAATAAATGCATAATCTAATAAAACTGATGTTTTAAAAAAACGGAACGCAGGTTGCCCCTCATGCTCATAATGATTCTTTAGTACTGCAGGTACTCGTTTTTTCTAATAAGATTTATGAATAAACATTACAGTAACAATACCTATTACGATGGCGGCTGTATTATAAAAGGAATCATTGAGTTGTGTCCAGTATAAATTCGAGAGCCGCAAGAGCAAACAAACAAGGAAAATAAACTTCGAAGTAAAATATAACAATTTTTCTGTGAACATCTTCTGTTAATTTTGCGAGATATCGTGTAATAACAGTGCAACGTAGACAAATCTTATGAAGAGCAACTTCATACCTAGAAATGTATTGTCGGATATCCGATATAATTTCTCGAGACGAAGTCGATAAAATATTGCCCAAAACTGCTCGATCCTAATCAGAACCACTGTCGAAACTTCTAAAGGAACCATTATAGAAATATATCGTCGCTTAATTTTACTGTACTATATTAACCTTAATATATAAAAAAGTAATGATAATAATTCTGCCGTCCTTTAACTAGAAAGCCGTCAACCCTCAAATGGTCAATTTTTACTTTTTAATAGAAAGTGACAGAGTTCAAAATTGTCTATCTTTCTGTCTAAGAAACATGTTTACAATATAAATAGTTCCAAAGATATGAAAATTTTGTAGGCCGTTAAGTAAAACAATTTATGATGATTGTATCACTTGAAAGCGTCTAATCCACACTTCTTCGCTTAATATAATTATAAACAGATTATCAGAAAGAAATATTAATTGATGTGTCCAACAATCGTTTACCTAAGTATCATAGTTATAAAGAAACAAAGATTCCCGCGTTTTTTGGCTATATCTCCGAAACTACTTGGCTAATGGCCTTCTAGTTATAGGACGACAGAATTATAAGGTCAACAAGTAACGAACACAATATCAACATAGCTGATCCGAATCCAGTTCGCATCGAGAGCCAACCGTCGCGCCATATGAACTTGTACCAGGAAAATACGTTTATAAATACAAAAAACCGGCTCCTAGAGAATATACTTTGATTGTTTTGTGATTTGGATCGTATGCTGCACTGGTTGATGTCATCACCTCAACGCCGGCTGCCGCTGAAAACTAGTGCTGGGGCTCTCTCGTGTAGGGTCTTAGCATTATGCTGAGCGATGGCCGTTTTGCGTGGATGTGACGCATATTTACCCCCAACTTGTCATATTTTTTTGTGTTCTTTTTTATGCGTCATGTTTGCCGCAAATAAATGTATTTTCTTTCTTTTCTTTATTGGTACTGCAATGTTTATATTTAAATACACTTCCTGTATGTTGAAATGTTCAAAACACTACCATTCCTCCTGATGTTGGCAGTGGTACACTGCAATGGTAGTCTAATTTATAATGCTTTGCCGAAGTCAACTAGCCAGCCTAGCTACCCTTCCAAAAATTTTGTTCGGCACTACGGAAGTGGTTGTTGCAGGAATGTTTTTATTCATTTCACGTATTTTTTGTAAAATGTCCCTGTAATTTTTTTTCTCTTGATCAGGCATCAAAATGGTAGTTATTTAAGTTAAGTGATAATAATTATGTTTAATGTGTATATTTAATAATATTATGCATATATTGATATGAAAAATTGGTATATAATAATTGAAATAATATTTAAAGGTTAATGTAATGAAATAAACTTTAATTCACAAAGACAAAATAATGTAAATTGAAAATGTGTGTAAGAACATAATTTAATTGCAAATTGATTTTGCATACCGTTAAAACGGTGAAACATGTGGCACTATGCAATGTTATGAACACCTTTGTAACACCATGTTGCTGGCAAACAAATATTCTATTCTATTCTAGATGCAGCATTGCATGTAGAATAGAGTACAATATTCCAGGTCTTCAGACCAGCGGCCAATGAAGGTCAGGATCAAAATACCGCTTCTACTGCACCGTCAACCAGTATAGATAATTCATTACTTGAGGCCATCTTCGGACCAAGACACAAAGAAAATCAGGATAACACTGAGACTTCAACTGTCGTGCCATCAATCGAAACCATGTATGATTAGTTAGACCGAGTGTGGAAGGACGGAGTGTGGTTCCAGCCTAATGAAGACCAGGATCAAAATACAGCTTCTACTGCCGCACCAACCAGTATAGATTATTCATTATTTGAGGCGACCTTTGGACCAAGACTCAAAGAAAATCAGGATAACACTGAGACTTCAACTGTCGTGCCAACAATCGGAACCAAGGCTGAAGACTTAAATGCAGTGCTGTACCAGATCTTTGGACCAACAGCCACTCAAGACAAAGACAATGCTCAAGCTTTTACTGGGCCATCTCTCTCTCTGTAGTCGGTCCCTCATGTCTGAGGATCGTGGTCAGATTTGGAGTTGCATGTTAAGCGGATGATCCGCCTCCACCGGTTTCTGTCCAGCGCATTTCTTACCACCGTCTAGAATTTAATCTGGGCCATCAATCAGAACTAATAGTGAAACGTCAGAAGGTCACGCGTCCTACCTGATGGCCAGAAAGGAGAATGCGTCAGTTAGTACCTCTGTGAGCCCAAAAATGATGGAGTTATAGATATCACTAGAAGTGATTCTTGCCTTTCGTTCATTGACGTCTCTTGTTCAGCCTCTAAGAAGATTCCTCTTAACTAGCTTGGTAAACCTGATCTATCTTACCCTAACCTGTCCCGTCGCTTAAGTACCACTATAAAAAAATATGTTCTTGTTAATAATTCTTCTAGCACTGTAATATATGTCTAACATTAAAATAAATGTGTAATCTAATAAAAGTGATGTTTAAAAAATGCGTTTTTATTTTTTGTTTATTTATTTATTTTTTCCTTCCACAAAAATCATACGGCAGAGCCCACATAATTGGCAAGCAGTGGCAATGGGCCAGCCATATTAGCCGCAAAAGTAATGACCGTTAAAGTTCAAGTCAATTAATTATGATAAACGAATCGGCATACAATTTGGTATAACCATATTTTCTCACACACCATGCTGTGCTCAGTATTTATGTATAAAAAACACATTTTAAAAACGATAATAAACCAAATTTAAGAAAATTACTCTATCAATCTGCCTAGTTACTTCCAACCTATGTTGGAGTCAGTTTTCAGTCAAACCGGAAGCAGCTAAATACCAGTATTTTACTTGGAGCGACTGCCGATCCGACCTCTATAACCCAGTAAACGATACCCTTGGTAAGACTGGTTGACCCGTAACGACTGTCAAAGGTCTACGAATGACTTACTGACGTACTTTCCAAGGCACGGAGGGGTCTCGATACGTCATGTTTTTAATTATAGGAATTGGCCTTCTCTACTTGGTCTAGACTAGAAACATGATCTACCTGAGCTGTGTACACTTCTAAAAAAACCTTGATGGAAAACGATTCATGCTTGATTTTGTGTCTAATTTCTTAAAATACCGTTGAAGTAAATTGTAATTTTTATAATATTTTATAAAATTATGAAATTAAAATTGTAAAAACAATACATTTTACTTTGTTTTGGATTGTGTGAAAGATTATGTGTCTAGAAAGGGGGTGACTGCTAATGAAAATGTATTAAAGAAAAAGACATGCTAAGCCGACCCCAAATAAATTAAAATAAGGACGGGAGGGTGCTCGGAATGTTAAATATTATGTAGAATTAGATATTGTGTTTTTATTTCTTTTTTCTTTTTGTGTTATTTATAACTTATGTATGCTGCACCGGTTGACGTCATCACGTCAACGCAGACTGTCGCTAAAACTGTTATTGGAAACTGTATAAGCCCGTGACTGTTATCTATTGTTATATGATATTTTGTATACAGAAGCGGTTGGTGTACCTTTATACATAAATAAATAAATAAAAACTAGTGCTAGGGCTCTGTCTCGCATAGGGTCGTAACATTATTGCTGAGCGATGGCCGTTTTGCGTGGATTGTAACATAATGTACATACTCACAGTTATCTACATTCATTCCTCCAGGTCAGACAAGCATTTCGTTACCGTTAGGCGCTGATCTGACTATTCCTCACGACACCAGGTCACGTTTAATCCATAATCAGTACACAGATAGTCATCAAACTTTAACATAACACTACGACGATTTAGTGACATCCAAGGGCTGGAAATTTCGCCCACACTGATTGATATCATTTTTCCTATAAACACTATACTTTTAATACGAAATAACTATAGATTTAATTGTATTTTATTAATATATTTTATTATGACAGTTCTGACAACGACGTTTAATACGTCGCCATGAGAAGTTTGCTTTAAAATTCTTATCAGCCTGTAACTTTTAGCTGAAAATATATTCATCCTCCTGCAAATCAATACTGGCCATCAGCATATTTCAAATTCATGTTTATTTCTACATGTTGCTATTCTACGAGTTTACCTTATGCAAGCAATGCAAGGATCAGTTCGAGTTGGAGTTCGAGTTTCGCCTCTAAAGCGAACCCTTAAAATAGAGCTGGTACTCCGGATTCACCTATCCAGGGAACTCTTGGCGTGTCCCTCTCTGACTCCGGTACCTGACGGACTAGCGCTACACCTCCGTCCTCCGTCCTCCGTACCAGTCGGACCGCTGGCGTGCCTCGCCGGAACCTCCTGAAACTGCTGGGCCGCGCCTCAAACGAGGGCCGCCTCTCCTGGCGGGCTGACCGCGTCCCTGCCGTGCCTGCTCTCTCGTGCTGCCGTGCCTGCTCTCTCGTGCTGCCGTGCCTGCTCTCTCGTGCTGCCGTGCCTGCTCTCTCGTACTGCCGTGCCTGCTCTCTCCTGCTGCCGTGTCTGCTCTCTCGTGCTGCCGTGCCTGCTGTCTCGTGCGGCCGTGCTGCGACCTACTTCTGTCGCGTGGGCCCCCTACGGGTATCCTCCGTGCCGCACACGCACCAGCACCTGACCACGCCTGCACCTGCACCTGTCACCGGCCACCTGCCTCGCGTCGCGTCTGCCTCTTCAGCCTCCTCAACCCACCTATCACTCACCTTCATCCTTCCTCACCTACACACTACACACCACTGTCATTTCATCTCCATCCTTATCTTATGAATAAATCTTTAATTGATTTTACTTCCCTTTCTTTAATTTCTTCATTTAGACTTAGTTTCTTGTCGCTACACGAGAGGATGTGACGCATATTTTCCTCCTACTTGTTCTTTTTGTGTTTGTGTTCTTTCTCTACGTTATGTTTAACGCAAATAAACATATTTTGTTGCTTTTATTTCTATGATGATGCCATAAAGGAAAATATATGTATTAAAAATGTACTGTAATGTAATCACACTAAGAGTGGATGGCAAACAATTTGAACATGTATTATGAATTAATGTCAAATAAAGTATTACTACTGTCAAATGTTGTTTTTTTATCAAACCCCAATGGTCAGTTGCAATTGAATGTAAAAAAAATGTTCCAATATTGCAAATTTTGTTATTTAGTCAAATATCTCTTTTCTACATTAATAGCAATAATTCTCTATTGACATTAGATAAAATAATGAATAATACCATTACACAATGTACTTGAAACTGACATTATTTTAAAATTATTGGCCACTCATGTTTTCATACATTTTTTTTATACCCAAGACGCTTAAACTTTGTCAAAAAAAAAAAAAATTTGCAAATTTTTCACTGATAAATTAATTAAAGTCCTTTCTTTTAATTGCAATAGCTAGTGATACCATTTACTGCCTATCTATCGGCAAAGTTAACGTGTAATAATAGAACAACAAAAACAAAACAGCAGTCTTTAAAAAAAAAAGCTTATCATAGGTACAGACGCCAGCACATCGAGCTCCTACAATCTGTCAAAGGGAATTGCTCAGTTTGTTAGGGCAATTTGGCTTAACGTGAACATTAAGTATAATATTTAATGACTACGGTTTTTAATAGTTTATGCCTAAAAGAAATGAATTATAGTAATAAGGTTACGGGAAAGTGTAAAAATGGTTCATATTTAGCATGTCTTATGCTAAAACTTGTCGCTGAAAAAGTTACAATTATGAGTATTTATTTTCCAAAATAAATCATTTGCCTTTATAATAATGATATTCTCTTACTTTGAATGCAGTAGTTACTATATCCTGAGGTCATTTATGGAAAAAATAAAACTAATATTTTTTGTTTTCAACATTCACAATACACGGAGGCAAAGCGAATGTTTTCGTTGTCTAGATTTGTCATTATTGACCGTTAGTGTTGCCAGGTAATAAAAAAAAATCGATTTGACAACAATTGAACTAATATTATAATCGGATGTAAAATGATTTGATGGCCAAAAACGATGAGTGTTTAGTTTGTTTTTAATGTAATTAAAGGAAACTAAATATAAACCTTTTGAAAAATCACTTAATTACAGATTTTCAAGAAAATACATACTTTTTACTCAGATTTAGAAATCGATTATTTTCTTTAATAAAAGATTGAAATCACAATTGTTATTAATGTGGCAACACAGAATCAGCCTCCAACCATAAAATGGCGACGCTTTTTGAACTCAATCAGCTTAAATACTTATTAAACGACTTGTTTTTACATTTACTTTCCTGCAACGAGAATCAAAAAAATATTCATTTTAGTTTTAATTATATTTTTTCGTAAAAATACTTTTTACAGAACAACTTGTCCACGTTAAGCCAAGAATGAGCAATTCCCTTTCTTTAATAGATTTTCAACTTTGTCGCTGAAGCATTAGGTCCAAGGATGATTGGGAAAATTTGACAGTTTCGGGTAACTTGATGTGCTGGCGTCTGTACAATGTACTTAAGATATATTTTTCTGAACGGCCATAAGTTCTGCTATAATCCATTTCAAGGTTATCCATTAATTACCGCATATCCTGTTTAATATATGTATATATTTAGACTAGTATAATATACTTTATGTATATATTTATTATTGTATTATGTAAATGGTACACCACAGACTACCTACAGTATTTGTCTCTCCTTCCCCTTTCAAATTCATCCAAAGGTTGTCTTTAAAAGATCGCTCTTAGCGATAAGACCAACTATTGTGTCACCTTTTGTAAAATGTGCTTTTTTTTGGTCTAATTCATATGGTGTACACAATAAAGAGTAATTCTATTATATAATGCAGCTTAATGTACTTCACGAGATCAAGTGGTGTTTATCTCCAAGATAGATACGGCTAGGACCGATGGCCGTTGACGCTGAGGAGTTCTTGGTATCCAAACTACGAAGCGTTACCGTGTATGGTGGAATGCTCCTTAGGGATGACAGATCAATGAGCACACAGGTAGCCGAGCCAGTTTTTGGTAAACTTAACATACCTGGTTTTGGTAAATCTGAATTACCTACTGACAAAAACTGATGTTATAAAGGTTTCGTTTTTTTATCGGAACCTTAATTCTCCATAACATCACGACTGTAATACCCGAAGCGACCTTCAGTACATTTCACCATGTAATAGGGGGCAAGCCTATTGCCATCAACCGGTCACAAGTCCAGACTTCGGGTTGTTACTGAGAATTTCAAATGGAAAAACCCACCGCGATTGCCACCACTACCAAACAAGTCAGTCAAGCCATGTATAAATTATAGTTTCTGTCCGCGACTTCGTCTGCGTGGAATTTTTGGTTCCTCCGACCCGATCCGTCGCAACGCGTCGCTTGTCCGCGCTATTACTTCGTTTCCGCATAACGTTCTTTCTTCTTTCGGACTTTTTTTCTTTCTGCTCGGCTCCGAAGAGTCGTAACGTGATGTTAAATAGCCACAGATCGCGTTCAAACAAACTCTTCAGTCTTATTATTATTGTTACCTCAACTTGAGATAGTTAGAAACAATCGTAAACCAGAATTACGAAGAGGTTCTGAAGGAACGAAGTATTTAAAACAACCAAACCAATCAATTTACATCACCCGATGACAATACCGACAATGTCATTAAACCGCATAAAGTATGAACACCTCGAGTCAAAAAAAATACGTATTTGTACAATGCCATCTATGGGTAAATGGATAAAACGTCTGCACAAAGCATGTGTAGTTGTATTCGTGAATGTATAGCGGCATTTTGCGTTTTAGTAATTTTATGTTATCTCCGAAACTATATGACCAATTGACATATTCTAAAGGGCAAATCATATCTCTATAATGTCCTTGTGATTATAAAATAATTTATTTTGATAAGGATTCATAATTAAAAATTATATTTTCATCCAAACGTAAGCATGTGAGAAAATACTTTTTTAAAACATAAAAGTGATATTAAAAGATAAAATATAAAAGATAGAAAAATGGTGTTGCGGACTTTTTTGTATAACTATTTGAGGCGGACCACATACCTGACGCAGGTCCTCACCGGACACGGAAGCTTCGGGAGGTTCCTGCACATCATCAGGCGGGAGGAAACGCCCGGGTGTCACCATTGCCAGGATCGCCCAGAGGACACGGTGGAGCACACGGTGGAGGTCTGCCCCGCTTGGGCGGAGCACCGCCGTGTCCTCGTGGAGGCGATCGGCAGCGGCGGCGGCCTCTCGCGCCCGGCCCTGGTGCAAGCCATGGTCCGGAGCGAGAGGGAGTGGGAGGCAGTCGCCTCCTTCTGCGAAGCAGTCATGCTAGCGAAGGAGGTGGCGGGACGGATGAGGGAGAGAGCCTCCCGTCCCAGCCGCCGCGGGAGACGCCCCGGGCGTCGGGAGTCCATTGGAGACTACCGGCCACCGTAGGCGCGGGCCTGCGGGCGGAGAGCAATGGGTAGCTCACCACCCGATCAGGACCAGGCCCGTGCCGGACGGCGCGTAAGTGTTCCACGCGCGCCTCAAAGAGATGTCAGCATAATTCGAGGGGCCCCTTAGGGCCGAAGCCTGCCGGGGCAGCGGGATTGTCCGGAAGGGTTACCGCTACCCCGGAACATAAAGGGCGAAGGAAGGAACATGGGTGGGTTTTAGTCAGTAAGAGTCTGACACTCCCTTCCGCTCCACCCAGAGCGGGAGGAGTCATTTGATGATTTCCCATCCCAAAAAAAAAAAAAAAAAAAGGCGGACCACATTGCGATACATTGTTTTTAGCTATATACAACTGTTGAGGCAGCGCATGCAAATAATTATGTTTTAAGAGGTATTTCTTACCGACTTGCCAGACAAAAGTTGTGATAGCTCAGCTAAAATGCATGATGTAAACATAATTTATAGCCTATATAGCACTCACACATGATATAGCTTTTTACCAGTGAAAACCTTTTTAGAATTGGATCATTAACTCCGGAGATTACCCCCTACATACAAACAAATAAACAAACAAATTTTACCTCTTTATAATATTAGTATAAAAGTATTTAAAAATAAAGAATGCTAGTAATATACGGTCTATATATGTATAAACTACATAAATATAAACTGGATGCCACTCAGCGATGTGGTATCGCCGAGTGGCATCCAGTTTGTGTTGAAACTTGACCTACGCACGTCGCGACAAACGAACTGGTCTAACAAGGATAATTCGTTCAAAAAATACAAAATAACCAACTAGTAGAGAACATTTTGTGGTTGTTTTAGTGAAATATTGTAATATAAAAGTGCAACAATGCGTTAATAATATGTTGAAAATACTACCCATACTCCTGCTGGGTGGTTTAGTACATTGCCAGAGCAATGAAGACCTTATTGCAAGTGTGGCCCAGATGTACGGCCCGAAACAACCGGCTGCTACAAATCGTGGTGGGCAAACTCAAAGACGGAACCCAATCGTGCCTCCAATCCAAACTGCATCAACTTGGGACGAAGTTCCACCTAATCGTCCTCTTCAACCTCTATCTAAGCCTGGTCAGCGTGAGGGATGCGGCTGGGCCAACCCCAACGGTGTCGGTTTACTAAACCCAGGCACTAATAACGAATTTGTGAAATTCGGTGAGATTCCTTGGATGGTAGCTATACTCAAAATTGAACCATTAAATGGTGATCCAAGCAACAACAGACTCATGATATACGTTGGAGGGGGTTCCCTAATCCATCCAAGCGTGGTTTTAACTGTAGCGCACTATGTCGTCGATGGCAAACCTTCAAAGGTTAGGGCAGGAGAATGGGACACACAGACGACCAAAGAGATCTACCCGTACCAAGAAAGGGACGTAACTTCAGTAGAGACCCATAAAGATTTTATTGAAAAAAACTCCTTCTACGATATCGCGGTCCTCTTTCTAGATAAACCAATGGAATTAGCTCCTAACGTAGGTGTGGCCTGTTTACCACCCGCTCGTATGCCTCAAAGAGAGAACACCCGGTGTATAGCTACAGGTTGGGGTAAGGACAAATTCATCGAAGGACGGTACCAAGTTTTACTGAAGAAGGTTGAATTGCCTGTAGTAGGACGCGATGACTGTCAGGCAGCTCTTCGGAGAACCCGTCTTGGAAAACACTTCGAACTGCATTCTTCTTTCATGTGTGCTGGAGGGGAACTGGACAAGGATACGTGTACAGGAGATGGTGGTGCACCGTTATCTTGTCCCATTGACTACGAACAGGACCGGTATGTTCAAAGCGGTATCGTTGCTTGGGGCATTGGCTGTGGGGATGATGGCACTCCTGGCGTATACGTTGATGTGTCTTTTCTAAGAGATTGGATCGATGACAAGGTTGCTGGTAAAGGTTATGACCCTAGGTCTTATAGTTACTGAGTGATGTGTTTAAGAAGACTGTGGTTTAAAAAGTTGTGATGAGCCTTAGTCGTTAAGAATTTTTGGTTGAACTCTTTGCTAAATGTTAAAATAATGTAAAGCTTTTTCTAGCAATGGATTAAAATCAATTAATCAATGCATATTATTTTTATTCATTGTATTTTATAAGGTTAGTGATTCACCTTTAAAAGGTTAAATAAAAATTAAACAACTTCTAATAATATGAACTGGAAACGCATTATGATGCAAACATGTGACATTCAGAATGTAAATAATTTTAATTTTGTATTTTCCTTGTACAGTCAGTGGTAACACTTGCACCTTGAGCTGGTGTAGCGTAGTACGAAGTTTCAACAGAATAAGAGACCAGCTTATATTGTTTTTGTTAGCACTGATGTGTGGCGTACTGTACCTATGTTTCCAACATTCAAAACTCATTAGCTAATTATACGGTATCTAGGACGATAAATAACATGTATCTCAAATAAAAAAATATATTTTAAACGTGTTTTTATTGCCTATTTGTTCTTCTCATGGAAAAACCCGGATAACACTGCTCGATCTGGAAATAGAACTCAAGACTGAACACGCGATACAGCCGCGATTCAGCATCGATACAGACGCGATGGAGAATTCGTAAGTTGTAATGACTACTAAATGTGAATGCATGAGGATGCGCAATATGGACTCGGTCAAGTCAACATTGATAGTCGCGCGTTAGTAGCGATGCCGAATCAATGCAGTCGGACGTTTGAATCGATTCAGAAGAGATGCTGAATCGATATATGCGATTTATAGCCACTGAATCGCTTATATCGCGCGTTGCAAATGAGATAAACAGCCGAAACGAGCGATACAGACGCGCGTGAACGAAACGCGCTACTGAATCGCTGCAATAAAAGACGCCGTGGGCGACCGCCCTTAGCTCGAATTGTGCCGACCCGACCCAGACATGATTCACCGAAGTTAGATGCCGATAGACACAAGCCGAATGGACGCCGATTAGGGTAAGCATCGGCTTAGGAATGATTTTGTCAATCATCAAACACTGAAAAAATCGAATGTGTGAGCACCCCTGACTAAATTACCTACATACTCGTAGTAACACTTTTAATTTCCAAACTAAAGAATTTATTTCGTAGTCGAGGCCCTTCCAAGTATAGCCTGCTTAGAAGTGTTACCAGCATAAATATGTATCATTACTTATTTATGACAACATTAAGCCGATTATTTCAGAACTGTTGACATTGTAAAATATATTTTTTTAATGTAAAGAATGGGATCATGACGAATTTTTTATTCTATTTAATGTCGTATGCCCTGAGGCAAGTATTGTTACGAAATTGTTATAGTAAATATTGAAGAAATAATTTTAGTAGGTAAGTAAATATTGTAAAATATAAGACAAGGTTGAAATTAGTAGTCATGGTTGGTCATAAGTACACATTGACATGTTTGTGATAACTTATCGTAATATTCTTAAGCGGACAGAACTAAGAATAATGAATCGGTGATTGAATGCAAGCCTATTATGTATAAATATCACCGTTAAAACTTAAGTATGAATGAAGGTGGTAGGTGTTAGGTATATATATGTAGCTAAATCTCAAATAACTGGTAATTACGTTAGATGGTCCATTTCTAAAAATAGACTTAAACAGGTATTTTCGTAACGAGCGTCTAGTTTGCAAGTATAAATATGTACCTAAATGTATTCATATACTTAGGAAGGTAAGCTTTAGCTTAGTAATTAATATACCTGCAGCTGTGCGATTCTGTAACGATCTCACCGTGAAAACTTAGGCGAAGTGAGCGTGGAGTGAGCTGTCATTCCAAATAATGCTAGGGATTGACACTACTGACAACTCACATCAAGCTCACTTGAGTTTTCACGGTGAGATTTTTATAGAATCGACCGGCTGGTATATATCTAGGTAATGTTATGCATACAACCAGTGTTTTCAAGGGCGATACCCCTTGAAAACACTGTTACCCAGTAACTGGGTTGTGGAGGTCGGATACATGTAAAATACTTTTATTCAACTGCATTTGGTTAGATTGGAAGCTGACCCCAACATAGTTGGTCTGTAGTTATTGCCCGCTATACACAGCTGTTTTTGTAATCCATAATATTGTTTTCATATCATCATCATAAAATGAACGAAGTATCCTGCGTTCGCAATTTAGTTTCCAAACATGTAAACAAATATTTTGTTTTTGGAAAAATAACTTTAACACTCACGAATAAAGTTCAGTTTGCGCAAAAACTTCAAACATTTTATGAACTGTTTCAATTGAATAAAGTTGATATTTGTTTACGTGGAAATAACATCAATTGGACATGAGGATTTCGGTATGGAATAGCAGAGGCCTATGACCAGCAGTTCACTGCTGAACATAGGCCTCTTCCAGGCTGCGCCTCAACTCCCTGTCCTCCGCCTCTCGCACCCAGTCTGTACCAGCCACTTTCTTAAAGTTGTCGGTCCATCTAGCTGGGGGTCCCACACTACGTTTGCCGATACGCGGTCTCCACTCCAGGATCCATCTGCTTCGCCGGCCATCGGTTCTTCGATAAACATGGCCAGTCCACTGCCACTTCAGTTTGGTGACTCTGCAAGCTATGTCGGTAACTCAGGTTCTTTTCCAGATAATTATCTTTTTGTGATGAGTCAGGCGGATCATATTATCACAACGTCTGTTTAAACTTCAATACCTTTTTAATCTGAAGACATTATTAAGTCAGAACACAGACAATTTCTTACTTGAACATAATACACACAGATTCCATGCATTTTAAGCACATCATGAGAATTACATTACACGATTATGCAAATACCAATTCCATTTTCGGATCTGCATTTATATAAACGAATGGCTTATCACGGGGTCGTGGTTAAATAGTATGAGCCGCACGGGTCAATCAAAGGTTAAGTTACGCTAGCCGCGGTCGGTTTGTGGATTGGTGACTATCCAATAGTATTGAGACCCCTCCGTGTCTCGGAAAGCACGTCCCTTGGTCCTAGCTTTCATTCGTAGACCTTTGACAGTCGTTAGGCATAGTCAGAAGTTTGAAGGTCTGACAAACAGTATTACCCAGTAGTAAATGGATCCAACTGGTCCAACTCCACAACCCAGTAGGGCTGTGGAGGTCACCAGGCAAGAGGTATTATCCAGTGACTGGGTTGTGGAGATCAGATAGGCAGTCGCTCCATTTAAAAATGTCAACTTTTTATATGCTTGAGTACGAGGCTTTTGACTACGTTGTATGTGTATATTTCATGTCTTTTTAGGGTTCCGTACTCCGTACCAAAAACGGAACCCTTACAGGATCACTTCGTTGTCCGTCTGTCTGTCCGTCCGTCTGTCAAGACGCTCTCACGCGTTTCTCAGAAACGCTTGGAGGAATTAAGTTGAAATTAATATCAAATACTCAGGTCTGTGATCCCTTGCAGCAGTGAAAAAAATGAAACTCCTAAGTCGACGCGATCAAAAGGTACGGCCTTTTATGCTCCATTTTTGCCGCATATTTTGACACTCGCAAGGGAATCAAAACCTATAAACTTACTACTTCTACTACTTCTTACTACTTCCCGTTGACCTAGAATCATGAAATTTGGCATAAAGCAATGTCATGTAGCACAAGTAAAGGAAAAAATCCGACAATCGTAAATTAGTAGTTGCATCAAAAAAAAAAAAAAAAATACTTTTGCGATTACAAACTTATTTGTAGTTGGTAAACTAACCACGACCTATGTCGATGTATGGGGACAACAGTTTTCCAACGGCAAAGTTAAGTTTGTCCCTCAATCCGTTTATCTTTTCGTTAAAGCAACGTTCGGTACTTTCTTAGTTTATGAACTTTAGTAATTTATATAAGTACATAGGTACATAGATTGTATAAGAGGACAAAGAGACTTCTCTGTTCCGTGGATTGTCTCTAAATCTATGTAATATAATAATTTATAATCTTACTGATAAAAAACCGACATCAACCAAACTACTGAACCGATTTTGATGAAATTTTAAATGGACCAATTTAAGTTTGTACAGAACCCATGGTGCGCGAGCCCGACTCGCACTTGGCCAGATTTTTTTATTTGTAAAGTGCGTTTTGTTTGTGCAGAATAAACAAATTTTCTTTCTTTTCCTTAAAATACCCGAAAAGCCGATCTCAACATGGTTTGAAAAAGGCTAGGCAGATGAGGATGTATTACCTTTATTTACTGCCGCTATAAGAGGGGACCAAAGAAACAATGGATGGACAGTGTGAAATATAATAAATGGAAAGGAAGAGAGTGACTCCTGAGATGACCACTATTGGAGACTGGTAAAGGCTAAGCAGCAAGATTTGAATGACTTATACAAACATACATAAACTCAACCTTCATCCCATAGGGGTAGGCAGAAACTGCAAACCGCCACCTGTTACGATACTTACATACTTCTTTTGCCTTGTTTACGTTCATACACCTGAAGGCCAATTCTCGTAATTTAACACGTTCAAAATCTAGTCGCAGTCTCATTTCAGTGACAACCAAATGTCAAAAAATTGTCAAAATGTAGGGAAATTAGAGGTATTTTTGACAGATTGAGACTGAGATCAGATTGTGAACGTTCTTAAAATTACGAGAATTCCCCTCCGGTCATATACGCCAGGAAACGCCACGCAAGAATAATACTTACGTATTTACTTGCAATTTCCTTTAATTATTACTCTAGTGTTTTAATTATAATCATTATACCCAAGTGCTACAATATCCGTTAATTAGCGCCGACTTTCTTGAAAATAAGCATTAAAGGTACGCAACATTTTTAGTGGCTACATAATTTTGCCTTGTTTTGTAACGTTTATGATGAGTGAACTATTCATGGTTTGGCAGCTCTCTGGATACGGGAATAAATAATACACGTAGCGACGTACAGCGAGCAGCGGTGGCCCAGTGGTCATGGTCGCGACTTACAAGTTGTAGGTCGTAGGATCGAACCCAGAAATTATATCATCACCACTGCTCTCAAAACGGTGAAGGAAAACATCGTGAGGAAACCGGCATGTCCTAGAACCAAAAATTCGAAGACATGTGACATCTACAAACCCGCACTGGGCCCGCATGGTAGATTATAGTCCACTCCCTATCGAAGAGAGGAGGCCTGTGTCCCAGCAGTGGGAACATAATAGGCTGATTATGAACAAATACTACGAAACAATTTTACAACTGGAATATAAAAAAAAACTACGACAAAATCGGGTCACTTGCCTACTAAAGTCTATAAAGAAGAAAATATGATGTAACCAGCCAGTGACAATGACATTGCCAAAAAAAGAAATGTCAAACGCGCCAGCGTATTGCAAAGCACATTGATCAACATTATTTTGGTCTGTTGCACGAAACATGCAATAGGTCTGGCTGGGTCCAGATAGTCATCGCATTCATTCAATTGTCAATGTTTACAAATTTTACCTATTGTGGTATAGTAATTTTATTTTAGGTGCATCGCCGTCACATATTTTTATGTAATTAATGTATGCAAAA
This sequence comes from Apamea monoglypha, assembly GCA_911387795.2. Lineage (NCBI taxonomy): Eukaryota > Metazoa > Arthropoda > Insecta > Lepidoptera > Noctuidae > Apamea > Apamea monoglypha. The sequence continues at coordinate 13,462,353 of OU426938.1, forward strand.
TATTGGAAAACATTTTAAAAGAGTAACGGTTGACTTTCTTGCCCATTCTTATCCATACGAAAACTACCATTTGGAAGGGGCGACTCGATTCAATTCAATTTTCTGTATTTTTTGACGTTGAAAAGTGCCTTTTGTGCCTATTTGAAATAAATGATTTGACTTTGAATGAGAGTATGCTTAGATGTAGTAATGTTGAGGGGACGAGTGAAAGTCGACTAACAAAAGGTATTTACAGGGCAGATGTGAGTGGAAACGCTGGCGGGGATGCTCTAGAAGGACATAATATGGTGATCTTATTTGTGATGTTCTGCAGAAAAATCAGGTGTACTCGCAAATGCATCTAGATGTGTGAACGTAAATGGAGCAAAAGGAGTATGTAAGGACCGTAGCTCTGTAGGTAGTTACTGCCTACACACATGGGAAGAAAGAGTGAGTTTGTATATGTATTTATGTCTACGATCTTTGTTCCATAATCTGTGGCCAAAAAACATAATTATTACGCATTGGGTATTTAATTGTAGCTACACTGATACAGCAGGTGTTATAAAAGAAAAATTGTAGACAATCAATCTTATCTATTTATTTATTTATATGTACATATATACTTTTTTGTACACCAGAAGATACATAACAAAAAATACTACAAAACATACAATGGGTGGCCTTATCGCTTTCTGCGATCTTTTATTATTTATTTTCTTTATTTTCGAAGGGTTACAGACTAATAACATTATAATAACAGTAATATATAACTAAATTGCTAATTACAAGCCTCCACAGATAAATATAAAAAATATTACTCCTACATCGTCCAAGGGCTAACTCCTCCAACCCCAGATAATTCTATCGGAGGAACAATCTAGAATTTTTGACAGTTCTTCCGTACATAAACTGTCAAACGTCAATTCAATCCTCAAACAAAAGTTATCAAGATTGAAAAATCAGCCCCAAGTCACATTAATTATTCTCGCAAAGTTTGTTTTTCTTGTTTGTTCAAATTCAAATCTTTTTCATTTTCAATATTTTTCTATCTTTTTTATCTTATCAGCCACAGTAGTAGATATTTTGTAATGTATTTTTTATTTTGTTAACAGCCAAAATAATACGATATTATTTTATCTTATTAATTGTTTGTTTCAAAAGCAAAAATGGACAGGCTTCTTTTAGGCACGCCCGTTCCATCATACACCTCATCCATCGCTTTCCATCAGACGTGACCGAGGTCAAGAGCAGGCCCATTCAGCAATAAAAAATATATAATGGTAAACCAGCTAATTTTAGCTGACATAGTAATTTCCCCACATTGATTCATCTTAGGAACACCTTGATATACATTATCGTATTAACACATTCTCTTCATACTCGTAGCATTTAATGCTAGGCGTTGCCAATAAAAAAAGTACTGACAATTGCTGGTCACACGTTATACGGAATGGTCACAATTAAATTGGTCACAATGGGCCACATTGCTATTATTAAATCGAACAAAATATAACAATGGAAATAAGAACACATTGGTTGAAAATATCGATACCTAAGTCACAGACGAAGCCGCCGCATATACAGCTGATGTTGTCAAATAAATAATGGGTCACTCGCAATTGCAAAAAAGAAAAACTGAAAAAGAAATATAAAGATCCCAGAATATGTAAAAATATGACCCTATTTCGGCTGGAATTATGATAATGATAATTATGTGACCCTTTCATAGATACAGGAATACATCGATGTCACTATAGAAATTCTAAAAAAAAGGAATGGGTAGGTACTTCGAAATTCGGCTTTTGAAAAATAAATAGGTTCCCAATATACAGTGGCGCTGATTCCCTTGTTCACAAACTAAACTGTGCATCTTTTTCTTTCTATTTCATTAAGAAAACGACAGAAGATACAATATTAGTTTAGTCCTGTCAAATTAAGATGCTCCATAGACAGATTAGATGTGATTAAAAACGTGGCTACTAAAAATACGTCAATTTACGTCAGGCGCTGACTAATTTGACAGGACTAAACTAATATTTATCTTCTTCTTTTCTAAATTAAATAGAAAGAAAAAGATGCATTGAACTTAAATTTAGTTTAGTTTGTGAACAAAGGAACCGGCGCCAGTGTATAAATTTATATCTATGTCCACCTATTTCCTGGCAAAATCACAATAAAACTCCGGTTTAAATTCATTGGCACTATAGCCATTGCCAAAAATGTTTTTAAAACAAAAAACAATCAGAAAGAAATATCGTAATTACTATCAAGGAATATATTATTAAAACATTGTATAAATAATCAAGAAAAAAATTACTTCATTTCCAGATCTTTTTTTAAATAAAATGGCTTTCATTGGATACCTAATACAAAACACATCTAAAGTAGTAATGTAATAGTAATGGAGGCCATTCGATTTAAGAGTTTACAGAAAAGGGATATTTAGTGACGAATTCTGAGAAATTTCAAAAATAAATAGGTACTTGAAAATTGAGTTTTCTCGTATTCCATGAATTTTCCACTCTCACGTCCTGGAAGAAATACGTCAAATTACAAGTCACCCTCTATAGTTATATGATGTTCCATCTTAAAATTCAAAGCATTTATTACATTTATACAATTTAGGAATAGGCACTTTGGAATTTATAAGTATACCCTATCCATTAGGTAAACCGTTTTTGGACAGATGGAACTAGTGATTGCAGCAACACAATACATTGATTGATACGCGTACGGTATTATAATGTCTGTAAGAAGCCATAAATAAGATAATTCAATAAGAATTTATTTTATTATGCATTTTAAACTTAACTTTTACGTAATCCAGAATATGTCCGTTCTAAGACAGCTGTCAAAAAACGATTAACCTAAAGGACAGGGTATAGTTAAGAAAGGAAGAAAGAAATAAAAATTGTTTAGTTAATAGTTTGTTTGTGATTGTTTAGTCGATCAGCTAGTTGCTCGATCCAAAACGTAGAGCTCTATTGAGAGGAACGAGCAAGAAACTCAATGAAACCTCTCTTAAATGAAGTTGATACAACATCTTGGTAACATTCTTATTGTTCATTGAATTCAATGCACGCCTTGGGTGATTCCTTGAAAATCGTAGGGTTTGTTAGAGACGAAGCAGTATTTCTCACAAAAAAAAAACTGTGTGCTTTCCGACAAAACAGTAAAGCAAAATACCTAGCTACCCTTAATAAAATATCTAGCTATGCACTTAACTGCCTCCTCAAATAAAGGGCCACAACTGCAATTACCAGAATGTCCCTAACGAGAACAAAAATCAAATGATTTTTCTAAACTAACGACTCTTTTTTCTTGTCTATACTTTATTTCAAAAAACTTCTTACACGTACTTCTTTTGATAACATTTTTTCTAAAAACACCAATAAAACAGCAAACAGCAACAAACTATGAACCACATCGCACCTATGCACTAAACTTAATTGAACAGTCGCGCAAACAGCGCGGGCGCTGCGCTGCGGTCCTAATATTTTCACAACAAACCCGAATGCTAATTCCCGTAATTAATAACGTTTAACATATTCTAGTCGCAATCTCATCTCAGCGATAATCAACTTCTAGAACTTGTCAAAAATGCAGGGAATCCAGAGGTATTTTTGACAGATTGAGACTGAGATTAGACTGTAAATTTTGTTAAAATTACGAGAATTGCCTCTCTAAGATGTTTGGTAGGAGGGTAGTAGATACCCTAAATAGTTTGTAGGTGACTCTTGAAACATAGCTAGACATGACTTTTATTTTGGCATAATTTGAAGGGTTTAACACAGATTTACAAGATTACAATAAAGAATATACCTAGTTGGTACGTCACCCTGCGTCCAGATAAAATACTCATGAAAAAAAAACATTTAAATGTATACCTGTAATAAAATAAAACATCTAACTGGGTAAAAAAATGGGGCACAATATTGCCATTACCAAAAACGAACTAAAAAAAAAACCCGTCGATTTTTTTTTTACATAAAAAAATATTCTTTGAAAAAAATCTTCTTCGTGCACTTACCGTTTTTGGTAACATTTTGTCCAAGAACACCAACAACACAGAACACTATGAACCACCACATCGCTCCTATGCACTTAGTCCAACTGTCGCGATCACTCGCAGGCGCCCGCACTCCTAATATTTTCGCAACGACTTGTAAGAAGGGGCTAACGCTTAAAGTCCAGCAAATTATATGAAATCGTTTAATTATTCATGTTTCTGTAGGTAATGGCTATAAAGGTGTGGTCTGAGTAAAGAGTAAAGTGACCTATTCTTGAGGGTGTTGCAAATGTGGTTAAGGGTGTCAAGGTGGGCTCGCAAACTTGCAAACTCTGATTTTTAATTTGCTGGACCAAAATAACAGACCTTTTTTGACAAAAAAAGGTCTAGTGGTCTGGTACATATTATTATGTATTTAGCAGTAAATTAGTCGATTATCTAGGTCCGAACCTGGGGGTCAACTACGAAGTGCAAAGTGCAAATGATCGGATCGGACCGACACATGGCCGAACCGAATATTATTGAAAAATGCGAAAAAAGTTCGGATCGGCTCAGTTGGGTCGGGACCATAGTCAATATTCGAAAGAGTGTAGGAGTGTAGGATCGGGACCGACCGAACCAAAAATAGTAACTTTGTAGCAGGAAACGGCCGAACATTCGGCCGGATACCACTTCGGAGTAGACCCCTGAAGTCAATATATCTGCCTAACCTTTTTCCGACTATATTGGTGTCGGCTTCCAATCTCACCGGATGCAGTTGAATACCAGTATTTTACATGAAGCGACTGCCTATCTGACCTCCACAACCCAGTTACTGGGTAATACGATACCCCTTGGTAAGACTAGTTGTCAGATTTTTGGGCTTCTGACTACCCGTAACGACTGTAAAGATCCACGAATGACAGCCGGGACCAAAGGTTTAACGCACTTCCGAGGCACGGAGGGGTCTTAGTATGTAAAGATGGTCACCTATCCACGGACCAACCGCGGCAAGCGTAGCTTAACCTGATCGATCGACCGCGCGGCTGTTACGTAGCCAAAACTCCCTGTTAATGTAATGTTTAGCAGTAAATTAGTCAAATAAATGTAGGTCCCGAGTCTGCAGTCAATTACATCAAACAATATTGCAGTTACTAAATATAATTCCTAGTTTTACATTGTATACTTGTTTTCGTAATAATATCCTTCCTTTGCAACAGCTAGTCATGCGCATAACCTAGTATGTACCAATTGTGTTCTTTACTCGTGAACTTGAGGTTCCAATAATATCGTTATTTTCATTAGATTTTATTTTCATTAGATTTTATTTTCATTGGATTTTATTTTCATTAGATTTTATTTTCATTAAATTTTATTTCCATTAGATTTTATTTCCATTAGATTTTATTTTCATTAGATTTTATTTTCATTAGATTTTATTTTCATTAGATTTTATTTTCATTATATTTTATTTTCATTAAATTTTATTTTCATTAGATTTTATTTTCATAAAATTTTATTTTGTTATTCCATCTGGATTTTCACAGTAGCAGCCGGGAGTCTGGATTTGTGCCAGATTGATGGCTCGCCCCCTGTTACATGGAACCTAAACATAACTGCTGAAATGTGGCTGTACTATAGGTACACCTCTGCCTAGCCCTTCGGGGAAAAGAGGCGTGGTGAATTTGATAATGATCATTATTTTTATGAGGATGACTTGGCTAATGTAAAGCGCCTGTCTGGGTTCAAACCTACGACCTACAACTCGTAAGTAGCAGCCTTTATCACTGAGCCAACACTGTATGTGTTGTAGTAAAGTATTCGTTATATTTTGCAAACCTCGTAGTATTAATTTCGTGTAATACCAATAAACGCATTTTTCTTTCTTTATTTCTTTCTCTATTGCCAAACTGTGATGCCAAACTATAATATTACACTTAATTATGAAGCCCTTTCAAGTAATACGTAATATTAAACACACGGGGCGGTAAATAAATAAAAATGTATCAGCAGTCAATAAATGAACCACAGATAAAAAAGCCCTCGGAAAAGTAATTACTTCCATGCACTCAATATTTTTCGAATATAAACACGTGATATTCCGATATCACGTTGAAAATTATCTCCTCATGTCTTTTAATTAGCACTTACTGGGAAACCGGAAATGCAATGATTTTTACGTTTATGACTTATCATTTACGAGTAATCAAGGTTGAAAGAATCGTAGTATTATTAAGTGCTAATTTGCTAAGTATTTTCTTGCAGAGTAAGCAAGCTGAAGTGGCAGTCTTTTGGCCTTGGTTGTCGAAGGACTGATGGCCGGTGAGCAGACGAGTCCTGGAATGGAGACCCTTCGATCAATATATTGATCGAAGTGGAGACCGCGTATCGGCAAGCGTAGCATGGGACCCCCAGCTAGATGGACCGACGACCTTAAGAAGGGGGCTGGGACAGACTGGATGCGGAAGGTGGAGGACAAGATATTGCGGCGCAGCCTGGGAGAGGCCTATGTCCAGCAGTGGACTGCAATAGGGTGAGTTGAGTGATGAAAGTATTATCTACGAGCAATAGGTGCTTGAAATAGTGTAAATTATTTCATCACCACTGCTCTCAAAACGGTGAAGGAAAACATCGTGAGAAAACGACTTAAGGCCAAAAAATTCGAAGACATGTGACCTCTATCAACCTACATTGGGCCCGCGTGCTAGATTCTGGGCCACTCCCTCTCACAAGAGAGGGGGCCTGTGTCCCAGCAGCTAAAACGTGTCATGTCTTCGAATTTTTGGGCATTTTTTTAGGACATTTCCTCACGATATTTTCTTCACCGTTTTGAAAGAAAAGTATTTTTGGGCATAACTTTGGATGCTAAGCTTCAGTGGGGTCCACGTATAGATAAAATAGCTGCGCCCTGCGGTTTCACTCGCATTAGTTTCGATCCCATAGGAATATCGGGATAAAAAGTATCCTATATGTTAATCCTAGTTATAAACCATCTGTGTGCCAAATTTCATCCAAATCCGTTCAAAAGTTTTTGCGTGAAAGTGTAACAAACAACCATCCCTCCATCTATCCGTACAAACATCCGCATTTATATACATACATATACACTGTTAGAAAAATTCGCAATTTAACCGATATAGAGACAGCCCGTTTAGTGTTCTTTAGCTATTTTCATAGTGTAATGTCGTACGGTATTCTATTGTGGGGAAAATCCGCTGGTATTCAGACTATCCTTGTTTTGAAAAAGCGAGCTGTTCGATCAATTTATAAATTAAGTCCGAGACAATCGCTCAGAGAAAAATTTAAAGAGATTAATGTTATGACTGTGTTCTCAGTATATTTATGAAAATCTTTTATATGCCCATAAAAATATATATAATTGTTTGAAAAAAACAGTGATATCGGTGATATAAATACTAGGAACAAACACAAATTTGTTGTACCTACAACAAGGATCACGAAAATAGGTGGCTCGTTGCCAATGTATACGCTTTTATAATAAACTTCCAAGCCCCGTTCAAGATTATTATAGAAGAATTCAAATCATTCATTAAACGTAAGTTGTGCCAGAAAGCCTTTGCACTCTTAAGGATTACATCGAGGACAAAAAGGCTTGGGATTGAATGTTTTTATATTTTTTCTCTTTTGTTGTTGTTTTTTATTTATACACTTTGACATTAATGAATTTCATTTATAGGTTTACAATGGCATTTGCTGTTTACTTTGTAAAGTATTCTATTATTTTAATTATTGGGAATGTGACGATTATGTGGAAAATTTTATTTTTTTTATTTTTTTATTTTTCTCTCTGTTCTGTTAGTTTTTGTCATGGTCTTGCAGTTTGAATTAATGTGGCCTACCCAAATGCCCTTTCTTTCGTATTGTTCGTCGAATCGTTGAGCTCCTTAAGTTTTGAGTTGAGCTGCACGATTTCTGACAAATGCGTACACTAACTGGACAGGTCCTCTCTATTCTGTGTGGTTCTTTCCTCAAAAGACAATTTCAGACATCGATCTACATGGTCTTCATATGATCTAACCAAGATTATGTCTGGGGTTTAAAAGAGACTATGACCTCTGAGTTTGTTTCGGCCTTTCTTCTCAGACTAGTCAGATAGGAAACGCCGACCCCATCTAGTTTTAAAATATGATTGACGTGTAAAAGTGTTTGTACAAACCTACTTAGAAAATAAAATCATATATCATTTAGCAGTGATAATGAAATAATTTACACAAACTCAAGCGCCTGACTGGGTTTGAACCTACGACCTACAACTCGTAAGTCGCGGCCGTTACCACTGGGCTGCCACTGCTCCCAGGTATGGTTCAGTACAAAAAAATATGTAGGAGAGTACTTGTGACTCTCGATAAACGTCTTTTTAAACGCATTATAGGTACAGGTACCTACATAAAATAAGCGAACAGCTGGTTTCTATTACAGGGCTGTCGGGATTACAGGCTTATTGCAAAACGTCTCGCAACATTCCGGTTTCTCGAGTGTGGCGGTATTTACTTTTGTATGTTAAGTGGAATTAAAGGAATTTGTGTTACGTGGTGTTCAGACTTTTTGTTAGTAACGAATAATGTGGGACTGGTTGGTTGGTGGTGGTAAGTCTGACTACTAAGCGTGGAGTCTTAGGTTCTATCTTTGTAAAGTCTTGTTAAATTGGCCACACAGTACCTAGAGTAAAAGTTAACAAAACTTCAGTACACGTTACATCGGTGAGGTGTCGACCCCTGAACTAGGACATTCTGTATAACAGGGATCGAGATAGAGAAATGGGGATGATAAACAAGGTCAAATTAAATTAGCTAGCGAAACTCCGATGCCGTGATAGATATTGATATCCAAAAATGATAAAACAACAAAAAAAAATTGATGGTTTTGTTTAAACCATGACGTCTGCAGAGTTTCGCTAGCTAATTAAATTTGACCCAGTATAATAATAAATAATAACAGCCTCCCGACCGATTTCGGTCATGGTGGCCAATCTCAACGGAGATTAGCCAGGTACGCAGGAGATATTATAGTACACAAGTATGCGAGTAAACACAGGTGCACTCTCTGTTCCTTTTACTCTCTTATTCAGATGGGTCGGCAATCCGACACGACCGGGGATAGATCAGGACCAGGACCAACGGCTTTACGTGTTTCCGAGGCACGGGGCTATTAAACCGCCAACGTCCAAACTCCGGACTGTTTCTTAGAAATTCCTAATGGAAAATCCAATAACACTTTGTCCGACCTGAGAATCGAACCCAGGACCCCACGCTCAGCAGTCGTGCTTGCGACCACGAGACCAACGGGGCTTGACACAGTGTACACACCTGCCTACCGGTAATAACCATACTTAGGTTTTATCTAAGCAAAGTGTTAATAAATAAATAGGTATCTAATTGGGACTAGATATTTTATTACATAAACTTATATAGTAATGTTTACCATTAAATTAATGATAAATGCAACTCATTATTATAGTCATCTTGAATAGAACCTATGAGCATTATTATTTTATATACTTAAGTACTTCAATGAGAGGCACGATTTATATAATTATAGCATATAATAGGGTTTTATCCATGATTGAAATGATGACTATACCTACACCATAATGGCGCCGTTAAGTGGATGCTAAAAAAAAGCCATCTTTTATTTTTTTATAGCGCCGTGTGACCTAAACCCGCACTTAAGTCACGCTTTTCTGTGACTTAAGTAGTCCATTTTCACACAGAAAACCGTGACTTGACCGTCGGTTTAGATCACACGAGCTATAAAATGGTATACTGTTAACAAGTACCAAATAGATACTCGACGGTTATGACGTAGTAGTTGCATAATTATTCCTAAATTACTTTCAAATCTTCTCAATAATATCTAAATAATATTCTTTGTATTTATTTTCCCATAATAAGTCATTTATTTGATTTTTATAACAATAATTTAGTATTCATAACATATTGAGTAATAAACTGACAGTTGATTTGAATATGGCGGGAAAGTGTACAAAAAGGGAGGCAAATCTGGTCTAACGGTGATGATATTGTGAAATAGTGATAAGGAAGTTGCTCTGCCTAAATACAGACTTGAGTGTGAATTATAGTTCGTGTTTAATTGTGTAAACCCTGCTGCTGAACAACAATACGATACGTGTGTCTTAAGTAGTCTTATAATGCACACCCTCGCTACGCACGGGCAATTTGGTACCTACTAATTACCACATATCCGTGACTCGCCGCATGTCTCAAAGAAAACAAGGGGTGTTAACATTCTTTCTCAGTGTTTCTGTCAGCGGGCTGTATCTCATAAACCGTAATATTCTCGACAGTTGTTTCCACGAAGTGTGAGGAGGAAAGGGGTGCATCCATATTTTTTTCGACTGGATTTGATCGAGAAGGGTCTACAATTATAAACTCTGGTGGACGGTCTATTCACGTACATGCTCAGCTGACCCAAATCTGGACAATCCACGCCTTGATTTACAACACATGAATAGGATCATTGTTTGAATCTCCTACTGGGTTACTGAATCGATTGGTGCATACTAAATCCGACACCTGTATTGTTAGACTCGCATAAAATCCTACCTATGTATTTCGACTTTAAAATAGACCATGACCTCTAAGTTTGTGTCGGCATTTCTTCTCAGGGATCAGTCAGCTAAGAAATTCCGGCGCCATCTAGTTTATCCAACAAAATATTGTCGAGTAAAGTGTCTTAAAAGATCTACTTACATTAAAAAATATTATTTTCATGACATATACCAAAATACTTTTCCACGTGGCACAATCTGTAGAAAAGTAAAACAGATAATTTTTAATTAACTTGAACTTGTGGCTAAGTAATAATAGCTACACGAGTCGACTAATCAGGTAAAGTTGCGCTTGCCGCGGTTGGTCCGTGGATGGATGACCATCTTTACACACATTTTTATTTCCTCCGTGCTTCAGAAAGCACGTTAAACCGTTAGTCCCGGCTGTCATTCCTTGATCTTTAACAGTCGTTACGGGTCGTCAGAAGCCCGAAACTTTGTCAACCAGTCTTATCAAGGGGTATTGCCCAGTAACTGGGTTGTAGAGGTCAGGTAGGCAGTCGCTCCATGTAAAATACTGGTATCCGGTTAGATTGAAAGCCGACCCCAACTTAGTTGGGAAAAGTCTAGGCAGTTTGATTTTGAATTATTAATTAACTTACAAACTCAAGTGACAACGAATGAATCATTATCGTCATCAATACTCAGCAATACGGAACAATACAACCCAATCAGACACCCAATTCTACTGAAGAAATATATTTCGTAAAGAATCAGGTAGCCTATAGCCTACTCGTAGACCGGAACGTTGCTGCAACTTGTTTTACGTAACTAACTTGCATCTGGTATCTTGATGCTCTGTTCTTTACAGGGCTAGTAACGTTTTCATACTGGCTGGATTTTTTTTTTAATGCAATGTCTGTGTTCATGTAATATTTTATAGATTTAGCTGGTGAAATTACATTGTATTTCGCTCTGGACATTTCATTTTTATTTCTAATTTTGACTTAGTGTCTGCATCTCCGGACACTGACGGTCGGGCTAATGCACAAATTCAAGGTCGCTCAGCGCGCTATGGAGCGAGCTACGCTTGGAGTCTCTTTGAAGGATAAAATCAGGAATGAAATTATCCGAAAAAGAACCGGAGTTACCGACATAGCTTACAGAGTACGCAAACTGAAGTGACAGTGGGCTGGCCATGTTTGTCGAAGGACCGATGGCTGGTGGGACAGACGAGTCCTGAGGGTCTACTCCGAAGTGGTATTGGCCGAATATTCGGCCGTTTCCTGCTGCGAATTTACTATTTGGTTCGGTCGGCCCCGATCCTACACTCCTACACTCTTTCGCATATTGTACTATGGTCCCGAATCAACTGAGCCGATCCGAACTTTTTTCCGCATTTTTCAATAATATTCGGTTCGGCCATGTGTCGGTCCGATCCGATCATTCGCACTTTGCACTTCGTAGTAGACCCCCTGGAGTGGAGACCGCGCTTCGGCAAGCGTAGTGTGGGATGGATGCCCCCCAGCTAGATGGACGGACTACCTAAAGAAGGTGGCTGGGACAGACTGGATGTGGAAGGCGGAGGACAGGGTGTTGCGGCGCAGTCTGGGAGAGGCCTACTCATGTCCAGCAGTGGACTGCGATAGGCTGAGTTGATTGATTGATCTGCATCTCTTCTTTAAGGTATGGCCTTTCATGTCTTTCAATTTTTTTCTTAAAAAAGTATTAATCAAAGTAAGTCTAAATAGTGTATTTAAGGTTGGGTTACATGGTAATGATTATGGTGCTACCAAGTCAAGTTCTATTATCAGATTGAATGCTGTGTGTGTTCAGTACGTAGGATGTAGAATGAAATAAATTTTATCCATCTCAACGCACTCTGATTATTCAGTCCAACCACGCAGATCTCAGCTACACATTACTCATGACGTCAGCCATCTTTCATCACAGACAGTAAGTACGTGACAATTTCCCAACAAAAAGCGAGAAAATAAACAAAACATTTAAAATACAGCGCTCGTTCTCCTATATTAAACTTGACCGAATATCTTACACGAGTCGGTATGTAATCGCGACGCGATCTGCGCTTATTGTCTTTGTGATGCGGTCTAAGCGATAAGCGATTTATTATTGACATTTTCACAATCTAAAATATAGTGATGAAGTCTCAGAAATAGTGACAAAGCCATACCATCTTATTACAAAACGAGACAACCTTCAAGTAATTTTTTGTATTTTGAACTTCATTTCGACTGCTGTAAAGCTCAAATAATTTTTATCATTTTCGTACTGTGAACTAAACCTTTGCCGAATAAAAGTTTGAAATTCAAAAATGGCTCGATGATTTGAACCCGAGTCCAAAGATAAACTTGGTTTTTAAAACGACCGTTAGTTTTATTGAACAACTATGGCTAGTAATACAGCCTGTGGATCAGCCTATTACTATTAACCTGTCTATGGTGTGGGTTTACTTCAATATTTATTTATTTTAGGATGTCCAACAAAAGATATACTAAACATTACATATAATTAATGAACGACAAGGTATTTGGTAGGTGTACTCCTTCAATTACAGGAGACCACAGCATGCACACTAACAAATTAAATACCTAGTACATAATAAAATAAAATAAAAAAATTGCTAATGGAACATAAAAACACAACAAATTCTGTAAAATATAGACCAAAGAATAATAAAATACCTAAAAATAAAAAAAAACCATTCGTATTACAATAAATTTTTAAGACATTTCTTTTATTTAACCTCTCGAATGTCTTATGTTACACAGTCCGACATAAGCAATTGTCTTTCTATTGTGTCTCTAATTACAACAATCAAAGAGTTAACGAGAGATTGGCTGATATCTAAATCTGTAGTTTTAGCCATCATGTTGCCTACAAAGTCTTGGTATAGCGTTGTAATGACCCGGGTTTATTTTGGAGCCTGGGGTGTAAAATAGATTAAAAATATTAATATAAAGTATAGTAAAAGTATTATAATCAAGTGTTCGAACACTAACAATATGACGACAACGACGGCACTAACAACATAACGGTTATTGATCGAAATCATAACGTTGAACGAATGCCGCTTTCAAAAACGCTTGAAATTGATGATAATAAAAGAGATCATTCCGTTAACATTCCGCCTTTTTTTAAAGACTGTTTATAGAAACACTTTTACACGACAATAATGTTTATTAGACTAAAAGTTGTTGGTGTTTCATATTCGACCACTCTGAGAAGAACAACCGAAACAAACTCAGACCCTTACTTTAACACTAGTGGACTAACATGTATACACTACTCTACCCCTTAACATTTTTCATGAATCGTAATAAAATCTACACGTAAAGCGCACTGTTAGAATAATTGTCACTCTATACATAATTATACATTAAAGGCGCTTTTCATGCCGAGAGATTGTAATTTAATATGTTGTCTTCTAAACTACGCAACGGATTTTGATGCGGTTTTTACCATCATCTTTTTGAGAATATCTTCCGAAAACTTTTGTTTATGGTACCTGTAATAATATTAAAATGAAATATAATAATGTTTGGAAGACTCTTCACGTGACCAGAGAGCTGGCCTATTTTTTGGCCAAAGAAACAGCATTGCGATACAATCTCGATGATTTATCAAGCCGTAAAAACCATGCGCCGTAGGTGCTAAATAATAAAGAATAGCAATCATGTAAGGAAAACCTACCAATGTATGTTATAAGTATTTGCCAGCTTATGTACTCTGCATTCACTCATATTCTTACAAATAAACTAATCTCAATCAAAATCTTAAAATATAAAATCAGTGTCTTTTCATACGCCTTTCACTTGCGCCACACGCGAAACGGCTCACATTTCCGCGAAGGTCGTGCGCGAAAGAGACGGAAAATTAGAAAGTGTTATTAGAGCGAGAAGGCAACAACAAGACGTTTTGCGGTTGGAGTAATTGAATTATCGTATGTTTGTTAATTATGTCACTTTCTTTATTAATTCTTGGTGGGAGATTTTCATTCAGAGCTGCTATTAAATTGTTCATGAATACTTTCTAGGTACAATAATTGACAAAATAGCTAAGTATAGTGGAAAATTGTAATTTAATCAGCTTTGTTCCGATTACCGTTCGAATTTCTACGTGCTGACCGTTTTTCGTTCTTTTGAACAAAACCATATTATATTTACTGGGTTTTTTATTTCGAGAGTAAATATTATCAGTAGCTAAGTAGTATTTTTGATTATATGGTTTATTCGAATCATCCGCTATTTTATTAGGAGAGCAATGCACAGTAATAGTGGTAACGTCCCCGACTTACGAGTTGTAGGTCGTGAGTTCGAACCTAGGCAGGCGCTTTGTGTAAATTATTTCATCACCACTGCTCTCAAAACGGTGTAGGAAAACATCGTGAGGAAACAGGCATGTTCTAGAACCAAAAATTAGAAGATATTATGTGACATCCAGATCCACCAACCCGCACTGGGCTCACGTGGTGGATTACAGCCCACTTTCACTCGAAGAGAGGAGGCCTGTGTCCCAGCAGTGGGAACATTACAGGCTGATTATAATGAGTTTTTCATTTGGAGAGTAAATATTATTTGTAGTATAGTAGTATTTTTGGTTAATATGATTTATTAGTATTATTTGCTATTCTATTAATCTCTACATAATATCGTGGTGGGTGATAACATCGTCACAAAAATGCTAGTAGGTACAACACAAAACGCTATCTGTCAGACTATCCATTCCAATTTACGCGAAGTAAAAAGGGGTCATATACATATATAACAACCAATTATTTTTTTTATCCTGTAGTATGAGTGATAGCTGCTATCCACGATTTCTCTACATGGAACTTCTTGCTTTAACATAAGATATATCTAGCAGCTTTGGATTCAGTGGAGAGGCGTGCGAAGAGGCTAATTGGTGATCCAGATTTGGTTAAGACTAATCTACAAAGCCTGGGGCACAGGCTTAGGGTTGCCAGCCTTTCGGTATTCTATAGGATGCATTCTGGAGAGTGTGCGCGGGAATTACACGACTTAATTCCGCTATCACCGTTCCATCATCGGACAACCCGTCGTACGGGGAGTTTCCACCCTTACGTTGTTGGCACCGCTACGATCCGGACGAAGCGTTTCGCCTCGTCGTTTATACCGCATACATCGAAGGACTGGAACAATTCGCAGCGGTCTTCCCGTCCGATTATAATGTAAGTGTCTTCAAGGCTAGAGTGAATAGGCGCATAATAAATTAGTGCCATCTTTACCATCAAGTTTTGCATCACTCGGCAGTATTGCCGAGTGTCATATGTCATTTGTGAGCTATTGTAGCTATAATATTAGTGAAAAATTGGAATCGAATCAGTAGTTCTAAAGATTATCCCTACATACAAGCTCATAAATTTTACCTCTTTATGATATTAGTATAGATTACGTACAATTCCTGGGCCCTAATTCACTATGACCACTTAACAATTCCTTACTCGAAACCACGTAAATTCCTTAGCTAATCCCGCCAATCCCGCGTTCATTTCGCGCGGTTTTGTTCATTGTGTCATAGAGAACAAGGGGCCTGGGCAAAGGTCTTTCTCTTATTCATCTATGTAGCTAACCACATGTGCGGTTGTTACTATCGTAATTCGGGTCGGTCGGTAAACGTCAGGTGGGACGCCCTCAGGCTAGGTGGAGCGACGATCTTCGCAGGATGGCTGGTAGCAACTGAATGAGAGTTGCCGAAAATCGAGTCGAATGGCGTGCAATAGGAGAGGCCTATGTCCAGCAGTGGACTGCTATAGGATGATGATGATGATAATGATGACTATCGTAATCCTACAGAGCCGTAGGTAAGTATATGTAACTACTTCATGAGAATTCTTGATGGTCCTTTCGGCAAATTGTCAAAACAAACATTAACACGACAATGACATGTCAAACTGACACACTCATGATGTGTACTTAATGTAAACCATTGCATGTAGACTGTTTGAACCATTGCGCCATGTTTATTTGTATTTATCACTAGCTTTTGCCCACGACTTCGCCCGCATGATCGTCGGAAAATATTTAACGAGAGCGTGCTACCAAAATTAAAAGTACCTTACAGTATAATTAATACTATCTGTATTCCAACTAACATCCATATCTGTTCAGCCGTTGTTGCGCCAACTCCCTATCTGCCGTCCACAACCAAGTTACTGGGTATCACGGTATCCCTTGGTAACACTGGTTGTCAGACTTTCGGGCTTCTGACGACCCGTAACGACTGTCAAAGAATCACGAATCCACGAATGCCGGGACCATCGGCTTAACGTGCTTTCTGAGGCACGAAGGGTCTTGGTATGTAAAAATGTTCACCTATCCACGGACCAAACCGCGGCAAGCGTAGCTTAACCTCATCGATCGACCGTGCAGCAGTTACTACTTAGCCACAAGCCCCTCCCCTCCAATATTACTAACCGATATCACTGTGTTACTCAAAAATGTAAATTATGAATTGCAATAATTATTTTCGTATTACACTGAATATTTAGTCTAAAAGTAAAAAAACAGTCTGAAACTTTTACAAAACCGTTAAGAAAAGATTAGTAATATTGACAAAATATTTGAATATTACTAAACTAATTGATGAGAAATCGCTCTTTTGCACAAAAATATTGACCATGAATTGCAATATTAACACTGAGTTAGGTTACAGCGAAATATTTCATACTGATTTGCGACATAACCATAACTTTCAAAATGCAACCCTCATAAGAGATCCAATATGAAATAGGTTTCATTTATTTTTTTCTAAACTATAATAATATTTTATGGCGTATGATATTGTCGTTGTCGTTGGCGTTGGCTTGTGGTATTTATAGAGTATAATCCAATCTATCAATTCCAATCAATTTTATCCCATAGGGTTGTCTGTTAGGTGTGTCCGTGGCATCACAGCGGGCCCTATCAGAATACCAGCGCTGCAGTATTTATTTTTTAAATATAGAAGCATTATGGCCGTCGTTTTGTTTTAGTACCTACGTCTCTGATGATTTAGGTTTAAATCGAGGAATAAGACTTTTTTGTGTACTTTGTGTTTACTACGAGATGTGTAGAACATTTTTATCATGAGATTATGCGCATCTTGTAAAACTCGCTATCAAAAACATTAGTTCCACGGACGCTCACATTGCTGTCAGCGACAAAATGGCGAAGATCAAATGTCTTCATTTTGACATCGATAGTATGAAGTTAAGTCAGGGCCATCATGGCCAGAGATCGCACAAGACTCGGAGGTTTGGAAGGAAAAAGGGGAGGCTTTTGCCCAGCAGTGGACACAATGTAGTCTAACAAAAAAAAAGTATGAAGTTCAGCGTACTTGTTTATTATAGGTCAGTGTGTTAAATTCTCCTTTTTTACTGTTTGTATTTCCTGTGCGTATCCCAAATAAAATATTTTTCATTCTTTTATTCTTTGACAGCTCCTCTAAGGATTTCGCTTTCAGATGTCAGGTTGTGATTGATTTATGATTACTTACGGGCCTTTCTTCCTTCTGACGCTTTTTCAATTTAATTTGTTGCTGATGTAATTTGATTTGATCGGCTGCTGTTGTTTCGTTTACTCTCTAAGGGCTGATTTTTCCAACGCTAGACAATTTTATCCGAGGAATAATTTTGAATTGTTGACAGTTCTTCCATTCAAAAACGGTCAGACGTCAATTTTATTCCACGAATAAAAATTATTTGTCGATTGAATTATTTTATCTAATTTAATTATTTTGTCAGCCCTTAGAGAACTAAGGGCTCATTTTTACAACGCTAGGTAATTTTATCCGAGGAATAATTCTGAATTTTTGTCAGTTCTTTTATACAAAATTTGTCAGACGTCAATTTTATTCCACAGTTAAAAGTTATTTGTCTATTGAAAAATCAGCCCTTAATAGGTAGCGTGGGTTTTGACAGAGGACTTATTTATTTTATTTATATAATATGGATACGACAATAGTTAGACAATAGATAGACAGTCGCTTCATGTAAAATACTGTTATTCAGCTGCACCCGGTTAGAATGGAAGCTGACCCCGTTATAGTTGGGAAAAGGCTGGGCAGATGACGATGAATATGGATACGACAATACGGCTGTAAATGAAAACACTGGCATTTGTAATGCATAGGAGTATTTTGAACGTATTAAATAAATTCTAACGTCGGAATTAAAAATGTGATTTTTCAAACTAACTACATAAATAGTAGTGATGGGTTGACTATGGGTTCTGCCAATCTTTGACTAAACTCATCATCTGCCTAACCTTTTCCCAACTATGTTGGGGATGCAGCTGAATACCAGTATTTACATGGAGCGACTACCTATCTGATCTCCACAACCCAGTTACTGTGTAATACTTTGTACTGTTTGTCCGACTTTCGGCTTCTGACTACCCGTAACGAGTCAAAGATCCACGAATGACAGCCGGGATGAACGGCTTAACGTACTTTCCGAGACACGGAAGGGTCTTGGTATGTGAAGATGGTCACCCATCCACGGACCAGCCGCTGCAAGCGTAGTTTAACCTGATCAATCCACTCGTGCGGCTGTGATTACTTAACCACTATCGTTGAATTTTTGTATGCAGACTGGAAACGTCAATAGGTAGGTATATGTTAATTTATTGTCGTCCCTTTGTCTACATCTATGTACTTTATTGTACACCAGAAAATACATTAAAAAAATACACTACAAAACACACAATGGGCGGCCATTTTGTGTTTATTTGTTTGAGTTTTGTTCAGGTATTCAGAAATCCGAGATCAATCCTACTAATATTATAAACGCGAATGTTTGTATGGATGGATGGATGAATGAATGGTGTTTGTTACTCTTTTACGCAAAAACTACTTTACGGATTTGGATGAAATTTAGCACACAAATAGTTTATAACCAGGATTAACACATAGGATACTTTTTAATTCGATATTTCCACGGTATCGAAACTTTTGCGGGTGAAACCGCGGGGCGCAGCTAGTAAGTACATAATTTGATCAAAAATCATTAAATTAGTCTTCTTAGATATTTAAACAAAAAAAAAATTCAAATTATCTTTTACACTATCCAGGTATCTTGTCCATATAACATCCGTGTCATTTAAAAAATAAGTTTTATAATCATAGCTTCTCATCAGGTCGGTAAGTTTTTTCTCCAAAACTCTTCGCAGCGAAAGAGTTTTTCTTCCAAAAAGTTTCCAGTCAAAGTTTTTCCAGTAAAGTTCTTATCATTCGTGGCTCACTTGCAGGAAAGATTGTACATCCGTTCAAGTAATAGCAATTTCTACTTGAGAATTTTTAATTTTATCTCTGTAGAGTTGTATATTCTTTCCAACTCTTTTTTTTCTTGTCTTTTTTTCATGACAAGCAGCACTCCTTGAGGCGGAATATGTTCATCTGTGTACAGTATTTTTATCTCACGAAGCGACACGCGCTTTACTTGTGTTAACCAAGTGTACAAACACGCTGTGAATGTGGGCGTGAAGACAAGAAGCGTCAGCACATAACACACACAGGCGCACACACACACACACTTCCGACTTCACCATGATATCGGACGGTACCGAGAACTTCTCTACAATACGTAATGATGATAATGATGAACTTCAGTGGTCTGTCACTGTCTCGTTGATTTAGTGGTCGTAACTGCTGAGCATGAGCTAACTAGCGGCCACTGCTAATAGATAGAGGGCTTGTTTCAAGGTGCCCGGTTAAAGGTTAAAACAGAATTTCGCGGTACCGACGTCATTACGTCGGCGCCGGCTGTCGCTGTAAACCAGCGCTGGGGCTCTGTCTTGCATAGGGTCGCAGCATAATGCTGAGCAATAGCCGTTCTGCGTGAATGTGACGCATATTTTCCCAACTCTTTCTTATTTATTTTTTGTGTTTTAGGTTCTTTTTTGCGTCATCTTTACCGCAAATAAACGTAATTTCTTTATTTCTTTCTAATTTGTTTCAAAATTCATAATTTTGACACTATCATCTTCCGACTTTTCTGTATAAAGAAAGAAATAAAGAATCTCCTCATCCTTCATAGTTCTTCCAATTATCTTCTGAAATTTTCAACGGTCATCGTTCCTTAAAGTTTTCGTATCAATTTCCCCGAGCATCCCGTCCGGTTCGCTATGATCACCGCAGTGATCTGCACAAAGTTTTTAATTCAGAGTTTTTGCTGTTAAAACTCTTATCGGGCGACTGCGTAACACCGTTAAGTTTGGTCCTGTCCTAATCCTGGGGTTCGGGTGCGGTTGCAGTTACAGCGAAGATCTTTAGCTATTCTTGATGGTGAGATTAAATCTATACTAATAATAAAAGTAAAGAGTGGAACTCTGGAACTACCAGTCGGTTTAACATCATGTTATGACACTTAGGAGTCGAGCAAAAAGAAGAGAGTCAGAAAGATCGGTAACCGAAAATGAAGTGACAGCGCGGGCAGGAGCGAACGCGAACGAGGTCGCGGACAGAAGATAGTCTTAAAATAAAACTGTTATTTGGGACCGAAACATAACTACAAATTGTGGGAGTTAAGGGTGAGGCAGAGGTCTGCCTTTCCCCTCGGGGGATACAAGCGTGATGTTATGATATACTGTAAAGAGACAATCTGACAATATTCTGTTCAAAGTCAGTCAAGGAAGAATATTGAGATAAGTGCTCTTCATCAGTGTTGCGTGTTCAACTATAATATTCCATTTCCGTGACTGAAGGTTCGACGGTCAAAAAGTTTGTACAATTATTTTTTTTACCATTTCTTAAGAAGAGTTAAGAGGTTAACTACTTACCACTGGTCCTTTTATGTTTGATTAAATACTTGAACATTCAAGTATGCAATTTTAAATAACAGAATTATAGGGCCCGGAACGATTCTTAAGAGATTTCTTCCATTGAAGGACTCTATCGCAGAATATTTCTATTAATATATTCTTTTTTCGACACTACTACACATACAAGTACCCATAATCCATATGTAGCGGTATCTACAACGCCACATGGGAACAACGCGTCATACTGACGTCACGCAAATCCTGCATCTCGCAAGCAGAGTTTACCGCGCAATTAGCATAGATACAATTTCCAAACATCAATCGTTGGGCAATTGCCCGCCAGACACAACTCCCGTCTGGTCGGAGGATGAGTGAACTTTACACCCTGTTCCTCAAACCTCTAAACATACAATGTTAGTAATAATGACTTAAAAACTATGTTAGTAACCTTTTATAACAAACTAATATACCTAACTAAAAAAGACGTGGCCCAACACAAATTGGCACGTGCCTCCGTACCGTCTATTAACCGTCGTCTATTAATGTTTTTAGGATGCTGTTTAAGATTAAAGGAACAAAAATGCAAGGACAGCTAACCCGCCACCACTGCCACCTCTATATAAGACCAAAAGTCCACGAACATAAGCCGTTAGTTTAACGCTATCGCACAACTTGCAAAGGTATTAACAGTACAATGTAAATTAGACAAGGGTTCTGGATTTTTCAAGTATTTTTAGTATATGTGGGATGATACGTGGCTTGAATTCAGATTAGGGGAAAATGGTCGGGAGAATGCGTAGGTGTATTTCTGATCGCGGGTCTTGTTCCTTTTTGGTATTGATATGTTAAAACGTAATGTATGCAGAGAAATGTATTTTTGCCGTGATTGTGGAAATGATGTGATAAGGCACCGGTGCAGTTCCAAAGAAGATATAGTATCAAAAAATGAAAGAGTATGCACAGATGGTTGGGTCATGTTGAGAGGATGTATGAAAGGCGACTAACAAAAGGTATTTACAAGGCATATGTGAGTGGAAATGCTGAGAGTGGACGCCCTAGAAGGACCTATTAGTGATGTTCTTCAGAAAAGTCAGGGGGTCTACTACGAATTGCAAAGTGCCAATGATCGGATCGGACCGACACATGGCCGAACCGAATATTATTGAAAAATGCGAAAAAAGTTCGGATCGGCTCAGTTGGGTCGGGACCATAGTCAATATTCGAAAGAGTGTAAGAGTGTAGGATCGGGACCGACCGAACCAAAAAGTAACTTCGTAGCAGGAAACGGCCGAACATTCGGCCGATACCACTTTGGAGTAGACCCCCTGGTGCGTAGTACTCACAACCGTTGCGCGTGTATGGAAGTGATGGAGTATGTAAGGATCAAAACCAAGCATGGTTCTGTAATTTCTGCTAACCCCCATGGGCAGAAGGCATGA
Organism: Apamea monoglypha; assembly: GCA_911387795.2. Taxonomy (NCBI): domain Eukaryota; kingdom Metazoa; phylum Arthropoda; class Insecta; order Lepidoptera; family Noctuidae; genus Apamea; species Apamea monoglypha. The sequence continues at coordinate 13,485,072 of OU426938.1, forward strand.
GTTTATAGAGGTATGTTGTATAGCAGCTTTATATTCTCGGATTTATCCCATGTTGTCTCTTCTCGGTGAGAGGGAGTGGGCCGTAATCCACCACACGGGCCCAATGCGGGTTGGTAGATGTTACATGTTTTCGATTTTTTGGTAATAGGACATGCTGGTTTCCTCAAGATGTTTTTCTTTACTGTTTCGAGAGCTGCTGTGATGAAATAATTTACACAAAGTAAAGCGCCTGTCTGGGTTCGAACCTACGACCTACAACTTGTAAGTCGCGGCTGTTACCACTGGGCCACCACTGCTCTCAGGGATTGACACTATAGACAACTCACTTCACCTAAATTTTCACGGTTAGTTTTGTACACAATAGATCAGCCGGTATGTGGCTGGTAAATAATTTAATCGCAACCGTTCTTTACTCTCATCCGTTTATGGCTGGATATGGGCCACGGGAGCGATTCTAAACAGCCGAGGGACCACAGTATGAGTTCCTCAGTCGCCTTTTATGATTCCCCGCGTTGATTTATTCCTTACGGGGTTTTATGGCATGAAAAAACTGTGCATGGATATTTGAAAAATATTCAAAGATTGTCTTGCCTCCCATACTCGACGTTGTGGTTTCAAATCCGGGCAAGTACCAATGTAACATTTTCATGTTATTTCTAAGTTTATCTTAAAGATAACCGACATCGGTGATAGAAAACATAGCGAGGAAACTTGGATTGTTCAGTTAATAAAAGTCTGAAATCGCCAACCCGTCTTGAGCAAGCGCGGTGATCAATGCTCGTGCCATCGATTTATGAGAAGCCTTTGCCCTGCAATGGGACTATAATAGGCTGGTATTATTATACTAGCTTATGCCCGCGACTTCGTTTCGTTTCCCTGACCCAACCCGTCGCATCGCATCATTACCTCGTTTTCGCTTGGCGATCTTTCCGTTTATTCTTTCTTTTTGTTCGGCTCCTAAAGGTCTCAGCGTATGTTAAATAGCCTATAACCTTCTTCGAGGATTGGGTTTTCAAATGTAAATAGTTTTTTTTAAATCTGACTGGTATTTTATGAGATTAGCGCACTCAACGAAAGAAAAAAAACAACAATCTATTCAGCTTTACTACTAAAAAGGTAGGGTAGAACAAACAAAACCCCCCCTTTTCACCGCCTTAAAGGTTGAATTTCTAAAAACCCCTTCTTGGTGCTCCCCTAAATTATAAAAGGAAGCCATATGCTAAATTTCACATTCCCAGTCCCAGTAGTTTCGGATGTGCGTGATATGTCAGTCAGTCAGGCAGTCATTCATTCAATCAGTCAGTTTCTCCTTTTATATATATAGATAGATGTATATTATTATTTACTGTTTCGTCATCAAAGTATCTACAGATATAGACATGATGGAAACAGAAACTCAGTCGATACTATAACTAAAACCTTAACTATAATATCTCCTACATATCCGCAATTTGATGATTCAATTAGGCCAATTAGCCGAATTACTTACAGCGAGTTTACAAACGGATTCAATCAACCTGCTATGTTGACATTGTTTGTTCACGTGCCGGAGTTGATAATGTCGTTACAATGCAAGCAGTTTAAAAGTAAGTGATGATTGGCTAAACAGTAGTGTATTTTTGGGTTAATAGGTATCATAGAACATTACTCTTGTATTTGCAGAAGGGGTAGGCAGAAGTTCTATATCGAATGCGTATTGCTAGATATGTTGTGTCTTACGTTTTTATTCTCACAATACGATGCAAATCCTATTGCCACTAAACAAGCAAAACTCACAGCGTTGGGGTAGACGTGTTCTTGAGTAGAGATCGCGAATCGGTAAACGTAAGGTGGGACGCCCTCAGGCTCGGTGAAGCGACGATCTTCGCAGGATGGCTGGTAGCAGCTGGATGAGAGTTGCCGAAAATCGAGTTGAATGGCGTGCAATAGGAGAGGCCTATGTCCAACAGTAAGCTGCTCTAGGCTGATGATGAAGCAAAAATCAGCAAAGCATGCAAATAGTAGTGGTGGCCTAGTGGTGACGGCTGTGACTTTCGAGTTGTAGGTCGTAGGTTCGAACCCAGACAGGCTCTTTACTTGATGTTATAGAGAATATTACGATGACCCATGACTCCCACGATCATTGTCTTATAATGCCAATAGAATACACAATCTTGGGTGAAGCTGCAGGTACAGCTAGTATAAATCTGTACTTACTACTAATGATAAAGCTGAAGAAGAGTTCGCTTGTTTTTTTGTTTGTTTTGGACGCGCTAATCTCTGAAGCTTCCAGTCGGATTTGAAAAAATATTTTTTTGTTGCTTATGATAGTTCAATTCTTGAGGAAGGTTAGGTATAAGGCTTTTACATCACACTACGACGCTAGGAAGTCGAGCAAAACGAAAAAGTCTATGAGAATGCTAAGGGAAAACGAAGTAAGATTTCGGGCGGGCGATGCGATGTGACACGGTGGCAAGAAATTTCACACAAGCGAAGTCGCTGGCAGAAGCTAGAATAGATTATATTTATTGTAAAACATGAGTATACATCAAATAATATGTGTAAAGTCTTAAAATAACAGGTACAAAATTGAGTCAAAAAAATTTGAGTCTACACAGCAAACTTATGACATTAATAACTTAACCCTAATGCTAATTAAAAAGGGGAAAAAAAATCAAAAGTCAAATTCTGAAAATAGAATAAAAATAAAATAAAAAGGGTTGGTTTGTAATGTCTGAAAACAGGAAAAAAAATCCGAAATATAAAGCCACTCCTCGTACCTCACTGTGATTAACCATCCAACCCTCCTCCTTGGAGAATAAGAGACATTACACTATCAAAGAATTACGTAAAAGTAGCAAGAATAATAAAATAGATTTATGGTCTGTTCCAAAAGTAGTTGATGAACGTGTAAACAAACCCAATTCAGCGAGATAATTACGAAACACACTAACAGTAGAAATGGCTTTTACGTTATTTACGTTGCTGAACAGACTCGAACATATTATGAAGCAATGGATTAGCAATATCCTTCAAAATGATTCAGATTTTGATTGATAGTGTGTTACGCAATGACTGGTTAAATCATAACGCAATCAGTAGCACATTCAACTGAATTATCATTTAGCATCTCTTGATACAGTTTTAAACTAGTACGAGGGGATAGGGCGAATCAGTCCAAAGACAACCAAACCATTGTTACAATCTACCACTTCACATTGTCCAACTGTCTAAATAACTTTAAACGATTTTTGTATCTGGGTTTATTTTTAAATTACTCTGTATGGTTGTCTCATATTCATGAATAAAGATTATTATTGTTATTATTTAGAAGATTTCAACTTTATATCTCACCACCTTTTCCCAAAATTAAATTTTAAATAACAATAATCAATAAAAAAACCTCTTTAAGGTAATTTAAAATTAGAATGTACGGTATAAGACCCGTATGATATGGGTGGTATTGTAAAAATCAAATCAAAGCACTCAATTTGTAAGTGGAACTGTAAATTGGTAGCTACATTACATGTACATTTGATACATTTTCTGATCCTTTTATAAAAAAAAAATTGGTACAGGTTATAGATCCAGATTCACGTCACTGCAGAAAAGTATAATTCCCAATGCAAACAAGTTTCTAAGTGAAGGAGAAATGTTACAACAGTCTTTTGTTTGATCAGACGTTTTATAATAATTGTATGAATAATATATTTTGAAGTATTTAATGGATATTTTCATTCATAATTAAATTGCGCTGGGAAGTGAGTTTACGAGAGGTTTTATATCCACATTCCATATTGTATTAAATGCTCGTTCATCCTCTGCCTAACCCATCGGGGAATATAGGTGTGGTGTTATGTTAAGTGTCATCATCTGCTCCATCATCCATCACCAGCCTTTAGCAGTGCACTGCTGGACATACGCCCCTCCAATTGCACGCTATTTCACTCGATTCTCAGCAACTCTCATCCAGCTGCTATCAGCCACCCTGCTCGTATCGTCGCCCTACCTGCCTGAGGGCGTCCTACCTTACGTTTGCCGATTCACAGTCTCCACTCAAGAACATGTCTACCCCAACGGTTATCGGTTCGGTGTTTTTTTACTTCATGTTTATTTACATTGTCGAACCAGCCAGCACCAAATTAAACAGCACTACCGAATCAAAGCACTACAATCGATTATGTAAACCAAATTAGTCGATCGCGATAATCGAAACAGCTTCAATTAGTGAAATCGATTGTACTGCGCTGTGTTTACAAACTGACAAACAGTGGAGTCATCCAATCTGGTTGATTTGATGACATTGTTCACTTGTTGGAGCTGTTATTACTGTGGGCAAATTAATGCAAGCAGAGATCGATAGCAGTAAAGTGAATAGATATTTATCATCAAGTTTACAGGGTGGACGTGACATCTACAAACCCGCACTGGGCCCGCGTGGTGGATTACGGCCCACTTCGTCTCACCGAGAGGAGGCCTGTGACCCAGCAGTGGGAACATTATAGGCTACACACGGAAAGAAAAAAGAAAAGAAAAAAAAATACATTTATTTAGCATAGACTAAAATATACACAATACACAGGAAGGAAGGAAGGAAGTGGTGAAGGGCGGGCGTTTTTGGGGGACTGTCTTTTGTAATTTTGACGTTCGAAAAGTGCTGATTCTCAGCTTAATTTGAATAAATGACTTTTGATTTTGTTTTTTTGACACAAGATGCATACATCAGAAAGCAACTAATAAAAATCAAATAGAAAGTGTAAAGTCCGATGTAAGAAATTAGCAGGAAAGTGTGCTTTACGGCTGCGCCAGAAAGGCCTTGTTCAGAAAACAATGCCAGACAACTAGTGCTTGACGCTTGTTTAGGGGTCACGGATATTGCTAGTGGCCAGTAATCATAAAAAAATTATAACACGCACGCAGTCAAGTATTTATTTATTTTATTTATTTTACCATTTATGTACACACATATATAAACAGACAAGAAAAACAGAACAGAAAAAAATAGGTACAGAGGTGATGCTTATTTCAAAGAAATCTCAAGTACTAGTTTATATCATAAAAAAAATACAACATGAAATAATTCGTAATTTGAAAACTACCGCCTGCTCCGCTCGCCGACACACGTTTTCGTTTTACTGTCATCGATGCGATGTTATCCGTGAACCCGACTAATGACCCCTGCGCAGCTGCGCTACAGTTATTTAAGTATAGGTTGCTTCAAGATGCTATTTTCGGCCATTGTCTCGAAAGCATGTCAAATGCCGAATCATTATTTTGACAGTTTGTAACATTATGAAGGCTTTTCAGAAACGCAAAAGTGATTAATTTCAGATTTGACGCATGGTTGACAAACTGTTAACGTATTTTCAAGTTTCGCTTCGAGAAATTGTTTAATTCGAGATTAACAATTTGCCACATTAATTGACGTTCCAGAAACTGCGGGGTAATTGCGTAACACATTAACAGTAGCAATGGCTTTCATTTTGACAGTTCGACAACATTCATTGCGTTATTTACGTTATTGACCAGATTTTTTTTTTATAACATTTATGAAGCAATGGATTATGAATATCGTTCAAAATGATTCAGATTCTGATTAATAATATGTTATACAATTAGGGTCCTGGTAGTTATTAACTTTTCCCCTCTCAATATTAACATCCTTCACGATATTGTAAGAGAAGCTCTATGCCAAAACCTGGTCGAAAAATATACCTTAATTAACTAAAAATCACGTAAATCGGATAAGTGGTTCTTAAGTTCAAGCACATATACGGACACAGAAAGAGATACGTTAATTTTTCAATAATAATTTACGTAAGGGCAATCTTTATCTAGTTATCTGAATTATATAACGACACGGTTGGCGCAGTGGCTGAGCGATCGACTGCTGCGCTGCGTGTCGCGGGTTCGATTCCCGCACGGAACAAATATTTGTGTTGCCTACAGGTAGTTGTTCCGAATCTGACTGTTTGTGTATGTGAGTTTTAATGTTTGCAAACGCACCCACGATACAGGAGTAATCCCTAGTGTGGGGCAACGTTATTTAAAATAATAATAATAAAACAAATAAAAACCACCAGCTTTTGCCAGCGGATTGGACCGGGTCAAGGACGAAAACTATCCGACAGGAAAGTACAGAGCTAAAAAGTATTCTATGTGTTAATTCATGTTATAAACTATCTGTGTGCCAAATTTCATCTAAATCCGTTTAGCGGTTTTTGCGTGATTGACTAAAAAAACATTCTTTTTCTACTTTGATTAAGTAAAAAAACATCTAAACACACACAACCACACACCAACCACCACCACACACACAACACAAGACACCAAACCACAACACCGCACCACGTCCACACACACACACACACACACCCTACCACACATACACACACCACCACACGCACCACCACATTTACAATATAAGTAGGCTGTCAGTTTTCAGGGCCAAATGAAACCTAGTACCTTACAGTACGAGTACCTTTTTTTTTTTTTTTTTTGTTTTCGGAGGGAAACCTTCAAAAGGCACCCGACCTCCGGGGAGTGAGGTCGGGGAATGTGGGATTTTTACCTCACTAAAACCACCCCGGTGATCACCATCCGCACATAGGGATGGTCCCGGTTCCTCTTAAAAGACCAATTCCGGAACCACCCCTGCGCAACGCCTGTAAGGCACATCCCTGGGGAGACTGTAAAGGGGCCTCCCCTAAGTCTCGCTATCCACGGCAGCACGTGACCACTGTGCCACCGTCTTCCCTGGGGTCGCTTAGTAGGCGGACAGAGTCCCCACTCTATGCGCCCACGACCCCAAAGTACCTACTGTGCCATGGCTACCGAACAGTGTTAGATTTGAAAACACAGAAAATTATATTACACAATTTTTCCTCATGGGATGAAAGAAAATTGGGTTAATAGAATAAAAAGTTCAAGTAACGAGAAAAATGTATCCCTATTCACTCATTAAGAAATTGTTTAAAGACTAAAATATTTTTATCTTTGGACGACTTTCGTTCTTAGCTGTTCCCAATGGAGCTCAATGACAGAATTATTTATTTAAAATAATAAAAGACAATCGCACTGTGAGACGTAAGACATTTACTTCAGCAGTGCGATTCTGTAACCATCTCACCGTGAAAACTTAGGTGAAGTGAGCGTGGAGTTAGCTGTCATTCCAACTAATGCTAGGGATTGACACTATTGACAGCTCACTCTAAGCTCACTTCACCTAACTTTTCACGGTGATATTTTTACAGAATCGATCGGCAGAAGTTCGATCCCCGGCAGGCACTTTACCTTGTGTATTTAATGTCATCGCTGCTGCTCTTATAACGGTGAAGGAAAAAATCGTGAGAAAACCGGCTTTTCCTAGAACTAAAAAATCGAAGACATGTGACATCCACCAAGCCGTACTGGGCCTGTGTCCCAGAAGTAGGAATATTATAGGCTGATTATGAATCGCTGTGTAAAATCCTTATGGTTCATGAAAACAAGATCATCATCAGCCAATCGTCATTTAACACGATACTATCTACTCTCAACACTACCAGCCACACTGCGAAGATCGTCGCCCCTAGCCCGAGGTCATCCTACCTTACGTTTACTGATTCGCGGTCTCCACAACAAAGGTCTTCGGTTCTACGGCTAATGTGGTCGGCCCATTGTCAAATCAGCTTCCTATTCTATTGGTTATATGAACAGCTTCCTCTATACCTCTACAATATGTAACTGAGTTATTGCACATTATGAAAGTAGTTTGTTCAAAATCGTTTACTGAATCGGTTTCTGTAATTTTTAATACTGTTAATTTTTTATCCCAAAAACAATTGAAACTACGTAAATTATCCCATCCCATTGGCGGCACGGTTGGCGCAGTGGTTAAGCGATTGACTGCTGCGCTGCGTGTCGCGGGGTCGATTCCCGCACGGAACAAATATTTGTATGACCTACATGTATTTGTTCCGAGTCTGGGTGTTTTTCTATCTATAATATGTATGTATTTACAAAAAAAAAAAAAAAAAAATTGTATATAAGTAGTTTATCAGCCATCTTGTTACCATAACACAAGCATTAGGTTGCTTAGCTTGGGACAAATGGTGCTGTGTGAAATGTCCAGGGATTTATTTATTTATTTATCCCAAAAATAAATAAAAATGCGTAAATTATTTGAAAAATAATTAAAACTACGTAAATTATCCTAAAAATAATTAAAATTTAATATTTTTGGGATAAAATATTTGTGTGATTGTCACACTTCCGCTGTACAGTAAAAAAAAAAAACAAAATGGTCGATGTACCTACTACGCTAGACCCCCTTTTTTTTCTGGTGGGAAATCATCAAATGACCCCACCCGCTCTGGGTGAACCGGAAGGGAGTGTCAGACTCTTACTGACTAAAACCCACCCATGTTCCTTCCTTCGCCCTTTATGTTCCGGGGTAGCGGTAACCCTTTCGGACAATCCCGCTGACGCTAGACCCTTATACGTGTGTGCGTGCGTGCGTAGATTTTGAATGTGACAACAATTTTCTCCTACAATCAGTAAAACTAATTTAATAAATGAACAATGTTTTATAAAAAATAGTGAAAATTCAGAGCACGTATTTTTTATTTTATTTACTTATTTTATTATTTATGTACACACATTAAAATACATAGGGATATGTCATAATTATATCCACGGAAAGATGTGATCTTTGGAAAGAACAACTTAATCCTCCTGGTCTCTTTGTTAAACCATCAGAGAGTCTCTCATCCGGGCATAAGTTACCGTGGCGGACTTCGTACCCAAGTAGGCCGCAGCAAGGATAACCTCCACAAATGGGGGTTCATTGAACTCTGACTCTTCACTCTCTCTGGTGTGTATGCGGTGTCTCTCCACAGACAATGGCTCACCTCCCATCTTGCACTGCATGCCCTGTCACCTGCACACGTGAGGACCTAGGCTGTGTCGGCGAATGCTATAGCGTTGCTGAAATTTGGGCCAAAAAAAAAATTAAGAAAAAAAAAAGTTTGCCTTCGACACGCTAAGAAGTAAAAGAATTATAATTTGAGTACAAAGATAATGGCGCCGATTCCCTTGTTCACAGACTAAACTAAATATAAGTTCAGTGCATCTTTTTCTTTCTATTTTATTAAGAAAAGGACATAAGATAAATATTAGTTTAGTCCTGTCAAATTAGTCAGCGCCTGACTTAAACTGACGTATTTTTAGTAGCCATGTTTTTAAGCGCGTCTAAACTGTCTATGGAGTATCTTAATTTGACAGGACTGAACTAATATTTATCTTCTGTCCTCACGCTTACCCTAGGCGTGTGTGAAGTATTTTCAAACGCTAACCAATTTATTTAAATGCGTCTTGTGGTGTCATTGATGTAATCCCCTAACTTTTATGCTTGATTGCATAGTGTGCATTAAGATTTAACATACTCGTACAAGCTACGACACTTTGAAATAAAAGAAAAGAAAGAAAGAAAAAACATTTATTACTATTGTTTACTTTTTTTTTTTACTGTGAACACAACGGCTATTTGTCAACATTTGTCACGACACGGTGGGAACATTTTTGCTTTCACCACCATGCTGTTCTATTCAAGAAAATTACTTCTGCCCTTTTTAAAAGTACGGTACGTGGTTTTCACCCCGTCCATACATTAGTTAACAGTCCAGAACCGTTTCTACAAAAACCAAGTTAAGTGTGAAAAAGCACTTAGATTTTAACGAAACTAACAGGAGGGAAGAGGGAGGGAGGAGGGGAGACTGAGGGTCGATTAACTAAAGGGATTTATGTGTAATAGGAAATGCCGGAAAAAGCCGCAGTGGAAAAAAGTGAGTTGAAAAGAAAAACCGATTTTACGAAAACGAGTGGTTGATGGAAAGTGGTAACCAGCACTTGTAGCATTAACACCCTCTAGGATTGAATCCAATATACTATATTTATTTATTTACATTCCATAATGTGTACTTAGGTGGTAGGTTTTACATTGAGATGACCATTGTGGGCGTTGTCGGGCAGTCAGAGGCTTTAATTTAACTCAAATCAAATGATTTTATTTCACATAAACCTGCACTTATGAAACATCAAAAGCTAGGTGCACGGTTCCAATTGGTCGTTTCCAATGGATAGGAACCGGCAAGAAACACTACGGTTAAACGGAAACATTGCATTGCGTTGGGAAACATTATAAAAGCCAATTATTTTTTTGAAGAGTTTAAAAAAAAGAATGGCTTTTACAATGTTTTAAAATTTCAGTAAGTATGGGAGGACAGCGTAGGCCTGTGTACAAGAATCATAATATTTATTTGTAAACACAGGCAGAGTTATACAGTGTGTGAGATGTTAAAACATTTACATAAGTTCTCTATGTTTTGCCATTAGGCTTACAAATATAATTATCAATTTAAATTCAAATTAATTAAGTACTCTATGGTATGGTTGGCTTCCAGTCTAACCGGATGCAGCTCAATACCAATATTTTACATAAAGCGACTGCAGTAACACGTTACCCTTTGGTAAGAGAGATAACCCCTTGAGAATAGAGAGAGACTTAGTTAGACTTTCGGGCTTCTGACGACCCGTAACGACTTACGACTGTCAAAGATCTACAAATGACAGCCGGGACCAACGGCTTAATGTGCTTTCTGAGGCACGTAGGGTCTCGACATGTAATGGATGGTCACCCATCCATGAACCGACCGCGGCAAGCGTAGCTTAACCTGCGATCGAGCCGTGCGGCTGTTTTTTTATTCATTTAGCTCCTCGCCCCTCAGAAAAACATCTAAACTCTACATAAAAATCACTATATTTTAATCTGAGTTCAGTATTGAAATCTTTATTTGTTTCGCTTCCTGCTTCTAAAAAACTCGGATTGTGGACTGGAACCAATAAAGTGAAGATTGATTTCCCTCAGGCCACATTATATTGGCCGAACTGGAAGTGGGGTCAAACGTTTTGTGTTAAATTTCTAATTGCACCTCCAGGATCTGGTTTTTTGTTAGTCTGATCGTTTGAATTTGTGAGATTTTTGCGTTCGTAAATGATTTCTTAGTTATGTACTCGTATAAGATAAGAATAGGTTCACCAGATAATAATAATAAGATATTAATAAATTTACTTTCAGTAACTTTACAACTTCTACAAATATCTTACATAGGGGTCTCCTTTTAAGTATAAGAAATAACTGTGCTAGGAGGCCCCGCTCTTCTAAAATTAGTACTAGTATGTAGGAAGGTATTTAGGAGCGTGCTTACATGGAATTTTACGATTTGGTAACTTATTAACTAATTGAAGAAAAAAAGGCAAACAAACAAAAAGGATTAACTTTAAACATGTGCGTGCATGTGTGCGTGTGGGTGTATGTGTGTACGTAAAGAGTGTGTCAGTGTATATGGAGATATGTTTGTGTATGCGTCACTTATTGCCAGATTATCTCACGATAGTTTGTAAAAGTCTATACTAATAAAAAAAGCTAAAAAAGCAAAGCTAAAGAGTTTGTTTGAACGCGCTAAACTCTAGAACTAGAAATTGGATTTGAAAAAATCGTTTTGCATTTGATGGCCCAAGGCCCAAAGGCTATTTAATATCACGCTATGTCAAAACATTGAGATTTCCGTTCTATATCTACGTTAACTATTAATTTCTAAACGACTGGTTGACACTTCCCATGACCCAAGGGCTGACTTTTACCGTGGCCAGAGGCTAAGCATTGCCATACAACGTGGCAATGCCGCCAGTGTCTTGGGTACATTACCAGTCGACAGCGATGCGGATGAATTTTTCGACTATATATTTTAGTTTGTAAATAGTTTTAGTTAATTTGGGATTTAATTTTGTTATTTTAGTGTTAGTTTGTAAATTGTAATTGTTAACAAATAAAATTAACATTTCGTTAGTAAACTCTTGTTCCGAGACAAATTTTCTAAATGATGGTGAAAACTGCATCAAAATCCACTATGTAGTTTAAAGATCTAAGTGGTCATACCAAGCAGCCAGGCAGGCACTTTGTGTAAATTAATTCATGACCACATTTTTTTTTAATATTTAAAAAAAAATAGTTTTATTTCCTTCAATGGCCGACTGCTCTCAAAACGGCAAAGGAAAACATCGTGAGGAAACTGGCAAGTCCTACAACCAAAAAAAAATTGAATATTTCCACCAACCCGCACTGGGCCTGCGTGAGTCCTGTGTCCCAGCAGTGGGAACATTATAGGCTGATTATGTTAACGAAAAATTACTTTGTTTCATACTGTTTTAGATATGAGCAAATATAATATTTACATGCCATCCTTTTTAAGGATATCAGGCGTAATGTTTTGTAATGCCTATATATTACTCATATACACGAGCAGCACGTTGCCAAGCCCTCAACAACGTGCGACTCGTGTATTTGAGTCATAACATTAAATAATATCACGCCTGTATTCCCCGAAGGGATACGCAGGCGTGTACTTATACTACAGAAATCATTTCTAAACTTATGTTTAAGTCCTATGTAATTGGGAGCGAGCCTGTTGCCAATAACCGGGCACAAATCCAAACTCTGGGCTGCTACTGAGAAATCGCTGATGAAAAAATCCAATAACACTTTGCCCGACCTGCTGATCGAACCTAAGAACTCATGCTCAGCTCTGCATAGCCTTTTGCCAACTATGTTGGCGTCGGCTTCCAGTCAAACCGGATGCAGCTGAATAGCAGTATTTTACATGGAGCGACTGCCTATCTGACCTCTACAACCCAGTTACTTGGTAATACGATACCCCTTGGTAAGACTAGTTGTCAGACTTTCAGGCTTTTGACGACCCGTAACGATTGTAAAAGATCCACGAGGGACAGCCGTGACAAAGGCTTAACGTGCTTTCCGAGGCACGGAGGGGTCTTGGTATGTGAAGATGGTCAACCATCCATGGACCAACCACGGCAAGCGTAGCTTAAACTGAACGATCGACCCGTGCGGCTGTTATTACTTAGCCACAACATGCTCAGCTATGTCTAATACTTACAGGCATAAAAACAAAGCGCCTGCTGCAATTTTCACTTAACTTTTCCCAGATCATCAACACACTATTAATCGTCTACCAACAGTTTCATAGACCTATAAGTTATTAGAAGGCATGTACAGACGCCAGTACATCAAACTACCCGAAACTGTCAAATTTTCCCAATCAACCTTGAACTTTGATGATTTAGCGATAAAGTTAAAATACTTTTATAGTTTGACAGATTATGGTAACGTGATGTGCGGTATCTGTACTTTACCGAAGCTCTAATAATTCTTATTTTGCACTGCAACACTGATATACAAGGTGGAGACGACAGTAAGACAGTAAATTAAACTGGTTATATATAATGACGTTCCCAGTCTGCAAACGAAAATTCAATCAAATATATCGAATAGTTTAGATACTATAGCTATTCCAAGATTGGCAAGACCCATAACTACTCGGCAAATCACTACTACTAAGTTTGTTTGAAAAAAAAAAAACACTTTTATTTTCGATACTAGTAGGTACCGTTCTATTCATTTGATAGTTCCAAAATATACTTGTGCTTATTTTTGTCACCACATTATATAATGAACCTTGTTCAAACATTGTATAACGCCTCTTTTTGTGAACCTCAAATGATTTTTTTTTTGGAGTCCTTAAAATACCAAATAGGCAAGTAACAGCGACTAACTGCGAGAAAGTTAAAAAGAGGCTCGAATAATAAAAAAGTGCACATCATGGAAGCGCAAAAAGACTTCAGAGAAACGGTTGAATATTTTCCTTATTAAAATTACCCTCCCACATTTACCTGTCTCCCCAAAAACACACTATTACCGTCCAAAAGTTGCTGCCAAGAATAAATTTGCATATAAATCGAAAGACCCTGGTCTGTCGAAAGTTTTATTAGAGTCGATAAAAAAAAAACTTATTCAAACTCTGGACGAAATGAGAATGACTTGAAAATCCTTTGAAGGTGGTGTTAGGAAAGTTTTCAATACTTCGAGAGCCTGATTAGGATCTAGACGTTTTCTGTTCGGTGACTTTTATATTTTTGCTAACAAGGAGTCGAGTTAGCGATGCGATCGAATATGGTAAGGTAATCTTAGAGATATGGATTTCAGATTGCAGTTTTCAGGGTAGGTGAAGGTTGGATTGAGTTTTGAGATAAACTGCAAGCTAAGAGCAACAAAAGCTAAAAAAAGACTGCTCTTTGTGTCAACCTATGTAAAATTTCTACATTTATAACCGTAATTTATAAATTAAGGGCTGATTAAGGGCTACGTAAATGTAGTAGGCATTTGCTCTAGTATAATTCAAACAGAAGTCAGAAGTAGAAGGCAAACTGCGTACTAACTTTTATTTAATCAAAAATCCTGCTGTTCAAATTATGTCCAGTTGAAATTCAGTTACATCACCTGCATGCCACATAAAATTATTAGCTTTCTGTCTAGATTTCTGAATTGACTAAATATAATCCGGTTTCCTCATTCAATACTGTCACCTTACTGTATACTTCCACAATTTGGCGAATGTACCGGAGTTGGTTTCGGAGATCAGTCTTAATGTGCCCCGCCGTACCTCATACAGATCCAATTTTAAAACAGAAACATTTCAAATGCCTAAAAATAGAACTAATCTTGGTCGTTCAGCTCCTTTATACCGGTTTTTGTCTAGCTACAATAAGCTGAGCACGCGTACGAACAACTTGGACATATTTTCGAACAGTCTGAATGAATTCAAACGGTACGTCCTCAGTTCTTGATCGATCTGTTTGTTTGTTTATTTTATTTACAAAACGTTAATTTGTGTATTTGTGTGATTCAATGTATTTAATATTGTACAATTTAACTCAATTTTTTTTTTACCTTAAATTTTAATCTATTCTATTCTTTTAATTTTTTATAAATAATGTAATAATTATGTCCTAATTTATTTGTTTGTTACTTTTATAGTCTTAATTTATAATAGTTTTTTTTTTATTTCAATTTAATTGATTTTTTTTATGTATTTCAATTTAATTACTTGACATTTTAGATTCGATGTAAACTTTGTAAATTCCAATTTTGTTAGTATCATATTATTTTTCCATTTCAATTTTTATTATTGATTCTACAAGTGCTGTGCACACCTATAAGTGACGAATTCACCGCAAAGCTGTTGATTTAGAATATATTTATTGTAATGTTTTAGCGAATAAGTCGTTGGTGTGTCAATAAATAAATAAATAAATAAATGAGGACTGTACTTTTGCCTCACTCGTTCCTATAAATACTGGCCTAACAAAAGTTAAAAAACAAAAAATAGAACAAAAGAGAAAATTTATCAAAAGAGTTTCAATAATTGGCGTTTTTCCTTTCCAACCTATTACACGGTTGAGCGGGCAAATTAACCAATTGACGATATTGACAAACGAAAAACTCTGTATACAATAAAGACATTTTCTCTAACTTTGAACTCGTTTTAGTCATCTTTTTCCTAAAGGATTCTCGCCCTTATTACGAATACCTTAGGGAATCGTTTCCTGTACATAATTAATTCCGAAAGGGAATCTTGATGGATTTCCCTCGAGTCAAGAATCTGTTTTGTAAGGATTCTATCGTGTTTTTCTATGAAGAATTAACTTTTAAAAACTGGAGCTGCTTACGAAGGTAGTTTTATTGGAGAAAGATTTTATTTATCATAATCCTGTGATATTTTTCCTGTTTTTTTTATATAGGTAGTCCGAAACACGAGTACCTACCTTTTTTTTCTATACTAGGTGTAACAGAATAAACGCAAGTCCTGAAAGTGGTTTGTTCATAATTGACTACTGAATCGATTTCAGTAACATTTGATTAAATATAAAAATATGTATATTGCCACACTGACCACTAATTGAGCCAAAGAAAATTAAATCTTATTTCAAGGCGATAAGACTCAATTTTAAATGCATAAAATAATTATTGGGGCGACACAATTTACTTAATAATAACAGTTAGCTTTAAAAAAATTTTTTTTGGTCATTGTATTATGCTTTTAACTCAATACTCTAATTGGGGTGTATGATTTATTGTGATAATTATGTATGTTACATACTGTATTTTGAGTAAATAAGTCAAAGTCAAAATTCTTGCTTAAAGCGGGCGGTAGGGTATTAGGGTTTATAAAACTAAACAAGGTTTTTTACTTTCTAAGTTTAACTTGGATACTACTGACATCGGTGAAGGAACACATCGTGAGGATACCTAGACTTATTGTTAATATAAGGCTGGAATCGCGAACCCGTTTTGAGCAAGCATGGTTACCAATGCTCGTGCCTTCACTGAATGAGAATAGGCCTTTGTCTTGCAATGAGACAAATTTAGACGGTATTCTTGTATAAGGTTTAATTAAAATATCAGCTGCTCCATAAATTTATATTTGCATAGCTATACTGAAAGGAACAGCAGTTTTTTTCGCGATTTCAATGAAAAACAATTTTGATTGAATCCCAATGTAAAACTTGTTTATACTCCTTGAGAAGTTTTCAGTTATTTTAATTACACCTTGTATATTATGTATAGTATCCCCCCCGCTAGATGGACGGACGACCTATAGGAGGTGGACAGGTGGATAGCTGAACAGGTGGTGGTGGTGGTGGGACAGACTGGATGCGAAAGTATCAACATTTTTATGCATGAGTACTTGTCTTTTGACTATGTGTATCTTATGTCTTTTTTAGTTTTTTTTTTAAATTTTATTATTATTATTTTTTTACTTGTGATTATGCGTCTTGTTTGTGCAGAATAAAATATTTTTCTTTCTTTCTTTCTTTAAAGGTGGAGCACAGGGTGTTAAGTCCCATGTAATAAGGGGCGAGCCTATTGCCACCAACCGGACACAAATTCAGACTAAGAAATTCCAGATGGAAAAACCCAATAACACTTTCCCCCCTGGAAATCGAACCCAGGACCTCATGCTCAGCAGTAGCGCTTCCGACCACTAGACCAACGAGGCAGACAAGAAATAAGTAGGACCTACTCGTAACTCATTCTCAGGTGAGCGTTTAAATCCATCATCATAAAACGTCCTCGAAATAATAAGAGCTTCTAAAAGCTACTTTAAACTTTTAAGCGTTTCACCCGAAGCCACTTGCAAGTTAATAATTATGTCATAAAGTTGTTAGTACAGTTGAAACGAACACGTCTTGTGATACGAGGCTGGTTTAAGTCAAAAACTTATTAATGGTATTCAGATAATAAGAATCGCATAATCAGCCGATAACGTTCCCACTGCAGGGACATAAGCCTCCTCTGTGAGTGAGAATGCATCATAATCCACCACGCGGGCCCAGTGTGGATTGGTTGACGTCACTGTTCAATCTTTGACAATTTTTTTTTTATTTCATGTGAGAAGGTAAATATATGTGGACTGAAACTAACCAGTAAGTAATGACCACTCTGACTGTCCTAGAAACCTATTCAGTCCCTTGAAAGCAATCAATCACCAAAGCCCATCCATTCCGCTCGCAGTAACATTTTAAACCAAATAAGACGTAAGCCGGGACTTCGGGTCACTACGGTTTTTCTCGATACTTTCCTCACGCATTTGTAAATCGAATAATTACCCAATTTTTCTATCGCGCTCTCGCTCACAATTTACACCATCCCCAGAGCGAGACAAGAGATAAGCCAGCTTCCGTTTCCCGTTTCCTTCTCTGGAGCCCTACGCGTTGATATGCTGCTTGTTGAAAATGACACCAGTCTTGTAGTGTGTTTATCTTGTTCGACAATGACGATGCGTAGTTTTTAACCGACTTCAAAAAAGGAGGAGGTTCTCAATTCGACGGTATGTTTTTTTTTTTGTGTGTTTGTTACGCGGTTACTCCGCCAATTGTGGACCGATTTTCTAAATTCTTTTTTTTGTTCGAAAGGAGATACTTCTGAAGTGGTCCCATAGTCACCAAGACAGGATCTGATGATTGGATCCTGGAGAAATCGAGGGCAACCCTCAAATTTTATGGCCCCACACATCGTTTTTTTTTTTAAATCAAAATTATTGGTGAAAATTACAACTTAAAAGTGAAAAACCAAAACCTTTTTTGAAAAAAAAAATCGACTTCCAAAAAAGACACTACAAAGTGAAAAATAACTTTAATTTCGGAAGTCGGTGACAAACAACGAAAATGCGAACCCAAGGACACCGACTTATGAAATTAAAGTTATTTTTCATTTTGTGGTGTCTTTTTTGGAAGTCGGTTTTTTTTTTGCAAAAAAGTTTTTATTTTTTCAGAGTATGTGTAGAGGCGGTCTGTAATTAGGTTGTATTTCTTATGATTTAATTGCATAACACGCTATCAATCACAATGTATATCATTTTGAAGGATATTGCTAATCCATTGCTTCATAAGTTCGAAAAATTTGTCTGTTCAACAACGTAAATGACGCAATGATGAGTGTGTTACGCAATTACCCCACAGATCGGGATGATTCTGAAACTAACTCAAAGCATTTATTTTAATTAACATTTACAGGCACTTTTAAACAGTCAAGGACTCTGTCAGTCAGAAATATGAAGCTAGTTGCTCATTCCAAAGCGTAGTAGGTACTTATGGAGAAGAATAGGCAAGAAATTCCACGGACACTCTTTTATATTATATTGTTACAAGATATTAGTTACATCATTAATGATTTTTCTCATTTTGTAGGTAAGAAACCTCATAGTTTCGTAATTGTCTTGTACTTTATTAAAGTTCTTGTTTAAGAAAATGTTTTCAGAAATTAATTGAGTTAGAAATTCTATCCATGATAAAAAAGTCAAGTTAAATACTTCTAAGGCACCTGTCCCACCGCCCACGATGAAAGCGACTAGTTATCAACGATTTTCTCGCTCAAGAAACGTACAAAAGATTGGGTCCTGTGTAGGTAAAAGAGATACGTATATTAAACAATTGATTGCCGACTGTTCTCACCGCCGGTCGGTACTCGTTTGTTGCAGCTACAAGAGCTACCAATGAGAGTACACGCTCAGCGATAGTCGTATGAGGAACAGGGTGTTCACTCATCCTCCATAGAAAAGGGAGAACCTCCGACCAGACGGGTGTTGTGTCTGGCGGGCAACTGCCCGATGAATCATGTCGGGCTGTTGTATATATGCTTATTGCACGATAAACTCTGCTTTCGCGAAGCAGGGTTTTGCGTGACGTCAGTATGACGTGTAGTTCGCATGTGGCGTTGCAGATACCGCTACACTCGCTTGTCAGGCAGAAGTTCTGCCGCAGAACGCTCACTGAGAGACTCACACTTGGTACATACGCATTCCAACGAGTAATAGCTAGTCGTCATCGCACACTCGCTGCTCGTTGCTCGCGAACTCGTTTTTAAT
Organism: Apamea monoglypha; assembly: GCA_911387795.2. Taxonomy (NCBI): domain Eukaryota; kingdom Metazoa; phylum Arthropoda; class Insecta; order Lepidoptera; family Noctuidae; genus Apamea; species Apamea monoglypha. The sequence goes on from OU426938.1 coordinate 13,504,373, forward strand.
TGCTAGCTTTACTCGCTTCTCGTTAATCGCCGATTGTGGGACGGATTTCAATATCCTTGAAGTATAGGGATGAACAAAAAACTTGGATAAGTGATTACTTACTGTTGTTAAAGTAAAATAGGGATGATTATTTAGCGGCTGACATAACTAAGGAAGCAGGAGCAGCGATGGGCCAATGGTAGCGGCCCCGGCTTACGAGTGGCTTCGAACCCGAGCAGGCGCTTTACTTTGTGTTGTTATTTTTCATCAACACTGCTCTCAAAACGGTGAACGAAAACACATTGAGGAAACCGGCATGTCCTAGAACTAAACATTTACCCGCACCGGGCCCGCGTGGTGGTACGGTCCACTTCCTTTCACAACATGGGTGGGAACATTATAGGCTGATTGTGCTATACCTACTAAGTAATGGCTGCAAAATATTGAATAAAAATAAATGGAACGAAACCGGGCGCCTTAAAATAATTGATTGATAGGTCATTTTTAGCACCTTTCAATCGTTAAAAAAGGTTGTCAAAGTCGATTTAATAATTTTTTTTAGTCGAAGACACGCCAAAGGAGAATGGATCACCTAATAATAATATTGTCACTTAATACTTTCTTGTTAATTAAATTATCCTTCCATAAAAAAAAACCATGATTAAGCAAACTGAAGTGGCAGTAGGCTGACCATGTTTGTCGAAGGACCGATGGCCGGTGGAGCAGACGAGTCCTGGAGTGGAGACCGCGTATCGGCAAGAGTAGTGTGGGACGCCCCCCAGCGACATGAACGGACGACCTTAAGAAGGTGGCTGGGACAGACTGGATGCTGAAGGCGGAGGACAGGGTGTTGTGTGTTACACCGAGGAGACGACCGATCTAATAGTTGTTGTAGTAGTTTAGTCACTATAGATTGGCAAACCCCATAATCGGCGCATCACTACTATTTAGTTAGTTTTATAAAAAACTCTGTTTATTTCGATGTTCGCATTTATTTCAACAACAGCCTATAGCAGTCCTTTGCTGGTCATAGGCCTCTCCTATTGCACGCCATTCAACTCGATTTTCGGCAACTCTCATCCAGCTGCTACCGGCCATCCTGCGAAGATCATCGCTCCACCTTGCCTGAGGACGTCCTACATTACATTTGCCGATTCGCGGTCTCCACTCATGAACACGTCTAGTCCAACGGTCATCAATTCTACGGCTAATATGACCGGCCTATTGCCACTTCAGCTTGATGATTCTGTGAGTTACTTCGACAACTTTGGCTCTCTGCTGGGTCACCTCATTCCAGATTCTATCTCTCAGAGAGACTGCAAGCATAGCTCGTTCCATAGCTCGCTGACCGACCTTGAATTTATCGACAAGACGTTCCGTGAGTGTCCACGTTTCGGCTCCGTAAGTTCTAACAGGCAGGACGCACTGATTAATGACTTTATTCTTTAGGCTGTGTGGAATATGCGACAAGAAGACTGCCCAGCCCAGCTGAATTCTTTGATAGTTTGAAAATATTCCTATGTTTAAGCATTGCCAGCGTTCTTATTTACTGTGTTCTTGTTAACTAAGAACAAGCAGAAAAATCATCATCTGCCTAGCCTTATCTCTACTATGTTGGGGTCGGCTTCAAGTCTGACTAGATGCAGCTGAATACCAGTATTTTTAAATTGTCTCTTGGTAAGACTGGTTGTCAGACTTTCGGGGTTCTGACGACCCACAACGACTGTCAAACATCCACGAAAGAAAACCGGGACCAACGGCTTAACGTGCTTTCCGAGGTACGGAGGTATCTTGGTATGTAAAGATGGTCATCCATCCACGGACCAACCGCGGCAAGCAGCGTAGCTTAACCACATCGATCGAACCGTGCGGCTGTTATTACTTAGCCACAAGCTCCTCTTTCCCAACAACTAGAAAAATATAGGAATCAAATATAACCCCAGCATTCACAGTCCTACATATACCATGGACTAAAACTAAACCGATCCAAGAATAACGCTGTTGAATACTAAAACATCTAGATAAGACTCTTTACTTCCGGTGGGGATCAAGATGGCGTCTGCACGTTACGTAGGATTTCCGGTACGATGGGGTGAGGGCACCGGTTGTCGGTAGAAATTGTAGGAAATAATTTTCTAGAAATGTTATTTTCGTTATGCAGTGCTTGCTACCTGTGTTTTTATTTCAGTCGAACGGTTTTATTTCCCCTAAGGTTATGGGAATGACAAGATATACTTTCTTTCTTACATACATAGCTTCACGACTTCTATACTATATTTTATTACTTTTTGCCTGTTTGTATGTGTGTATGTAATGTGTGTGTATAAACTTTTCATCATCGTCATTATTTCAGAAGAAAGACGTCCACTGCTGGACAAAGGTTTCCCCCAAGCACCTCCACTTCGACTGGTTCCGTGCTTCCTGCATCCATCGGATTCCTGCAGCCTTCACAAGGTCTTCGGTTCACCTTGAGGGAGGCTTTCCAACGCTACGTCCAGCTATAACTGTCTTTCTCGAAGTTGCACTTACCTAAAGTCCAATTTCAAGAAAGAGGTTATAGAGGTATGAGGAACAGGGTGTAAAGGTCACTCAAACTCTATAGAAAAGGGAGGATCCTCCGACCAGACGGGTGTTATGTCTGGCGGGCAATTGGCCACGTTTGATGTTGAGAAGTTTGTATATATGCTAATTGCGCGGTAAACTCTGCTTGCGAGATGCAGGATTTGCGTTACGTTAGTATGACGCGTTTTTCGCATGTGGCGTTGTAGATACCGCTACAAGGTCAACCGTCAAATTCGACTCGGCTGTGCAGCGTTTGGGAAGCTACGCAATCATATCTTCTATACCGCTGTGTCTCAAGACGAAAGTCTTTGACCAGTGCGTGTTGCCAGTGAGGACATATGACATAAACGTTTAGTTACATAAACATGTTTTTGTATCCAGTTGATGGCAACAGGCTCATCATGGGACCTAAAAATAACTAGCAAAATGTGGGTGTACCATTATGTTCATCTCTGCCCAACCCCACGGGAAAACAAGGCGTGATGTCGTGTATAAATACAATATTTTCATCATTTACTTCTCATTCAATAAAAAAATATAAAAGTTAAATATACGAAATAAAGTATAAAAATAAACAGGTTACAAAACATCAAAGGGACAAACAAATATGATGAATATAGCTCATTACTGACTACACATTACCTATGTGTATATTTGATTTGGCTTCTTCGTAAAATAATCAGTAAAAAATAACATAAATACATAAGTACATAACATTACGCCACTAATCCCCGAAGGGTTAGGCAGAGGTGTGCCTATAGTTCTCATCATCATCTGCCTAGCCTTTTCCCAACTATGTTGGGATCGGTTTCCAGTCTAACCGGATGCAGCTGAATACCAGTATTTTACATGGAGCAACAGCCTATCTGACCTCCACAACCCAGTTACTGGGTAATACAAACCCCATGGTAAGACTGGTTATAGCCCGAAAGTCTGACAACCAGTCTTACCAAGGGGTATCGTATTACCCAGTAACTGGGTTGTGGAGGTCAGATAGGCAGTCGCTCCATGTAAAATACTGGTATTCAGCTGCATCCGGTTGGACTAGAAGCCGACAGACTTTCGGGCTTCTGACGGACGACCTGTAACGACTGTCAAAGATCCACGAATGACGTAGCTGCGTACATAGCTTTAAAAAAATAACAAAAATTGTTTCCTATTAAATAAACTGAAAGCTAGGCAACCCTTTGGTGTATGATGCAACATGTGTCGACCCTTGTGCAATCCCATCTTCCTAGCACGGTGGGCTGTGCTGCTACAAGTGCAGAAAACCTCAAACGGTGAAAATATTCCAACCTGATTGGGAGTTATATGTACGAGCCGTTTGGGGTTGAAACACTAGGGCCATGGGGTCCGAGTGCCCACTTGGTACTTGGTCGAGAAATCGCCAAGCGATTAGTCGACTCTTCACGTGACCAGAAGGCTGGCCTCTTTCTGGGTCAAAGAAGAAGCATCGCCATACAACGTCGCAATGCTGCCAGCCTTTTGGGCACTGCTCCTGTCGACAGCGATGCGGACGAATTCTTGGATGATTCTTGGATTCTTTTGCTTCTTTTTTCATAGACATGTACATATATTAAATGTTAGCTTATATTATTTAAATATTATCTTGATTAATAAAACCTAAATAAACGAAATACAACCAATTACAAAATAATTAAACCAAAAACTGTAAAGTGTATGTGTATAACTGTTTGTAACTTAACAGGAAAACGTTCCGAAGATACCAATTACAATCAAAGATTAAATAAATAATTGATCTAGTAATGGAATTGAAACAAGCCAGACTTAATCAATGGGATTCGGTTCAACGAAATTGAACTGGATATTTAATTAAAACATTTGGGCTTACCAATTAAAAGTGTTTTAATCGCATTATTTCAAAACAAACCTTTGTTAAAATGAATTTTTAATCCAATTCAAAGATAAATAATAAAGTTTTGTGATGTTTGTAGCAGCTTAGCGTATGGATTAGTTGTGTTAGTGGATAATAAATGTTTCTTTTTGTTAGACTTTTAATGAAATAAACAAATGAAGCCAATTATTATCCTACAAATATTATAAACGCGAAAATTTGTTTGGATGGATGGATATTTGTTACTCTTTCACGCAAGAACTACTACACGGATTTGGATGAAGTTTGGCACACAGACAGTTTATAACCGGGATTAACATATAGGATACTTTTTATCCCAATATTCCCACGGGATCGAAATTTATGCGCGTGAAACCGCGGGGCGCAGTTAGTACTTATTACTTATAAAATAAAGTCACTTTTCGTGTTTAACTGTGTGACCGCGTTGTTCTTCTTAACTATTCACACTCACAACGTATCAGTTCCTAGAACAACGATTTAAATTCCATCCTATTCTTGAAAGTGGAAAATAATCTTTTGAGAGGCTAATAACAGGTGTTTCCGTCTTCGACCTCACATACGATATTTCTCGAGTCTAGGAATATATTTTCAACAGTGTTGTAACCAAGACAAAATGTAGAATAATTTTTTTGTTTTAAATAACGATGTTGAGTATGAATATGGATGGCTATACGAGTTGGGGAAGGCCGAAGAAATGGTTGGACTGTGACATTATATTCAGCCTATAATGTTCCCACTGCTGGGACACAGGCCTTCTCTCTGTGAGAAGGAGTAATCCACCACACGAGCTCAGTGCGGGTTGGTAGATGTCACACGTCTTCGAATTTTTAGTTCTAGGACATGTCAGTTTCCTCACGATGTTTTCCTTCACCGTTTTGAAAGCAGTGATGATGAAATAATTTTACTCATAGTAAAGTGTCTGACTGGGTTCGAACCTACGACTCGTAAGTCGTGGCCGTTATTACTGGGTCAATTAATTGTTATTATTATTATTATTTAATTAATATTAATACCACTGTTGCATGGATGGACTGTGTGACAGATGATAATTGCTAAGGCTAGAAAGGGAGTGACTACCGAGATGACGACTAATAGAGAAATATGGAAGAAAAATAAATGTGGCGCTGACCCCAAAGTAAATTGCAATAGGGCCAAGAGAATGATGATTTTAGTAACGATTTAGGTTGCTAAGTATAAATAAAACGATGGCAGGCAATAATTACTATAATATTTTGATCTTGATGCATGAGACTTTTTGGTACGACTTTTGGTTATTGTTCTTTGTGTGCTCAACAACGTAAATACTTAACGCCATAAATGTTGTTGAACTGTCAAAATGAAAGCTATTGCCTACTGTTAGTGTGTTACGCAATTACCCCCCTGACATTTTAATGAAGTTGCTTTGTGCAATTGGAAATTCATTACATAAAGTAAACATTTTATTTGAGGCGCTCGATTTGGAATGATATTATTATCGACTTATTGAAATGGAAGCCAAAGACTATCAGATGTGTCTGCTGCATTTTTTCGTCGTACCAAAAATGTGTAGGAGCCTAAAATGCTCGATGAGAGACTACTTGAGCGTGTCACGCTGTCACGCTTTGATTTGATGCAACGTTTTGCTGGTTCATGCTATCCATACTGTTTAATTCCAGGCAGGCAGGTGTTTAACTGCCCCGTTGGTCTCGTGGTCGCAAGCGCAACTACTGTGCATGGGGTCCTGGGTTCGATTCCCAGGTCGGGCAAAGTGTTATTGGGTTTTTCCATTAGGAATTTCTCAGTACCGCCCGCATACCCCCGTGCCTCGGAAAGCAAGTAAAGCCGTTGATTCTGCGCCTGATCTCTCCCCAGTAGTGTAGGATTGCTGTCCCATCGGACTATGAGAGTAAAGGAACAGAGAGTGCACTTGTGTTTGCGCACAGGTTTGTGCACTATAATACATATCTCCTGCGGACCTGGCTAATCTCCGTTGAGATTAGCAACCGTGACCGAAATCGGTCAGGGGGATTATTAATACCAGGCACTTCTCCCACCGCCGCGCTCACAAGGAAGCTACCAGCTATCAACGGTTTTCTTGCCTAAGAAACGTACAAATGATTGTAGGTCCACCGTAAGTAAAAGAGATACATATATTATTAGTTCTGCTGACTGTTTCCACCACCGGCGAGCAGTGTTGGATCATTTAGTTCCCTTCAAATTGATTGAGCTGATTGGGCTAATCCATGCGTCATGTTCGTGAACGGGCGCCATCAATAGGAACTGGTCATCTGTTTTGCTGCCATTTTTTTTTTTTTTTTTCTGGGTGGGAAATCATCATATGACTTCTCCCGCTCTGGGCGGAGCAGGAGGACGTGTCAGACTTTTACTGACTAAAACCCACCCGTGTTCCTTCAGTTGCCTATGCCAGGGACCACGGTATCTCTTTCGAACAACCCGCGGCCCTGGCAGGCATCGGCCCTAGCGGACCCCGTCACTTCGTGCTGACATCTCTTTGAGGCGCGCGTGGAACACAACACGCCGTCGACTCGGGCCTGGTCCTTAACAGAACATGCCTGTATCCACTGTTTTGCTGCCATGGCTTATTATAATTTAATTTAATATTTTAATCGTTTTTTTTTATCCTTTCATTACGGACGCTTTTAACGTTCTGCATCGTTGTTACATGCATAATTTTAACATGAATGATGTTACCAATACTCTGTAGCCAACATTATTATTTGGATTTAAAAGGGTGTCCGCGGAGTTTCTTGCCCGTTCTTCGCTTTAGGTACCTAGTACGCTTTGGAATGGGCAACTAGCTTCATCTTTCTAACTGGCCGACCCCTTGGCAATTCAAAAGTGCCTGTAATTGGTTAGTTTGTAATAAATGCTTTGAGTTTGAGTTTGAGTACTCGTTTCTCATAACCACAAGAGCACTCGCTCAGCGACACTCCTTTGTCGGGCAAAACAATCGCTGAGAGAATCACGCTTGGTACATTCGCATACCAGCGAGTAATCGCTCGTCGCCGTCGCACACTCGCTGCTCGCCAACTCCTTTTTAGTTGCTAGCTCTACTTGCTTCTAAAGGCAGTTCAAATATTTAACACAACATATAACTAGTACCTACTAACTACATTAATTCGCACACAAAAGGTACAAAGGCCTGCGGGCGGAGAGCAATGGGTAGCTCACCGCCCGATCAGGACCAGGCCCGTGCCGGACGGCGCGTAAGTGTTCCACGCGCGCCTCAATGAGATGTCAGCATAACGAGGGGCCCTTTAGGGCCGAAGCCTGCCGGGTCAGCGGGATTGTCCGAAAGGGTTACCGCTACCCCGGAACATAAAGGGCGAAGGAAGGAACATGGGTGGGTTTTAGTCAGTAAGAGTCTGACACTCCCTTCCGCTCCACCCAGAGCGGGAGCGGTCATTTGATGATTTCCCACCAGTAAAAAAAAAAAAAAAAAAAAGTTACAAAGGCGGACTGTCAGATTAGATGGCAGGTGCTTTGGTTGAGCCGAACAATGATAATAAACTATTAAAAATATTGAATTATAAATATAGAAGGTACACAAATATGTACATAAATAGGCTAAAAATCTATAGTACACATACATACTATTTACTATAATAAATACTTATAATATAGTATATACATAGTTATATACAAATTCAAAGAAGAACCTCTCTCCGTCGAGATGACTCTACACTTTGTTCACTATTTGTTTCTTTGTCATTATAAAAATTTAAATAACCCCAAGTAAAGTCGCGCAACAAAACGAACTGTCCAATAAACTCGGCACACGCGCATTGAAATCTAAAACGAGAATCCATTTCTTTCTAGAATTTTTCAATATCATTATATTGCATTCTTGTTATCACATATTGACAGTATTCTTCAATTATTTTGTGAAATGCGGTTTGAATAAAATAAAGGATCCAGCAAAATGCTTTTGTTTATTAGAAACTAGAAAAATATAGTTCGATGAATTTTATTTACAGTCCTAGGACACGACTTTGGACTTGGGAAATAACAGTGTGATATTTTCCGATTCAATATATGTAAAATAATGTTTACAGTTTCATAAATATTAATGTAACGCCTGTAATCCCAGAAATCATCAGGGAAATCATCAAATGATGTCTCCAGCTCCGGGCGGAGCGGTAGGGCGTCTCAGACTTTTACTTACTAAAACCCACCCGTGTTCCTTCAGTTGCCTATGCCAGGGGCCACGGTATCTCTTCCGAACAACCCGCGGCCCTGGCAAGCATCGGCCCTAACGGACCTAGTCAGTTCGTGCTGACATCACTTTGAGGCGCGCGTGGAACACAACACGCCGTCGACCTGGGCCGACGTCCAGGACGTCTCCTGTGGCGACTAGGGGCATGAGGGTGCAGAGATTTCCTCTCCCGCATGTGCTCCTTTGAAGGGTTCTATCCTGTCCTCTGGTCCCGGTCCCCAAAACATGCAGCCAAAGTGACCTCTGCGCTGCTACCGATAACGCCGTGGAAGTGACGAAGTTCTGGGCCAACAAAATGTGAATAACTGTAGTGCCAGCGATATGAAGAAGAAGGAGATTCCAGAAGGGTTAGGCTGAGGTGAATCTATAGTACACCCACATTTCGCCACTTATGTTTAAGTCCTATAAAGGTTGTCCATAAAAGATCGCTCTTAGCGATAAGACAGTCCATTGTGTCACCCTTTGTAAAAATTTTGTATATTTATGTTTTATAATTTGTATGGTGTACAATAAAGAGTATTCTATTCTATTTTATTCTATACATAGGAAGCGTCCTATGTATAGGACTTTGTCTGTGTTCTGTTTTGTATGTTAGGAAGACAATAGGCTCGCCCCTTATTGTAATAAGAGAAGACCCTATTGTCATCCACCGGGCACAAATCCATATTCCGGGCTGTTACTGAAAATTACAGATGGTAAAACCTAGTTACATGAGAATCAAACTAATCACTCATTACCAACGAGAGCCTCTTTATTCTGATATTGATATTCGGAGAGAAAGATACGAAATGTTTGTTGCGCCTGTAATTTCAACGGACCCCTTACTATTGATTAAGAATTTATGTATATTTTAAGAAACAAAGGACGACATTGAGAAGGTGAAAAAATCGATGCAGTCATCAAATTCAGGCCTTACAGTAGACGAGCCCCCAAAAAGGTAGCCTAGAGTAGTGGTTATCGAAGTGCCCTTGTCCATGCAAGAGAACGAAGTTTTTACTTGTTTGTTCCATCAGAATTTAGGCGAGAACCTTCAGGATTGCAGCCTCGAGACCTTTTTGACCTCTATTAATTCAGTCGGTGGTGATCAGGGTTAAATTTTGCGCAACATTAAATAATGCACAAAGAGGGCTGAGGAAACAAAATGCGCTACTTGCTTGTACTTCAAAAAACCGAGCAATCACAAGACAACTGCCGTTGACTGTCTAGCGAAACTAATGGCTAAAAATAGGTACAGACGCCAGCACATCAAGCTACTGCAATCTGTCAAATTTCTTTAATAGATTTTCAACTTTATCGTTAAAGTATTAAGGTTCAAGGTTGATTGGGAAAATTTGACAGTTTCGGGTAGCTTGACCTGCTGGCGTCTGTACATAAATACTATTGACTATGGAGGCGCCTAAGAGCGCCGTTAGTTACGTATCTTTCTGGCCCTTGTCATCGTTTGTTTTATTGTTATTTTTTATGTTTAGTTATAATTATGATTAATAATTTAATTAATGACATAGATAATTTCTCTGTATCTGAATCTCATGTTTGTGACGTTGAACACTGTAAACAATATCTCTCCTCCTACACTAGTCCACTAATCATACTAACCCAAAATATTCGCAGTATTTTTAAGAATTTTGTCAATTTGTGCATTTTTCTACAACGTCTAGATATAAACTGTGATGTCTTAACTTGTCTTAACCGAATGTTGGCTTTCCAAACAATATTACATACATGAAATATAATATGTAGTATATTTTTGTGTGTGTGTGTGTGTGTGTAGTATGTGTGTATGTAGTAATATAAATTATAATCAGAACGATGGGTTGATAGTTTACGCAAGAAATCATCTCAATATGTCTGTCGAGGAACCAAATATGCACGACGACGATTGTTAGTTAAAATTGGGTCAGAATTAGAGATACTTGCCTTATATCGACCTCCCTCTTTTAGAAATATAAACAATTTCACCGACTCTCTAAACGACACCTAGTAGAACCTATAATCTTTAAAAAATACAATTTTAATTGGAGATATTAATATCAATATTCTTCCAGAAAGTGCTGACGCATCCGCTGAGGAATACCTTAACCTATGCGCTTTGGTTTGCTTTCCGCTCACACGCTTCCTACACATCGAAGTGGCTCCAGTTTGGACCATATTATAATATTTAAGTCGAATTTCCCCGCACTTGCCCTTTTTTTTTTTTTTTTTCCGGATGGAAAGTCATCAAATGACCCCTTCCGCTCTGGGTGGAGCGGAAGGGAGTGTCAGACTCTTACTGACTAAAACCCACCCATGTTCCTTCCTTCGCCCTTTATGTTCCGGGGTAGCGGTAACCCTTTCGGACAATTCCGCTGACCCGGCAGGCTTCGGCCCTAAGGGGCCCCTCGTTATGCTGACATCTCTTTGAGGCGCGCGTGGAACACTTACACGCCGTCCGGCACGGGCCTGGTCCTGATCGGGCGGTGAGCTACCCATTGCTCTCCGCCCGCAGGCCCGCGCCTACGGTGGCCGGTAGTCTTCACTCGACTCCCGACGCCCGGGGCGTCTCCCGCGGCGGCTGGGACGGGAGGCTCTCTCCCTCATCCGTCCCGCCACCTCCTTCGCTAGCATGACTGCTTCGCAGCCAGGGCCGGGCGCGAGAGGCCGCCGCCGCTGCCGATCGCCTCTACGAGGACACGGCGGTGCTCCGCCCAAGTGGGGCAGACCTCCACCGTGTGCTCCACCGTGTCCTCTGGGCGATCCTGGCAATGGTGACACCCGGGCGTTTCCTCCCGCCTGATGATGTGCAGGAACCTCCCGAAACTTCCGTGTCCGGTGAGGACCTGCGTCAGGCGGTAGGTGAGGGCGCCGTGGCGCCTCTCTAGCCACTCCTCAAAGAGGGGTCTTATCGCCGCTATCGCGGCGTGCCCTCCGCACTTGCCCTTGTAACTAATTCAACAATAACCGATCACAGTACTACCCTACTTATTTTAAATTGAAAATGATCAAAAGTAGCACACAATTTCGCGCAAACTCGCACAATTTCGCGTTTAAATGTAAATAAACTTGAAGAAGACTTACGCAATATCGAATTCGACCCAGTCTACGATTCCGCTGATTTGCAGCTTTATATGTTACACTTAATCAAAAATTTATAACATGCAATTCAGAAGAACACTGTCAAATCACGGCTAAAAAACAAAAACTACAATATAAAACCATGGATCACGACAGGACTCATTCGCTATATGAAAAACAGAGATAAACTGCATATGAAAGCTAAATCTAATCCAGATAATTTAATTTTGTAACTATCGTATAAACGGTATCGTAACTTTTGTAATGATCTTCTAAAAAAGGCAAAAACAACTGCTATAAAACTGCACTAGAAAATACTGGTACAAATAGTAAAAAAAACAGGAATCTTATTAAAAGTGTAACGTTCAACTCGAAACAAAATCAGCCATCTTCAGGTTTATTACAAGAATACTCATCACAGTTAACAACTGCCATCATTGCAAATAATTTCTTTGTTAATGTGGGAAAGTGTTTGGCTGAAAAAGTTCGAGGCCAAGCACTATTTCATCATCCTTTGCTGAGGTAGAAACGATAATTATGAGTTTGAAAGACGACTGCAGTTGGCACATTTTGGTACCGCCATCATAGAAAATTTTTATTTGCGGGTGTTTTTCCCGAGTGCCTAAAAAAAGCTGTTGTTGTCCCCGTTTATAAATCAGGCATTAAAGATCAAGTCACAAAATATAGACCTATTTCGTTACTGCCTTCTATGTCTAAAATATTAGAAAAATATATAAATAAAAGGCTTTACAAATACTTGGAGAATAAATAATTTTTGTCTCAGCGGCAGTTTGGATTTAGGCCTAAAATGTCAACAGACGATGCCGTACACCATCTGACTGACTATCTAGCACAAGAACTTGATAATGGTAACCACACAGTAGGAATCTTCCTGGACCTCGCCAAAGCTTTTGACACGGTTTCTATTTCTATTCTGTTGCACAAGCTTGAAACCATAGGTATCAGAGGCACTCAACTGAAACTATTTAAGAGTTATCTAGAAGATCGTACCCAATGTGTAAGGATCGGAGATGTTCTCAGCGAGGATAAAAAACACATCTTTCGGAGTTCCCCAAGGAAGTATTTTAGGGCCTACACTATTTTTGATATACATAACGATCTTTGTAATCTAACTAGATCATGGCCAAATTGTTTCTTATGCTGACGACACTGCCCTTCTATTTTCAGCTGACTCAGAAAAAAAATGTCTACAAGGTTGCGCAACACAGATTCAATATTGTTAATAAATACCTTCAACATAATTCACTAACACTAAATGGCGACAAGACAAATTATATTAAGTTCTCGATGCGCAAGCAAACATCAACTGGCACTGCCTCGACATTATATGCTCATTATTGCACGATTCCCACAAATAACCAATGTGTTTGTCCTAACATTAAAATGGCAAATGCAACAAAATAACTTCGAGTTATAATAGATGAAACACTTTCGTTCAAACAACATATAGCACCTTTAAATAATAGAATTCGCAAGTTGATATTTGTTTTTAAAAAATTACGCTGTATTGCTGACCCAAAAATAGTTAAACAAGTTTACTTTGCTCTATGTCAATCTATTTTAACTTACTGTATTACCACATGGGGTGGAGCAGGTCAAACATTGTTACTAACCATCGAGAGAGCTCACAGGGCGATTCTCAAAGTGTCTACTTTCCGCCCTTTCCTTTTTCCTACTAACCTCCTGTACAAATCTTGTTAAGTATTAACAGTTCGACAGCTATTTATTATGGGCATTGTACAACACTAGATATACTAATAAAAGACGTAAAGATATAGTTTGTCCATAAAATTCTACAAAACATGCTTTTATAGCCAAATTTTACCTGTACCTCGGACCTCTCCTTTATAATAGACTAAACTCGAAATCAAACATTTATTCACTGAACTATACAAATTGTAAGAGAATCCTTAACGAGGCTCTCCAAAGTACGAGTATGTCTTACGAAGAAACAGAGAATTTACTAACTGTGTTAAAGTACATATACGTATACAAATATTTATAAAATTTAGAAACTAGGAGTTATGCTACCCAACATATAATTATTTTTCTATTGTCAACTTTTGATTATTTATTAATTTTAAAAGACTATTTTAGCTCTTCTCGCCTGAAACACAGAATTAACTAGTTCAGGCACTTAAGTCTTAGGAATATAATTGAAATTTAAGCAAAACTTTACAAATTTTCATGCATTATAATTTTTTGAATAAATATAATTGTATAAAATATATTATATTATTAGGTATTTTTTTTTATAAAAATATGTATTATTCTTACAACGGAACCCTGCTGTTGGCAGAAATGGACTGACGCTGAATGATAGTGATGTAAAACAATTTGAAGTACAGAGGTATGAAGAACAGGGCTAAGGCTCCAACTAAACTATGTATATGAATAAATCTAATCTAGGTACTTAATGTTACACACTACATCGGGACTTCGTTTGACAGAGTCTAGCCAGCGTTCGTAGGAGTCGACAAGAGCGCTAGAGAATGGTCTTGGTCATTGGACATCGTACGGACAACATGTGCTCAGAAACTGTCTCGCGTTCCGTAACGTTGAGTTGTCTACGTACAGTGTGTGATTCGGTAGTGTGATTAATTTGTTCGTAAAATTATGATCTGTTAAGAACTGCAAACGGTTTTTCTATTTCGCAATCACTAACACTGCCTATAGTACGCCCACAGTAATTAAAATATCAGCCATATATATGGCTGATGTTAAGAAGAGACATATGTAACTTCTCCATCATATACAAAATATTTTCCTCAATATATGTGCAAATATTTTCTTGCCAAATCAGTGCAAAAATCCTACACATTTCGGTAACAGACTGAACCCTTTATTAAGCTCGTTGTATTGACCCAATTAAGCGATGTTTACTTAGGGTTTGTATAATAAATTATGGACGGCCTAAATAAATATTAAATTATTGGATTATGACAATGGGAATCAATTGGTCATAAATTTATTAATCAAGTGACCGCTTGGGGTTTTGTTACTGAGAATTGTTGGGAACAATATCGACAGTATCTACCTCCTATAAAATCATATTCTTTTCAGTCTACTTATAAAGAACTAGCTTGTCCGTGACTTTGTCCGCGTGAAATTTCTTGTTTTAACATTAAAAATCCTATGTTCTTCAGAAAGGTCAGGTGCGTAGTACTCGCAACCAGCGTGTACCCAATACCCAGTAATTGGGTTATGAAGATCAGAAAGCCAGTTCGCGTAATTAAAAACGTTCAAAATCGAATTGCAATATCATCACAGCGACAATCAATGTCAAAAATGTAGGGAAAATAGAGGTATTTTTGACAGATTGAGACTGAGATCAGACTGTGAACGTTCTTAAAATTACGAGAATTGCCCCTCTGTTTAAAGTATGTAATAGTGTGACTTAATTTCTTTAAGTATGTTTCATTTTTTATATTGGCCTTGTTTTAACCAATAACATCCTATATTTTTTTCTACCATGGAGCAGTCGTTCAAAAAAACTAAAATAATTTTTTAGTTTTTTTGAAAAGGTATTTGTATCTAAATAAAATAATTCAGTAATCGTTACTGTAACGTCAGGCCCAGCTTTCTTTGAACTTTCGCCCGTCTCCTTTATTATTAAAACAACCCCGAATCTACCTAAAACATTGAGCCCTCCATTTCACCATTTCAATATTTCTCTCATAACTTCTAAAGGCAAGATCTTTGAGCCCCCAAACGTCTATAGCGATGTCTTAAAAACGGTTTCGGAATCCTTTATAACGTTAATGAAAGCTACCCTTATCCGGCGTGCTATTAACCTAATTAGGTTATATTTACTTCAGGGATAATAACGCTTTTGCGACTTCATTTCAATTCTTATTTAAAAGAATTTAATTGGGCCGTGATGTTATCAGTTTTGTTTAGGTTTGGGTATTTTGATTGTACTGTAATAAAACTTTTTAGGTAAATCTAATCTGCCTGTATTGTCCCAATTCAGGACAAAGGCCTCCATCTCTCTTTTACACTCAATTCTGTCTTTTGCGAGTGCTTACGGTAGGGAGGAGGTAAATAATAATTTATTTTATTTAATTACTCCAATCCAACAATCTTCACAACTACAATCAGATAGCTACAAGCATCATCATCATCATCATTTTAGCCGAAAGACGTCCATTGCTGGACATAGGCCTCCAAAGCACGGGTGCTTTGGAACCGGACTAAGTGCGGGCACTTAGACCGGTTCTGGTCTAAGTGCGGGTGCTTTGCTTCCCGCATCCAACGGGTTCCTGCTGCCTTAACAAGGTCGTCGGTTCACCTTGTGGGAGGCCAGCCACATAATTATTTAGAATTCTCGACACAGTTACTTTAGTTGGTCCGACCCGTAGCTCACTCTAAAACTAAGTGAATTAATTCATTCTCAGAGCGCACCTTCCTTAACCACTTGTCAACCGTCACCGCTTGGTGTTGCCACATAAATAATCTTTCTTAATAATCGAAATGTCAGTTTAGTCGATTTACGAAAATACAGATAAATTAATCTAGCAGTACTTTCTTAAATAAAAACTTGTTTTACTAAAAAGAAACAACACTACAAAATGAAAAATAACTTTAATTTCGGCAGTCAGTGTCGTTGGTTTCCGGTTTTCGCTTAGCGTTCTTTCTGACTTTTTTATTTCTGCTGGGCTCCTTCGGGTTCTAGCGTGATATTAATTAGCCTATAGCCTTCCTCAAGAATTGAGCTATCAAACGCAAAAAAAATTTTCAAATCCGACCGATAGTTTCAGAGATTCGCATTCAAACAAACTCTTTAGCTTTATTATTAGCATAGATAATAAAAACTTCACACATGGCAATGTTAATAAAAACTCAAATCAATATAAAAACTAAATATTGTTGTTCGCAACGATATTTTTTTAAATCGTCCCTGTGATTGAACGAGAAATAATCAATCATTTTTATTTACTGACAGCTGAAAGCATAAATTTTTGTTTCGAGCCCAATATTTGTTTGAACAGTCTATCTGAGCGAAGCGAGTTTGTCAATGAAAACGATTGTTAGCTATTTAGTTATTATGTCAGATTGTTAGGGAAAAATTGCCTTAACAAGCCTGCCTTTTAAGGTGAGTATACACAAGAGTATTTTCTCGAGCATAATTGTCCTTGTAATGTAACGTTCTTATGAATGGTACAATACGGGCAAAAGCTCAGTTTCACGGAGGGGTCTTGGTAAAGATGGTCACCCATCAACGGACCAACCGTGGCAAGCGTAGGTTAAGCTGATCCATCGAACTGTGCGGCTGTTGTTACTTAGTCACAAGCCACACCAAACAAATCTCATACAATTCAGCCTAAAAGTAGCTATACAGAACGAAAGAAAGAAAAATAGTAAAATAGTTTATTTCGCACAAACAAAACGCATGTTACAAATAAAAAGAAAACATGAAATACAACATAGTCAAAAGCTTCGTACACATAATTTTACTCCATACTTACTTGTACATTATTCACAATTTCAGCTACAAACATTATTACACGAACGGACACACCCTGGAAGAATAATTTACGTGCGTAAAACAGGAGAGATTCAACGCAGCACCAATTTACACTCAATTAAGTTACCCCAACACTCAAATGAATGAATTCAAAACAATAATATTGTGCAGGTTCGGAATTTGTTGAGGGAAAGAGAGGTGGTCTTGTTTGGCGGTCTGATCTTTCGTCTCTTTTTGGCGGAAGAGAAGAGAGCAAAATCGTTAATCAATTAGGTATTACTCTTTTGAACCGACTTCAAAAATAGGACACGTTTGTAGTTCAAAAGTGCCTTATAAGCACCTATTTGAAATAAATGATTTGATTTTTGGATGAGGTTCTCAATTTAAACTGTTTGTTATTTAGGGTTCCGTAGGCAAAGGGTACCAACGGATCCCCGTCCGTCTGGCTGTCTGCGGAAATTGATCTCACTCCAGTCGGGTCGGATTGCCGTCTCATCGGACTATGACAGTGAGGAAGGGCACCTGTACACACACTTGTGCACTATAACATTTCCCGCTCCAAAGGCTGGTCTCCGCTGAGATTGGGTACCGTGGCCGAAATTCGGTCTGAAGAACTTTTTTTACTATAACTTGAGCTGAACTACTTCTAAAGCCATCCCTTATCCCAAATCCCTCAAGATATGACACGTGTAAGACTTCAACATCTCAGCCAGAATTATTACCTCTGACTTAGCTGGTCGGAAAACATGTAAAACTCCGCTAACGATCGGAAAGTAATCAATCACGTTGTATTATGAGTTCGGTTAGTAGCAGCTTATGCTTGTTCAAGTTGTTGGGTATTGGGTATGTTAGTCGGTTTTGTTAATTTGGTTTGCTGTTTATGTGGTGCTTGAGAACAGGCTGTTGAAACACTAAAAATACTTATTAGCTTCTGGCCGCGGCTTCAACCGCGTGGATGTCGGAGAATATATATAGTACTACCGGGATTAAAAGTACCCAGGTCATTATCTATCCCTTTCATCCAAATCCGTTTAGACGTTAAAGGATGAAAAGAAAACAGATCTCGATGTGGTCATCCAGGTTACTCGTATAAATTATCTGTGTGTCAAATTTCAACCAAATCCGCACATCCGTTTTTGCGCCATCCCGGAAAATGCATCCAGAAAAACAGACAAACATTCTAAAAAACGGTATTTTCGGCATCATACTCATTACCACACCTCGTAGCAATAACATATTTTCAAAAATATTTAGTGTACATTATTAATTTCGTTTCTAATATATTATGCAGGCTGGCAGGGATATAGACGAGCAAACTAAAAACTTTAATTCAGTACATGATTCTGAACCCCCTACGTAGAAGTTTTCCGTCAGTTATGAACAAAAATATCAGCTGTTTCATTTTTTTTAGAAAATAAGTTAAAAACGCTGAAAAAACAGAATAAAGATTATACCCTGTCCAGTAGGTTAACTGTTTTGTGACAACTGCCTTAGAACATAACTATTCGAGATTACGTAAAAGTTAACTTTAAAATGCGTAATAGAATGAATTATATATCTAAACTGCCTTATGTTATTTATGACTTCTTACAGACATTATAATACCGTACGTGTATCAGTTTTGACATAAGAAATATAATTGTTATGCGTATTCCACCTGTCAAAAAACGGTTTACCTAATGGACAAGGTATAAAGAGAAAAATTACATACTGCGTCGAAATGAAATAATATTAACTTAGGAGGCGATAGGAACAAAATGATGAATGAAGAAAAAACAAGAAGCCATCTTCAAAAGTATACCTAAGTCAATATCAATCTTCAACGCCTTGTTGAAAATCCAGACACACTCAAACACGAACTAAACCGATTATCCTAGGACCCTCACTTCATTTCATGCAATAAACAATTATCCTAAATCCACTTGATCCTCAAACAACTGAACAGACCCTTAATCTTTTGTAGTATTAGACAAATCCTAAGATTAATGCCTTTGATCCTAATAATTGCTCATAATGTCTTTGTGCAAGCATTTTGGATTGTTTAGTAACGAAATAGATTGGTGCAGAAGGCTGACTTCGAGCAATGCTGCGAAAATAGACGCCAGCACACATAGGCGTGGAGGTTTGGTGATATGGGGCATGGATTATTTTCCCTTGTGAAAAGATGCGATGCTACGTGTCCTGAATAGCTCCATCTCTCTCTGACACTGAGACAATAAATCATCTAGCTAGACAAACGAATGCCAGTCGGCATCGCTGTAAAGAGACGCTTGTCTATGTCATTGTCATTTGCCTAGCCTTTTCCCAACTACTACAAACCAACAACAACTACGTTGGGGTCAGCTTCCAGTATAACCATGCAGCGACTGTCTATCTGACATCCACAACCCTCATTCCTTGGTAAGACTGGTTGTCAGATTCTCGGGCTTCTAAAGACCCGTAACGAATATCGCAGATCTACGAATGACAGCCGGGACCGCACATAATTTGATTTCCGAGGCACGTATCCATATGTGTGTGCGTTTTCACTCGACGTTGCATGAAGCCGACCTTCTGCACCTATCCCTTTTGTGGTTAGGTAGCCATCTTGCTAATCGTTGGTCCAATGGCGTTCATAAGGGCGTAATGTGAGGATTCAAATAATTAGGATTGTCTTTTGTTTTTAATGTGGAATTTATTATTATGAAGATGAGCAGGATTATAATACTAATGATGGTGTCGTAAGTACCACTTAACTGAGGTCATGAATTCAGAAGGCAGAAAAATGGATGTTGTTACGCGACTTCGACGGGAACAAATATTTGTATGATCTATAAGTAGTTGTTCCGGGTCTGGCTGTTTGTGTATGTGAGTTTAAATGTTTGTAAACGCACCCACGATACAGGAGAAATTCCTAGTGAGGGGCAACGTTTAAAAAAAAAAACCAAAAAAAAATAATGTGAATGTAGATGAAGTAGGAAAAATGAAGTCGAAACTTCAACACCAAATGGAACTATCAGCTGGCCAGTTTCTAGTCACAACATTTCCTCTGAATTATTTATTATTTATTTAAAACACACATATATAAAAAGACAAAAAAAAAACAGAACAGAAAAATAGGTACAGAGGTGATGCTTATTTCATAAGAAATCTCTAAAAATTAATTCGGTGTTGGCAAAAGTTTTTTCTACTCATGTTATAAGCACGTTTTGTTCTCCTCTAAAATGTTAAGGTGAAGGAAAACATCGTCAGGAAACCGGCATATTCTAGAACCAAAATTCTAAGACATGTGACATCTACCAACCCGTATTACGGATTACGGCCCATTCCCTCTCACTGAGAGTAGGCCTGTGTCCCAGCAGTGGGAACATTATAGGCTGATGATAAAATATAAACCGCAGTAGGCATTAAAAACTGAACCGTACCTGAACCAGTCTTCACTTTCAAGGGTCTCAAGGTCACAAAAACCAAATGAAACAAATTGTGTTCATTAAAAGTCAATTATATACTTTTAATGTAGGTATCTGCTAGACTTCCCAAAAAACCATTTCAAGTACAATGATCCACCGACAGAATTGCACCCCTAGATTTATGCCCTCGCATTTTTCAGGGCTCTAAAATCCTTTACTTGCTCCGTAAGTATTTTAACTGGCAGAGTAATCTCATTTAATGGTAGAACTTCGCTCGTTAATGTCAAATAGCTACGATTGTTATGTGGGGACTCCGCCCTGCGCGGCCCCCACTTTGGGTGATGGGGTAAACGTATGGGAGAAGCGGGGGCTGCAATAATGAGTTTTGATTTTTGTAGGCTACATTCAGAGCAGTGGCAGCCGAGTGGAAATGGACTTGCTTCGGTCAACTTGTGTCCTGAATCTGTTAAAAGACTTGTTACCCAAGGCAACTCAATAAGAACTGGTTGCGATCGAAATAATATAGGTAAACATGGCCAAACAAGGAAGGACATATACTCGACAATGGGCGTAACTAGGCAGTTAATACTCGTAAATGAATTGAAATTAAGTTACTTCAATTCATGTATTAATGGTTTAACTGAATAAATAAAAGTTTATTTGTAGTAAACATGACTCAGAGAAAGAACACAGGCAAAAAAATAACAAGTTGGGAGAAAATTATGCGTCACATCCACGTAAAACGGCTGTACCTGCAATACATGAATGTTCCGATCCGTTCGCCGCCGCTGTGCGCGGGAATAGTTTCGACGACCTGCGCGCCACCGCACGGATTTCTGTAGGAACTATATCTCATACGAATATTCCAACTGCGTTCCTATTGGTTGATTTATTGTTGTAAGTAGGTCACTACTTGTACACCTAAGTTTAGGATAAGAAATGTAACATTTTTGTAAAGCTCTCTACACTCAACACGCCACACTTCCTCGTTTACTTTTTAATATACTTTCGTCGTGCATCTGGAGTATTATTGTCTCACACTACCTAAGCGCTACACGGCCATCACTCAGCATAATGCGACGACCCTATGCGAGACAGAGCCCCAGCGCTGGTTTTCAGCGACAGGCGGCATTGACGTGATGACGTTAACCGGTGCAGCATACGATGAGATATAAATAATACACTAAGAAATAAATAGATTAATTTCACAAATATATTATTATTATTAAAGGTCTGTGAGGTCCCACTGCAGGGCAAAGGTCTCCCTACTCTCTATCCACATCTGTTTAAAGCTTCTGAGGACCAGTTCTTGTTGAAAGAGTCCAGCTCATCCCCCCATCTCCGTCTGGGCCTGCCGCGATGTCACTTGCCATGAAGAGGGACCCATTGGGTCGTAAGTTTGGCCCATTGGTCGTCTGACATGCGGCACATGAAAAATATAAATACTAGGAAACTAAATTAAATCGCTTTCTTCTTTATCTTTGACCATACACACACAACAAACTGAAACCCAACGAATTTGTGAGATTAAAACTCGTAGTTTTGGAAATAGTTCTCTGTATCGGCTCTGCAAGGTTAAGTACTTGTATTTAATGTCTTTATCACAAACTTGACTGCGTTAAATTTTCTTGGAATTATGGTTTTGTCTTTTGCATTAATGCCGAGCATTACGTCCTGGGTTCGATTCCAAGGTCTGGCAAAGTGATCTTGGGTTTTTCTATCTGGATTTTGTCAATAGCAGCCCGGAGTCTCAATTTGTGCCCAGTTGGTGGCAATAGGCTTGCCTTCTGGGACTTGAACATAACTGGCGAAATGTGGGTGTAATAAGGTACAACTGTGGGCTACTCTTTGGGGAAACAAGGCGTGATGTTCGCGTCGCGCGGGTCGTAGCGTGTTGTTAAAGTCAGTATACAGGGTCAAATTAAATTAGCTAGCAAAACTCCGCAGGCGTTTTGGGTATCGATATCTAAACATGATGAAACAAAAAAGAAATTAATTTAATTTTTGGGCTCAACTACAGCTAGTAGTGTAGTTACTTGAAATGTCAGCTTAAACATCTGTTTTTTTTTTGTAAACTTCACAGATGGGATCGGTATCGATTCTAAAAACGATAAAACACATTTTCTGAACTCATACCTCATGTAACAACGCTACCAGGGGTCGTTGACCCCGAAGAAAAAAAACATCAAATCTTTATTGTTTTATTTCATCGTGTTTAGATATCCAAACCCATCATGTCTGCAGAGTTTGGCTAGCTAATTTAATTTGACCCTTCCTCAAGCATTGGGCTAGCAAACACAAAAATAATTTTTCAAATCCTTCCAGTAGTTCCAGAGATTAGTGCGTTAAAACAATTAAACAAACAAGCTCTTCAGCTTTATCTATAGATTGATAGAAGATACATACATGTTTTTTTTCTTCTATTAAAGTGTTGTAAAGATTTAAAAATGCTAGTGTATCGGTATTTAAAAACTTCACGAAGTTGCGGGACACGGCTTGCTTTCACAATAAATGGGATCGGAATTGCTGGAACATTGCTTGCTAGCCCCGGGCTAGTTACCTGCACTGTTGGAACAGCTATAGTTAAATGCAGCAGTCTGTTATAACGAATGTTGGGGAAGTTTTACATTTTTCGTTTTGATTTGGGTGAACTATTAACCACCTCTGCCCAACCCTTCGGAGAAACCAAGATTGTTGAATGACATTTAACTGTACTTATGAAGGCAAATTCTCGTAATTTAAAACCTTCAAAATCTAGTCGCAGTGTCATCTCGGCGGCAAATTGATGTCAAAGCTTGTCAAAATGTAGGGAAATTAGAGGTATTTTTGACAGATTCAGACTGAGATCAGTCTGTGAACGTTCTTAAAATTATGAGAATTGCCCCGCTAGTACATTGCGAATCTGGTATTTATATAAACTGTTATATTGCGAATCTGGTATTTTGAGAATCTGGTATTCTGAGATCGAGCCAATTGAATGTTGTGTTTATTTTGATTTATATCGATGCGAGTTAATAGACAATTTAAGCTTGAGACTCAGTTCATGTCCTAATACAAGCGATCGTTTTGTTCGCCAAACCCGCACCCAAATTGTGTAACACACTGTTAATCATAATTTGGATAATTTTGAAGGATATCGCTAATCCATTGCTTAATACGTTCGACAAAATTGTCTGCTCTACCGTTGCAGTCACCCATAAGCACAATGTTTTTCATGTGTTAAATGTAACATATATTTACGCATATTAACGTAATTATTTTTATGCAATGTTACTTAGTTTGATGAATATAACGCGTAGTTGACGGTTATGTGATATAATCTATTTCTTTTTCTTACACGAACATTCTTTGGTACGTTTCGTGAGCGAGAAATCGTTCATAGCATGTGGCTTCCTCGTCGGTGGTGGAAAAAGTGCCTGGAAGCAGTACGGAAAGCATGAACCAAAACAAGTTGAATCAAATCAACGCGTGACACGCTCAGGCATCTGGCATTTTAGGCCCCTATACAATTTTAGGACGACGAAAAAAAGCAGCAGACACATCTGATACTTTTTGCCTTTTTCCATTTCAATAAGTCTTGGTCTATATCGTTTCAAATCGAGCACGCCTCAAATAAAATGTTTACTTTATGTAATCAATTTCCAATTGTACAAAGCAACTTCAATAAAATGTTCTACAATCAGTAGAAAATAGTTGGAACGACAAGAAAATATTTGTTCGGTAAAAGAAATTCAGCGAAGCGTGGCTTTAAGTCGTATGGTATTTACTTTTTATATTTTTTTATCGGTTCGTAATCCAGCCAGCTTTTTTTCACTTGATTTGTCTTTGCATTATTCAAATACAGGACGATAAAAACGTGACGTGAACGGGCTTTAGTGGTAATCTCATCTCAGTGATAATCAATGTCTGTCAAATAATTGTCTGTTAATAAGAAGAAGCATGAAGTGTAAGCGTTACAATCCACCTTTGCGCGTGCCAACTGCGTCAACCAATTATAGGCAGAATTCCTACATTGTGCGTGCAAGCAGAAAGTTAAATAAGCTTTGTAAACAGTACGATATAGATCCGTTCCTAACTAGTGTGTCGTCAGCCAGAAAGTGCTTAAGCCGTGACTTTTTCATCTAGTTCATTTTGTTGTGATGGTTGTTACGCAGTGCGAGCAACATAGTAACTTGCTGTGAATTTCCTTAGAATTTACTTTTTTTTTTCTCTGTATTTTATAAGTGGAGACCTGTAATTGGCTTTCAGACTAACGTACTGTTCTTAACCTGTCTATTTTAGCTATAAGTCTCCCATGTTATTTAAATAAATAAATAAGAGACTTCTAACAGATTACATTGCAAACGTTCTTAAAAATACGGAAATTGACCCCTGGTTTGTAAAGACGTGACACAAAATATAGAAAATAATATTATTAAGGTGCAGCATCCATAAGGCTCCGATTCTTTCACTTCATCGTCAGCCTACAGCAGTCCACTACCGGACATACGCCTCTCCAATTGCACGCCATTTAGCTCGATTCTCGGTAACTCTCATCCAGTTACCACCTGCCACCCTGCGAAGATCGTCGCTCCACCTAGCCTGAGGGCGTCCTCAATATCTCTTTTACTTCATCATATCAGCAGCACAACACCCACTGCTGGGTATAGGCCTCCCCTAAGGATCTCCACGACGATCGGTCCTGCGCTGCCTGCATCCACTGGCTTCCCGCGACCTTCACCAGATCGTCGGTCCACCTTGTCGGGGGCCTACCCACTGAGCGTCGTCCGGTGCGCGGTCGCCATTCCAGAACCTTTCCGCCCCAACGGCCATCGGTTCTTCTCGCTATGTGTCCCGCCCATTGCCACTTCAGCTGAGCAATCCTTCGAGCGATGTCTCTTTTACTTGATAAAAATGAAATCATATCTGCGAGAAAGATAAAAATTCTGGAGTAAATTAAGTAGACGTAATCCAAAACTTCGACAGAGGCAGTTAAATCTGGTCATATTTTTCCGTTAGAATGATCCATAATTCTTGAGTTTTTTAGTATTAAGGGCGACTCACACAGTGCCGTCTGAGATTATTTTTTTACTTAGCCTATTCCATAGTGGACTCTAATCCAACAATCCATCTGTTTGCGGACGACAAAGATTTTGTCGGCATGTCAGAAGTACTGTGAGAGGGATTTATGAAAGTGTTATTAATTTTTTAACTAAACTTGATGATTTTATATTTCCTTTTTATATGTATGTGTATATACACGACCTAGTAGTAACGACCGTGACTTACGAGTTGTATGCGTAAATTAAAGCTCCTGTCAGAGTTCTAACCCCTAGGTTCGAACTCTGATAGATGCTTTACTTTGTGTAAATTATTTCATCAACACTGCTCTCAAAACAGTGAAGAAAATATCGTGAGGAAACCGGCATGTCCTAGAACCTCTTGTTCCATAAAAGCTGTTTATTTATTCCAACTTACGAAAGGTTCCCAAAGCCTCTGGATTCGTTTATTTTAATATTATAATGGTTTCTTTTTTCTAGGAACTGATCAAGAATATTAATTAAAATGTGGATCGGCAAAATGTGGTAGCTCAAGTCAAAAATAAAAAGTAACTTATAATATTGTACTCTTTTTGTGTTATCTTGCCAAAGAATATAGTCCCCTAGTCCTACTAATATTATACTCGTAAACGCGAATGTTTATGAGGATGGATGAATGGATGGATATTTGTTACTCTTTCACGCAAAAACTACTGTACGGATTTGGATGAAATTTGGCACGCAGATAGTTTATAACTAGGATTAAAGCATTGGGTACTTTTTATCCCGGACGAACGGGATCGAAACTTATGCGGGTGAAATCGTGGGGCGCTGCTAGTATAAAAAATAACACCGTCTCGTCTGAGTCGCTTCAATTCATCGCGAGCAAAATTGCCAAAGTTTGAATGAAGGTCTACTTTTGAAGATTGTTGCGTAGAACGGTCAGGGTAACTTCGAGGTTATTGTGCAGAATATGGGCAGAACGTTCACTTTATACAACAAACTAAGTAGGTAATTAAAAAAACAAATTAATAAAAAAAAAAAAAAATAAAAAAATCTATAGAAACAAGTTTATATTTATTTTAGTGTTTTCGCTAGCCTATATTGTCCCACTATTGGGCAAAGGCGTCCCCCAAATCCTTCTAAGAGTGATTAATTTTACCCTTCCTACGAACCAGCCCTCGTGGTACGCGTCCAGGTCATCTCGTAATCTCTTTTTGGGCTGGCCGGCCGTATTTCTATTAAAATAATTAATTTTTTGATGCCTTATGATTATATGTATTTACTCTTGCTTTGTTTCATATTCATGTACACATTATTATTTTAATACTGTTAGCTTACCTATACATATATTATGTGTACAACACGTTCAGTGGTAAAGGGCTGGAGTTTTGGGAAGAATGTTATGTAATTTTTGACATTCAAAAACAGCTGAACCCCAGTAGTTTCCAATTTGTATGAAAACACCATAAACGCTTGCACTGAAGAGTCAAGTTTATCTTCTTCCTGCTATAACTAAGCTTGTAATCATAATAGTTGTTGTCTTGATTGTCCTTCTTACCAGAGAAGTTGTTAAAGTGAGTTCACCAAACTTCGAACCACCATACAGTTCTTTTTGCCATCACTATGTACATTACTTATATCGGAAGCAAGAGTTCCTTAACATAATCACAGCGAGCCTATTCTGTAAAAATCTCACTGTGAAAACTAAGCTGAAGTGAACATTCATTCCACTTGATGCTAAGGATTGAGGGGCTTGTGGCTAAGTAATAACAGCCGCACGGGTCGATCAATCAGATTAAGCTACGCTTGCCGCGGTTGGTCCGCGGATGGGTGACCATCTTTACATACCAAAACCCCTCCGTGGCTCGGAAAGCACGTTAAGCCGTTGGCCCCGGGTCTCATTCGTGGATCTTTGACAGTCGTTACGGGTCGTCTGTCGCCCAAAAATCTGACAACCAGTCTCACCAATCGTATTATCCAGTAACTGAGTTGTGGAGTTCAGATAGACAGTCGCTCCATATAAAGTACTGGTATTCAGCTGCATCCGGTTAGACCGGAGGCCAACCACAACATAATTGGGAAAAGGCTAGGCAGGTGATGATGCTAAGGGATTGACACTTCTGACAGCTCACATCAACCGTTTAATGATTTTTGTTCGACGTTCTTTCGGTAGTACCATATTATGCTGCAACGCATTTTCCATTTTTCGGGGTTACGCAACGAAATACGGTTTACCCTTCTGTACTTCGTTTGTTTAGTGGTAACGTAGGCTTTTAGCTCCGCAAACAGATTTCAACGATGTTATATTGGTTAATAGTTTTTGTATATCGAATTACCGTTTCGATTTTATTGGGTTTCATTATGATATTGTATTCGGTACTGGAAGCTGAGTTTTCTTATCCTTTTTGAGTGATTTCAGGAAATGAACAATGTTTGACTTTGTTGATGTGATTGGAACTGACCATCTCAGACATCGAAGTCACGTTCATCATCGATGATCATCATCATGTTCATTATAAAATAGTAACGGAGAACTTTTTTCCATTTGTTTATTTGACTGGATGGATGACAGCCACTCAACAGCCAGGGCTTATTTTTTAATCTTATATATTTTGAATAATTTCTTCATTTGTTTTTTTTACATTGTTCTTACTTATAACGTACCCAGGATTTTGTAATATCTTGATTTAAAAGAGTGCCCTTAGAGTTTCTTGCCGGTTCTTCTCCATAGAGATCTACCGTTTCGAATTGGCAACTAGGTTCAACTTTCTGACTAACTGATCGACTATTTGACAGTTCAAAAGTGCATGTAAATGGTTTAATAGAAATAAATGCTTTGAGTTTGAGAGTTTGTATGTTCCGGATTGCCGCAAAAACGGCTAAACAGATTACAAAATTTACACACATATAGTTTATAAACTGGATTAATAAATTGGTGCTTTAAATCCCGCTGATCCCGTGGGATATTTTCCGACAACCACGCAAGCAACAGCTAGTATAAAAATAAAGTTATAAATACATACAAATAGCTCCCAACAAAGGGTGAAAACTACCCTCACAAAGTACAAAATATGAGAAAAACTCAACTAAATCACACGATTAGCTTTTTACCCTCGTAAAAGAAGGAGATGGAGCTATAGAATTCAAATAAAGCTATCCCTTTCTGCCAGTCTGACCATTTGAAAAATTCAGCCTAAACAACTAACACGACGGCTTTATTCTAATTTCGAATTACAAAAGAAAGCCTATTTGTACGCAACAGATATGTTGAAAATAAAAAATAAAAACTGGCCAAGTGCGAGTCAGACGCGCGTGCTAAGGGTTCTGTTAATAATTACTATTTTTTATTATTTTAATACAGAGTATGAGTATAATTATAATTTACTCAACTTACGAGTTGTAGGTAGTGAGCTCGAACCCAGGCAAGCACTTACTTTGTGTATTTAATTTCATCACTACTGCTCTCAAAACTTCGTGAGAAAAACATCGTGAGGAAATGTGCATTTGAACCAAAAATTCTATGACATTTGACATCCATCAACCTACACTGGGCCCAAGTGGTGGATCACCGCCCACTCCGTCTCACAGATAAGAGGCCTGCGTCCCAGTAGTGGGAACATTATAATATGCTAATTATGTAGCACCTTTGGGTACAGAACCCTAAAAAGGGAAAAATAAAATAATTCCATATTCAAATCATGGGCGCGAATTTACATAATACCGTACATATTAACGGCGATTTAAATAAACAACTTTTCGGTTTTTATTGTGAGCCTAATGTCGGAATATGACGCGGAATTTGAATTGTGGGTAGAATTTACCGCTCAATATCCGAGCGGCTGTTTAAACTGAATAATTTGGTAATGTGCCGTTGTGATTCTCTTGACAAATAAAAGGAGTTCCCCGAATGATGGTTTTTGCATATTTTTTTTCTTTTGTTTTTTTTTTATCTTGAAATTGTGGACGAAGATGCATGGAACAGTATGGAGGAGACTTTTGCTCAAAAATGGAACAGTATAGGTTTAAAAAATTGACAATGTCTATCAATGGAATTTCTATCAATTAAATAAAAATATTTTATTTCACATAAACCTACATGGGCACTTTGAAACGTCAGGAGCTAGGTGCACGGTTCCAATTGGTCGTTTCCTATAGAGAAGAGCCGGCAAGAAACTCCACCGTTACGGGTTTAAAAATAATTGGCTTTTACATTGTTTTTAAATGTAGCAGGCACTTATCAAAATATATTCTATTAGAAAAGTAAACGTATTTTTAAAATATCGCCAAGCGGTTAGTCGAATCTTCACAGGGCTGGCCTGTTTCTTGGCCAAAGAATTAGCATCGCCATACAACGTGGCAATGCTGCTAGCTTTTTGGGCACTGTTCCTGTTGACAGCGATGTGGACGAATTTGTTGATGCCTTATTTATTGATATTGCTTTTATTTGTTGATATTGCTTATTTTTTCACATGTTCATGTCATTATCTTAAATGTTAGCTTATGCACATATAATGTAAATATCAATATATTTTTAAATATGAACAAAAATCTTTATGGAAAAGTAAAACATAATTTATAAACAATAATGTTGAAAACACTATGTTGCAAAATAAGACCAGAATATTATTATTTTTCTGGCCGTTTTTGATGCGCTTATCGGAAATCTAGTACCTACTATTGTTGATTGAAATTATAACATGTTACTTTTGGCCATATTGTCAGTGGCTTAGTTGAAATCTGAAAAGTTTGACGTCTTCCATATCTCCAAAAATACTGGCTGAATATCGTTCATACAGTTCAGCGAGTTTTCGGAATAAAAAACCGCAGGAAAATGGATAATTTTTCAACACATGTAGCACCGTAAAAGTCCGATAACGATTCCAAAAATCGCGTCACATTTCGGTGCCCTGCTGCATTTTCTTCGCAAAAAAACGATGCAAAGCATAAAATCTGAAAATCAAATAACGGTCTTTTTAGCTTTAGGGTATGGAAAAGCTATAGAGCGCATTAGAAACCGACGACAGAAAGTGGGAACAAAAACACATCGCTCATGTGGCCGCGATTACGTATAACTTATACAATATATTTTATTAGAAAATTAAACGTTTTTTTTTTAATATGAACAATAATATAAAGGAGAGAAGAGGAAAGAGGGGTTCAATAAGTTTGAATTTTAATCTTAATCTTTTGTCCGTCTAGTATCGAACCACGATAAAAGTTTTATTTTTATCTTATCTAATTTTGCTTTCCATTACAAATTTATCATCTATCGTAGATCAATTTACAGACTAAAAAAAAAAAAATCGCATATTTTAACATACATTTTGGCCCCGAAACAACCAGCTATCTGAGAGTCTTAAAATATTTATTTCTAACGATCACAAACGATAAATCAAAAACTCAGCTACTCGCCAATCAAGCCTCTTTAATTGTTTAACCTTTTTTTTTTTTTTTTTTTTCGGGATGGGAAATCATCAAATTTTAATGACCCCTCCCGCTCTGGGGGTGGAGCGGAAGGCAGTGTCAGACTCTTACTGACTAAAACCCACCCATGTTCCTTCCTTCGCCCTTTCTGTTCCGGGGTAGCGGTAACCCTTTCGGACAATCCCGCTGACCCGGCAGGCTTCGGCCCTGAGAAAGAAGAGCCTCAAAGAGATGTCAGCATAACGAGGGGCCGCCCTCGTTATGCTGACATCTCTTTGAGGCGCGCGTGGTACACTTACGCGCCGTCCGGCACGGGCCTGGTCCTGATCGGGCGGTGAGCTATTGTTTACCCTTTAATTTTACATTCTTCTCAAAGAACTTCAACCTACACTCACTAGTACTCAGACGGCCTAGACAAATGAGGTTCGCTTTCGGAGCATTTCGTATTCCTACAACGACATTTAACGGAGTTGACTTTGCAGGAGTTTATCCAATACATTTTTTACGTTTCCATCATCGTGATCGCTGACAGAATGTCACTCCGTCTACGCCCTCTTGTCTCATTCATACTCTAACGCGCTACCCTTCGAACTGGAACCTGACAACTGATCTTTTTGCACCTCCGTCCGGACTTCGGTCCCAAAATTGGAAAATCGGTCCGAAAATACGAGTCGAACCTATCCGTCCATGTGTTCGTCATCTGTTAGATTTCAATCTTAGCACGCTGATAGTAAAATAAAATGAACTGAATTCTTGGTGCAAGTAACGAGACAGTTTTCAGTGTCTTTTATGTCTATTTACGTAAAAGCGAAAGTAACTCTGTATGTCTGTCTATTACTTTTTCGCGACTTAACGGATTTCGATGACATTTGGCATACAGATAGATCATGAGTCAACCAATCCATCCATCTCCGTCAATGTTGGTGGCTGTGGTTGGCGGGTGAATCAAATTGCATCTTTCTTGTCGTTTTCTGAAAATAAAACTACGCAATATTCGCGAGGCAAGAACAATTGTGACTGGTCTAATTTCAATGAAAAACATATTACAAACCTCCTTTACAACCCTAGTTTCAAATTTTAAAAAAGCAGTCCAGCTCGCACTTGAAAACACTTTCCTAAAGAAAAAAAGTTGAGCTAATTAAACTTTTCATTTGTACGTTTTGAAGGTCGCTGGAGCACTGTTTTCTTTAGAAATGCAAGCTACTCTGGGTAATTAAGTCGTTCCTTTTCTTGTAAAACACGAAGCAAGAAAAATATTATAAGAAAAAATAAGCACTTTCTGTATTGTTTCCTCGGTGTTGCTGGTCAAAACTCAATAAAACAATACTCTAAACATCTGAGGGGCAATTCTCGTAATTTTAAGAACGTTCACAGTCTGATTTCAGTCTCAAGCTGTCAAAAAGTACTTCTAAATTCCTTACATTTTGACAAGTTTTTGACATTTGTTGGTCGCCGAGATAAGACTGCGACTAGATTTTGAACGTTTTAAATTACGAGAATTGGCCTTCTGCTTACAACCACAGAACCAATAATAAAATAAAAAAAACATTACAAACCTCTTTTTACCATCCTAGTTCCACATTTAAAAAACCGGGCAGCTCACACTTGACAACACTTTCCAGACTTTAAAGTCTAAGTTTAAAAAAAAACCCGCTTGTTCTTGACAAGACATTTTTATAACAAAAAAAAAAGTTGAGCTAATTTAACTTTCCTTTTGTGCGTCTTGAGTATCGCTGAAGCACTGTTTTCTTTACAAATGCAAGCTACTCCAGGTAATTAAGTCGTTCCCTTTCTTTTAATTTGGGTTAAAAGAAATAGTGAGTCGTTATTATACTGAACGAGCTTTGAAGAAGTTTAGAAGTGGTGAGGAGTTTTTAAGGGTAAATGGTTAGAACAGGGACTTTGTTTCATGCATACGTAGCTTATTTTGGTTAAAGTTTTATCTTTGTCATTATTGGAAGTTCTTTAACGCGGCTTGCGGTAGGAGTAAACTGGGAGAAATCGTCACGTGACGAAAAAGCGTTATGCTCCCTCCACGCGAATTTGTCTCTCTCTCTCTCTATCTGCCTCATTCTATTATACAGGGTTATTGGAAAAATACTAACAATCTGTTAAGAGGTTATTGTACCCATCAACATGAACAACTTTTATAATGGGACCAAACGTGAAATCGCGAAAAAAAAAATCAGCTGCTCCCTACATTTATGTTCGTATGACTCGTCAAAATGTAGGGAACAACTGATTTTTTTTCGCGATTTCATGTTTGGTCCCACAGTAAAAGTTGTCCATAATGATAGGTACAATGACCTCTTATGAGGTTGTTAGTGTTTTTTCAATAACCCTGTATAAAGAGACAGAGGGGGAGAGATCGTTTTCATGAGTTTCGGAGGTAAAAATGAAAATCCAAGATGGCTGCTGCGAATTTTCAAACTTTTCATAATGGCTGTCATTTTCATGGTCTTCGAGGGGGCTTTCAAGCTCTATGACTCCCTCCTGAGGTAAATTTACACTACTGACACAAAAGAATATGGATATCATATGGGGTCAAATGAAAAGTCTACACAGTGTTTGCAGTCCAAATCACACATACCTACACAAACATCAAAATCCGGAACT
Organism: Apamea monoglypha; assembly: GCA_911387795.2. Taxonomy (NCBI): domain Eukaryota; kingdom Metazoa; phylum Arthropoda; class Insecta; order Lepidoptera; family Noctuidae; genus Apamea; species Apamea monoglypha. Next base: position 13,537,995 of record OU426938.1, read on the forward strand.
GTCTTCAGAGAACATAAACATAAGTTCCGAACGAAAACCAGAAATGCATAGGTACAGTCGCCAGCACATCAAGATACCACCACCTGTCAAATTTCCTTAATTGATTTTCAACTTTATCGCTAAAGCATTAGGTTCAAGGTTGATTGGGAAAATTTGACAGTTTCGGGTAGCTTGATGTGCTGGCGTCTGTACATAGTTCTGAATACATAATTTTGTACCTCTAACTTGAACATAATTTAATTGTTTAGTTTGAAGCACGCTCATAGTTATGGTACGTACTGTAGAGGTTTGTCTGCCGAAGGCAACCTCATATAGTGCAGGCCGGCTATAATTTAGCGCGGGTTACATTCGAACGTTCAAGCGAATGTCATATATTTTGTATTAGGATTTTTGTTTAGAACAGTCAGTGGTAATTTAGTCTAGAACATGTAAAGACGTGCTTACAATATAATCTCAAAGGAGTCTTATAGTTGTTTGATTCCTCCCGTTACCTCAGAGGGCTCCTCAAGCCCTCACAGTACTGTAAAGATGAGCTTACAAGTAATTAATTTGCGCCAAGCAATTTCAATATTGTATAGAAATTGCCTATGTTTGATCCAAAAGTATCTGATGAAAGTGTAAACAAACACTGTTTATTTATTTAAGTTTTTCGCACAAAAACGTACAATGCGGACTTAATGCCTTAGGCATTCTCTACCAGTCAACCAAGGGTGATAAAGAGATTAGAAAGCAGGTGCTTTGGCTAGGAGGAACAATGATAAAAAAAACTATTCAAACAAGGTACACAAATACATAAATAGGTTATATAAACATACATACTATTTACTATAATACTACTGTTCAGGTTTAGGTTCAGGTTTTACTGCACAAGGTTCAATTGTTACTCAATCACTCACTAAAGCGAATGAGTGACACATTCATAATTATGTATTTAGCATAACACAAGCATAATCACCCTATAATGTTCCCACTTCTGAGACATAGCCCTCCTCTCCGAGAGGGAGTGGGCCGTAATCTACCACGCAGGCCCAATGCGAGTTGGTAGATGTCACATGTCATCTAATTTTTGGTTCAAGGACAAGGCCGGTTTTCTCACGATGTTTTTCTTCAGCGTTTTGAGAGCAGTAGTGATGAAATAATTTACACAAAGTAAAGCGCCTGTCAAGGTTCGAACCTACGACTACCAACTCGTAAGTCCATTACCACTGGGCCATTCATAATTAGAAGGTTCCAAATTTATATCTTACCATTTTTTCCAGTAATTATTATTTGGATAAAATTATTAAATTGTAATTGAAAAACTGCTGACCAACATTTAGGTTATAGAAAAAACCTCACCTCCAAACCTGAATAATTGTCAAATAAAAAATATCTCTAAGGTGATTTGTTTACATTTCCATCAGACGCTTGTGGCTAAGTAATAACCGCCGCAGGGGTCGATCGATCAGGTTAAGCTACACTTGCCGCGGTTAATTCGTGGATGGGTGACCATCTTCACATATCAAGACCCCTCCGTGCCTCGGAAAGCACGCTAAGCCGTTGGTCCCGGCTGTCATTCGTGGATCTTTGACAGTCGTTACGGGTCGTCAGTAGCCCGAAAGTCTGTCAACCAGTCTTACCAAGGGGTATCGTATTACCCAGTAACTGGGTTGTGGAGGTCAGACAGGCAGTCGCTCCATGTAAAATACTGGTATTCAGCTGCATCCGGTTAGACTGGAAGCCGACCCCAACGTAGTTGGGAAAAGGCTAGGCAGATGATGACTTTTGGAACATACTATAGAGTTGCCCATGTAGACGCAACACTATTTCTATACGAAAAGTTAATGATAACGGTGATGGTAATATTTTACTCGGTTGTCGCGTTAGCAAAGTAACTTTTTATCTTCTGCAAAGTTGAACCAAGTCATGTTTGCAATTACAGTAAGCACATAACTTTGTAAAGGTGAATAACGTTTTGGTAATAAAGCTCTTTCCCAAAGTCATTGAGAGTAAATAAAACACTTCACTTAAAGTCTAAAGACTCCCGCAGATAGGCGTGACGCAACCTGACCTTGTAGAGCAATTTCCATGTACTTTTCATAGAAATTTATTATTATTACCATATTTCATTTGCATACTGTTTTGCAACATAAATTACTCCGTCTTTTATAATCTACTTTGAAATTAGATTATTTTTTTTTACTGAAGAGTTTCTGAAATCTAGCTAAGCATGATTCATCAAACCAAAAAAAATGTCTTTATACAAGTCACACGAAACGTCTCTTTGAAAAATATTACCAAAGCTAATTTTCAACAAAAAAAAGCAATTAAGTGGGTACTTATTTAAAACCCGCCAAGTGCGTGTCAGGCCACGCATAGAATAGGGTTCCGTTGTCACCCATAATGGCACTTTACAAGTAAGGCCCCTATAACTCCTGAACTAACAAAGTTATCTAAGCCGTTATAGTTTTTCTTCAAAGTTCATCACATGGACTACCATCATATTTTTTTCAGATTTTCGAGCTAGCCGTTTAGCTTTTTTTACTTTAACGAAAAAGTGAGCTTTAAAGTTGAATATCTCGCAAACGAATACCTAAATCAAAAAATCGTCTTCACAACCTCTCAATGTTTTTAAAAGATCTATTTAATGTTACTCCACACTGTGAGGTAGACGCGAGAAAAAAAATCACCCCAACTTTAGGTGTGGGGGAAGGTACCCCAAAAAAAATTTTTTTTCCTGATTTTATTTTAGCACTATGTCGACGTGGTAAATACTCATGTTCATGAAACGTTTCATCTTTCTAGCAGTAACCGTTCCGAGACGTGAACTTGCACACGAAGGATTCCGTGCTACCGTACAATATTTAACACTATCTACATATTTATAAAAAAACACGTTTCTTGTGTGGAGTTCTCCTTTAATTTTTATTTTTAGTTGGTATTGCGACACTGTCAAAATTCCAACTGTGTACCTATTTATGGTTCATAAGATACAGCCCTCTGACAGACAGACGGACGGATAGCGGAGGCTTAGTAATAGGGATCCGTTGGCACCCTTAGAGTACGGAATCCTAAAAAAAGTACACTCATTATCTCATACTCAACTCGCTTTTGACTAACAAATGAGTTTTCAACGATAAAATTTCAAAGTTTTTGCTACACATGACTTCGAGAATTAATGTTTTATTACTTTCCTAAAGATAAACTTGAAAGATATTTTGGAAGAGCAATCACTTATAATGAGTTCTATCTTGGGAAGTACTTAATTTTGTAAGAATCGTTTAAAACTCAAGTCTTACTGTTGAGTAATAGAAGGTTCTTTTTTTGTTAGTTTTAATGTTGGTCTGGCAGTTTGAGTACTTTATGCTGCCTACCCAAATGTCCTTTTGTTCTTATAAAAAGTTAGAAAGGAAATTCTTTTTCTAGAATTTAATTAGTTACTGTTTTTCCGGAATCTTTTATTTTCAGGTTATTGACCTTGATTTCGTCCTTAGTGTGTGTGGTGAAAAAGTGGACCCTGTGCTGGAATTTGCAATAAAACCCTTGTAAACTTACAAGACGTTTAAGAAGGTATTTCAATCTTTCATCATCTGCCTAGCCTTTTCCCAACTATGTTGGGGTTGGCTTCCAGTCTAACCGGATGCAGCTGAATACCAGTATTTTACATGGGGCAGCCGCCATCACAGTCGGAGGTCAGATAGGCAGTCGCCTATCTGACCTTCACAACTCAGTTACTGGGTAATACGATACCCTTGGTAAAACTGGTTATCAGACTTTCGGGCTACTGAGGAGCCGTAACGACTGTCAAATATCCACGAATGACAGTCGGGACCAACGGCTTAAGATGCTTTCCGAGGCACGGAGGGGTCTTGGTATGTAAAGATGGTCACCCATCCACTGACCAACCGCGGCAAGCGTAGCTTAACCTGATCGATTGACCCGTGCGGTTGTTATTAGTTTGCTGGACACGAAAAACCTATTAAAATCCTGTTTTTGGTAAGTGTTTACCAAGCAGTTTAAAATAGTCGATATCTATCCAACATTTATTACAATGCATACTCTAGTCAACATATCGATACTCTAGTCACGATACCATTATTCGTAACGAAACGCACCTCCAAACCGGGAGTGTAACTTTTTTATGTATTTTCCACTTCGTCACGAGTTGGTATCGCACTGTTTGTTTTGTTCATGTTTCGTCTCGGTAACGTGTTTGTATGGCTGTTGAGAATGCTGTGTGTAGAAACTACGATGTATACGTGTTTTTGTCTGTGTACTCTATCTGTAACATAATGGAAAAGGTTTTTCTGCCGAGTTCGTTTGTGAGTTGAGTTCAGTGCTCTGGGTGAAGACAAGGCTGGAATAGCAACGTTATCACTGGAGACGTTACATATTTGACAATACGACGCAAATGCTATTGCCACTAAACATGCAAAAATCAGCAAAGCATGCTGTTCTGTATATAGCCCATGATTGGACAATTCAACTTTGAATATTCTTGTGCGCTCGCCATACCGGCACGCTATTGGCTGCACCGTGCTGCATGTCACTGCAACAACGCGATCTGCGCGCCATCTGCGCAGAACGTATAGGCAAACGAGAGAAGCCCGTGCGCGCCTCGTTCGAACAGCATCGAAAATTTTAGCTCCGTGAGTGAAAATTATAAAACAAGGACAATTTGTACAATACCGTGTCTTGTGCAACGTGCCGGACTCCGTGATCATCTTTCCAATAAAGAAAGCATCCAGAAGTGGCCGCAGCTGGAAAAGGGTGAGTCGTACTCGAACTTTTCTAGGTTGATTGTTCCTTGACTGGGCGAACGGGAAGCACTCCGTTCATACAGAACTTCCTCGATTACCATCCCAATAACGTAAAATTCATACAGTCCATTCCTCTATTCCACACATGCAAAGAGCAGTAGTCATCCAGTGGTAACCAAATTACAGTGCAACACTAGTGTTCTTATTTTATACATACATAATTACATACATACATAATCAGCCTATAATGTTCCCACTGCTGGGACATTTGACAGGCTTCCTTTCGGTGAGAGGGAGTGGGCCGTAATCCACCACGCAGACCCAGTGCGGGTTGGTAGATGTCACATGTCTTTGAATTTTTGGTTCTAGGACATGCGGGTTTCCTCACGATGTTTTCTTTCACCGTTTTGAGAGCAGTGTTGATAAAACTATTTACACAAAGCAAACTGCCTGCTTGGGTTCGAACCCCTGACCTACAACTCGTAAGTCACAGCCGTTACCACTGGGCCAGTACTGCTCTGATATTATGAACACTGCTAAATTGAACATTGTAGAGTTATTTAAAAAAAAAAATCTTTGAAAAGTCTACAAATACACAGAAACCTCAGCCAATCTCTTCTACAATATTATTTCTTTCAAAGTAATAAATCTTCAACCCCTTAGTTTATTTCCCTCTCTCTCGTGACATATGGTCTTGCTTCCTTGCCCTGATGTATGGCAATCGAATTATCTACTTACAAAAAAGGTGTTATTTTTGGTTTGACTTTTCAGAGGAAAAGGGAACGATTTTGGATCTTACAGGTATTTGAGATTTTTTTTGTTTTCTCGAATAGTATAATTAAATAAATAGGTTTCTAAAAATGAGGTGTGACTTGGCACCTTAATCAAATAAAGGGTTCAGTGATTTGTCTTGATGTTACAAGCAATTCAAAATGGTGGACGCTAGACGTAACCATCCTGTCATCATACTTAGTTTTTTAGTCTGAGGGGCAATTGCCCTGGAGGCGATAGTCCTCGCGCGCCTGTATGAGTGGCGCGCGGAAAGAGCGACTGTCGCAACCCAGCACAGGGCACGCCGCGATAGCGGCGAATAGACCCCCCTTTGAGGAGTGGCTAGAGAGGCACCAGGGCGCCCTCACCTACCGCCTGACGCAGGTCCTCACCGGACACGGAAGTTTCAGGAGGTTCCTGCACATCATTAGGCGGGAGGAAACGCCCGGGTTTCACCATTGCTAGGATCGCCCAGAGGACACGGTGGAGCACACGGTGGAGGTCTGCCCCGCTTGGGCGGAGCACCGCCGTGTCTTCGTAGAGGCGATCGGCAGCGGCGGCGGCCTCTCGCGCCCGGCCCTGGTGCAAGCCACGGTCCGGGGCAGAGGGAGTGGGAGGCAGTCGCCTCCTTCTCCGAAGCAGTCAGGCTAGCGAAGGAGGTGGCGGGACGGATGAGGGAGAGAGCCTCCCGTCTCAGCCGCCGCGGGAGACGCTCCGGGCGTCGGGAGCCGCGTGACGACTCCCGGCCACCGTAGGCGTGGGCCTGCGGGCGGAGAGCAATGGGTAGCTCACCGTTCGATCAGGACCAGGCCCGAGCCGAACGGCGCGTAAGTGTTCCACGCGCGCCTCAAAGAGTTGTCAGCATAATTTGAGGGGCCCCTTAGGGCCGAAGCCTGCTGGGTCAGCGAAATTGTCCGAAAGGGTTACCACTACCCCGGAACATAAAGGCCAAAGGAAGGAACATGGGTGGGTTTTAGTCAGTAAGAGTCTGACACTCCCTTCCGCTCCACCCAGAGCGGGAGGGGTCATTTGATGATATCCCATCCGAAAAAAAAAAAAAATAACAAGGCAAGATCTTAAAGCCTAAGAATTATTGTATTCTGCCCGCAAGCGAGCGTGTAAATTACATTCAAATATTAAGAATCTAATCTGTCTCAATGTGTCAAAAATACTATACTTCTAATTTCCGTACATTTTTGACAAGTTTTTGACATTCGTTTGTCGCCGAGATAATACTGCAACTAGATATTGAACGTTTTAAATTACAAGAATAAATTCACCTCATGATTTTAGTTTTTCTTTGGTTTTAATAATTAGGGGCTCGTGGCTAAATAATAACAGCCGCACAGGTCGTGATCGATCGACCTGTGCGGCTGGTTAAGCTACCCTTTTTTTTTTTTTTTTTTGGGGATGGGAAATCATCAAATGACCCCTCCCGCTCTGGGTGGAGCGGAAGGGAGTGTCAGACTCTTACTGACTAAAACCCACCCATGTTCCTTCCTTCGCCCTTTATGTTCCGGGGCAGCGGTAACCCTTTCGGACAATCCCGCTGCCCCGGCAGGCTTCGGCCCTGAGGGGCCCCTCGTTATGCTGACATCTCTTTGAGGCGCGCGTGGAACACTTACGCGCCGTCCGGCACGGGTTAAGCTACCCTTGCCGCGGTTGGTCTGTGGACCGTCGTTACATACCGAGACCCCCTGTGCCTCGGAAATCTCGTTAAGCGGTTGGTCCCGGCTGTCATTCGTGGATCTTTCACAGTCGTTACGGGTAGTCAGAAGCCCGAAAGTCTGACAACCAGTCTTACCAAGGGGTATCGGATTACCCAGTAACTGGGTTGTGGAGTTCAGACAGGTACTCGCTCAATGTAAAATACTGGTGTTCAGCTGCATCCGGTTAGACTGAAAGCTGAACCATACATAGTTGGGAAAAAGCTACGCAGATGGTGACGGTTTGGTTTAAATACTTTTCATTAATAAATCTTTAAATATCTTACCATCTCACCTTTCTATCGGCGCCGGCTGTCGCTGAAAACCAGCGCTGGGGCTCTGTCTTGCATAGGGTCGCAGCATAATGCTGAGCGATAACCGTTTTGCGTGGATGTGACGCATGTCAACCTTTTCTTATTATTTTTTTTGTTTTTTATGTTCTTTTTTGCGTCATGTTTACCGCAAATAGACGTATTTTCTTTCTTTCTTTCTTCCTCAAAGAGTAAAGATGAGGTGTATAAAATAGTACTTATCCCCATATTTCCACATCTATGTTTTTTTTTTTAATTTCGTGAAGATGAAGGGGCAAGCCTTTTGACACCAACCTGGCTTAAAAAGCCTTTCAAAATGAAATTGTAAAAAACCTTGAACAGGAAATGTTCCATTTCCATGTGTTCAAATGCCAATATATCTTTGCGAAGCCCGTAAGTCAGGGGATCAGAGCGAGCGAAGGTGCGAAATGCTCCAACGAGCAATGGCAAGATGTTTTGAAATTGGTTATACGAAGACTTATGTTATTTTCAAAGATTTAGTGCTTTGAAATGTACTTTCTTCCCACATACCATGAGTAATTAGCCCCGATAAGACTTTGTCAACTGTTTTTATCCCGCTAAGGAGTACTTACCGGGATAAAAACAATCGCCAGCCTACATTGATTCCAGCCGAATGGTTTTACGCTACAGTATAGAGGTATGAGGAACAGGGTATAAAGTTCATTCATACTCTATAGAAAAGGGATAATCCTCCGACCAGACGGGTGTCGTGTCTGGCGGGCAATTACTGCCCGATGAATCATGTCGGGACGTTGTACATATATTACGCGGTAAACTCTGCTTGCGCGTTGCAGGATTTGCGTGACGTCAGTATGACGCGCAGTACGCATGTGGCGTTGTAGATACCGCTACTGCAGTAAGTCTAGTATTGGTGTTTTACGCGCGTGGTTGTTTTAGCAATATTCTCTTGGAAATGGTTTGTTGTATCTACGACTAGCTTTTTCCCGCGGCTTCGCCTGCGTGGATGACGGGAAACACCGCAAGAGAACAAAAAAAGCTGTTTCTGCGACAATCCGGGAGATATAATTATTCTCTTATAATCTTCGAAATAGAACTTGTTTTTCATCTGCCCGATACTGTCCTAAAAGTAATGTAAGTTCTTGTCAAAAAATGAATTATTAGAAATCAATTTTAGACGTTGCTGCTTATCTGAAAACGGTGAAACAAAACCTTTTTGTGATAAACTTATAGCATGCATGCATGTTATCATAATCAAATAACTTTTTGCATGTGACCACAGCAAAATACACTAACTTAAAAAATCACGCAAATTGCGTCTCCACAATCCAACATAAATCAGGAGCAAAGTCTCCAGGATCAAATCTAAGGTACGTCGAACAAAGAACAAGCAATATGTCTCCCGGTCGTAACTCAAAGTGTTCACTTTTATAATTCTTTGATAGTTCATGATTCTAGTTTATGAGGTCAGAGTGTGGTGGTGTGAAGTAGTTTATAGTGGTTCTTACTGGTTATAGGTAGGTGTTGTGTGGCGATTAAAGATGGGAGAGCATTTGCAGTTTTTACGATTGTAGGAAGAATTTATTTAGAGGGCAAGTGAAGTAGGTAATGGCCAGGGAAATTTATACCTTACGGCGATTTACCGAGTTATAGCCATTTTATATAACTACTAGCTTCTGCCCGTGACTTCGTCCGCGTGAAATTTCTTGTTCCCCGAACCTTCCTGTCGCATCGCATAACCTGTCCGCGCACTTCGTTCGTATCACTTCGTTTTCGCTTGGCGTTCTTTCTGACTTTCTTATTTTTGCATAGCTCCTAAGGGTAATAGCGTGATGTTTAATAGCCTATAACCTTCCTCATGAATTGGGCTACCGATTGCAAAAAGAATTATACATAAATACAAACAAACAAACAAATTTTACCTCTTTACCATAATATATTATTATTAATTATATATTGTATTATAATTATAATTGTTTTATATAGTTATAGTATAGATCAAATAATGACAGTAAATAGTTGTGATTTTAATATACGGACAATTTTTGGTTAATAGTTAATATTTAACATAATAATTTCCCTGAATTTACATCAATTTTCGACTAATATTTACCTGATGAAGAACATCTTCAAACGTTACGCATGGCTTATGGACTACTGGCTACTGGCTACTGGCTTTGGAATTTCATTAGGACTCATCATCTACCTAGCCGTTTTCCAACTATGTTGGGGTCTGCTTCCAGTCTAACCGGATGCAGTTAAATACCAGTTTTTTACTTTAGGCGACTGCCTATCTGACCTCCATAACCCAGTTACTGGATAATACGATACCCTTTGGTAAGACTGGTTGTCAGACTTTCGGGCTTCTCACGAAAGAAAGAAAATGCACACACAACAAACACAACCAAACACACAAACCACACAAACTAAAAGACACACAATATACCAAATACATTCATCATATAAAACAAACAATAAAATAAAAGATTAAATAAAAAGTGTGAAGTCCGATGTAAGAAATTAGCAGGAAAAGTGTGCCTCACGGCTGCGCCACGACCCATAAAGACTGTCAAAGATCCATGAATGACAGCCACCAACGGCTTAACGTGCTTTCCGAGGCACGGAGGGGTCTTGGTATGTGAAGATGCTCACCCATCCACAGACCAACCGCGGTAAGCGTAGCTTAACCTGATCGATCGACCCGTGCGGCTGTTATTACTAAGCCACAAGCCCCGCATTGGACTACCCGGGCAATAATAAGCTGAATAGGGATTCAGCTTATTATTGCCCGGGTAGTCCAATGCGGGGCAAGAATACCACTTCGTCTAGGGGACGAAGTGGTATTCTATCAGCGATAACGATGATGGAAAAGTAAAAAATGTCGGTCTTCTGTTGGAAGCCGCTGTAAAAATACGAAACGACTTCAAAAGGAGCCTCACTCAAGTCACGTGTAATAATAATAATAATTTTGAGAACCTCGTTAAAGCCGATAAAGATAAACAAATCAAGTATCTTGACTTGGCTCGCGAGGTTGTCGACATGTGGCATGTGGACTCAGCAATCATTGTGCCGATAGCCGTGACAGCCAATGGGTTAATAGCCAAGAGCCTCGACCATCACCCGAGGAGGCTCTCGTTGGGCAGCTGGATCAAGGTCTTGATTTAGAAAGCGGTACCTCTCTCTGGAGCCCTGACCACCGGTAGCTTGGACCCTGTTCCCGATGTTACTTGTCCTGTTTATTACAGGTGCAATTAAGAAATGTACCGTACGCAAAATACGCGCATTGACGTGGAGTTGCAGACACCAGCTCTAGCTATTACCTAAGTAAAAAATGGTAAAATCAATTAATAACTTTACTAATTTACTTAACCCAAGCTAAACTATAGTTTCATAAACTATCAGCTGTGTCTGCAAACTCACTTGCCTGTTAAGTTTACTAAGTTAAACGCAAACTAAGCTACCACTCTGTGGTTGCCAAAAATTAAATGGATTTAGTAGTTCAGCTATAAAAACCAAACAATGTAACCTATGACCTCTTTCACTTACGAATAACTTTTTTGGCTAATTTATCTACACTTGCGTGCAAAAAAATCACTTACCCTTTTTTTTTTGGATGGGAAATCATCAGATGACACCTCCCGCTCTGGGTGGAGCGAAAGGGAGTGTCAGACTCTTACTGACTAAACTACTGGTGGCTGGGACGGGAGGCTCTCTCCCTCATCCGTCCCGCCACCTCCTTCGCTAGCATGACTGCTTCGCAGAAGGAGGCGACTGCCTCCCACTCCCTGTCACCCCGGACCATGGCTTGCACCAGGGCCGGATGCGAGAGGCCGCCGCCGCTGCCGATCGCCTCTACGAGGACACGGCGGTGCTCCGCCCAAGCGGGGCAGACCTCCACCGTGTGCTCCACCGTATCCTCTGGGCGATCCTGGCAATGGTGACACCCGGGCGTTTCCTCCCGCCTAATGATGTGCAGGAACCTCCCGAAACCTCCGTGTCCTGTGAGGACCTGCGTCAGGCGGTAGGTGAGGGCGCCGTGGCGCCTCTCTAGTCACTCCTCAAATCACCCACCTCTTACTCTTCGATTTTAAACAACATAATTTACAAGTTTTACTAACAATAACCTAATAATTATATTGTATACTAAAGCCTTTCTTAAACTATGTAGATTACGTTAGTGAAAGAATTATCAAAACTGATTCATTAGTTCTTGAGAAAATGGCGAATAAAGAACCTCCTGTTTTTGAAGTCCGTTATAAAATCAAGTTCAATTTTCATTAGACGAACGTATAACAAGTAATATTCATTAATATTTTTGAGATATTCTCTGTCAAATGGAGAGCACGGTGTGGGCCAATTTTTTGCACGCAAGTCTAGCTTATTTATTATACAAATCCTTTTCTTTTCTGGTGGACAGTGCCCATCCACCAGGCCCTGTATAACAGACCCTCGTCACCGCACTATAATAAAAAATCAACATAATATCCCATCAAAAAAAACAAGCACGCATAGTAAGTCATTCACCAAAATCTCCATCTAACGTCCCATTCACCTGTGTTCGTAGGAAAACGTAATTTGTCACTAGAAGCCATCAATGGCCCTGTCGCGAACAGCTACATCTTTTACTGAAATCACCACTTCACCTTTTTAAAAGATTTATTGAAAGCTATTCTGAATAGAATGCGCTTTTGAACTACGGATTTATAGAGTTTTGGAGAAAGAAGTGGCTGGAAATAGTGGAGGAAAGTTATGTAATTTTGTTGTATAGTATATAAATTACTTACGTACAGAGCCCTCTAAAAGTTAGTTGACTTTATTCCACTTCAGGGCCGTAATTCTCTATGACACAAAGAACGAAACCGCGCGAAGTCAACGCGAGATTGGCGGGTTTTTTTTTTTTTTTTTTCCGGATGGGAATTCTCAAATGACCCCTCCCGCTCTGGGTGGAGCGGAAGGGAGTGTCAGACTCTTACTGACTAAAACCCACCCATGTTCCTTCCCTCGCCCTTTATGTTCCGGGGTAGCGGTAACCCTTTCGGACAATCCCGCTGACCCGGCAGGCTTCGGCCCTGAGGGGCCCCTCGTTATGCTGACATCTCTTTGAGGCGCGCGTGGAACACTTACGCGCCGTCCGGCACGGGCCTGGTCCTGATCGGGCGGCGAGCTACCCATTGCTCTCCGCCCTCAGGCCCGCGCCTACGGTGGCCGGTAGTCGTCACTCGACTCCCGACGCCCGGGGCGTCTCCCGCGGCGGCTGGGACGGGAGGCTCTCTCCCTCATCCGTCCCGCCACCTCCTTCGCTAGCATGACTGCTTTGCAGAAGGAGGCGACTGCCTCCCACTCCCTCTCGCTCCGGACCATGGCTTGCACCAGGGCCGGGCGCGAGAGGCCGCCGCCGAGATTGGCGGGATTAGTTAAGGAATTGACGTGGTTTCGGTAAGGGATCGTTAAGTGGTCATAGTGAATGGGCCAGGCCCAGTTGTGATGCCACATTATGATTTAAAATTCTAGTTTCAATTTTTTTGATCTGTACACTTTATCGTGCGCGCCCTATAGTGCGCCAGGGTTGTTTCCTGAAGCTCGAGTCGATTGTTTATATACAACGATGTAAATGTGTGGGCCATCCCCAACCTTATTTTGCGCTGTGTGGCGAGCAGACTTGATTGTTTATAAGTAAGCCGCTGCTGCAAGCTGTCCACCTCGGTTTCAGGCGTGTGACAGTGATTCACATGTATTCATAGTTTTAGGCTAAGTGATTAGAATAGGAATACTACGAGTTACATAGGGGTTAGGGTAATATTGTTACTAACACATCTGAGTCAAGTACCTATTACTTGTTGAATAAATATATTCTTATTATTATAATAACGTTTTTATTGACTAATTCATCTACCTGGCTTATCATAAAAAATTATAAGGTTATCCCTTAAGATTATTTTTAATCATAATGTGGCATCACAGCTGAAGTGGAAAAAGTCCACTAACTTTTGGACGGCACTATACATACAAACAAATAAAAGTTTGTGAAAGCAACATTTATTTATATAGGATCTCTAACAAAAGATGACACAAGACATGATACATAAATAATGGACAATAATATTAGGTATTCCGCGTGAAATGTCTTGTTCCCCCGACCCACCCCGTCGCGTCACATTACCTGCCGCGTCACATCACCTGCCGCGTCACATCACCTGCCGCGTCATATCATTTCTTGCGTCACATCACATGCCGCGTCACATCACCTGCCGCGTCACATCACCTGCCGCATCACATCACCTTCCGCGTCACATCACCTGCCGCGTCACATCACCTGCCGCGTCACATCACCTGCCGCGCTATTACTTCGTTTTCGCTTAGCGTTCTTTTTTACTTTTTTCTGTTTCCTCTGCTCCTCAGGGTCATAGCGTGTAATACATCTATAACTACTGAACAGCTTAAAACTATAACTAATAAATCAAGAATTAGGTTATCGAATGCAAAATTAAATTTCCAAATCCGACGGGGAGTTTCAGAGATAAACGCATTCGAACAAGCAAAAAAACAAACAAATTCTTCAGCTTTCCTATTAGTATAGGAATAGATGAAGAACGAATAATATGTAAATATGATCTACATACAATTCCTATTTCTTAAGGCAGACGACCTGACTGTGGTCAAAATCAGAATACAATTCATTTATTTATTTTTTAAGGGTCACCAACAGTTTCAATGTATAATATAATTATCTTAAGTACTATAGATCACAATAGTCTCGGTCTTACACAGTCGTCAATTATAGGTTTACCAGTAATCTCAGAAATAAGTGATCGCATAAGAATAACAAAACTAAATGAAAAATAACAAGGAAACAATATAAAGTTAACGGAGCAATAAAGTAGGAAGAGGAATTAAATAACTAAATTATCGACGGGTCCCATATACTTATGAGTTTAAAGACAAAACTGAATCATTGGTTGTAAGTTGCTACCAAAAAAATAGTGCACTTCGATCAGCCAATGAATACTATAAAAACAGCGAAATAAAAATGTCAGACAGAACAATATTACACAGAAATCTAACATCTCATTCTTCGAAATAAATCAAACGTGAGACACGTAATATTATAAATCTGTACCGAGGCTCCTATAGAACACGTTATACGCAACTTTTATTCGCGTACATATTTAAATGGAGCGTGACTCACAAGTTACCGCAGAAGCTATTAAAGTCGCCGACATGAGGGATGGCTTTAGTGATGGCGATTTAGGGATGAAGACAATGCTTTGAGTAACCACAATACCTTTATCCTAAAAAGTCCTCTTCCTTCAAATTTTCTTTCGCTGTGCCCGATAGGTTCCACGATTGTTACAACAAATGTTTAATTACCGCCTAAGCATATACATGCATAGTGGAATGCAATAAATGATTGAGTATTGAGTATCCAATATTTACTAAGAAAATGTAGAAGAAAATTTGCCACTATACTGTCATATATCATGGGCTATATGGCTAGATTCGATTGACAGATTAAGATAGATTTTGAAGCAAAGTTTGCAAGTTTTGCATGTTTATCTTACTCTGAATGAGGATAAGCGAGAGAACCTTGAAATTATTAAAATTAATAACATCCACCTTTCTAGTTTAGTATGTAGTGAAGTAGTGTTTTGTCACTCAGTAAAACCAAGTTTTCTTGTCCCAATTATCAGCTGATAAGTACGTCAAATCAATTAGTCTACTATAAACTTGGTATCTATATCTCATTTTACTATGGTTATCCTTGAGTTAACAGAAAAAAAGTTCAGGCCTTGTTGTATATTGCACAGATCTAAAGTCGTTATTTGTAATAATCGTTACCTTGGAAGCCATACTAACGCTATCAGTAAGACCACTCCCCAATCCACGTTGAAATTAAAGTGATGACAATGACAAATTATCAGTTCAAATGGTACCTAAAGTAGTTTGCGAAAACTAACAAGTTGCGTAATACATTTTATATGCCTTTGGGTTTTTGCTGACCAGAGATGATTTCTGACTTGATTATCTGCACGTCATTTTCTAAAGTAGAAAACTTTGGAAGAAGTTAGATAAGGTTAATATGTAAGTTATTAAGTATTTATCGTTCATGGAATATGTATGTATAATAATATCAGGGGGTTCATTCCGAAGCACGAAATTCGTAGTTTCGGCCGGAGTTACGTGCGCTTCCTACTCCGTATCACTTATGGAAATAAGATAAGTTCGGGACTCAAACTAAGAATGAATTACAACACGACTTGACATTTGTCCCTAATCCCGGTGAGTTTTTGTCGACAGTTAGTTTAGTTTAGTTACAGCGAAGTTTACATACAGTCGTGCCAAGGACACGAAAAAAAAGAAAGAGATTTCATTACAGGGTGTTCTGTACTTATTAAGACTAACGTCGCGTCACCATAGAAAGTATTCTTACCAAAATCATTTCTGGTATCAAGTGTCTTGGTGGATAGAAAGGCAGCCAATCTTGGCCATTACACATTACTGTCCACAACATTTTGGGTAGCGAATCCGGGGTCTACATTCACCAGCTGTCAAATCTAATCCAAAAAATATTAAGGTATGGTCACTAAATCCGCCTCGCTAACACTCACTCCGCACCCGAATCTACGTTGAAATTAAAGCGATGACAAAGACAAATTAACAGTTCAAGATGTACCTACCAACAGTTTGAGAAGTGTCGTGTCTGTAACCCACTGTGTGGCGATGTGGACGAAATGAGGGTACATAGTCTTGTGGTATGTATGGGAACGGATGCGTGGGATTGGGTGAAGAAATTCTGTGCTGGAAATTATTTTAGTTAAGAAATCTTCTGTGAATGGATTGATATGTTTACGATTTGTAGGACGAGGAGCTTGTGGCTAAGTAATAACAGCCGCACGGGTCGACCGATTAGGTTAAGCTACGCTTGACGCGGTAGGTCCGTGGATGGGTGGTCATCTTTACATGCCAAGACGCCTCCGTGCCTCGGAAAGCACGTTAAGCCGTTGGTCCCGGCTGTCATTCGTGGACCTTTGACAGTCGTTACGGGTCGTCAGAAGCCCGAAAGTCTGACAACCAGTCTTACCAAGGGGTATCGTATTACCCAGTAACTGGGTTGTGGAGGTCAGCTAGGCAGTCGCTCCATGTATTCAGCTGCATCCGGTTAAACTGGAAGCTGACCCCAATATATTTGGGAAAACGCAGGCAGATGATGACTAATTGTAGGAATAGATCATCATGTCAGCAAAAACACGATCACTGCTGGACCAGCCAACAAGCTCTGCAACAACGATCGAAATTCTATTTTAAATTTCATCACCTGGTGATGATGATAATAATGATGGAAAATCTATGTAAAATACAGCTACGGTCCCTACATATTCTTTATACATCGGCAAATTATAAATGATTTTATTTATGTAAGTAGGTTTGCACAAACACTTTAACACGTCAATCATATTTTCAAAAACTAGATGAGGTCGGCGGCGGCGTTTCCTGTCTGACTACTTTGAGAAGAAAGGACGAAACCAACTCAGAGGTCACAGTCTCTTTTGAAGTCCTGACATAATCTTGGTCAGATCATGTGAAGATCATGTAGATTGGTGTCTGAAATGGTCTTTCGAAGATCTCTCTTCTCATCAGCATTATTAACATTCATACAATAATCGGAGCAGAGAGCAGTGGTGGCCCAGTGGTAATGGACCCGACTTACGAGTTGTAGGTCGTGAGTTCGAACCCAGGCAGGCATTTTACTTTGTGTAAATTATTTCATCACCACTGCTCTCAAAACGGTGAAGGAAAACATCGTGAGGAAACCGGCATGTCCTAGAACCACAAATTCGAAGACATGTGATATCCACCAACCCGCACTGGGCCCGCGTGGTGGATTATGGCCCACTCCCTCTCACAGAGCGGAGGCCTGTGTCCCAGCAGTGGGGACATTATAGGCTGATTTTGTATACAATAATCACATTTGTGACAGTTGCGGGTACTTGGCACCTGACCTTTTTGGAGGCCTTCACCAAAATTATAATAAGGGCCCGCAGAGAGGATTCTGGTAGAACAAATTCCACGGAGTTTTCATAGAAATTGTTGTCGCGTCGCTCCTATCTGCGGGAGCCTTGAGTCCTTCTTGTACGTCCGTGTCCTGGCATTACCACGACACATTATACACAAAAAATATGTCATAATAGCATTAACTCTATAAAAACTCCGCCCATACTTAAGAGTGTAACGAGGCTAAAGACACAGAGACCAAAGTTTGCTCCGACTACAATGCCTCCCGGATGTTCGGAGTAGTCTGTGGCGGGAAGTAGGGGACTTCCGCTGAGAGCTCGTTACAATATACATTTTTTTAGGGTTCCCTTTTAGTTCTGAGATAGAAGCTTCTTTCTTTCTGTCTCGTATTAGTTTTTATTAATTGAAAGTCGTTATTCAGCCTTCCGATCTATAATGTGAAAGTAACTCTGTCTGTTTGTCTGTCAGTTACCATTTCACGACATAACGTCAGAACGGATTTCGATATTTGGCACACTGGTAAACTATAGGACACAGAATACTTTTTACGTCAGTAGTACAAATCAGTGGGATAATGCCTCCCTCTACGCGGGCAAAAGCAAGTGCCTTATTAAGCTTCTCACTGTCTCTCATCCGTAGTTTTGGCCAAAGTTATGGGCGATTCCTAATCCGTTCCACCTATGGACATAAGATTAGTATGAGGCCCGCCCTAAGAATGAATGACAACACGATTTGACAGTTGGCTATACTCCCAAAGTTCCCAACTACTTTCGGATGGGCCCGTATCATCGTTGATGGACTTAAAGAGTAGGCCCCCTGGCCTGTTATTAAATTTTTCATTCATTACTGCCATGCTGTTCTTTTCTCTGACGATGACGTCAGAATACCTAGAAGATATGGAATCCTTGACGTGTTCTAGTCCATTTGAGATGGACAATTATTTTCTTTTTTTTTTGAGTGTGAAAAAAAGTTGCTGGTCTACCTATGGTCCCGGTCACTGACGCCAATAATGCGCTTTTTTCAAAAGACAGAACAGATATGTCTCTGCATCCATCATAACCTTCAAACCAGCGTCAGGCACTAGTTGTCTGGCATTTTTGCTGAACTGGGCCTTTTTGGCGCAGTCGTGAGGCACACTTTCCTGCTAATTTCTTACATCGGTCTTTAGACGCTTTTATTTGATTTTATTTGTTTTTATCTGATATTTCTCTGGTGGACTGAGTGTCTTTTAGTCTGTGCTAAATAAATGTATTTCTTTCTTTCAAACCAAACACTGCTTAGAGGCAGAATTAGCGATACTCAATACATAATACTTTATTTGCATTCCACAATGTGTACTCAGGTCGCAACATAAAATTTAATTAAATCATTAGGGACCCTGTCGAGCACAGCAAAATCGTGCCGTATCGTGCGATAATGGTGGTACAGATCCCTCACCAAAACACCAACTTTTGCAGCAACAATCTCAGAGAGAATATTTTAATATAACTACAAACGGACAGCAAGGATATTACGGAACCCGTACATTTCAAATTAAAAAACACTCCACCGAGATTTTTTGCTGAAAACTTTGATGACACTCAACGAGTCTTTGCAGAATTTCCAGACAGACTCAAGATGAATGTTCTTAATGTAATAATAGATGATTGTAGCTTCGCGGAATCCCAATGGAGATAGTCTAATGTGATGTTAATTTGAGAGAATAAATGAAGACTAATTACTTAATTAATTTATTTTGTTTGAACGTGGTATTTGTAATGAAGTTAATAGGAAGATATTGTGACAGAGGAAGGTTGCAGATATAAAGTGAATGAAATGAAATTATTTTTTTTGCAAGAATTGTTGGGTTTTTTTAACAGTTCTTAAAACAATTCGCTAAAACTATCATACTAAATTATAAAATAAATGAAGCTAATAAAATTCGTACAAAAAGGATAAATATAAAAAGTCATGTCAAAATAATTGTCAAATTATAATATAAGATGCCAGTGTGCATCTTTAAAGTCAAAATACTCATTAACAGGATATAATCGTTTGTTTGGTAATGTTTTGTGTACTTACATAACGTAACACCACGCCTTGTTTGCCCGAAGGGTATGGCAGAGATGTACCCCGAATTACGTCAGTTATGTTTAAGTCCCATGTAGTAAGGGGCGAGCCTATTGCCATCAACTGAGCAAGAATCCAGACTCCGGGTTACTTCTGAGAAACCCCAGATAGAAAACACCAATAACAGTTTTCCAATCGAACCCAGGACTTCATGCTCAGCGGTAGCGCTTGCAACCATAAGACCAAGTTAGTGTACCATCTCATGGTGAAGATAAGTATAGTCCTCCATACCGTATTTCTGCCTTGGCGGCCAATCTCAATGGGGGCTAGCCTTCAGCGCGGGAGATGTAAAAGTGTGTGCGCAAACACTGGTACAATCCAACACGGCCGGAGAGAGATCAAGCGCATGAACTCCGGGCTGTTACTAAGAAATTCCTAATGGAAAAAAACCAATAACACTTTGCTCGACCCGGGAATCGAACCCAGGACCCCAGGCTCAGAAGTCGCGCTTGCAACCACGACACCAACGGGACAGTCCAAGTTTTGGTGATGATGAATATAGTAAGGGAATCTTGGCTAAAGACAGTATTGAAGAATGATAAGTACATTGTAAGTGAGTGTAGTCAATGATAGTTCCATTTCCGAGGAACGTCTTTTAATGAGCCTGCAGTGGGACAGGTAACTGTTATTTATGTTCTTTCCTACACTGTGAGGTAAATAAACCACAAAAGTTCGTAAAACTCCGGGCTTTACAAAGTAGTATTGTACTTTTAATGACTGTTAGAAAACAGCAACAAAATATACCAACATCCTGATAAGACGAACAATCCTACCTAGCCTTTTCCCAACTATGTTGGGGTCTTCCAGTTTGACCGGATACAGCTGAATGTCAGTATTTCACATGGAGCGACTGCCTATCTGACCTCTACAATCCATTTACTGGGTATAGTGTTTTTATTTCACAAAGCGACGCGTGCTTTACTTCTGGTTAACTAGTGTACACTGTGAATGTGTGTGTAAGCGCAGGAGCTCTCGGTACCGTCCGAGACAATGACGAAGTTGGAAGTGTGTATGCGTGTGGGTGTTTTGTGCTAACGTTACTCGTCTTCACGAGCACATACATAGCATATTCGTACACTTGGTTACCAAAAGTAAAGCGCGCGTCACAATACCTCTTGGTAAGGCTGGCTGTCAGACTTTTGGGCTTCTAGCTACCGTTAACGACAGTCAAAGATCTAAGAATGGCAGAAAAGACGAATAAGGTTATCAATAACCATATTTCCCATAATATCATCGTTAAACAAATACGTTGGCATGAATAGCTAGTAATGTATCGCGATGAACGCCGAAGTGCAAACCACAGTTCCGTATAGTTTCAAATTCACGAACTTGAACCTAGGTCTTCCAAGTACGTGGTTGAGGAGATAAAGTTTTGCTGGAAGGTGCGGTTGTTATGGAAAAGGGTGTGAAAAGGGAGAAGAATAAATTTTAACACCGAGTTCATGGAGTTTTTTTATCCGGGTGAATCAAAATCACAAGTCATTTATTCATATTAGGCTAAAAATCAGCACTTTTTGAACGTCAAAATTATATAAGACACTCCCTGTACCCCGTCCATTAGGTAAACCGTTTTTTGACAGATGGAACAGTGGTTGCAGCAACACACAATACATTGATTGATACACGTACGGTATTATGTCTGTAAGAAGCCATAAATAAGATAATTCAATAAGATAGGCAGTTTATATATTTATTTTATTACGCATTTTAAAGTTAACTTTTACGTAATCTGGAATATGTACGTTCTAAGAGAACTGTCAAAAAACGGTTAACCAAATGGACAGGGTATAGTGCTTTAGCTGAAAAGAAGAAGTAGCGCAACAAAACTCCTCAGAAGCAGAGCTGTCCGTTAAGTTAGAAGAACTTGATTATATACAATATTAAGCAAAGTAATTAAAATTAAAGAAACCCATAACATTAAATTAAATAAATGATGTGTAGTTATGGCTACGTTACGTCTTCCGGTACGCGGTCAGCACTCCAGAACCTTTTGGCCCCATCGGCCATCTGTTCTGCGAGCAATGTGCTCTCTCTACATGAATCATTGTCATTAGTAAATTACATTATGGTGGAAATATTTCTTTGGATAAACCCTTAATTAATTAACAAGAGGATTCGTTGGCCAATTTTGGTGCTAACGGCGATATTTTACTTTATATTTTGCTGAACTATGATGTATGTATATATCTACACTAGCTTCTGCCCGCGACTTCGTCGTGAAATTTCTTGTTCCCCCGACCCACCCCGTTGCATAACATCGCCTGCCTGCGCTTTTAAATCGTTTTCACTTTCGTTCTGATTTTATTTTCACCTAAGATTGCTAGAATGATGTTAAATAGCCTTCCTCAAAAATTTGGCTATCAATTGCAAACATATTTTTTCAAATCCAACTGGTTGTTCCGGAAATTAGAGCGCAAACAATTTCTTCAGCTTTATTAATTATATTAGTAAAGATTAAAAGCTGCCCTTTTCCCGTCATTATCGAGAAAAAATTAAGCGCAAAAAGTCTTTAACATAAGCGAGGATTTTTAAAATAATCTTCAGCCACTTTTCTCGCTACACTTCCAGCTTCTTTAACTCCTGTAACCGCATCCACAGTTGCCGCAACTTCGCCGGTTGCATTTTAATGCTCCGCTAAATAACACCACGACTTTGTATTCTTGAGGTTTCTCTAATAAATCAATTTATCTGCGCGTCACTTCAATTCGATTCCGAAGTGGTATAGTTTGCAGATGCTTCATCAAATTCTTGAGGTTTGTGTTTGAGGATACGTAGGTTAATTTGAGGAAAGATGCTGTGAGAGTCTATTTAGAGACTTTATTTTTTGTATAGCCAGTGTAGGATCGTTATTTTGACTACTACATGGTCGAAGTTGGTACTTTTTTTGTTTTTTTTCGGATGGGAAATCGTCATATGACCCCTCCGTGGAACGGAAGGGAGTGTCAGACTCTTACTGACTAAAACCCACCCATGTTCCTTCCTTTGCCCTTTATGTTCCGGGGTAGCGGTAACCCTTTCGGACAATCCCGCTGACCCGGCAGGCTTCGGCCCTAAGGGGCCCCTCAAATTATGCTGACAACTGTTTGAGGCGCGCGTGGAACATTTACGCGCCGTCCAGCACGGGCCTGGTCCTGATCGGACGGTGAGCTACCCATTGCTCTCCGCCCGCAGGCCCGCGCCTACGGTGGCCGGGAGTCGTCACGCGGCTCCCGACGCCCGGGAGTAAAGACGTCTGCTAGTATTGGCATACTTTAAGTTTGCATTGTTGGTACTCTTAAATAACCTTTTATGGGTACCAACGATCATATGCAGCTCCTTATTATGCAACACACTTACATACACAATCATCAAAAAACAATCAGCAGCAATCATCAATCAGCTGCATCATCTGCCTAGCCTTTTCCCAACTATGTTGGGGTCGGCTTCCAGTCTAACCGGATGCAGCTGAATACCAGTATTATACATGGAGTGACTGCCTATCTGACCTAAACAACCCAGTTACTGGGTAATTCGAACCCCCAAAGACTGGTTGTCACACTTTTGGGCTACTGACGACTCGTAACGACTATCAAAGATACACCAATGACAGCCGGGACCAACGGCTTAACGTGCTTTCCGAGGCACGGAGGTCTTGATATGTGAAGATGGTCACCCATCCACGGACCAGCCGCGGCAAGCGTAGCTTAACCTGATCGATTGACCCTTGCGGCTGTGATTACTTAGCCACAAGCCATTTCAAAAGTAGTTAATTAACTAGACACGAATTTTTCAAACGTATGTAGCAATTTATTATGAATAGCTATTGCTTCATATTTTATTATGTTTGAAAAATTCGTCTGTTCGAAAAAACGTAAATTAAGTAATGATCATTTTTGAATTGACACAATAAAAGGCATTCTTATTGTCAGTGTGTTACGCAATTAGACCGCAAGCATAACATTAAATAATCTTGCTGCTACAATAAAGTATGTTTGATCAATAGATCGAATGATAAATCAAGGTTATGACCAAAATACACCATACATCGTAAAAATTATACTTCGGAAACGACTACGGAATGTGCGTTTAAAGAATACTATGTTCAATGAAAGGTTAATGAAATTGAAAGACCTCTGTCATTCGAACACAAAATATTTTTTTTTTTTCATAAATCATAATACACATCGCGGTTGGTAATGTTGGTACATCGAGTTTTAAGCTAGAAATAGGCCCAAGACTGCGGTGGCCAACACATAGCGTCCGCAATTTACCAGCGATTTATGCGACCAATTTATAGTAACATAAGTTGGTGTGTTTCCCTAGAGAGCATTTTTGACACCGTAAAGTCAAACCCCGCTGTCGTAGGAAACTGTACCTTAAGTGCGACACACATCAACGGCAGAGGCAACTGCAGCTGTCGACCCTCATTGACGGCTGCTGTCAAAGTATGTCAGCGGTAGCCGTCGACGCGTTGGCCGGCTTCCGACATCATGCCGCTCGTGTATTTCAGCACCGTACTGAAATACACGAGCGTCACGTTGTCGACGACTACAGTTGCCTCTGCTGCTTACGCGTGCCGCTCGTGTGTATAAGCTCTTAAACGTAGAAAGGCTTTGTTGAGCGTCGTCAATTAAACTTGTATCTTTCAAAAATTCGATGCGCCATAATATTTTATTTATCAAACATCCAAAATGCTACATAGCACAGTTTATATAAAATGAGCCATCAAATCCAGGAGAGCAGCTAACCCAATTTCCATGAGCCGGAAATGTCCATTACGGAAACTAGGACTCCCATTTGGACGGGACACGAATTACGATGGTAGATGAGTTTGTCTGGGTCCAAAATCTATTCTAACCAAACCTAGAATCAAAGTTCTGTTCTGGTCTGTTGATTTTGCCTAGTTTTTTGGCTAGTCACAGTCAAAGATTGTTTTAAGTATTGTTTTGTTTTTAGAAGCATTCGAGCGTGCATTAGATATAAGAGATATACAATGGCTAGTTTCCGATTCTATGTTGGTTGGCTGTCTGAAGCACGATTTCCTTGATCTAAAAAACTAGGTTTTGGTGGGGTATCAGTTAACTTAATAAAATTGTTATATGTTTTGTATCTTATTGGACGGCAAATAGTCATATATTAGCCATATATCATCTGCATTTCCTAAAGTCTATATATCAACGTCGTATAAACGATGCCATCTCAGAGACAAAGTTTCAATATCAGATAGTTTTATTTAAAATACTGTCCATGGACTGTATTGCCAGTTCTGCTCCATAGGAACCTTTGGAATGAGCAACTATATCATGGGAATCTTTC
The DNA here is from genome assembly GCA_911387795.2 of Apamea monoglypha. Lineage (NCBI taxonomy): Eukaryota > Metazoa > Arthropoda > Insecta > Lepidoptera > Noctuidae > Apamea > Apamea monoglypha. Next base: position 13,562,916 of record OU426938.1, read on the forward strand.
TGACTGACCGACTCCTCGACAATTCAAAATAAATAAATGCTTTGAATTTGAGTTGGAGATGGGTTTAAAATTACACCGGCACTAATACGCTTCATTTATAATATGCCAACAAAGCTCTTCCACTACTCTTTGTGAGAGGTAGTGGGCCGTAATCAACCAAACGGGCCTAGCGCTGGATAGTAGATGTCATAAGTGTCTAAAATGTTTGGTTCTAGGAAATGACGTCATAAATGCGATAGACTGACATTCAATCTATTATTCTTTTTTTTTTTTTGCAAATATTTGTAATACATATAATAGGTGTTATGATACATTTTTCTTCATAGGGTGTCGATGGCAATCTAAATGGACTCGGCCCAGAATTCTGCTACATACATTACATATTCGGCATGCAAACATTTATATTTATCATTCACTTTAGTTTAAACATTTTTGTTTATCGTAATTAACCAATCAACCCAAACCATCGTTCCTATTAAAGGTATTACCATAAATTACTCCAGCCATTGATCCAGCAAACAGCGATAACCCAAATAGCCAAAAACATCAAAAGATAAGTTGAATAACGAAGTAATTCTCCAGAATTATTAAAACATCTTTTCGCTCCCAGATGCCTACAACGTCAATCATCTCTGTTATCAATTTTCTATTTAAATCTTTTGATAGACAGTTACAATTTTCTTATCTTTCATTCACAGATGTTCGCACAACATCCTTACTAAAATATAAATGTGAAAGTAACTCTGTCTGACTATTAATTTTCACGCCTTAAGAGCTGAACGGGGTATATGAAGGGTAGAGCAGTGGTGGCCTAGTGGTAATGGCCGCGACTTACAAGTTGTAGGTCTTAGTTTCAAACCCAGGCAGGTGCTTTACTATGCGTAAATTATTTCATTACCACTACTCTCAAAACGGTGAAGGAAAACATCGTGAGGAAACCGGCATGTCCTAGAACCAATGATTAGAAAGAGAAAGAAAGAAAAAGTATTTATTGCGACTCGTACAGGATCATAATTTGAAGACATGTGACATCTACCAACTCGCACTGGGGCTACGTGGTGGATTACAGCCCACTCCCTCTCATAGAGAGGGGGCCTGTGTCTCAGCAGTAGGAACATGTAGCGGTATCTACAACGCCACATGCGAACAACGCGTCATACTGACGTCACGCAAATCCTGCATCTCGCAAGCAGAGTTTACCGCGCAACTAGCATACATACAACTTTCCGACATCAACCGTCGGGCAATTGCCCGCCAGACACAACACCCGTCTGGTTGGAGGATCCTCGGTCAAAGATCCATACTTTTTATCCCAGTAGTACGTTCCCAGGGAATAATAACCAATCTCCATGCGAGCGAAGCCGCGGGTAAAAGCTAGTCTTTAATATTTTCACAACTACAAATTGAAATGAAGCACTAGACGCGAGGTTGTCGGACCCAAATAAGATATGAGGTCAAAATAAATTTTATCATTTCTAAGAATCAATCCACTAAAAACATTCATTCCATTTGTTGGATTTCTGTTCATTGGAGATATTAACTTAGCTCGGTTTCGTTTGATTTTGTCGTTATTACACAAATACGTTTAAATATAGGGTAGCCAGGGCGACATGTTACCACGGACATTTATCGTCGGTTATTAAAAAAAAAATGTTGATTTACATGGTGTAGGTACATAACAAAAAGTATTCCTCTTTATTAAGTACACCATGTAAATGATGATGCACCATCCAATCCATCCATGTGTGTGTGTGTGTGTCCATGTGTTCATTCCATGTGAATGATGTTGATGATGTGTTGATTTACATGGTGTACTTAATAAAGAGTATTCCTCTCTATTATGTACACCATGTAAATTAACTCAGCCTATCGCAGTCCACTGCTGGACATAGGTCTCTCCCAGGCTGCGCCACAACACCCTGTCCTCCGCCTTCCACATCCAGTCCGTCCCAGCCACCTTCTTTAGGTCGTCGGCCCATCTAGCTGGAGCGTCCCACACTACGCTTGCCTATACGCGGTCTCCACTCCAGAACTCGTCTGCTCCACCGGCCATTGGTCCTTCGACAAACATGGCCAGCCCACTGCCACTTCTTCAGTTTGCCACCATATAAATAACAGACATAAATACACAAAAATAAGTCCTTGTTCCACTTTTCTATAAAACAGCAGATTTCTTTTTGATACCGACGAAATATTTCTACGCTAGGGATGCGTCATGTCAGCGGGATTGTCCGAAAGGGTTACCGCTACCCCGGAACATAAAGGGCGAAGGAAGGAACATGGGTGGGTTTTAGTCAGTAAGAGTCTGACACTCCCTTCCGCTCCATCCAGAGCGGGAGGGGTCATTTCATGATTTCCCACCAGAAAAAAAAAAAAAGTGATGCGTCATGTGTATCATGTGCTGAATTCATGGTTTTAGTTTGCGCGTTTATGTCATTTATCACCCTACACGATAGTCGGACTAGAGCGAACAAGATCAAAATGTACTTAGTAGCGCCTACAGCGGGATACTCGCGTAATACACATAAAATGACAATTTTAGATTTTAATTTTGACAGTTCAGCCACGTTCATTACGTTATTTACGTTGTTGAGCGGACGAATTTTTCAAATAAAAAAAAGGAATGAATTGGGAATATCCTTCAAAATCCCCAGGTTGTGATTGAAAGCGTGTTATGCAATTAGGGTGGGTACAGGGGGTCTACTCCGAAGTGTTATCGGCCGAATGTTCAGCCGTTTCCTGCTACGAAGTTACTATTTCGGTCGGTCCGATCCTACACTCCTACACTCTTTCGAATATTGACTATGGTCCCGACCCAACTGAGCCGATCCGAACTTTTTCGCATTTTTCAATAATATTCGGTTCAGCCATGTGTCGGTCCGATCCGATCATTCGCACTTAGCACTTCGTAGTAGACCCCCAAGTCACACCTCGCTTAGTTTAGTTCTATGTCTTGTGTCATCCGCCCCACACGACAGGTATCTTTGTGTGCAAAAGAAAACTATTTCCTAAGAAAATATGCTGAATCGTACAGCAAACCTAGTAGTGATAAAATGACTGGACTTACCTACGCTTTATTTTTGTTAGTATTTATAATTTACCGAGTATTTAGATTAATTAAATAACTTTCTTAGATAATTATGTCGAACTATCGGACGGTTCGCGGTTCGTAATGGTTTGCGTCGGTAAAAGGGTGTTCAACTTATCTATAATTATTATGCAAGACTGCGGCGTCACTGAGACATGGAATCAGAGCTTTTTATGACATGTCTTTGTTAATTTATCATGGTTAATTCCATAGGTATTATTTTCCAAAAAAAAAATAACCGACTTTCAAAAAAGACACTACAAAGTGAAAAATAACTTTAATTTCGGAAGTCGATGTCGTTGGGTACGCATTTTCGTTGTTTTCCACCGACTTCCGAAGTTAAAGTTGTTTTTCACTTTGTTGTGATTTTTTTTGGAAGTCGGTTGTTTTTTTTGAAAATATTTTTAGTACTCACTTTTAAGTTGTACTTACCCCAAACAATTTCATTTACTTGAATGATAAAATTTCTATGGGACCAATCTGAATTTTGCTAATATGCTTTTAAATTACGGAGTCATGAGGTAATAAACATAAAAAAAAACAATCGAATTGCGAACCTCCTCCTTTTTTTGAAGTCGGTTAATAAACAGTCTTGATTGTTACCACTATATTTTTCTTCTATGGCCACGTCTTTTCCCGTTACCTGGGGTCGGCTTACCCAATCATGCAACGCCATTTATTTCGGTCTTGTGCGTCATCTTCGGTAAGTCCCATCTCCCTCGTGTTCTTTTGGACCTTCATCATCCATGTGATTTGAGCTCTCTCCCCCTCTTCTTTGTAGCCATGGAAAGGTACGTTTGTACGGTACGTTTTCACGACATGATCATGTGATTGTCGAAGTACATGGCCGTACCATCTCAGTTTGGACTCTTTTACTTTATCCGCTATTTCTGCAACCTTGAAACTCTTTCTAATAATTGTTTTCTAATATGTAATTGTTAGTAATATGAAACCATGTTTTCATGTTTATTCAAAATTTCATGTGACGAATATTGCGTTTTATTTAAAACAAACACTAATTCATTTTCTCTTAGTGGTTTTTATTTTAGACAATACGGCAATTTGGCATCCATTGTTTTAGTCTAGATTCGAATTTATGCTATTCAAAAATACTCCCGAAAACAAATCACAAAAAATGTCCATTACCGAACAGACCCGGGAGCTACATAAAGCAATCAATACTGATGTTTTTTCTCAATCAAAATTTCATTCGGTAATAGTGACCGTAGGTTCACCGGGCCACTCTCCAAATTGGATTCTGGATGGATTCTGGGTAGGCCCTGGTAGGCTGAATCAATTACGATTTACCCTTACTGGATAAGTAGAGATCGTATTGATATATTTCAGAAATGAGGTATTCCTAGAAAAACAAGTGTCTGAAAATAAGTTGGGATTTTCGATAAATATTTCTGTCTCTGGTCTTCATAAAATTGCATTATCTTGAAACTGTTGTTCTGTTTAGAATGAATTCCTGGAAAACATTCAACACCTCCGACTCTTTTCTTGGAAAATAAAATACGGGTTTGTGTATATTAAAAATATTATTTTTGTTGAAATCTACCCGCGTCTTCTTTAAAAAAAACATAATAAACGTCATTGTTAGGCCTATTTTTGGCCGCAGAAGACCCTTAATAGTATGCTAAATCTACAGTATGTTTGGTTAGCCGGAAGACACATATGTAGGAAATAGCAATTTATTTTTTCATACGAGTATTCCAGAGTTGGTTCGATTGTAATAGTCGTCCATTTTCATGAGTACTCCGTAAACGTATGTGTCGTGTCGGGTCGTCTCATGTTACATGTGTGTGTGTGTGTTTTGATATAATGTTTAACCTGACGCCCTATTATTTAGCATAATTATGTCGTGTGGTGATCAGCTGTCAGACGTGGATCTTTGACAGTCGTTACGAGTAGTCAAAAGTCCGAAAATCAGACAACCAGTCTTACCAAGGGCTATCGTATTACCCAGTAACTGGGTTGTGGAGGTCAGGTAGGCAGTCTATCCATGTAAAATACTGGTATTCAGCTATGATGATGTCTTGGTGGCCCAGTTATTAAGGCTTCGCCTCTCATGTACGAGATTGTGCGTTCAAATCAAGATCAATTTGACCTTTTAATTAATTTATGTACTTTCTGAGTTTTTCGTGGAAATTAATGCCTCTGATGAAGGAAAAAAAGTGAAAATAAAAACATATTTACAAAAAAAAAAAAAACGCCCCAGTGCAAGTCGGACTCGCGCACGAAGGTTTCCGTGGGTACCATTATCTATAAAAAATATTTATTTTATTTTAATTTAATTATTTATTTTTAAAGTGAATATACAACTAAATTTTCTGTAAATATTTCAAGCGTCTACCTGTTGCCGTTATTAATATCGAGCAAAAAACGACAAAAAAATCACGTTTGTTTGTAGTATTTGTTATTATAGCGACAGCAGAAATACATCATCTGTGAAAATTTCAACTGTCTAGCTATCACAGTTAATGAGGTACAGCCTGGTGACAGACAGACAGACAGACGGACAGTGGAGTCTTAGTAATAGGGTCCCGTTTTTACCCTTTGGGTACGGAACCCTAAAAAACAACCGTCTTCCAAAAAAGACACTACAAAGTGAAAAATAACTTTAATTTCGGAAGTCGGTGTCGCATTTTTGTTGTTTGCCACCGACTTCCGAAATTAAATCTTCTATGAAGCATACCCTATCTAAAAATAATTTTTGTAATCGATTTACAATTGCCGGAGATATCGCGTGACATACATGCAAAAAAAATACTGTCGAATTGAGAACCTACTCCTTTTTTTGAAGTTGGTTAAAAAGCGTGGTGATCAATGCTCGTGCGTTCTCTGTCTGCAAAGAGGCCATTGCTTTGTAGTGGCCTGGGACAATAATGGCCTGGTATTTATAACCGATTACGGGCTCAAACACACCTACTTTCCAAACTAATAAAGATCTATTCATAGTACAGTTTTGGACCCAGATTCAGGCTGCGATAGATGACTCACTCATAAGGTTAATGTTCCCAGAAATAACTTATAATATATTTCCCACTAAATGGTATAACAACTAACATGAATTTACTTGTGTAGGATTCAGTTTGGATACAAACAAAACTTCTGCAATAAATCGTATGTGTTAATCCGCTCGGAAAACTAAAGCTAAATTTAGTAGATATATTTAGATATTATAGGAACTATTCGTGGAAACTTTAGAAGCGATTTGTTTGTTTGGTAAATTTGACTTATTTTAAATTCAGGATGGCAGGACATTGATGCGAAAACTCCATAGAGAAGAAAATATTTCGTAGGTTATTAAAAAAAAAACCTGCTATTTCATAGAAAAGTGCAATATCAACGCGTTCAAAATGTACTGAACAGATGTTTTTTTCTTTAATACTAACGAAATTTTCAACACATGGGGGTTCAAAGTCATGTACTGTGTCCGCGGGAACAGCAGTGCGATTCTGTAACCATCTCACCGTGAAAACTTAGGTGAAGTGAGCGTGGAGTGAGCTGTCATTCCAACTAATGCTAGGGATTGACACTATTGACAGCTCACTTCACCTAACTTTTCACGGTGAGATTTTTAGAGAATCGATCGGCTGGTTGCTCGTCGATGTCGGTGCCACCCTGTTCAGAGTGTTTAAAGAAGATGTAGTGACAAAAATTTACAAGAGTATAGGAGTAGCTTATATGGATTGGTAAAGTCGAGAAGAACAAGGCAAACGTTGGAAACGCCGAGAGGAGATGCCCTTGAAGAACATTTTATCCTTATCGGTAACGTTCTTCGAAAAGTCCAGTTGCGTAGTATTCACGACCGGCGCGGTGGCGTGCGTGACCAGTTGAATGAACTTGAATGAAGCAAAAAGACCTTAGCAGGTGGCGTTCTGTAGCTTCTACCTACCCCCATTTGGTAAAAGGCGTGAGTATTTATGTAGTACCAATTACATTCTAAGCGTTTTGTTCAGGAAAGGACACGCACTGGCTTGTTTAATTAAAATTCAATTACAAATTGTTTACAATTGTTGCAGTACTGTTTACTGAAAACGATCTTTATTAAATTGCTGCTGCAAAGAGCAATCACAATTCAATGTTCGTGACCTCAACAACAGTTTCAAGCTATACGAAGGAAAAGTGTACTTTTCTTGTCAAATAAGGTCTGATTTTTCAATCAACAGATATTTTTTATTCGCGGAATAAAATTGATGTCGGACAGTTTTTCTATGGAAGAACTGTCAAAAATTCAAAATATAAAATTATCTGGCGTTGGAAAAATCAGCCGTGAGGTAAAAGAAAGAAATATTTGAGAGCACTGACATTTCAATATCGCATAAATGTATGAGAAAATGAATTATCTTAATTTTTTCATCGTGCACTTTTCCTATGTTTGAATATTTATTCTGCTATTCGGGGCGGACAAAAATCCAATAAATCAAAGCTCATGAAAATCGGTCCAGCCATTCTTGAGTTATAAATGTTGTAACTAACCCGACTTTGTTTTGTTTAAATAAGATTAGAAGCACTTTGATATCATTCAGGGTGTTATTTATAAGACGTGCGGTCGTGGGATCGGCAGCACTTGGTGATGGGGCCCTCTAGGCATGGCGGGCTGATACCAGTCGGGGGTGTGGCGAATGTTCAAGTATCTCCCGGGCCCCCGAATTATGCTACTAGAAGGAACAGTGGGGTTTTAGTCGGCAGGAGTCCGACAAACCGAACACACAAGAAATGAGGAATTCCACAAAAAACAAAAACAAAGGTAAAATTCCCTATAGTTCCAAGCAATACCAATACCCGTGCTCGTACATAATAAACTTTGTTGGACAGACTTCATCGCTCGTTGTTAGGTCACTTACTACAGTTAGTATTTCGACTTCGAATTTAGTGGTAGCTTTTATAGCGCTTCGGGGATCGAGCGGTTTAGATTCGAAGTCTGAAATAATGGTGTTGAATGGCTATGTGGTGGTCATAACTTCGAATCTTACTAGGATAATAACTAACGCAATTGTACTAGATTCAACAAAGTTTAAAGTTTTGACCCCTAGTAACATAAGATCACGCTTGTATTGCCCCGAAGGGTTAGGCAGAGATAGACTTATAGTAAACCCTCTTTTCGCCAGTTATGTTTAAGTTCTATGTAATAGGGGACGATCCTATTGCCATTAACGGGGCGCAAATCCTGGCTCCGGACTGCTACTAAGTAATTCCAGATGGAAAAACCCAGTAACACTGCCTGACCTATGAATAATTTATTTATTTTATTTATTTATTTAATACTTCAAGTACATAAACACCACAGTCTACTTTCTATATTTGTCTCTCCTTAATTTTAAGGTTGTCTTTAAACGATAGCCGCCCATTGTGTCACCCTTTGTAAAATTTTATATATTTATGTTCTATAATTTGTATGATGTAGAACAAAGAGTATTCTACATAAATGTACAGAAGCGGACTTAATGCCATAGGCATTTTCTATTAGCCAACCTTTGGGTGATGTAGAGACAAACAGTGGTAGGTACAATTATAAAAATTGAGGAATAAATATTATAACTATAAAGATACGCAATCGAACCCAGGACCTCGATGCTCAGCAGTAGCGCTTGCGGCCACTACACCAATGAGGCAGTTCCAATATATTATCTTGTAAATTGGTTTCCTAAGGGTTACCTACTATGTGTATGTGCTCACAGCTACGCCGTAGCTCGTCGTAGCGAATTTGCTACGGCGTAGCATCACATCCACCCCAAATAATTTTACATTATAATAATATTGTATCGTAATATCCTACAGCTGCAGAATAACAGTATCTTCTAATATAGAAGGGAAACGGAATTACTATACACTAACGAAATAGATATTTGTATATTTATTATATGTATAATGATTAGTTGTTTCACTGAGGGGCTCGTGGCTAAGTAATAACTGCCGCGCGGGTCGATCGATCAGGTTAAGCTACGTTTGCCGCGGTTGGTTCGTGGATGGGTCACCATCTTTATATACCAAGACCCCTTCGTGCCTCGTATAGCACGTTAAGCCGTTGGTCCCGGCTGTCATTCTTGGATCTTTGACAGTCGTTACGGGTCGTCAGAAGCCCGAAAGTCTGTTATCCCTTCTTACCAAGGGGTATCTTGTTAACTGTTAACTGGGTTATGGAGATCAGATAGGATGTCGCTGCATGTAAAATACTGGTAGTCAGCTGCATCTGGTTAGACTGGAAGCCGACCCCAATAAAGTTGGGAAAAGGCAGGCAGATGATGATGAATTGAATGATTAGTTGTTTCACTGACTGCCTCAACAAGCCAACGTAGTTGGGAAAAGGCTTTTTTTTATTATTCTCAAACATACATTATTTAAATTTTGTTGTTTTTACAATTTTACTCGTCAAAATCGAGTTCGATGGCGAGCAGCGCTTGTTAAATACGAATAATATAGTAAAAACTAACCTTAAAAACTACCAACTACGCACTATTTCACTCAAGGATCGGTCACACCGGCACGGACGGCTAGACAGGTGGATTGTTCGTCTTTTCTAGATGTTGGTACATTTTGTTGCTGTATTGTAGCAGTCTTTAAGAATACAATAGTACATTGTAATGTCCGGCATTTTACGAACGTACTTACGTTAACGTAAAACGTAGCTTATTTAACTCAGAATGTAGGAAAGCACTTAGCCATAAATACCAATTTCTTACCTGTCCCACTGCAGGCTCATTAAAGGTGTTTCTTGGAGATGGAACTATCATTGACAGGAATTGGAATTTTATTCATACTAGATCACTGTTTGTTCACAAATCTAGAAAATAAACGACAATTCTCATGGATGTGTAGAATCCATGCTGCATGAAAGTCAAACTTTGTTTTTGTAGGCTGCACTTATCATATTAACTCCTACAAAAGTTCTTTTTGTAAACAAAACCCCTTTGGAGATTTTCAAAAAATTCTAAATAACCTAAAAACTAGGTAGTTTATTTTGTTTGACATGTCGTACACGAACTGCCATTAATGCTCTAAAAACCAGCATAATACGCGCCGTCAGACTGACATGACTCTTCCAAAATTCAAGGTTATATTTATTATATCATTTGAAACGGAACTTCATGTAAAGGGAATAAAACAATATAAAAATAAATAAAATAAATAAATCCCTGGACATTTCACACAGCACCATTTGTCCCAAGCTAAACAACCTAATGCTTGTGTTATGGTAACAAGATGGCTGATAAACTACTTATATACAATTTTTTTTTTTTTTTTGTAAATACATACATATTATAGATAGAAAAACACCCAGACTCGGAACAAATACATGTAGGTCATACAAATATTTGTTCCGTGCGGGAATCGAACCCGCGAGACGCAGCGCAGCAGTCAATCGCTTAACCACTGCGCCAACCGTGCCGTCAATATGAACACTTGTTTACTTTAAATTAAATTTCCTGTTCAAAAATCGTAACGTCGTAAAAAAAAATGAAAATAATTACTATAATGTTTTGATCTTGATGCATGAGACTTTTTGGTACGGCTTTTGGTCATTCTCTTTTAGGTTCCCTTTTGATGTTCTTCACTAATATCTTGAGCCCAGCTCTAATTTGCAATTATAATCCACTCAAAACTATGAAGCTGTAACATCCATCTTTCCAAATTTAGACCAGTTATCAATTCCATAATCCATCCAGACACAGACTAGAACTTATCGATCTCACGGAAACTCTCAAACCTTTTGTAGATGTTGCAGGAAAATTGGAAACCCGTACTTTTGCAAACATCCTAGATTTTTTTCCAAAGGTATAGGGGCATTAGGGAGATTTTTGTAAACTAAAAATACGACCAGCCGATCGATTCTGTAAAAATCTCACCGTGAAAAGTTAGGTCTTAGAGTGAGCTGTCAATAGTGGCAATCCCTAGCATTAGTTGGAATGATAGCTCACTCCACTCTCACTTCACCTAAGTTTTCACGGTGAGATGGTTACAGAATCGCACTGCTGTCTCTTTAAGACCTTTGGAAACTTGATTTTTGACTGGCTTAAGTGTCAATTTAAAACATCTTTAATCTGGTTGGTCTGAATATGGCTTGAAAGTACTTAGCTGTTAAGCAATCAACGGATCCGTCAGGGCATAATCAGCCTATAACGTTCCCACAGCTGGGACACAGGCCTCCTCTCGGTGAGAGGCCGTAATCCCACACGCGGGCCCAGTGCGGGTTGGTAGATGTGGCATTTCTTCGAATATTTGATTCTAGGTGCATGCCGGTTTCCTCACGATGTTTTCATTCGCCGTTTTGAGGGCAGTGGTGATGAAATAATTTATACAAAGTTAAGCGCCTGTTCGTGTTCGGATCTATGACCAGGCTACAACTGAAGGCCAATTCTCGTAATTTAAAACGTTCAAAATCTAGTCGTTGTCTCATCTCGGCGACAAACAAATGTCAAAGACTTGTCAAAATGTAGGGAAATTAGAGGTATTTTTGACAGATTGAGACTGAGATCAGACTGTGAACGTTCTTAAAATTACGAGAATTGCCCCTCTGCTCTCCGTTAGTGCATAACATTCGTATCAGCCAATTAACTTTCGTACATATCGTCGTTGTTCACGATTTACCTAAGATTAGCATGTTTTCTTTGCAATAATCCTGATATTGGCTCATATTATTACGAAGGAAGGAAAAGGAAGGGAAGGATCGTAGCAGGTGGCGTTCTCTAATTTCCGCTTACCCCCATGGGAAAAGAGGCGTGAATTTATGTATTTGTAGGCATGCATATATTAGAGCAGAGGGATACATATATTAGAGGAGGGGCCCATGGCTAAATAATAACAGCCGCACAGGTCGATCGATCAGGTTAAGGTACGCTTACCGCGGTTGGTCTATGTATGGATGACCATCTTTACATACCAAGACCCCTCCGTGCCTCGAAAAGCACGTTAAGACGTTGGTCCTGGCTGTTATTCGTAAATCTTTGACAGTCGTTACGGGTAGTCAGAACCCCGAAAGTCTGACAACCACTCTTGCTTTTTGCACTTTACTTTGTATATTTAATTTCAACACCACTGCTCTCAAATCGGTGAATGAAAAAATTGTGAGGAAACCGGCACGTTCTAGGACCAAAAAATTCGATGCTAAGTGACATCCGCAAACCCGCACTGGGCGCGTTCGGTGGATTATGGCCCACTCCCTCTCACAGAGAGAAGGCCTGTCTCCCAGCACTGGGAACATTATGGGCTGTTTACGAAGAAAATCTTTCAAGGTTGAAAATAATCCGGTCCGACAAAAATCCTAGGATTTTCGCAATAAAAACTATTTTTCCACTTATCCTGCGTCATAGATATCTAGCAGTCTAAAAGTAATTGAAACTTTAATTGGAGCATCTACGATCAGGTTTACCTGTACGCGACGAACTTCAGCAAACACATCCATCACTGAAGTTGTACGGATGGTATGAAAGTTGGATTACCTTGATGACATGATAGTTGGTGACTAAGTACTCTAATTTGCCAATTAAGGGAGCGATCTGTTTTCAAGACGGCGGGGTAATTGCGTAACACACTATCAGTAGCAATGGATTTCGTGTTGACAGTTCAGCAATATTCATTGCGTTATTTACGTTGGTGAGCAGGCAAATTTTCGAACATATGAAGCAATGGATTAGCAATATCCTTCAAAATTATTCAGATTGTGACTGGAAGTCTGTTACGCAATTAGGGTGCTGGATTAGGAGGGGAAGTTATTTGTTGTATATTTGGGATGGTTTTCGAAATGGTTTGCAGCTAATACTTAATCTAATCTTTTACTTAATGCGGACAAAACTAAATGTCCTAAGTTCTCATTACCAAATGTATCTCAAGTGGGTCTGAATTTAAATCTTGATGGCAAGAAACTAGATGCTATTACGGAAACTGTATTTCTGGGAATTACTTTAGATTCAAAATTACAATGGGGTGCACACATTGGAGCACTTTCAGGTAGATTAAGTTCAGCTGCATATGCAGTAAGGAAAATAAGGCAGTTGAAATCTGTCAACTGCCTTATATATACCTGGCTATATCTATAGCCACAGCTAGGTTAGTATACTTTGCTTATTTACACAGTATTATGTCTTATGGTGTTCTGCTGTGGGGATCGGCAGCTGACGTAGATTCAATTTTCATTTTACAAAAGAGGGCAATCCGCGTAATCCATAAAATGGGTCCTCGCGAGTCTCTTAGAAACAAATTCAAAGAAATTGAAATACTAACTCTGCCTTCTCTTTACATTTTAGAAAGTATTTTGTATGTTCGCAAAAACTTAGGACTTTTCAAAATAAGAAGCGATTTTCATAATATAAATACACGAAGTAAAAATTAAATTGTAGTACCTAAATTTATTTTATAAAGATTAACTAAAACTAGCAAGTCATTTCCTATAAACACCATTCGGTTTTATAAAAAGTTGCCAATGCCGGGTACAGAACTTAGTGAAGGAAAGTTCAAAACCCTCATCAAACGGGTCCTTATCAAAAAAGCATATTATAAGGATAAAGACTACGTTGAAGACAAGGTAGTTTGGCAATGATTTCTTCTGCACATTTGGCTACCCTGGCTCCTCATTAACGGCATAACTACGTAAATGTCTATTAACTGCTCTCAAATTACGATGTTTATTTATTTTTTAAATACTTCTTTGACATAATCTTTTTATAATTTGACATTATATACAGACAATTCTAGTGTCAACTCTTTATTAGTAGTTGTAATAGCAGTCATGTCACTTGGTTTTTATATTTTATCTGTCCTTTTGATGGATTCTTCTATATTTTGTAAATGTGAGAGCTTTCTAGGGTAGACTTTTGATCTGTAGACCACTTTTTATTTTATCAAGTACATGGCACTTGTTGACAGGCCTACGCTGTCCACCGATACCTACTGTAATTTGAAAACATTGCAAAAGCCAATTATTTTTAAAAGAATAACCGTGAAGTTTCTTGCCGGCTCTTCTCCATAGGAAACGACCAATTGGAACCGTGCACCTAGCTTCTGACGTTTCATAAATGCCCATGTTTGTTTATGTGAAATAAAATATTTTGATTGATTTGATTTTGATGGATGGAATATTAATAAAAGTTTAGCTACGAATGTTTTATTTTTGGATCTTATTGAACCTTTGATTTCCCTAACAGTATTGTTGTTTGACCCCTAAATTTGATCAAATTACAAAGAAGTGTTTAGATAGTGAAATAGATATTCAAACATATTTCACATTCATGTATGTATGTATGTGATAAAATACCTAATATAGATTACGTGGTTTCAATTAATGTGATTACCTAATCGCCACGCTGTATATTGAATATATACTAAGACTAAGAAGTGAGATAGTAAGAAGAAGTAAGATTCCATACCATTTAACCAAGATAACTACTGTATCTGTATTCTGCTACAAAGCTACAAAGCTTAAAGCGTAAATGTTTTAAGAATCCCTAATGAAAGCTCTTTTAAATAATACCTAACACAGAATATATTTCTTTTTAGGTTAGATCGCAGTGAAAATCTTTTGCGGTAACGTGCATCGAAGTCAAGTAGTATCGCAGTGAAGATCTATCGCGGTAACGTGCATCGAAGCGTAGTGGCTTCGCTGAGACGGTCTTTCGCAGTAACGTGCATCGAAATTTTGTAGCATGGTATTATCATTTATCGATATTTTGTGCGTCGAAATTCCGAATTCTACTCAGATTTAACAGGGGAAATAGCTAAAAAAATATGTCTTTGAAGTTTGACCGACAATCTTTGTGCGCAAATCACAATGTAACGTTATATTTCGGCTCAAATTCCTAAACTGCTTAAATCTGGAGAAAAACCACTGATAAACGGACAAAAAAGTGATGTTACAAAGGTTCCGATTTTCCTTTACGGAACTAACATAAGTAACCTCTCAGTTTACAACACATAAAATCTTCGATCAAAAGAGAGAATTGCTATGTGTCCCTGTAATATGTACCAGGATCACATAGTCACTGCAAAGTAAAATTTAAAGAACTTCCAACCAACATTCATGCAAACAGGGTTTCAAGTGGTACGTAACACTAATTGTAGCTCAGTTCCTCGTTAGCAATCATTAGCATGATGTTACGAATGTACTCCAATTCTAAATCAGCATGAGTTTATTAAAGTGCTGACTTTGTTACCGGATTTGATGTAAATTAGTCTTCTAGCTCATCATTATCATCATCATTTTAGAAAGAAGCCGAAAGACGTTCACTGCTGAACATAGGCATCCCCCAAGCACCTCCACTTCGACCGGTTCTGTGCTTCTCAGATCCAACAGATTCCTGCGGCCTTCACAAGATCGTCGGTCCACCTTGTGGGAGGCCTTCCAACGCTACGTCTTCCGGTACGCGGTCGCCTCTCCAGATCCTTTCGGCCCCATTTGCTATCTGTTCTGCGAGCAATATCTGTCCACTGCCACTAAAGTTTGGCAATTCTTCTGGCTATGTCGGATACCTTGGTTCTCCTGTGGATCTCTTTACTTCTGATTCGACCACGCAGAGAAAATCCAAGCATAGCCCTCCCCATGGAGTTGAGAGGTGAGTTTTCTGGCTACTTCTCGAAAATTACTAATCCCCTCGTCTGTTAGGCAAGCTTTTTAAATCTAGAAACAATATAAAAAGTAGATGTGTTTCATTGGTGACAGTTGAGCTCATAAATCATCATCATAACTTCTGCCGAAAGATGTCTAATGCTGGACATAGGCCTCCCCACTCCTCCATAAGCACTTCCAGTTCAACCGGTTTTGTGCTTCATAAATGAAGCTATCAAAATGGCAAGACAGGCACTTTGCCATAACCTATTAAGGGCTGATAATGACGGCTGTGAATTGACGTAATATTGACGTCTGCCAGTTCTAGTATGGAAAATTTGTCAAAAATTCAAAATTTATTCTTAAGATAAGACTTATTCTAGGTAGGGTTTGGTGAAATTCGGCCTTAGTAAATAATTACCGGTAAAATTAAATCGTTTTCTTTTGTCATTCAAAGAGCGATCACCACTTTTTTAAGCCAGTGTGATGATTTTGGCAAATCCTTAACAATTTATCACTAAAAATGTCAATGAAGATAGAAAATTTTAAACAGCAAAATTCTCTCCTGGATACCACAAAATTAAAATAATGTTTGACTTTTGTAATCTACACAAAAGCGAACAGCCAAAAGCCGTCTATAAAATCTCAAATTCTAATTTAATCTTTCTCATCTTCAACAGTAATCACACTAAAACCTTCTAGATTTAACCTAACAATTCCACCGGAACTTTCTATTTCTGTTATAGTAGACAAAACAAATGAAAAAGTTATAGCTGCCAGAGAAAACTTAAAATATGAGGGTCGAAAGTTATGACAGGCCGGGTTGGAGGATCGCGGCACTGCATAGTGGGTACAGAAGGCCAGCTCCTTACAACGAGTAAAAACAGACGCACGCAGACATAGCCGTACGTCGGGCGATCAAAAAAAAATTACAGTCGCGAGCGAGTGCACTTGCACTCGCTGTACGTGAAGCGTGTGTCGTATGTTTGCGTGCGGTTTTCCTAATCATTTGTGATCTCGTCGGGGTCACCAGTGTTCGAAACAGAGTGAAAAGGCCACTTAACCTACATAGAAAAGGAAGGATCCTCCGACCAGACGGGTTTCGTGTCTGGTGGGCTACTGCACGATGATTGATGTCGGGATGTTGTATACGAGTATATGTTAGTTGCGTGGTAAAGTTTGCTTGCGCGATACAGGATTTTCCGTGACGTCAGTATGATGCTACTTCCACAATGGTGATGAGGAAACTGGCATGTCCTAGAACCAATAATTCGAAGACATGTGACATCTACCAACCCGCACAGGGCCCGCGAGGTGTATTACGGCCCACTCCCTCTCCTGGTAGCCTGTATCTCAGTAGTGGGAACATTATAGGCTGATTATGCAGTATGATGCGTAGTTCGTATATGGCGATAACTGCGTTCGCCAATTATTTGCCAAACATATAAACAAATATGAGTTATTGGAAAAATAACTTTAATCCTACACAATAAAGTTCAGTTTACGATACAACTTCAAACATTTTTGAGACTTTTTAAATAATGCTAGTCACTCTGAAATCAAACTCAATTACTACTGTAATAAAGTTGATATTTATTTAACTTGAACATCAATTGGAAACGAAACTTTGAATATTCTTTAGATGCTGGCGGCATCTAAGGAATATTTAAATTTACGTTTGGATATTCCTTAGATGCGTGTGCATGGAGCCAACCTTCTGTACCTGTCTATTTCGTGTTCGGAGTAAGGTAGAAAGATTTTATACTGATGTTCAAGAAAGTATTATTATTTTCAGCGGTGAGACTGAAGTATTGCAATTTGTTGGTTGTTTAGAAAAGTTGGGCGAAGAAATTATGTTAATGGCTTCAAGTTGAAAAACGAGTGTTGAGGGGAGAAATAATTTACATGCATATTAGTCGATTGTCCCGTGTAATGCTTATCATTTTACAAGACATTTTTTGTCTATCCTCCCACAGGAAAGCCATACAGCAATTACACCAACGGAGCTAAAAATCACTTCATGACGTTTTGCTTTCCATCCATCCTGTGCGCGGTGGACATCGGACGGGCGGCGAAGGATCACGTACGCTCACGCATCGTCAAGACATTTCTCCATAACTCCATCTATATAGCACACATTCTTTTCGATTTTTGAGACTCAATGAATAATTGTTAACTTACCATAATTCTTACCGTAATTCTTACTAAATTGATTTTATGTTACTTTAAATCCTACTACACTGTTATCTACGATGGAGACAACAATACGACAATAAACTAAAATGCGTGCCCAATCTGCAGATAAAAATTCATTCTAAGATATATAACAGTTTAGTCACTTTGGCTTGTCAACGATTGGCAAAACCCATAAATGCTATTTAGTTTGTTTCAAAAAATCACTTTTGAACGTTGATGTTAGGATTTATTTGATAGTTATAAAATACTCTTGCCTGAAACACAGGATTACCCAGTTCAGGCACGTAAGTCTTAGGAATATAATTTTCATTTAAGCAAAACTGTACTAATTTTCATATCTTATAATTTTTGAATAAATATATGATTATTATATTATTACTCTAATGGATTTGTAGTGCCCGTGTTTTGATTTATTGTCGTATTGTTTTCTTCGCACTGATCTCATCTATACTAACATTTTAAAGAGACAAAAGTTTGTTAGTAAATTTGTATGTAGGGGGTAATCTCCGGATCCACCAGTCGGAATTGAATTTTTTTTTTGCATTTGCTAGCCTAATTCTTAAGGAAGGCTATTTAATTGGCTATATAACATCACGCTAAGAACCTAAGGAGCCGAGCAAAAAGAAAAACAGTCAGAAAGAAAGCTAAGCGATGCGGGAACGGGGGCTGGACAACAAATTTTAAGCAGACGAAATTGCAGGCAGAAGCTAGTCCTGAAAAATAAAACTTAAACCATATCCCCATAGCAAAACTATCACTATTCACGAAACGGAACAAAAATTCAAAAAAAAATCACTATCGATACTTCTCCAAAAAACTAAAGTTCCAAAGCCGACCCAATAAACTCGATAACATGTGAGCCACATCTGTTTATTTTAACATATCGCCGATACAAAGTTATTTCGGTGGGTTACATGGAACAGACGCCAGCACATCAAGCTTTAATAGATTATATATACATATATGATATATATATTAAAGTTGAAATTTCTTTAATAGATTTTCAATTTTATCGCTGAAGTATTAAGGTTCAATGTTGGTTGGGAAAATTTGACAGTTTCGGGTATTGTCAAATTTTTCCAACCAACATTGAACCTTAATGCTTCAGAGATAAAGTTGAAAATCTATTAAAGAAATTTGACAGATTGTAGTAGCTTGATATGCTCAGTCTGTACATACATACATTCACTTGTCCGATGAACTATTAACTGCAGAAAACTCGTATTCATTTAATGTCGCTCGCTTTCATTGTTGTCTTTACACTGTACAGCCTTCTCTATTTTATGTACCTACTGCCATAAACTCATGCTGAAGAATAAAACTCAAAACTATGCCCATAATAACATTACCACTATTCATGAAACCAGAAGATCAATTCCCGTAATCAAAAATGTTCAAAATCTAGTTGCAAGCTCATTTCAGCGACAATCAATGTATAAACTTTAAATAGGTAACTGAGGTCAGAAGGGCAATTATCGTAATTTTAAGAACCTTCACAGTCTGATCTCAGTCTCAATCTATCAAAAATACCTCTAGTTTCCCTACATTTTTGACAAGTTCTTGTCACTGATTGTCGCTGAGTTCAGATTGCGACTAGATTTTGAACGTTTTTGATTACGGGAATTGGTCTTCAGACTGCTAACGTTCTTAAAATTACGGGAATTGCTCCTCTGAACGAAAATTTTAAAACAAAAACTATCGATAACTCTCCAAAAAATTTAGGTTCCAAACCCGACCTCCTAAACCCGATAATAAGTGAGCCTCATCTGTTTATTTTAACGTATCGTCGATACGAAGTTGTCTGCTACCCATGACAGATGTTCCTATTCTTCATTGTATTACTAGCTGCACCCCACGGTTTCACCCGCATAAGTTTCGATCCCGTGGGAATATCGGGATAAAAAGTATCCTATGTGTTAATCCTGGTTATAAACTATTTGTGTGCAAAATTTCATCCAAATCCGTTTAGTAGTTTTTGTGTGAAAGAGTAACAAACATCCATCCATCCATCCATACAAACTTTCGCGTTAATATTAGTAGGATAGGATCTACCTACCTACCCCCTTTTGTTTATCTGAGCCGGCTTCAGATAACAGCCCTGTTTGTTTTACAAGGAAGGTTTCATTAAGGACTGGATTTGGGTGAGGAGGTATAAAGACAGGCATACACTTGTAAATAACTTGAACAAAAGTTATATTAGTACTTAGCTTGTACTCTTGTAACTTCTGATTGGTTATAACATAAGTGGACATGTTATGGCAAGTAAGCTACTTGCACACTTTGTCGTGATGATCCAGTAGTTAATGCCTCGTTTCTCATGAGGTTGTGGGTTCATATGTAATTTCTAAGTTTATCTTGGACATTAATGATGCGATCCAGGATTAAAATTAAAATAGGTTACTTACCCAGGTCATGGTCTACCTGAGTGCCAAATTTCATCCAAATTCGGTCAGCAGTTTTTGCGTGAAGAGTAAAAAACATCCATCCATCCATCCATCCATTCATCCATACATACAAACTTTCACGTTTTTAATATTAGTAGGATTATGCAAACTATTTGCATACTTTTAGGTTACGTGATCCTTGGAGCATCGGAGCTTATTGGAGCCGTTTATTTTGTGAAGAAGCGTGCTTAATATTCTGGGCCATAATTCACTATGACCACTCAATGATTGGACTCTATGAGTGGAGACCGCGAATCGGTAAACGTAAGGTGGGACGCCCTTAGGCTAGGTGGAGCAACGATCTTCGCAGGATGGCTGGTAGCAGCTGAATGAGAGTTGCCGAAATTCGAGTTAAATGGCGTGCAATATGAGATGCCTTTGTCCAGCAGTGGACTGCTATAGGCTGATGATGACTCAATGATTCCTTACTTCGAAGCCATGTACGTGAACACCATGTGTTTGAAGCCACGAAGCCGCGCGAAATGTTTGTCCTTAGTTAATCACGCCAAACTCGCGTTTATTTCGCGCGGTATCGCTCATTCTGTCATAGAGAATATTGGCTCTGATGTGACACGCCATTAGAGTAGTGTGTATCTGCCTTTACTGACACGTGTATTGGCTTAGTCGCTTATGCACATAGGTCGGCTATAACAGAAAAAATAAGGATTTCTGATGTTGGTAACGGATGAAAGAAAAACAAATTTTAATCATGTGGTACCTCTCCATACGTTTTAATTAACTTTGGTCTTACAAACAAATTATTTTGGTCAAAATTCAAATTTCTAAATCCTCAGCAAGTGCTTTTGTCTTTATTTCTAGTCAGCGCTTCAATTTTGTCGTGAAATATTTCGTCGTTCAAATTCTCGGGAAAGCTAATAAAAAGTAAGCGACCTTAAACGTTGTCTAGACTACATTCATGTCTCCATCCATAAGTATTCTCTACTCTTACGAAATAGACCGAGAAAGTTTTGTCATTTTCCGAATCTTTTGGCCCTTTGACAGCGTTTATTAGTCCTAAGTTTCTATCATTTTCCCCTTTAAATTCTTCTCCGTCTAGATCATTGGCTTTTGATTCATATTTTATGGCATCAATGTCTATAAAAGTTATGGTTATTATCCTTTCATAAAGTCGAACGTCCACTGCTACGTAGTTCGACTTGCGTCAAGTGACAGAAGGGTTCTAAAATTTATATTTATAAGTAAATAATAATAATTTTATTTATTTCAGGTAAATAACACCCATTCATAGTACAGACGCCAGCAGGTCAAGCTACCCGAAGCTGTCAAATTTTCCCAATCAACCTTGAACCTAATACTTTAGCGATAAAGTTGAAAATCTATTAAAGAAATTTGACAGATTGTAGTAGCTTGATGTGCTGGCGTCTGTACATCAAATAAAATCAGATAAAATTCAGATTTATACTGGTATTTATACTGGTTACTATTACTGTTAACCTTCATCATCCTACTGCTGGGCAAAAGCCTCTCCTCACGACTTCCAGCTCTTTCGATCCAGGGCTCAAGTGGACTACTGGTCGTTTGTTTTGTCCAGCTCGTCCCGCCATCTTTTACATATTTATACTAATCTATAATAGTAATAAAGCTGAAGACTATTTATGTCTTTTTGGTTTACTTGTTTGAAAGTGCTAATCTCTGGAATTACCAGTTGGATTTGAAAAAAATATTTTTGCATTTGATAACCCAAATCTTCGGGAAGGCTTTAGACTATTTAACATCACGCTAGGTCTGTTAGGAGCCGAACAAAACGAAAAAAGTCAGAAATAACGCTTAGCGAAAACAGGCGATGCGATGCGACGTGGTGGGTCGGGGGAAAAAGAAATTTCATACGGACAAAGTCGCGGACAGATGCTAGTTGATTAAATAAAACGATACGTCTAACCTTATTATAACGAGAATAATGATCAAAATGATTCTGACAGGCTCGTCAGTGGCAACAACCGAACAGCAACTTTATTAAAATCGGAATAAATATCACTGTGATTTGGACAGTGATGCAAAGTCAGAGGGAAAATAACTTGGAACGGAATTTAGGAAAAGGTTTGCCACATTTTTGCGCGGTTCATTTATTTTGGCAGCCACGCATCCGTGCGTAGCGTGACCGTGGGTGACAGTGGACGATTCCGGATACATATATACCTACTAATATTATTAATAATATTATAAAAAGGTACAATTTATTTGTTTATTTGTTTATATGTATGTACGAGTATGTATGTAGGGGGTAATCTTCGGAGCTAATGATCCATTTCTAAAAAAAAAATATTTGGTAGCAATCTTCATTATTCCTCAGTAATATTATGCTATAAATTATATTTATGTCTTGCATTTTAGCTGAGCTATCACAACTTTTGTCTGGCAAGTCGGAAAGAAAACAGAATTATTTGCATGCGCTGCCTAATCAGTTGCATATAGTTAAAAACAATGGATACAAAAAAGGCCGTCACACCATATTTCTATCTTTTATATTTTATCTTTTCATCATCATCTGCCTAGCCTTTTCCCAACTATGTTTGGGTCGGCTTCCAGTCTAATCGGATGCAGCTGAATACCAGTATTTTACATGGAGCGACTGCCTATCTGACCTCCACAACCCAGTTACTGAGTAATACGATACCCCTTGGTAAGACCCTTTATATTTTATCTATTAATATCTCTTTTATGTTTTAAAAAAGTATTTTTTCGACATACGTTTGGATGAAAATATAATTTTTAAATATGAAATTAAATTATTTTATGATGGTGTTTATACACTTGGTAACCACAAGTAAAGCGCGCGTCGTTTTGTGAGATAAAAATACAGTAAAGTCTGGAAATATTCATCCGATTACAATAATTATTTACTGATGATATATGTTTTACTAGCTGCGCCCGCGGTTTCACCCGTATAAGTTTTGATCCCGTGGGAATATCAGAATAAAAAGTATCTTATGTGTTAATCTGTGCTAAATTTCATTCAAATCCGTTCAGTAGATTTTGCGTGAAAGATTTACAAACATCCATCCATCCATCCATCCATCCATCCGTACAAACTTTCGTGTTTATAATATTAGTAGGATATACAATAATAGGATGATATTATAGTTGACTTCCAAGCAGACGAAGTCGCGGAAAAAAAGTATTTTTTTTTATAAACTTAATTCCATTACTCTCAGGTATACTACCATACAATAAATAATTGCATAAAACAACAGCAAAAAGCAGCCCTAACAACAAGTTATTCACAGCCTGTATTGTAATTTTTAATAGCAACAAGAAATGCCAATTTGTTCTCAAACTAATTAAAAGGAACCCGGTAAATAATAACAACTTTCCCGAGGGACGTTGCATGTTGGAAATTTTATTTTTTATGCTGCAAGCATAAAAAATAAAATTTATTTTTTATGCTTGCAGGCTTACTGAGGCAAAGTTTACAACTTGTGGAGTAGTCATGAGTAAAGGCGCTGTTGCACGTAGCCCACGCCTAAGATACGCATGTGTTCTTCGTTTTATATGAAAACTCAACAAGCAATCAACATACCATTGTATTTGATTTAATAAACTACCGGACAACATAAAAAATGACACCCTTCAACAATTTAAAAACAAACTCAAGGCATATTTGACTCAGAAATGTTACTATACAATAAGTGATTTTTTGAATGACCCTCTACTGTGACATTGCAGTTACACCATGAACACTGTATTATTGACATGAAGTATTATTGACATTAATTATAATTGACATTAAGTAGCTATTATTGACATTTTAATTTGAAATTATTATATTAGTTTGACAGAAATTTTATTTAAATAGGAATTAAGTATTTACAATATATAAGCTAAAATTTAAAATAATGATATGTACATGAAAAAATAAATAAGCAAAATAATCATAGGGCATCAAAAAATTCGTCCGCATCGCTGTCAACAGGAACAGTGCCCAAAAGGCTGGCAGCATTAGTTAATTAATTAATTAATTAATTAACTTCAAGACATTATTAGTTTTCCTTAATAATGTCTTGAAGTTTAAAATTTAATTTTGATTATTATTATATTCATTATTTTATTAGTGTTCCAACTGTATTTAAATTTGAAACATAATTTGTTAAATTTTGCATGCCAATACTCAGGCAGAATGTGCACGGGACAATATATATATTTTTTTACCAACTTTTTGTTAAATACCTACATTCTATGCGAATAAATGATTTGATTTGATTTGATTTGATTACCAACCACCAATCGACATACTGTACAGTGTCGTTGTGTTTGTATGTGTAAGCGCAGGAGCTCTCGGTACCATCCGATACAATGGCGAAGTCGGACGAGTGTGTGTGCATGCGTGTATCATGTGCTGACGGTACTCGTCTTCACGCAGACATTAACACACAATATAGAATAAAAATATAAACACAATACGTCTTAGAACCAGACAATTTTACCTATATTATTAGTTTAGATGCACGATTTTTGGGATAAAAATACAAGATTTAAACAAATCTCGTTCTTTCCCTATTGAGATATTTATTTTCCAGAATGTAAAATAAAAGATATTTGCATAGGACCAAGAGACCCGATAGATATAATTTAATTATAATAGAAAAAAAACAAACCAAATAGTCATAAAAAGAGCCGAAAAGTCTGACAACCAGCCTTACTAAGGAGTATCGTGTAACTACGTGGAGGTCAGATAAGCAGTCGCTCCAAGTAAAATACTGATATTTTGCTGCATCCGGTTAGACTGGAAGCTGACCCCAACATATTTTGATTCTACACCTTCACATTTCATACTTACCTTACTAAGGACACCACCACTTCCTATTTGTAAACTCACACAAGCGCCAAGATAATTTGGGAAAAGATTAGCCAGATTGAGTGATCAGTGTGGCGAAGAGAATAGAAAGCTAACATTGGCGCCGATTCCCTTGTTCACAAACTAAACTAAATTTAAGTTCAGTGCATCTTTTTCTTTCTATTTCATTAAGAAAAAGACAGAAGATAATATTAGTTTAGTCCTGTCAAATTAGTTAGCGCCTGACGTAAATTGACATACTTTGAGTAGCCATGTTTTTAATCACGTGTAAACTGTTTATGGATTATCTTAATTTGATAGGACTAAACTAATATTTATCTTCTGTCCTTTTCTTAATAAAACAGAAAGAAAAGGATGCACTGAACTTAAATTTAGTTTAGTTTGTGGACAAGGGAATCGGCGCCAATGTCACAGTTCAGAGTGAGGTATAAACGATACAATTGCAAGCATTGAGTCGACCTGTTTAGCCTCACCATTAGAATTTACATTTAGATAGCACCCAACAATTCTCTCTCTGTATCATTAAATGCAAAAACTAGATACTTTCAGCGTAGGAAGCATCCAGGTAATTATAAAAAATATTCCAAGTGCTCGCCAACATGGTATCAGGGATGGCAAAAACTGTTTTATATTAAAAGTAGCAATATTTTGGATGGGTGACCATCTTTACATACTAAGACCTCTCCGTGCCTCGGAAAGTACGGTAAGCCGTTGGTCCCGGCTGTCATTCGTAGATCTTTGAACTGTCTTGTCTTCTTTGAACTGTTATGAGCTGTGGAAGTTAATAAGCAGTCGCTCCATATAAAATACTGGTATTTTGCTGCATCCTTTCTATTAGGAAGCATCCAGGTATGTAATTATAAAAATATTCAAAGTACTTGCCGACGTGGGATCAGGGATGGCAAAAACTGTTTTATATTTAAAGTAGTAATTTTATGATTCTAGTTGTTATAACTTGGTAGATAATGTTCCTTTTTTAGGCTTCCGTACCTCAAAAGAAAAAACGGAACCCTTATAAGATCACTTCGTTATTGACCTTCTGTCTCTCCATCTGTCAAGACCCTTTTTCTCAGGAACTCGTGGAGTTATCAAGTTGAAATTAATATCAAATACTTAAGGCTGCAATCCCTTGAAGCAATGAAAAAATTAAACTTCTAAATCAACGCAATCAAAAGATACGTGCGTTTATGTTCAAAATCAAAATCAAAATCAAAAGTCATTTATTGAAATTAGGCTAAGAATCAGCACTTTTAGAACTTCAAAATTATAAAAGACAGTCCCCCAAAAACGCCCGTCCTTCACCACTTCCTAGTGCTATCGCTGGGAAGAAGAAGTTGCGCAACAAACTCCCCATCCGTGCCGGAATTAAAACCTATAGTGTACTTTCCGTTGACATAGAATCATGAAATTTAGCAAGAAGCACACGTAAAGGAAAAAATCCAAAACCCGTAAAGAACATGGAAAAAAACGTACCGAGCCTGTAGCAAATTGAAACTAGTACCATTCGAAAGGTCTTTAAAAATACATATATTTTGTATGGCGACAACTCTGTAGCTCACGGGGGAAAAAAGTTATTCGACGTTGAAATATGGTGAAAACCCTTTGTGAATTCACCCCATCCACCATTCAACGATCGCGTTTTCGCAATTTTTCAATCTGTTATTCGAATTACTAACTATTCGCTTGAGACACGGGGAAGCAATAATAAGTAAAGATAATCATCAGCGGGGGTCGTGCGGTCCATGGCCCTATACGGGGCCCCGGTGTGGGGATATCTCAAAGAATAAATGTTCCGAATGAACTGGGCAATTATGTAGTCGCAGAAAATATGAACAGACAACGGGCGGCGTTCACTACAATGATGCTGAATTAAATGTACCATTTCCACAATTAACGGATGAAGACGTTATTTTATTCAGTTTGGGAACATACCGTCTAAAGCTCGCAAGGTCGTATGTGGCCGAGCATTTACGAGGTGGCGATGGCATATATAAAATAGAGGTATATTTTAGTCCCAGCCTTAATATGTCACAGTACGGGCTACCAAAGGAAAATTGCTCCTTATTAAAAGGCCGTATTTTATCCAGGCACATTTCGAATAAAATATACTACATGTATCTTTTAATCCAAAGGAATGTCCAAGGCAGAGAAGCAATCAAAGCCTATTACTGCTCCAGAAAAATAAACCTTAGGAAGCTGGGTCAGTCTCTCTATAAAAAATCGAACGACAGGTTAGTCATTGGGCCTATAAAATAATTATTATAACACTACATAGATGATTGAAAATGCAAAATAGAAGTGATCATAACTTCGGTCTCCCATTAAATCATGCATTCGTTCATTCATTTTTTAGTTATTCATTTAAGCCTCTTATAAATGATACCTAGCCTAAAATGCTACAAGGTGGGTACGGGTTCCAAACATACATACAAACAACCTACTTTGTACGGAATCCTTGGTGCGCGAGTCCGACTCGCACTCGACCGGTTTTTTATGAAAGAGAAAACAGTAAATGATATCGTAACGGATGACACGAGAGGATGAAAGCAGAAAACGTATTGCATCGACCCCAAGTTACATGGAATAAGAGCAGGGATATTTTCATCGATTAACGACGGACATTATTACGTAGTTATTTGAAAGTCAGACCTCATGTAATCTATATCCCCAGCCTTTCTCGAACACGTTAGTATACTTCTAAACCAACCAGAAGCTACTCAATATGAATACATGGACAAACTGCTATCTAACCTGCATATTCATAATCAGCCTATAATGATCCCACTGCTGGGACACAGGCCTCCTATCTTAGAAAGGGAGTGGACTATAATCTACCACGCCGGCCCAATGCGGGTTGGTAGATGTCACACACATATCTTCGAATTTTTGGTTGTAGGACATGCCGGTTTCCCCACGGTGTTTTCTTACACCGTTTTGAGAGCAGTGGTGATGAAATTATTTACTTAAAGTCAAGCGCCTGCCTGGATTCGAACTCACGACCTATAACTTAGAAGTCTTCCCCTCGTAAGTCAAGGTCGTTGCCACTGGGCCACTACTGCTCTCACCAAATTACAGTACAACATTGATGTTCTTATTTTATAGCTAAGCATAATTCCTGTCAGTTTCAACGTT
Organism: Apamea monoglypha; assembly: GCA_911387795.2. NCBI lineage: Eukaryota > Metazoa > Arthropoda > Insecta > Lepidoptera > Noctuidae > Apamea > Apamea monoglypha. The sequence goes on from OU426938.1 coordinate 13,591,133, forward strand.
ACTACCATCCCTAGTCTAAATAATACTATACTTTTTCTCTCCAACAATATCATGACACGAAACGGCTTCCTCGGTAGCACCATTCACCTCGCTACTCATAACTTGATACAAGTTAAACTTTCCAACTTTTATAACAGCTCCACCTCCTTTACATTATTCATGTATTTGTTTTCCAATATCTTTTACACAAAGTAGGTGCTGTAAAGGTTGTATGCAAAAGTCGACCTTATGTTGTATAGGCTGGCAGAAAAAGAACTCCGGTTGCATTCGAATATTCAAACGAATTTAAAATGAGCTTTCAAAATATTTCTGTAGGGGTACAGATCGAAACAATACTTAAAAATACGTTTAACTTCTTTTAATAAAATATAAATAAAACAATACACTTCTTAGCTCGTTACTTCATCTTTCTTTCTCTCAAATGATTTCAAATCTAGAACTCACTCCTGTTTTATGTTTTTTTTTTAAAGAAAGCTACAGACAATACATCCGGTATCAATAGATAAAGCTGCATGCAGGCGTTCGCGTTGATGATGTAAACAAACTTTTTCGTTTAGTTCGCTTGGAATAAACGTAATAATTATAACTTTGTTTCATTTAACAGCCCCCACAGTACAGAAGGTCGGCTCCATACAGTAAAAACGCACGCACACATAGACACGCTTCACGTAGAGCGACTGCAAGCGTACTCGCGACTGGCATTTGTTTGAGATCGCCGCACGTCTATGTGCGCATGCGCCTGATTTCGCTCGTTGTATGAAGCAAACCTTCTATATCTATTGTGTGTCTCCTAAACCTCGAATAGCTATCGTATACGTTGAAAATCGTCCATTGCTGGATATATGCCCCCCCCAAGCATCGCCACTTCTAACCGTTCTGTGCTTCCTACATCCATCGGCTTCCTGCGGCCTTCAGAAAGTCATTGACCCACCTTGTGGGAGGCCTTCCAACACTACGCCTTCCGGTACGCGGTCACCACTCCAGAACCTTTCAGCCCCATCGGCTGTCTGTTCTGCGAGCAATATGCCCTGCCCACTGTCACTTTAATCAACTCAGTCTATTGCAGTCCAATGCTGGACATAGGTCTCCCTGGCTGCGCCACATCACCCTGTCTTCCACCTTCCGCATACAGTCTGTCCCAGCCACCTTCATTTGGTCATCCGTGCATTGCTGGGGACGTCCCACACTACGCTTACCGATACGCGGTCTGCACTCCAGGACTCGTCTGCTCCACCGGTCATCGGTCCTTCGAGAAACATGGCCAGGCCACTGCTACTTCAGTTTGCTTACTCTGCAAGCTATGTTGGTAACTCCGCCACTGCCAATTAAGTTTGGCAATTCTTCGGGCTATGCCGGTAACCTTGGTTCTCCTCCTGATCTCTTCCTTTCTGATTCGATAACGTGGGGAAACTCCTTGTCCATTCCCCTTTGGTTGAACTTTAGCCTTATATTAAGACCTATTGTGAGCGACCACAGACTAACTTATACAGCTTAAAAACGGGTCTGTGGTTCTTTTTTTTCTGGGTGGGTAATCATCATATGACTTCTCCCGCTCTGGGCGGAGCGGGAGGGCGTGTCAGACTTTTACTGGCTAAAACCTACCCGTGTTCCTTCAGTTGCTTATGCCAGGGACCACGGTATCTCTTTCGAACAACCCGCGGCCCTGGCAGGCATTGGCCCTAGCTGACCCCGTCAGTTCGTGCTGACATCTCTTTGAGGCGCGCGTGGAACACAACGCGCCGTCAACCCGGGCCTGGTCCTTGCCGGGCGGCGAGCTGCCCATTGCTCGCCGCCCGCAAGCCCGCGCCTATGGTGGCCAGGAGTCGGCTGGTGACTCCCGACGTCCAGGGCGTCTCCTGCGGCGACTAGGGGCGTGAGGGCGCAGAGATTGTCTCTCCCTCACGCGCTCCGCCTCCTCCTTTGCGAGCATTACTGCTTCGCAGAAGGAGGTGAGGGCTTCCCACGCACTCTCGCTCGGTACCATGGCCTGGACCAGGGCCGGACACGAGAGATCGCCGCCGCCGATCGCCGCCAGGAGGACGTGGCGGTGCTCCGCCCAAGCCGGGCAGACTTCCACCGTATGCTCCACCGTGTCCTCCGGGCGATCCACACAATGGTGACACCCTGGCGTTTCCCCCCGCCTTATCCTGAACAGGAATCTCCCGAAACAACCATGTCCGGTGAGGACCTGCGTCAGGCGGAAGGTGAGGGCGCCGTGGCGCCTCTCTCCAAGCACTCCTCAAAGAGGGGACTTATCGACGCAATTGTGGCGCGCCAGTCTGGGAGCCAAACGTCGGAGGGTCAGTGGTCCTTAAGCCTAAAGCATCACACAAAACACTATACCACAAAAAACTAAAGGTCAAATAATAAAAACTCACAGTCCTAAGCATCATCATAAAGAACACTATTAGAATCCTAAACCGTCTAAACGTGCCCCAATTCAGAGAGAAATCCGGACATTCAAGAAAGTAATAAAAAAATAATGATGTCTTAAAGAGGTTGCTATCCTAAATTAACGGAATACGAATAGCCTCCATTTTCTTATTAAAAAAAAAGAAGAAATTACGAGGCAAAGTTGGTGCTTGTGTAAGTTCACAAGTAGGAAATGGCGGTATCCGTAGTAGGGTGAGTATGAAATTTGAAGATGTACTACAATTATATAAAATATAATGATTCTATTATTCCTTGTCCCCTTTCTTATAAATATAAGACTTAGGGCTGATTTTTCCAACGCCAGATAATTTTATCGGAGGAATAATTTTAAATTTTTGACAGTTCTCCCATACAAAAACTGGCATACGCCAATTTTATTCCTCGAATAAAAGTTATCTAGCGATGGAAAAATCAGCCCTTAACTAAATAAATTTGACGGCGCAACATGGAGTGACACATGACATTTGCTGTCGAATCCGTCGGATTAGAGTGACAATTGACAAGCTGTCATTCTTACGGAGCATCGCATCTGTGGTAGCGAGGCGGTAGACTCACACTCTTGTGGAATGAGAACCGTTGCACCATGTTAGCGACGAATCGTTTAAATCCGGCACAATCATTGAAGCGTTTTGATTCATATTACGTGGAATCGATTATTAGTCAGTGGAATATAATAATTATTTTGGAATGGAATAGATATTTATTTTTAAATTTAAGCTACCCTGTATAATCCACGAGGACGATGGATCATACTAACACACGCCATTCTGAGCCGATAAATTAAATATATTTCACAGTATACAAATACATTACGTAAGACTCCTAAAAACTATAACCCCTTTTTTTTTTTTTTTTGGGATGGGAAATCATCAAATGACCCCTCCCGCTCTGGGTGGAGCGGAAGGGAGTGTCAGACTCTTACTGACTAAAACCCACCCATGTTCCTTCCTTCGCCCTTTATGTTCCGGGGTAGCGGTAACCCTTTCGGACAATCCCGCTGCCCCGGCAGGCTTCGGCCCTGAGGGGCCCCTCGTTATGCTGACATCTCTTTGAGGCGCGCGTGGAACACTTACGCGCCGTCCGGCACGGGCCTGGTCCTGATCGGGCGGTGAGCTACCCATTGCTCTCCGCCCGCAGGCCCGCGCCTACGGTGGCCGGTAGTCTTCACTTGACTCCCGACGCCCGGGGCGTCTCCCGCGGCGGCTGGGACGGGAGGCTCTCTCCCTCATCCGTCCCGCCACCTCCTTCGCTAGCATGACTGCTTCGCAGAAGGAGGCGACTGCCTCCCACTCCCTCTCGCTCCGGACCATGGCTTGCACCAGGGCCGGGCGCGAGAGGCCGCCGCCGCTGCAAACTATAACCCCTCCTGTTGGCTTTGCCGTAGTCGGGCAAAAATAGAATGGTCGGATCAAACTGAAAGTAGGTAAATATCTACGTCTTCATCTGAATACAAATAAATAAAGCACCCTTCTTGCGTAACATACTATCAATCTCAACCTGAATCAATTTAAAAGATATTGCTAATCCATTGCTTCATAAATGTCTAAAAAAAATGTCTGCTCACCAACGTAAATAACGCAATGAATGTTGTTGAAATGTCAAAATGAAACCGATTCCTACTGTTAGTGTGTTACGCAACTACCCCGCTGGTCAAAGCCTACTATACACTTACTATATACTTGGTTCATTAACCATTTAGTCCAACAAAATATTATTAGATATCGAAATTATAGTGTCTCTAAGTAATTTTAAATGCATATCCATTTTTCCTTTTCAATTCATAAAATGTAAATATGGATTTTGGGAGATAATCTCCGTAGTTTATTCATTCAACTGTCTGGCTGTGTTTTGACAAATATTTGAATAACGTTTTGATCCCAATCGGCGGTTGTCCTTGGGTACACTTGCATAGTGCAAACTTGGTTTCGGCCCCTAGTATGCCTTCCGAAGAAGCGGGAGCCCGGGGTCCCGAGTTACGTCAAATAGTAATAATAAAAGATTACGTAAATACTTTATATACTAATATACATAATAATAAAAAATAAAAAAACGTAACACACTACGAGTTTGGTTTGGTCATGATTCCCAGTGTTATCCTTAAAATATATCCACCCTACCTCTGCGCAACATGTCCACGGCAAACTTTCAGAGCGAACGATCGCAGAAGAATTTAGCTCACGCCTAGCCCACATTTTCTATTTATGGGAAAACAATGGGAAGTCAGTGCATTACCTTAAATAGTTATTGTTTGAGAAAGACCCATGGTTTGGTTTATGGGAAATAAAGACAAGAAATTTCATCCCTGATTCCGGCTTAGTTCGGTAAGCCCCGCATCGAAAGATACTATAGTTTTTCTTATGCAGATAAATTAGATGAACGCGTAGAGCAAACGTAACGTAAATTCGAACGATTTTAACATTGCAAATGCTCGTTTGGCACATTACATCCAGGGTTATTTTAAATTGGCTAGCTAAACTCTGCCAACGCGATGGGTATTGACATCTAAACACGATAAAACAGACGTTAAAAAATTTTGTTTTTTTTTCGATTACGATTAACAGTCATTAAGTTTTCTCAACTTATATTGAGAAAAACAGTTTTCATATATTTTATCGTTTTTAGATGTATAATTATCTCATCCGCGAAGTTTACACAAATGAAAAACATATTTTTAAAACAGGTATTTCAAGTGACTTAAATAGCTGGCGGTCGACGACCTCACAAAAAAATCTAAAATTTATTTTTTGTTTGATCATGTTTATATCGATACCCAACGCGTCTGAGGAGTTTATATTTATAATAATAATAACCCCACTGCCGTATCTCTACGTTGACGTCGTTACTACCATGACACATGATGAAGAGTTCACTTTTCCGGATCAGGTCTAGGGTGAGGAGCCAGACCAAGAGAGATACAGGAACCCGCAGGGCAGCATATGGCGAGCTATTGGGCAGTAGCGACCCCACGGACCCTATCTCCCGGGAGAAGTCTTGTTCCTCACCTCTGGCTTGCCTTTATTGGCCGGCTGGAGTGAACACTGACGAGGAACAGAGCTCCCACCTCATTCTTGCCTTTAGTGGCTGGCTTGAGTGGAGATTCGCAAGTGCAAACGTGCTCGGAGGAAGGAAGTATTTCACTAGGATGCTGGTAGGGATCTTGACCGTACTTCCTGGATTGTCCTGATAGCCGTGGAATACCTCTCGAGTCCTCACAAGCACCTCAGGACTTGTTGCCCCCCTTGTTGCTACGACACTATGTGCTAGCGACCGTTTCCGGGGGCCCATTATTGAGTGTGCAAGTCACCCCCTGCCATTTCATCTGTGAATATTATATTTCATTGGTCAGGCAGGGGACATAGACCTTCCATAGTTCAAGGTAACCAATCCACTATAGCCACCCAAACCCATAGCCCGGTATATTTTGTTTCCATGTTCTACAATATTATAGTCCTGCACCAACCGGGGGTTGTCCTTGGGTGCATTTGCATGGTGCATACAGGGATAATCGTCGGTTGGTGCCTCCTCATCATTTAAAATTGTGTAAAGGGCCTCTGCGAGTTGGTTTCAGCCCCTCGTACGCCTTCCAAAGGACCGGGACCCCATGGTCCCGAGATATGTTAAAACATAAAAATCTGTAATAATAATAAGATTTCAGATGAAGTCCATATACTGTTAGTAACACAAAAAACCTTTAAAAAACTATTGTTAGAAAATTCATACAAATCCACAGAAAAAATCAAAATCACAAAGTGGCACCGCCCAGGAGTGCCAGTTTATAGCAAACCCTGGATGCGACCACCCACAGTGTGTAGTCGCATCCAGTGCCGCTCAGAAGGCTGTTCGAGCTGGCCCGCATGCGCCTCATAAGAGATGCACAACGCTTCCGCATGATGGCATGAAAACCATCCACGCTGTTCAATGCAAATATTGCTGAAGCGCTGCAGTGGCGCGGCAGTCCGAACAGCACCCTGAACGCGTTATTATACTGTACTCTCAAAGCACTGTATGTACGCTGCGTGTACTTAGTCCAAAGGCTGCAGGTGTAAAAATATTGACAGAAGGCCCTAAACAATGTCACTTTGACTTGCTCGGTATACAAACCTGCGGGCCAACATGTTACAGCGCACAGACAGCGCTCTGCATTCCCTCTCCAAATCAATGTTGTCACACATATCCTCTGAGACCCAGTGACGCAGATACTTAAAATTAGAAACTCTGTTTAAGTTGGCACCGCAAAGATACAAGGGAGGCACATTAGCGTATGATTTATTACCAGCCTTAAAAACCATCACTTCCCTCTTCTTCACATTATATCTGAGTCCATGGGTTCGTGCATACTTTTCACAAATATCTAGCAGTCTGCGCATGACACTAATAGAAGGGCTCAGCAGCACCATGTCGTCCGCGTAGCTGATATTATTGACGCACTGTCCATCTATATGGCGCCCTATGCTTGTTCTGCTGTGCTCCCCGATCAGCTCGTTCATGTATAAGTTAAAGATACGAGGAGAGGTTAACCCCCCTTGCCTCACCCCGCACTCCAACCCATACACGTCCGCGTGTGAGCCTGCCCACCGCACAACATTCCTTTGACTCGAGTACCAATATCTCAACATTGCAACAACATCACGTGGCACATCTGTTTCATGTGTCATCTTTTGCCACAACACGTCATAAGATATACCAAATCGAATGCCCTGGACAAGTCCAGGTAACAGGCATAGACCGGCTGGCTGTATAACACTGAACAGTCTGCTTGAGGCATCGAATGACACTCGCAGTTGAAAGGCCAGGTCTAAGCTAGTCTAGGCTAGTTTAGCTAGCCAATTTAAAATAACCCTGAATATAATAGTTTTAAGACTTTATTGATATCTATGGGTATGCTACATAAATATAAACCACAACGCTATAGGATAGTTATATTTTGTATTAAAAGTCGTTCAAATTTATATTACGTCTACATCGCGAGTTCGGGGACTACTGGAGGCTCTGAAGGCCAATTCTCGTAATTTAAAACGTTCAAAATCTACTCGCAGTCTCATCTCGGCGACAAACAAATGTCAAAATGTAGGGAAATTACAGGGATTTTTGACAGATTGAGACTGAGATCAGACTGTGAACGTTCTTAAAATTACGAGAATTACCCCTCTGGTATTAAGCCTATAGTTAGACCGGAAGCAGAAAAGTCGACTGGCTTTACGAAGCAATTGCTATGTAACTGCAAATTACTTTGATAGTTATTATAATGCCGATGGTTGTAAGCCATCGTTAACAGTAGGTTGAAATATAAGCAGTGCGACGGCGCGGCTTCATTACTCGGTAGATATTATAGTAGAGGGATAAATGTTGATGTGGCTGTGTAATGCAAATAGTAGTCGTGGGAATGGAAGGGCGTAATGACGTTCTGTAGTGTGACCTTCTCTTGAGGGAGGGGCTTGTGGCTAAGTAATAACAGCCGCACGGGTCGATCGATCAGGTTAAGCTACGCTTGCCGCGGTTGGTCCGTGGATGGGTGACCATCTTCACATACCAAGACCCCTCCGTGCCTCGGAAAGCACGTTAAGCCGTTGGTCCCGGCTGTCATTCGTGGATCTTTAACAGTCGTTACGGGTCGTCAGTAGCCCGAAAGTCTGACAACCAGTCTTACCAAGGGGTATCTTATTACCCAGTATACCCAAAAGGCTAGGCAGATGAGTGTAACCTTCTCTTATGTTGCTCAGTAGTCTTGAGATATCATATTATACAGGGTGGAAGGGACATCGACATGTAAACTGTAACCATGAATTCAGTACGTGATTCAGAGCCCCCATTGAAATGTTACGTCGGATATTAAAAGATATTAAAAGCTGTTTCCTATAAAAGCGCAATAGCTACGCGGTCAAAATGTATGAAACAGTTAATATTTTTAAAATAATCGACGAAAAATTTAAAAGTATTGTGTATTATATATATTGTAACAGATTTCGCGTCGATTTCCCTGCCAGCCTGTATATACAAGCGACCTGCTTTGCACGGTTTTTACGACTGGATAAAACATTGGCATTTCTTTATTTTTCAGAACAAGATAATATTTACATAATATATACAAGCTGACATATATATGCATACTAAAAATAATAATATATACACCCTTAAAAAAAAACTAATAATAATTATGTTTACCCTTGTTTTGTTTTATATGCTATTTATATTTTATCTGATGATTTCTTTATTGTAATGTAAGTTCAATAGTAATGTTTTGGACTCACAAACCTTTCAGACTAAAAATTCTCTAAACGACGTTGAAAATCGCGTAATAAAATGAAAAAAAAAACAAATTAAAAAGTAAAGTAGCTAAGAAATGATCAGTCCCTAATGACGACTCCCGTTCACGAACACATCGCATGGATCAGCCCCATTCAGGATTCAGGGACCCAAATTATCCAACACGAGCCTTCGTAAATAAGTATATATCAACAAGGATAACATTAGAAGCTTCCACGAACTCGACTAATGATCATGTAATTACATTATAATATTATATGAAGATATAATTTGACGAAGATTAATTAATAATTACTTCATAGTACCTATGTGTATATTCTTAGCGGTGTCAGGTGAAATGTTCGTAATTCACTTTGTCTCGAGTAATCCTGGTTCTGTTGTGATGTTGTAATAAGATAAAACGTTCCTAGTATCCAGGAATTTATTTTCATTACAACGTCGAGATTGAATTTAAATCAGCCTACGAGTCAAAGGAATGAAATATTATTTGAGGTAAAAAACGGTTTATGACACGATAGAAGTAAAAACATACGACTGGAGCCGAGTATACGTGATTCAGCATCACCGACCGACTGGAGCCGAATATACCCGATTCAGCGTCACCGAGCGTGATGGTTCAGTCTCGTTCACTGTTCAGAAAAAGCGCAAAGTGCGTCTTAAGATACCTCATACATCGCATGACAGTAAGATACCTCATACATCGCATGACAGTAAGATACCTCATACATCGCATGACAGTAAGATACCTCATACATAGCATGACAGTAAGATACCTCATACATCGCATGACAGTAAGATACCTCATACATCGCATGACAGTAAGATAACTCATACATCGCATGACAGTAAGACACCTCATACATCGCATGACAGTAAGATACCTCATACATCGCATGACAGTAAGATACCTCATACATCGCATGACAGTAAGGTAACGCGGTATTTCTTCTTCTTCACTTCACTAGGAAGTGGTGAAGGGCAGGTGTTTTGGGGGACTGTCTTTTGTAATTTTGACGTTCGAAAAGTGCTGATTCTCGGCCAATTTGAATAAATGACTTATGATTTTGATTTAACGAAAAAAGAAAAACAAATAAGTATCTCCAAAACCAAAACCTGTAAGGAAATTACACATAGTTTGAGAGAGAAACTTGTGCTTAAATTTAACCAGCTCATAATGTTCCCACTGCTGGGACACAGGAGTCCTCTCCGTGAGAGGGAGTGGGCTGTAATCCACCACGCGGGCCCAGTGCAGGTTGGTCGCTGTCCCATGTCTTTGAATTTTTTGGTTCTATCTCAATCTTCCTCACAAAGTTTTCCTTCACCGTTTTGAGAGCAGTGGTGATGAAATAACCCACACAAAGTTAGCTTCTTAACCCCACTACCCAATTAATTTTCCTTAAGGCAAAGCAGACTCCTAACAGCTAGGAAACTAGTTTAGTAAAACAACTTCCTAACTCAGTACTACGGTAGTTCTTTATTGCTGCACAGAGTAAGGGGATCATGAATAAAGGCATGCAGTCTTTCAAAGAGTAAGCCTACTTTGACTTAATCCCTGAAAAGTTCCTAACATACTGTGATCCCGGGAAAAAGCCAATGTTATTACCCCAGCCGTCCAACTTTCTTATAATCTTTTATGAACAAATTTAATTACTGGGGGTCTACTCCGAAGTAGTATCGGCCGAAGTGTCGGCTGTTTCCTGCTACGAAGTTACTATTTGGTTCGGTCGGTCCCGATCCTACACTCCTACACTCTTTCGAATATTGACTTTGGTCCCGACCCAATTGAGCCGACTCGAACTTTTTTCGCATTTTTCAATAATATTCGTTTCGGTCATGTGTCGGTCCGATCCGATCATTCGCACTTTGCACTTCGTAGTAGACTCCCTGCACAGATATTGGTTGTAGACTTTAAGTATGGATAAGACAAGCTTGAGAAAGGTTTTTATTGTTAATTTGGGTGGTTTATTTATTTATCCATTTATGTACACACATATATAAAAAAGACAAGAAAAAAAAAACAGAACAGAGGTGATGCTTATTTCAAAAGAAATATAGCTTACCTGCGATAGGACAATAGATCCGGTTCCGGTTTTTATTTATAATAATACGTGACAGCGGTCAAATATGAAGGAAGTTTGTTAGGAAGAGAACTATTTACCAACAATCCTTTAAAACTCCTAGACTTTTATTAGATAAAAATATATTAGTGCTAAAATGTAATCGACATCTATTTTTAACTTTATCGGAAAGCTGAATATACCGGGATGTAACTTTGTGATCTCAATACCAAAACTTGTGACGCACAGAACTGCTATGTTGAGGAAAAGCGTTTTTGGTATGGCACCGGCTATTTTTAACCACATTCCTAGTTCCATAAAAGAGGAACCAGTAACAACTTTCAAAAAGAAACTAACTGCACTTCTATTAAGTAAATGTTACTACTCCGTATCGGATTTTCTAGCTGAGAAATTTTAGTTGTATCAATGTCTGTATGTTTGATGATGAACTGCATCAATGTTTGCATGCCAAATTGGTAGAATGTACAAGGATTCTTTCATATTATTGTAACCACATTATTGTAAATACCTACATTCTGAGCAAATAAATGAATATTCTATTCTAATAATTAAGTAAACAATTTTATAAAAAATACTAGCTGCGCCCCGCGGTTTCACCCGCATAAGTTTCGATCCCGTGGGAATATCGGGATAAAAAGTATCCTATATGTTAATCCTGGTTATAAATCGTCTGTGTGCCAAATTTCATCCAAATCCGTTCAGTAGTTTTTGCGTGAAAGAGTAACAAACATCCATCCATCCATACAAACTTTCACGTTTATAATATTAGTAGGATCGTTAGTAATCAAGCAAAAAACATGACCTATGATCATCATTTAATCATGACGTAACAAACCAGCACCCTAACTGCGTAACATACTTTCAATCGCAATCCAAACGATTTCCAAAGAAATTGCTAATCCATTGCTTCATCTCTTTGAAAAACTCGTCCGCTCCATAACGTAGGTGACGCAATGAATGTTGTTGAACTGTCAAAATGAAAAACTTCGCAGGATGTCTTGTTTTATTAAATCTATAGGTGTCTGAAGCTGTTAACGCCAATTTAATGTTTATAAAGAGATGCATGACCTATATTGAATTTTAATTCCGTTCCAGCCTGTCCATTGCTGCCCGCTCCCAGCGACTCGCTAAACCGAGGTGCGTACCCTTAGCGGGTAGTCGCTTAGTTCTTAAGTGTTTTAAGCCCTGGAGGCCTTAGTTCATTGAGGCATCCACAGGCAAGCAGACGACCACCTCATAAGCTGAACTGCGAGTTGCAAAATCTAAAAAAAAAATTACTTGTTTTCCAATAAACTTCTTAAAGGATAGGCGCATTTTATTTAAAAAAAATTATGGACACAGTGTTAACAAAACTCAACCATATTACCCACAAAGGAAGCTATATGTGTATACAAAAAACCCTTGTCACTATTCATAAACTGTGTGTGTATCTTTGCATCGTGTACCAGTCAAAGAGCTGCTTTGTGTAAGTCCATGTTTGACTTCGAACGATCAAGTTTTCAGTTTTTAGTCCTATATTCGTTTAATTTGAATAAGTGGTCTAAAGAACAAACTTTTGCTTTCTGCTTGAAAGGTTTTTGAAGCGTTTTTTATTCGTGAGTTTATTTTCCGGAGTTTATCAGAGAATTTATAGGAATACTAGGTATTGCCCGCGATTTTGTCCGCGATTTTGTCCGCGTGGAGGTCAGAAATGATCCATGGAATAAAAATAAAAAAAAGTTTTCAACAAATGACCACACTGTCGCATTGGGTACAAACACCAGAAGGCCAGTTCTCGTAATTTAAAATGTTCAAAATCTAGTCGCAATCTCATCTCGTCGACAAAGAAACGTCGAAAACTTGTCAAAATGTAGGGAAATTAGAGGTTTTTTTTTTTTTTTAATTGCTTCACACTAGGAATTTCTCCTGTATCGTGGGTGCGTTTACAAATATTTAAACTCACATATACAAACAGCCAGACCCGGAACAAATACTTGTAGGTCATACAAATATTTGTTCCGTGCGGGAATCGAACCCGCGACACGCAGCGCAGCAGTCAACCGTTTAACTACTGCGCCAACCGTGCCGTCAAATTGAGACTGACACCAGACTGTCAACGTTCTTAAAATTACGAGAATTGCCCCTCTGTATTTAATGATAGTTGTAAGGGAGATTTTATTAAATAAATAAATGTCCTAACCCGGGTTATGATCAAGTGTTGTTAATTTTTTTATTGTGCTTACCTAATTTTTTTTTTTTAATTACCTGTGTGATATTTTATTTCAGACATTTTTATTTTTTATTTTTCTTCTTTTTCATATCAAAATCAAAAGTCATTTATTCAAATTCGGCTGATTAATCAGCACTTTTCGAACGTCAAAATTACAGAAGGCAGTCCCCTAAACACCCCCGCCCTTCTTCTATTAGCTGACACGACAAATATTTAAATGTAGTTGGCCCGAAATTTTGCCACTTCTACAACGTTATCTGAGGCAGGGCGGAGGTCAGTTTGGCTGCAATATTTGAGGCACAAAGGGCAGGATAGGAGGTGCATCATAGTTTGTGACATAGCTCCGTATCCACGTCCTACAACACAACAGCATTATGCTGAGATAGGAGCCTTTTTGGCCTCGCACAGGTCTTTTTTTCTGATTGTTTTTAATATAGCTTTCTTAGTTTTAAATTCTCTCTTTAATTTCCTGTATGCGTCCCAAATAAAAAAAGTCTTTCTTTTTTTTCTACTCACTGCCTTTCCGTCGAGGTAGCCCCACTTTACGATGTTCGACTTACATCATCCCAATTGGGTGTAGAGACGGTTCAGAGACTTCCACGTAGAGCATGGAAGGTAACACCCTGCAGGAAGATGCTCGTTTTTATTAAGTACAGACGCCAGCAGGTCAAGCTACCCGAAACTGTCAAAATTTCCTAATCAGCCTTGAACCTTAATGCTTTAGCGATAACGTTGAAAATCTATTAAAGAAATTTGACAGATTGTAGTAGCTTGATGTGCTGGCGTCTGTACAATATTGTGACTTTATTCAGTGCGTCCCAAAGGACTAATTAATTGAACACTTAGTATCGCTTAGAAGACACGTATTAATAATTGAGAGGAAATTAATATCCTAAGAAGACGTGTCATACCGCCCGCGGCTTCAGAGGCGTTAAACAATGTTGTCACTTTAAGGTAATGTATTTGGTTTTGCCTTGATTGGTAAATTAACACAGAACGATATAAGTATGTTTTCTTGAAATTTGGTCTTATAATTATAACATAAAATCATACTTAAGATTACGTCTGTTACCCCAAAGGGTTAGGCAGAGGTGTACCTATAGTACGGATGTATTATAAGTACACCTATGCCTAACCGTTTCCTCTTTTCCTTTTTTTTAAAGGACTAAATGTGGGTACATTTCGCCCGTTATGTTTAAGTCCCATGTAATAGGGGGCGAGCCTATTGCCATTAACCAAGCATAAATCCAGACTCCGGGCTGCTACTGAGGAATTCCTGTTTCCTATTTTTTTTATTGCCAAATGTGCCTGCTCTTGACCTCGATCACGCCTGATGGAAAGCGATGGATGAGATCTATGATAGAATGAGCATGCCCAGTAAATTCCTGTTTACTCTTGCTTTGAAGGCAGACGGATTTCTGCGGGATTGTCCGAAAGGGTTACCGTTACCCCGGAACATAAAGGGCGAAGGAAGGAACGTGGGTGGGTTTTAGTCAATAAGAGTCTGACACTCCCTTCCGCTCCACCCAGAGCGGGAGGGGTCATTTGATGATTTCCCATCCGGAAAAAAAGGCAGACGGGTTACATGTGAAAGGGCACACAGACGCTAGCAGAGAGTTCCGCACTGGCTGTGCGCATATTGAATGTGGAGGAGAAGCGAAAAAACCAAGAACGCTTTGCCTGACCTGAGAATAGAATGTCTTATATTTTAAAGTTTAAAACTTGAAAGATAGACTAATGACTACTTCAGAAACGAATAGTTATCAAAGAAGCTGTATGATCAGCTGCGGTTGTGTTGTACTTGTATATTAAAATAGTTACACTTCACAGTTAAAGAAGTAAGACAAGAATCAGCTGTTTGGAATGGTAAAATTCTCCTTTTTTCTGACTTACAAACTAACTACTTAGAAAAAAATATTTGAGCTTGGCTCTGTGGTACAGACACCTCTTTTATCTGTTCTGTGGTACAGACGCTAGCACACCAAGCTACCCGTAAAAATGTCAGATTTTCCCAATCAACCTTGAAACTTAAAGCTTCAGCGATAAAGTTGAAAATCTATTTAAGAAATATGACAGATTGTAGTAACTTGATGTGTTTGCGTCTGTAATTTTATACTAATATAGTTACACTTTCGAGTTAAAAGTAGTAGGTAAGAAAACAAACAGCCGTAAGCAATTGCAAAATTCGCATTTTTTCTGACCTACAAACTAACGAATTTTGTATAATTATTCAGAGACCACTACTGACTTGCACCGCTTCGCAAAACAAGAGCAAACTGTTTTGAAACTTGGACGCGGTCCAGATCACGTTCTGCGGTCACATTATAAAGTATTCACGATATTTACGACTGCTTAACTGTCTGTTAACATAATAAGTGACATGGAGGTATAAGGAAAACTGTTATGTCGGCTTGTCAGGGATGTCCGAGATGGGATTAAGGGGCTTGTCAGACTTGTCAGGGAATGTCAGGTAAATTTAAGTTAGCCTAGTAATAAAGTTAGCCTCCACTGTCCCATTGCTGAGCAATGTAAGGCCTCTCCCGTCAGTATATCGTCTATCGTCTAGAGTGAATGGTACACAGAGCACTTTAATGGTAAGACTTACTGTGACCAGAAAAAAAAAACGTGTGGAACGAAGTTCAAAATGTAAATCCAAAATGGCGGCGGATTTTCATTTTGGCCTCATTATCAGCTTCTGCACCCTCGAAAACCATGAAAACTATCTCTCTCTCTATATAATATTATACGTTATAAAAAGTCGTATAACGCTTTTTTGTTACGTGACGATTTCTCCCAGTTTACTCCTACCGTAAGCTCCGTTAAAGAACTTCGTTCCACTAACTCAACCAAATCATTGACCTATTAGTATGGGACAATAGATGCATATGTGTACATGCGTAAGCATAATTAGCCTATAATTTTCCCACTCCCTCTATGAGAGGGAGTGGACCATAATCCACCACGCTGGCCTAGTGCAGGTTGGTAGATGTCACATCGGTTACCTCGCGATGTTTTCCTTCACCGGTTTGAGAGCAGTGGTAATCAAATTAAACACACAAGGTAAAGTGCCTGCCTGGGTTTGAACTCACGACCTTGTAACATAATGTACATACTCACGGTTATCTACATTCATTCCTCCAGGTCAGACAAGCATTCCGTTACCGTTAGGCGCTGATCTGACTATTCCTCACGACACCAGGTCAAGTTTAATCCATAATCAGTACACACAGTCATCAAACTTCAACATAACACTACGACGATTTAGTAACATCCAAGGGCTGGAAATTGCGCCCACACTGATTGATATCATTTCTCCTATAAACACTATACTTTTAATACGCTTTTAATACGAAATAACTATATATGTAATTGTATTTTATTAATTTATTTTATTATGACAGTTCTGACAACGACGTTTGTCAATACGTCGCCATGACAAGTTTGCTTATAAATTCTTATCAGCCTTTCACTTTTAGCTGAAAATATATTCAAACTATTGCAAATCAATACTGGCCATCATATTTCAAATTCATATTTATTTCTTCAAGTTGCTGTTCTGCGAGTTTACCTGTGGAATCCAAGCAACGCAACTGACAGTTCCAGTTCGAGTTCAAGTTCGAGTTCGGGTTCCAGTTCTAGTTCGAGTTCGAGTGGGAGTTCGAGTTTCGCCTCTAAAAGGAACCCTCAAAGTAGTGCTGGTACTCCGGAGTCACCTAGCCAGGGAACTCTTGGCGTGTCCCTCTCTGACTCCGGTACCTGACGTACTAGCACTACACCTTCGTCCTCCGTCCTCCGTACCAGTCGGACCGCTGGCGTGCCTCGTCGGAACACCCTCTACTGGGCCGCGCCTCAACCGAGGGCCGCCTCTCCTGGCGGGCTGACCGCGCGCTGCCGTGCCTGCTCTCCGCGCCGCCGTGCCTGCCCTACCGTGCGGCCGTGCTGCGACCTACTACTGTCGCGTGGGCCCCCTACCGTGCCTGCTCTCCCGTGCTGCCGTGCCTGCTGTCACGTGTGGCCGTGCTGCGACCTACTTCTGTCGCGTGGGCCCCTACGGGTATCTCCACGCCTGCCTGCTCCTGTCACCGCCACCTGCCTCGCGTCGCGTCTACCTCTTCAGCCTCCTCAACCCACCAATCACTCATCTTCATCCTGCCTCACCCACACACTACACACCACTGTCTTTTCATCTCCATTCTTATTTTATAAATAAATCTTTAATTGATTTTACTTCCCTTTCTTTAATTTCATAATTTAAACTTAGTTTCTTGTCGCTACACGACAACCTTCAACTCTTAATAAGCGAACGTCCACACGGCGCGTTGCGTCGTCGCAACGCAAATATTTTGACGCATAGCCGGCCACACAGGCGCTGCGTCGTCGCAGCGTTACTACGACGCAGTCTTAACGTTCGGTCGACGCAGCGGTGACGCACAGTTGCGGCAAGCATTTTTGTAAAAACATCGCAGTCAGTCTATAGGAAAGCATGGGTCGGAAAAGACGTCTAGCATTGCTCCTATTACTACGTCACCGCCGAAATCGACGCAAAATCACAAGACGGTATTGGATCTGTCCCTTCATTTCATTAAGAAATAGTGATGGACAGTTTTTTTTGTTAGAATATCGGGAGTTGCTATTAGACGAAAAGAAGTTTTTTAATTTTTTTCGAATGAGTGTATCCAGCTTCGAATGTTTATTAAGCTTGCGTGTATCCTCCCTATCAACGCACAAGCAACTGAGCGCTGCCTCTCCGTCGCCGCAATGAGTACACCCCCTCCCGCTTCGTCTCGGGGGCTGCTGTCCGTCATGTGTGCGTTGCGACGACGCAGCGCGCCGTGTGAACACCTTGGTTTTTTGTATGTAAAACAACGCAACGGCAGCGCTGCGTCGACGCAACGCTGGCGCAACGCGCCGTGTGGACTCGCACTAAGTCGGTGCCGATACCACTTGGCCATCACTACTCTCACATACATGAATTCACGTCTTTTTCCCATGGGTAAAAATGGTAAATGGTGTTTTTTTTTTTGGGGAAGGCAAAATCCTTTTGATTCGTATAGTATGGAAAAAATATGATCAAAATAAAAACTAAATAATTAACATTACGTTGTTTTTGGTTGTTTCACGTCCACTTGAAGCACGTGTTAGATTTTCCAGTATATACTAGAAGTATATATACCTATATGTTACCCAAATAACAAGCTTTGAATATCAGAATGGTTACTAGTTTACTGTATTTACTGTATAGGTTATACTGTAGTATTTACTGTATAGGGTTATTACTGAATATGGTTTGTAGGGAAAGGGTTGTATGAAGTAAAGCACAGATAGACAAGACTAAACATTTATTTAAATTTAGGCTTGTCAATAATTAATCAGAAAACTAGTCGTCCGTTCGTAAAACTAGGTCATCATGGAGAAGAAGGACAAGAAACTCCATGGAAACAGTATTTAAGTATTCTATCAATACATTTCTTACGTTGTCATAAATTATCGTTATCTTTAAAAACGATTAATTCTATCTCTTGGACAACGGTCCAAGAGAATTCAAAATAATAGCAACATAATAACGATATCTAGGAATATTGGCCATAATATGACTTACACAACAACACAGTCTTAATAAGCAATAAATTAAGGTATAATATCAAATTACTTAACTTAAGTGACATCTGGTCGATTTATTCCACTAGGCACTAGAACTAATTAACTGAACATCTACCAAGCAACCTGCCCTGATAACGTCGTTACAATCCTTTTTATATACTACCAACGTCTTTTACGTGAAACATCTACTGCCACGTTGAACCAATCACAGACTGTTATATATTTTGGTTTAATAAACAAATCTTATGAAGTGAAACCGTTTTAAAACATTATAAGGCGATTAATCAAATTAATAAGAGTTGATTCGTAATTGTTAGACATCATCAAAAAGTATATCAACATCAACTGAAAGTATTGTTCCAATCATTTGAAACAACCTATTATATTAAAATAGCAATAACAAATCTAAGATATACTACCAGTATAATCAAATATTACTTAATCATTTATAATAATAACCTTTAAGTGTTTTTTACAAGTTAAGACTGTTGTTTTTTGTAAACACAATATCTAGTCAAATTAGGTACGGACGCCAGCATATCAAGTTACTACAATCTGTCAAATTTCTCTAATAGATTTTCAACTTTATCGTAAAGCATTAAGGTTCAAGGTTGATTGGGAAAATTTGACAGTTTCGGGTAGCTTGACCTGCTGGCGTCTGTACTTCTACGTTGGTCCCAAGCTTCGTAAATGTGACAGATGCCATTATCCAACAAACAATATTCTAATATTATAATTATATCAAAATGAAATATCTAACACACGCGTATACGTCAAAAATGGCGCAAACTATCGTCAAACCAAAAAAAGCGTTATTTCAAATTACAGTTACAGAATTACGGCCTTGACTTACGTCAAATAATTAGGATTACGTACTCGTTAATATTTGATGTACGTATGTTACTTTGACCAACCGTTTAAAACAACCGGCCCTTCTCTGACCACTTCAGTGATAACATCTAAAGACAAAAATATAAGTTAAATAAGAGCATTTTCCTAATAACATGACATGTGAATGTTTTAGATTATTGCATAGTGCACAAAAGAGCTATTTTTATAAAACTTTCACCACTTTAAAGATAATTTAATTATTTATCTTTTAGAATACGTGTTTTACGTAACTACGCTAAGCTGTATTTAATATAATTTAGTAGTTAAGCTTCAGTATTTAATAATAATAGTAGGTACCTATGTTAAAAACAACTGTACGCGTTTAGAAGGTATGAGGAACAGGGTGTAAAGTTCACTCACCCTCCATAGAACAGGGAGGATCCTCCGACCAGACGGGTGTTGTGTCTGGCGGGCAACTGCCCAACGATTGATGTTGGGAAATTGTATCTATGCTAATTGCGCGGTAAACTCTGCTTGCAAGATGCAGGATTTGCGTGACGTCAGTATGACGCGTTGTTCGCATGTGGCGTTGTAGATACCGCTACACGCGTATATAGCTAAATGTAACTTGTTTGTGCCTTGGGTTGACCTATTAAGTCTACAAAATAAATCTAATAAATAAATAACAGCTGAAAGTAAAAATAAATCACGCAAACATTCAAAAACAATAGAAAGCGAAGTCCTCACAATTTGCTCAAACAATTTTCATTTCTCCCAGCGTGTCGCCGAATGCAATATTGGACATTTCCAAGTTGTCGGCTATTGAAACTTATTGCGACATGACTCGACATGTCTGGCTAAATTATACTTTTCACTGCAATTGTCTGCGACAGTCTGCGTCAGGCCGCGTTCACGACCTCGAGCGGTGCGACTTGCGTCAAGCGACATGCGCGCGCGTCAGGGGCCCGCTCTCTAGTCCGTCAACGGAATTACGGGCCCGACTGAAAGTAGTTCGATATATGAGAACGACGTTTGAGACTTCTAAATGAACCCTATTCCCGATTAATTAACTTTTTCGGTCGGGCAAAACACATCGGGAGTAAGGATTACTGTCAAATTGTGTTGTCATTAGTTTGGGCCCCGACTAATCTTAGGTCCGAAGGTGATACGGAATAGGTAACTAGCTTCGGCCGAAACTACGGGTATCGTGCTTGGAGAGTAGGCTCCTAAGGCGCGGGCCATACAGAAGAGGTGTGAGACATACATAACGACGTATTAACCGGTCTGGCACGAAACATACAGAATCGAACAAACATCGCTTTTCCGTCTGTATCCTCGTCTCACGTCCCTTCGCAAGACGCGTGTCGCTTGAGCATGTAGCGTGGACACGAGGTATAGGTCGGGACACAATGCAGCCGGTAAAGGCTTTGGGTGGTCCTTGTTTCTGTCTGGAGGATCTAAGAGGACTTGATCTAGACTTAGTTTAATTAATTCAATTGAGGTTTTGAAAATGAATGGTCCTCGGCTATGATTAATTGAATGACAATCTAAGGCTGGAATTTTCGTTATATTGCGTGTAATGTTAAAAGCATTGCATATAATATTAAAAGAAGCTTATACATGGATTCAGTAGATGGATGGATTAGAAAAAAAACAGCTGCTTTCTACAAAAACGCAAAATGCGGTCAAATTGTATACAACAGCTCTTCTTCTTTTCGTGTCGACGGTACTCTTCCAAAAAACCATTTTTCTTTTCTGTCTATCTGTTTGTTCGGGCTAATCTCCGAAACAGCTGGACCAATTTCGATGAGACTTACAGATAGCTGGTGGAATAAGGAGTAACGTAACTTCTTTTATTTTAGAAAAAGAATAAGGGTTCTGCGCAAAAACATTAAAACACATGTAGCACGTTCCCGTGGGATAATTTGCGACATCCACGCGGGTGAAGCCGCGGGAAAAAGCTAGTTAAAATATACTCTGCTGGATTTAAACGATTCGTCGGTATCGTGCTCTCGTGTCACAAGGGTGGGAGTTTACCGCCTCGCTACCACAGATGCGACGCTCCGTAAGAATTACAGATTGTCAATTGTCACTCTAATTCATAATCATAATGCGCCGACATACCTTTTATTTGTTACGTTTTAATTAATTAATAAGTTATTTAATTTTTAGTTTATTTAGTTTGAGTAATTTATGCGGCCTACCCAAATGTGCTTGCTTTGGTATTGTTCGTCGAATCGTTGAGCTCCATTCTGCATGATTGACACTGACAAATGCGTGCACTGACCAGACAGGGTCCACTCATTCTGTGTGCAGAACCACAGAGAATGAGTGGACCCTGTCTGTCCTGTCCTCAAAAGACCATTTCAGACATCAATCTACATGTTCTTCACATGACCTGACCAAGATTATGTCTGAACTTTAAAAGAGACTGTGACCTCTAAGTTTGTTTCGGCCTTTCTTCTCAGAGTAGTCAGATAGGAAACGCCAACCTCATCTAGTTTTAAAAATATGATTGACGTGTAAAAGTATTGTACAAACCAAATCATTTTATAATTTAACAATGGATCCGTAAGCAAGACGCTGATTATATCCAAGACCACTCTCCGTAGTCTCCGTATAACTTAATTCTCTTCAGCCTCAGTTCCATCCGAACTGACAAGTTTACTCGTAAACTGTTTACAACTGAAACCTGACGCGTGTGCACTACAACAGTAATGAGAATCGCTTAAGTTTATACCTGCTTCAAGTTTACGTTAAGGCTTGAAAATGGGCTTAAAAGTTCCACAACGTTAAAGCCCATTTTCTCGTGCTCGTGGATTGCTTGTGGAATATCTTTCTTAGAATCGTGAAGTATGTAGAGTGCTTGGAAATATAAAATTGCTCATGCTAAAGTATGATTAGTTTTATATTGACAGAAGAAAGGCATGCAAATTCAGTCTGTAATGTTCGCACACAGAACTCCTCTCAGAGAGAGGGAGTGGGCCGTAACCCACCACGCAGGCCCAGGGCGGTTTGGTAGATATCACATGTCTTCGAATTTTTGGTTCTAGGATATGCCGGTTTCCTCACGATGATTTCCTTCACCGCTTTGAGAGCAGTGGTGATGAAATAATTTACATACATAAGTTGAAACGCCTGACTGGGTTCGAACCTACGACCACAACGCTCGAACCTACGTCTACAACTCGTAAGTCGCGGTCGTTACCACTGGGCCACCACTGCTCTTGGAGAAGAAAGGGGAGGCCTATTATAACCCAGAAGTGGGTGATTCCGTACTAAAATGACGATGATTTATGTATGCGTAGCTTAGGACCACTGTATTTACGGAATTTAATCGCCCATCACCCTAACCAACTTTTTGGTACTTCTTGTCTCTTTTTTTTTAGCCTATACTATCCCACTGCTGGCCAAAGGCCTCCCCCAAATCCTTCCAGGAACTATTTTCCCGCGCAACTCTTGTCTCCTAACTGTAAAAAATTATTTAAAAAATATATTACTCAAGTTGTCTGGAGTCGTTTATTTCAATTTTCTACTGCTTATATGTGGAAGACTTTTCACCTTCACGCCAAATGACAAACTCATATGTACCGGAAGACCTTTCACCTTCACGCCAAATCCAATCACTCTTACACAGTAACTGAGTTACAAACACATTACGCGCGTCTCAACCCTGACATAAAATTTTATGAAATTACTGAGATCACCTCCCTCTCTGCTCACCCGGCAACATTATAAACAATACATTATTTATGCACAAGCAGGCGCCATGTACGTGCTGACTTTTAATTATTAGTTAGGGGTGAGAACTAACCCCTACAAAGTAAGAAGGAGCGTGGGTGTTTTAAACTCGCTCGAAAACAGGAACTTCCTGAGGTAAGAGACCAAAAAACATTTTAGTCAGCCCAGCGTTTATGAAATGCTAATTAGAGTTAAGTAGTACAGGAAACGTGTTTGTTCATAATGGTATTTAGATCTTAGAGGTCCTCTTAACAAAACAGCCTACATTAAATTTTTTGAAAAAAAAAATTGCTACGAAGTCTGGGAACGAGTTTGTTACAGAAAATATAAAGATAAATTTATTTGTTTAACATGCGTTTACATACAAATTAAGCATGCAAGATCTTAAATATAGGTAAAAATATAGTTTTTTGTTTTTGTCCGTTTGTGCCGAGAATCGAGCTGTCATGCAATTAGAGAGGCCTATGTCCAGCAGTGGACTGGCTGCAGGCTGATGATGATGATGTCTGTTTGTTTTGATGTATGTTCTGGATTGTCTCAAAAGTAATTGAACGGATTCAGATTTCATTTGGCACGCAAATTATAACTTGGATTAACACATAGGGTACTCTTAATCCCGATAATTACGTACCCGTAGTATATTTTTTGACATCCACGCGGGCGAGACCGCAGGTAAAAGCTATTACATGCTGATTTCAATTTCGATGTTTGACAATTTTTAATCAAAAATCCACACTCAAAACCACATTTAAACTTGAAAACACACAGTGAACACTGACACAATTCATACAATTATTACAACAAATAGACACCCTGTGTCAACTCACGCGCACCAGGCTGTTCTATCCATAACATTTATTTAGGCCACGTTTTACTTGCAAAGATAAGATTAATTGAAAAGTTAACGGAGATGAGAAACACTTTATAACGTTGAGGGCGACTCACAAATGCGAAATACGAATACAATATGAAATGTTGGTTTCCTTTCATATTTTTCTTAGTCACATTATTATCTCCTTTATATCATTATAAGCATATTAATTATATTATTATATTTAAATATTAGAATATAAAAACATTTAAAATATAAAAAAATAGTAGCCCACCTGTATCGGGAACAGGGTCCCGGCGGCACCTACCGGTAGTCAGGGCTCCAGAGGGAGGAACCTCCTAACAATGCGAGCAGTGTACAGAATTATTACTTTCTGAATCAAGCCCTTGATCCAGCAAGAGCCTCCTCAAGCTCTTGGCTATTAAGCCATTGGCTGTCACGACTATCGCCACAATTGGCGCTGAGTCCACATCCCACATGACGTCAACTTCGCGAGCTTAGTCAAGATTTAGTCACATTATTATTATTCTGGTCCTATAAAAAAAAACTGATCACATACTTACGATGTTCTTTTAAATTTGGACAATCCTGTCAAGTTGCGTTGTCAAAAAAAAACTGTCTACAAAAATAAACTATAGAATATATTATACTCGTTTCTTCTTAGTCTCTGGAAAAAATCTTAGGCAACCTTTTTTTAAATTGAGGACAAAACACAATGAGAAAGTAAACAATTATCGTTCCTGTATGTCTGAACAACAAACCAAAAAGCTCAAAGGACCAACAATTCATACCCAAAAACACAAAACTCCAAGGACCAAAAATCTTACCTCGCAAAAATAAACAGTGAACATATTCAAAACTCCAATTTGTATGAATATCCTGAGTCGGAACAACCAAAGACGTGAATAATAAACAGGCATATTATTGCTATGCGTGGCGTGAAACAGGAATATTAATCCATTCGTCTGGAGTTGGCGCTTATAGACAGAGTTAACCCTTTCTGTGGAGGTAGTTATGAGCGGGTGAACTATTAATGAGTTTTAATCTTGTTTGGCAATGAAACCTTCGCTTGAGTTTCTTACGTTAACTTGGTTAGCGTCATTGACCTTTCTTGTGTCCATGGTTAACCGCAAAGCTAAGATGAAAACGTGTACACTAGCAACCACACCAGCGCTGCGGCATTTATTATTTAAATATCGCAGCATCATGCTGAGACAGGATGTTGCCTCTTGGCTTCGTACAGGACTTTCTGTTTTTTTCTTTCTTTTTATATAATTTTGTTCTTTTTACTTTTATTTGATTGCTTAGTTTAATTTGAGATCTCTCTGTACGAGTCACAATAAATACTTTTTCTTTCATTCACAAAGCCAAGAACCAAATAAGACCACTAAGATGTCACCACATGTATAAGCAATTGCACTTTTCTTGCACAGCAGGATACCGTCCAAAGCCTTGACAAAAATCCCTGATAAAAGCAACCAACGGAAATATCACGAAAAATATTTCTGCATCCAAATACATTTCCTTTTCAGCAAACGAGTTCAACGTGCAACAATAACATGCAGATACAGCGTCCTTCCATAAAGTACGGTATATAAACAAATTTCCTTACATACCTATTGCACCAAATATAAGTACACAAATCCGGCTCAATACAACGAGCGAGAACGCACGCACACATAGATACGCTTCACGTACAGCGAGTGCAAGCGCACTCGCGACGGGCATTCGTTTGAAATCGCCGCACGTACGCGTCTATGTGTGTGTGCGTCAGTTTTCGCTCGTTGTTTGAAGTCGGCCTTCTGTACCTACGTATTTCATGTCCCTATTGTGTGAGAGGGAGACAATTTTATCTTAATACGAGTTGGAGAACTCCACACGAACGGTGTTTATCTAAGATCGTAGATAGAAAGTTCTGGAAGTAATGTCAGATTGCATTAATGTAATAAAAGCTTATACGTCTGTGTTGACCTCGAGGTTGTTGGTTATTGGATATGTAGTGACGTCATAATGTTTTGGGCGTAAACAAAAAAGTGGCCCTTTGATATAAAACGTGTGGATGTATTGATTTATTCAGTAGGTTAATATGCATCAGCAATGGTTAGTCTTTTTATAAAAGGTCCCTCATGATTTTTGCTCCAATTAGGGAGCAAAAATCTTCGAAGGTAAGGCAACGGTCGAGTTAAATGGCATGCGATTAGAGAGGACCACTGCGGGGTATTTCATAACACACTTCATTTCATTTCATTTATCCAATAACAACACATATTGTATCTGAATGTTTGCAAATGAAAAACTTAAAAATAAAAATCAATCAAAAAGATTTTAACACAATAGGTAATAAAAGAATGTCCACAATAACGAATTCATAAACAACCTAAATAAGAAATCATCTATAATCAAAAATGGTATCAGCACAATAGGTATATCATAATAATAACAAATTTACCAATAATAATATCTGAGTCCAATAACATGAATAAAATGGAATAACAATTACAATTAATGGCCAAAATTCATAATCAAAACACAACTAAAATTAAAATAAACGTGTGTCGTCAAAAATAAAATCATATTACAAAAAAAAAAAAAAAACAAAAATGTCAAACAAATTCACATAATGTTCATTACTAATTTTACCACACTTATATTTTTCAAAATTATTTAGATTGTGATCGATAGTTTGTTAGGACATAACCCGCTGTAGATTGCTTTAGGTTGATTATGATGACCATTGCTTTCTTCAGTAAGCTTGGTGAACACAATCAGTCAATCAAAAAAGAAAGATAGAGATAGTATAGATGATGAGTTGTGATAGTAATATAGGGTGGCACGGTCGGTATTTATCCTACACTCCTACACTCTTTCGAATATTGACTATGGTCCCGACCCAACTGAGCCAATCCGAACTTTTTTCGCATTTCTCAATAATATTCGGTTCGGCCATGTGTCGGTCCGATCCGATCATTCGCACTTTGCACTTCGTAGTAGACCCCCTGTTCATGATTCTAGACTCCATAGCGTAGAAATCGTTCAGCGGTTATTAAAAAAAAAAAAACAGCTGTTTTATAGAAAAGTAGCCTTTTGATCTACGCGGTCAAAATATATGGAACAGCAGATTTTTTGTAATAACCGACAAAAAACTTCAGTGCAGAGGTTCAGGATCATGTACTGAATCCATGGTAACAGGCTGTGCGCCTGCCGCCCTGTATGTTTGTAGACACACACCTTACTCGAATGCATGGGTCTCGACGTGCGTATTACCTTCTATATTATGGACACCAAAATCCTTTCGACTTTCGACCGTCTTTTTTTTCTTGTTTATCCTGCGACTGTGAACAAAAGACGGCAATAATTTCAGTTAACATGATGGTGCCCGATATTCAGGGCCAGTTTTTCACATATTTTATTTATTTGTATCGAACATGTAAAAGTCTTTGTACTAGAATTCACTTGTGTCAATAGAACTCGAAGGGCAATCACGTGTCAGATTGAAGGACCATATTCTATGTATTGTATAACACAATGAATGTTACTGTTGCTACGATATTGGCAGTAGTGTCTGTGTGTGAAACATTTTTGTTTGACAACATTTTTGATAAGAATATGAAACTTTATAAAATCTAAAGGTCCATCCCATTCAAAAGCGTAGTAGATACCTATGGAGAAGAACGGGCAAGAAATTCCATGGTCAGTCTTTTAAAGTATATCGTTATAAATATAATTATGTAGTTACATCATTAACGTTGAATTTATAATTATATGTGAGAATGATGTAAAAAAGATATACACGGTAAAAGCGTCCAGAGTAAATAAATAGAAACAAAAAAACAATAAAAGAAGTCCCAGCAGACAGCGCCCATTCACGAACATGACGCATGGATCGAACAGATGCAATTGGTTTTTAAAACTACCAAGTAAAGTCCTCACAGCGTTCGATAGTGTCGCGGCAGAGAACGAAGACGTTTGAGGACCAAGGCATGCAAAACAAACAATCAATCATGCTACCACTTTCGTAATAACTATTTTTCATTGCTCACTAGTTAAGTAGGTTGATACATAAACATACTCGGCCTATAATGTTCCCACAGCGAGGACACTGTCTCCTCTCTTTGAGACGGAATGGACTGTAATCCACCACGTGGGCCCAGTGCAGGTTGGTAGATGTCACATGACTTCGAATTTTTGGTTCTAGGAAATTCCTCACAATGTTTTCCTTCACCGTTTTCAGGCTAATGGTGATGAAATTATTTGCACAAAGTAAAGCGCCAGCCTGGATTCGAGCCCATGACCTACGACTACAAGTACAGCTACAACAACGCCTTTACCACTGGGCCACCACTTCTCTCTTACGGTCGGTTAACTATTAGGTACACCTTTGCCTAACTCTTTGGGGATTACAGACGTCATGTTATTATGTAAGTGAAATTAAATGAAATTGTTTATTCTGTAAATAGGATATCGGACAATCGGATTTGACATTTTCTATCTGACTATCCCTGAGAAGAAATGGCCAAACAATCTCAAGGGTCAAAGTTTCTTTTGAAGTCCAGACATAAAATTGGTTAGATCATGTAAAGACCATGTAGATTAGTGCCTGAAATGTTCTTTTGAAGAAAGAACCACACAGATTTGAGTGGACCAGTCCAGTCAATGCACGCATTTGTCAGCAATCGTGTAGCTCAACTCAGAACTTGAACAAGTACACGACAGAAGTAGGTTGATTGGCCTACAGTTTTACAGTAAAACATCACAAGAAAATCCACAAGTCTTCATAGTGTAGCCTACCCTAAAAACACAGCGAGATTTTCTACCATAACTTAGTATTCCACAAACGTTCCCGTCAAATTTCCCGAGTTCGCAACATGCCGCGAGTCGCCGAACTCACGCATCGCTTCAGCTATCAACCATTTTGTTTTGTATGTGTTGTACTATATGGGGGCTGAGCGATGTCAGTTATCATTGTGGTGGAGAATTTTGGCAACATTCTATAGTCGGTTTTTCTTTAGTCTTTTTTCCGAAATGTGGGTAAAATGTGCTCACGAATACTAGGATCTCTATTGTATGAAGAATGCAGTAAAAAAACAACAAATCTGAAAACTAGAGGCAAAGAAAAATATTTTGAAACCGCATAAATATGGAGCCTACTGATCTAAGTAGCAAAATGTCCAACAGCGCGAAACGTCTAATGAGCAGTCCATGCTGTCCCATAATGCGCTAATACCCGTTGTCACCTAAAGAAGTTTGTTAGAACGCGCAAATCTCTGGAACTACCAGTCGTATTTGAAAAATTATTATTTCATTTGATAGCCAAATTGTTTAGAAAGGCTATAGGCATTACAATAGGACCCTAAGGAACCCAGATTTCACGCGGAATTAGTCGCGGGCAGAAGCTGGTACCTAAATAAAATCGTGCTGTTGGATTTTCAACTTTCAGCAATGAGCTGAGCGCAAAAAATCAGTGGGCGTTAGTTTTCAAACCTACTCCATGCTTTTAAGAATATACTATCAGTAATAAACATAATTTCATTCAACAAACCTACTTTTAAACAAAAAGAGAAAACGAAAAAGCTGACATAATTTTTAAGCAAACTTTAATAAAAGTCCAGAGGAAAAAAAACGACAGTTGCTCTGTGAGTTCTTTTAAGATAAAGGATTAACTTTTAACGTAATACAGTTGGTAGCCATGGCTACTTTAAAAGGATAAAATATAGGACGTTTATACAGTTTTATTAAAGTATTAAGTACTTTTGAGAGCATCATACATAATTACATACGTAAACTCATCTCTTCTTCACATGAGTATACAGAAAGTCCCACTGCAGGGGAAAGGTTTCACTACTCTGTACACTTCTCTCTGTTTAAAGCTACTAAGGACCAGTTCTTGTTGAAAGAGTTCAGGTCATCCCGCCATCTCCGTCTGAGCCTGCCGCGATGTCGCTTGCCATTAAGAGGGACCCATTGGGTCGTAAGTTTGGCCCATTGGTCGTCTGACATGCAGCAGATGTGTCCAGCCTAATTCCAGTTTAGCGTGGCAGCTTTCCGATGGGTCGGATGGTCGTATTCCTCACCCGGTCTGTTAGTTTGATACCCAGAATACTTCGTTCCATAGCCCTCTGGCAAACCTCGCGCGTGGACCTCCGCTGATTTGTCAAAGACCATGTTTAAATAGCATATATAATAGTGAGTTTGGGAAGTATGGACACAATGATAATTATAAATAAAAAAAAATGGTAAAAGGAGAAAAAACCTTTGAGCTGGTCTAGCATAGTACCCGTATAAGCTGATTATGCTGTGTTAGTCAAGGTTTTCTGATGGTATCCTTCACTGTTTAAAATAATACTGACCCAAAAACATTATTATCTTCCAACAAACTTTATAATGGCCCTTATTGCCAGAGGTGTCCTCTGTACCCCAGAAGGTCGTGTTAAAATATGAATTCCTCTGTAAAATATTCAACCTTGACTTTGTAACCTTTTAACGGTATCAATTAATTATTTTCTCTTCAAAGCTTCCTACTTATCGTTAGTGAAAAAGCTTGTTATAAAGCTATGTTCATATCGGCTATTTTTTTTTTTGTTTAAACTTTGCAGACGTGATTTGTATCATATTTAAACACGATAAGACTAAAGAAAAAGCTGGTTTCGTTAGTATTGAAATATGTTTCTCAACTCATATTTCAAGTGACAACCCTACTGTCGATATTCATCACGTCTGCAGAGTTTTGCTAGCTAATTTAACTTGACCCTGTATAAGGAGCATGCCTTAGTATGCCTAAGGTCAGAAAAATCGACACTCGTTTGCAACGCAACAAAATCGCAAGATTTTCGCTTACAAAACGCAGCTCTGTAAGTTATCCTACATTGTATCTGATTCTCCGCAGATCCGTTGCTAAGCCGTGTTTGTAACGAGGCTTTTAAGGTTTTAGCGAAAGTCAGTGACGACTAAAAACAAAGATGAAAATAGCCAACTGAGCAATGTTTTTGGCATGTTATCTGAGATATTTGATTTGATAGTATCTCAAATTGCTACCGGTAGTAAACAGTCTAACATAAAGGCTATAGTAAGGCTAGAGTGAATAGGCTCATAATAAATTAGTGCGCTTTACCATCTACGATTGCATCACTGTTGTCTATCAGGCGGGATCGCAGTCAAGCATTAGTTTATATGATTTAAAAAAAAACAGTCTTACCAAGGGAAATAAACTCAAGAATCCAGAAACATTTGCATCCCGGGCGTGATTTGCAGTAGCCTACATGGGAGCTCTAAATTGATGGCGCTGCAGACACAATTTTTCGAAGTGGGGGAATACTGCTGACCCATCTAACACCCAGTGCGAGTGCAGGGCTTCTGATCAGACCATGCCCCACTTGCTGGAGTGACCTAAGTATCAGAGAGACAGAGTCCACATCGACTACAAACTTAGCTGGCAACCCCATATCGAAGCCTTATGTACATACAAGGATTAGAAAATTAATTTATATATCTAAGAAACTTGGGCACTCTGCTGATCCCGATGTAGCTTTGATGGTTTACCAGAGTCTTTGTCAGTCCATTATTTTATATTGTATCCCGGTTTGGGGCGGAACCTACAAAACCTCCTTACTCAAAGTTGAAAAAGCTTAAAGGGCGATTTTTCAACCAATCAACTTTATTCTGAGGCCAAAGTATTGATTGTGAGACAGCTTTTTGTGCTCTGCGCTATGCTGCGAAAACATTCTACGCTACATCTAGATCTTGCTAAGCTTAAAAGAAGCAAAGGCACTCCCGTGTGCCATATAGTCCAATGCCGTTCCAAGTTTGTTCGACTGTATATTAGAATACATAAACTTATACCCATATACTCCCTAACTACACACGAAGTCAAAATCAAACTTACAGTTTGGTTGCAGAAGTTAACGTTTGACGAAACCGAGAATCTTAGTACAATTGTCTCTTAAATGGACTAATGCTGTATTTTAATTAAGGCATTATTAGTTTAATTTATGGTGTGTTACTATAAGTACCTGCACGATACTTAATACCAGAGGGGCAATTCTCGTAATTTAAAAAAACGTTCATAGTCTGATCTCAGTCTCAATCTGTCAAAAATTCTTCTAATTTCCCTACATTTTGACAGGTTTTTGACATTTGTTTGTCGCCGAGATGAGACTGCGACTTGATTTTGAACGTTTTTAATTACGAGAATTGGCCTTCTGTTGTATGTCACACTTGGAGGAATCTTGGCTCCTAAAACACAAGCTTTTGGCCTAGTTTAGGAGGCATCAGTTCGCCCTTTACTGTGACTCTCTATTGTACAATATATTTTTAATCCTGTGTACTTATGTATGTTTTTCAAGTGTACAAATATTATTATTATTATTTTAGAATGACCCGGACCTTTATTATTATTATAACTGGCTATCTTACGACTAACTGCCGAAACACTACAATACTGTTAACATTGTTGCTATGGCGACAGACTTACGAGTAGATAAGATGGTGGTAGCTAGCCCGACAGATTTAGAACAAGCCCTACCATCAATCAAACTGAGCAGAAAATTTTGTTCCCGCTGTCAATTGGACCCGGGACCTCTGGGTCAGAGACAAGTGGTCTTACCACTAGACCACAGAGGCGGTTGAAATATTAATGATTGTCTTCCGGTCGAGAGCAGTGGTGGCCCGGTCGTAACGGCCCTGACTTGTAGGTCGTTGTTGTAGGTCCTGGGCTCGAACACAGGCAGGCGCTTTGTGTAAATTATTTTATCACCACTGCCATCAAAACGGTGAAGGAAAACATCGTGAGGAAACCGGCATGACTAAGAACCAAAAATTCGAAGACATGTGACGTCTACCAATCCGCACTGGGCCCGCGTGGTGGATTATAGTCCACTCCCTCTTAGACTGAGAGAGGAGGCCTGTGTCCCAGCAGTGGGAAAAAGGAGGCCTGTGTCCCAGCAGTGGGGAAATTAAAGCTGATTATGTTATCTCCCGGTCGCAAGGGATGAAGATTTTTAGAACTTGATAAATATGAGCCGAGTGATTAAGCAACGCTGCCGGAGTGAAGTATGCACGGGTTTGAAGAACTTTTAATGGGGCTCCCATTAAAAGCTCTCAGAGCTCAGAGATTCAGGAAAATCTTTTGCTTCACTTAATTTTACGCCATTGTACAAATATTTTGGTCAAAGAAACAATAATACGCTAAGCATGTTATCGTCATGCACAATTTGTCCTCGACTTTAGAACGTATGGAAATCCCAGCGGTCTATTTGACCTTCGTGTGCGTTATTACATACATTTCCATACGTTTTATCGTTGACCATCCCGGAGTTTGAAAGTTTACGGTGTGATACCCCCGTGCGTCAGAAAGTCCGTTAAGCCATTTGCCTGACCTCTCTAGTCTCCTGTCGTATCGGATTTCCGTCCCATCGGACTATAAGAGCGAGGGAAGAGTGCACTTGTATCTGCGCACATACTTGTGGACTATAATATCAGCTGAGCCGAAGGCCTCCGAAGGTCTCCGCTGAGAATGATCACCATTACCGAAATTCGGTCTGGAGGACTTTATCGTTGCGTCCATCGTCTGCTTAGTGCCTAAAAGTAAGTTATGTTCCATAAGTGGAAGCAAATTTTACGATTACCCAACATGAACTGGCACCTGACACCCGTTGCCAATAAGGTAACTTTAACAATACCATAAAAGGATTCTACTGGAAAACAAAATAATTTGAAAACATTCACCTTCAAATCAACATAGAAAACCAATGTTAATCCCATAAAACTTTATCAGACAAAACCACAATAGTACTCAGTTCAAATCGGGAATTTCTATGCAAAACTATGACGAATACGTAATTCTTTTGCATATACATGTCTATTTAATTTGCATAAAACTAAAATTTACGGAAAAATGCATGCATTTGAGGAACGACTCCCTACATATTATTTGCATAATTAGAGCATACAGAAACCAGGGGTCTCCCTTGTTTCATAAAAAAAAAATTGACAAATTATCACTTCCCAAACAATTTTCCGCATAATTTAATTTGGCAAATTATTACTTAGCAAATAAACTCTTCACAAATAATTACAAAAAGAATGCAAACTAAAAGTATGCCAATACTTGCAGAAATTAAGCTACGAGGAGATGAAACAACTAATATACTTACCACTCTAAGAATACGACTAAGAGCTCAGAAAACCCAGATACACTCACTACATAACTCACCTACACATGCATACACTCATGCAAACTCACACCCACACACTCACCGCATAATCTACATACATATACACCACACATACACACCCTCACATTCTCATATACATACGCCACACACACGCACTCAATCCATTCAATTAATTTTACTTACCTATTTACAGATTCTTATATAGATTACTTATCAACTATTATTCTGTATTTCTGTAGTACTGATTTAATTATATATGTCTCTATTGCTTAGCACCTATTGTTGTATTATAATACTCGAGAGGAATGGTGCTGATAGCCGAAATACAGGCTATGCCTAGTTTGGCTACAGACGCTAATCTCTTTACATTCATTGAAATTGTTGCAACATTGCCATTGTAAAGTAGTACTAAGTTTTTGGAAATAAACTATAAATAATATTATAATATTAATTGTAACGCAAACCTAATGTTTGGCAAGTGAACGTTCAAACAATAACTTACTTACTAACTAGTGCTTTTACCAATTTTAATGTAGTCAAATATTTCAGTTGGTATAACATATTTTACGCAAAATAAACTAAGCCAAATATTTAGTATCGTCAAATCAAACCAAATTAAAATATTTATTTGCTAGATTATGGTACATAAGGTGTTACAGTAAATTTGTTTCAGCATATCCTGCCATAACATGGCGTGCAAATGTATTCACACTCAGCGATGTCAATTAATCTCGTCAGTTTTCAACTTACCATTTCTGCAAACAATCTTTAGACCATAAAGATTTGGTTAAATGATTTGTTATGAAAAAAAATATAAAGACAAAAATAAGATTTTTTGGGAATGTTATAATTTAAAAAAAGTACTTTTATTTGATGTCATTTACGTACTTCTTTGTATGTTTATGTGCTTGAATTTGTTTAAAATAAGTCAAATTTATGGTTACGAACGACGAACGAAAAACGAACTGCTACCAGAACTGTAGGTTAGGTTAGAATCCATTTTAATATTATGTAATATTACTTAATTGCAATGTATAGTTTATAATTTTCTTAGAGTTTAGTGAAATTTGCAACGTAACACGCTTATATATTTTTAAAATGGAAACAGCTAGGTTAGGTTAGGTTAGAACCACACAACGCCAGAAATATATTTTTGAATGTAAAACCAAACTAACAAAACACTTGTAATTTTAATTTGTATATTTTGTGCAACTGACATAAAGATGCAAGTATTTCATCATTGACTAATAAATCATTTGATTAAAGACCAAATGTCTTAATGACATTATCCTTGGTGATATTCGGCCGAGTAAAAACATGGCCAAACGAAAATGTGCGTACTAAAATCATTCCAAATAAAATTTAGTCAATTTTTTTTTTAGCAAAACGGCAAGGTCCCTTAAGCCACACAATATTACAGAAGGTCGGCATCATACAAATGAACTGAAGGTCGTCTTCATACAGACTGATAAATGCGAGTGTGGTCTTTCCTCAAAATACTATTTCAGACACGCATCTACATGGTCTACACATGATCTGACCAAGATTATGTTTGGACTTTAAAAGAAACTGTTACCTCTGAGTTTGTTTCGGCCATTCTTCTCAGAGTAGTCAGATAGGAAACGCCGACCTCATCTAGTTTAAAAAAAATATGATTGACGAGTTAAATTGTTCGTACAAACCTACATATTTACCTACGCCGCGCCATACGTCCGCGTCTATTCGTGCGTGCGACTGTTTTCCCTCGTTGGATGGAGTCGGCCTTCTGGAAGGCAATTCTCGCGAAACTCGCGATCGTGTCGCAAGACGTCATTGCCGCTCGTCTCCGTATGTCACTTATAAAACGGTGAGATATCCAGAAACATTTATTCTCATTACAAGTCGATCTGAAATCGCGAGTCTATGGATAATAATGTTGCCATTATGCGTCGCACGAAGTAATACATTCCACATAACGATGCGATTTTTTTTATGTAATCGTTAATGTACTTTTGACCATCTTTAAAAATTATTTTTAGGGCAAAAACATGTTTTGAGCAGCATTATAAAGATATTTCATTAACATTTATCAATTTAATAATCATTATCTCTCTCTCTCAATCTCATGTTGATTTATCTTTGCTTACATTGGTCTACATATAGGTAATTAAATAAAACGGAATGACTGCTAATGATATTATATGTAAGCTGATGACCAGCACAATAACATAAAGGTTTATCAAGA
This sequence comes from Apamea monoglypha, assembly GCA_911387795.2. Classification (NCBI taxonomy): domain Eukaryota; kingdom Metazoa; phylum Arthropoda; class Insecta; order Lepidoptera; family Noctuidae; genus Apamea; species Apamea monoglypha. The sequence goes on from OU426938.1 coordinate 13,627,515, forward strand.
TGGAGAAGAAGAGGAGGAAGTGTTGTTGTTTTAAAGAGTGCGGTACTGCACCAACCGGACCGTCCTGCAACATGCTTTTCCAACGACGCTAGGCTGCTGTACCTACGTGTCCTGACTACTTACTTTACAAAGGCCCAAAAGATTGTTGGGAAATCCTTGCGAAAACAGATTTCATCCTGAGGGTCACATTAGGAGTCTCGCCACAACACGAATTCAAATTTCTTTGTTGTCAAAAGTGCCTCACAAATATGAAGACTTTTGGGCGAAACGTGAAGTGGTCCGCCGATTCGTAAGCTCGCGGAGAACACTTGACTCATCACGCCAACCATTCGTGTGCGCTGCTAATACTATAGTACTATAGTAGTGGTAGTGGTGTAGTAGTAGATGTTTTTTTTTTGTTTTGTTATTATTGGTTATACTAGCAGCGCACACGAATGGTCACCCAATGACCGCACCGTTGCACCGTCGTGGTGGCCCTAATGAGGACATAGAATACCTATTACGGTCTTACTGACGTGTTTTTTGTCAAGTACACAACTTATGCATTAGCTGCAATTTCAATGCAATAACAATGCGATTGCAGTGCGATTGCAATGCAAGGGCAATGCAATGGCAAGGCAATGGCAATGCAATATCAATGCAAGGGCAATGCAATGGCAATGCAATGGCAATGCAAGGGCAATGCGATTGCAATGCAATGGAAAAGCAATTGCAATGCAATGGCAATGCAATGGCAATGCAATGGCAATGCAATGGCATTGCAATGGCAATGCAATGGCAATGCAATCATGGCAATGCAATGGCAATGCAATGGCAATGCAATGGCAATGTAATGGCAATGCAATGGCAATGCAATATCAATGCAATGGCAATGCAATTGCAGCGCATTAGCAGTGCAGTGTAGTGTTGCTTAATGCTGGTCATAGCTAAATCTTATTATCCATGGACCATCAAGTGTGTTAAGTTGTATCATATCAACTAACAACATTGTACCGTAGACAAAGACAAAAATAAAAAGAAAAAAAGACGAAAAGAAAAGAAGAAGAAAAAGACAGTGCAGCGCGATTTGTTGATCAGTTGAGAGTTTTATATGGGACAGTTGATATTTTTTTCGCGATTACGATGTTGGTCCCATGGAGAAAGTTGATCAGTTTGATGGTCTGTACCACACCCTCAAATTTGACCACACATTTCTGATACGCAATTTATGCAGAGAGATGCTTCCTCTACACTTATCGCCCACTTAGCACCAATAAACAATGTCCGAATCAATTATAGCATTCCATCATTCACTAACGATGCAACGCAACAAAAACTAAAAGAAATGCTTTAATTACTGCCAACACGGAAGGGTACGCAACAAGTTAATGATTAAATAACTAACTTTTGTTATTAAACTTGGTTGCGTCAAGAGAGCGATGCTCGAATGGGCGATGCTCCATTGTTTGAGCATCGAAGTGTGTAACTAGGACAGGTGGTTTAGTTTACACAAATGGTATGGTGTGTCTCTTCCTTAATTCCGAGTCCTAATGTTTTGTCGGTTGCAGTAATAGTGGCCTAAATACTACCGTGACTAAGTGTAATTTAACTGCCAAAAGACTGACTGACTGACTGTTCCAAAAGAACATATCTTGTGAAAATCGGAACAAATGGATCACAACAATTTGGTACACAACAACGTACTTGGTTGTGGATGCTAATTCGTAGTGCCTACGAACTGAGCGCAATTTTGGCCGATAATTTTTCAATTTACTAACTACCTACTGCCGCTACTACTACCTACTGCTTACTATATACTAAATTATTTATTATTTATTTACATTTTCATCGGATACTTTTATAACGGACCTTAAATATCTCATTTACCGCCTGACACACACACAGAAGAAAATAAATACATAACATATAATCAGGCTATAATGTTCCCACTGCTGGGACACAGGCCTACTCTCAGTTAGAGACAGTGATCTACCACGCGGGCCCTGTGCGGGTTGGCAGATGTCATATGTCTTCTAATTTTTGGTTCTAATACATGCCGGTTTCCTAACGATACGGTAGTCCTTCACAGTATTCAGTTGATGAAATTATTTGTAACACAAAGTAAAGCGCCTACCTGTGAAAAATATTTTTTTTATTTCAGGTGCAAGTAATGATGGTTCGGAATTAGAGTATTAGGTAGCGACCCGCCGCCATGGGATCTGGAGGCAAAAGTCCTCGCCCACATATGGGAATGGCGAGAGGAGGTAAAACGCCGGGGCGTAACTCCGCTGCCGCGAGATATCACGGTACAGCAGACAGAGCTCAGGCGGGATCTCATGGTGACATGGAGAGTGCGATTGTCGCAACCCAGTGCTGGGTACGCCACAATTACGGCGATAAGTTCCCTCTTTGAGGAGTGGCTGGAGAGGCGCCACGGCGCCCTCACCTTCCGCCTGACGGAGGTCCTCACCGGACACGGTTGTTTCGTGAGGTTCCTGTTCAGGATAAGGCGGGAGCAAACGCCAGGGTGTCACATAAAAGAAATCTAGATGTTTTGTTTTGTTTTGTTTGACACGACTTCAACTGTGATACGGGCCCGTCCGAAACTAGTTGATCCGTCAAAAGAACTGACAAATTCAATTTATTTGAGGGAGTTTCACATCAGGATTAGGGACGACAGCCAAATTTCAGATTGTTATTCATTCTTACTACAAGCTCCGAATCAAGCCTCTAATCTTATATCCGTTAGTGATACGGAGTAAGAAAGTAGTAACTTCGTCCGAAATTATGGATGTCGTACTAAGGGAGTAGACACCCAGGTGCTGCAGGGTAATTGCGTAACACATTATCAGTAGGAATGGCTTTAATTTCGACAGTTCATCAAAATTCATTGCGTTAGATACGTTGTTGAGCAGACAAACTTTTCGAACATAAGAAGCAATGGATTAGCAATATCCTTCAAAATGATTCATATTATGATTAGTATATTTCGTAATGAGGGTGCGAGTCGCTAGATAGGTAAGGTATAAAGAACAGATTTTATTTATTGTCAACAAACGACATCATCAACAGGTTGTTATCAAAGAATCAATTTCAAAACATTCCGAAAATTTATACCCTTTCCAACAATTATCCTCTTATGTCCTCACAATAAAATAAAAAACCGGTCTAGTGCGAGTCGGACTCGCGCACCGAGGGTTCCACAGTTTGTAGGTATGTAACTATTAAATTATGGTGTTCGGATTTTTTCCTTTATTTGTGTTACATGACATTGCATGTTGGCAAATTTCTGGGTCAGCGGAGAGTACCCTATACCTATAGGTTTTGATTCCGGACGGAAGTTTATTTTTTTTGCTGCTACAACGGATTGCAGCCTTTTTTTTTTGGGTGGGAATGGACATGCCCTCCCGCTCCGGGCGGAGCGGGAGGGCATGTCAGATGTTTACTGACTAAAACCCCCCCGTGTTTCTTCAGTTGCCTATGCCAGGGGCCACGGTATCTCTTTCGAATAACGCCGGGCCCTGGCAGGCATCGGCCCTAGCGGACCCCGTCAGTTCGTGCTGACATCTCTTTGAGGCGCGCGTGGAACACTACGCGCTGTCGGCCTGGGCCCTGGTCATTACCGGGCGGCGACCTGCCCGTTGCTCGCCACCCGCAAGCCCGCGCCTACGGTGGCCGGGAGTCGGCTGTTGACTCCCGACGTCCAGGGCGTCTCCTGCGGCGACTAGGGGCGTGAGGGCGTAGAGATTGCCTCTCCCTCACGCGCTTCGTCTCTTCCTTTGCGAGCATTACTACTTCGCAGAAAGAGGTGACGGCTTCCCATGCACTCTCGCTCCGTACCATGTCCTGAACCAGGGCCGGGCGCGAGACATCGCCGCCGCCGATCGCCGCCACGCGGCGGTGCTCCACCCAAGCCGGGCAGACCTTCACCGTATGCTCCACCGTGTCCTCCGGGCGACCCACACAGTGGTGACACCCTAGCGTTTCCTCCCGCCTTATCCTGAACAGGAACCTCCCGAAACAACCGTGTCCGGTGAGGACCTGCGTCAGGCGGAAGGTGAGGGTACCGTGGCGCCTCTCCAGCCACTCCTCAAAGAGGGGACTTATCGCCGCAATTGTGGCGTGCCCAACGGATTGCAGCCCTGAGCATTTGATATTAATTTCAACTTCATAACTCCACGCGTTCCTGACAAAAACGGTTTTAACACACGGACAACGAAGTGATCTTATAAGGTTCCCATTTTTCCTTTTGAAGTACGGAAACCTGAAAAAGATATTATCAGCAGGCTGTTATCAAAGAATTCGCTTCAAAACTTTTCAAGAATTGATACCTTTTCAACAATAATCCTTTCTTTTCCTCACAATTTAAGAAAATAACTACCTAAGCTCCGGAATGCGACACTTGGGCCATTTGTCCACCCTATGATGGATGATGATGTATTGATGACGTAAAAGGACCAGCCTATGTAGTCTGAAACTCCTTTCAGTAGGTCCTGTAAATAGGTATTCGAAGCTTTTAGGGAGTTGGTAAATAAAAGTATCAATTTTACGTGGGTTAATATTTTGGTCCTTTGAGTCGTAGATTGATTAAAGTCCGTTGGAATTGAATACATAACTTGTTCTTCTATGTATATCTATAAGAAGTATAGAACAGAGTTTTCCTTTATGTATTTGTGACAGCGTTGTTTCTCTAAACTACGCAACCAACAGACATATCTTAACTAATATTTTAAAGTAAAAAGATTTGATTATTTGTTTGTTACGTTTTCACGCTACAACTGCTAAACGGATTTGGATGAAATTTGGCACATGGGTAGACCATGATTTGGATTAGGACAGAGAATAATTTTTATCCCGATACTCCCGAGACTAATGGTAACCACCATTAGTCTCATACATTTTATCCCGGTAGTACGTTCCCGTAGGATAATTTCCGATATCCACGCGCGCAAATTTATGTACTAATGAAAATAATTAAAGCCATATTTGATATAACAATGAATACACTTAAGTATGTATCTTGCGTACGCAATTAAGTTGGTAGACAAGTACGTGTTTTTGGAAAAGCCACTTTAAGACCCTCAATTAAAGTTCAGTTTCCGCTACAACTTTATAATTTGACTTTTTCAATAGAACGACTCATTTTGAAATTAATTTACAGTATGCTAAAGTTGATATTTGTTTAAGTGGAAATAACGTCAATTGAGAATAAGAATTTGAGTAGACTATTTATGAAAAGTTGACTTCAAAATAATAATCTACTACGTCGTTCCAAGAACTCGTTTCTACCGGATCCTATCCTTGTCTACCTACATAATTTACATAAACTTATCCCTTAGTATTTACAAAGTTCTTTGTTTCCTGTCTACCTGTTTGTTTTGTGACTACCTTTTTGGTCTCTAGGTCGAGAGCGCTAATGCTGCACTAAATACATGAACCATTGCGATGATATAGAGCAAAAAAAAAATTGGATCACTATAAGTGACCAAGTGAAGTGAAGTGAAGTGAGTAAGTGAGTGAGTACCTGGTATATTCGTTGTCAAACTATTTCAGAAAATACACATCTATAGATCGTACAGCATCAGTTCTCGGACATCAACTACTCAAAATTCACCAAGAGTTTCCACGTCATAAAGTTTATGAGCAGAATTATTTTGGGCTCGGATAATTTAGATTGAAACGTAGCTCGGTCACAGATTTTAGGCGCTGGCAAAGTTCCAAAGGACCACCGCGGACAGAGGGACCGAAAATCACATTTTGACAGGGATTTTTCAACCTTAAGGTAAAAAATTTAGGGTGTAATTTTCAGTGAGGCCGTGTGCCAGCTTGTGATTCAGCAATTAAAACTCAGTAGGCCCTAACCCATTCATATTATTTTCAAGGTGCGTGTATTAAAAATGTAGGAATTTTCAAGTGTTGCTCGCAGTGACTGGTTTAAGCGCTTTCGGTATAAATGATTTGCACGTTGCGTAGTGTTTATTTTTCGTTTATATACGTTTTAATAATTTACTGAGCAAGATTACGTTGCCGCGTTGGTACTTTAGTCGCGAATAATTTAAGAGATTCTTACGCTGCGATTAATCGCATAGCTACTTTAAAAATATGCTTTTAATTACTCCGGCCTATCTAATACATTCCTATCAATATGATACTTTAACAATCTACGCTTTCTAATTAATATTATAATTGCAAAACTGAAATAATTAATTAGAAAGGTAATTGCAGACTAAGTACGCAGTAGCGTGTTACACCCAAAAACAAACAAAAAAAAAACCCTTAGCTTTATTTTTAGTATTTAGAGGTATGAGAAACAGGGTGTAAAGTTCACTCATCCTCCATAAAAAAGGGAGGATCCTCCGATCAGACGGGCGTTGTGTCTAGCGGGCAATTGCCCAACAACTGATGTCGGGAAGTTTGTATGTATGCCAATTGTGCGGTAAACTCTGCTTGCGAGATGCAGCATTTGACATGTGGCGTTGTAAAATTTCGTACTATATTTTCTTACAAAAAGTCTACACATGGTTTTCTACTAAATCCTTTTAATGAAAACCCTTTCATGTATAAAGTCAAACGAAAATACCAGTTCCTAGTATTTGAATCTTCATTTGGTGTAGGTAATGAATACCCATTTTCAGTAACACTAGGGCATAGTACCACGCTGTTGGATTTTAAACGTTCGGCTCAGCGTCGAGAGTTGAAAATCTGACATAGCCTATAGCATAACCAGTCTAAAATGTTCCTATTGCTGAGACGCAGGCCTCCTCTCTGTGAGAGGGAGTGGGCCGTAATCTACCATGCGGGCCCAGGGCGGGTTGGTAGATGTCACATATCTTCATCATTTTTGGTTCTAGGATATGCCGGTTTCCTCACGATGTTTGCCTTCACCGTTTTTTCACAGCAGTGGTGATGAAATTATTTACACAAAGTAAAGCACCTGTCAGGGCACAGACGTACGAACTAGAACTCGTAAGTCGCAGCCGTTACTACTAGGCCACCACTGCTCTTTGTCATTTGAGTTCGCTTTTATTCAGGTATTCGTTAAGATACAGGCCGGGTCGTGAAATGACGTCCAAAGAAAAATTTCAAAAGTCTCTCTCCAAGGGCTTCCCGAAATACCCCCATGTAAGTTCAGCGATTATTTATAGTTTCGGAGCTAAACGATTTTTAATATTTCTTGGCCAACTTTCATTTGACTTTAGGCTTTTTTATTTTTCTCTGACTGTTGCATTTTTTTAAAAATTATTTATCCTTAAATTCTGGTCGATGTTCGATTGAAAATACTATCCGTCTAAACATTACTCAAAGCGGGGGTGTTTCGGGAAGCCCTTGATGCTTGAGCCCTTGATGCTTTTGAACTCTTTCTCTTCAGACGTCGGTTTACGGGTCAGCCTGTATAAATGCTAGTTCGGCTAATCACCGTTGTAGCTCTTTGTGGGCACTTTTGTAACATAATAATGTTATAGAAAATTCTGGGAATAGACGACGAGAATAACGTTAATAGATACTTTGTTTAGGTTGTGATAATTAGGTTTCGGATGTGTGTGTGTGGTAATTAATGCTTTGGTCTTTTGATCCGTATTAAATTCGCATTTCGTAGAAGTAATGATCTGGGGGTCTACTCCAAAGTGGTATCGGTCGAATGTTCGGCCATTTCCTGCTACAAAGTTACTATTTGGTTCGGTCGGTCCCGCTCCTACACTCCTACACTCTTTCGAATATTGACTATGGTCCCGACCCAACTAAGCCAATCCGAACTTTTTTCGCATTTTTCAATAATATTCGGTTCGGCCATGTGTCGGTCCGATCCGATCATTCGCACTTTGCACTTCGTAGTAGACCACCAGGCAATATTTTAGAAATGTAGTCAATCGAATCTATAATATACCATTGTATCTACATTTATATTAATATTATTATTATAATGAGGTGACCTTCGGTAGTACCAGTCAGATTAAAAAAAAATCTATTTGCATTTGATAGCCCATGTCTTAAGAAAGGCTATAGGCTATATAAAATCAGTGTCAAAAAAGGTCGGAAAGAACGCCAACCAAAAACAAAGTACTAGCGCGGGCAGACGATCCGATGAAACAACAAATTTTACGTAGACCGAAGTTACAGGCAGAGAGTAGTTTATACTTCAGTGAATCCAAGTATTAACCGACTTGATCTCAGTAATCTTTGGATAAGTCTTTTCCATGAAATGTCTGGTTATCTTTGCAGGATGACTGGTAGCAGCTGGATTATTATTATTATTTATTTAATTCAGACACTAATTCTAAGTATAGTGATCCATATTCATGATAGTTTACTTAAAAATTATATTAGTAACCAAAGATTAAAATACATGCCACAATAATATTATTATAACTAAAGCTAAAATTAAATAAACGGAATACATAAAATCAAATTGTAAAATAAATTCATTAGCCAAATTCGCAATAATCTTTAAAAAACCTTGAAATTGAATTGAACCTTGGAATTTTGTGCCCATTGTCGTGGAGACCATGGGGTCTCCACGGCAATGGGCACAAAATGGTAACGGTCCACCAACGGTGCGTACTTCACCCTCATCCTCTCAGCGGCGTCTTCCGCTGCTGCTGACGGTGAGGGCCAGGTAAATGGGAACCAAAGCGTGAGAAGCGTGTACGAGTTCCAACGCCACAGGGAAAAAAATCGCACTTGGAGGGAATCACCTCCGGACCCAGCTCCTTAATTTGAGGAACAGGAACCTCCAGGTCCTGGCAAACCTCTTCCGGTGATCCACCAATAACGCCATCATCAAGGTATCACAGGCTCAGAGACGATTTCAATCCAGAGATGACTTTGTGGATTGCTAAACTGAAAACAAGTGCCCCCAATGGATCTCCCTGCTGCGCTCCCACTAGACTAAAGAACGAAAGAACGAGACTAAAGAATAGATTAGAAGGATAGATCTTTAAATTATTAAAATCAAGAATTTCAATAAAATCATAAAGCAAAATAATATAAATACAAATATAAAATAATTATCGTATTATCCGTAATCAGTAATCATTAGAGTTGCCGAAAATCGAGTTGAATGGCGTGCAATAAGAGAGGCTTGGACTGCTATAGGCTGATGGAAATGATGAAGACGAAATGATTATTCTTAATTCTCGACATGTGACAGAATTAAGACATATACACACGTCTATCAGATAAGATAAGACATATTTATTTGCTATAACGATAAAGTTTTTGTTACGACTTAGACAGTTGAGAGGGGTACTGTGTTATCCAGTAACTGGAGGGTGTGGAGGTCAGGTAGGCGCTCCATGTAAAATACTGGTATTCAGCTGCATTTGGTTGGACTGGAATCCGACACTAATATTCATAGTGGGGCAAAGGCTAGACAAATGATCAATTGAGAACTTGAGATCAGAAGTTTTGTCTGCAACTTCACTTCGTGATTAATTTGCTATTTGCGAAAACTATGCGGTGAATCATGGGCTCAAATATAACGTCGTGAGCGAACTAATGGTTTTTAAAGCTGGTAGTCTGACATATCCATGCGTCCCAGACGTAGTACTTTGTGGAGAACCAGTACGAAGGGTGGACAAATTTAAATATCTAGGCCACTGGGTCACTGAAGACCTTAAAGATAATGGTGACATTGAAAGGGAACGTAGGTCGCCGGCTGTCCGTTGTAACATGCTGGCCCGCAGGTTTGCACGTTGTACGAAGCCAGTTAAAGTTACGCTTTTCAAAGCTTACTGTCAGTCATTCTACACGTGCAGCCTGTGGGTCAACTTCACTCAGAGGGCATACAGCGACCTACGCGTTCAATATAATAATGCACTGAGAGTGCTGCTGCGGCTGCCATGGCGATGTAGTGCGTCGGGGATGTTTTCAGATAATAATATTGATGGTTTTGCCGCTATTATTAGGAACAGATGTGCATCCCTGATGTCTCGTGTTCGTGACGGCACCAACAGTATTCTCAGTGTATTCGTAGATCATGGGATTCCCCGATGTTGCGGAGGTGGATGCGGTTCCATGCCGAAATTTAATTGTATACTTACTTTTATGTGTCTGTAACCTACTAACACTAGAATTTAAGTTAAAGTTGTCTCTAACCCTATGGACTCCGGTCTGAATTAATAATATTCTATTCTATTTTATTCTAATAAAAACTTATAAAACTTAAACTATTGTAGTGACCTTAGCGACGTGATTGCTGAATTGCATTTTTGGATATGGAAAAGGAACTCGAGCGCTAGACTTGCCAGTAGCTTACATACCATCGCCCTGCCACGTCCACACTACTAAAATTAACAAGTCAGCGATATTGTGAACCTTTCTAAATATATAATATTTTCAGTATAAAATAAATAAGCCTATTATTTATAACACGCATAACACTGTTATAAAAAGTTATGTTATAAGCCACTCGAACAATCCCAACACAATTCACGTGAACCTTTTTGTGAAACATCACTCGATTTGTACCTTTTTTACCTGTTGTTTAAATAAATAATTTCTGTTTATTTGTTCCGTAAAAATAATAACAACAGCAAAATTAAAATTAACAGAGTCATATTTGAAACAAATGAAATTGTATTTCCACAAAACTGTAATCATTACAATTTTTGCCAATCGTTGAGTGAAATCGGGCCGTTTGATTGAACTGAATAATAAACTTGATTTACATCGTATTAACAAACAATGATTCTTCAACATTTTTCATATTTTTATTTAAATTTCAATCAACGGTTTTACCGTTTATTTTTTGTTTATTTTATGAAGGCCCGGTTACAAAATATAAATCCATTGATAAAGCAATGTATAGAATACTAACTTCAATAACGTACCTACAAATTTCATATTCTATCTACAGTAGTTTTGGCGATATGTTTGTAGATCATTTATTTGTTCAAAACATAAGTATGCACACACATGGCATGCAAGATGTTACATCAAATTATAGCACAGTCATGTTTTGCCTTAACGGCGTACAAATATAAACAGGTAGGTTATTTTTATTAGTAGGTTTGTACATTATTCAAAGCAATTAACATAACATCAAATTAAAATTGAATCAATCAAATTATAATAAATATACAACAGAATAGCGTCAAAAACTCGTCTTAGAAATGTTTAATAAAATAAAAATTTGCCAGTCAAAAATCATAATAATTAGGAATAAAAATCTACATTATTTATGTCACACGAGTCAGATTAATTTACTTAAATATTATACACAACATCAATAATGAAAAAAAAAAAAAAAGTCAAATGCTAAAACAAAATGTAAGTAAAATAAAACAATATCAATACTTTGTCAGTTAAAAACTCGGAGATGTTGTAATAGGCTTTTTGAATTGGAAAGTTCTTTATTTTTTTCTTAAACAAGTGAACATTCAATTCCTTAATGTGTGACGGAAAATTGTAGATTTTATATCACGGTACCGTTTACACAGGGTGGCAGGGATATTGACGCGCAACCATGGTACCATGGATTCAGTACATGATTCTGAAACCCCTGCATTAAAAATGTTAAAAATTGTCATGAATTAGAATTAGAATTTATTTATTTACCAGAGGCAATGGGATGAGCCGCTCTGCAGGTTGGTAGGGAATAATCTTATTAATATATCTACCAATACTGCTGAGCGCGCCCGCGTACTGGCTGTGGTTGAGTGGGAGTCGGGCCTCTGGCTTCAGGCGCTACCGTCATAGGCACTTTGCTGGGTGACACCACCTTCCGGCTCGCTACTTGTCTGCGTCTGGGCGCCCAATACAGTGAAGGTGTCGACTGCCTCGGACACCATGGCTTGCAGTAAAAGCGCAGGCTAGATAGCACGGCACGCCAGCATCAATCATCCGTCGTGCTCTTGGCACCGCCGCCCGGGGTGCCAGCTGTTTTAAAACTCAGTGGCTTGGCACGCGACGATGGGAAGAGATCAGACGGAACGGCCATAATGCCTCGGAAAGTAGGTAGGCCTTTGGTGTGGGATGCAACGTGTGTCGACACCCTTGCGCCATCACATCTTCCAAGCATGGTGGGCTATACTGGGCCGGCTGCTGCAGGTGCGGAAAACCTCAAACGGCGCAAATACTCCAATCTCTTTGAAACCTATATGTTCGAACCTTTTGGGGTTGAAACACTAGGGTTATAGGGACCTTGTGCACACTTAGTATTTCGACACATCATCGCCAAGCGGTTGGTCGACTCTTCACGTGACCAGAGGGCTGGCCTATTTTTTGGGCAAAGCGGATGCGGACGAATTTTTTGATGCCCTTTGATTATTTCCCCTCCTTTTTATATACCTGTACATAATTATTATTTTAATACTGTTAGCTTTTTAAATTATGTAAATATTTTGTTGATAATTCAAAATTGTTTTTTGTAAGAATGTAGCTTTACATAGTATGGGTAGTATGAGGTACAAATATTCAAATGTCATTCTTATTATGTATAACTAAGTACAGACGCCAGCAGGTCAAGCTACCCGAAACTGTCAAATTTTCCCAATCAACTTTGAACCTTAATGGTTTAGCAATAAAGTTGAAAATCTATGAAAGAAATTTGACAAATAGTAGTAGCTTGATGTGCTGGCGTCTGTACAATTCATTTTAAGATTTGTGATTTACAATAATTCCATTATGAATTAATAATTATTAAGATAATTAGGTAATCCATGACATAACCAGTCATATTCTAACCGACGTCTCTACCGGCCTATTCAAATACTAATACATAAATTAAAAAAATAAACTTAACGTGTACTTGTCACGCTATTATAGCATGCAGTCGTACAATCCAGTCGTATTTTATGTCGGCCTGTCAGGTATCGTAAAAATTCATGTCCGTTGGAAGCAGTAAAGAGGAGAGAACATTGGTAAACCACCGCGGTTTGGAAACGGTACTGAAATGTTTTGGAATCGATAATTTTGTTGCGGGTACTCGTAACTTTAAGCTTGACATCTTGGGGGCTTGTGGCTAAGTAATAACAGCCGCGCGGCTCGATTGATCAGGTTGGTCCATGGATGGGTGATCATTTTTACATATCCGCCCTCCGCGACTCGGAAAGCATGGTAAGCCGTTGGTCCCGGCTGTCAATCGTGGATCTTTGGCAGTCGTTACGGGTCCTCATAAGCCCGAAATTCTGACAGTCTTACTTACCAAGGGGTGTCGTATTACCTAGTAACTGGGTTGTGGAGGTCGGATAGGCAGTCGCTCCATGTGAAACACTGTTATTCGGCTGCATCCGGTTAGACTGGAAGCCTACCCCACCATAGTTGGGAAAAGGCTAGGCAGATGATGATCTTGAATAAAAAATATGTAGTTTAAAGAAACTAAAAAACACGCTTATCCAATCTATTGGACTCGTCAAAACAAATAACCATATTCGAGGGGTAAACTAGTAACGATGGAAGAGTTCCACTATTCACCTCCTGGATCCATCATCAGATCAGCTCCAAGATACCAAATTATAGTTTTGTCATCCAAACTACATATATATACAACATTTCATTTCGATACGACAATAGGAAGTAGGTTGAAATTGACTTCTAAGATTTTATTACATTTATTTATTTATTTATTATTATTAAGGCACATCAACAACACAAACATTTACAAATAACAGAGAATAGAGACATGGACATTGTTTGATAGTTACAAATGAAGCGTGTTAAAAAGAGGGATAAATTCATATATGTGGGCTTCCATCAACAATAGTACTAGATTGCCGATGAGCGATATTATATTCGTTATTAATATCCAGGATGGCAGGTACGTCAAAGCGCAACCTGTCACCATAAGTTCAGTACATGATTCGTGCAGGGCGGGCGTTTTTGGGGGACTGTCTTTTGTAATTTTGACGTTCGAAAGTCCTGATTCTCAGCCTAATTTGAATAAATGACTTTTGATTTTGATTTTTTAACCTCCGGAACGAAAAATTTGCTGTCCAATATATTTTAACTGTAGGTAGTTTTTATTTTTGACCATCGACAAAAAACGGTCTAGAATCATGCGCTGAATTATATGTAATTTGCGCGTCGATTTCCTTGTTACCCAGTATGTTCTATTTACTTCTTAATTTACTACTTTGTTACTAACTTAACATAACTTTCCTATATACCAACCGCGGTGCAAGAGGGGTGTCACCACACCCCTCCCGCATCATGAAATGTAATGGCACCTCAGGCAATTTCTCAGTTAAGCGGTCAGCCTACAATTAGAATGTAGTATATTAAATGTCGCATCATTGACTATTTATTGGTTTAGACGCTCATTTGATTTTTGTAATACCGGTGAACGCAGTGACATCACATGTCACGTGAGCGGAATCGGTTGGAGGGGTGTCGATTTTAAAGTTATAAAAGCGCGAGTCGCAGGAGAACTAGGCTTGGAACGATACTTCAGATCAGTCCTCCAATCGGGATCGTTGGTTCACAGGTACCTTATTAGTATTGTCTCTAACTATTATAACCGTTATTATTTAAACTGTACTGTGCTATTATTCAAATAAACCTTTGTGCAAGTATTTGGTATTGTTACTGTGTTACTTGAGACCTACGCCATGGAATCTCTACCTCAAGACCATACTGATGATGGGCGAGCTGCGCAGACCTCTTAGCGGTCGACATATATATTTTCCTACTACTTTGGGTTTTCACAGTGAACACTTTAAAAACGTAAATTATTTCAGACATGAAAAATGCAAACATCAATCGCCAGTCCGAATAGCACACAACTCTTTTACAGCTATTTAATAGCCGTACGTACAGCATTGGAGCAGGTAAAAGATAACATTGAAGTCCTCGCATTGATTTTATTTGTTTTAGAAAGTTCTGTTTGTGTTTCGCGTGATTTTGTTTAGAATATTCATGTTCGTCTCTTCACCTGGGGTTTGGAAATGTGACTGGGTTGGGTTTCTTATAGCAGTGGCCACTACATAACGGCAACTGTGACGGTCGTCATGAAGCGACGGCATCGGGGCAAACCCCGGGGTGCTCTCGTGTAGGTTCCCTAGAGAGCGTTGTACGGTGTCTAAAAATGCTGTTTAGGTAAATACAACAACTTACTTTCGTAAATAAACTGCAATTGTTTTACATAACAGAGCTGTTTTGTAATGGTTTTACAAAACAGCTCTGTTATGTATGCTAGCGGTTTTGTAAAACAGCATATTCTACAATCCATCTGCGAAATACAATGGGATCGTAAAATTACACATTACTGGTGAAATGTGGGTCTATTATACCATTCTCATTATGGAATACAGGTTCGACAAGTGTGCCACAGTCCCTCTGATAATCAAGTAGATTTTGACAATATTCATTGTGACCATCCATCGGCGGATATCGGACCATCCATAGCTAATGGTTGAAGTGAAATTAAACACCACTATGTATATGATACTATTACGGAGGTCTGGAGTATCCACGTCAATAAGCCACTAACTGCTAACATGACTGACAAAATTTTACCCACAAAGATGATAATTATAGTATGGTTCTAACCATCATGGATGGTTTGGTCATGTTGCGAGGATGACCGAAAAGCGACTATCAAAAGGTATTAACAAGGCTGAAGTGAGTGGCAACATCGTGACGCCCTAGAAGGACATAATAATATGTATGGAAGGACATTATGATATGATAATGATTTTCTTCAGAAAGGTTCTGTGTGTAGTACTCGCAACCGGCGTGCGCGTATGACCAGGGGGGCAATTCTCGTAATTTAAAGAACATTCACAGTCTGATCTCAGTCTCAATCTGTCAAAAATTCGTCTAATTTCCCTACACTTTGACAAGTTTTTGACATTTTTTGTCGCCGAGATGAGACTGCGACTAGATTTTGAACGTTTTAAGTTACGAGAATTGGCCTTCTGATGTATGAACGGGGGACGCACGGAGCCAGGAAGTATGGCACAAACAAGGGGGGGCTATACCCAGCAATGGGTGATTCCGAGCTACAATACTGATGATAATGGTAAACGAAGCAAAAGGAATACATAGTATAGAGATGCCAGCACAAACTGACGGGGTCCGCTAGGGCCGATGCCTGCCAGTGCCGTAGGTTGTTCGAAAGAGATACCGTGGTCCCTGGCATAGGCAACTGAAGGAACACGGGTGGGTTTTAGTCAGTAAAAGTCTGACACGCCCTCCTGCTCCGCCCAGAGCGGGAGAAGTCATATGATGAAATCCCACCCAGAAAAAAGAGAAAAAAAAAGAAAATGAGTACATAGTGTGTAATGATTGTACTAGCTGGCGTACTATTGAAATCAAAATCAAAAGTCATTTATTCAAATTAGGCTGAGAATCAGCACTTTTCGAACGTCAAAATTTAATAAGACAGTCCCCCAAAACGCCCACCCTACACCACTTTCTAGTGTTTTCGCTGGGAAGAAGAAGTGGCGCAACAAACTCCACATCAGCACAGCTGTGTGTTCAGTTAAAAAAAAAAACTTGCGTCTATACAATAGTTGGTATCCAAAGAAGTTAATATTACGAGACACAGAACATCGTTTTTCATCGTGGTCATTGTTTCTTCCTTCCCCCATAGGGAGAGACGTGAGTTTATGTATCTATGTATGTATGTTTAACCAACATAAGGAGAAGACGCCCAGAACTCCGCACCAAACACACACCTATTTACGAGTTCCTTAAACACATTTCCAGTGCAAATAAAATTCTTCGTTCGGTAATAAAAGTATCCACATCGAAGTAGGTGAGAGGGGAACATCGAGGCTTTCGTCAAGTGTCTTATTTGTGTTAAAGTTAAACGAGTTTCATTCCCTCCCTTTTTTGTTACATATTGAATCTTCTGTTGATTAGTTTCGCGTATTTTTTTTTTATGAGCTTCAACAGCAACAACTTCGAGCAGTGGTGCCCAGTGTAAGTGGCCGTTGGGTCGAACATTGCCAACGATCTAGCACTTGGCTGTAAAAATAATAAATAAATAAAAGTAAAGTTCATTAGGCGTAATGTGACCCGGTTTGTAAAAACTTGCGTACAAAAACCAAACTAGATTTAACTTGTTAAGTTATATCCCACTTTTAATTTCATGTATTTTTTTTTTGTTTTGCTATGGGAGTAAAAAATTACAGCTCAATAATAAAACGATGTTTATACCGGCCGTAACGCATTATCAAAAAACTCTAGTACGGGATATACAGCGGCCGTAACGCACAGAGAGCAAACTCTGTCAATTACTATACTCTTTGCTCTATCAGAAGCTTACCGCGTTGAATGTATTAAAAAAAAGTTTTTATTTTTTTATTTTTTCCGATACAAAAATGTTTAGTTAATAGTAATAATTAATGGCGCAAAATAATTCAAATTTAATAATAATGCCTGATTAAGAAGTTAATTGTTGTTAAAAAAATATATAGTCAATACACTTGGAAAAATACACTTTAATTTTTTTGGCCAAACAGACATTACCCGGTACACTCACTAATGCAACCCATACTATTGTAAACTAGAGACATTAATTAGTCTATTCCACCCTATTTTATTTCTGTACAGCGTGGGTATAGTTTCCATACAATGGTGCCGAAGTGATCTTTAATAAAAAGAATCTCAAAAAACTACTAGAAATTCGACGTTGCCAGCCCGCGCGTGATGAACGCTCTTAATAAAGTTATAAACAAGGAAGAATCAAAAACCGAGGCAAAATTCTAATTTACAATTTCCTTGAGAAACAATTTCTCTCTTATCGATAAAATAATAACTGATGACAGTTTTCAAGAAGCTGAAAAAGCAATTTTCTATAAGAGATATTTAGCAATTTACGCTTGAAATTGCTCTTCGGAACTGAAGAGTTTTATTGTACTTAGGAGATCTTGAGAGGAAATTAGTGACTGGATTTGATAAACAATTAATGATATTTGAAGATTTTCTGGTGGAGTAACACTTGTGCTACTAAAATTGCCCTGACTGCTACGACATGTGCTGTCAATGTCTCAGGAGATCAGCCATTCTGCAAATATTTGCTACGCCATGCTACTGTAGTAGCATTTTCGTTTAAATATGTTACAAATGATTAAATGCGTTCACGGCTTTACTATAGTACAGACAACCTACGCTACGTCATACTTATTTTACTTATAGACTTTTGTTTTAATCTGCAACGAACAAAATCTTTATAATCCAAACAAACACTGCAAACATTTAAAAAAAAACATTATTTTTATTCCCAACAGACTTAAAAAGATAAACGTTCGATACAAACAGGTGACAACACGAAACGACTAATCCCTTAAACCCTTCAGAGGGCGATAAAAATAAGGTTAAATTGATAAATCAGACCTTCCTAATTCCAACATGAAATTTTTGAAGAAATAATTTGAAAGATTTACGTGATAAAATCTTTTCCTTACACTTTCTCCTGTCGTGACAAATCCCACCTTTTTCCTGGGATTGTCATGGATTAGGTGTGACTTTCATCTGAGTCCCTCCAGTGAAGCCTCTTTGTGGAAAATAAATTCTGATTTTGAAATGATTTCGGATGAAAATTATTGTTGGGTTGTATTCAGCAGTAGATTCTGTTTAGGGATATTTAACGTTCATTCTTTGAGGACTTCAAGATTTTAATGAAATTATTTTTAGTGAGCAGTGGTGGCCCAATGGCATTGACACCGACTTACGAGTTGTAAGTCGTGAGTCCGAACCCAGACAGGCACTTTAATTTATGTATTTAATTTCATCACCACTGCTCTCAAAACAGTGAACGAAAACATCTTGAGGAAACAGTCATGTCCTCGAACCATAAATTTGATGATATGTGACTTCTACCAACACGTACTGGGCCAGCGTGTTGGGCTATGCTCCACTCCCTCATACAGCTGTGGAAATATTATAGGAGAATTATGCTATAACTATATTCAAGGATGTTTTAAAACCAATAAAATAGAACCTAAGTCACTTTGACAATTTCTCCAAGCTTTTTTTGCGCTCCCCTCGAGGGTTTACTTTCAAGCACTTTATTCTGTGTCGTTGATATGGAGCAGCCGAAATTATTAGCTTTGTCGAACTTCCCATTCACAGAAACAATAACCCTACTGCTGACAAGAAGGATATATCTCCCTGAACGAGTTACCCCACAAGTAACTCGAGTATCCGCCGGGATAGCAAGGTGTGACATCTCGTGACCCGCCAACTATTGGCTGGCGACACAAACTTATAAATAAGACTAATTGATTCCAAACTTCGGGGGGAAGGATCTTTGATGTCAAATATTTAAGGCGACCCCGACATATTTGGGGGATTGAGGTCAGGATGTATATTAATTTTCGATTTATGGGTGATATAGTTTTGTTAGTTTTGTGTGGAAAGGATAGGCTTTAGTAAAGCCGATCACTGAACAAAAAAACTATCTCCTTTATTGTTAGGTTAAAGGTTCCGGCGCGGTAAACGAGACACTATATAAGTTTTAATTATCATGACCCATGCCATGTACATATAGTGCCCTTGAAAGTGTTAAAAAACCCACCACCTTTAATTTGTGAACCAACCAACGTCTAACCAACCTGTTTACAATGCAGTGTTACTCGATAAAAGCATAACAACGCTGGAATAAACATTGCTACTTCGTCAATCGCAGTGCAACGCGGTGACACATGTGCTTGTGCATTGTTACTAAAAAGACTTAAGAAAAGCTAGATCAAGCCATCATGATGAATCCGTTCGACATTTAATCTAGTTGAGAAATACCGAAATAAATACAAGAGTAAAGCCATACCAACATGAATGTGACACATACAAATCTATACTACATCGCTTTTCGTGTTCAACTATTTTTGTTACTTCTCAGATCTTCTAAACTACACAATAGATTTTGATGCGGTTTTCATCATCATTGGCAGCCCCAGTGGTAAAGGCCACGACTTACGAATTGTAAGTTGGGTTCGAACTCTGACTGCCGATTGACTTTGTATAAATTATTTTATCACCACGGCTCTCAAAACGCTGAAGAAAAACATCGTGAAGAATGCGGTAAAAATTCGAAGACATATAACATCTACCAACCCGCACTGGGCTCGTGTGATGGATAACCACTTCCTCTCACAGAGTGGAGGCCTGTCTCCCAACAGAGGGAACGTAATAGGCTGATTATAATTCCGGAAGGTTTATGTGTATTCATATTTCACTTAGATAGGTACAGCAGCTTTATGTTTGGAAATGTCGCCATTGCATTCTTAGACAATCAAAATCAATCAACTCAGTCAATTATTTTTTTAAATTATCGCAAACCCATGCTGGTTATAGGCTTCTCTCTCTCCCAGTTTGCGTCACAACACCCTAACTTCCACCTTCCGTCCAGTCTGTCCCATCCACCGGTCCATCTAGCTGGATGGCGTCAGTTCAGTTTGTTTACTCTGCAAGCTATGTCGGTAACTCCGATTCTTTTCCAGATAATTTTATTTCTGATTTTCTTTCAAAGAAACTCCGAGTACAGCCGGCTATTATTAAAAGATATTCTTAGACACTTAGCTCAGAATGAACTACATAATGAGACACTTTTAAGATTACCAAAATTTATTCATGAAACAGTTCATCTTCATTTAAAAGGTTCCCGAATAATGAAACAGTCAGTCTCGACAAATTCTAAAAGGGTCTGAAGCAATTCAAAAGTTTTGAAGTTTAGTCATTTGTAGAAGTGTATTTCTGTCTGTTCGGATGAGATAAAGAGTTACCTTTTGGAGGTTTGAAGGTTAACTCGCTTTGTGATCACGATTTTGTAGGTTTACGTCTTGGCAAGTACTTGAGAGACTTTTTTGTAGTCTAACATATTAATAACTTACGGTAAAAGGAAAGACTGTGAAAACCTGTATTGTATATTGATTGTCTTATTATTTGTTTTCAGTCTATGTATTGACATGGAAATAGAAATAGAAATAATATTTATTTGCATAAAACATGGTATATAAAGTTGTTTTAAAAATACATTACAGAGCATACATGTTTTGCTTGCAAAGAATACATTTCGGGTACATTACGAAAGGTTTCCCGTCAACAAATTCTTTTATGCTGTAAAAATGATTTGTATTATTTGTATTCAATGCAATCTAATGCATTTTTTTTTTGGTATTTTAATATTTTCTCTTTTATTGACATTGGTTTCTTTTGCTATTTATTATTAATTAATTTGTATCATTAATTAATGTGTACGACGCGGGACCAGTGCGGGTTGGTAGATGTCACATGTCTTCGAATTTTTGGTTCTAGGACATGCCGGTTTCCTCGCGATGTTTTTCTTTACTGTTTTGAGAGCAGTGGTAATGAAATTATTTACACAAAGTAAAGTGCCTGTCTGGGTTCGAACCCACGGCCGGAACTCGTAAGACGGGCTCCTTACCATTGGGCCACGACTACGGTAATAGTATTTATTCATGGATTAATTTAATTTTTGGTTTTTGAAAAAGAAAAAAACAGATTTCTGTGCCATAGGTTGTTCTCCTGGAGTTCTACTCCATTCACCTTTTATACCCTGTTTTTGTTCAGATGGTAAAAAAGTCAGCGGTATACCACTATATTCCTTTAGAATAGAAGGTTATTTTAGAAGTTTTGTAATTAGAAAAGCCAATATTCTACAGTACAAACTTTTATTCCAAAACGTGCCCATCCGCAAACCGATATTACTCTTCCAACACGGAACCAATAAAACCGTAACTCCAATAAAAACCGGACAGCAGCCGGATAAAAAACAACCGCGAAAAAACCGGCCTACACAAAATACAACCCGGGCGTTTTGCCTGGTCCAAAAGGTATCTTAACCGGTTCAACGCTTGTCGATATCCGGATTATCCAAATTTAAGGGATGACACTAACAAGGGTTAGATTTTCTACGCCGTCAAGGGTGGAAATGGCTAAGGGTTAATTGGACACATTCACTCAATATTCCAGACGTAGCACTGGACGGTTAATGGAGTTTCAGGTCTCGATAACCGGACGATATATCCGGATTTTTGGACCGTGTTAAGACTGGTTTTGGGTAAAGAATTTGGGAGTATAGACTATAGAGCACTATTAAGGCGGATCCGGGGCTGCCCAAATGTAGGACACCGTAAAACGCTCTTTTTTTGTCGCCCAATTCGGCTCATTGATATATGTTGCACGCCAATTATTGGTTTATTATTGGTTATCGGTGTTGGTATATGTTGGTATGTTGTTATGTTATAAATTATTGTATTGTCAAATGTTCAAAGAAAATACTTATTTAAAAATATTTCATCAAAATAAAATAGTATCATGATAAATCAGAGCATTTTATGTAATAATAATTTATATTTATTTCAGACATACGTCCATGCGTTTTTACAAAGATAGCGTTATTAGGGTTGTTAGTAGTACACACAAAAGAAAAAAATATAAAAAGGTGTTAGTAAACAAAACAAGTTACACAATAATAACTAAGTCTGTTTTCTATTTCTGTGCAGTACACTTGCCCAGTACACAGTAAAAGGACTGTTTATTTTGCACGCTAACGTTCTGAGGACTGGAGTTTCTGAGGTTCGACGGAGTTCCGTGTAATGATAACAAAGATAATTCAATAAACTAAAGAAATATCTAAAAATTATTCCACTGAGCTGTGCATTTATTTTTTAATTTAATTAAAACTGATTACTGAGAACTTATTGATTTTGGTGATCATTCGATTCCACTAACATGAAACGCATCGCTGTTTCGAACCTTATTTGTTACCGCGATGCACTATTATCGTCGATTCACTTACACAGTCACACTTAATAAGGAGTTAAGTACCATTCAATGGCAGCTACCGTTTTTATTTATTTTATTTTTTTTAGTTAATTCTTGTTACTTGATTTTGTATGCCTTTTTTTTTTTTTTTTTTTTTTTTTTTTTTCCTTCCTTCGCCCTTTATGTTCCGGGGTAGCGGTAACCCTTTCGGACAATCCCGCTGCCCCGGCAGGCTTCGACCCTGAGGGGCCCCTCGTTGCTGATGCTGACATCTCTTTGAGGCGCGCGTGGAACACTTACGCGCCGTCCGGCACGGGCCTGGTCCTGATCGGGCGGTGAGCTACTTATTGCTCTCCGCCCGCAGGCCCGCGCCTACGGTGGCCGGTAGTCGTCTCTCGACTCCCGACGCCTGGGGCGTCTCCCGCGGCGGCTTGGACGGGAGGCTCTCTCCCTCATCCGTCCCGCCACCTCATTCGCTAGCATGACTGCTTCGCAGAAGGAGGCGACTGCCTCCCACTCCCTCTCGCTCCGGACCATGGCTTGCACCAGGGCCGGGCGCGAGAGGCCGCCGCCGCTGCCGATCGCCTCTACGAGGACACGGCGGTGCTCCGCCCAAGCGGGGCAGACCTCCACCGTGTGCTCCACCGTGTCCTCTGGGCGATCCTGGCAATGGTGACACCCGGGCGTTTCCTCCCGCCTGATGATGTGCAGGAACCTCCCGAAACTTCCGTGTCCGGTGAGGACCTGCGTCAGGCGGTAGGTGAGGGCGCCGTGGCGCCTCTCTAGCCACTCCTCAAAGAGGGGTCTTATCGCCGCTATCGCGGCGTGCCCTGCGCTGGGTTGCGACAGTCGCTCTTTCCATGTCGCCATGAGATCGAGCCGGAGGTCAATTTGCCGCGGGAGCGGACTTTCCCCCCGGCGTAGTGCCTCCGCGCGCCACTCATACAGGCGCGCGAGGACTATCGCCTCCAGATCCCATGGCGGCAGTCCGGCAAGGAGGCTTGCCGCCTCGCGCGAGATCGTGCGGTAGCCCCGGATTAGCCTTACGGCTACCACATTCTGGGGCGCGTTCAGGTAGTGGGCGGCTCGCCGCCGCAGTGAACGCGCCCACACCGGGGCCCCGTATAGGGCCATGGACCGCACGACCATTTTGTATGCCTATCGGCGGGACATGGACTATACAAACGACATATTATTGATTTTGAAAACACCAGGGGGTCTACTACGAAGTGCAAAGTGCGAATGATCGGATCGGAACCGACACATGGCCGAACCGAATATTATTGAAAATGCGAAAAAAGTTCGGATCGGCTCAGTTGGGTCGGGACCATAGTCAATATTCGAAAGAGTGTAGGAGTGTAGGATTGGGACCAACCGAGCCAAATAGTAACTTTGTAGCAGGAAGCGGCCAAACATTCGGCCGATACCACTTCGAAATAGACACCCTGTGTTCACAAAATAAATCATTTTAATTTTAAATTAAGAATTGAATAATCATCATCATCTGCATAGCCTCTTCTCAACTATGTTGGAGACGGCTTCCAGTCTAACAGGATGCAGCTGAATACCAGTATTTTACATGGGGCAACTGCCTATCTGACCTCCACAACCCAGTTACTGGGTAATACAATACCCCTTGGTAAGACTGGTTGTCAGGCTTTCGGGCTACTGACGATTCCTAACGACTGTCAAAGATCCACGAATGACAACCGGGACCAACGACTTAACGTGCTTTCCGGGGCGCGGAGGAGTCTTGGTCACCCACCCACGGACCAACCGTGGCAAGCGTAGCGTGATCGACCGACTCGTGCGGCTGTTATTACTTAGCCACAAGCCCCACTATTTCGAGCCAACTACAAGATAAAATCCAGAAAGCAGATGTACTTCGCCAGCTACTACAGTAGTCCGGTCTCACTCACTAAGCTGTCAATAGTACATTAGTAATGACACATATGTTCTCACTCCTTCAAGCTTATGTCACATGAGGTATGGGAGAAAGAAATAGAGAAAATACTGCGAGAGGAAAGTGAGATTACCCCAAACCAGTTTGGGTTTATGCCAGGTCGAGGAACAATGGACGCCACTTTTGCACTCCGCCAATTGTGCGAGAAGTACAGACGTGCACATAAGAACTTGCAGATGGTGTTCATTGATCTAGAGAAAGCGTATGATAGGGTACCTCGGGATGTGCTGTGGTGGGCCTTGAAAGAGAAAGGTTTGCCCGGGAAGTATGTAGAGTTAATTCGTGCTATGTACCTTCTGATCTCGTACCTTCGTCCGATTGGCTACTGGCAACACCGACGAGTTCAGTGTGGCTGTAGGCTTGCACCAGGGATCGGCTTTAAGTCTTTACCTTTTCCTGTTGATTATGGATGCTCTGACGGCGGACATACAGGAGCAGGCACCCTAGTGCATGCTGTTTGCCGATGACATTGTTCTTGTCGGTGTAGATGGATCTGAGATCCAGAGCAGATTGGAAAAATGGCAACAAAAGCTGGAGGATGTTGGCTTAAAAATCAGCAGAACCAAAACTGAACATATGTTCTGCGATTTCGGCGGTCTCTCCAGTTCTAGAGCCATAGCGCTTGATGGCGCGCTTCTCCCAGTCTGCTCCGACTTTCGGTATCTCGGTTCACTCGTGCAAAGTGATGGCGAAGTAGATCGGACGGTTAAGCACAGAATGAACACTAGATGGATGAAATGGCGGCAGATCACGGGAACAATCTGCGACTCCCGCATTCCCCTTTAACGTGAGGGGAAGATATACAAAACCATGGTTAGACCTGCTGTCTTGTGTGGATCAGAATGTTGGGCCACAAAAGGGATGAATGAAAGCCAATTGCTTGCAGCTGAGATGAGAATGCTAAGAGGGATGTGTGATGTTACACGAATGGATAGAATAAGAAATGAGTATATAAGAGGAAGTCTGAAAGTGGCACCGGTAACTGAAAAGTTATGTGGAAACCGGTTGTCATGGTATAGGCATGTGTTACGAAGGAATGAGGAAAATGTCGTGAGGAAAGTTTTGAGTATGAATGTCGATGGCTATAAGAGTAGGGGAAGACCAAAGAAACGATGGATGGACTGTGTGAATGATGATATGTTTAGAAAGGGGGTGACTGTCGAGATGGGGGCTAATAGAGGAGTATGGAAGAAATTGCGATAAGGGCAAGAGTATGATGATGACATGTGCTCACTCCTTCCTCGAAACACAACAGTGGTTATTCAGGTGAATGCTGCGGTCCCATAATAAAATCTTCTTTTTCGTGTCGCCTCTGACACGACTGTATTTTAAATCTTGTTTTCCCAAAACTTTGCCACTACCACGGCGTTATCGGTGGCAGCGGTGTCGTGGGTTCAAACCCAGGCAGGCGCTTTATATTGTGTATTTAATTTAAACTCCACTACTCTCAAAAGGTAATGGAAAACACAAGGGTGAGGAAACCAGCATGTCCTGGAACAAAAACAAATAAGACATGGTGACATCTATCAACCCGCACTGGGCCCGCGTGCTAGATGATAGCCCACTCCCTCTCGAAGAAAGGAGTCATGTGTCCCAGCAGTGGGAACATTATAGGCTGATTATGATGTAATAGGGGGTGAGCCTATTTTGCCATCAACCACAACTAGGAAATACTACATTATATTAATTGAATATTTATATATTTATTTTTATTTTTACACAAAGCTTACTACAGTTAAAAATCAATTGTAGACAGGAAAATTTGTTGTTTACAAGTTATACTATTTAGTCTTCCTATAAATATTGTCACGAAGAAAAAACATTTTTTTTTATTGCAAATCATATTTATTACTTTTACAGTGTGTTAGTTTAATACATAAATATAAAACAATTAAAAATATAAAAAGCTTATTCGAAGTGGTCTCCATTGGCTGCAATATAGTCCTTTAAACGTTGAGGCCAGTTATCAATAGAAGCACGCACTTTTTCCATGGGAAAATTCTTCACTGCCAATCGTATGGATTGTTTTAGGGACTCCAAATTATCATGGCGTTTAGACCAAGCCGTCTATAAAACTGACCATAAACCATAATCCAGCGGATTAAGATCGGGACTAGACGACGGCCAGTCTTCAGCTCTGATGAAGTCCGAAACGTTCACTTCCAACCAAATGACCCGGCGCCGAGTCTTGTTGGAAGGACCATACTTGGTTATTGAACATGGTGTTGTTAAGGGGCTTAACTACCTTCTCAAGAATGGTATCTTAATATACTTGTGCCGATGTTTGGATACCTTTTTCACAAAAATATGGCTCAGTCACTCCTTTATAGCTAACACCCCACCAAACCATCACTGAAGTCGGATAATGCCCACGTTGCACTCTGTCGACTAATTGGGAATCTTCCTTAGAGCTTTGAGCATAAATACGGTCATTTTGTTTGTTAAAATGTTGCTCAATTGTAAAGATTTTCTCATCCGTAAACAAAATTTTTCTGTGACCTCGCTTTGGTACGCAAAGCGAGGTCACAGAAAAATTTTCAGTAGTTGCTTCAGTAGTTGTTTCGATTTTACCACCCTATTCTTTTTTAAATTATCAGTTAAAAAATTACCAGTGCGTCTCTTATAAGCTGCAAGTCCTAAGTCATCTTTTAAAATACGCGACATGGTTCTGGGTGCTATCTTCATCTCCCGAGATAAAATCTTTTGCTTTCGGACAGGATTTCTTCGAATTCTTTCCCTTACTGCTTTGACCACCTTTTTCATACGAACACTACGTCGATGGCCAGATCTTTTTCCGTCACAAACAGAGGAGGTCTCATTGTACCTATTAATAGCCCGCTACACAAACATTTGACTAATACCAAGCGTATGGAGAGTTTTAAATATTGCATTTGGCTCCATACCAACTTTGTGTAATGCAATCACAGCGATTCGGTTCTCTTTATCACCCCACTCCATTTTAATACATATCGCAAAATATTGTACAATGCATTGGCGCTAAAATTGGAAAACTCAATGAACAATCGTATAAAAATGACAGATTCCAAATTCAAATGTAATATCTTTCTTATTTTTAATTGTAACAGTATTTATGGCCAGACTGTGTATATTTATACCAATATTATACTAATATATATCTACATATACAACGTGCCGCTACAATGGCGAAATTAATTTAACACACGGGTAGGGCTAGTGGTCGGTAATCATAAAAGTTATAACAACATAAAAAAAACCTAACTTGAAAACTTCCACCTGCGCCGCTCGCCGCCATAGGGCTCTCTCTCTTTCCTTCAATATTCGCCTTCGTGCAAATAACGTTATGTGTTTTAATTACATTGATGCGATGTTATGATCCGTGACCCCGGCAAATGACCCCTGCGCTACAGTTCTTTAAGTCAGGTTGCTCTAAGATGCTATTTTAGAAAATTGTTAATAAATAAATAAATTTTAATGTTTAATTGAATTAAAATATATTCATACAACTAAGACGCGAAACCGTATACGTGTGTAAAATTAATGTCGCCATTGAGCGCCACGCTGTATATATAGCTATCCTTAATATACTAATATTTATAGAAATACAGATTAGTATAATGATCAATTAAAAGTGTTTGCTTGTAGGAAAAATCCTACACAATTGATGAGATATTCAATTTCTTAAGTACATACCCACATCCTAAACAAGAAACAAAACACAAGCATCGAAACAAATTCAAAACAAATAAAAGTTGTAGCGACAAAATGTTACTGAACCCGATATAACCACTTTTATCTGACGCAAACTAGTTCCAACTGGTATGTTTGCGTAATATTCGTAACGGAGTTAGTGAAAACTTTTCCGGTTACTCGGTTACCCGGTTACCGGGTTATTGAATAAAGGTCGGTTTTAATATTTGATATCCGACTCGGGTTATTTGTCGTACGATGCGCAATCATTATTTTTTACGGAGAAATATGTAATAATGAATGTATTAATGTGATTTGATTACAATTATTCTGGGAAGGATATTATTATAATCTAATTTCGGCTTTATATTGATCAATGATATATTGAAGGATGGAGGTAGATTGATTGATAGGTAAATGCACTCACTGTAGTCTTTTTTGTGGCCTTTCCAAGTGTGTTATAATAAATTTTATTAAATCTGTGTTAATGTTCTTTAACTCAACCAACCAAACCATTGTTGTGTTTTGCAGTGCCCTGCCAGGGTTTATGTAAAAAATCTGACAAATAATCTATTGTTAAAAGTGTGATATGCTTGAGAAAATTTAAAGAAACAAATTATGGAGCGATTAGTCCACCAAATAAAAACCCAAAATTCACGAGGAATAGTTATATTCCCAAAATAAGTTAAAAACAGTTAATGATTTAACAACCGCGTGGCTTTTTAAGCAAGTGAGTGCGTGTTTGTCTTGCGGAACTCTGGACAATGGAATACGACGAAACCGAGCGGAGCGCGCGGCGCGGCGGAGACAGCCGATGTTACACGATCTCGCTTCGTCGTGTGGTGGCGATGCCGCTACAAAATAAATAAAATGTAAGCCGATTTTTTTGTGCCTGTATGACCACAATTTATTCGGAATATTATCTACGGTTAAATATATCGTTTTTCGAATTCATTAACGATGTGTTTTACAACGATTACGGTTAACCAAATTAATTAAATGCTTCATAAATTTCACACTCTTTTATTTAAGTAAGAAATTAAAGCAAATATTAATATTGGGATGCAATAAAAGTTTCGTTAGTCAATTCCGCTTTTGGTAGTAATCTTCGTGTCTAGATCATCATCAGCCTACAGCAGTCACTGCTGGACATAGGCCTCTCCAATTGCACGCCATTCAGCTCGTTTCTCAGTAACTCTCATCCAGCTGCTACCTGCCATCGTGCGAAGATCGTCGCTCCATTTTGCCTGAGGGCATCTAAACTTACGTTTGCCGATTCGCGGTCTCCACTCAAGAACACGTCTACCCCAACGGTCATCGGTTCGACAGCTTGTATGGCCAGCCCATTGCTACTTGAGCTTGCTTATTCGGTGAGCTATGCCGACCACTTTGGTTCTCTGCCGGATCACCTCATTCCGGATTCTATCTCTCAGAGAGATTACTAGCATAGCTCATTCCATAACTCGCTGAGCGACCTTGAATTTATGGACCAGCCATATCGTGAGTGTCCACGTTTCAGCTCCCTATGTCATTACGGGCAGGGTGCACTGATTGAAGACTTTAGTCTTTAAGCTCTGCGGAATACGCGACGAGAAGATTCGATGAAGTTTTCCAAACGCTACCCAGCCAGTACTTACCAAAGTGTCCACACTAGGAATTTCTCCTGTATCGTGGGTGCGTTTACAAACATTTAAACTCACATACACAAACAGCCAGACCCGGAACAACTAATTGTAGGTCATAAAAATATTTGTTCCGTGCGGGAATGAACCCGCGACACGCAGCGCAGCAGTCAATCGCTTAACCACTGCGCCAACCGTGCCGTCAATTTGATTGATTTGAAATCTTTCATGAATGTCAAAGGATAAAAGTAAGAAACAAATTCCCAAGTTTAAAGTGAAGTATTCAATAGGATGCGGGGGGAGTCGGTGGTGGACATCTCGTTCGCCAGCCCCGCTCTGTCACAGCGTGTCATTGACTGGCGCGTCATGGAGGAGGTGGAGACCTACTCCGATCACCGGTATATCCGGTTCGACGTCTCCACCCAGACCTCTAGCGCGCTGGTCCGACAGGCCCCGAGTGGTCCGCGGTGGGCGCTGAAGCAGCTGGACCGGGAGCTCCTCCTGGAAGCCTCGATCGTGCAGGCCTGGGTGTCATCACCGGACAGGCCTGCCGATATCGACGATGAGGCGGAGTGGTTCCGGGAGGCCATGTCCGACATCTGTGACGTGGCAATGCCCCGAGTCCGGCCGGGACGCGCCCGGCGTCGGGTGTACTGGTGGTCGCAGGAGTTAGGGTCGCTACGCAAGGCGTGCGTCGACGCGCGACACCGGTACACCAGGCACCGCAGGCTCCGCATTCGCCCTCCGGATGCGGAAGCCACGGAGGCGGAGCTGTACGAGGGGTACAGAGCGGCGAAGACCGCCCTCCGAGAGGCTGTCCGGCGGGCCAAGGATATGGCCCGCGAGGAGATGGTGGAGACTCTGAACAGAGATCCGTGGGGGCGCCCTTATAAAATGGTGCGGAATAAACTCCGCACCTGGGCCCCCCCGCTGACGCAGAGTCTCCGCCCCCAGCTGGTGGAGGAGGTGGTGAGCGCTCTGTTCCCCTCACGGGGGGTGCACACACCCCCGCCCATGGCTCCGCCAATTGCGGTGCCCGAAGCGGACCACGCGGACGACGACGACATCCCTGAAGTGACCGGGGTAGAACTGAGAGTGGCGGTAGGAAGGCTGAAGGCCAAAAATACCGCCCCAGGACCCGACGGCTTGCCAGGTAAAGCCTGGGTCCTGGCCTCGAGGGCTCTCGGGCCTCGACTGGAGGCGCTCTTAAGCGCATGTTTGGAGAGAGGCCAGTTCCCGCTTCGTTGGAAGACGGGGAAGCTGGTCCTCATTCGGAAGCCAGGGCGCCCAGCGGACTCTCCGTCCGCATACCGGCCCATCGTGCTGCTCGACGAGGTGGGCAAGCTCTTTGAGAGAGTAATTGTAAACCGCCTCGTCGGGCACTTGGTGAGGACGGGGCCGGATCTTGCGGACAGCCAGTTTGGCTTCCGCAAGGGGCGCTCGACGGTGGACGCCATCATGCGCGTGAGAGCCCTCACGACGGGGGACGCGGTGTCCCGGGGTGGGGTCGTCGTGGCGGTGTCACTCGACATCGCCAACGCGTTCAACACCCTGCCCTGGAGCTGCATTGTGGAGGCACTCCGGTATCACCGAGTGCCGCCCTACCTCCGTCGAATAGTCGAGGCGTATCTGACGGACAGAGCCGTCAGCTACCCCGGTCGCGATGGGGAGTGGAACCGGCGAGAGATGTCGTGCGGTGTCCCGCAGGGATCGGTTGTGGGGCCGTTCCTGTGGGACATCGGCTACGACTGGGTGCTGCGGGCCGACCTCCCTGATGGCGTCAGCGTGGTTTGCTACGCTGACGACACGCTGGTCCTGGCGCAGGGGAGGTCGCATCAGGCGGCGGCCGACGCGATGACACGCGGGGTTGCGATAGTCGTGGAGAGGATCCGGCAGTTGGGTCTCGAGGTGGCATTGCACAAGTCCGAGGCCATGACGTTTCATGGGCCCCGGAACGCGCCACCACCGGGATCCCAACTAACGGCAGGAGGGGTTCACATCGGCATCGAGACGACGATGAAGTACCTGGGTCTCGTCCTCGACAGCCGGTGGAACTTCGTCGAGCACTTCCGACGTTTGGCCCCCAAACTGGAACGGGCTGGGGCCGCCTTCAAGCGGCTCTTGCCCAACCTGGGGGGGCCAAACGCCTCCTGCCGGAGGCTTTACGCGGGGGTCGTGCGGTCCATGGCCATATACGGGGCCCCGGTGTGGGCGCGTTCACTGCGGCGGCGAGCCGCCCACTACCTGAACGCGCCCCAGAAGGTGGTAGCCGTAAGGCTAATCCGGGGCTACCGCACGATCTCGCGCGAGGCGGCAAGCCTCCTTGCCGGACTGCCGCCATGGGATCTGGAGGCGATGGTCCTCGCGCGCCTGTATGAGTGGCGCGCGGAGGCACTACGCCGGGGGGAAAGTCCGCTCCCGCGGCAAATTGCTGCGGAGCGGACGGACCTCCGGCTCGATCTCATGGCGACATGGAAAGAGCGACTGTCGCAACCCAGCGCAGGGCACGCCGCGATAGCGGCGATAAGACCCCTCTTTGAGGAGTGGCTAGAGAGGCGCCACGGCGCCCTCACCTACCGCCTGACGCAGGTCCTCACCGGACACGGAAGTTTCGGGAGGTTCCTGCACATGATCAGGCGGGAGGAAACGCCCGGGTGTCACCATTGCCAGGATCGCCCAGAGGACACGGTGGAGCACACGGTGGAGGTCTGCCCCGCTTGGGCGGAGCACCGCCGTGTCCTCGTGGAGGCGATCGGCAGCGGCGGCGGCCTCTCGCGCCCGGACCTGGTGCAAGCCATGGTCCGGAGCGAGAGGGAGTGGGAGGCAGTCGCCTCCTTCTGCGAAGCAGTCATGCTAGCGAAGGAGGTGGCGGGACGGATGAGGGAGAGAGCCTCCCGTCCCAGCCGCCGCGGGAGACGCCCCGGGCGTCGGGAGTCCACTGGAGACTACCGGCCACCGTAGGCGCGGGCCTGCGGGCGGAGAGCAATGGGTAGCTCACCGCCCGATCAGGACCAGGCCCGTGCCGGACGGCGCGTAAGTGTTCCACGCGCGCCTCAAAGAGATGTCAGCATAATTCGAGGGGCCCCTCAGGGCCGAAGCCTGCCGGGGCAGCGGGATTGTCCGAAAGGGTTACCGCTACCCCGATAAAGGGCGAAGGAAGGAACATGGGTGGGTTTTAGTCAGTAAGAGTCTGACACTCCCTTCCGCTCCACCCAGAGCGGGAGGAGTCATTTGATGATTTCCCATCCCAAAAAAAAAAAAAAAAAGTATTCAATAGGAAACAAATGACTCGCGACACACTCGCGAGATTTCGCCAAATATACAAAAGATCAAAAGTTTTAGTTTCACAATAGAAAAAAAAAAGTGTGCCGCCTGGGTACCTCCCAATCCTCCCGAAGATCCTCACGCAATTCTCGCACGCACACACCCGTATATAATAGAAAGAGACAGACAGAGAGAGAAAGTGTAAAGGGGTTTGAATTTTTATTTCATTCAAAGTCGATCACGTGACTCAATCATCAACTTTGAGCGTTAATATCTCGGAAACGTGACGCTTTACGGGGTCTGGTTTTATTATGTTTTCCGTTTGCATTGATGTCAGCTATCGATTTATTTAGGTCTCATATGTGGCCGCCATTTTTAAAATGTCTCGGATCTTCGAAGCCTTCCCTTTTTGACACAGAGCCATCTACCCAGTACGAGTAAAATAAAGCTAAGCTATCATAAAGTTGTCGCTATTTTCATTTCCGTATTGGATTTTTATTTTGACCTCACTATTGCCTAAGCGGCCTCGAAAACCATGAAAACCAGTTTCAGTAGATTTCTACCAGTTTACTCTTATCGTAAGCCGCGTTAAAAGAGTGTCCATGGAGTTTCTTGCCCGTTCTTCTCCATAGGTACCTACTACGCTTTGGAATGGGCAACTAGCTTCATTTTTCTGACTGACCGACCCCTTGACAATTCAAAATTGCCTGTAATTGGTTTAACTGAAATAAATACTTTGAGTTTGGAGTTTGAAAAAAATTCGTTCTAAAAATATGTTGCCATGTTGAATTTAGAGCAACGATGGCCATTAGGCCAGTAGTCGGTAGTCGGGGCAGTTACCATTAGGTAACAGCTCCAACTTACGAGTCGTGAGTGGTCGTGACTTCGAATCCAGATGATACGCACTTAACTTTGTAGGCACAATCTATTTCATCACTACTGCTCTCAAATGGTGAAGGAAAATGAAAGGAAACCGGCATGTCCTCGAACCAAAAGTTTTAATACATGTAACATCCAACAATCCACACTGGGCCGGCGTGATGGATTATAGACCACTCCCTCTCAAATAAAGGAGGCCTGTGTCCCAGTAGTGGAAAGATTCATCTGCCTGGTCTTTTGCCAACTTTGGTGGGTTCGGCTTCCAGTCTAACCAGATGCAGCTAAATAAAAGTATTTTACATGGATCGACTGCCTATCTGACCTCCACAACCCAGTTACTGGATGGGAAGGCTGGTTGTCAGATCGAACTTCTGACCACCCGTAACGACTGTCAAAGATCCAAGAATGACAGCCGAGAACTCCTTAACCTTCTTGCTACTGCTTAGCGACCTTTCCGAAGTGCGGGGAGTCAAGGTATGTAAAGGTGGTCACCCATCTACGGACTGACCGCGGCGAGTGATCAGGGAGGCAATTCTCGTAATTTTAAGAACGTTCACAGTCTGATCTCAGTCTCAATCTGTCAAAAATACCTCTGATTTCCCTACATTTTGACAAGTTTTTGCCATTTGTTTGTCGCCGAGATGAGACTGCGACTAGATTTTTTAAATTACGAGAATATGGCCTCTGATCGACCGGGAAGATTGTATACCAATAATTCTATATTCAATTTCTTCTATGTTAGTGCGCTTGCATAAAATTACTACATCAAGTCAAAATATAACTGTGTTAACACCAAATACTCGAACCATAAGATATACTTGATCCCATTATCGTCTTATCAAACCAAGTCAACGGGATTAAATCATTGTACGAGGAACACAGCCTAACCGAATCCTAATGACGTGAAACTGCCAATCAGCGTTGGATCATCAATTGAGATGTCAACTGTACTGACTATTACATTATCTCTGAACCATCGTATTGATCCGTAACCCGGCATCGCGTGGAATTGTATAGTCATTGTTATCGCGTTGCTATCAGAGTAGATAGGGTCAACTTTGGAATGTAAATAAAGTCCTCCAGACCGAATTTCAGCCATGGCGACTAATCTCTGGGAGAGGCCTATGTCCAGCAGTGGACTGGAATAGGCTTTTTTTTTATGGTGGGAAATCATCAAATGACGCCTCCCGCTCTGGGTGGAGCGGAAGGGAGTGTCAGACTCTTACTGACTAAAACTGGAATAGGCTGAGTTGATTGATTGATTGACTAATCTCAGCGGAGACAAGTCTTTGGGGCGGAGATATTATAGTGCACAAATGTGTCACACAGGTGTGACACAGGTGCCCTCTCTCTTCCCTCAGTCTCCTTGTCCGATGAGACGGCAATCCGACACAACCGGAGAGACATCAGGCGCAGGGCCAACAGCGCCACTTGTCACGGGTATCACACCGCCAACTTCCAAACTCATTTCATTTACTCCGGGCTGTTACTAAGAAATTTACAATGGACAAACTCATAAACTCTTTGCCCGACCCGGGAAACGAACCCAGGACCCAACACTAGGGGGTAATCTCCTGAACTACCTAGTCAAATTTGAGTAAATCTTTTTTATTTGATAGCCCAATTCTTGAAAAAGGCTATATAGGTGACTAGCTGCGCCCCGCGGCTTCACTCGCATAAGTTTCGATCCCGTGAGAACATCGGGATGAAAAATAATATTGAATTGAAAAATGAATTGAAATAAAAAGTATCCTATGTGTTGATCCTGGTTATAAACTATCTGTGTGCCAAATTTCATCCAAATCTGTTCAGTAGTTTTGGCGTGAAAGAGTAACAAACATCCATCCATCCATCCATACAAACTTTCGCGTTTATAATATTATTAGTAGGATATAACTTCACGCTATGATCCTAAGGAGCCTAGCAAAAAGAAAAAAAGTCAAAAAGAATGCTGAGTGAGAACAAATTACTATTGCAGGCAGGCGATGCGATGCGACGGGGTGGGTCGGGGAACAACATATTATTTCTCTATGAAGCTATGTTTTATACATTAATATAAACGCGGGGTTGGTCAGACAACTTTATGTAGGACAAATATGCGTAGATGAGAAAAGGGTAGGCTGCGGTTTAACATTACAATTCGATACACTATACTATATATATACTACGATAACTATACAGCGTGTATCAGAAATACTTGGTCATATTTAACGGTGTGGTACAGACCATCAAACTGAACAGCTTTTTCTATAGGACCAACATCGTATTAGCGAAAAAAATATTAGCTGTCCCATACAAAACTTCAATACCTTCTCAACCCAAATGTATAGCCTATAATTAGCCTAATTAGCATGATTAGCCTATAATGTTGCCACTGCTAGGACACAGGCCTCCTCTCAGCGAGAAGGAGTGGGCCGTAAACCACCACGTTGGCCCAGTGCGGGTTGGTAGATGTCATATGTCTTCGAATTTTTGGTTCTAAGACATCCTCCTCCTTACACTTCCTCTCCCCCCTCTCTCTCTCTCTCTCCTTCTTCTTATTTCCTCACGATGTCCTTTTCACCATTTTGAGAGCAGTGGTGATGAAATAATTTACACAAAGTAAAGCGCCTGATTGGGTTCGAACCTAAGACCTACAACTCGGTAATTAGCGGCCTTTACCACTGGGCCAGCACTGCTCTTCAGATCTTCACCCAAATATGTGTTTTTTTCGTGAATAATAATAATAATATAATAATAACGTTTATAATACGGTGGTCCTTACCCTTAAGTGACTAGAACTTTCTGAAACACGCTGTGTTTAGCATGTGTGTCCGACAAGTCAATTTTCCCAACTATTTTGGGGTCGGCTCCCAGTCTAGCTATGCGACAGAATGTCAATAAGTTACATGGAGCGACTGCCGTCTGACCTCTACAAGCCCTATTATAATGATACGGATATAAGCCCTACTAAATATAGAAGTTATCGGAATTTAATCTACAGTTTTATCCGTAATAAGTAGTGTTCTATGTATTTTTTTTTTAGATATTTACCTGAGGGCCTTGCTAGACAATGTGACATTATTTCAGCGATAAACATCAACTGCCCAGCCTTTTCAGAACTGTGTCAGAGTCGGCTTCCAGTCTAACTAGAGGACTGAAACGTGGTCGCTCACAGTGGGCCTCATCAGAAGGCTTAAAGTCACTCAAAGGGCAATGGAGAGGGCTATGCTCGGAGTTTCCTTGCGTGATCGAATCAGAAATGAGGACATCCGCAAGAGAACCAAGGTTACCGACGTAGCCCGAAGAATTGCCAAACTTAAGTGGCAGTGGGCAGGGCACATTGCTCGCAGAACGGATGGCCGATGGGGCCGAAAAGTTCTGGAGTGGCGACCGCGAACCGGGAGACGCTGCGTTGGAAGGCCTCCCACTAGGTGGACCGATGACCTGGTGAAGGTTGCGGGAATCCGCTGGATGCGAGTCGCACGGGGCCGGTCAATGTGGCGACACTTGGGGGAGGCCTATGTCCAGCAGTGGACGTCTATCGGCTGAAATGATGAATGGTGATGACATAGAGCAACGACCGATCTGACCTCCACGACCTAGTGGCTGGGTATCACGATACTTCTTACTAAAACTGGTTGTCGTCATTTTGGGCGTCTGACTACCCGTAACGACTGTCAAAGATCTACGAATGACAGCCGGGACCAACAGCTTCACGTGCTTTCCGAGGCACGGAGTGGTCTCGATGTTGAATGGATGGTCACCCATCCACGAACCAACCGCGACAAGCTTAGCTTAACCCAAACTCGTCCACCTCTATCAGCGATAACGATGACGGCAAAGTTAAAAATGTATTAGACTGACATAAGCTACTGAAAAGCTTACGATTCTGCTTACAACAAAATAGTTTTTTTTGTGTAGAAGCAAAAAAACTATTTGGAAGTGATTGTCTAGCCGAAATCTGTTGCCGACTCCACTTAGATAGTCATCGAAATGCTAAACAAAAAAAAAAAAAAAAACAAAATATTTTATTTCACATAAACCTACATGGGCACTTATGAAACGTCAGAAGCTAGATGCACGGTTCCAATTGGTCGTTTCCTATGGAGAAGAGCCGACAAGAAACTCCATGGTTACTCTTTTAAAAATAATTGGCTTTGCTAAGAAGAAGAAGTATGTGTAATTTTAACTATCACGAAAAAAAAGACATAAAGAAATAATATTTGCTTACACATTCATGTGGTAACAAATTAAAAAGCCAACCAGTTTATATTAAATACCACCAAACATGTTAATTAAGCATTTATTTATATTAATAACACAATGTAACGTTCATTAATTGAAATAACTTAAATAGTTTAGTAAACAAGCTTGATAGACAAATAGGCGGTTGTGGTTTTGGTTCAAGCAATGAGTTAAAAGCGATTTCTAAAGTGGTCAGAATAGGAGCGGCTTTGGTGACTGAAAACTAAATCCCACAACCAAACCCAGCAATGCATAAATATGTTAGCTGTTCCCTTTATGCCTGGAGGCTTTTAGGTAGTAAGGTTTTGTTTGCATTTTTGATTTTAAGTAATTATTTTTTTGCTTAAGTAAGTTTTTATTGTATTTGTTGGTATATTGGCGTGGCTAGCTTACTTACGGCAAATAATTTAATTTAATGTTCTGTGTCTGTGTCTTTTAATGTCAATTACTTTACGTACCTAGTTTTGTATGCAATCAAGTATTTTCTAACTGAACAGACACGTGCTGCTGGGGAGTTTGTTGCGCCACTTCTTCTTCCCAGCGAAAGCACTAGGAAGTGGTGAAAGGCGGGCGTTTTGAGGGACTGTCTTTTGTAATTTTGACATTCGAAAAGTGCTGATTCTTAGCCTAATTTGAAAAAATGACTTTAGATTTTGAAATGAACATGCTTCGGGTTTGGTTATAGCATATTTAGCCTATAATTTTCCTACTGCTGGGACACAGGCCTCCTCTCTTCGAGAGGGAGTGTGCTGTAACCCACGCAGGCCCAGTGCGGGTTGGTAGATGTCACGTATTTTAGAACTTTTGGTTCCAGGACATGCCGGTTTCCTCACGATTTTTTCCTTCACTATTTTGAGAGCAGTGGTGGTGAAATTATTTACACAAAGTAAAGCACCACCCTGGGTAGCCGCGTGACGACTCCCGGCCACCGTAGGCGCGGGCCTGCGGGCGGAGAACAATGGGTAGCTCACCGCCCGATCAGGACCAGGCCCGTGCCGGACGGCGCGTAAGTGTTCCACGCGCGCCTCAAAGAGTTGTCAGCATGATTCGAAGGGCCCCTTAGGGCCGAAGCCTGCCGGGTCAGCGGGATTGTCTGAAAGGTTTACCGCTACCCCGGAATATAAAGGGCAAATGAAGGAACATGGGTGGGTTTTAGTCAGTAAGAGTCTGACACTCCCTTCCGCTCCACCCAGAGCGGGAGGGGTCATTTGTTGATTTCCCATCCGGAAAAAAAAAAAAAAGAAAGCACCAGTCCGGGTTCGAACCCACGATCGACAACTCGTAAGTCGGGGCCTTTACCACGAACACAAGACATGTGACATTCACCAACCTGCACTGGGCCCGTGTGGTGGATTACAGCCTCACCCTCTCGAAGAGAAAAGACTGGTGTCCCAGCAGTACACTATAGACCGATTTTGCTAAACATAACCAATTCAAGTTTCATATTGACAAATGTAACGCTCTGTCCTCTCCCTTAACCCTTTCCATTGAAACTTTTAATTGTGTTTACTGAATCAGTGTTGACAATAAGGATTATAACAGTCGCCAGACGATGAGGGGCTTCAGTTCTCATGAATTTTGCATCAAACGGGAATATTCCATAGACGATAAATTGTTTTATTTATCCTTGGTCTGTTAGGGTCTATTTAACTTAATCAGCTGTTGCGATGTTCATCAGAATAAGCATTTTCAATCGCATAATAATACAGGGTGTAAAGAATCATTACCAAATATTCTTAAACGTGTTCTGGAAATTCAGGTCTTAGAAACAAAAAACGAAGACATTTTTGTTTCTAAGACTTCCTCTTCCTTCCTCTTCCTCTTCCCTTCTCTATCTCCTTTCTACCTTCCTTCTTCGTCTTCTTCTTTCCTTACGAGGTTTTCCTTTACGAGGTTTTCCGTGTCCCGGTTTTCCCCGTTTTGAGAGTAGTGGTGATGAAACTCATTACACAAAGTATATTACCTGCCTGGGTTCAAATCAAATCGTTTATTGCAATCCATAATGTATAATTACAGGTGGTAAATAGAAGAAAAATAATAGAAACAATTATGGACCCTGTCGGGCACAGCAAATTTTTAAATAAGTAGAGAGAGGAAGAGCGCTTTATTAATTTTCTTAGTTATTCAGTTACAGTTATTTTATATCCTATTAATTATTTTATACCTATGTATTTATATTTCCATTGATTCACTTATTCTATTAATATTGTATATGCTGGTCTATCTATCCATTTATTATTTATTTAATTTTATTTAATATTGCTTATTTCTTTACTCGCTTAAACATTTTTCATTATTACAAATGTAGTATAATTATTATTATTAAGTATCATGTTATAATTTATTTTTGTTATTTCACTTATGAAAATATGTCTGTTTTTCGAACTCACGAACTTCATTCATAAAAAATAAGCCATCTCCAATACAACTCAGAATTATATTATTCTCCCCCGCGTAGCAATAGAGCAATCGATTCGAAACATTAATTTAAGGCTTGAAATATTTAAATTTAAATCCACTTTAAGTTTTAATCATTTCTTATCAGGAAAGCAATTTAAACTTCGGAGCAGTCTTGGGTAACGATCGGCGCCTTCTGATAAAGCCGTGTATGCTTTACGCTTATAAATTGGCTGGGATAGGCAGAGAGATATGTTGTGCCTTGAATTTTCTGATGAAAATTATTTTACAGTTGGTTGATATTTTCTTTGTTGTCTGTTCTTAGAAGTATTGCTAACCATCAATACGTATGCCAAGCATGGTGATTATAACAATATCCCATGACATCGTGATATTGTGGCTTTCGTCTATGAACAGAACAACAACAACAAATAACAACAACAACAAATAACAACAACAGCAACATAATGTTCATACTATCAATCTTCCGAGCCTTTTCCCAGCTATGTTGAGTCGGCTTCCAGTCTAACTACATAGATGTAGCTGAATACCAGGATTTTACATGGAGTGACTGTCTTATCTGTCCTCCACAACCCAGTT
Organism: Apamea monoglypha; assembly: GCA_911387795.2. Lineage (NCBI taxonomy): Eukaryota > Metazoa > Arthropoda > Insecta > Lepidoptera > Noctuidae > Apamea > Apamea monoglypha. The sequence continues at coordinate 13,668,786 of OU426938.1, forward strand.
ACTGGGTAACACGATACCCCTTGGCGTTGCCCACTTATATCGCGTAGGGATACCATGGGACCTAAACATCTGCCTATTCCTTCAAGGAATGCAGGCGTCATGTAAGTTATGTTGTACTGTAGATATTTGTACAGCCTCTTTCATTCAGTCCAAAATGGCTAATAATTTGCCTGACCGTAAAATATCGTAACCAAAAAATACATAAAATGACAATAGAACATGCCAGCTTTTTAAACACAACAGAAACCAAACAACTCCTTTCTACACACAAAACATCGAAACTGCAAACTGCGAGCATTTTAAGTACCTCATTACTGTTCCCAAGTCTTTCTCCTCAACAAATACATTGACTTAAGGCTTCGTAAGCCACGATACTGCATTCAAAACTTAGTTTATCGGAGATAATCCTTCGGTATTGGAAAACTCATTGGTATACGAACGATGAGTCGCGGAAGAATTTTATTACAAAAGGTTTTTTTTTCGTAAGAATCGGAATCGTTGAATTGGGGTTTAGAATGGTTGAACTCAATTTTATTTTATCTGAGTATTAATAATCTGAAGTTTAGAATGTTGAGAGCAGTGGTGGCCCAGTGGTAACGGCCGCGACTTACGAGTTATAGGTCGTAGGTTTGAATCCAGAAAGGCACTTTACTTTTTGTAAGTTATTTAACACTACTTTTCTCAAAACGGTGAAAGAAAACATCGTGAAGAAATCGGTATGTCGTAGAACCAAAAATTCGATGACATGTGACATATATCAACCCGCACTGGGCCGGCGTGGTAGATTACGGCCCACTCCCTCTCACCGAGAGAAGGCTTATGTCCCAGCAGTGGGAACAGTACAGGCTGATTATGTAAGTTTATGTTATGTAATCTAATGTTTTAATTTTTACCTACTATCCTGCCGATCCAATAAATAAAAATACTGTAAAATCATACCTAAAAACATTAAAACATAGTGAGATTTAAGTGAGATGTCAATGCTTAGCACAACTTGGAATGATAGCTCACTTCACCTAAGTTTTCAGGCTGAGATTTTTACAGCATAGATCGGCTGCTGTACCCTACTAGACAATTTTTGTTTACAAAAAAGGGCAATTCGTTCCATTTATAAATTAAGTGCCAAACACTCCCTCAGAGACAAATTTATACTGTAAATTATTATACTGTAAAAGACTATCTTGAGGACAAAAAGGGATTGAGCTGCTCCGATAGGTTTAGAGAGTGAATGTTTGTTTTATATTTATTTACATATACAATGACATGAACATTTACTCTATAAAGTATTATAATGATTATTATAATTATTGTGAATGTGAGGACTATGTGGGGTCATTGTTTTCGTTTTAATATTTAATAAATGTCCTGTCTTTGGTATTGTTCGTCGAATCGTTCGATCGATTTTACAATTTTCTTAAGCACATATCATTCACTCTTTAGCGTTTCAAACCAACAGCTGTTGCTATTACATGATAGTGGAGTTAGGCAATACGAAAATCGTAAAATGAAACAAAAAGCGATCGAAACGAAACCAATTAATCTCAATCATTTGCCGAAAATGTGTTACGCAATTAGGCAGCTGGTTCTAACCAATACTTTTACAAGTCAAAAAGAAATAATATTAGGTATAAAACTAGAGGTCGGTGTTTCATAAGCGACTATTCAAAAATAAAAACTCAGAGGTCACAGGCAGTTTTAAAGTCCAGACATAACTTTGGTCAGCCCATGGGAGGACTATGTAGATTATTGTAGAAAACTTTTCATATAGTTATGTTGAAAACGTTAAATGATAAATGCTGAGAAATCATATTTTATTTCTGTAAATGGTTTAATTATGATACATTATTTCACTTTATACATAAAATCTCTCTGTAAATTGATTTCATTGGTTTGTGTAGTAGATATTTTAAAACTAGATGAGAGGTTACAGGCTCTTTTAAAGTGCGGACATGATCTTGGTCAGCTCATGTGAGTACTATGTAGATTAGTGTAGAAATGGTCTAATAAGGAAAACGTTAGACGGACCTGTCCAGCCAGTGCAAGCATTTGTACTGAAAAATGCTTGCACTGGCTGAATAGGTTCAGGAGTTCCACCAACGAACGAACGAACGAACGTGGAGGTCCACGTTCAATTTGTACCTACCTGTTTGTGAACTATCTTCTTCTTCAATTGGTTTCTCTGAAGACCGTGGTCACTGAACTCCTTTAAGCAGCCGGGGTCGATGGAGGCAGATCCTCCATCGACCCCGGTCCAAAGTTGCCATCGCCACCCGCTGGAATTTGTTTGAGGACGTAGCTTCTTTTACTTGGTCAAACCATTGTGTTGGCGACCAGCCTGTGCTGTCTTTCCTTCGGTATTGCCAGCAATGACCAGTTTTTCAAGGCTGCTGTCTTGCCTTCACATTATGTGGCCGAAATAGGTCAATATACGCTGTAGGCAAACTGTAGACAATCGGTCTACCACCACACATAAGTTTATACTTATTTGTGCTGCCAAATAGCGTTTTTATGTTCCGATTTCAATGTCCGGAAACTTAACGGAACTTACTGTTTAAAGGCTAGCGTATATCAACGGACGGCCGGGCAGGGAATTTTTTTACTAACGTAAATTCGGACATATCTAATGGCAATAAGGTATAGATTCCAAAGCTCAGGGACTAACCACGGAGCATCAAAAGGGATTTCTCTCTGCGGTATTGAAGATCACTCTCGAGGATATCGCGGTGGGATGCGAAGGCATGCGATGGTGTGCGCTGGCATCCGCTAGCATACGATCGCTAGGGAGAGGTAGTGCAAACGGGGTGTACTCCGTATTTTCGTAGTATACCGCCAGAGTAAGGAAGGGACACATGCTAAATACAGCTTGTTGAAAGTTGTGGTCATTTTTCACCACCGCATTCACGAAAAAACCATAAGCTGTTTCATACATTTGGGTGAAGAGCAGTGGTGGCCCAGTGATGAGGCTCGCGACTTACAAGTTGTAGGTCGTGGGTTCGAACCCAAGCAGACATTTTACTTTAGGTAAGTATATTATTTGAAAGAAAGAAAGAACAATACATTTATTTGCGGCAAACATGACGCAAAAAAAAAACAAGTTGGGGGTAAACGTGCGTCGTATTTCATCACCACAGCTTTCAAAATGGTGATAGAAAACATCGTGAGGAAACCACCATGTCCTATAACAAAAAATTCGGAGACGTGACATCTACAAACCCGCACTGGGCCCGTATGGCTCACACCCTCTTACAGAGAGAAGGCCTGTGGCTAAAAATTATCCAGGGATAATTTAAGTTAAAATTCCTTTCAACTTGAAACCTTCTTCTTCATACTTAACTACATTCTACAAAATCATCCCGCAATAGTTCACTTAACTATAGTTATTTCTAATGTACACAAACCAAAGTTTAATTCTCAAGAAACTTCATTTAAGTCGAGCATAAATCGTGCACGCAGCGTCAGTTCACCCACCGAATAGGTGAGTACAGAAGCTCCTTACAACAAAAACAGGCGCATGCACACAGAGTCGTATGGTCTGTTACGAAAGTAACTGATGAAAAAGTAAAGAACTTACACATTGAGTGCTGCAATTAGAATATTTGGAACTTGAAATCCAAAATTCTAACACAGGTAACATACATACATACTCAGATTATAATATTCCTACTGCTGGGACACAGGCCTCCTCGGTGTGTGCCATAACCCACCACCCGAGCCCAGTGCGGGTTGGTATAGATGTCACATGTCTTCAAATGTTTGCTTCTCAGACAAGCCGGTGAGTTTACATACACTTTCATCAGATTTGAACACATATTGCGTCTATGGCGATCACAAACAAATGCCGGTCGCTTGGATTCAATATACGTGAAGCGTGTCTATGTGTGCGTGCATTTGCGCTCGATATGTGGAGTGAACCTTCTGTACCGATCTGTTTTGTTATTCAACTTCGTGTAACAGTCTCTTAGCAGCCTCTATAATTCAATTAAAGTAAAACTTTGGAAGATGTAATTCATTTAGGAATACAATGAAGCAATAAAATAATTATTTCGGCATAAAATTATTCACCTTACAATAATATGTTTGGTCTGGCTGTGTTAATTTTGGGTATTTATAAGCTTTACTGGAATTAAATTATTTAATTTCTCTGGTCTGGTCGGGTCTGGCTGTTTGTGTATGTTAGTTTAAATGTTTGTAAACGCACCCACGATACAGGAGAAATTACTAGTGTGGGGCAACGTTAAAAAATAAAAAAAATAAAAAATCAATAATAAAAAAAAAACAAAAAAAATAAATAAACGGTAGCCTTTAAATTAAATAATTTCAAAACGAGAAAGGGGTTTTGAGTTAATTATTTTATTTTTTAAATTTATTTCGCCCCGAAGAAAAATAATGAATGTATTTAACGCCTCTCAAAGTGGAGTCGCCGAAATTGCTTTGCAATTGATTTTGCAATAGTTAAGTATTTCGTTTTGTGGTATCATCATTCATCATCATCATCATTCCAGCCGAAAGAAGTCCACCGCTGGACATAGGCCTCTCCCAAATACCGCCACTTCGAAGGGTCTGTGCATCCAGCGGATTCCGATTCCGTGGTAAGTATCACTCGACACAAAATAAGTTGAGTCATTGGAACGATATTCACGTAACGAAAAAGCGTTATGCGACTTTTTATTACCTACATATAATAGAAAGAGTCATGGAGAGAGAGAGAGAGAGAGACAGTTTTCATGGTTTCGAGGGTGCTGAAGTCAAAATGAACTAGTGAGGTCAAAATGAAAATCCAAGAATCATGGGAAATCATGGGTGTCGTTTTCACGGTTTTCGAGGGTGCTGAAGCCGATAGGGAGGTCAAAATAAAAATCCAAGATGGCGGCTGGCGATATTTTCAAATTTCCGCAGCCGCCATCTTGGATTTTCGTTTTGAACTTCGTTCCTGCCGGGGGTCCCCCGACCCCCACTCGTTTTTTTTTTTACTCAATGAAAAATTCGTCTCTCCCTCCCTGGCTCCGAGGCCATCTGCAGCGTCAACAACTCATTGATCTGTTAAGGAATGGGAATTGATCACAAAGCTTCCCCAAAGGGTGTTGGCGATTTGTTCGAGTTTAAAATTCCCACGCTGTTTCACCACCCCTTAATTTTAATTTAATCGGCTCAATCCATCACAGCAATTGGTGATTTTTTGTTTAATTTAATTTGAATTAAAGATGAAAGCTGACGCTGAGGCTTATAAAATAACTCCGATGTAAATTTTCATATTTCAGCAGAAATTCTGATTTTCAGTTTGATGGTTTCGCATAAAAATTGTTGGCAATTTATTACTGATTTAAATATGGGTTCTATGATTTTGAAGGCAATTTGGATTTTAATGTGCTTTATGTTTTATAAGTTATATTGGTCAAAGTCAAGTCTAGTTACGAGTTGTAGGTCGTTGGTTCGAACCCAGACAGGTGCTTTACTTTGTGTAAATCATTCCATCACTGCTCTCAAAACGGTGAAGAAATACATTGCGAGAAAAAAAATCGAAGACATGTAACATCCACCAACCCGCACTAGGCCAGCGTCGTTGATTACGACCATAGATATTACGAACCACTCCCTCTCACTCAGCACTCACTTCACTCCTGTGTCCCAGCAGTGGGAACATTATAGGCTAATTATGGTGATGATGATTCAGACCTGCGTTAGGGGGAAGCGCCAGGGCAGCCCACGAAATTCAAATGTCAGTTGCAGGTCAGTGTCAGATTTTATGTTGAACAAAATTATGATTCGCGGCCGTAACAAGGGGGTCTACTACGAAGTGCAAAGTGCGAATGATCACATCGGACCGAATATTACTGAAAAATGCGAAAAAAGTTCGAATAGGCTCAGTTGGGTCGGGACCATAGTCAATATTCGAAAGAGTGTAGGAGTGTAGGATCGGGACCGAGCGAACCAAATAGTAACTTCGTAACAGGAAACGGCCGAAGATTCGGCCGATACCACTTCGGAGTAGACCCCAAAAACATATGTAATTAGAGAATTACAATAATTAAAATCATCAATTCAACCCTAAAAGTTCTCCTAACCCTATTGATTGAAACGTAGGTAGGTACAAAAAATTCAGCCGACAGCAAGCCCTTATATACTGCTGACCAGAAGCCTTCGTATCTGCCAATTCCAACATTACATAACAGAAAATCAATGGCCCGACACATGAAGCATCCCGCCCTTGACCCTCAAACTCTGGCAGGCCTCCAGAATAACTAGGATTAGGAAAAATAATAGTTATTGTTATCTATTCTTATCTAGTTAGCTGGAGAAATTAGGAGGACAGTTTGTTCCGTATGTTGATCGGAGCTGATATATATAGTATTTGGGCAAATTTTGTATAGTAAAGATTGGAAAGTGTTTGTCAGTAAGTGACCAACTGCTGCGTAATTAAATTCTTCAGTCGACTTATTAGTCAATTCGCATGAATTTACTCGCCTCTCTCTGTGCGGTAGGGTCCTTTTTTCTACACTTTATTGCATAAGTGTAAGTCGCCTATAGAAAAAATAATATTAATTAAAAGACGATTCGCACTTTTCGGGCGAGTAAATTCGAGAGAGTAATAATCCGGTGAATTACATTTACACAAAATGGTTCTGGAAAAATTGATTAGTAAGTTACAATATAAACCGAACAATCTCTCAGTTATTTGATTTCATCACACCTTTTTCCCCAAAGGGTTAACCAGAGGTACAGACGCCAGCACATCAAGCTACTACAATCTGTCAAATTTCTTTAATAGATTTTCAACTTTATCGATAAAGCATTAAGGTTCAAGGTTAATTCGTAAAATTTGACACTTTCGGGTAGCTTGACCTGCTGGCGTCTGTACACCCACAACCAGTTTTTATTGTGACGACATTTTTGCACTCTTTTATTTCATTGGGTTTTTTTGCGACCTAAGACATCATAGCCTAGGTTCATCAATAAACATTCGTTGAGTACACACGACTCATATAGAAAAAAAATCCCAATATTTCAGCAAACGAACCCGCCTTTCCAAACTAGTTTAATATAAACGGCAGCTGAGACCCCATTTGCTAGTCGCCCATCACATTTCTGCTGTATCATCGTACCATACAAGTTACAAAACGGATAGCGGGTTCTGCCAAAGAACAAGGAATCTTATTCTCGTAGAAGCGAAACTCAAGTATATTCGGGTGAAGGGCGAGCGTTCTGCCTTTTGTAATTTTGACGTTCGAAAATTGCTGATTCTCAGCCTAATTTGAAAAAATGACTTTTGACTTTGATGCTTTTTTTTTGCTTTATGCGTACGCTGATGCCGAAATAATTGCCTACCTGCTGCGATCAACGACCGAACCCAATTACCTACCTATCACCAGTTTTGGCATACTGGAGGTAGAAAAACCTATCTATCTCTTGTTTAAACGTACCAATAATCTATATCAGTAGCAATCTGTATGTGGCTACCATCAGTAGCGATTTGTATGTGGCTACCATCAGTAGCGATCTGTATGTGGCTACCATCAGTAGCGATCTGTATGTGGCTACCATCAGTAGCGATCTGTATGTGGCTACCATCAGTAGCGATCTGTATGTGGCTACCATCAGTAGCGATTTGTATGTGGCTACCATCAGTAGCGATCTGTATGTGGCTACCATCAGTAGCGATCTGTATGTGGCTACCATCAGTAGCGATCTGTATGTGGCTACCATCAGTAGCGATCTGTATGTGGCTACCATCAGTAGCGATCTGTATGTGGCTACCATCAGTAGCGATTTGTATGTGGCTACCATCAGTAGCGATCTGTATGTGGCTACCATCAGTAGCGATCTGTATGTGGCTACCATCAGTAGCGATCTGTATGTGGCTACCATCAGTAGCGATCTGTATGTGGCTACCATCGGTAGTGATCTGTATGTGGCTACCATCAGTAGCGATTTGTATGTGGCTACCATCAGTAGCGATCTGTATGTGGCTACCATCAGTAGCGATCTGTATGTGGCTACCATCAGTAGCGATCTGTATGTGGCTACCATCAGTAGCGATCTGTATGTGGCTACCATCAGTAGCGATCTGTATGTGGCTACCATCAGTAGCGATCTGTATGTGGCTACCATCAGTAGCGATCTGTCTTTAACTTAAAATAGGTTATTGGGTTCGGCCGTAAGCCGGATCGATCCCTGGATCGATCTGAATGCAATCATTCTAATTGCGGCTTATTAGTCGATTCGCACAAATTTACTCGCCTGAAATGGGCGAATCGTCACTTTTAAATAATAATAATATTTTTTTTTTTCTATACAGGGTTCAAATTAAATTAGGTAGCGAAACTCTGCAGACGTGATGGTGTCGATATCTAAACATTTTTTGTCGGTTATCGAAAAAAAGACAGCTGTGTCATAGAAAAGTGCCTAATACCTAAACGGTCAAAATGTAAATATATGAACAGCATTTATTGCTATCATTTACTGAATCCATGGTTGCGCTTCGATGTCCCTGTCACTCTGTATATCTGAAAGAAAGAAAAAGTATTTATTGCGACTCGTACAGAAAGATAACACACTAAACTAAATACAGTCAAAAATAAAAATAAAAATCGATCAAGTGCGAGTCGGACTTGCGCACCGAGGATTCCGTACAAATTTGTAGGTATGTAACTACAAATTTACGGTTTTCAGATTTTTCCCTTTACTTGTGTTACATGAGATTGCTTCATGCCAAATTTCATGATTCTAGGACAACGGGAAGTACCCTATAGGTTTTGATTCTTTTGCAAGTGTCAAAATATGCGGCAAAAACGGAGCATAAAAGGCGTATCTTTTGATCGCGTTGACTTAGAAGTTTAATTTTTTCACTGCTGCAGACTTGAGTATTTGATATTAATTTCTACTTGATATCTTTACGCGTTCCTGAGAAAAAGGGTCTTGACAGACGGACGGACAACGACGTGATCCTATAAGAGTTCCGTTTTTGGTACGGAGTACGGAACCCTAAATACGAAATTATTTTTTTTTTTAAAGTAACAAAAAGAAAAGTGAAACAGAATGATATGCTGTGTTTAACGTAACATACGCCCCAAAACTTCAGGCACTTAAAATGCGTTTGTAGTGGCATTGTCTCTTCTACAGATTTCTATTCTTTGGCTCTACCCAAATATGTTATCCTCCATGAGTAACGGATGGGTTCTATAAGGTCATCTTGCATTAGATTTGGGCAAGTGGGACTGAGCTCAGCTCTGGCATTTTCGGTTTTGAAATATTTGTTTATATTATAACAATATGTAGGTGCCATCTATCCGTGACATATATATACCATTATCTATATCTACAACATTTGATTACATCGAAAGGTTTGTTAAAGTATTAGAATCCCAATGGAATAGCAATGATGGCCATTCAATTTGAGAGTATAGAGAAAAGTGATATTTAGTGAAGAATTCTGGGAAATTTTCAAAAACACTAATCTTGAAAATTGGATTTTCTCGATTCCCATTATTCAAAGCTTAATTGTTGCAAATGGATCAACTATCACGTCCTGGAAGACGTAAAATCACAAGTCACCCCATATACAAACAAATAAAATTGAGGTGTCTGTTTGTAATATGAAAATAGCCGACTCTTACTAAAGTATATACGCTACTTCTAACAAAAATTCATTTATTTTTGTCTGTCTCTCTGTTTGTCTGTTTGTTCCGGCTAATCTCCGAATCGGCTGCACCGATTTTGACGGGACTTTGATTGGCAAAAAAAGGTAGGCATAGGTGTGAAACATAGTTGCCAGTTGTTACAAATTACTTTAAATAACAAAGGACAATGTTATAACCATGATTCTGTCACAAATTCAAAGTCCTACTGCGAATGTCTGAATAGTTAATCGCAGTTGGCCCATCCCCTTTTACACGAGCTTACCCATTACTGGCGAAATCCTATCTCTGCCTAACCCTTCAAGGAATACAGTCGTGGTATTAAGTTATGTATTACATCACAATTTTCTAAAAACAAATCATTTATACCGACACCGACCGAGGGCTATGCTCGGAGTTTCCTTGCGTGATCGAATCAGAAATGAGGACATCCGCAAGAGAACCAAGGTTACCGACGTAGCCCGAAGAATTGCCAAACTTAAGTGGCAGTGGGCAGGGCACATTGCTCGCAGAACGGATGGCCGATGGGGCCGAAAAGTTCTGGCGACCGCGAACCGGAAGACGTTGCGTTGGAAGGCCTCCCACTAGGTGGACCGATGACCTGGTGAAGGTTGCGGGAATCCGCTGGATGCGAGTCACACGGGACCGGTCAATGTGGCGACACTTGGGGGAGGCCTATGTCCAGCAGTGGACGTCTATCGGCTGAAATGATGATGATGATGATGATACCGACATATACTTAAAATGTTCTTCAAGATATTTTTTTGAGCCTGTTGTCCCACTACAGGGCATATGCCTCCCTAACTCCTTTCCACTCCCTTCTGTCTTGGCTAGTGTGGACCAATCCTGTCTATGTCTAGGTGTCAAACTCGTCCCGCCATCTCCTTCTGGGTCTGCCTCGATGTCGCCGGGCGTTTTCTGGGACCCACGTGGTGGTAAATTTGGCCCATATATTTATTTCTGGATGCCCCAAACATATTATAGGATCGTTCCATTATTAGAAACACATATTGTTCCTCGTACATACAATTTCCCAAGGGATAGAAAGCGACAAGGACAATTACGTACACCTGCTTTCAAAGGTTAAGAGTTAAGGTGAGAGTTTTTTTTATTTATTTGATAAGTTATGATTTGACATCTGTCTCACGTGATGGTAAGCGATAAAGAAGTCTAGTTACTCGTAATAACTGCGAATATCACATTACATCAAAATAAAATATGTTTATTTAGAACAGACATACATTTATTTATAAACTAGCTTCTGCCCGCGGCTTCGCCCGCGGATGTCGGAAATTATCCCACGGGAACATGCTACCGAAACAAAATCCCATAGCCTATACAGCCTATTAAGGCATTAAGTCAGCCTTTGTACCTTTTTTGTATGCAAAAAGTTTAAATAATTAAATCTATGTTACTCCAAACTCAGTCATCAGCTATCTGCCAGTGAAAGTCCCGTCAGAACCGGTCCAGCCGTTTCGAAGATTAGCCGCAACAAACATACAAACAAAAATTTAAAAAAATGTTTTCTATATAAGTACTTAACGTGTATATTTTCATTTTCATATGCATTTAGTCAAACCTGATATTTTTTAAGACTTCACTCTTCAAAAGGTAGTTGTTTTTGAAAATAATCATTATTTATTATTTACGTCTACGCCTTATAAAAGTAAACCTAAGTACCTACCTAATTAAAAAAATAAAATAAACTCAATAACAGAAAATAAAATACCTACCTACCTATAAACCTATTTCTGATGATAACTAATCTAAACTCAATAAATAAGCAAAATCCCTAAAAACTAAGATATATAGGATCTTAAGATAAAATATTATAGTATCTTAGCCGTGTGCAGCGCCAGTGAACTCCACTGCGGGTGACGTAACCTACGACAAACTTATTATTTGCGATTGGTATAGTAATCGGATCTAGGGATCGAACCGCAAAATTAAGTTTGTTTTTTATTGTATATATTTTTCCGGGATAAAAAGTACCCAGTGTGGTGCCCAGGATATTAAAGAATAATTATACCAAGTTTCATCGTAATCGAACCGGTAGTTTTTGCGTAATGCCTGAAACAGACAGACAGACAGAAGTCCGATATAAGAAATTAGCAGGAACGGCTGCGCCAGAAAGGCCCAGTTCAGCAAAAATGACAGACAACTAGTGCCTGACGCTAGTTTTCTATAAATTGTCATATTAAAATCAAGATTCTTAAAAAAAATCGTGTAATTAACGTCTCAGATAGTGTAAACTAAGCTATTGCTTTCAAGTCGACTCAAATTACCGTCGTTCCAGTAAAAAAAATCATATCAAATAAGAAGATTTAAGTATCAATTTTGCCACGCGCCCGATAAGCAATCCATTCATCGCAGAGTTACATTTTTATGCATGAGTACGTGTCTTTTGACTATGTGTATCTTATGTCTTTTTTCGTTTTTTTTTTTATTTTATTATTTTTATTTTTTTACTTGTAATTGTGCGTTTTGTTTGTGCAGAATAAAATATTTTTCTTTCTTTCTTTTCTTTCTAGTTCACAACGTAAAGCAAGCGTTGAACTAGCGGTATTTATCTAATTTTTACCGTTCCTACGAAAGAAAGGGCGCGCGACGACATTGCCAAATCGCATGCTCTAAATTTACTTTATAACACGTTGGATTAGATATTTTAATTTGTCGCAGTTATTCAATTTCATCCTGTAGTTGTCAATATATTAGGTACTTTAACTTTTAATTTTGTGATCAGTATTTTGTGTTACACGAACTGTGTCCAAATAAAGTTTATTCTTTCTTTGTAACACTTTTCCCAACCTTGGTACCGAGTCCAGAACCCCCACGTTTAGTAGTCGTGTTTGCAACCACTAGACCTAAGAGGCATTAAAAATAAGTTTCGTGCTTATTCGTGCGTAGGTGTTAGTATTTCGTGCTATAAGTAGCATCGCGTCATACTGACGTCACGCGAATCCTGCATCTCGCAAGTAGAGTTTACCGCGCAATTAGCATAGATACAATTTCCCAACATCAATCGTTGGGCAATTGCCCGCCAGACACAACTCCCGTCTGGTCGGAGGATCCTCCCTTTTCTATGGAGGGTGAGTGAACTTTACACCCTGTTCCTCATACCTCTAAAACGCATTTAGTAAAAACCGGTTATTTTGATATTAAAAACAGACACTTTAATTTTATTTCCCATATATCTGTGAAGTGTACCGCCTATATTCCACTTGAGTATAAGTATTCCCATACTAACGCGTAAGATGAGTGCTGTAATCAAGTCGTTTATGTAATGGAGTGCGATCCTCCTGTAAAATGGATGCCGTTAGTCTGTATGAGTCTATTATTGTGGGACCGGTGAGGGGGAAAGGTGAGCGATTTCTCTATTTTTATGCGTTGTAATAATCGGCAAGACTTCAGGCTACAAGATGAAATTGAAAACTTGCGCCAACTCGAAAGAGGAGGTGTGCTGTACTGAAAGAATATTTTTGTACTGCCACGCACAAACTGCGGCTCATGACATTTTTCAAGTGCTTCATTTATTTTATCCTAGAATTTATTAATTATGATAGTAAGATAACCAGCCCACTAATATTATATTTATATTTGTATGCCGATTATTGGCCGAACATACAGATCAGCCAAAATGTACCTATAACTAACACCATTTTGTACTTATGTTCACAAATAAACTTTGATTTGATTTGATTTGATTTGACAAAACAGTGAAACTGATAATTATGCAAACTGGATTTGAAAAAAAAAAGAAAGAAAATATATTCATTTGTGGCAAACATGACGCATAAAAAGAACCCAACCACAAAAAAATAACAATTTGGGGGAAAACATGCGTCACTTCCAAGCAAAACGGCCATCGCATAATGCAAAGACCCTATACGAGACTGAGATCCAGCGCTGGTTTTCAGCGACAGCCGGCTTTGATTTACAAAAATACGTATTATACTCTTAAACTTCATCATATGCCTAGACTTTTCCAACTATGTTAGGGTCGGCTTGCAGTCTGACCTGATGTTTTTCGCCCGTTCTTCTCCATAGGTACCTACTACGATTTGAAATGGGCAACTAGCTTCATCTTTCTGACTGACTGACCCCTTGACAATTCAAAAGTGCCTGCAATTGGTTTATCCTACTAATATTATAAACGCGAAAGTTTCTGAGGATGGATAGATTTGGATGAAATTTGGCACACAGATAGTTTATAACCAGGATTGACACATAGGATATACGCTTTTTATCCCGATATTCCCACGGAATCGAGACTTATGCGGGTGAAACCGTGAGGCGTTGCTAGTTTGAAATAAATGCTTTGAGTTTGAGCTCGCAGGAATACTCCCAAACTTATAATAAAGGATCAAAAGGAACAGGACTTAGCGAAAACCAGGCCTGAGTAAGTCCTAACTAGAGCAAGTACTTTGTTCGTTACCTAATTACTTTCTTGAGTCCTACTTTCGCCTTTACTAATACATCCATCAACATTACTCCTTACAAGAAAACTCAATTACAAAAAGACGAAAAAGTTATTCGAGTATGCCATTTAGACGGCTGTAGTATTAGTTAAGTTTAAAAAGTCAGGCACCCTAATAACATAAATAAAATAGCCATGAAACAGCTATAAATGTCGTTTCTAGTATCTCTTACCGAATGACAGCAGGCAGGGAGATGGCAGAAAAATAATATGATTATTTTTCTACATAATAACAAAAATCATTATACTCAGCCTATAATGTTCCCACTGCTGGGACACAGGCCTCCTCTCTGTGAGAGGCAGTGGGCTGTAATCCACCACGCGGGCCCAGTGCGGATTGGTAGATGACACATATCTTCGAATTTTTGGTTCCTTCTTCATTTTTGGTTTCCTCACGATGTAATTCTTCACCGTTTTGAGAACAGTGGTGATGAAATAATTTACACAAAGTAAAGCGCCTGTCTGGATACAAATCGACGAACTACAACCTGTAAGTCGCTTGCGTTACGACTGGGCCACCACTGCTCTCTAATAACAAATACAAATTCTAATGAAATATAGAAAAGAAAGAAAAAATCTTTATTCTGCACAAATAAGATAAAATTCACAAACTTATCCAAAGTAGCCAAAAGCCTAGTATTGGAAATTAAAAGTAATAATCTTCTACCTACTTTTTTTTCCTTTCTATCGCAATAAATATTTATTTATTTATTTATTTATAAAGGTTACGCCAACAGCTTCTGTATACAAAATATCAAATAACAGTGGATAACAGTCACGGGCTCTTACAGTTGCCAATAACAGGTGAACCAACATTCTCAAATACAGTGATAACCTAAAGTATAAAAACTAAGAAAAAAAAAAAATTAAGTTCGAAATGTATAAAAATTAAGTGGTAACAAACTATAAAAACAGAAATATAAAATGACAAAAGAAATAAGTTACAGGGGTTGTAAGAAATACCTACACAATGAATCCTTAGACTGTTAGAATTAAAAATTCTCAATCAGTCAATCAATCTTTATTCGTGAACACAGGTATTACAATAAAGGTCTTATGTACAGACGCCAGCAGGTCAAGCTACCCGAAACTGTCAAATTTCCCCAAACAACCTTGAACCTTAAAGCTTTAGAGATAAAGTTGAAAATCTATTAAAGAAATTTGACAGACTGTAGTAGCTTGATGTGCTGGCGTCTGTACATATTTTAGTTGAGCTCTATGTCCTACCAATGAATTTCATCATCATTTCAGCCGAAAGACGTCCACTGTTGGACATAGGCCTCCCCCAAGCTCCTCCACTTCGACCGGTTCTGTGCTTCTCGCATCCAACGGGTTCCTGCGGCCTTCACAAGGTCGTCGTCAATGAAATTGGTGTACAAATATATTAATTTTTTCAGTAACAAGTCTGAATCTATACAAAAAAAGTAACGTTCGAGTAAATAATACCAATGAAATGCATTATTAATAAATACTTAATCAATTATAGTTTATTTTTACTTGTATGTCAATGGTAAATGGTAATTCTCCTACATAACATCGGCAAATAGAGGCCTACCGTTTCGTACCGGTTCGAAAACCGCAATTCGGAATCCCGATAGCGTGCGGTTTGCGGTGTGAATTCTTCGTGTGCACCACGCTTAAGTGTAAAGCAGAAATTGAGGCAATGCCTGCTGTTATTGGGGGTTAAGTGCCTTTTGGCTTATTGTATCTGTGGAACCGTGTTACAACTAGCATACAATAGTGTGTCAGTGTTCGTTGATCAGAAATAACGTATACATATTTCCCGCGTTCACAATACAGTTTCATTTTGAATTTTATTTTGAAATAGTGCTCTTTTTAAGCAAGAATGAGGGACTGAGTCAGCTACTAATAACTATCGGCCTCTACTATGGCTTTATCAATCTCACTCCCGATAAATAAAGTCCTCTAGACCTACTTTCGGCCATGCCGACCAATCTCAGCGGAGATCAGCCTTCGGCGCAGGAGATATTATAGTGCACAAGTGTGTGCACACAGGTGCACTCTCTGTAGTCCCAGCGTAACATAAATAGGATGTGCCTTTTCAATCTACGGAAAATGACGGAGTTCCTTACAAGCTTTCATCTTCACAAATACTTCCTTACTTTCAAAATCCTTGCTCACCTTCGTTTTAAAAGGAGCTCTTGAGTCCATCGGTTTAGGCTGTGTGAGTGTGCGTCAGTCAATTCGTTTAGTCCAATCCAATCCGTTTTCTGCTATTCCTACTTACCTGAGGGGCTATTCTCGTAATTTTAAGAACGTTCACAGTCTGATTTCAGCCTCAATCTGTCAAAAATACCTCTGATATCCATACATTTTTGACAAGTTTTTGACATTGATTGTCGCTGAGATGAGATTGCGACAAGATTTTGAACGTTTTTAATTACGAGAATCGGCCTTCTGTTGTAAAATTTCTGATGAAGTTAGATGCATAATCTGAGATAGTGAAGAGTGAGCGAGATAGACAAGCGTTACTTCCTGTTCTGTACAGTTGATTTTTGAGTCGGGTTTTGAATTTATTTTTTTCTTCCTATTGGCTTACATCCGACTCTGCAGCACACTTGATAGGACTGATTCAGTACGCGAAACCCTGGAGTAAAACTTCTGCCTTCCCTGCTTACTGCCGCTCAGTCGCAATAGAAAACGGGTCACGCACTACCGTAATGACTTTCTCATTAAACGGTCTTAAGGACGCAATCATTCGTCCGTACCTGCCGCTAATATATAGTAATTGTACCCGAGGGGACGGCGGGCCTTTAAGGACAGTGGAGATTTTTGATAGATACCCTTTTTACCCGACTTTCGTGACTGCAAAGACAGGGTTTTGTTTTTAATGAGGTTTATGCGAATTTTTTCTTCTTTTATTCGTATTATTTGCTGGAAGATCATCATCATCAGGTGTAGTTGAATAGGTACCATTATTTTACATGGAGCGACTGCCTATCTCAAAATGAAAATATAAAAATATTTTATTTCACATAAATCTACATTGGCACTTATGAAACGTCAGAAGCTAGGTGCACGGTCCAATTGGTCGTTTCCTATGGAGAAGAGCCGGCAAGAAACACCACGGTTACTCTTTTAAAAATAATAAGTAATACGGGCTGGTGTCCGCAACTCCACGTCAATGCGCGTAGTTTGCGTACTCTTTGGAAATGCGTACTCTTTGGAAAATCGATTATTCGATTCGCCCCAGCTCCTCAAGGAAGGTCAGCACCGACTTAATCTCACTGACCGTTTCATGAAGTGTACCTGGGT
The DNA here is from genome assembly GCA_911387795.2 of Apamea monoglypha. Classification (NCBI taxonomy): domain Eukaryota; kingdom Metazoa; phylum Arthropoda; class Insecta; order Lepidoptera; family Noctuidae; genus Apamea; species Apamea monoglypha. The sequence continues at coordinate 13,686,171 of OU426938.1, forward strand.
TACCAACCGACGGCCTAACGTGCTTTCCAAGGCACAGGGATCTTGGTATGAAACGGATGGTCACCCATCCACGGATCGACGTCGGCAAGCGTAGCTTAACGGCTGTTACATAAGTAACAGCCGTTAAGCTACGCTTGCTTGGCTAAGCCACGAGCCCTTGACAATGACATTCTTATAAAATGGTCTTAAAGACGCAAACATTCGTCCGTACCTACCGCTAATATATGTATAGTAATTGTACCCAAGGGACGAACCGCCTTTTAGGAAGCCGCTCCTGTTTGCGGCAGCGGACATTTTTGATGGATACCTTTATAAAGTGGTTTAGCATAATCAGAATCAGAAATTTTATTTGCTCTAAATGTAGGTACAGTATTAATAACATAAATAAATGAGAGCAGCTACCTTTTACCTTACGGCGTGCAAATCGTTACATTAATTATACAAATAAAAAAATAATAATGTTGAATCAGCCATCATAATGTTAACCAGCCTATATTGTTGCCACTGCTGGGATACAGGCCTCCTCTCGGTGAGAGGGTTGGTTGGTTTCGCGGGTTGATCAATGTCACATGTCTTCGATTTTTTGGTTCTAGGACATGCTGGTTTCCTCACGATCATTTCCTTCACCGTTTTTAGAGCAATGGTGATTAAAAAATTGACACCAAGTAAAGTGCCTGCTTGGGTTCGAACCCCCGACCCACAACTCGTAAGTCGTGGGTCACTACTGCTCTTATATCCCTCCCTTCTGAGCAACACAACCCAATTACTGGGAACCAAGATACTTAGAAAGTTACAAAGTTTTTCTTTAATATAACATCTGTTAAACTGCAAAGCAATCGGTCGTTAGTAACCCTTGGTAGGTCTGGTGGTCAGGTTTTCGACTGACTACCCGTAACGACTGTCAAAGATCTACGGCTCTAGGTATCTCAAAGCACATAGTAAAATAAACAAGCCAAGTCAGAAAAAACGTGCAAAGTTAATAATTGTGTTCTTTTATCATCAGCATTAAAAACATTTAGGCACTAAACTATTTATCATTTTGAAACATTAACGAATTAAAAATATTGTCAGCTTGGACAATTTGCTTCTATTAACAATGTGTAATTGCTATTGACTTGCTATCAAGAAATGATATGTAATTGTACACTAACTTTTTATTGTTACCCACATACATTGTAAGAAAAATATTTCCGCATCTACTACTTACTAGTTTATGTACAGACGCCAGCAGGTCAAGCTACCCGAAACTGTCAAATTTTCCCAATCAACCTTGAACCTTAATGATTTAGTGATAAAGTTGAAAATCTATTGAAGAAATTTGACAGATTGTAGTAGCTTGATGTGCGTCTGTACGAGTACTTTTCGTTCTTCATAAGTTCGTGTATCAAGTATAATGATTAACTTGTATTTCTATAAGTGAATTGTTTGTATAGTGAATTGTATTATTTTTAAGAAATAAATGTCTTAAACCGTATCATTCTCCTGTCCTTATACCAATTTATTTGGGATCATACGTCTCTATTACTCGTCATCTACGTAGCCACCCCCTTTCTAACCATTTTCGCTTAGCATAGTCAGCCTATAACATTCCCACTGCTGGGACACAGGCCTCCTCTCTGTGAGAGGGAATTTTTAGGGCGTATTTTTTACTTGCCACTTACCAGGCTTAGGATGCCATCTATCTCTTTGCCAAATTTTATCGAAATCCGTTGAGTGGTTTAGGCGTGAAAATGTAACATGCAGGCAGAATTTGTAATATTATATAGTATAGCACTTTGCCCGCGACTTCGTCCGCGTTTACTTTACTCTAAAAATTTCGAAAATGTATGTTTACGATCTTTATCATTTATTTATTTAATTCGGGTTAATTTTAAAGTTTATAGATCAAATAAATAAGATTTCTTAAATAAACCTTGTCGTCCCCTTTTGCTACTACAGGCTTTGTTTTTAAAAACGCGTTTGGTACGGTATAACTCACACAAAGGACACCCTTTGTATGAGTTATACCCATTTTCGAGTTAATGGAAGCAAGCAGGAAATCCACCCCTTAACCCTTTTCCACCCCGGTAAGAGACGATTTTTGAAACCCTTAAGACACATACTTTTTATTTTTTGTATATAGTATTAGTACCGAGTTTCGAGTTAATTCGTCCGAGCGTTTAAATTTTTTTTACCTATTAACTTTTTCACCCCCTAAATTCTCTGTGAGCAATTTTTTTAAACTCAAACTATTTATTTAAACAATTACAGGCACTTTCGAATTGCCAACAGCGCCCTACGAGTCCAATTCAACAATGCCTACAGAATGTAGTTGGGGCTGCCTCGGTACTGCAGTGCGTCGGGAGGTTCGCTGAGTCACGCATTGACTACTTCTATGCGACGATGTGGAAACGGTGCACATCCATGGTACGCAGGGTCCGCGCCATTTCCAACACCATCTTGAGGATGATGGGAGAGAGGTTCGACTGTCACTACTGACCATTGTTGTATGCTTCATATAGTGACAATAACAGCAAAATGAAATAATCATAACACATTATTGTTCATTATGTCCCTCTTTTCTATTTTACAATATTGAAATGTCGAATAGATGATAATTATTAAATAGTTTTTATATGAGTTATTATTTTTAAATATGTCACATTTATGATTATTTCTAATTTTAATTTGTTGACTTTGCCAGTTTGATTTGTAAGTAATAATGAAATTGTGTGTATTGTTTTGTCTTATTTTTGTTTGTTTTATAATAATTTTTATTTAATGTACCTAATTTTATTATATGATCCAAATGTTGATTGAAATAAAGGAATTGAATTGAATTATCTTAAAAATTAAGGAAGTATCGTCAGCAAATAACATCATTTGTGGTTGTTTTTTTTAATAAATGGGGTAGGTCATTTATATATACTAAAAAGAGGAAAGGACCTAATATCGAGCCTTGTAGAACACTCATTTTTGCTACCAAACCAAGTGAATTGACACCATTTATCTGAAATTTTTGTTGTCTATCATGTAAATAAGATTTTACTAAACTGAGCGCAAGTTTACCTAGTCTTTAATGCTCAAGTTTCAAGAGTAAGGTTTCGTGATTAACGCAGTCAAATGCCTTGGAGAGGTCTCAAAAGATTTCTATGGCATCTTGGGCTTCCTCCCAAGCTGTAAATATGTGTTTTAATAAGGTGACACCGGCGTCAGTCGTACAACGTCCTTTGGTGAAACTATATTGCTGATTGTGTCAGATTTTGTTGTTATTAAAATGATTAAGACCACACTTTGCTGAGTACCGGCAACACGGATACTGGTCTATAATTATTGGTGTCTTTGCTGTCCCTAGATTTAAAAAGTAGAATAACCTTACTGTATTTCATTAAATATGGGAAGACTCCTTGATCTACACACAAACACTACAGCTAGGTATGGTGATACAGTCTCAATTATGGATGTACAAACTTTGATAGACATTCCCCATAGTTCTTCGGTCAAATTGATTTTGATTTGTCGAAAAGCTTTTATAACTATCATAGGGTTTATATGTTTAAATTGAAATTCAACTGGGCAGCCTGGAACGTTCGCTCTTAGTAAATCAATTGATACGTCGGGTGAGGAATTTACGGCTTCCGTCGTTTTTGATGGTATATTAGTAAATAAGTTTACAAATTCTTGAGCTATTTCTATATTAAAGCATATGGCACTACGTGAAGTCTCCAATGTGTAATCAGTGTTTCGCTTTTTACTAGTTTCTTTATTTATAATTTTTCAAACTGTTTTTATTTTGTGTAACTAAAAGTGACCGTCTGTATTAAATACTGAGGCAAATATTGTTAAGTTTATTAACCAAAGAAAAAATATTTTATTATATTATTAACCGTATCCCGTCTTTTTGCCCCACAGGGAATTCTAAAAACAATATTGAGATGTTTCCATAATTTGACTCAAAGATGATGTATACCAATTTTTTAGTTAATCAAGCCACGTAGTAAAATACTCCCCTTAAAAAATAATTAACCCTTTTTACCTTGTCAGGGGTGATTTTCGAAATACCCAAAAACTTATCATCGTTTCTTTCCTGTCAAAAGTATTAATACTGAGTTTCGAGTTAATCGGACCACGCATTCAAATTCTTCCACACAAACTTTAACACCCCTATATCACCCTTTGAGGGGTAGTTTTGAAAAACTTACAATACTAAACTTTATTACTTACTTAGCCAAGTATTGTTGCCAAGTTTCAAGTTTATTAACTGAATGAATAAGATTTTTCATATAAACTGTAAATCGCTTTTCACTCCCACAAGGGTGGAATTTTGAAAACTCGTTTGGGATGTATTCATAACTTGACTCAAAGATTATTTATACCAATTTTTGAGTTAATCAAGTCACACATTATAATCCTCCCCTATTAACTACACCTTTTCGAAAAACCTGATACATGTTATTCTTTATTTTTGGTCTTAAGTATAAACACTGAGTTTCGAGTTAATCGTAGTTCTTAGTGGATACCCACTCTTTACGAAGAATACACCCTAAAAATTTCATGTCTCTAGGACCAGCGGTTTAGGCTGTGCATTGATGTATCAGTTCGTCAGTCAGACGTGTTCCAAAAATCTACTCAACAATGTAAAATAACGCAATGAATGTTGTTGAAGTGCAGTCCACTGCTGGACACAGGACTCTCCGAAGCTCTTTATAAGTTGGCACTGAGTATCAATACAGATACTTTACTTACAGCATATTACGGGCTTACAGTGTTGAGATTTGGAATAATATTCTGGGGGCAATTCAACTCAGAAGGACACTGCGTTCAAAGCACAAAAGCGTTGTATACGGGCTATGTTTGGGTTGCAAACTACTGACAGTTGCAAACCAATGTTTGTACAGCACAGAATTCTAAAACTTCCGTCAATTTACATATTAGAAATATCGCTGTTTGTAAAAACCACAGATTTATAAACAAAAGGGAGATATGGTGTGGCTGCCCAACTCTTCAAGTCCGGCTGTCGCCTTCAAAAATTACAACTACATAATGCACTACAATACGAACACACGCTCACTCACACTATAACAGTCACCACACTCAAAGCGAGCCAATCGCGTAACAGCAGATCGCAACGTAGAAACACACAACTACATTGACATCGCGGCACCGAGCAGCGAGCGTGCCAGGTGGCGATGAAACTATGACCGCGTTGTTTAGCATTACCTACATTGCCACTTTAGTATGGCTTCGAAGCTCGGTAATAAGTGCTTAAACGGCAATGTACGAGTCAAAACTCGAAGTGATAGACTTGACACCTTTTTTAGAGTTTTGTGAATTCTACCGTAAGTAATAATTTAGTTTAGTGCTATTTGCTAAAATAAGACATTAATTGAGTACTTACCGATGATAGGTGATGCTATCCGACTTGTAGTTTTTTGTGACACTTCGATTTTTACAAATCAGCACCGAACAGCTTGGCATTTTTGCGAAAACAGTAGTGATGTGCTCCGTGTGTAGTTGCGTTCACGACTAATCAACGGCGCCCGCGTTTATTTCTGTTTTGTGCATACATTGTTCGCACGCGCCACGCCCCCTTGGCATATCTCCCTTTAGATTATAAATCTGTGGTAAAAACCAATCCTCATTTGTTTCCCCTTTGGATTAATAATACAGGTAGAAATAGACGTGAGAAGTACAGACTTTAGGTGCAATCACTCTCCGCCAAAACAGCATTTCTAAGAAAAAGCGGAATATGCATGGCTCCATATAAATACAATAAAATTCCTAATTTCCTTAAGAGAATTAATATTAATTCATTCAAGAGAGAACTAAAAAAGTTGCTAATTAGTAAGGGATATTATAATTTTACGGAGTTTTTAAATGACAAATTTTGAACTTAGATAATTTAATTAGTTTTATTCATTTTATTGTCTAAATTATTTATTTGTTGACTGTATTTTTGTATTTACTGTAATTAGGTATTTGAATTGATGGAATTGTGACTATAATTTAATTATTTCCTAATTTATAATTTCAATTAAATATTATAAACTATTTTGTACGCCGAATATGGCAAAAAATGTTCAACCAGCAATATTAAACTCGTTTCCATCCATATGTGCATATCTATGTATCATGTTACACATGTTTATACAAATAAATACATCTTTATCTTTATAAGCTGCGACACAATACCTTGTCCACGGCCTTCCGCATCCAATCTATCCCAGCCACCTTTTTGAGGTCGTCAGTCCATCTAGATGGGAGGCGTCCCATACCACGCTTGCCGATACGCGGTCTCCAGGACTCGTCTACTCCATCGGCTACCGGTCCTTCAACAAACATGGCCATACTGCCATTTTGGTTTGCTAACTCTGCAAGCTATGTCGGTAACTATGGTTCTTTTTCGGATAACTTCGTTTCTGATTTTATATCCAATAAATTAACTAATACAAAACCAACTATATATGAAGAGACAGACAAAGGCGCGCAAAAAGCTAAGCGCACGAATTCATAAATCAAAATGAAAACGAATTTAATTATATCGTGCGCTATAAAATTAAGTTATTATCTACAAGAGTAGTAATTCCATAACATTTTCTGTATAATGACAACGGCTAATATGTTATTAAGGACTGAAAAATATATGAAAGGTGTCACAATTAACACAAAGGTAGAAAGTGATAATACAATGGTATGATTTAATTGGACTGAATAGGGATGGGGCACTGTTGATTGCGTTATCGATAAAACAATTAAAAATAAACACTTTTTAGCTATCGTGTCGCTGTTCGTTTTATAATATCATCAACATAGACTACGTGTACCTATTAAATATGTTTTACTGTTTTATTCTTTTTTTGAAGCTAACTAAAAAATTACCAAAGCAAACTTAGGAAAATCCATAAATGAAGCTACTAAATGAAAAAATAATTTTCAAAATCGGTCTACAATTGACTAAAATATGCAAATAGATGAACATAGGACATCCTCCTTTTTTGAAGTCGGTTACAAAGATACTTTCAGTTTTATAAAACTCGAACATAAATAATATAATTTATTTCAAGTAAACCATTTCCCAGCATTTGTACGTAATTTTCAAATGTATTGTATTTTCTAAAGCATATTGTAAAGAAAAAAATATAACGTTCTCACAATTTAATTGTTCGTCGATTTTAAAGCAACGAATCAAAAAGTTATATCTAAACTTCTAAACTAATATTATAAAGAGAAAAGATTTAGTTTTTTGTACGGCTGTTTCTTACGCTTTTAGGCTAAAACGGCTGAACAGATTTGGATGAAATTTGGCACACGGGTGAAACCGCGGGGTGCAGTTAGATAAAAATATTTTACACTAGCTACGCTCCGTGGTTTCACCGACATAAGTCTTGCTTCCGTAGAAATATCAGGATAAAAAGTATAATTTGCTCATATCCAGGTCATAGTCTACCCATGTGTCAAATTTCATCATAATCCGTTGACCCGTTTTAGCGTGAAAGCGTAACAAACAAAGATACAAAAATTCAAATCTTTTCTCTTTGCAATATTAGTTTAAATAAAACAAAAGGCCTTGTTCTCTTTGACATGATTAAAACCTATTATCACGATTAAAACCTTGCATTCAAAACATACAATATTTTATCTAAAAAAAAAAACGTGAAATATTTTAATTAGAGACGAAAAAGTAAGGATTTATAGCTCAAGTAATAAATTACACTCAGATTATAACCGGCGGTAAAGGAAACTTTCGGATTTAAGTATTTTTAGGTGTAATATGAAAACTTACTTTGTTGAAGACTATATTAATCATCTGGATTTTTTTCTAGATTATTTTTGTAAGCAGACTTTAGGCCGAGATTGATAAGCGGAATTTACTTAGCATGTAATTTGGATAAGATTTGTTTCCCCTTTTTTGTAGCTAAGTAATAACAGTCGCACGGGTCGATCCATCAGGTTAAGCTACGCTTGCCGCGTTTGATCCGTGGATATATGACTATCTTTACATACCAAAACCCCTCCGTGGTTCGGAAAGCACGTTAAGCTGTTGGTTCCGGTTGTCATTTGTGGATATTTGACAGCCGTTACGGATCGTCAGAAGCCCGAAAGTATGACAATCAGTCTTATCAAGGGCTATCGTAGTACCCAGTAACTGGGCTGTGGAGGTCAGATAGGCAGTCGCTAGCTGTAAAATACTGGTATTCAGCTGCATCCAGTTAGACTGGAAGACACCGAAATAGTTGGAAAAAGGCTAGCCAGATTGATTTGTTTCCCCTCGCTATCTTGCATTTGTAGTTTGGAAAGTTCACGACAGTGACAGAAACAGAATAGTCTTTTTTATGTACATCATATAAATTACAGATATAAATGTAGAAATTTTTCCAAAGGGTGACTTTCCAATGGGCAGTCTTATCGTTAAGCGCGATCTTTTAAAGACAACCTTTGGATGGATTGAAATGGGGAAGGAGAGACAACCATTTACATAATAGAATAAATACATACATAAAGCATATAGTAATCTATATAAATATATACATAATAATAATCATGAAACAGGAGCAAACAAAATGATTATAATGATGATATCTAAGACAGAGGAAATGTTTTTATTATCATAGTTTTAAGTACCTAATCAAAAATGGAGCACAACTTACCGAAATATTGCTTAGTAAAAGTATGTGCTAATAGTAAAGTTTATAATCAGGAAAGCCTAAGGGAGCGCCCACGAGCAACTATTGTCTCCCCAACTAATTTGTCTCTCACATCAAGTATACAGGTTTGTATGAAAGTGCGTGCATGTAGCGACGCGACAGCTGGGAAACTTAATTGTCTGCGGGTTTGTCGTCTTTGGTTTCTTAGAACAAGCACACAGACTCTTCGAATTCCATGTTGATGAATTCGGCAAAATTTTACGAAAAAGTAGCGTTGCTGTAGCTCCCATGTGCGCATCGTCCAAATATTGGCGAGGAGACAGCGAAAGTTGCTGGGCAACTAAGTTGCTAGTGGGCCTCCCTACGATGAAGGTTTTACAAAGTTATGAACTGAAACATTATAAGATACCTACATAATTAAATAAACCCAATTTAAGGATAAAACGAAGTGAGTTTAGAGTAACCTATTTGGTGAAATACTGCAGTTGTGATAGGTAAGGCATGTCTTGCGCTCATAAAACTTTTTTAAATCCTAAAATTTAACAGCAATTTTGTTTTTCCCAGAAATGTTTTGATTCTGAGATTATATTTTCGCGTGAATATTTCAAGCATACCCACAAAAACCTCTTCCATTTTACGGCAACGCGAATGGATTAGGTATAAAAACTTGAGTTTCTCCTAAGTTCCAAACTTTCCTAAAATGTCGGTAAAATATTCATCTCAGGAATACTGTTTTATCAAGATTTCGGTGAAATAGTATTACAAAATTGTCATGTCAAAAACTTTTGACACAATTAATCAGCGAATTCTATGTGCGGACAAAATCATTTTTATTTCTTGAGGAAATATTACTTATTCACAAATGACAGATGGACGGATTGTCGGAAATTGATCGCGTTACTTAATTTAAATTCGTATTTTTGTAACAAAAATGCAACTGCGATACACTGAGTTGATTTATTAAACGCTTAAATTAATAAAACATTTTCAATTTTATCTTTCATTTTTTTTTCTTAATATAAGGCAGCTTTGTGTAAATGTGTTCTCTCTGGCTGGTTATATTGAACAAGCTTTTATTATTAAATTGACTTTTTGGTAATTCGGATTCCGGAATATTATAAAAGATTTTACGATAATCGGATTAAAGTTTTAAAATTAGTTTTGTTTATTAATTAATTTATTTGCTAACATGTAAAACACTGGTTCGTAGGCATGCATTCAAATTTCATGACACAGTATTAAGACATGTACCCTGTTAGGGCATTGCAAACTTTATATATCAAATAACATAATATATTGATTCTAATTATTACAATTTACATTATAATAAACATTAATCAAAAATGTACTACATTTTATTTTGAAATACGTGTACAACAAAAATATCGATATTCATAGCGGCATCTAATGTCCCACCCCTATTTCTAGAAATCACGTAATTATCTTGTCTTTGGAATCGTGAAATAAGGGATCGCGTCATTATTCCACTCTGCTTCATCAAGTCGATCTGATAAGATGTTGAAGAATATTTTCCAGAAATTGGAAAACCCTAAAAGGCCATTACTAGGGCCAAATGTGAAGGCATTACAATTTTGGGGACTATTGCTCCCCAAAAATATATGGATGAAATGTTTCTATCTCATCATGCATATTTTGGTGACCATTTTCACTGCCACCGAGTATATCGATGTCTGGTTTGTCAAATCAGACATGAGTTTGCTCCTAAACAATTTGAAGATTACAATGCTGGCAACAATAAGTGTAATAAAAGTGACAACCTTTTTAAGCTGGCAAAAGTATTGGATCAGCATCATCGAATACGTCACAAAGGCGGACTTAAACCAGCGAATAACAACGGACAAGAAAAAACTGGAGCTACTGTCCAAATTTACGAAGTACTGCAGAAAGATAACTTATCTCTACTGTTCGTTAATGTATACTACGGTTATCATAGTCATGGTCCAGCCGATCTTCAAATATATATCCTCGGAGACTTACAGAGAGAACGTAAAAAATGGGACGGATACTTACTTGCAAGTTGTCAGTTCTTGGGTACCTTGGGATAAGAACACTATAGTCGGATATTTAGCAGCTTCTGTATATCAAAGTTATGCGGCTATATATGGTGGAGGTTGGATCACTTCTTTTGATACAAATTCCATGGTTATAATGGTCTTCTTTAGAGTTGAGCTGGAGTTGTTGAGAATTGATTCTATGAATATTTTTGGAACGGAGTCGGCGCAAGTCGATCATGGTGTCGCTTTAAAGAGGTTGAAGGATTGCCAAAGGAGGCATGTTGAATTGGTCAAGTAAGTTACTTTATGGTTTTTAATGATTATTATGTTTGTAAAATAAATTGTAAATATTCAATTAAATCTGTAAAATTATTTCGCTGTTCCCCGTCGACATTTTATGAATTCAATACGCTAATTAGCGTATTTTTATCGAAATATTCATTCGTTAGGTGCAAGAAAATTCAATGTAGGCATTTGATAATTCAGCATTTAAAACTTTCGACTTTTTCTAATTCAGCGCTGTTTAAACCATCAGAGGACCAAGACAAGTGGTGATGCTTCAAAGCGTTTCGTATTTCAACGGCATTCGTATTAGCTTTTCGTATTTCAACGGCATTCGTATTAGCTTTTCGTATTTCAACGGCATTCGTATTAGCTTTTAGAATTTGTATTAGCTTTTCGGTAGTTTATGTAAATTCAATACATTTTTGACGTTTCCATCGTCGTTATCGCTGATATAATGTAACTTTGGTCAGCAAAATTCTAAAGCAAACCATTTAAATATTATATTTACGTTATTATTATCATGAGCCTCTGTTGTCCCACTGCAAGGCAAAGGCCCCCCTTCCCAGAATGTTGGAGAATTGTTTGTTATGCAATAATATGCAGATAGCCTATGTCACCCGGACTATAATTACGAATCCATTGGTACCTCATTCATCAAAAACAGTTCAGTAATTTAGGCGCTACGGTGGAACACACGTAATTACAAAAATACATACTTACATACATAAACTGCCAAAATCTTAACATTACTTTTGGCTTTGTCGTAGTCGGATAATGAAATTGCCCCTCCTCATTGTTAAATGCAAGTTCAAATTCCAAATAAACCTTAGCGAAGTCAATCTAACTTGTACAGTTAAATGTGAACGATAAATTCCAGTAACTTTGTTGACCGGTTTACACATTAACACGGGGAGTTAAGATTACTTCGAATATGTGGGTACTCGTAGTTTGAAGGAGATTTGTGATTTGTTTCTGATTACGGATTGATAAAAAGGAGATCAAGTTTGTGTTTTGGAGGTAGGTCAGTCAAAATAATATTGAATAATGAGAGTAGGTTACCCATAAGAGAGCAGTGGTGGCCCAGTGGCAACGGCCGCAACTTACGGGTTGTAGGTCGTAGGTTCGAACCCAGACAGGCGCTTTACTGTGTGTAAATTATTTCATCACCACTGCTCTTAAAACGGTGAAGGAAAACATCTTGAGGAAACCACCATGTCCTAGAACCAAAAATTCGAAGACATCTACCAGCCCGTACTGGGCCCGCGTGGTAGATTATAGCCCTCTCGAAGAGAGGAGGCCTGTGTCCCAGCAGTGGGAACAATATAGTCTGATTATGAATGTAATATTGACCGTACGGTTACCGAGATTTCTTTCATATTATGACTTTACAGACTGCAGCGCCTCAGGCCCGTCATGGCCCACTTCCTCACACCGAGCAAGAGGAGGCCTGTGTCCCAGCAGTGGGAACATTATAGGCTGATCATGTAAAGCCCACCGGGTCAATCTCGACCACGATCCGTAATTTTTAAAAACGAATCGTAGTCAAGCCCTTTAAAATTTAATTTATTTCTGAACTTACTTTATTCTTTCCAGGTTCGCCCGTCTGTTCGACTCATGTCTATCACCAATAATGTTACTATACATGTTCGTCTGCTCAGTAATGCTCTGCGTCACTGCTTATCAAATCACTGTGAGTATTTTGACAGCGGTCAGCTTATGTTAAACTCAAGACTTAGCAAGTCATGAATGAGGGATTTGGTCAGGCATTCAGAAGTCAGGTAAAGTAAAGTAGGTTTCATGTACTGGGGCAGAATTTTGCCATATCACCAAAGAACATAAGGTACAGTTTAGGAAAACTTTAGAAGGAAATTTGGAATTATGCAATGGCTAACACATAATGAGAGCAGTGGTGGCCCAGCCCCGACTTACGAGTTATAGATCGTGGGCTCGAACTCAGGCAAGCGTTTTACTTTGTGTACATTCGAAGACATGTGACATCTACCCATCCGCACTGGGCCCACGTGGTGGATTAAACAAGAAGAGAGGAAGCCTGCAGTGGGAACCTTATAGGGTGATTATGTAAGTTTACATTCTGTTGCAGATTGAAACCCACCCAATGCAAAGATTCTTGACAACGGAATATTTAGTATTTGGAGTTGCTCAGTTGTTTATTTACTGCTGGCATAGCAATGATGTTTTATTTGCGGTTAGTATGAATTTACTTATTTTCTCTTATGTTTGAGAATAATAGTAGGTCATGCAGTAGCCGGACAGCAAGTTGGTAGTCTAACTGATTGACCGCCAGACGATCACTTGGTACGGTCAACTTAAAAAAAATACATAACAATATAAGGCAGGGACATGACGCACTAACTGTAACCATGAATTCAGCACATGATTCTAGATTCCCTAGTGTAAAAACAGCGCTGGGGCTCTGTCTTGCATAGGGTCGCAGCATAATGCTGAGCGATAGCCGTTTTGCGTGGATGTGACGCATGTCAACCTTTTCTTATTGTTTTTTTTTTGTTTTTTATGTTCTTTTTTGCGTCATGTTTACCGCAAATAAACGTATTTTCTTTTCTTTTCTTTTCTTTTCTTTTCTTTTCTTTTCTTTTCTTTTCTTTTCTTTTCTTTTCTTTTCTTTTCTTTTCTTTTCTTTTCTTTTCTTTTCTTTTCTTTTCTTTCCTTTTCTTTCTTTTCTTTTCTTTTCTCTTCTTTTCTTTTCTTTTCTTCTTTCTTTTCTTTCTTTTTTAGTGAAAAACTTTTTCATAGAAAAGCACCATACCTATGCGTTCAAATTGTATGGCACAGCTAATTTTGTTTTTAATAACTGAGAATTTTTTTTTACGCTGACGGGTTCAGAATCATGTACTGAACCCATGGTAACAGGTGGCGCGTTGATGTCCCTGCCACCCTGTATAGTACATACAAATCCCATACCTAAACCGTACTTAGAACCTTGTCATATTATACAATGCAAATGGCGACGCGACGTCACAAATGTGACGCATGAACGAACGAGTTTAATGTGACAAAGTTCTAAAGTGATCAACGTTTTTGTAAGTTGATCCTACCTACTTGCAAAGAGTGTGAATCTCCGCTCCGAACAATATGGGTTATCTTATTCACGGCATGAGTTGTCGTAAACAACTCACAATTTGCAAGTCAGTGCCAGATTGTATGTTGAACAAAATAATCCTACTAATATTATAAATGCGAAAGTTTGTATGGATGGATGGATATTTGTTACTCTTTCACGAAAAAACTCCTGAACGGATTTGGATGAAATTTGGCACACAGATAGTTTATAACCAAGATTAACACATGGGATACTTTTTATCCCGATATTCTTACGGGGTCGAAACTTATGCAGGTAAAACCGCGGGGGCGCAGCTAATATACAGGTAAAATTGAAGACATGCGACAAATCGAAATAGGAGGCGCAGTAACTGTTACATAATCATTATAAATTTTCACCAAATTTAAATTCTTGAAGTAAATCGTGTAATTATGGTCTTAGATAGTGCAAACTAAGTTATTGCCTTTAAGTAGAGACGAATTATCTTCACTCCAGTTAAAAATTGTTTTCTCAAAATTATCAAAACAAATAAGAAAATTAAAGTAACAATTTTAGCGCGTGCCTGTGAGCCTGATGAGCATCCCATTAATCGCAGAGTTCACAACATGAAGCAAGTTGGCAACGCGTTGTAATGGCGGTATTTACCTAATTTTGACTGTTCTACGAAGAAAAGGGCGCGCGACGACGCTGCCAAATCGCTCGCCTACGCGCACGTACGCACGGCTACACATCAAGCTATACATAACCAGTATAAGCTGACTTCTGATTGTACGAAAAACCTATACAATGCGAGGTCAGCCAAAACTGGAAATGTATAGCTTGATGTGTAGCCGTGTGTACGAGCTTCCCTTTCCTGAATGTCATGCTCTAAATTTACTTTATAACACGTTGAATTAGATTTTTTAATTTTGTCGCACCTATTGAATTTCATCACGTATAATAAATCATTAAAATCGTCATTAAAAGTCGCAACGTTCATATAATCCATGGTAGCAGATTGATATTTCATGAAATAGTCATTTTATAGGATTATATAAACTTAAAGGGCTGTTTTAATGATTTTAATGATTATAAATACTGTAAATACATACTTTTTACTCATAATTTTGTTCAACATACAACCGGAGCTAACAACTTAAGACGATTTGAATTTCGCGGACTACCTTAACACTAAAGAAAGTTCTTTTTTTTTTTGCCCTGGTAATGAACAAATTATATTACGTAAAGTCTACAAACAAACTAAATTTCTTTATTGTTTTTATATCGATCAAGTCTGAAAATATATTTTGCAACCGCGTACCGGAAGACGTAGCGTTGGAAGGCCTCCCACAAGGTGGACTGACGACCTTGTGAACGCCGCAGGAACCCGTTGGATGCGAGAAACATAGAACCGGTCGAAGTGGAGGTGGTTGGGGGAGGCCATGTCTAGCAGTGGACGTCTTTCGGCTAAAATGATGATGATGATGCAGTCTGAGATTTGTAATTAATTATTGTTATACACGATTTTATAAGTATTTATTATGACATCATTTTTATTATTTCCAGAGTGAAGATCTAATGCGAGGACCTTATGAAAGCATTTGGTGGGTCAAGAGTGTGAAGTACCGCAAAGACCTGAATCTATTGGCGACTCAGTTCGACAAGATCGTCGTGTTCTCAGCCGGGCCTTTTACTAAGCTCACTGTGGCTACCTTCATAAGTGTAAGATAATCTTTTATATCGCCTCATTCATATTTTATTCACCACTGCTTTCAAAACGGTGAAGGAAAACATCGTTAGGAAACGGGCCAACCAACCCGCACTGGGCCCGCGTAGTGAATTATAGCCGACTCCTTCTCGAAGAGAGGAGGTCGGTGTCCCAGCAGTGGGATCATTATAGGCTGGTTATGCTATGCAGTGCGGGTCGGTGGATGTCACATGTCTACGAATTTTGGTTCTAGGACATACCGGTTTCCTCATGATGTTTACTTTCAGCATTTTTGAGAGCAGTGGTGATGAAATAAATTACGCATAGTAAATCACCTGACAACAAACGGCAGTAACAGTAAAGCACCTGATTGGGTTCGAACCCACGGCCTACAACTCGTAAGTCGGGGCCGTTACCACTGGATCAGCACTGCTCACATTTATTATATTATTACCTCAAATGTAATAAAACCTTGATTCTTATGTTCTCATTTTTATTTTCTTCTCATAATATTTATTTTTTTATTTTTTATTTCTTTCAGATCCTGAAAGGTGCTTACAGTTATTATACGCTTCTTAGCCAGTCGCAGATGAAATAAGGATTATGATATGGCAATTTATTTTTAATAGTATTAGGTACCTTCAGAACTTATGTATAGAGTGTTTCGATATTTATGTAATTTCTTTGTCGTTTTTTGTGGCTTATATACTGAGTCAAACTAAACTAGCTAGCGAAACTCTGCAGCCGTAATGGTATCGAAATCTTAATACGAAAACATAAAAAATGAGGTTTTTTTGGGGGTCGACGACCGCTGGTAGTATGGTACTTAAAGTATGAGTTGAGAACATCTGTATTCTTTTCTTTTATCGTAAGCTAATATCGCGACCTATCACGTCTGTGAAGTTTACTCACAAAAAAACAAATTTTGTAACATTTAAAATAATTATATGTACATGAGAAAAAACAATCATAGGGCATCAAAAATTTCGTCCGCATCGCTGTCAACAGGACCAGTGCCCAAAAGGCTGGCAGCATTGCCACGTTGTATGGCGATGCTAATTCTTTGGCCAAGAAACTGGCCAGCCCTCTGGTCACGTGAACAGTCGATTAACCGCTTGGCGATATCTCGAAAAAGCAAGTGGGCACTCGGACCCCATGGCCCTAGTGTTTCAACCCCAAACAGCTCGAACATATAACTCATAACATATATTGGAATATTTTCGCCGTTTAATGTAAATACCTATATTATGTTACAAATAAACATTTTATATTTTATCATGTTTATATATCGATACCCATCACGGCAGCGGAGTTTCACTAGCCAGTTTAATTTAACCCAGTAGAGGGATCATATTATTAAAAATTACATAAAATGTTTTATTTTATGTCCATCATGTGTTATCTAACTTTTTATTGATTGTTTAAACTAAGGTACTTAAAAAATATACACATTAAATAAAATATAAAAACAACTAAATATCTTCACTATACCAAACAACTAAGTAAAAGGCGTCGAAAAAATCCTCTTCATCGCTGTGTTAACTTATGTTTCATGAACATTAATTAAGTAAAAAAATAACTATTAAGCCAAGCACACAATTTATCGCGGTAACGGACCGCAGCGCAACGAATTTTATATTAAAAAGTGCGGTGCGGCCCGCCCCAGTCTGCTTAAGCCTTTAAATAACAGTTTAAAAATCAAATGGAATTTCAGCGTCAATGAGAAATAAATGAAACCACAGCAAGATACTGGTGACGTTAAAACCACTTGACAGGCTTACAATTTCCTGGCATATATGGTAACACTGTAATTTGAAAACATTGTAAAATATTATTTTTAAAAGAGTAACCGTGGAGTTTCTTGTCGGCTCTTCTCCATGGGAAACGTGCAATTCGAACCGTGCACCTAGCTTCTGACGTTTCATAAGTGCTCATGTAGGTTTATTTGAAATAAAATCATAAAATCTGCACAATTTCTGAAACATCCTGTAAGTCGTTGTAGTAATTGTTTTTGAAGTCTCGCTTTTCTTTTTTTCCGTTTCCAATAAAGTAATCATTGATAGAGCTTATTATAAACGGCAAAATAAATGTGGAATTAGAGACGTTTCTATTTTATTTCGTTCACCTTTAAATTCTACAAATAATAAATGTATTTTTGCAATGGAGAGCCTCTCAAAACGGTGAAGGAAAACATCGTGAAAAAACCGGCATGTTCTAAAACCAAAAATTCGAAAACATGTCACATCTACGAACCCGCAGTGGGCCCGCGTGGAAGATTAATCTTACTACGCTGGGAAGAGAGAGACCTGCGTCTCAGTAGCGGGAACATTATAGTTTGATTATGTATATAACAACGGGCAAGTCTATTGCCACCGACCGAGTACAAAAACAAATAAATTCTCGTTTTATCAATCTGAA
Source organism: Apamea monoglypha (assembly GCA_911387795.2). Lineage (NCBI taxonomy): Eukaryota > Metazoa > Arthropoda > Insecta > Lepidoptera > Noctuidae > Apamea > Apamea monoglypha. The sequence goes on from OU426938.1 coordinate 13,704,279, forward strand.
CTATTTTACAACAACACGAATACATGTTAACCTCTGGCGGGTAGAAGGTAAAATTTCGAGCATCAAATTATGCAAATACAAGGTTCCCTCGTAAAGTTCTGCGATATCGTTTTTTGTATTGTCACTTTTCAGGTGTGATATTGTTTTCAGGATTGTGGGAACGGATATAAGAGAGGTTTTTTATGTTTTTGATTGAATAGTAATATTATCGACAGGAGATTGTGGATTAGTAATAACAGCCCTGCGGGTCGATGGATCAGGTTAAGCTACGCTTGCCGTGGTTGATCCGTGGTGCACCCCGCATATTATGAAGATCGCTCCGTGGCTGGGAAAGCATGTTAAGCCGTTGGTCCCGGCTGTCAATCGCGGATCTTTGTCAATCGTTACGGGTCGCCAGAAGCCCGAAAGTCTGACAATCAGTCTTACCAACGGGTATCGTATTACCCAGTAACTGGGTTGTGAATCTCAGAAAGGCAGTCGCTTCTTGTAAAATAATGGTATTCAGCTGCATCTGGTTAGACTGGAAGCCAACCTTAACAAAGTTGGGAACAGGCTAGGCTAGATGATGAGTAATATTATTGACGTACTGTGGGTGCCTGAATACGGGCGTTCACCGAGTTAGACCTAACAAACGCTGGCGTCACGATTTGAACTCTTTCCTGACTGGTCGGAGAAGGCACAAAATAAGGAAAATTGGAAAAGTAAAAAAAATAAAAATATATTTTAAGGAATTTTTATGGACAGCTTAATTTTTAAGATATACTCAAAATACGTGCAGGTATTCTCCAAAGGGGTAGGGGACCAGGGCTGTAGGAAACCTTAAAATATTAATTGCAATTAATGAGTCTGAAGTCCCATTGCGGGTTCGAAGCCTAACAGTTGCTTTGAGTTGTGTAATTAATTTTATCAACTCTACTCTCAAAACGGTGAAGGAAAACAGTATGTCCTAGAACCAAAAATTCGAAGACATGTGAAATCTACGAACCCGCACTGAGCCCGCATGGTGTATTACGGCCTGTTCCCTATCACAGAAGTGTGGGAATATAGCTGATATAGGCTTATTATGCTTATATTTATAGCCATTAATTTGACTCGGCACTTATTTTTAATCTTATATTTTGAATTGTTTCTTCATTTGTTTTTGACGTTATTCTCACATAAATAGGAGCAACAAGAATAATGTACCCAGGATTTTGTAATATCTTGATTTAAAAGTGTGTCCTTGGAATTTCTTACCCGTTCTTCTCCATAGAGACCTACATTTTGGAATGGGCAACTAGCTTCAACTTTCTGAGAAGCTGGCCGACTATTTAATTTTGACAATTCAAAAGTGCCTCTAAATAGTTTAATTGAAATAAATGCTTTGAGTTTGAGTTTGAGCACAAATTCAATCTATGGACTGCTACTAAACTTTTCTATAGTTATTCGAAAGAAAAATATATTTCTGACTAAAACTACATTTTTACATAACTTGATAATCACCTTCTTGATCGATGCTCAAAGAATTAATTTACTCACAGCGTAGCGGTTACTTGCTACGACGCTGTAGTTGGCGTAGCACTGACGTCTACACATCAGCTACGCCGTAGCAATCTCGTAGCCCAATATAAACAGTATATATTTTTATTTTGTCTGCTTTTTCTAATAAAATAACATCTGAATATTTTTTTATTATGTCACTAGACCAATAAATATTATTCCCGTCAGTACGTACTGCATTTTATCAACACCCTCTACGCAAAAATTAATTTCAATTACTACTTTATCTTCCCCATTAGGGACCATAATCGCATATTTGCGTTGCCATGTACGTGAAACGAATATAAAAACATATTAATGACTCCGAAATCCTTCATTTTTATTATAATTACTGTTTGTTGGTCATAAAAATTCATATTGGCGGAGGGAGAGAGGAATTAATTCGTTTTGAGTATTCACATCAGGGAGAGTAGGTATGTACGATTATAATATGAATATGGTATTCTTTTTTGAGCTAAATTCGGTTTTTATTATACTGACGAACAACGTTTTTTAGGTTGTAATTAGTGTGGGTTTGTTTTGATTACAAAAGAAATAAAAAAAGTTACTAAAATTTGCACAATAAATTACTTTTTCTATTCTTACCGAACTTAATAAACTTGCGTAAAAGACAAGGGGATAAAAACACTGTTGTTATTAAAAAATTATGCGTAGCTTAACAAAAAATACTCAATGATAAATGCTTTCATAGTGTACTTGAGTTCTTAGATTATAAGTTCTGAATTGTGATATTTAATAAAATTTATGAATTAATTGTGACCAAATTTCATTGAAATTAATGTAATTTAATAATCGCATTCCTACTCAAGATAATTTATTAATTTCTTAAAATAATATTTAAGTATGTGCACATCGAGTATGCGTGTGTGTCCAGGCGCGTATCGACAAGCGTAGTGTGGGACACCCGCCAGCTAGATGTACGGACGACCTAAAGAAGGTGGCTAAGACAGACTGGATGCGGCGAAGGCGGAGGACAGTGTTGTGGCGCAGCCTGGGAGACGCCTATGTCCAGCAGTGGACTGCAATGGGCTGAGTTGATTGATGTGCACGCCGACATTAATGGCATACTAAGTGATCGATGTAAACTGTCTGTACCTTATTAATGCAAATTATTTGGTTTTATCCCTTCAATGCGGAGCTCAGCGGCGGTAGAAATAAATATAGTAATAATACGTCCCCGAACAAACTTCTAGAGCCATACTCATTTTACATGGCTACATACTTTATTATTATGTTCATTAAAATGACCAGAGAAGCAGTAAATTCAAAATACTGGTAACCAGACTGGATGTCGACCCCGACATAATTGGAAGAAGGCGTGGCAGCTGATGAGAGTACTAAGCATAATCAGCTCTTAATGTTCCCACTGCTGGGACACAGGCCTCCTCTCTGTGAGATCAGTGAGCTGTAATCCACCACGCGCACCTATTGCGGTTAGATGTCACATTTCTTCGAATTTTTGGTTCTCGGAGATGCCGGTTTTTTCACGATGTTTTCCTTCACCGTTTTGAGAGTAGAGTGGTAATGAAATTATTCACACAAAGTAAAGCCTGGGTTTGATCACGACCTACAATCTCGTAAGTCGTGGGCGTTATCACGGGGCCACCACAGCCCCTTGAGAGTACTTAAACCTACCCTCTATCACATGGCATATTTAGTACTAATAAAATTACCTCAAAAACAATTGACAACTACGAAATCAAGGTTTTCCCTTTCAACCTTTGACCATAGACAAACCCACACGTTCCCATAAAAATATTTACGACCCCATAAACTTTTGCTTTATTTTTCCATACGCCCAAAAAGTTATGACTCGTGATTCGGATGTTTTAATTTGAACGCTGTTTTCTGGGTTTGGATATTTTTTATTCTGTGAAAGCGAAAATTAAATATGAGTCATCATTCTCCTGCCCATATCCCAATTTTTTTGGGGTTGGCGCAACATGTCTTTTTCTTCTATACTCCTCTATTAGCCGCCATCTGGATAGTCACCCACTGTTTAAACAATTCATCATTCACATAGTCTATCCATCGTTTCTTTGGTCTTCCCCTACTCTTATAGCCATCGACATTCAAACTCAAAACATTCCTCACGACATTTTCCTCATTCCTCCGTAACACATGCCCATACCATCACAACGGATTTCCACACACCTTTTCAGTTACCGGTGCCACTTTCAGACTTCCTCTTATATACTCATTTCTTATTCAAGACAGCAGGTCTAACCATAGTTTTGTATATATTCCCCTTAAGTTTAAGGGGAATGCGGGAGTCGCAGATTATTCCTGTGAGCTGCCGCGATTTAATCCATGCAGTGTTAATTCTGTGCTTAACCGTCCGATCTACTTCGCCATAATATAAGTGCTGTAAAAATATAAAAGCATGAAGAGACTTTTAATAAATAAATGCTACTATAATTTTTGATTGATGTACTTTAGACATTTTGAACATGACATTTTTAATATTTTTACGATTATGATGATATATGATTTATGATTTTTGTACTTTGAATGATATCATTTTTATTTGTACGCCTTTCTAGGCAAAACATGCTGAATTTTTTTTTTTTTTGTAATTTTCCAACTGATTGTAAACCTACACATGTTTTTGACAAATAAATATATCTTATTTTATCTTAATATACTTTTAAATATTTATTTACTGTTGAATTTACACAGGTGTATGTATCATTTGGGATTGCATGGGTTTCAGTTGAAATTCATTTGAGAATTTGTTGAATGATTTGTGCTCTGTTTAAGACCGATAATATTGTTGGGCTACTTAATCATCAAATTTAGTAGTAGTAAAACTAAAAATCAACAGTATTTTTTTCATAAATGTAGCCGTACTTACAGAGAAGAAAATATTGTCATAATAAATATAATGCACCAACCTCTACTTTGATAACTAATAAAACAATTTAATTTGGTAACTTTTCAAACGTCGTCCCTTTATAGTTATTAATTAACCCGGGACAAATGACGTCAACATAATTACGCCGACGATGACACCGGGTCATCATGACCCAGATTTTATCGAGTAATTGTCATGAAATTTAAGAAGCTGTCTAAATTTTAATAATTATTTATCATACAAGAGTTTTTTGCATATGTAGAAAAAAAGAAATAAAACCAAATATTTTATAGTTCAAACTTTTACTAGCTTTCTTAATAGCGCATGCAAAATCAGTTCTACATCGTCACATAAAATTAATATTTTTAAATTTTTGTTAAATTATTCTAAATCCTACTAATAATATTAATATTTAATATATATATATTTCACATTATAAACGCGAAAGCTTGTATGGATGGATGGATGGATGGATGGACGATTTTTATTCTTTCACGCAAAAAATTACTAAATGGATTTGGATGAAATTTGGTACACAAATAGTTTATAACCAGGATGAACACATACGAGTAGGATACTTTTTATCCCGATATTCCTACGGGATCGAAACTTATGCGGGTGAAACCGCGGGGCGCAGCCAGTAATAATATAAATTAAACAATAAGCAAACATGCACGGAGGAAGGAAGTATTTCAGTAAGATGCTGGTAGGGATCTTAACCGTAATTCCGTGATTGTTCTGATAGCCGTGGAATACCTCTCCACTCCTCGTAAGCACCTCAGGATATGTTGCCCCCTTGTCGCTACGACACTATGTGCTAGCGACCGTTTTCGGGGGCCCATTATTGAGTTTGCAAGTCACCCCCTGCCATTTCATCTGTAAATATTATATTTTATCATTGGTCAGGTAGGGGACGTAGACCTTCCATAGTTCAAGGTAACCGATCCACTATAGCCACCCAAACCCATAGCCCAGTATATTTTGTCTCCATGTTCTGAAATAGTCCTGCACCAACCCGGGGTTGTCCTTGGGTGCACTTGCATGGTGCATACGGGGATAATCGACGGTTGGTGCCTGCTCATCATTTAGAATTGTGTAAAGGGCCTCTGCGAGTTGGCTTTGGCCCCTGGTATACCTTTCAAAGTTCCGGGAACCCAGGGTACCGAGACATGCCAAAAAAAAAATCGTATGTAATACAATAGAGAACAAACAAACTTCTTATTATAATAATAGTAACAAATCAGTCTTCTACTTCCTCATTCAGAGACATAGAACTACTGCTATTATTGCAGTACGGAATCAAATAATCTGGGCACATGTAAATCTGGCATGCATTACAAGTATTAGATGTCTTCTTATTCCTTTGAGGCGGTCATATTTGACACTTCTGTAAGTTCCTGGAAGGTTCTTAGGTGGGGTCACTCGCAAAACCTACGATTCTTTCGCGCAACTGTCGAAGCAGCATTTGACCCTTCTTCGCCAGACCCCGAGTCTTCTAACACCGCAAATATTCTTTCAGGGTGGTCTATCAGTGCCATATTAACAAAAACTTTAAAAAGAACAAGGCGAATTGACAACTAATACTAAATGACCTAATAAAAGTATGTCACAAACATATTACGCCAGCTACACAAACGCTAAAATTGCACGATCGGCGTAAAAAAGAATAATGACAGATGTAAGTCGCCTCGGGTCAGTATGACCCAGCGTTATTGGCGCCGGGTTAACCTGTGATAGCAGCAACCTAACAGCAAACTTATTGTAACCTCACAATAATTATTTTGACTAACTTGTCAGTGGCAGCAACCCAACAGCAACCTTCTCATAATGAAAATAAAGATCACTATGATTTGGACAGTGATGCAAAATCACAGGTAAAATAAATGTGAACGGACTGTAGAAGTGTCACAGCGGCCCACAGATAAGCTACGCACGTGTACTTTGCTTCACTTTTTATGAAAATGTAGGCGGGACCCTCGGGCGTCGACTACGACCCATATTTACTCTATGCACGAATGCCCGGCTGGCAAAAAAATGAACCGCACAGCTAACGTGGCAAACCTCTCCGTACACATCCTATGTAGCAGTGGACGACTCAACTAGGGATTATTGCGGCGGCGGCCTCTCGCGCCCGGCCCTGGTGCAAGCCATGGTCCGGAGCGAGAGGGAGTGGGAGGCAGTCGCCTCCTTCTGCGAAGCAGTCATGCTAGCGAAGGAGGTGGCGGGACGGATGAGGGAGAGAGCCTCCCGTCCCAGCCGCCGCGGGAGACGCCCCGGGCGTCGGGAGTCGAGCGACGACTACCGGCCACCGTAGGCGCGGGCCTGCGGGCGGAGAGCAATGAGTAGCTCACCGCCCGATCAGGACCAGGCCCGTGCCGGACGGCGCGTAAGTGTTCCACGCGCGCCTCAAAGAGATGTCAGCATAACGAGGGGCCCCTCAGGGCCGAAGCCTGCCGGGGCAGCGGGATTGTCCGAAAGGGTTACCGCTACCCCGGAACATAAAGGGCGAAGGAAGGAACATGGGTGGGTTTTAGTCAGTAAGAGTCTGACACTCCCTTCCGCTCCACCCAGAGCGGGAGGGGTCATTTGATGATTTCCCATCCCGAAAAAAAAAAAAAAAAAAACTAGGGATTATTACATGCCAATGATACCTCACTGCATACCTCGGGGTCGTGGTTTAGCTCGCTACCTCGATATCACCTCCATGTAAAACCAATACATGCTAATAGGTACACACGCACATGCCGAAGGATACCTCACTGCGATACATCGCGGGCTGCTTGGGAGTTTACCCCGGGTTGCCTGGCATGTGCGTACGTGGCATGCATTTGTTTTACATGGCGTTGACATCGAGGTAGCGATCTAAACCGCGATCACAAGGTATCGAATTGAGGTATCCTCGGCAAGTACCTTTTAGCCAGATATCTTTTATTCCAGGAATAAAATTGACGTTTGACAGTTTTTGTATGAAATAACTGTCAAAATTTCAAAATTATTCCTCAAATAAAGTTATGAGATGATTGGAAAATCAGCCCTAAGTCTTATAGGAAGATCATAATACAGCCCTTTACAAGACCAAATTTTGAGCAGTCTACAATAACTTTTCAATTTATGCTCCCTATCTTTAGTATAGGTTATTTTTATTAACACTTATAGCATTATTTCTTGAAATTAAATGGCTATCCATCACCGAAATTGAATTGTTGATTTTCATTCAGCAAATAAAATAAATCCGGAGTTTTGTTTTTTCGTCGATTCAAAAGCCGTCGTTTCTATGGTTACTTTTGAACGTAATAGTGATAGGAGCCTTATTTTTGCCAAAGGTTAAACTATTTTTGTCTTTTTCTGCCGGTAGGTATTGTTATAATGAAATATCACAGTTATTGGGACGAAGAAGACTTTTGGAAGGCTGTGCTGCAGGAGATTTTGTTGCGCCAGCTTCTCAGCTATAGCACTAGGAAATGGTCACAAACTGCCGATTCTCAGCCTAGTTTGAATAAATGACTTTTGTTTTTTATTGGGTAATACGATACCCCTTGGTAAGACTGGCTGTCAGACGTTCGGGCTTCTGACGACCCGTAACGACGGTCAAAGATCCAAGAATGACAGCCGGGACCAACGGCTTAACGTGCTTTCTGAGGCACGAGTGGTCTCGGTATGTAAATATGATCACCCCATCCACGGACTGACCGCGGCCCGCGTAGCTTAACCTGATCGATGGACCCGTGGCTGTTTTACTTAGCCACTACATAACTAAAGCTACGCGGAAAAGCTACTCGTCCATGAAGTTGCTGATAAAGAATGACCTACCTTTATCTCTGAACCTCAAACTCATCGACATGTGCATCCTGCCTTATGTAGCGCCACTCATGGAACCAAAAAATCCGATGACATGTGACATCCAGTACCCGCACTGGGTCCGCGTGTGGATTACGGCCCACTCCCTCATAGAGAGAGAGAGAGGCCTGTGTCCTAGCAGTGGGAAAATAATAGGCTGATTACGCTAGATAAGGATGCTGTTTAAAATAATATTATTTTTAGGGCTGATTTTTCAATCGACAGATATTTTTTATTCGTATAATAAAATTGAAATCTGACAGATTTTGTATGGAAGACCTGTCAAAAATTTAAAATTATTCCTTGGATAAAATTATCTGGCGTTGGAAAAATCAGCCCATAGTTAAATACTTCAAGTCAAACATCTTAACTCGACTTCTATACATAGTTCTCCATCGTTGCATCCCTTAACAAAAGTGTCCTTAATAAACTCATCATGAGTTTATGGCCAAATTTAACATAAATTATGTAGAACAGCATTATGCTAATAACGTTGTAAATGCTTAGGATTTTGATGAATAAACATTTTGTTGAGAGTTTCGTGTTATGTAGGTTTTATGACGGCATGTTTACAATGTATTGACTGCCCTGTTGGTGTCATGGTCGCAAGCGCTACTGCTGAGCGTGGGGTCCTAGGTTCCATTTCCAGGTCGGGCAGTGTTATCGGGATTTTTTAATTTCTTAGTAGCAATTGAGATTAGCCACCATGGCTGAAACACAGTCTGGAGGACTATTATTGACGGTGACTCTACTCTGAAATATAATCCATTTGCACTTTTATGTAAAACGGTTATGTCATGGGCTTGAGATGCGGATAATGTCGTGAAGAAAAATTTGAGTGTGACTGTGGATGGCTATAAGAGTAGAGGAAATCCAAAGAAACGCTGTATGGACTTTGTGAAAGATGATATAGCTAGACAAGGAGTGATTACCAAGACGACGACTAATAGAGAAGTTTAAGAGAACGAGACATGCTGCGCTGAACCAAATAAATTGGGATGAGGACTAGATAATGACGGCGATGTTCCTATTAATGTATATTCTTTCATTCTTTCTTTCTTATTCTTGCGCATAAAACGAGAATAATTATAAAAGTGAACAGATATTGAGCACACCTTACCGGCACGGGTAAAAGCATTTTATATCTGTACTGCTAGAATAGTAAAAGATTTGATGAATACAAACTTATACCTGACCTTTTAGATGAAACTAACTAAAAGCAATTTATTTTTTCTCAGTTAGTTTTAGTCTGGTAGTTTGAGTTATTTATGTGGCCTACCCAAACGTCCTTTTTTTTGGTATTGTTCGACTGGAAGCCGACCCCAACTTAGTTGGGAAAAGGCTAGGCAAATGATGATTATGATGCATTTAGTAAAAAGTTGTTATTTTGACAGTACAAAGAGACACTTTAATTTTATTTATTTGTATAGATATAGCTATTTAGATTATTCTACGAAATTTGTTGTTAAGCTTTGAAATACTCACCATGAATAAAACATTCTTTGATTAGAAATTCAAGTTTTGTTGTTTGTCCTGAAAGCCAAATAAGTGTAATTAACTGTCAGCCCTTTTGTTGTTGGCTGCTGATGTTGATTTCAAATTGGCAGCTATTTATAGTCTAGAATCCCACCACGTGTTACCCAAGGTTATTTAACTAGCTTATAGAGGTATGAGGAACAGGGTGTAAAGTTCACTCATCCTCCATAGAAAAGGGAGGATCCTTCGACCAGACGGGTGTTGTGTCTGGCGGGCAACTGCTCTATTATTCATGTCGGGGCGTTTGTATATATGCTAGTAGCACGGTAAACTCTGCTTGCGAGATGCAGGATTTTGCGTGCCGTCAGTATGACGCGTTGTTCGCATGTGGCGTTGTAGATACCGGTACACCGTTACAAGATAAACTCCACAAACGTGATGGGTATTGATATCTAAACAAGATAAAAAATACTGATATTTGGATGGTTATTTTCGGCAGGTCAACGAAGAAAGAAACAAAAAATGTTTATTCTGCACAAACAAAACGCACATTAGAAAAAAAAAGACATAAAATATACATATACAACGTAGTCAAAAGCCTCGTACTCGAGCATTTAGAAAGTTGTCAATTTTGTCAATTGCTTGATGCAGGGACCACAGACAACACACATTAACGACCGCTGTTAGTGTTGTTACTTGAAGTATAAGTTGAGCAAAACTGAGGGGCATTTCTCGTAATTTTAAAAACGTTCACAGTCTGATCTCAGTCTCAATCTGTCAAAAACACTTCTATGTTTCTTCATCTTAGCGTGTCGATAGCAATTTAAATCGACCTGTGAAGAAATCATACATCTCAAGTACAGTTTTAATAATGTTTATTCCAACACAATCAGATTATCACAATTACATACAGTACAATATAATAAAAGTAGCACGGAACCCTTTTTTTTTTTTTTTTTTGGGATGGGAAATCATCAAATGACTCCTCCCGCTCTGGGTGGAGCGGAAGGGAGTGTCAGACTCTTACTGACTAAAACCCACCCATGTTCCTTCCTTCGCCCTTTATGTTCCGGGGTAGCGGTAACCCTTTCGGACAATCCCGCTGCCCCGGCAGGCTTCGGCCCTGAGGGGCCCCTCGTTATGCTGACATCTCTTTGAGGCGCGCGTGGAACACTTACGCGCCGTCCGGCACGGGCCTGGTCCTGATCGGGCGGTGAGCTACCCATTGCTCTCCGCCCGCAGGCCCGCGCCTACGGTGGCCGGTAGTCGTCGCTCGACTCCCGACGCCCGGGGCGTCTCCCGCGGCGGCTGGGACGGGAGGCTCTCTCCCTCATCCGTCCCGCCACCTCCTTCGCTAGCATGACTGCTTCGCAGAAGGAGGCGACTGCCTCCCACTCCCTCTCGCTCCGGACCATGGCTTGCACCAGGTCTGGGCGCGAGAGGCCGCCGCCGCTGCCGATCGCCTCCACGAGGAGGCACGGAACCCTAAGATATGCTTATGGTTCCACGTCTGGAAATAGACTGACTCTGTCCAAGAAAATTAGTTGCCAACTGAATGTTCCGCACTTTAAACGGAAGTGAACACTCAGCCGGCTATACGACCAATCAGAGCAAAGTACTCGTAAACAGTACATATAATCATTTGACTAACTAAAATACATTAGGGCTTATGTTTAACTATAAATAAACCTTTTTAATTTAAACAATATTGATTTATTAATTATACAAAACTAATATACTTTAGATACCGTTGTTCTACAAATTACTACCTAAAACCGATGTATAAAGTTCGTGCAACCACTAGCGCCATTAGTCGTTTGCGTTAAGTCTTATTTTTAATTATTATTCTATAAAATCATTGCAGACCCGACCCAGACTTTGGCTACTTGTTTGGCGCCATCACCAGCGTCCATCAGTTCCTGTAACGTGCAGCTGACAGGACACGCAGGACACGATATTAAGTGTCCCATCGTTTGTGGAACAGCACCACATTTACACTCCAAGGCGGAGTCGTCTATGAATTTCCACCTGAACAGGTTTTCCTTGCTTCGGCCAACCTGGGTCCGGTATCTAAACGTGATAAAACCAAAAAAGAAAATAATTTGATGATTTTTTTGTTGGGTCATCGCCAAAAAAAATAAATCATCAAATTAGTTTCTTTTTTATTGTTTAGATATCGATATCCATCGCGTCTGTGGATTTTAATTAGTTAATTTAATTCAACCCTGTATTTTTTGTATTTCCTATTTAGAAGTCTAAAGTTGTAAGCGAGTAAATAAATATGCAATATTAAAAGATACTCGAATATAATATAATAGGTAATAAATAATTCGGTAATTGGTAATACGGGCTGGTCTCCGCAACTGCACGTCAATGCGCTTATTTTGAGTACTTGAATATATTATGTATAATATTAATAGATTAAGTCATAAAGTTCGAATTATTTTATATCCTATTAAGTATTTATATTTCCATTTACTTAATCTATTGAATATATAATATTAATAGATTAAGGGCTGATCTCTCAATCGACAGATAATTTTTATTCGTGGAATAAAATTGACGTCTGACAGATTTTGTATGGAAGAAAAACATTCAAAATTATTCCTTGGTTAATATTATATAGGTAGCATTGGAAAAATCAGCCCTAAGTAAATGGCTATATAAATGCGAAATCTTTATTTATATAAAAATGAATCCCTATTTCCCTTGGTCACGCCGTAACTTGAAAACGACTTTACCAATGTCATCCATCTTTCAGTTTTCTAATACTTTGAAGAAGGTTCTTACGGAAAAAAAAATTAAGAAAGTTACTTTACGCGGACGAAGTCGCGGGCAGAAGCTAGTAGGATATAAAATAATTCGAACTTAATAACTTGAGTTTAAGGAAAATTTATAAAGCGCTCTTCCTCTCTCTACTTAGTTAAAAATCTGCTGTGCCCGACAGGGTCCATAATTGTTTCTATTATTTGCTGTGCCCGACAGGGTCCATAATTGTTTGTATTAGTTTTGATTTTACCACCTTTACGAGTAAGTATACATTATGGATTGCATTAAATGATTTGAGATTGGAAGTTTTTGTTTTTAAAAGTAGAAAAATGGGTCAAGGAATCCACGTTAAACCATCGATCCCGGTTCGTATTTGTAGATCTTTGACAGTCGTAATGGGCAATCAGAAACCCGAAAGTCTGACAACCAGTTTTGCTAAGGGGTTTCGAGTTACCTAGTAACTGGGTTGTGGAGGTCAGATAGCCAGTCACCCCATGTCAATACTAGTATTCAGTTGCAATCGTTTTACCTTGAAACCGACTAGCACCTGACGACCGTCTGAGTTTGTTTCGAAATTTCTTCTCAAAGTTTTCGGAGAAGAAACACCGACCTCATCTAGTTTGAAAACACAATTTACTTCTGTTGTGTAAAATTGTTTTTAAAACCTATTTACAGAAGTAATGGAAGAAAAAGAGATGTTGCACCGACCCCAAATAAATTGGGATAAGGGCAGGACAATAATGATGATTAGAGATATATTTTTTTAAACTATTATTTAAGCTACAATTTAAATTAATGACATGTGAAAAAATAAGCAAAATGGGGTCCGAGTGCCCACTTGGTTTTTCGAGATATCGCCAAGCGGTTACTCGACTCTTCACGTGACCAGAGGGCTGGCCTGTTTCTTGGCCAAAGAATTAGCATCGCCATACAACGTGGCAATGCTGCCAGCCTTTTGGGCACTGTTCCTGTTGACAGCGGTGCGGACGAATTTTTTCATGCCCTATGATTATTTTACTATTATTTATGTATCATTCGTAGTTATGAAAATGCTTGGCAGATCTATGGAACTCATTTCAATTTTCTAATATTGCACGTAGATATACAACGATAAAAAGAGCTGCTGCTGAAGAGCAGTGGTGGCCCAGTCCGACTTACGAGTTGTAGATCGTCGGTTCGAACTCAAGCAGGCGCTTTACTTTGTGTAAATAATTTCATCACAACTTCTCTCAAAAACGGTGAAGGAAAACATCGTGAGGAAACCGGCATGTCTTAGAACTAAAAATTCGAAGACATGTGACCTCTACCAACCCGCATTAGGCCCGCGCGGTGGATTTCGGCCCACTCCCTCATAAAGAGAGGAGGCTTGTGTCCCAGCAGTGGGAACATTATAGCCTGATTATGCATGATACAACGATAATAAAAATACAGTAAAAAACAAACTTAATAAAACTAGGTGAGAGTACTAATCAACTTGACTAACAGGCGGCGCCAACATTTTTTTCTCTCTCTCTCTGACGGTAACTCGGCCGGGTGCCAAAGTCCGGTTTCCAACTAACGTCAGCTAGTGCAAAAAAGTTTTAACAGCGAAATTATTACTTCACCCCAGTTCATGTGACATACAAACTAATTTTGCACAGGTAAAACAGCTCTTGTTCTCTGTGTGTTGTCAAAACTCATGTTGGTTTAACAAATTATTGGGAGATTGGTTTTTGTTACTTTGTTTCAACTAATCTGCTGCTGTAATTGAAGTTTAACAAGTACAAGTTAATCTAACTGAACGAGCTGTGTAGCTGGGGAGTTTGTTGCGCCACTTCTTCTTCCGAGCACAATCACTAGGAAGTGGTGAAGGGCGGGCGTTTTGGGGAACTGTCTTATGTAATTTTAACGTTCATTCTGACTTTTTTCTTTTGCTCGGCTATTAATAATAATAATAATAATAAACGTTTCGGCACAACGACTATCGGATCAGGTGCGGGTTATTCAGCGTAATCATATGTTAGATGACACTGTACTTGATCGCCTGCGAAGTGAAATGCAAAGTAGCCATGTCATCGCCCCCCAGTCGCAGACTGCTGCAGTACTACCGCAGTCTAATACTAGCCATGCTGACGAAGGGAGTAATGACAGGGCTACAAATGTAAGTATCCAGTGCAATGAGGAATTGAGGAATGCTTTGGAGGGTGCGATTCGGGAATATCGGTTCATGTCGCCCGAACTTAGACCACGCTTACCTCGTTTGCCCATGCATAACAAAAATAGGGCGCTGGTGGCGGTTCTGGATGCGCAGTTGTCAAGTCATTTTGACGCCTGCGAAGACCTCACCGATACTCACTCAATTCTGTACTGCGCGGCTGTAGCGGCATGTCGTGTAGCTCACGTCAAATTTGACAGTGACTCTAGAGCTACACGACCGAAACCAGCCATACCAGCTTGGCAGTGCAGAATTGAGCGTCGTATTGGTGGGGCCAGAGCGCTCATCGGCAAACTAATCTGCTTCAGAGAGGGCAATACTCGCCCTAGAGTGATGCGCTTTGTGAGGCGGGCGTTCTTGGGGACTGATATTAGTTCTCAAGATTATTTGTCCCGCGTCACAGAGCGTATCGACTTCCTGAAGCAGAAAGTGTATGCATGGGCAAACCGTATTCGTCGGTATAAGCGGCGAGTAGAGCGATACACTCAGAATCGCACCTTCCAGAGCGATGAAAGGTGGGTTTATAGGGGTTGGGAGCGACCGGACCAAAGTGTGGCTGACACGTGCCTACCGGATGATGATGCCATGTGTTCCTTTTGGCGTAGTATCTGGTCGGCGCCTGTCAGTCACACCGAAGGTGATTGGACTGGGAAGATCGAGCGAGCGTGCGAACTAATACCAGAAATGGGGGCTATTACCATCTGCCCCCAAGATGTTGCTCGTGCAGTCCGTCCGTTACCTAACTGGAAATCTCCAGGGCCGGACGGGCTGCACAACTTTTGGATAAAGTGGTTCCAAAGGTCGCACGCCCCCTTGGCAGCCCAGTTCCAGTCAGCCTTAGAGTCAGGGTTGCTGCCCCAGTTTATAACGACAGGAATAACCCACCTGCTCCATAAATCAGGTAGTACCGCGGATCCCAAAAATTATAGACCGATCACTTGTCTACCAACGATCTATAAAGTTCTTACATCCATTTTGAGAGCTAAAATTAATAAACATATAGACAGCAACTCCATCATGTCTGTCTCTCAAAATGGATGTAGGAACGGGTCCCGCGGTACTAAGGAGCTCCTCCTCATTGATATGGCCATTAGCCAACAGGTTCGTCGTTCCCGAAAGGATCTGTCGACATGTTGGATAGATTATAAGAAGGCCTATGACTCGGTGCCACATACATGGCTCATGAGGGTGCTGGAGTTGTATAAAGTAGATACAACTCTGCGCACCTTCCTAATGACGTGTATGGGGCAATGGAGGACGGTCCTTCGCTATCCAGGATGTCGAAATATCCAGAGGAATAGCGAGCCGACAAGGATCGAGCGAGGCATATTCCAGGGCGACAGTTTGAGTCCGCTTTGGTTCTGCTTAGCCTTGAATCCTCTAAGCACGCTGCTGGATGATTCAGGTCTAGGCTACCGGCTGAGGAGAGGTGGTCAGGTTATATCTCACCTCCTCTACATGGATGACCTAAAACTCTTTGCCCCCAACAATTTGCAACTGATGAAGCTACTGAAAATTACTGAAACTTTCAGTAGCGCCATCAGGATGGAATTTGGTGTGGACAAATGTGCGGTCATGCATGTAAAGCGAGGGGAGATTGTGGAATCCGTGGGAACCCAACTCTCGGATTTCACAAACCTTAGAGCCCTCTCCGCAGCCGAAACCTACAAGTATTTGGGTATGTCGGAAGCATTGGGCATCAATGTTACTGACATGAAGCAATCGTTGAAGGAGCGCTTCTTTGGCCGTCTGAAAAAAGTATTTAATAGTCTTTTATCAGGCGGAAACAAGGTGCGCGCCTTCAATAGTTGGGTCATGCCGGTTTTGATGTACTCTTTCGGCATACTCAAATGGACTCAGACCGAACTCGAGGCCCTGGATAGGAGGGTCCGGACGCTGTTGACTGCAAATCGAATGCATCACCCACGGTCATCGGTAATGAGGCTGTATATCCCGCGAAAGAGTGGAGGTCGAGGCTTTTTAAACGCTAAGACCCTCCACAATCGCGAGATATGCAGTCTCAGGGAATATTTCCTAGAAACCGACGTGGGGATGCATCGAGATGTAGTCGCGGTGGACAAGGGCCTCACCCCGCTCTCCTTGGCTAAAGAGAACTGGCGCAAGCCAGTAGTGCTTGATACTAATGATCGCATGGAAGTATGGCAGAGTAAGGAGCTTCACGGACGCTTTTACCGGGCCCTACATGGACCCGATGTAGATCTATTAGCGTCCGTAGCCTGGCTGCGTTTCGGTGACCTCTTTGGAGAAACCGAAGGTTTTGTCTGTGCAATTATGGACGAAGTTATGATGACGAACAATTACCGGAGATATATTGTGAAAGACGGCACGGTTGACATCTGTCGGGCATGCCACCGGCCGGGAGAATCAATCAGGCATATTATCTCCGGGTGTTCTCGTCTAGCTAACGGAGAGTACTTGCATAGACACAACCTTGTAGCCAGGATAATCCATCAGCAACTTGCTCTGAAATACAGCCTTGTGGAATCTGAGGTCCCGTACTACAGGTATGTGCCCGACCCAGTTCTCGAAAACGGAAATATCACATTGTACTGGGATCGATCCATCATCACTGACAGGACTATTGTTGCCAATAAGCCTGATATAGTGGTGGTGGATCGATCAGAGCGGCGCGCAATGATTGTTGACATAACCGTCCCGCATGATGAGAACCTTGTGAAAGCCGAGAAAGATAAACAAATCAAGTATCTTGACTTGGCTCGCGAGGTTGTCGACATGTGGGATGTGGACTCAGCAATCATTGTGCCGATAGTCGTGTCAGCCAATGGGTTAATAGCCAAGAGCCTCGACCAACACCTGAGGAGGCTCTCGTTGGGCAGCTGGATCAAGGGCTTGATTCAGAAAGCGGTACTTCTGGACACGGCTCGCATTGTCAGGAGGTTCCTCTCTCTGGAGCCCTGACCGCCGGTAGCTTGGACCCTGTTCCCGATACCGGTGGGCTACTATTTTTTATATTTTTAAATGTTTATTTTTTTATCTTTTTGTTTATAAAAATATTTAAAAATATAATTTGTAAGTATGTAAATGAAATAAAGGAAATAATAATAATAAAATAGTTTATTTCTCTCTCCACAAAGGTTAGCTTATAAATAACACCTTAAGACTAAACAATAAAAACAAGTTAAAAGCTCCTTTGCGAGAGACTGGAGTCCGTGCTAGGGAAACCCTGTGTTACAGATCTCCAGGCCCACCACAGTGTTTAGGTGCTGTAACTACATTGCACAAGTTTTAGGACAATCAACAATCATTTTGTAACTTCTATGGAAGAGAAAAAAAAAGACAAAAAAAAAAAAATAATAATAAAAATAAATGTTAAATAATAATATCATGCAAATAGGTATATCTGTATTCAGGACTGTGTACGTGTGGTGTGTTGTGCGAGTCGTGAGAAGTGTGTGAGTGTACGGGGTACTTGTCTCAGTCATGAGGATAATCGGGAGTGAAATCATGCTTATATGCGAGAAAAGATGAGTATGTTGCGTGGTAGTGAGTATGCGTGCGTGCACCGGATCCATCGCAGTTGGAGTAGACGATCAGGAAGGAATGAACAATATTTTCTCGGTGCCATCGTAATCCAGCTTTTTCAGCCAATTAAATAGCGTCTTTTTACAGCGCTGATTAGTGAGGGGATAGATCGACAAGATTTCGTTTAATTTATTGTATAGGTAACTGCCGAGAAACATGAAATGTCGACGTGAGAAATTTGTATGGAATCTCATTGTCGGACATACGGTGTGCTTACGTCGTTTATTTTCAAAAAGTGTGGGATTATATTGAAGCTGGGAATGTTTACGGAGGGTTGCATTAAGGATGAATAATTGACGAACTGTCAGGACACCAGTAAGCTCATATAGGTCCCTAGTTGGATGCAGGTATGGTAAGAAGTGACCAACTTTCAGGACTGCCCTCTGAGCACGTTCAATTTTCAACATGGATGTTTTACTAGCTCCACCCCATATGGTAATACAATAGGAGAGCAATGATTGACACAATGCGAGATATACCATTTTTATAATTTTAGGGTTTGCGACATGGCGAAGGTTTTTAAATATGAAAATTAATTTTCGAGTTCTTGAGACAAGGAGATCAATGTGTGGATGGAAGCTAAGCGCGCTGTCTATTGTAACCCCCAGGTACTTAATTGTGTCGGTCTTAAGCAGGGTGGGACACAAGCAAGTAGAGGAATGTACAAAAGAACAGTTAGAAGAGTGGGCCGTTATATTATGACTAGGGAGGGTTAAAGTTTTAATGGAGAATGAGATATATTTCGTTTTATCAACATTTAGTGTTAGTTTATTGTAAGCTAACCATGCCTGGACCAAATCAAAGCCCCGCTGAGCACAACTGTAAACCTCACGCCATGTATCGCCCTGGAACAACAGAGCCGTGTCATCGGCAAACGAAATAACCCTCCCATTGGGCATGTTCAGATCGCAGAGGTCATTTATGTATGTTAAAAATAACGTGGGACCGAGGATACTGCCCTGCGGGACTCCATGCGCAATGGGAAGATCACAGCTAGTCCATTCACCCACACGGACCCTCTGGAATCGGTTTTTCAGATAGTCCGCGAACAGTTCAAGCTGAGTATTCCTAACCCCCAGGCCTTCAAGCTTTGTCAATAGTAGCGGGACGGAGACCGTGTCAAAAGCCTTAGCCAAGTCCATAAAGATTACGACAACCTTTTTGTTATTATCGAGGTTTCCCGCGACAAAGTCCGTTAAATTGTGTATGGCATCACTGGTTGAGAGGCCAGACCGGAAACCGAACTGACAGGGTGAGAGAAGATGGTGTTTTTCTAAGTAATTGACTAAGCGCTTGTTCATGATTCTCTCTAATAATTTTGATAAGGTTGGCAATATGGAGATTGGTCTATAGTTATTGACACAGGCTCCGTCACCGCTCTTGTAAATAGGAAGGACTTCGGCCAATTTCCAATCGTTTGGGAATTTTCCGGAACTAAAGGCAAGGTTGCAAATGAATGTGATTGGTGGAATTAAAATGGTTCTATATCTTTTTAAGAAGGTGGTTGAGATGTTGTCTCGACCGACAGCACAATCATTCTTTAGGTTAAGGATGAGGCTTTCAATTTCTGTAGGATCCGCGGGAAGCAATGCA
Source organism: Apamea monoglypha (assembly GCA_911387795.2). NCBI lineage: Eukaryota > Metazoa > Arthropoda > Insecta > Lepidoptera > Noctuidae > Apamea > Apamea monoglypha. The sequence continues at coordinate 13,724,105 of OU426938.1, forward strand.
AAGGAGTGCGGGTGAGATTTAAGCAATGGTGCAGCAGAGAGACCATCCGTGAGACTGCATTTGTCTGCTAAATTCTTACCAATGCTCGCGAAAAAAGTATTAATCGTGTTCATGGAAGAAAGTGGATTTTGCTTGTCAATTAGTTGCAGGGCCTCATTTTTTAATTTTGTCGTGTGAGTTATACTTTGTATGGCATTCCATAATTTTTTATTGCTTATCTGAGCAGCAGTTTCAATCTCAGTTTTTTCATGTTGGTTTTTTATTTTTTTCAGTAACTTGTTACAGAAATTTCTATACCTTTTGTATGTTTTTACAATGTCTTGATTGTTAGGGTTCTTCTTTGCTTTTTTATGTAAATTATCTCTATTCCTCATACATCGCAAGAGGCCAGCGGTGATCCATGGTTTGGTCACTCTTTTGCGATTAGATGTTTTGATTGTTTGTGTGTTTTCGATTATTATTTTATTTAATATGTTAGTGAAAAGAGAGACGGCCGTGTTAATACTGTTTGCAGAATAAATATCAGAGAAATCAATGTTTACCATGTCCAAGTCAATTTTGTCATAATTTAAGCGTTTCATTTTTTTATTCGATTCAATTTTGGATTTAGTCAGTTCTAAGATGAGAATAACTGCGTCATGATCCGTTATAGAAGTCTCAGCCACGTAGCAGAATGCCAGCAGCCGTGTTTTCAAAATGATGTGATCAAGGCATGTTTTACCATGGGTAGGAGTATTGTGGGCTGGCAACATTCCGTGTGAAGCCAGAAGGTTCAGATACGAATGAGAGTTTGAATCCGAGTTATTCTCAGTAATGTCAACATTCAAATCGCCTACCAAAACAATGTTTGCAAAATTCGACAAATTTTGTAAGTATAGATCAATTGAAAGAATAAAATTATTAATTTGTTTGTAACCAGACGGACGGTAGGCCGCTAGAACCGCAATGTTATTGTTAATTTTGATAGTTAGGCAATTACAGTCTGTTATCGAAGGTTCATCTACGGAAACACTTAGAGTTTTCTTGTAATAAGCCACAACACCTTCATTTTGGGTTAAATTATTCTTAGTTTGACAATAGTTGTAACCATCAATCACTGGGATGTAGTGTGAACAAGATAACCAACATTCTGTTAGGACTATAATATCCCAATCTATTTGAGATCTTGTTAACAATGTCATTAAACCGGGGATATTACGGGTTATGCTTCTAATATTCTGGTGGAGTATTTTAAGACTACGATTAGGATTCGCAACGATACTACTGCATTGGTCTATGTCAATAGTTGAGGATGTAGCTATAGCAAGGTTGTCAACGTCCGATAACATATCGATTGTACTATTGAATGTACTGATTAAAGTATCTAGTGATATATTTTAGTATGGATGATGCTGGAGTAATTAAATATAAATCGTCGTAACTATTGTCATAAGAAGCATAATATTGATAATATATATAAAACCTATTAACTGCACAATTAGCTGCTGGTGATGGTTGCTTTGGTAAGTAAACATGATATAGTTTGACTTCATTATAAGAAACCTGAGTTACAGTTCTCGTAACATTGGCATAAATTGTTTTATTTGTAGATTTATGTAGGTATGAGGTGATATGCGTACTGATATATTTATGGTGTAGATATGGTATTGTAGCGGTGTTTGTGTTGAGGTAGTCAGCTAAGTATGTAGTTATACTATGTAGATATATGAAAGGGAATGCATGATTTAGGTTATTGTGTAGGTATAGTCGTCTAGTGTATGGCTGTAGGTAAAGTGTAGCGTAAAGATTAAACAACAAAATAACATACAATTGATCAAATAGGGAGAGCGAACGCCTTAGCAAACTCATTAGCAAAAGTGCGTCTAGTCACATTGCACACAATTTTAAGAGATCTTCTTCACGGTCTATACGTATAGGACGGGAGTCTTCTTTTTCTTTTATGAAAACTTTGCCATATGAGGTCCAGAAGCTGTGGTAATTGTTGTCGGCTTTGAAGGTTTTCGCTAAGTAACGAAGTCTCTTTGCTGCCGGTGTTAGGAACTCATCGACATAAATTGGCTGAACAGGAGATAACGTGAGATGTCCGGTATTGAGCTTATTTGTACTATTATCTTTGTTGAACGATCGGCATTTCTTCATGATGTTATTTCTCATAAATGTGGTAGTGAATTGGACAATTATGTTGTTATTAGCCTTAGTTTTGGTCTTTAGCCGGTAAATATCATAGATATCAAAGTCATTAATAGGTTGACCAACGATATTGCCCATTTGTTTCACCATGGTACGCAAGGCGTCCTTGTCTTCGTGATGGCTCTTCGGAATGTTTTTTATTTCAACAGAAGTTACCCTGGAAGTACGCTCAAGTAGTTCGATTTTCGATTCTAAATCCTCAATCTTTTTCTTGTAGCAGCGGTTTTCTTGTTCCAAGACATCCATTCTTTCCAGGAAAGCATCATATTTGTCGGATACAAATTGAACGTTTTTTCTTATCTCCAGTGCTTGCTCCTGTATGTTATGCATAGCAGTATTTAATTGGTCTAGTTTTAAATTCTGGTTTTCCTGGAAATTATGGAATAATGTTTTTATATCTGAGATTGCTTCCTGGAAATCAGCAGAATCGTTGTATTTGCGTTTAGGTCTCCTTGTTATGTTGATAGATTCCTCCACGTCATCGTTTAGTTGGGTCAGGGAGTTTAAGTGGGAGTCCGAACCAAAGGTTGGCAGCTTAGGCTGCGCCAAGTCTGGGAGCGACGACGAGGATTGTGTCGACGACGGCGGCGTTCTCTGAATATTCATACTGGGTTTATTATGCAGCTATGTAAACAATTAGCTAACCCAAAAGATGTCGTAGCAAATATTCTGCAGTTGCTCCTTTTCAAAAATGTATAACTTGTATTCAAATTAAAAGCTAAAACAACTTCCAAAAAGAATCGCGCTTCGTGGGGTTCGATCCGTCGCCACCTCGTACATACGACGGAGCTTACACCCCGGAACCAAGTGACCCTTACGACGTATGACCAAATAGGTTATCTCTTGCCAAAAATAGAGTACCAATGTTAGAGCGGTCATTAACCTTTGGATTTTTGGAAGGTCACACTCACGGATCACCCACAACACTTTTATAACGATAATTTTAAAATGTTTTTGCTCACTTTAGTTACAATTACTGTGATTATTGTTTTTCCATTAACACTGCTTGTTCATCGATCAGTTTAGTGTGGTATACTGTAAGTTTAGAGTTGTAGAGAGATTTTAAATCCACGTTTTACGAATAAAATCCACGGAACGCACAATAACACGTCTGCGCACGGCGATGTCGCGCGGGGGGGGGGTTAATGAGTGTAGCGTGGTGTTAAATAGCCCATAACCTTCCTCATAAATTGAGCTGTCTATTTGGTAAATTATGGAAATAACTTTCTGTCGAGTCATCCGATCCGATAAAGAAGATCCAATCGTATAAATGATTATTTTTTAATAAACTGTTAATTACTTCTCTCAGGAGAGTTTTGAACTACTAAAAATGACTATCTTCACATACCAATACCCCTTCGTGCCTCAGAAAGCACGTTAAACCGTTGGTCCCAGCTGTCATTCGTGGATCTTTGACAGTCGTTACGGGTCGTCAGAAGCCCGAAAATGAGACAACAAGTCTTACCAAGGGGTATCGTATTACCCAGTAATTGAGTTGTGGTTGATAGGCAGCCACTCCATGTAAAATACTGGTATTTAGTTGCATCTGGTTAGACTAGAAGCCGACCCCAACATAGTTGGGAAAAGGCTAGGCAGATGAGGATGATGAGTTATGAACTACTTAATTCACAGAAGCACATAAAATATCATACTTAAAATTAATAGTACAATATTTTAAAATTTAGTATCCAAATTAGTCATTTTGCTAATTGAAGGAGAACGAAGTGCCACGTGAATGGCTAGACTAATAACATATAAGAAACACTCGGTTTGCTATTTAATAATCATATAATTTAATTTATTTATATAATTAATATTTTTATCCAGACTATTGTTTCATTTCAATTATTTTGTTTCGTATCATAATGTTATGTAGGTAGAAGGTCCACTCTACAAAACTGTTATATTTCTTGAAACCAAAGACATCTTTCTATACAGAAAACTTAATCATCATCTGCCTAGCCTTTAGCCTTCTCCCAACTACTCGTATGTTGGGGTCGGCTTCCAGTCTGACCGCATGCAGCTGAATACCAGTATTTTACATGGAGCGACTACCTATCTGACCTTCACAACCCAGTTACTGGTTTAATACCTACGACACCCCTTGGTAAGACTGTTTGTCAGACTTCCGGGCTACTGACGACCTTGTAGCGACTGTCAAAGATCCAACATTTCGGACAGACTCTAAAATTAATTTACATTCGGCATTCGCTCTGATTAGATACTGTTGTTTTGGCTCGAATTTTATATATTTTCTACGTTCTTCCCCTTTATGGAGCAACCATATCTAATGGACAAAATTGACCATATTATTCGCAGCACATTAACAATCATTTTAAATCTGGCCTTGGACGACCGAGCATGGCTTCAAGCCACACTACCCATCCATTTTGGTGGCCTCGACGTCCGAAAAATTACCAGTATTAACTTACCGCATTCCTGTCCTCTGTCCACAGTACCGAAAAGTTGACCGGGAAAATTTTATCCCCCTGCCTGGTTTACTCTGAAGTGCCTTGCTTGACCGACGCGGTGAACGCCTGAAAAGCGGCTTGCCCGGATACAGATCGGCCCGTAAATCCATCTTCCCAGACACAGTGGGATGAGCCGCTCTGCAGGTTGGTACGGAATAATCTTATCAATACGTCCACCAATACTGCTGAGCGTGCCCGCCTGCTGGCTGTGGGTGAGTAGGAGTCGGGGCTCTGGCTTCAAGCACTCCCGTCACCCAACATAGGCACTATGCTGGGTGACACCACCTTCTGGCCCGCTACCTGTCTGCGTTTGGGCGCTCCTTGTGGGGCTCCTCATCGCTGTCAGTACGGTGAAGCTGTCGAGTGCCTCGGACACCATGGCCTATCTTGCAGTAGGAGCGCAGGTCGGATAGCACTGCACGCCAGCATTAATGACATCATCGGTCGTGCTCTTGTCACCGCCGGGGTGCCAGCTGTTTTAGAACCCAACGGCCTGGCACGCCACGATGGGAAGAGACCAAACGGAATGACCATAATGCCCTGAAAGTTAGGCAGACCTTTGGTGTGGGATGCAACATGTGTCGACACCATTGCGCCACCTCTTCTTCCTAGCACGGTGGGCTGTGCTGGAGCGGCTGCTGCTTGTGCAGAAAACTTCAAACGGCGAAAATGTTCTAACCTGATTGGGAGTTATATGTTCGAACCGTTTGGGGTTGAAACCATGGGGTCCGCGTGCCCACTTAGTCTTTCGAGATATCGCTAAACGGTTAGTCGACTCTTCATGTGACCAGAGGGCTGGCCTGTTTCTTGGCCAAAGAATTAGCATCGCCATATAACGTGGCGATGCTGCTAGCTTTATGGGCGCTGTTCTTGTTGACAGCGATGCGGACGAATTTTTTGATGCCCTATGATTATTTTGCTTATTTTTTCACATGTATTATTTTAAATGTTAGCTTATATAAATAAAGTACCAGTAAATAGAATAGTAAGAGAAACATTTTAATCTATGTATGTGAAGTAACTAATTTGAAAAAAAAAATAGAAAAATAAATATTTAGAACTTGAGTACAATGTATAAAAAGCTAACTAACTAAAATTAAAATCATCAATAAAGATGTGATTTGTTTTTTTTTTATATTTCTGTTAGTAAATCACATACTTACACCCTTAGCAAATAAGTATCTGCTAACATTCTGTCATACTCAAATAAAAAAATTGTATTTGGTTTACGCTGTCGTAAACCATACAAAGACAAACATCCCGGAAATTGAGAGAGAGAAAAACCGGTCTTCCCTAAAAAAATACCTTCACGTATCAGATACTTATATTAAGCAACAGTTTACTTTTCATTTCTTTGTTTGTTCTCCGAACAGTGAGCAAAGAAGGCTTTCAAAATAATTGTTGTTTTCCTCTCAGGTAGGAAAACATATGTATGTATCTGATGAAGTTTTTTTTTTTATGTGAGGAACTATTAAATACTGACGGGGAAATAGATTTCTGTGCAGGTAGTTAAGTACCGAAGATTCATAGACGACTCCTCTTTGGAGTAGTGCTGTTCCACAAACGATGGGACACATATTATCATGTCCCACGTGTCCTGTCAGCTGCACGTTATAGGATAGGATAGACGCTTCATACCTACGGACCTACCTAGTGATAATATTGTGTTCAAAACGTTGATAAAAATCCTTCGTAATTGCATAGTGCAAAGATGTTAATTCCTGAGCCCCTAAGCCCGCATGGCGAATTATTTTGCTAAGTGTACATAGTAATAGTTACAAGGCCTCTTGTTGTCAACAAGGGAATAATATATAGACTTCCAGACGATTACTTTTTTTTCTCACTGGTGAAAATAGATATAACTCTTTTTCAAATAAAACCTTCCTTGTAAAAGATTCCTTCAAGAAGAATTATGGCAAAATACAAAAAGTAACAAGATTTATGATAATGAAAGGAGCATAATATTATGTCTTGGGAAAAAGATGAAACAACCAGTCATGTTGATTTCTTCACTTTCAGGGCCTTTGCACCGGAACCATTGGCTTGTTCCGGTTTAAAAAGTATGGGTACCGGGGAAGCTTACTATTCGTTGCTAAACTACATAGAATAAATTTTTCATCAACAATTTTTTTTTTTTTTTTAATATATTGAATGACTGTGAAAGCTATATAATAAGGTATGAGTTCCATAGAACCTAGGTATAGTGACAGTCTATCAGCGACAACGATGCTGGTAATGTCAAAAATGTACCGGATTGACAAAAGCTACCAATAAGCAAATGTCAATACTTTTGAAAGTCGCTGTAGAATTTTTTTTTTTTTCGCGAATTGCTTTGAAAGCGATTGCCTCTTGTCTAGGTCCTCATGATTCATGAATAAATACAGCACATATATTTAACGGCCTATGGGGTCCATAACACCCAGGAAGAGTAACATTTTATCAGTGAAAAGGTTGATGGAAAAGTCAAAAATGTGCGGGGCATTACTGTTGAAAGTAGTTTAAGTATTACGAAACTCTTTGAAAGCGATTGTCTCTTGTCTAGGCCCTTTTCTTTTTTTTTTGGGTGGGAAATCATCATATGACATATGACTTTTACTGACTAAAACCCACCCGTGTTCCTTCAGTTGCCTGTGCCAGGGGCCACAGTATCTCTTTCGAACAACCCACGGCCCTGGCAGGCATCGGCCCTAGCGGACCCCATCAGTTCGTGCTGATATCTCTTTGAGGCTCGCGTGGAACACAACAACGCGCCGTCGACCCGGGCCTGGTCCTTACCGGGCGGCGAGCTGCCCAATACTCACCGACCGCAAGCCCGCGCCTACGGTTGCCGGGAGTCGGCTGTTGACTCCCGACGTCCAGGGCGTCTCCTGCGGCGACTAGGGCCGTGAGGGCGCAGATATTGCCTCTCCCTCACGCGCTCCGCCTCCTCCTTTGCGAGCATTACTGCTTCGCAGAAGGAGGTGACGGCTTCCCATGCACTCTCGCTCCGTACCATGGCCTGGACCAGGGCTTGACGCGAGGGATCGCCGCCGCCGATCGCCCGCCACAATGATGCGGTGCTGCTCCGTCCAAGCCGGGCAGACCTCTACCGTATGCTCCACCGTGTCCTCTGGGCTTGTCTAGGCCCTCATGTTTAATGATTGGTCAAGCAAAACCAGTCTTTAATGCTTCTATACCGATTGGTCAATATAAGAACCCACCAAAGTGCATTCCACTTTACCCGATTCTAAATTCTCCCTCCACTTTCAAGATATATACGAAAAGTTTATAATCAAGTGTTGTACCGTTTCTGAATTCGATAAAAAAATATAATTTATGTCTGTAGTCGCAGCTGTTTCAGATACGACGCAAAAACTAGATACAAAGTGAATTTTAAGTAGCTTTTCATTTGTGTGTGTGTACTAAGTTAGATTTACTGTGTAAACGTGTAGTACGGTTGGTGCAGTTGGAAGGTGATTGGTTTAAGTTCTTAGGGGTTTAGTGCACGATCGAAGCAATTTTTTGTAAGCTACAGATAGTTTTTATCGGAGATAGTTTTTGAGATACTATCTCCTTTTTTTTGTAAGCACAAAAAAGTGTGGGGTCGGGGGACCCCGACAGAAACGAAGATGGCGGCGGAAAATCTAAGATTTTACAAATGCGGTTGAAAAAAATTTCAAATTTTTCGTCATGGGTATCGTTTTCAAGGTTTCGAGGGTGCTCAAGCCGATAGTGAAGTCAAAATGCAAATCCAAGATGGTGGCTCCAAAACATTTTAAATTTTTCGTCATGGGTGTCGTTTTAAGGTTTTCGAGGGTGCTGAAGCCAAGAGTGAGGTCAAAATAAAAATCCAAGATGGCGGCTGCAATAAATTTCTAATTTTTCGTAATTTTGATATATTCGCAGCCATCTTGGACTTTCATTTTGAACTTCGTTCCTGTCGGGGGTCCCCCGACCCGACAGGATTTTTTATTGCGCAATGGCCCATGTCTCGACCTCGATCTCGCCTGGTGGAAAGCGATGGACGAGCAAGTCCAGATGCCTGTTCACTAATTTAAATTAGCAATTATTTTTATTACATAAATAACAATCAATCACAAAACTGACATCACTGCACCTTTCGCAGTCAATCAATATATTTAACGGCCTATGGGGTCCATAACACCCAGGAAGAGTGACATTGTATCAGCGACAAGGTTGATGGAAAAGTCAAAAATGTGTGTTTAAATTAAATACCTACTCTATTAAAACCAGTTAATCCCTCGTTACCTTAATCGCATTATGACCATTTTTATGCATTCATTTTTCCTCACATTAATTTATAGCTCTTTATTCTGTGAAGTTGAGCGCTACAATCAGTCTAATTGGTTCGTGGTTTTTTTGTTCCGCCATATTGTGGTATAGAAAATTTATTAATTAACAAACAGTTGTGCGTGCCTCTTCCATTTAATTGAGTATTCTGTCGATTTCTTTTTAATTGAGAATTCTATTTTGTCGGATGTCGATTATTGGATTCTGGAAAAACTGGTTCAGTGCGAGTCAGACTCATGTACTAAGGGATCCGTACCACCAACATTTTAAAGGTGTTTTTCGTTTTATTTGGCATGATAGATGCCATGGTAATAGAAAAAGCGTTGTGTTGAAATTAAAACTTTCTACCTATTACGGCTAAGGACATACGGCCCTGTGAGATACAACAAATAGCCGGGTACACAAGCAGATGGTAAGCTTGTACCTATAACATTAAGGTAACGAAAAACATGAGAAAAAAAATGAAATGATGAATTCATGATTAACACTCCTTACCCGCGCATTCTACTGTTGTAGAACACACATACATTTCGATGATTTCAACGTAAATTGAGGGTACTGAATGAACAAATTCACATTATTCTTCCACTGGTAACTAGTGAATACAACTAGTGACTGCTCGGTTTCCAACGCAAGCCCATGTGTGAGAAATCGGGTGCAAATCTAGATTTCTACAATAATAGAACGCGCGAGCATTCGCGTGACTAGTTTGTCAATGTTTTGTGTTTGTATCTATTTACGGTAAGTAGTTTTATTATTTGTATTTGATACGAGTTATTGTATATTATTACATAATACCATTGTTTCTAAACTATTGATAAGTTTATTGATTTTATTGTCAGAATAATGGCTTCACATAAGGATTCGGTCATTTCGAGGTGGTTGGAGGAACAAACAGACCATGAAGATACTTTAGCAAGTGATAGTGAAGTGATTTGTCCTGAACATCGGATTCTTCAATGTTTTGACTGCTAATAACAAAATCACGAACTTTTTAAGTTAAGTTAAAACAGACTGTTCATTTTCTTTGAAGTTATCGAAAAGTCTAATACTGAGTTCTTATTAAGTTTAAAAGTACTATTTTCATTATTAAAGATTCTTAATAAAGTATTATTTTAAATGATAAAAACAAGATTCAATTCATTAAAATTTCCTAAATTAAGCTTACAATTGAAATTGTTCTACATATGTACAGCGCGCGTGCACTTACGTGTTAGATACGGGCGCGGGTAACGGAGTATTAACGGAAATATATTGATGTTACATTTTAGATAAACAGATGACGTTGACCCCGTGACCACGAGCGATACGCGTCTTACGACAGCGATGGTAGAGAAAACAAATGAAAGAAGTTGTTTAAAATATACCGCGAGTCACCGCGACGCGACGCGCGGATCGACGGAGGGAAACAAAACACGCGCGCGTGTTGCTTGACGCAAGTTGCAAGGCTCGAGCCTATGAACGGGATCATAGGGGACGTAGTATATCCTCAGAGTACGGAACCCTAAAAAATAGTCCACAAACCACTCCAGCTTGTCACACTCCGCCAAACACATGCATTTACTAAAACTGTAGGTGCAGACAAAATCTCTGGAATTGGATTCGTTCCAGGGCGATAATTAATTCCACACTAGGCTTGCGATGAGCTATGAGTGAAAACTTTAATTGGAGGAGCATTTGTAATTTGTTGCGAATGAAGTTGGTAGCCATTGTGATGGGAAAAAAATATTGAGGGTTAAAGGCGTTGGGTAAACTGAGTGGTGTTTTTAAGGGTTTCGGAAGTAATTGATTCCATATACTGAGTTTGTAAGATATTGGAGAATTTGATTGTGATTTTGACCCTAGTTACCTATGCAGCATAATATGCAATATTGAAATTGATTGGTTGTTTTTTTGATTGATGTTATTTCTTATTTTGATTGTTGTCTTTTATTTAAGTATATCTCGTATGCTGCACCGGTTGACGTCATCACCTCAACACTGGCTGTCGCTGAAAACCAGCGCTGGGACTCTGACTCGCATAGGGTCTTAGTACTATGTTAAGCGATGGCCGTTTTGCGTAGATGTGACGCATCTTTTCCTCCAATTTTTTTTTTTGTTTGTATTCGTTTTTTGCGTCTTGTTTACCGCAAATAAACGTATTTAATTTCTTTTTTTCTATGAAAAATTTAGAGTTGTCAGGTTATAAAATTAATCTTCTTCTTCTTCGTGTCGATGACTCAACTGAATTTTAAATCTTTTTTATCTCCCTCCGTTTTGCAGCGCATCCGCCATGTTCATGGAGGCACGCACAGATGGTTTCGCAGCGATCTTACGCAAGAAAGCGGCGTCACTGCTGCACAGAGTGCGTGTCAGTAGCAACAGCATCCTGAGTGTGATAGCGGAAAGTTATGACTGTCCGATCTTCAAAAAATGTATGCGTTTATATGTGAACTAACTTAGTTTTAAGCTTTTCTTTACTTACAAAATGGATTTTGGTGTCTGAAATGTAAATAAATAATAATAGTTACATTTAAAATATTTTGTAAAACAAATTATAATAATTAACCAACAATTACACAACTAGATATTCTGAGAAAATTTACCTTCTCTTCAGAGGGTTTAGAAATCCAGCAGTAGTCAGTTTAAAAACACACACCACACTAAATCAAACTAACTCCCAAACAAACATTGAGCAATGCACTAAAACCGCCCTCTAAAAATCAACCCTAGTTTCGCAAAAGCGATCATTACTCCCTCCCAAGCTTACTACAAACGTTTCCACGTCTTAATTTGCTAATGCCTCGCCTCAAGTTACTAATTCTTCGTGCTACGTCGACGACTTAAATGGCCAAGCGGATTTAGTTGTTCGAGATTTTATCGTGTCAGAAGTGAGGGTTTTTGCCCGGATTTGTGATATTATTTTCTTTGTGTAGATTTGTTAAGGGATCGTTGGTGATTGTTAAACAAAGTAAATGGATTTAATTGTATTCATTACTGTTTCTTTTATTTAAATAAAAAAAAATGTTTGTTGCTTGCACCTTACCTCCTATACAGCGTGGCTGGGATATCGACGTGCAACCTGTTACCGATTCAGTACATGATTCTAGACACCCTAGAGTAGAAATTTTTAATTAAATTTATTAAAACTTTATGCACAAGTAAAAAAAATACTGTACAAAGGCAGACTTAATGCTTGCGGTACTACCAGTCAACCTTAGGGTGATGCAGAGACAAAACATGGGAGGTTCAACATACGGGATAGCTAGAGCATTTTTTTTCTTCAACTATCGAATTTTTCGTCAGAATCATGTACTGAATCCATGGTAACCGGTTGCGCATCGATGTCCCTGCCAACCTGTATATATACCCTGTAAATCTAAGGGTCAGTTCACACCGAGACGCGACGCGACGTGACGCTGCGCGCACACTTTAAAAGAGTGACTCAAAATATACTTTATTTTCTACACGAAAAGGTACACATTGCATTGTGAGAGTTCAGAATACGTTGCGCGGTGCAGTAGGTCATTTTAAAGTGTGCGCGCAGCGTCGCGTCGCGTCGCGTCTCGGGGTGAACTGACCCTATCTAACCCAATCTTAAAAGTCTTCCCTCTAAATTACGGGACACTAAAATTACATTAGAACTATATAATTGGTGACTCTCGTCTAAGATCCACAAATTATTAAGAATTCATCCTTTTATTACCGGAACTAACAAGCTTTTCTTCCACTTTCACTTCCAAAATTAACCGCTAAAAGTTTCAAAAACACCCAAATCTCGATACAACATTAACAGCCCAACAACAAAATATAGCAGCCGCAATTTATTCTAAAATCCTCTTTCATCCAATTATAAGTTTCGTTCAAACTCTCGACTTGGTCGTTAAACTGATTTGTCGGTCGGGCATTCCTAGTTGAGGTCTTGTTCGGTTAAATGCGCAATAACAAGCAATAGTTACACTGTAACTTGTTCGGAGTAACGACGTCATATGGATGTAAGGAGCAGCTCAACGCTTCGTTGAATACCATGTGGGGACGACAATATAACAATAAATAGTGATACTACTATAGAAAAGAAAGAAAGAAAAAGTATTTATGTAAAATTAAGTTATATAAAAAAAAAATGCAGCAGAAAGTCCTGTACGAGGCCAAAAGGCTCATATCTCAGCATGCATATCATAGCATAGGAGTATTTTAAAACCTTCAAATCATCATCATCTTTCTTCTGCCCTTATCGAGCGGGCCTTATAGGGGGGGGCTTTTTTGGGGGACTGTCCTTTGTAATTTTGACGTTCGAAAAGTGCTGATTCTCAGCCTAATTTGAATAAGTGACTTTTGATTTTGATTTTATCCCAATTTATCTGAGGCCGCCACAACATGTCTTTTTCTTCCATACTTCTCTATTTGTCGTCATTCACACAGTCCATCCATCGTTTCTATGGTTGTCCCCTACTTTTATAGCCATCGACATTCATACTCAAAACTTTCCTCACAATATCTCTACTACGTAATATTAACAGCCTGTGGCTGAATGACCGACTAGTGTATGATATGATGATGATGGGTGTAGGCAGAAACTATAGAATGCCATCTGCTACAATTCTTACATACTCCTTTTTTGTGTACACATCTTAAGGCCAATTCCCGTTATTAAAAACGTTCAAAATCTAGTCGCAATGTCACCTCAGCGACAATAAAAAAGTTGTCAAAAATGTGGGTAAATTAGAGGTATTTTTGACAGATTCAGACTAAGATCAAACTGAACGTTTTTAAGATTACGAGAATTGCCCCTCTGGTCATACACGCACGCCGTTTGCGAGTATTACACGCCTGACCTCTCTGAAGAACATCACCAACCAGGTATATTTCCATCTAGGATGTACTCTCACGGAGTTATCACTTACATCTGCCTTATAAATATATTCTGTTAGTCGCCTTTCATTCATCATCTCAACATGACCAAACATCTAAGCATGCTCTTCTTTGATAAATTAATATAATTTCAATTAATCTCACTTTAGATGGTGACTGGCAGTCGATAATAACCAAAGCCAATCAAACTACTTACTTGACCTTTCGAGTTGCAACAGATTATTGGACAGGTTTCCTGAAACTGAAAGTGAAAAGTTAATTTAGTTATTAATTCATTGTTGATTAAATAATCAAAGGAGAATGATCAAAAGTCGTACCAAAAAGTCTCATGCATCCAGATCGAAATATTATAGTAATTATTTTCATAATTTTTTACGACATTACGTGTCGAGGATTTGATTTTTGAACAGGGAATTTAATTTAAAGTAAAACAGTGTTGATATGTTTTTATCACATGACGTTCCGTTTCAAATGATATGACTATTAAAACCTTGAATTTTGAAAGTGTCATGATCACGTCTTTCAAAAAACTTGTAAAAATTATACTTTGCCGATTCTACATTAATTAAAAATAACTAGAATTAGAATTGAATTTTCATTTAAACGATTATATTTCTTTCAGAGAAATAATGGCCGTTCGTGTATGACATGACAAACAAAATAGAGTACCTAGTTTTTAGGTTATATCGAATTTTTTGAAAATCTCCGTGACCCGGGTCATTTCATCATTCTCCTGCCCTTATCCCAATTTATTTGGAATCGGCGCAACATGTCTTTTTCTTCACAAAAAGAATATTTATAGGAGTTAATATGATAAGTGTAGTCTATAAAAAAACAAAGTTTGACTTTGATGCAGCACGGTACGGGATTCCATACATCCATGGGCATTGTCCTTTATTTATTTTCTCTTTTTTATTTATATGGTTTTATATCTAATAAAATGTATAAATCAATCAACTCAGCCTATCGCAGTCCACTGCTAAACATAAGCCTCTCCCAGGCTGCGCCACAACACCCTGTCCTCCGCCTTCCGCATCCAGTCTGTCCCAGCCACCTTCTTCAGGTCGTCCGTCCATCTAGCTGGGGGGTGTCCCACACTGCGCTTGCTGATAAGCGGTCTCCACTCCTCTGCTCCAGCGGCGTCGTCCTTCGATAGACATTGCCAGTCCACTGCCACTTCAGTTTGCTTACTCTGCAAGCTACACATTATGTCGGTAACTCCGGTTCTTTTCCGGATAATTTAATTCCTGATTTTATCCTTCAGAGATTCCTGGCATAGCTCGCTCCATAATGCGCTGAGCGACCTTGAATTTGTTAAAATGTATACAATTTATATTTTTAAAAGTTTGAAGATGGAAGACAGGCAACACAACACAGGTGCACAACACTATTCACAACAACTCGATACGATTCCGAACCGTGTCGAACATCAATCAATGTTATCGTTGGTCCTCTAAACGCTGCTTACAAGATCAACATTTTGTCAGCTTAAATCAAATAGACGGCTGCTATTCTGCCGACACCTGTTTACTGTAGGGGTCAAGGTAAATCAGGTTATATAAATGTGTCATTTTCGATACGATAGCCTGCCGGATGGTTGTTAACAGCTAAGTATACAGGTTTCCTTATGGTTTGAACTTGCAAAAGCGAGCCTTTAAGCGATCATTACATTAAAGAGTTTTTTTTTATCATTGTTCGTCTCAACCAAAGCACCTGCTATCTAATCTCTTCACCACCCTTGGTTGAATGGTAGAGAATGCCTAAGGCATTAAGTCCGCCATTGTACCTTTATGTGCGAAAATTTTAAATAAATAAATCACTATGTAGCTGTAACTACAAAAATGACTTACTATCCTGTACAGCGTTACTACTCTGGCCAGTATTGGAGGACTAGATTTTGTCGGACAATGTGATCAATTTGTAGTATCCGCTCCGCCAAATTCAGTTTCACGTTATTTAATTTTTCGTCTTATTGTCGAACCAATTTGCTTGTTTTGACAAGCAAATTGGTTAGGATATCGAGTTTCGTTATTGCACATATTAATATAGGTACACATAACGGCTACACATAAAGCCGGCAGTATCATCACAACGGTAATATTTTCTCATTGTTTGTCTTAATTATTTTTAGTATATTCATGTATTTATGTTTATTTATTTGTGCCTATATTTATATGTAATTAGGTATATATTGTATTTATAGTTATAATAGATTTATCTTTATATTTAAAATATTTGTTCCTCAATTTTCATGATTGCACCTACCACGGTTTGCCTCTGCATCACCCAAAGGTTGACTGGTAAAGAATGCCCATGGCATTAAGTCCGCCTCTGTACATTTGTGTGCTGGAAGTGTTAAATAATATCACGCCTGTATTCCCCGAAGGGTTAGGCAGAGGTGTACCTATATAGTACACCCACATTTCGCTAGTTATGGTTAAGTTTGTACCGGTATCTACAACGCTACATGCGAAAAACACGTCATACTGACGTCACGCAAATCCTGCATCTCGCAAGCAGAGTTTACCGCGCAATTAGCATAGATTTAGCATAGATACAATTTCCCAACATCAATCGTTGGGCAATTGCCCGCCAGACACAACACCCGTCTCGTCGGAGGATCCTCCCTTTTCTATGGAGGATGAGTGAACTTTACACCCTGTTCTTCATACCTCTAGAAGTTCCATATAATAGGGGGCGAGCCTATTGCCATTAACCGGGCACAAATCCAAACTCCGGGCTACTACTGAGAAATTTTTGATGGAAAAACCCAATATCACTTTGTCCAACCCGGGAATCGAAACCAAGATACCTCTCACCCACAACTCACTTTACCTTAACCTCATCGCCCTTTCTTGCTCTAACATAAAACATATCCTGTGGCACTCAGGTATAATTTAACTTCACATTAAAGAAAGATTTCTCGAAATCGGACCAGTAGTTCCGAAGATTATTTCCTACATACATCATCTCATCTGCCTAGCCTTTTCCCAACTATGTTGAGGTCGGCTTCCAGTCTAACCGGATGCAGCTGAATACCAGTATTTTACATGGAGCGACTGCCTATCTGACCTCCACAACCCAGTTACTGGGTAATACGATACCCCTTGGTAAGACTGGTTGTCAGACTTTCGGGCTACTGAAGACCCGTAACGACTGTCAAAGATCAACGAATGACAGCCGGGACCAACGGCTTAACGTGCTTTCCGAGGCACGGAGGGGTCTTGATATGTGAAGATGGTCATACAAACTCACTTATTAGTATGTCCTAGAAACAAAAGTTGACACAGGCCTCCTCTATGTGAGAGAGGAGGCCTGTGTCCCAACAGTGGGATCATTATAGGTTGATTATTAAGCAATGCCATCATGATTTCAATGCGAGAGAGATACAAAGCCATGCATGACCGACCCACCATATCTCGCAACGCAAAAATTATTTT
This sequence comes from Apamea monoglypha, assembly GCA_911387795.2. Lineage (NCBI taxonomy): Eukaryota > Metazoa > Arthropoda > Insecta > Lepidoptera > Noctuidae > Apamea > Apamea monoglypha. Next base: position 13,741,347 of record OU426938.1, read on the forward strand.
CAATTAACTTCAAAAACAAAACTCAATCCAGCAATCCAAACCTACAAAATACCATTTCAATAGAATAATCCCTTTTCAATAGCGAAACTAAATAAAAATACACGGGCAAATCCGCGACACATAGGCTAGATTCCCACCAATGGCCCAGTTTTTATCTCGTGAGCGCAGCGCCCATTCATTGCATTGTAACCAGTTGGACTTCTATCATAATAAGCCATTGCCCGTAATTGACGTTCACGATTCAGAGTGTATTGAGGTTTATCTTTTGAGTTCGGATTAATGGATGAGGATGTAATGAATGTATTTATGTTTTTTTTTTGTGTAGCCGTTTCCTATTAGGACTCGTCTCTTAACTCACCAGTATGAAGCTGTACCTATCACTACTTTTAACCGTAGATGTATGAGGAAAAGTGTTTTAGTTTTGTAGCGCTTATTTGTCTGACAGCTATGTCATACATATACAGCTACGTTATCGTGCATGAACACGAAATCTGAGCCTAGGAATGGGGCAAAAGGCATAACATGGGGTTCCAGGATCTCAGTTATATACCTGTGTGCAGTCAAAGAACCGCTATCAATAACCGCCAGAGCGGTGCCTGCCGTCAAACTTATACCACCCCACAACCATACCAAACGCTCTACCGTAAGCTATTGTTTCGGAAAAATTTGCTTGATGGTAACGTTCTCCTCGATACCTCCACATCCTCTCCCTTCCCTCGATGAAGTTTACATAAAAACGGCTTTCGTCGGAGAACAGAACTCGACTCCACTCATCGGATCAACTTTGATGCTGACGAGGGAACGCTAATCTTGCTACTCGATGGCTCACCTCAAGTTTTGGCGCTTTTGCGGGCACGTATGACTTCAAACCAACTTCATTTAACCTTCTCCAGTTAGTTAGTCATCAATTATCCAAGTATTGAATGTTAGTACATAGTTATGTATATTGCTTAACCTCGTAGATCAATAAAGTGGTCTACATGATTTATTTTGACCTCAACCTTTTTTATGTGCCCTGAAAGTAGGCCCGTCCATCACTGGCCGCTAAGACGGACGATCGTAGTTCTAACGTTATTTTCGCACCCAACTTTCCAACTTTTACCACAGAGGTCTATTATTAGGTGTAAACTATACGGATCACTCCCAAGTGACCTATCCTTGATCCGAGCTTTGTGGGAGATCATGTCTTACGGAGTTACTAAGAAAACTTATACTTGAAACTTGTCTTGTTAGGTAATGCCTAATGTATAGGCTTCCAGACCGAATTTTGGCTCTGGTACCTAATCTCGTCGGAGATTAGCCAAGGACGCAGTGGTGGTCCAGAGGTATCGCCCCGACTTACGAGTTATAGGTAGTGAGTTCAAACCCAGACAGGCACTTTCCTTTGTGTATTTAATTTTTTCACCACTGCTCTCAAAATAGTAAAGTAAAATATCGTGAGGAAACCGGCATATCCTAGAACCAAAAATTCGTAGACATGTGACACCCACCAACCCGCACTGGGCCCGATTAGATTTTTTAATTTGTCGCACCTATTCAATTTGATCCTGTATATACAGTGGCGATTAGGTTATCACATTAAAGAAACTACAGTACAGCGGTTGTTAGAATACCAGTGTGTTAAAATAATAAAATAAACAATTTTACTACGAAAATTAAGTTTAAAAATATGCAGTTAAAAAAACAATTCTAAAAGCGTGGAGCGCACTTGTAATTAACTAGCTGCGCCCCGTGGTTTCACCCGCATAAGTTTCGATCCCGTGGGAATATCGGGATGAAAAGTATCCTATGTGTTATTCCTGGTTATAAACCATATGTGTGCCAAATTTCATACAAATCCGTTTAGTGGTTTTTGCTTGAAAGAGTAATAAACATGTATCCATCCATCCATACAAACTTACACGTTTATAATACTACTAGCTACGGCCCGCAGGTTCACCCTGTTCGGGTGAAAGGACTAATGCTGATGGACGTAATAATGAAGGCGAAAGTAGGACCCCAGAAAGTAATTAGGTAACGAACAAAGTACTTGCTCTAGTTAGGACTTACTCAGGCCTGGTTTTCGCTAATCCTGTTCCTTTTGATCCTTTATTATAAGTTTGGGAGTATTGGTTCAAACTCAAACTCAAAGCATTTATTTCAAACTAGCAACGCCCCGCGTTTTCACCCGCATACGTCTCGATCCCGTGGGAATATCGGGATAAAAAGTATCCTATGTGTCAATCCTGGTTATAAACTATCTGTCTGCCAAATTTCATACATATCCGTTCTGTAGTTTTTGCGTGAAAGAGTAACAAACATCTATCCATCGATCCATCCATCCATCCATACAAACTTACATACACGTTTATAATACTACTAGCTACGGCCGCGGTTTCACGCGCATGAGTTTCGATCCTGTGAGAATATTGGGATAAAAAGTATCGTATATGTTAATCCTGGTTATAAACCATCTATGTGCCAAATTTCATACAAATCCGTTCAGTAATTTTTGCGTGAAAGAGTAACAAACATCTATCCATCCATCCATCCATACAAACTTACACGTTTATAATATTAGTAGGATAACTATAAACTATTTACTTCAACACGCTCATATACGGGACTATTTGCTATGTATATCCCACACACTACCCATTCATTGCACAGTAAACTATATACAACCGTCCGGTTCATCGCGAGTAAATATAAACAGCTAGTGATTTATTTCAACCATGTCGTATTTAAATAGTAACGAAGCGGGTTTATTGAATCTTTTTTTTGGAGTTTGTGTTTGTTACCAAGTGATATATTTTGTTGGTGTCCTACTGTTTTATTAGTACCTGGTTTATTTGGTTTATGGTTGTCAATTGTTTTTATTTTTTGGCTACATAGCACAGAGTTAGTACATAGGCTTTAGTACCTACATAGTACTAAAAACATTTTTAGTACTATGTTTCCCCGTACTATACCTGGGACCTGGGAGTCCTGGGAGTCTTCAAGGCTCACAACTGCTGTAACTGTTACTGTCAGCCTGCACCATCCCACTGCTGGGCAAAGGCAGTGATGTGTTGTCACCATGACTTCCAGCTCTTTCAATCCAGGGCTTAAGTGGACCACTGGTCGTTTGTTTTCTCCAGCTCGTCCCGCCATCTTCTACGAGGCACCTTCAAAAACAATTGATCAAAATTTTATACTTCTAGAAACACTCGTAGCTAAATTTAATATTTTTATTATGTACAGACGCCAGCAAGTCAAGCTACCCGAAACTGTCAAATTTTCCCAATCAACCTTGAACCGTAATGCTTCAGCAATAAAGTTGAAAATCTATTAAAGAAATTTGACAGATTGTAGTAGCTTGATGTGCTGGCGTCTGTACTTATTATGTGCTTACCTATTCAAACAAATCAAATAAAATCATTTATTTTCATAATACATGTTAAAATGATGTTACAGGTATATAACCTACTGAGGTATGCAAATTAAAATATTAGATACTAACAACTGATCGTAACGATTGTAATCGTTAATTGAGATTAAGAGATATTGATTTGACTTGTACGATTCACTTTGATTTGATATTGTATTTTTTCCCGTAAGTATGATATAGATGCATAAACGTATGTCTTCTTCAATGGGGGTAGGCAGAAACGACACCTGCTTCGATCCTGCGCATACTCCTGCATCTATTACTTGTTATATATTCACTAAGGACTAAGAGACGACAGATGGTTCATAAGAGTCAAATCGTGGAAATGACCAGTAGGGAAACGCCAAAAATGTAGACCGCACACGAGATGGGAAGACGACCCTAGCTGCGCCCCGCGATTTCGCCCGCATAAGTTTCGATTTCGTGGGAATATCGGGATAAAAAGTTAATCCTGGTTATAAAACATCTGTGTGCCAAATTTCAGCCAAATCCGTTCAGTAGTTTTTGCGTGAAAGAGCAACAAACATCCATCCATCCATCCGTACAAACTTTCACGTTTATAATATTATAAGTAGGATTCACTAGAACCTCAAATGCATACCTAAGGTATTATCTGTATAAAAATCCACAAAACTATTCTCCCATTCTATCTATAACAAAAGCAAACGCTGAAAGCAATCCCTCCTCATTCATAATAACATCTTTCATAATAATATGTAATTACATAACTAATACTCTACTAACTATTACAAGATATATGGAAAGTAATTTTCTCTCGGTAAACGAGATATCTTAATACTGACTAGAGAAGTTAATTTCTTCGAAAGGCATGGAATAAGAATCGCAGAAGGGCAACTCTTTTGTCAAACACTTTCGGTATTTCAAATCCGTTTTGATGTTATTTCTTCTTGAGAGAGTGGGCCCTGATCCAACACTCGGACCCAGTGCGGGTTGGTATATGTCAAAAATGTCTTCAAATTTTTAGTTGACACGTTGGATATTATATTTCGGTATTAAAATAATACATTAATTAAAAAAACAAAGAAATCACGAGAAGAAATGACCGATATTATTGTATTCTAAGAGTTGAATCTTTTTGAAGCCGGATCGGCAGCATCCTATATTTTGGCGACGCATGTCGCAATCGCAGACAGTTCTGGTGTTTTTTCAATGTTAAATATTTCTGCTGCCATTTGTATACCTGCAACCAATGATTACATAATTATATTTTCCGTCATCTTGACGACATATAGAGCGGCGACTAGGCTATGAAATTAAATAGTACAGCGGTTATTACAAATTTTTATCATTCTGTTAAAATAATAAAATAATCAATTTTACTAAAAATATAAAACTGAATTTTTCCAACAAAATAAAATGCGTAAAAATTAGGACGACACGCGCGGGGCGTATGGTATCAAAAAATCTACACAACTTTTATGGTATTGTTACCAAATACAGGGTTTTTCATTAAGAGCGCTCGAACTTTGAAATAAAAAATAAAACAACCTGTTTAAGTGTTAGGTATTCTGGAGGAACAATTTTGGACGACATCTTCGCATAAATGGGGCTCAATTTCACGAAGAACGCGAGGTATGTTAGCCTTCAGGCCGGCAGTTGTCTGTGGTTTGTCTATAAAGACCAGAGATTTTACGTAGCCTCACAAAAAGTAGTCGAGTGGTATTAAGTCATACGATCTCGGTGGCCAGTTGATGTCGCGACGATGCGAGATGACGAAGCTCTCGAACTTCTCATCCAATAAATTTAATGTTTTCCGTGCAGTATGGCAAGTGGAGCCGTCCTGTTAGAACCACATGTTTGTGAGATCCGTACCATCTATCCTAGGCCACAAAAAAATTGTCATCATCGTCCGATATCGGTCGCCATTGACAGTGAGCGCGGCTCCTTGCGCATCTTCGAAGAATTAAAGGCCGATGATTCCGCCGGACCAAAATCCGCACTAAACAGTGACTTTTTCGGAGTGTAGAGGCACCTGATGAATTTCCGTGGATTTCCGTCGCTTCAAATTCAGCAATTTGTTTGTCAATTAAGCCACTCAACCAGAAATGAGCCTCATCACTAAAGATGTTTTTTTTTCCGAAAGCAGGGTCAGCCGCCAAATGCTCTAAAGCCCAATCAGCGAATACACGGCGCTGTCTGTGGTCGTTAGGTTTTAGCTTGAGTTAATTGTACTTTGTATGGATGAAAACCCAAGTCTCGATGCACAATCCGCCAAGTTGATAACGCAGAAAGACCCGGAATGGACTGCCTTGGGTTTTCTCGCACACTATCCCGAACGGCAACAATATTCTCCAAACGATCTTACGTTTCTTTGACGTACAGGCACTGCTTCATCGATCACCGAGCCGGTTGTCTCAAATTTATTCATTAAACGACGGATTGTGGACTCTGTAGGACGGCCATGAATGCCATAAATTGGACGCAGTGCACGGAACGTTAGGCGAACAGAGCAATGATTTTGATGATAAATTTTAACAATTTCTACGCGTTGTTGAAGCGTGTAGCATTCCATCGTAAGATGTCACGACAAAATCTGTATTCTTGCCAAATTTGACAGCTATCGCTTTACCAAGATGGCCGCTATACGCTGTCAAAATTCGAGCGTCCCTATTGAAAAACCATTTAATTACAAATTAAGTTTAATTTTATAATTATTAAGAAGGTCCCACAGCTAGAATGTTAATTATTTTAATTGTATATTATGATTAAAATACGTATATTAATGGATGTATCATGAAATCAGATATTATTGCCGACCTATCCATAGTTCATAACTGTGCCTACGAAGGTAAACACATGAGTTTCGCATCTACAAGGTTTTTATTACTCTATGCATCGGGGAAGGCCTCATGTTAAAGGGAGCCATTCACTTTTATGTGATAGTTTTATTGTATGAGTGTTTTTGTGAAAGGAAATTGAAGGTAGTAATCCTCTTTATCTACCTTGCCTTTTCCCGGCTATGGCGCCGTTGGCCTTCGGTTAAACCAGATGGGACTGAATTGCCGTATTTTGTGTTGTATAGGCTTAAATGGGTACGTATTGCAATATCTAAAATTAAAAGAACTAGCGTAAAATAACCTTCGTTCCTAAATGCCTAATGTCTTTACTGATGGTAAACCTACACATGTTTTTGAAAAATAAATATATCTTATCTTATCTTAAATACCTAAGCAATTAACACCTACCTACGAATTACCTAAGTTTAAAATACTGATTGGACTAAATATCTATCATTCAAAAATATGTGTCTGTTACAGTTTTGTGGTCACAGTTCTAACCTAACCTAACCTAGCTGTTTCGATTAAAAAAATATATATTATGCGTGTTACGCATGCGGGAACAGAAACATATGTATAACGGTGAGGTAAACCAATTTTAGGAATTTTGTACAAAGGAATTTCAAGTTTTAGCTTTATAAACTTCAGTAACATATCCATTTGACATTTTAAGCTTTCGGTATTTTGAATATAAGTGAAACAATCATTAGGTATTTAGATTTTAGGGATTTTGAACACAGGTTATTTTACGTTAGTTCTTTTAATTTTAGATATTGCAGTACGTACCCGGTTTAAATTCTTAGATAAAACCAAAAAGTGTAGGTTATTTTCAATCGGATATACAGGGTGGCAGAGACATTGACGCGCAACCAGTTACTATGGGTTCAGTACATGATTCTGAACCGTTGAAAATTCAGTCGGTTATTAAAAAAAAATTGCTGTTCCATACATTTGGACCGCGTATGTATTGCAATTTACTATGAAACAGCAGTTAAGCTACGCTTGCTGCGGTCAGTTCGTTGATGGGTGAGCATTCATTACATATCAAAGGAATCACAAAACATTACAATAAATTATTTGTCATATGTCAGCTAACACACGCCAATATAACAACAAAAACATTAAAAACTACTCAAGCAGAATTTATTTTTTAAATCACGCAGCACTATGCTGAAGGAAAACCTGTTCAGGTGGAGATTCGTAGACGACTCCGGCTTGGAGTGTAAATGTGATGCTGTTCCACAAACGATGGGACTCTTGATATCGTGTCTTGCGCGTCCTGTCAGCTGCACGTTACAGGAAATGACGGACACTGGTGATGGCGCCAAATAAGTAGCCGAATTCTGGGCCGAGTCCATTTTGCTTTTGTTAGATTGCTATCGACACATTAAGAAGAAGAAATGCTCAGATAGAACCCTTTTGGCCTCGTATAGGACTTTCTGTTTAATTTTTTTTTGTTACTTTTTTCTTTTTTATATAATTTGGTTTTTGATTTTTGACTGTGTTTCGTTTAGTTTGTGATCTTCCTGTACGAGTCGCAATAAAAACTTTTTTTCTTTCAGAATTGAAAACATTAACAGAACTTGAAAGCCTTTCGTATAGTAGCCTAACATTGACCAATCAGGATAGCGCAACAGTAGCTACATCTTGACTATAATTAGAGCAATCACCAATCTGGGTTCCTAATCTGTTAGTAGAACATAATTGCTTCCAATCAAATCAAACAGAATTTGAACGTAATTTGGTAAAGCCGAGTAAATTGGGCGATTGGAGACGCCTTTGTCCAGAGGTGGATTGTTGCAGGCCGATGATGCTTCTACTCAAGTTAAATCAAACAGATATTTGGATATAATTTGGTAAAGGTAAGTAAGATGCGATAAGGGCAGTGGTGGCCCAATAGTTAGGATCCCGGCTTACGAATCGTAGGTCATAGGCTCGAGCCCAGATAGGTGCTTTACTTTGTGTAAAATTTCATCATCACCGCTCTCAAAACGGTGAAAGAAAACATCGTGAGGTAACCGGCATGTCCAAGTACCGACAAATTCGAAGACATGTGACATCTACCAACCCGCACTGGGCCCGCGTGGTGGATTACGGCCCACTCCTTCTCACCGAGAGAAGGACTGTGTTCCAACAGCGGACACACACTTCCCTATGTGTCTGTTATTCCAGCGTATGACACTCGTGGGTTGCAGCGGAAAATCTTGTGTTGTCATCTGACATTATGCTGAGCTGAGGCCCTTTTGGCATTATAATCTTTGATTTTTGTTTTTACAGTTTTAGGGTATTTATTTTGCTGTAATGCCAATAAACGCATTTTTCTTTTTTTCTTTCAATATTGTAGAGAAATTAGAGATACTTTTGACAGACTGAGACAGATCTGAGGAGCAAGGTTTAAGAACGCTCACAGCCTGATCTCAGTCTCAATCTGTCAAATTTAATTACAGGAATCGACTTTCAAGCTATGATCGTTCTTAAAATCAATCCGAAGGTCGGGCAAATCATTTCCCAACTGGCACAAAATCTATCTATCATAAATTATGATTTTACTAGCTGCGCCCCGCGGCTTCACCCCGGTTTGATCCACGGGAACAAACCGTGAATATCGGGATAAAAAGTACCCTATGTGTTAATCCTGGTTATAAGCTATCTGTGTACCAAATTTCATCCAAATCCGTTTATTAGTTTTTGCGTGAAATAGTAACAAACATCCATCTATGCATCCATCTATCCAACCATCCACCCATACAAACTTTCGCATTTATAATATTAGTAGGAAGTAGGATTTTATAACGAGCAGCTCGGAGTTTGTTAAAATGGCCGTTTATTTGGGGGTAATAATATGATTTTTCATATCACATGGGACCTATAACAGAATCAGCGAAACATTAATTAGATACTATTCTGCCTCGTCATCATCATTTGCCTATCCTTTTCCAAACTATGTTGGGGTCGGTTTCCAGTCTAACCGGATGCAGCTGAATACCAGTATTTTACATGGAGCGACTGTCTATCTGACCTCCACAACCCAGTTACTGGGTAATACGATACAGACTTTCGGGCTTTTGACTACCCGTAACGACTGTCAAAGATAACGGCTTAACGTGCTTTCCGAGGCATGGAGGGGTCTCAGTATGTAAAGATGGTCACCCATCCACAGACCAACCGCGGCAAGCGTAGCTTAACCTGATCGATCGACCTGTGCACCTGTTATTATTAGCCGCGGACCCCTCCTGCCTAACCCTTCAAATACAAACATGAAAGGAGATGGAAAACGGTGGGCCCAAATGTAATAAGTTGAGATTTGATCTAAAAAATTTGTTATATTTTTTTATCTTTCAATATGAAAAATCACCTCAATTCAAATCTCAAATCGTTTATTGCAATCCATAATGGATCCATATTACAGGTGGTAAATAAAAGAAAAATAATAGAAACAATTATGGACCCTGTCGGGCACAGCAAACTTTTTAATAAGCAGAGAGAGGAAGAGCGCTTTGTCAATTTTCTTTGTTATTATGTTATAATTATTTTATATCCTATTAATTATTTTATACCTATGTATTTATATTTCTATTCATTCGCTTATTTTATTAATATGTTATATGCTGGTATATCTATTAATTTATTATTTATTTAATTATATTTAATATTGCTTATTTCTTTACTCGCTTAAGTATTTATATCTGTTATTCATAATTATGTATTATTATTATTGAATTTATCCGTTAGATATTCTTGTACTGTTTAATAGTTTTTTAATTAAGTACTGTTTTACTTTATTTAAAAATATTATACTGGTTTTATTTTGTTGTTTTATGTCATCTATAAGGCTATTATGAGGCCATAGCTGTCATACTAATAAAACTTATATTGTGTCTTGTTTACCGAGCCGGAACCTGTAAGGTTGCCCGGGCCCCAATTCTGTATGGTAATTATTATTCCCCGCGTAATCTTACCACGTGCAAACCATGTACGGTTGTCCCGTATTTTGACAATTAAAACCACGCCAACTTCGCGTTTCGTTCATTGAGTCATAGAGAATACGTTATTAGCAGATATCGTGATTAGGTAAGGAATTGACGTGGTTTCGAAGTAAGGAATCTTTAAGAGTGGTCATAGCGACTTAGAACCCAGAAGAAGAAAGAAAAGGAAGGAAGAGATCGCCGAAAGCAATGAAGCCGTCCATTGTAAATTTTGAAGTATTTGAAGTAACTTTTTGTTATATAGTTTTGTGGTGAACAATAAAGTATATAATAACATTTTAGAGGTATGAGGAACAGGGTGTTAAGTTCACTCATCCTCCATAGAAAAGGGAGGATCCTCCGACCAGACAGGTGTTGTGTCTGGCGGGCAATTGCCCAACGACTGATGTCGGGAAGTTTGTATGTATGCTAATTGCGCGGTAAACTCTGCTTGCGAGATGCAGGATTTGCGTGACGTCAGTATGACGCGTTGTTCGCATGTGGCGTTGTAAATACCGCTACATTATAAATAAATAATAATCACTAATAAATCTCACAAAATTCGTAACACAAAACTAAGACATTTTTTATTTTATCCTCAACCCATTAATAAACTACCCAGATTGATGTACAGATGCCAGCACGTCAAGCTACTACAATCTGTCAAATTTCTTTAATAGATTTTCAACTTTATCGCTAAATCATTAAAGTTCAAGGTTGATTTGGAAAATTTTACAGTTTCGGGTAGCTTGACCTGCTGGACAAAGAAAACCCATTACCTACATAGATTATTTTCACTGTTCATAATGGCGTACCACACGATCAGTCACAATCTCAATGATTTTGAAGGATATTGCTAATCCATTGCTGCATATGTTCGAAAAATTTGTCTGCTCAACAATGGATATAACACAATGAATGTTTTTGAACTGTCAAAATGAAAGCCGTTGCTACTTTTAGTGTGTTAAGCAACTACCCCGCTCTTGTATCCTATAGTTAATCTATGAACAGCGTCAGCGTGGATGTTATATTTATATAAAACTAGCGGAACCGGAAGACGTCGTCTTGCCCGTAAAAGCAGCGCCACCTACCGGATCCAATTGTGTTTTCAAACCATCCAGGAAGCCATTGAAATATACACACAAAATTTCATTCAACTGGGTGCAGCCGTTTAGGAGGAGTTAGGTGCCAAACACATGTACAGAAGAATTATATTATATACTAGCTTTTTTTTTTCTTTTTTTTTCTGGTGGGAAATCATCAAATAACCCCTCCCGCTCTGGGTGGAGCGGAAGGGAGTGTCAGACTCTTACTGACTAAAACCCACCCATGTTCCTTCCTTCGCCCTTTATGTTCCGGGGTAGCGGTAACCCTTTCGGACAATCCCGCTGACCCGGCAGGCTTCGGCCCTGAGGGGCCCCTCGTTATGCTGACATCTCTTTGAGGCGCGCGTGGAACACTTACGCGCCGTCCGGCACGGGCCTGGTCCTGATCGGGCGGTGAGCTACCCATTGCTCTCCGCCCGCAGGCCCCGCGCCTACGGTGGCCGGTAGTCTTCACTCGACTCCCGACGCCCGGGGCGTCTCCCGCGGCGGCTGGGACGGGAGGCTCTCTCCCTCATCCGTCCCGCCACCTCCTTCGCTAGCATGACTGCTTCGCAGAAGGAGGCGACTGCCTCCCACTCCCTCTCGCTCCGGACCATGACTTGCACCAGGGCCGGGCGCGAGAGGCCGCCGCTGCTGCCGATCGCCTCTACGAGGACACGGCGGTGCTCCGCCCAAATTATATACTAGCTTCAGCCCGCGACTTCGTCCGCGTGAAGCAACATTCTTAATTTTTTTTTCCGTAAGAATCTTCTACATATTGTTAGAAAACTTAAAAAAAAGATGGATAAAATCGGTAAAGTCGCTCTCAAGTTATGGCGTGACCAAGGGAAATAGGGATCCATTTTTATATGGATAGATTAAGAAGATAAAAACAAAATAGTTCTCTCTCACATACTCGTAACTTTTACTTTAACTTCCGTATTAGTTAATAAGTACCACTAAGGGTGCCCGCTACTTATAAAGGACTTACCTGATCCATATTCTGGACCTTATAAATGTCAGTTTATATTTTATGAACTCCTAGTGATGTGGAAGTGAAGTTTATGTGAAGTTTTGTATGGTATTATTACCTATGGGATGGTTATAAAGTTTTGAAGGTCGTTTTTGATCTTATAACTGTCGAAGATGATAAGGGTTGCACTCCAATGTTCTGAAGAATTAATGTTCTAACCATAAACGGTAAACATTCCGTCTGCCCCAGAAAGAGAAGGCAGAAATACAGAAGTGTATGACGCATGGTTAATGCTTAAGTCAAGCCCATTACTGGACTCCGGGTTGCAAGTGAGAATTACTTATACTGGAAAAGTCAAAGCCCGGGTCGACGGCGCGTTATGTTCCATGCGCGCCTCAAAGAGATGTCAGCACGAACTGACGGGGTCCACTAGAGCCGATGCCTGCCAGGGCCGCGGGTTGTTTGAAAGAGATACCGCGGCCCCTGGAATAGGCAACTGAAGGAACACGGGTGGGTTTTAGTCAGTAAAAGTCTGACACGCCCTCCCACTCCGCCCAGAGCGGGAGAAGTCATATGATGACTTCCAAACCAGAAAAAAAAGACCCCGTGCTCTGCAGCCTCGCTTGCGACACGACGACACCTTGAAGTTCAATGTAATCCCATTGTTTGTTCTGTAAATATGATATCGGAATTACTTTTACACGTCATAGTAGAAAAAAATAATCTAGATGGATTCGACATTTCTTAACTGACTACCCCTGACTTCTTAACTGACTGAATAAATGGCAAAACAAACTTTTTTTTTTTTTTTTTTTTTCTGGTGGGAAATCATCAAATGACCCCTCCCGCTCTGGGTGGAGCGGAAGGGAGTGTCAGACTCTTACTGACTAAAACCCACCCATGTTCCTTCCTTCGCCCTTTATGTTCCGGGGTAGCGGTAACCCTTTCGGACAATCCCGCTGACATGGCGAAACAAATTCAAGGGCCAGTCTTTTTTTTAAAATTCAGACATAATAATATTGGTCAGATCATGCGGACCTAACGTAAATAAATCCTACTAATATTATAAACCTGAAAGTTTGTATGGATGGATGGATGGATGTTTGTTACTCTTTCACGCCAAAACTACTGAACGAATTTGAATGAAATTTGGCACATAGATAGTTTATAACCAGGAATAACACATAGGATACCATTTTATCCTGATATTCCCACGGGATCGAAACTTATACGGGTGTAACCGCGGTGCGCAGCTAGTAAATAAATAAATCGTTTATTGACCAAATAGTGTTTTAACATTTCCTTATACCTAAGTACAAATAAACTACTCCTTAGATTATTTTTACAGGGAAAACATAATTTTATATTTTAACTTGTGTACTCCACACTAGGTCGAGCCTATCTCGATGAGTCCTTGAGAGTTTTTAACAATTTGAAATATCATGGTCGATAGGAGTGTAAAATTTGTTACAAATTGTTTAAGAAAAAAATTAACAAAATAAAATTAAGTAACGTAAACGTAAATCAAAATATAGACTTGAAAAATAAAATTAATATAATTATAAAAACCATTATTTGAAATAAGGTGTGTGAGTGACGAAAATGTGAGTGAGTGTGTGTGTGTGTGATAATGATGATGTGTTATGTACAGACGCCAGCACATCAAGCTAGTACAATCTGTCAAATTTCTTTAATAGATTTTCAACTTTATCGCTGAAGTATTAAGGTTTAAGGTTGTTTGGGAAAATTTGACAATTTCGGGTAGCTTGACCTGCTGGCGTCTGTACCTGAAATGGTCTTTTGTTTCCAGTCGGGGGACAGTTTTGCCTGACAACATAACACTTCTTTTTTTTGGCAATTGTGTAATTATTATCTAGACCGCTAGGTTATAGTGCAACTACCTGTGACCACCACAGTAACCGATAGTTTCAAAACCGTGCTCTGAACTAGGTTCATTTATTTACAAGCTGTTCGCAAACAAACTTCAACCCGCCGTTGACAAGTTTAAATTGAGGTGGAGTTTCGAAAAATACTTTCTTAGTGTAACTTTACACCCTCTTAGAAACATATCTTCACAACATGGTTCTGTCTCAAGGGGCTTAGTAAGTTTAGTTTTTGTTCTGTATTAATAAGAACTAAAGTTTTTAATTATTTATTACCATCTAGACTAAAATGAGCAATTTTTATGACCTCCATCACATATTATTTGCCCCCCAATCAATATTATGATAAAACACAAGAATCGTTCGACCGCCATTAACATACTAGTGCTGTGACATTCTACCTACTCACTGGTGATTTGAGTTTGTAATGAAATACCGACCCAACCCCTCACACAGAGGCCTGTATCCCAACAGTGGGAACATTATAGGCTGATTATGTTATGCGAGAAAAACTAAATTAATTTACCCTGTGGCCACGACCTACACGCTCAAGCGACACCAGTCTTGTGACAGCGACTGCAAAAAAAACAAATTAAAGAAGTTTTTTAGACCATGATACGAGTCATCGCGACGCGACGCGCGGAGCGACAACGGAATTAGGAGACGTGCGTGTTGGGGCCTTATGTTCCTCATAAATCACTCGGGAATATTATTTAAAACCCACGCTTATTATTTTATCCTATCAACATAATTAAGCCCTCGGAAAGGAAAATTCGAACTCCGACCAAAGTAAACAAAGAAGTTTAAACACAAGGAAAGTCTGGGCACAAACATCAACTTATTTGAATCTAGTTCGTCATATTCCTCGTTGTCTCTTAAGTTTGTGCGCAATATTTACAGACTAAGTTTAAGTTAAACAGACTTGAGTTCTGTCATTGTTTCGGGCAGACTTCGAGTTTGGGGAACTGTAGGCGATGCATGACGTAAAAGGCGATTGTGTAGAAAGTTTATAGTATAATTAGTCTATAATAAGGAAATGTTTTAGGACCTTCTCTTTTTACACTGTAGCGGTATCTACAACGCCACATGCGAACAACGCGTCATACTGACGTCACGCAAATCCTGCATCTCGCAAGCAGAGTTTACCGCGCAATTAGCATACATACAAACTTCCCGACATCAGTCGTTGGGCAGTTGCCCGCCAGACACAACACCCGTCTGGACGGAGGATCCTCCCTTTTCTATGGAGGACGAGTGAACTTTACACCTGGTTCCTCATACCCCTATAACACTTTACATAAATGACTTTCCAAAGTCAATTGACAATTCTGTAACACTTTATGCGGACGACAGTACTATAACTATATCCTGTAATAATAAAGAACTATATAAATATGACATTAATAATACATTGATCAATACTATACAATGGTTAGACATTAATAATTTAAACATGAATTTAAATAAGACGGTAATTATGCATTTTAGCCAGCGTTCATTGACATTTTCCAATCTTCTATGGTAGCCCAGTGGTAATGGACCCGACTTACGAGTATGAGACCTACAACTCGTAAGTCGCGGCTGTTAGCACTGAGCGACCACTGCTATCCTGAGGCTGCGGCCGATTATTTTTTTTAAATATTGTTCTACAAAGGTACAGAGTGTAAAGTTCACTCATCCTCTATAGAAAACTGAGGATCTTCCGGCCAGACAGGTGTTGTCTGGCTACTTGTCGCTGCGCCGGTGAACGCGCACACCAGAAGGCCAATTTTCGTAATTTAAAACGTTCAAAATCTAGTCGCAGTCTCATCTCGGCGACAAACAAATGTCAAAAACTTGTCAAAATGTAGGGAAATTATAAGTATTTTTTGACAGATTGAGACTGAGATCAGACTGTGAACGTTCTTAAAATTACGAGAATTGCCCCTCTGATGTTACATGCGACAGGTCAAATAGTTGTCGTCGAGCTGTCGCAGTTGCATGTTGCATAGTGTGCGGACATAGTTTAGGTAAATATTTACGAAAATCCGTGCATACAATAAATCAATTAAGGCTTTGTCAAAATGAATTCAGTAGCTCTGTACCAGTTTGAACAAACATTCCATTAGATTAGCAAACAAAACTGTAGTTATATGTTATGTTGTATATTTGTGTAGTTCTAGTTGCATAGTTATTGATAGGGTTAAATCATTTCATTGGAATGAATTGACTGAAAAAATTTGATTGTGCAGTTTTCACCAAATAATGTGTTTTAACTTCATTTCTCTTGTCTCTGTTATTTTTTTTTTGTTTGGACTTGTGCCCGGTTGATGGCAATAGGATCGCTTCCTATTCCATGGGATTTAATGCTGATACACACGAGTAGTATGCATCAACGGCAGAGGCAACTGCAGCCATTCCTGAGTTTAGACGTCTGCCGTCAATGTTCGTCGGCGGCACAGAAGTGATGAAGAGTTAAGTATTATAAAACGTATACTTTATTCTTAATTTCATTGTATGAAATTCAAAATGTGCCAATTGCCTAATACAAATTTCTGGAGTTGTCGACTCGCCCACAAATAAATTAACTTCGTGCGAGTCGCCTATAGAAAAAAATATATTGTTGAAAAGTGTCGATTCGCACGTTTCGGGCGAGTAAATTCAAGTGAATCGACTATATAAGCCAAATGAACTAATCAATTAACAATCAACCTTCTTCAACCACCCACGTATCACATAACCCCACTGACACATAATACCGCTACAGTTCCTAGAAACCGTTGACCCGATGCATGCTGCACTATTTCCCATTATTAGCACTACTTATACTAGATCGATCGCCTTCAAAGAATCGGAATAAATATGAAACTTTGATTTGATAATTGAATTGTTAGTTAGTTTGTAAGGTGGGTTTGACTGGAGGAAGTCTGTAGTTTTGATAAGTTTATGGGATAGTAAGTCTTTACACGACAGACAGTTATTTATTTTGCTGGCTCAAAACTTCGCCAGTTCTACAGCGTTAACGGTGGCAGTGCAGAGGTGACTTTGCCTGCATGTTTTGGGGCACAGAGGGCAGGAAAGGAGGTGGAGCATAGTTTGTGGCTCAGCTTCACGTCCACTAATTGAGTTGATTGTATTTAAGAGGTTTAAGTAAATTGTTATGATGTCATTATAATAGTCCTCCAGGCAGAATTTCGGCTTTGGCAGCCATTCTCAGCAGAGACAAGCTTTCGGCGCGGGAGGTATTATAGTGCACAAGTGTATGCGCAGACACCAGTGCACCTCTCTCTTTCTTCATTCTTAGAGTGCGTTGGAACGGCAAACCGAATGACCGGGAAGAGTTCAGGTGCAGGACCAACCGTACGTACTTTCCGAGGCACGGAGGTATCACACCGCCAACTTCCAAATTCCGGACTCTTACTAAGAAATTCCTAATAGAAAAAAACCAATAACACCTTGTCTAACCCGGGAATCGAACCCTGGTCAAGTCATGGTCTCACTACTAAGCATGGGGTCCTCCATGCTTAGTAGCTGCGCTTGCGACCATGAGACGAACGGGGTAGTAAGTTTTCAATAAATACAATTTCTAAGACTTATGTTCCTCCTTCATGCCCATTAAACGTATCGAAAGACACAGTGCTAATAGACAATTATAACCAAACTGAGTTCGCTGTAACGATACTAAGTCTCCTTATCCTTCCTTTCTTTTATCAAAGGTTTTTTTTAATCCCATCTTGTAATTTCAAGATTTGGGACTTTGCTTCCCTTTCAGTTCCTCCCTCTTCTCCTATTTAATTCTACAACATGGCAATGCTGCCAACCTTTTGGGCACTTTTCCTGCTGACAGCAATGCGGACGAATTTTTTGATGCCTTATTTACGCTTGTTTTGTTTTATATAAGTATACTTATTATTATTATAACTCTGTTAGCTTACACATATTATGGAAACATAATTAATGTGTAATTCATTCAATTATGCTACTATTTTAGGTCTATTAGCTTTTCGATGCGTTATATAGGCACAAACAAACCAAAATTCTTAGAAATTGTCATTTGCTCCAAGGTTTACCCCATAGACATAGGATAGAAGGAGATATGCCCTGTAGTTGAAAATGTATCAGAACTCCATGTCGCTAAGACGATCCCACTACCGCGCCACTACTACACATGTAGTTCAGTAAAAGCAATAGATACAAAGTCGCGCACACACTTGCAATTCATAAATCAGAACGTAATACACAATCAATTATAAACTTTAACTCATCAAACACAGCGTGCATTTATCATGCACCGTACAACTTACTCACACAAAAACATCTGTCGCTATCGTTGTGCTGTGCAACAGCCATTTATTTTACATATACGCTAGTGATTGACTAAATCGGAAAGTTATCGATACTCCCATTTCTAATTGTACTCAAAAAAAATTGGGTTTCTGAAAATAAAATAAAAGAAAAACGATATGTCCAAAAAATATTATATTATAAATCAATAAAAAAGAACAAAAACATTTTTTTATAAATATTTTTTTTTACATCTTCTCAAGGGTTTCAACGTCATCTTTTAAGGTCTTCTAACCGGTTTAAAACGGTTGACAAACTGTAAAACTAACTATATATTCGTTGGGTAATCGACATTGTTGTTGGTACCCAACGTTAGTGGATCTGCACAGCCATTACACTAACTAGCTGCAAGAAGCAGCGGCCGTACCATGCGACGCCCCGTATAAATAAAGTATCGTTTTGTGATTTTTACATTGCTTGTCTAGTCACTTAGCGACATACTTAGGTAGTTGTTAAGGAGCAATGTATTTACTGCGAAAACGGTACAGTCGCTGCGATATTTGAAAACAAAATTAACGTAGTAAAAGCAAGAAATATTTTACAATTTGTTGTTTTTCATGATTTTAAAGACAAATATAGTAAAATATATTTATATACGGTAAGTGTCCCAGTTCTTGTTCCATGATTTACAAAGTTTGGTTTCTGGCTTCGGTTTTTACAAGAAACCACTGAACAACACGAAATTCTTATATTTTTTCACGATTACGGTCGATAGCGCACTGGTTCGCGGAGACGGCCATTTGCCATTTGGTCATTTTGAACATGCCGCGACGACACGGACACTCCCCATTGCCACTTCTCCTGTTTTTTACATTTCTATGGTTTACCCAATCAAACTTTAACAGCCTTGTGAGCTTCAACCATCTTGAAATCATAATTTTGAAAACTAACGGATTCCTATTTCCCTATTTTCCAAGAATTTCAATACTGTTTACCTCAGTATTGAAATTCTAGGACCAGATATTTGCTTATCAATCAGCAAGTTATTAACAAGCCCTCAAGGTCTTCTTACGAATAACTAAATCACTGGTTTCTTGTACTACTTATAAAAAGTTTATTAATTAAAACATCCATACTATCTATACAATAATTTATCTATACCAATAATAAAGCTGAAGCGTTTTTTTTAATGCGTTTACCTCTGGAACTACCAGTCGGATTTGAAAAACTATTTTTAAATTCGATAGTCCAATGCTTGAGAAAGGGCTATTTAACATCACGCTACGACTTAGGGTCGCACAGAGTCGAGCAAAAAGGAAAAAAGACAGGGTTAGGGGTCAAAATTACACTAGCTAGTAATATTATAAAAACGTATTTGAGAGTTTGTATTTACCCCTACATACAAAATCTTCGGAAGTCCTGCTCTGATTCCGAAAATTTTTCACTAATGCGAAGCTACAGTAAGTATTGCCGAGTATCATAGGATTTACACGCGGACGAAGTCGCGGGCAGAAGCTAGTATATTATAATTATTATAAAAGCGAATGTAATGAAATATGAATCTGCCTGTTACTGATTGACTGTTCAACATTGAACTATATTGAGTGAGGGGTTTTTGGCTATGTAATAACAGCCGCACGGGTCGATAGATCAGGTTAAGCTACGCTTGCCGCGGTTGGTCCGTGGATGGGTGACCATCTTTACATAACGAGACCCCTCCGTGCCTCGGAATCCGGCTGTCATTCTTGGAATTTTGGCAGTCGTTATAGGTCGCCAGAAGCCCGAAAGTCTGACAAACAGTAACAAGGAGTATCGTGTTACTGAGTAACGGAATTGTGAAGGTCAGATAAGCAGTCGCTCCATGTAAAATACTGGTATTCAGCTGCATCCGGTTAGACTGGAAGCCGACCCCAACAAAGTTGGGAAAAGGCTAGGCAGATGATGATGATGGAGGGAATCAAAACTTATACCCTCCCGTTGACCTAGCATCATGAAACATGTATACAAGTGGAACTGCGAGGTAATTGCTTAACACGCTAATTACAGTAACAAGAACTTCCATATTGACAGTTCATCAAAATTTATTGCTTTTTTTACATTGTTGAGCCGACAATTTTTTCGAAAATATGAAGCAATGGATTAGCAATATCCTTCAAAACGATTCAGATTCTGACTTATAGTGTGTTACGCAAATGTGTGCTGGGTTAAGAAGTAGGCCAAAACTAGTACGTTACAGTGGAATAATTTTTGACATCCAATCTTGTATATCATAATTATCGTTTCCAAAAGTCCCTTTTTTCCACGAATTTCTATAGATAGGTACTC
Source organism: Apamea monoglypha (assembly GCA_911387795.2). Lineage (NCBI taxonomy): Eukaryota > Metazoa > Arthropoda > Insecta > Lepidoptera > Noctuidae > Apamea > Apamea monoglypha. The sequence continues at coordinate 13,762,048 of OU426938.1, forward strand.
AGGTAAATGGAAAAAAAATATTTGCTTAACGCAAAAAAAACAGTCTGTAAGCGTACCTATATTAAGCCCTCGAGGTCTTGTAATAACCTAGTTAACGATAATAGATTTTCTTGAAAGTCGACAGAACTCAATCGAATGATTGGTTGATTGAACTAAATCACTGCTATCATTTGCTATTACCAGTTAACATGAAGTCATTATTTGAAGTACACTCGCGGTTGCCCGCGAATTATTCAGGGTTTATTTTGCATTTCAGCTATTTTTCGTACAAATGTGCTGGGTAAAAAGTAGCCTATGTCCTTATCCAGGCCCCAGGCTTGTCAAATAGCATTATCGGTCTATAATGTTCCCACAGGCTTCCTCTCAGTGAGAAGGAGTAGGACGTAACCCACCACGCGGGCCCAGTGCGGATTGGTAGATGTCACATACCTTAGAATTTTTGGTTCGACATGCCGGTTTCCTCACGATGTTTTCCTTCACCGCTTTGAAAGCAGTGGTGATGAAAGTAAGTACACAAAGTGCATGCCTGGGTTGGAAATGTTGGTGATGAAATCATTAATAATTTATATACAAAGCAAAGCACCTGCTTGGGTTCGAACCCACGACCTAAGATTCATAAGTCACGGCATTAACACTGGGTCACGACTGCTCTGCAAAGGGGTTTTGTTTTCCTGTAATGTCCTGGGTTTTGGGCTAAGGCCACTTAACACAAATAGAGATTTGTCAATTAGAGACTTGTCAAATTACGTAATGATTGCTTCAGTGGTTTAGGCAGCAGACTAAGTAATAGACAGACAGATATACTTTCGCATTTATAATATTAGTATGAATATGAATGAATGGATGGATGATTGACGATTTATCCGATTGACCTCTTTCATTTTTGGGGATTCTAACCGAGTCACTTTTATTAAAAATTCTAGCTGACCCGATAGATATTGTCCTGTACTATAACAAAAGTTTATACAAATATCCCATAGAAAAAGGGACTCTCAGTTTTCCCAATTTTCCCGAAACTTTCAAATTGTTCTGTTTCAAAAACCTAATATTTGGGATTTTTTTATTTTAAAATGTCCGTAATAGTCCGTACTATTACGGACATTTTAAAACAAAAAAAAAATCCAAATTTGTCCAGCTGTTCTCAAGCGATGCGCTTCCCAACTACCTGCATTTTATTTTCATTTATGTAATTATATTTACATAGTTATACAACAACGAGAAGACGGAGAGCGTTAATTACCCTTCGAAAAATAAAGGTTACAACAAAAATAATGGCATTACTGCATCAAAAAGTTTTTTTTTAACAAAAGTCAATGACCCTTTCTGCTTTTCCTCTTCAAAATACCTACTATTAAGAAAACGTCACTCCTAACTCAACTAAATGAGAACATACATTGTCGACGCTTCACAAAAGAATATTTTTTATATTAATAAGAATCCTGTAACTATTTTTTTTTTATTTCTAAATGTGCCTGTTCTTGACCTCGATCAAGCCTGATGGAAAGCGATGAATGGGGTCTATGATGGAACGAGTTAGCCCAGAAGATGCTTGTTCACTTTTGCTTTGAAGGCAGACTGGTGAAGTTTCGGCCATGACAGCCAATCTCAAAGGAGACTAGTCTTCGGCGCAGGAGGTAGTGTACAAGTGTGTGCGCAGAAGCAGGTAGAGATCGTCTAATCTAAAATGACGCGCCCCACCTCCGCATTTACGCACACAAGGAAACTTCAAATATGGACGCAGTACACATAAACATGCAATTGTAATTGGTCGTTCAGTTGCCGGTTAGACTCAAACGTAGAAGCACGCATCGTTCGATCCCAAAAGTACCGTCAACATGTCAACAAACACACATATAAATGAACGAATTATGTAGTGGGGCGCGTCATTTTAGATTAGACGATCTCTACACTCACTCTTCTCTCGCTCTCATAGTCTGATGGGATAGTACGCAATCCGACACGACAGGAGAGATATCAGATGCAGGACTAACGGATTAACGTGCTTTACGTGGTATCACACCGCCAACTTCAAAACTCCGGGCTGTTATTAAGAAATTCCTAATGGAAAAACTGAATAACACTTTGTCCGATTTGGGATTCGAACCCCACACTTAGCAGTCGCGCTTGCAACCACGAGACCAACGGGGCAGCTCAGTCAATGACCCTTACTGCTTTTCCTCTTCAAAATACTGTTAAGAAAACGTCACTCCTAACTTAACTAAATGAGAATACATTGTCGACGAATCACAAAAGAACATTTTTTTTTATATTAAGATACACAACAAACCACTATCGATTTAAGATTATATCCTGCAGACCCAACTTAGAATTAACACTCCACGAAATCACCACCCACTCTTACGACCAACAAAATAAGATCCACTTTCGTATGGTTTTAAGTTCAGTGGTAGTAAATAAGGTTGTAACAGCATTTTCCCTAGCCAGAAGGGATTTTTTTCAGACAGTTTATGATCGTTTAAGATATCTCTCGAGCGTTTTCTTGCACGATGTCATCTATTCGGTATAGATAATATTCTTCTAATATTATTTGAACAATATTTTTGGTAATCTTTATGTGTACGACTCAATTTTTTTGGAATAGAAAATAGAGATTTGAGATTTGTTTTTATTCGGCATGCAAAACCGGAAGAAAAGGTGGGAAACATGTTGAATTTCAATATTTTTACTACTTCATCATATGCCTAGCCTTTTCCCAACTATGTTGGGGTCAGTTTCCAGTCTAACCGGATGCAGCTGAGTACCAGTATTTTACACGGGGTTTTTTTTCAATATTTTTACTACTTACAATTTCCTGAAATCTAATTCGTTTCCCACCCTTTTCGTTTCCTGGTTGCCGACGCTTTTTAGATGGGATTCGAAACAATTCTAGTGTATAGGCAGAATACATCAAAAAAATGACGACTAGATGTTTTTTGTTGCCATGCAAATGATTGTGCTTGGATTGGATACACGTAAATATCCCAAAATCAATCTGTCTAGCCTTTTCCCAACTATGAGTATGTTAACATCGGTTTCCAGTCTAACTACAGACTCGTAGACGCAGCTGAGTACCAGTATTTAACATGGAGTGACTGCCTATCTGACCTCCACAACCCAGTTACTGGGTAACACGATACCTCTTGGCAAGACTGTTTGTCAGACTTTTGGGATGCCGGGAGCAAAGGCTTTTTTTTTTTTTCTGGTGGGAAATCATCAAATGATCGCTCCCGCTCTGGGTGGAGCGGAAGGGAGTGTCAGACTCTTACTGACTAAAACCCACCCATGTTCCTTCCTTCGCCCTTTATGTTCCGGGGTAGCGGTAACCCTTTCGGACAATCCCGCTGACCCGGCAGGCTTCGGCCCTAAGGGGCCCCTCGGATTATGCTGACATCTCTTTGAGGCGCGCGTGGAACACTTACACGCCGTCCGGCACGGGCCTGGTCCTGATCGGGCGGTGAGCTACCCATTGCTCTCCGCCCGCAGGCCCGCGCCTACGGTGGCCGGTAGTCGTCACGCGACTCCCGACGCCCGGAGCGTCTCCCGCGGCGGCTGGGACGGGAGGCTCTCTCCCTCATCCGTCCCGCCACCTCCTTCGCTAGCATGACTGCTTCGCAGAAGGAGGCGACTGCCTCCCACTCCCTCTCGCTCCGGACCATGGCTTGCACCAGGGCCGGGCGCGAGAGGCCGCCGCCGCTGCCAATCGCCTCTACGAGGACACGGCGGTGCTCCGCCCAAGCGGGGCAGACCTCCACCGTGTGCTCCACCGTGTCCTCTGGGCGATCCTGGCAATGGTGAGGGAGCAACGGCTTAATGTGTAATTCCGAGGCAGAGAGTACATTATCACCCTGAAAATGCTGAGGAGTATAAAATAGTAGTTGTAGTAGTCCTACTATCCTACTATAATATTATAAACGTGAAAGTTTGCATGGATGAATGGATTTTTATTACTCTTTCACGCAAAAGCTACTGAACGGATTTGGATGAAATTTGGCACACATATGGTTTATAACCAGGATTAACATGATAATTTTTATTCCGATATTCCCACGAGATCGAAACTTATGCGGGTGAAACCGCGGGGCGCAGCTAGTAGTCAATAAAAAAAGCCTTTTGCGTTTTTTTTTTAAAAAAACAACCTTCCTAATAAAAATGCAACCGGACACCTCTATACTATCCAAATAAAATAAAAAAGTATGCCGAACATTTTCAAATTCCATTTCCCATCACTACGTATGTAGGTATTCATAAAATATCATCTTATCACTACACTATGACCGTTAGCTGTAGTGCACTAGTGTTGTACCGCAAAGCTAACACTATCGACAAGCTTACATACGATTAATATATATTGGGGCTTGCAGCGAAATGGATATCGTGTAGGTGGATCGGAACGATGTTATACAATGTGGTCAGGTTTTGGATCAGTTGTTCATTCTTGTTTGTTTGTCAGAACCAAGCTCAACCAATCTGCCTAGCCTTTTCCCACTATATTGGTACCAGTTTAACCGGATGCATCTGAAAACCAGTGTTTTACATGGAGCGACTGCCTATCTGACCTCCACATTTCCACAACCCGCCGCATGGTCGGTTCGTGGATGGGTGACCATTCACTACATATCGGGACCCTCGCTCCGTGCCTCGCAATTACGTTAAGCTGTTGGTCCTGGCTGTCATTCGTAGATCTTTGACAGTCGTTACAGATAGTCAGAAGCCTAGTCAGATTCGAAGATATGTGATAACTACCTACCCGCACTGGGCTCGCGTAGTGGATGTTGGCCCACTCCCTCTCACAGAGAGGAGGCATGTGTCCCAGCAGTGGGAACATTATAGGCTGATGTATATGTCAAGAAAGTGATTGTGTTGCGGTTTGTGGTTGCGGCTTTCTTCGAAGTGTCTGTGAAATGTCCTAGAACCATAAATTTGAAGACATGTGACATCTACCAACACGCACTTGGCCCACCTGGTAGATTACACCCCACTCCCTCGCAAAGAGAGGAGGCCTGTGTCCCAGCAGTGGGAACATTATAGGCTGTTATTGTGTTGTATGTACTCCTAAATTCAAATCTCACAACAGACTAGTAACAAATCATGAACAAATTCCAATATCCGAACGCTTACAATTCAACTCACAATCGATGTTAAAACGCCAGTAAATATAAAGCGTGTCGTCCACCACACAAGTTATACGCTAGTGTTGTGATGTAAAGCGGACACTTTATCCCGGACACGTGATGGTATCAAATAGTGAGGTGCGGTTATGGTGACCGCGGACTTTTATTTATTTTCGAGATTTTTTTCATACAGAGGAATAATATCAAAATAGTTTATTAATAAATACTGCCTAGTTGAACCTGTGGTCGGCACAAACCAGAAGGCCAGTTATTAAACTGTAACTAAAAACGTTCAAAATCTAGTCGCAATCTCATCTCAGCAAAAACCAATGTCAAAAATGTAGGAATATTAGAGGTATTTTTGTCAGATTAATACTGAAATCAGACTGTGAACGTTTTAAAATTACGATAACTGCCCGTCTGACTGTTGAAGGTGGACTCTTGAGTTCGATCTCCGGGTCAACAAAAAGGTTACCCCATAAAACATGACATGTGGCCAACAGAATAACATCGGATATTTATCTACCTTTGCCAATAATTAGGTAATTTCAGATACAGCTCTCAAAATGTTTGATTATGTGAAAACAAAAGTCACGCTTTTATGTGACTTAGTAGTCTATTTTTACACAGAAAAGCGTGACTTAAGGGCAGGTTTAGGTCACACGAGCTGTAAAATAGTGCCTCCTCTCAGTGAGAGAGAATGGGCCATAACCCACCACGCGGGTTGGTAGATGTCACATGTCATCGAATTTTTGGTTCTATGACATGTCAGTTTCCTAACAAAGTTTTCCTTCACCGTTTTGAGAGCAGTGGTCATGAAAGTAAATACACAAAGTGCCTGCCTGGGTTGGAACTCACGACCTTCAAGTTGTAAGTCGGAGCAGATACTACTGGGCCACCAGTGCAATAAATGACTGTCTAAGTCACACGAATCGTAATGTACTATTTGTTCTCAATTTTTCAAACCGCTTACAGAAACACTTAACCCTACCGATGCAAATGTCCATAGTTTGAAAGTTGGCGTTATCTTTCAGTTCTGCAGAGATTTACGGGTTAACTTCTGTCGGGAGCCTTTTGTTAAATATCTTGACGTCTTATTAAAAGTATAACAAAACACGAGTTTTGCGGTATTGTCTCCATTTTTATGCAGTTTTGAGTTTATGGGTAAAAAGTTTTTCTTTAAGTTTTGAGAAAGATTGGGACAGACGGGATAATAATTATGGTTGAAAGGAAAGTGACATTGTTTCTGTAAATTACAGAATTAATTAAAGCTTTGATAAAAATTAACTTACATGCAGAGGCGAAGAGACAGAGATCGGTAGGTCCAGGGACATCTTTGGACTTAGACCTGGAAAAATAACTGCATATTTATAGGTGGCAAGCCAGCACCATAATTGTGTAACACACTATCAATCTCAATCTGAATCATTTTGAAGGATCTTGCTAATCCATTGCTTCATATATTCGACAAAATTGTCTGCTCAACAACGTAAACTACGCAATGAATTTTATTGAACTGTCAAAATGAAAGTCCTTCTCATAGTGAGTTACGCAAATACCCCGCAGTTCCAACGTCTCTAACGGTTCGCTATTCAAGGCATTTCTCTGCCTTTATTGGAAATTCACAAACCTTGAAACGCCAATCAATTCCATCCAATCCATCATTCTTGTAAATAAAGCTCAATAACAAATTCCTAAGTGAAAATAAAACTCCAGCATTCATTCACACACTTCCAGTTCCTTACAGTATCAATTTACATTTCAATCCAGTCTATAGAAAATGTTTGCAGTCTCTGAAGCTTACTTGAATTCTCAGAGCTCCTCAACCTAAAGTAACACGTCCCTGCAATCACCACTTAACATTTAACTAAAAAGGTTCCATTTTCCAGGCAAAAACTAAGTCATTACACCATAAGGATCACTTTATCTTAATCACGACTCCCAAGACCTACTCTCATTCAAGTCACGTCAAACCCGTCGACGGATCCCGGGATTTATATCCCAGAATCCCGGTACTGCATCGCATTACTATTCGTCCAAGCGAGCGTTGCATTTTTGCTGCCAAATACAATTTTGGACAACACAGCAAGAATGTGGGAAAATTGCTGGTCGTTTTGCATTTTCGGACGCGAAATTTTTCTTTTTGAAGATTACCCCCGCTTTGTAGGAAACTGAGAGGGTACTTGGTTGGATTCTAATTTGGAACGCGAGTGTTTTGTTTTTTGAGTGCAGTGTGTTCTGAATTGAATTAATTAAAATGTAGATGTTTGGCGGCTTTTACTTGGGGTTACATAAAACCGGTTAGAAAAAGGCAAAAAAAACTGAATACTTTACATTATATAAAGCTTGGTTTGCAACATCAATCAGAGGTATAGAGGTATGAGGAACAGGGTGTAAAGTTCACTCATCCTCTATTGAAAAGGAAGCATCCTCCGTCCAGACGGGTGTTATCTGCTGGGGAACTGGCCGACGATTTTTTTTTTATGTTTGGATTTCGCAGCAAAGCAACTGCCTGATCTGACCTCCACAACCCAGTAACTGGGTAAGACAATAGGTATCCCTTGGTAAGACTGGTTGTCAGAATTTCGGCCTTCTGACGACCCGTAACGACTGTCAAAGATCCACGAATGACAGCCGGGGCAACTGCTTTACGTGCTTTCAGAGGCACGGAGAGTCTTGGTATTTAAAGATAGTCACCCATCCACGGACCAACTTCGGCAAGCGTAGCTTAACCAGGGCCCCAATTCTGTATTATTCCCCGTAAAATCTTACCACGTGCAAAACACGCCAATATCGTGTCTTGTTAACGGCAAGGAATCTAAATGTCAACCGTACGGACAACATGTATTTTGACAGTTCAAACCACGCCATTGTGTCATAGAGAATACGTTAATAGCAGATGTCGTGTTTTTTTTTTCTTTTTTCTGGTGGGAAGTCATCAAATGACCCCTCCCGCTCTGGGTGGAGCGGAAGGGAGTGTCAGACTCTTATTGACTAAAACCCACCCATGTTCCTTCCTTCGCCCTTTATGTTCCGGGGTAGCGGTAACCCTTTCGGACAATCCCGCTGACCCGGCAGGCGCAGATGTCGTGATAAAGTAACGAATTGACGTGGTTTCGAATTAAGGAATCGTTAAGTGGTTATAGTAAATTAGGGCCCTGATCGATCGACTCGTGCGGCCACGAGCCCTTCCCTCACAAACAAATACCCCATCTGCACTACAAACAACCTCCATTTATTCCGGAACACTAATTACCAGCAATTATCTAAACAAGCACTCCATACAAGTTGCAACGCGCTCATGCCAACTTGTTTGACAGAACAATAATGTCCCGTATGAGGGTCGCACGTGATTTACAGGTGGGAATAGGGTTACCATATGTAAATAGAGGGACGCCTGTCTATGGTACCTAAAATGCCTGAATTTTCAGAAAAATGCCTGTCTAAAACAAAACGCTGTAGGTAATAAGTAAAAGCCAACAGATAATAATGAAGAAGGATATTTATTACTAATATTTGTCAGAGGACATTATTTTTTTTAATAGTTCTTTCTTTTCTAATACGAAATTTAAAAATGCCTGTCTCAGACCAATGCCGGCCGCACGCCTGTCTAAACATTAAAATGCCTGTCAAATGCGGCAAACGCCTGTCATATGGTAACCCTAGGTGGGAACCACCATTTGTTTCAGAGTTTTAATTATTATTATAGTTGGGTGCATTAAAATAGACTACATGAGTCGCATTTATTTTAATGTAAGTCAAGAACTGTGGAGGCAGGCAGGCTCATTCGCGGAGTACATAATTAGCTTATAACGCTCCCACTCCTGGGTCACAGGCCTCCTCTTCATGAGAGAGTGGGCTGTAATCCACCACGCGGGCCCAGTGCGGGTTCATAAAAATTACATGGTTTCGGATATGCCGGTTTCCTCACGATGTTTTCCTTCACCGTTTGGAGAACAGTAGTAATGAAATAATTAACACAAAGTGAAGTGCTTGTCTGGGTTCGAACTTACGACCTTAACTCGTAACTCGCGGCCGTCACCACATGGCCACCACTGCTCTCTCCTTTTATAAAGATAAAAACTAAAACACGGATCTGTAAACCTCCAAGCAACCCGTGTGAAGATTTTTCATAAATGTTAAGTGTAAACAAAATACTTCAACGCTAGATCTAGGCAAATTCATCCATCTACAAACTATTCACTGCAGCAACTTTAGAAAACACTAAAAGAAAGTGCTATCTTTTAAATCTGCACTTTTCGAACAGTTTCATTAAGGAATGAGCTCTAAAGAAAGGGGAACAAGCGGTACATATGTGACTATTTTATATCTTTTTCTTACTTTTATATGGGGTATAAAAGCGCAGTTTCTTCTTTCATTGGAGGATTTTTTTGTCGTAAATACCTTTTCCTCGGTGGGTGGTAGGTTCAAAATGTATGAGCGGGAAAATGTTGTAAGATTTCAATTGTTAATGCTTTGAGGAAAATATTAATGCTTTAGTAATTGTTGAGCGTACCAAAAAAAGAATATCTGTACCAATTTCTGAGTAGAATTTTATTTGTCTATCACGTCACATCACACGTGGAGATGCGCGCGGTCCGATTTTTCACTGTGTCCAAAATCTAATTATTGTAGCGCAAAAATGTGTTCAGTTTAAATGGTGATTTTATTGTGGTTCTAAAAAGTTCACAAAGCACTTCTGGGACCGAAAGAGATATAACAAAAATGTTTCATTTTCAAAAGGTCATAGATCTATCGGTTATCAATTCGCCGCTAGGGGCGCTAGTGTAGCGTGAGGTTTCCGAAATGTCAAATGTCACTGTTTGTGGGCGGGCTACACGGGTTTATTTCTAATTAGAATAATGTTGTGAATATTTAGCAATACCAGAGATTAATTAAGGAAAATGTGAGTTACGGGTCAATGAAGTGCTTTAAAAGCGGAGCTAAGAAGCTAATTCAGAGGTCAGTTTGTTTACTGCTTACAAACACATTTTTTGTTTTTTTTTTTCATCAAAAAATGTGTTTGTAAACAGTAAACAAACTTTTTAAACTGATATAAGAGTTTTGACTAATATAAGCGACCATGATAACTTATACTTTATTTATTTATTTTATAGTTAGCGCCATTTTTGACGTATACGCGTGCGTCAAGTGGACGTACAACCCGCCCTTAGGGGTTTATTTATAAACGTTGCTTAAAGTTAAGTAATCATTATTCTGACGTTTAAACGACTCTCAACTTTAAGCAACATTTAAAAATAAAGGGGCTTATCTCCAATTTTCAAATTAAGTGATTACAACTGCTGGTCTGAACGTGTTTTTTTAAAAAAAAAAGCCTGTGACAGACAGATCAGCGAACAAACACCGGATGGATTTCAAAAACATTCCTTTTTGTCATTTTTGGCACGAAACACTGCAAAGGTCTTAATAATGGTCTTCAAACAACAGCGAAAAGAAAAACAAAAAGTCAATGTTGAACCAAAAATAAACCGCCCTTATCCTGTTTTTCGCCCATTCCGACAATACCATCAAATCTATATATCTACTAAAATCTTATTATTTACGAATATTATTGTAAAGCAGTTTTACCCTTATTTTCCCCATAAAAGGGTAACCTATAGAAATAAAATTTTATGAGTATTCGACTTTAGGATATGTGTAGTATCTATTAAATTATATATCCGGCATTCGGAGTTATGCTTAGGAGGGAATATGAATTTTTATAAATTCGGAGTGAGCGATATCAGTCTGTATTACTATTATATGCTGGCCCATTTTAGAGTATTGTTTTTCTTATTTGGTTTTCTCTTCTGGAATTTCTTAGTAGCAGCCCGGAGTTGTAATTTGTGCCCGGTTTATGGCAATAGGGTCGCCCTTTATTACATGCAACTTAAACATAGCATAACTGACGAAATGTGGGTAGTAAAGTTCTGCCTTACCTTTCAAGGAATACAGGCGTAATGTTATGTAGGCCAACTTAGGAGAGGCGTATCTCCAGCAGTGGACTACAATACGCTGATGATGATAACATGTCGTACGACCGAAATGATCTACATAAAACAAGCTTAAGTGACCGTTCACACGGCCCTGTACTGTATGTGTCCATGGACATGGTCGGCACGTGTCAACAGCAGAGCGAACTGCAACCACCATCAGTGGCAGCTGTCAACACAACATCCCACTGTTGAACTATTTTAACAAGTTTTACGTATAACATTTATTGTCATAAATGTTATACGTAAAACATGTTAAAATAACGTTCACCACCGTGAGAACGTGGGCTTATACTAAAAGGAACAATTTTCTTAGAGGTAATAATAATAATAATAAAAAAAGTACCCTATTATTATTATTAATAATAATAGGGTACTTTTTTTTTATCTGATGGGAAATCATCAGATGACCTTTCCCGCTCTGGGTGGAGCGGAAGGGAGTGTCAGACTCTTACTGACTAAAACCCACCCATGTTGCTTCCTTCGCCCTTTATGTTCCGGGGTAGCGGTAACCCTGTCGGACAATCCCGCTGACCCAGCAGGCTTCGGCCCTAAGGGGCCCCTCAAATTATGCTGACCACTCTTTGAGGCGCGCGTGGAACACTTACGCGCCGTCCGGCACGGGCCTAGTCCTGATCGGGCGGTGAAGCTCACCGCCCATTGCTCTCCGCCCGCAGGCCCGCGCCTACGATGGCCGGGAGTCGTCACGCGGCTATGATAGGGTACTTTACATTAATGTTTTACTTTTTTTAGTCACTATTGTTACTGAGTCTGACAACCAGTCTTGCCAAGGAGTATTGTGAATCGTGTGGGGATCAGATAGGCAGTCACTCGACATACCATACTGGTATTTATCTGCATCCGGTTAGACTGGAAGCCGACCCCAACATAGTTGGAAAAAGGCAAAGCAGATTAATTGACTTTTATTTATTTACTAAAACTCTCTTTAACTCAATTCAACATTATCGCTCCGAAAGTCACATCCATACCATAAACCCCGTTGAGTCGCTCGTAAAAATCGTATCCCTTAAATCATTCGTCAAGGTGAATGGTTTAACAGGTAGGTATGCTCCAAGTGAGGAAATGCTGCTACATATCAGTTTAAGAGTGTTGTGTTATTACTGTTGTTTCTGGGAACTGAAGTTATTTGTTTTGTTGTTGTTGACAAACATTTTGGGGCTTTGGAAAGGATTCGGGTCAGAGGGTTGTTTTGTTCAGATTTTTATTTTACATTGAGTGAATGAGTGAGCAGTGGTGGCCCAGTAAAGGCCTTGATTTACGTGGATCATGGATTGAACCCAGGCAGCCACTTTACTTTGTGTGATTTATCGTTCACCACTGGTGTCAAAACGGCGAAGAAAAACATCGTGAGGAAACCAGCATGTCCTTGAAAGAAAATTTCGAAGACATGTGACTGAACCGTGTCGTACTCAGGCCGCGTGGTGGATTCCGGGCCACCCTCTCTCATAAGGAGGCAGCTTGTGTCCCAGCAGTGAGAATGTTATAGACTGATAATACTAAGCTATTGAGTGAATGCCATCTGATATTCACAACTTGGTAATTGGTTAATAACCATTCATTCTTCTTCTGTCGTTTCATCACAAACTTTTATGAGAATAGTTTTGTATGCCGCATCATTATCATTATTATACGACGGCACGGTTGGTACAGTGGTTAAGCGATTGACTGCTGCGCTGCGTGTCGTGGGTTCGATTCCCGCACGGAACAAATATTTTTATGACCTACAAGTAGTTGTTCCGGGTCTGGCTGTTTGTGTATGTGAGTTTAAATGTTTGTAAACGCACCCAACGATACAGGAGAAATTCCTAGTGTGGGGCAACGTTTTTAAAAAAATAAATAAATAATATTATAATTTCAGCTGAAAGTCGTCCACTGCTGGACATAGGTAATTACGTAACACACTAACAGGTAGGAATGAATTTCATTTTGACAGTTCAACAACATTAATTGCGTTATTTACGTTGTCGATCAGACAAACTTTTCGAACATGTGAAGCAATGGATTAGCTATATCCTTCAAAATGATTCAGATTGTGCGGTTGGTAGCATGTTACGCATTTAGGGTGCAGAGCCGACTGATCATGGTGCGCAAGACGTACACTACAACGTACACGTTAATGTAAATCTATACAAATAAACAATGAAATGCAGTTTGTTGGTAACCGCATCACTCGAGAGCGGCTCGACCGATTTGGCTAGTTTTTATTTGAAACTAGCTGCGCCCCGCTGTTTCATCCGCATAAGTTTCGATCCGGTCGGAATATTGGGATAAAAAGTATCCTATGTGTTAATCCTGGTTATAAACTATCTGTGTGCCAAATTTCATCTAAATCCGTTCAGTACTTTTTGCGTAAAAGAGTAACAAACTTCCATCCATCCATCCATCCATCCATCCTTACAAACTTTCGCATTTATAATATTAGTAGGATGTTCGTTTCAGTCCGAGTCAGGGTTTTATGGAAAGAAAAAATTTGGAAAAGATTCCCGGTTGTTTTTAGACTCTGAACGTCTTTTTTTGTAGGGGTTTTTTTGTATGAATTATTAAAAGGACAAGTCAGTGAGTCAATAATGGAAAACAATGGAAATAAAATAAAAGAAAATAATTTAACAACAGACTTCCTTTAAATTCGTACATAATTTTCAACGACTTCAATCCGAAACCGACTCTCAGTCCACGTTTTCACGGCAGGCGCTATTGTAAAAAGGAGTGTTCTTTTCTTTGAAGGGTTTTTGAAGTAACAATAAAATGATGACTGATGATGATTATTTGATGATCAGCGGAGAAGTATAAAACTATATTTTATCGCTTCCTCGTATAAAAGAATTTGAACAACTATTTATAAACATCTTACGGCGTACTTTTTTGTGTTACTGATTTTGCTGATCAATATTCCTCTACTCTACTGATAAATTATCATGACTAAACTAATGAATTAGTTTTGTTCATTACGCACATCATTTAATGATCATCCTCTGCCTAGCGTTTTCCCAACTATGTTGGAGTCAGCTTCCAGTCTAACCAGATTCAGCTGAATACCAGTATTTTATATAGAGCGACTGCTTATCTGAACTCCACAACCCAGTTACGTTAATACGGTACCACTTGGTAAGACTGGTTGTCCGACTTTTCGTCCTCTGAAGACTCATAACGGATGTCAAATATAAGAATGACGGCCGGGATCGCGCGCGCACATCCACACCGACCGCGCATTTGGATCGCGCTCCTGCCGCGCCCGATCGGAGCGCACTGTATTGTCCGGTATGAACCCAGCTAATGACTAAACTGTTAAGATACGTAGGTTTCAGGTTCAAAATCAAGAAGTAACATAAAATCACGTTTTCTTTCACCAAAGGGTTAGGCAGAGGTGTACTTATATTGCACCCACGTTTCGCCTGTTATGTTTAAGCCGAAGAATTTTCTATGAAGACGTCTGTAATCAATCAAACAAAATCTTTGATGTAAATCGATGACCTGAAACACAGGTTTTTCATAAACTTAGATCAGGCAAGTCTACATTACAGTTAGAATTTAGCTTTCCTCGGTTGTAATTAATGTAAATCATATTTTTACTTTACATTATACTTGAATAAAAAAAATTATTAGGTATTATTTTTATTTTTTTATTTTTGTAAAAAACTACGCAGACCCTTTAAAAATCTAACCTCTAAATAACAAGAGAAATACTACAAAAAATACTGATAAGATTACTCGTCTATCTATCCGTCTGTCTATCACACGATTGACGCGTACTAATGAAAAATTTTGCCGTTGTCGGGTCTCGGAAACATTATTTAAGATAAAGTGCTCTGCAAAAACTTTTGAAGGATGCTGAGTTTTAATGAGACAAGGTAATCTATTTGTGAGCTTACAAAAGTGGACAAAAAACACACAAAACAAAGTTAAAAACTAAAACCCAACTAAACGAATATTCCCAATCAATAACACCTTGTTGTCAACACTGTTGACAATAAAGTTTAAAAGACAGGAGTATTATTGATCGGGAAAAATAAAAAAAGTACCGTTTGTCTACTCTGTGGACGAATGAAACTTTTTCCTGATCGTTAATATTCGCGATCGAGAATATTCGCGGCAAAACCGTCAACTGGTAAAAGCCTGGCAAAAGGTAAACAAGACATCGATGTCGATTTTTTTGGTTTACGTATAGCCGGAGTTACACGTCATTTAATTAAGGCAGAAATAAAACAATTTTTAAAAGCAAATTAAGTAATAAACGATGTTCAAAAGCATTACAAAGACAGCCCTTACCTTGTGGTAATTCTTAACCAGCACCTCAATTCCTCAAGATTCTGATTTACGGTATGTTTCGCACACACTGTAAATCAGAATCTGAACCATTTTGAACGATATTGCTAATCCATTGCTTCATAAATGTCCAAAAAAATTGTCTTTTCAACAACGTAAATAACGCAATGAAGGAACTGTCAAAATCTATACTGTTAGTGTGTTATGCATTTACCCTGCTGTTGAAGATCTACATCTCCGAGATTGTCATCTGCACATGCTTTTTACACCATATTCTTTATTCACCTTATCTACTACTAGTTGCGCCTTGCAGTTTCATCCGCATAAGTTTCAATCCCGTAGGAATGTCAGGATAAAAAGTATCCAGGTCATAGTCTACCCACGTGCCAAATTTCATCTAAATCTGTCCAGCCGCTTAAGCGTGAAAGCTTAACAAACAAAAATACAAAAAAATCAAATATTTTCCCTTTATAATATTAGTTTAGACTTGGCTTCACAAGAAGTATATAAGTACCCTTATCTTATTAATACTCATAAAGTTGGAGGCTCGCTGAGTGAAAAATATTAACGTCCCGTAGGACTACCCTCATATTCCTGATTACGTCATGAGGAGTAAGCGCTACGCATTAAAAAAACACGTAAATTAGAATAATATTTATTTTTAATTCTGAAAATTTTTGGCATGTATTTTTGTGTTTTTAGGGTTCGATACCCTCAAAAGGAAAAAAAAGGAACCCTTATAAGATCACTTCGTTGTCCGAACGAAGAATCTTTTTATATCTTTAAATAGCAAATACTCAGAGATGTAATCCCTTGAAGCAGTAAAAAAAAAACGAACTTCTAAGTCAACGCAATCAAAAGATACGGGCGTTTATGTTTGCGTTTATTTGTATGCCGCATATTTTGACACTCGCAGGGGAATCAAAACTAAGGAGGGACTTGTGGCTAAGTAATAACAGCCGCACGGGTCGATCGATCAGGTTAAGCTACGCTTGCCGCGGTTGGTCCGTGGATGGGTGACCATCTTCACATACCAAGACCCCTCCGTGCCTCGGAAAGCACGTTAAGCCGTTTGTCCCGGCTGTCATTCGTGGACCTTTGACAGTCGTTACGGGTCGTCAGTAGCCCGAAAGTCTGACAACCAGTCTTACTAAGGGGTAGCGTATTACCCAGTAACTGGGTTGTGGAGGTCAGATAGGCAGTCGCTCCATGTAAAATACTAGTATTCAGCTGCATCCGGTTAGACTGGAAGCCGACCCCAACATAGTTGGGAAAAGGCTAGGCAGATGATGATGATGAAGGGAATCAAAACTTATACCCTCCCGTTGACCTAGTATCATGAAAATTGGCAAGAAGCAATGCAAGTAAAGGAAAAAATCCGGAAACCGTAAATTTGTAGTTACATACCTAGAAATTTGTACGGAACCCTCGGTGCGCGAGTCCGACTCGCACTTGACCGGTTTTTTTTTACTGAATGCCCTATTACTTTAGCCTTATTTTATTTTTCTACGTGTTGACTACAACATTATTAAACTCATATTTAAAAATTCTAATAAAAATGGCGTGGGTTTTATAAAGGGCAGGCATAATTTAATAACTTTAGACACATTTCATTTATTCTAAATGTTTTTTTTCATTTTATAACATCACGCACGCAATCCCCGGAGGGTTAAGCAGAGGTGTACCGTGTACACTCACATTTCGCCAGTCATGTTCAAGTCCCATCCAATTGGGGGCGTATTTAGCTTTAAGCAAACTGAAGTGGCAGTGGGCTGGCCATGTTTGTCGAAGGACCGGTGGCCCGTGGAGCCGACGAGTCCTGGAGTGGAGACCGCGTATCAGCAAGCGTAGTGTGGGATAGATGCCCCCCAGCGAGGTGGACGGATGACTTTAAGAAGGTGGCTGGATGCGGAAGGCAGAGGACAGGGTGTTGTGGTGCAGCCTGGGAGAGGCCTAGGTCCAGCAGTGGACTGCGATAGGCTGAGTTGGAATTGGGGGTGAGCCTATTGCCATCAATCGGGCACAAATCCAAGCTCTAAAATTCCTGATGGAAAAACCCAATAACTTTGCCCGACCCGGGAATCGAACCCAGTATCTCATGCACAGCAGTAGCAATTGCGACCACTAGACCAACGAGGCAGTATTCATGTAATAACAATATTTTAAAGTACATAGAACTAAGAAAATGTTTGTGATTAAATCTAGTCCAAAAAGCACTCGTCATATGTAAAACCAAAATGGCGATTACATTGCAGTGAAATAAAAACAGGCTAATATCAGGATTATTCTTTTCTCAAACAATAATTATTATAATTATATTCTGTATAAAAGCTTCTGAGCTTAATAGCCCGAAATAACAAGCGTCATCAAATCAAATTCAAAATGGCGATTATACTCCAGTGCAAAAAAAAAAACAGGCTAATATCATTTAATCAGCTCTTTGTTTGCCATAAGTCCCAGATTATTGCGGTCATTAATTATCACGACTCCATTATAAACGAGGTGGAGATTTCTCCAAGATTTTCCTTGACCATTTGAGCCTTTGATAAATTATATAATAATTAATTTCTTTGTCATTATTATTTTACGCCTCGTCTACTAATCTTCTTAATGTTGTGATTGTTTGATCCGAATAATAAATTAATTAATAAAATAATTGTCTTGTCATGTTTTATTAGTGTTGTATTTTTTGGCTGGTTTCGTTTAGTTTTTGATGTTAATTTTATTTCTTTTGCTATTTTTTTCGGTTTTCATTTGTGATGGTTTCATTATAAATAGAAAAGTGTTTGCGTAGGTATCGTGATAGTAATTAAATATTTAGTGGTTTTTAGCTTCAGTTATATTATTATTTTTTCACAATTACGATGAAGGTTCCATAGTGAAAGTTGTTCAGTTTGCTTCTATATATCACACCAGCCTTAAATATGGCCAAACCTTTCTGCACCCTAATTGCGTCACACACTATCACAATCTGAATCATTTTGCAGGATATTGCTAATCCTTTGTTTCATATATTCGATAAATCTTTGCTCAACAATGTAAATAACGCAATGAATGTTTTTGAACTGCCAAAATTAAAGCCGTTCCTACTGCTAGTGTGTTACTAAATTACCCCGCTGGTACACGCTGTGTTATATCAAATTAAAGGTTGAATTTACTATTACATTATGTAGCATAAAATAAGGTCCTATCACCAAAGTTATAAACTCAGAAACCTAGTTATATTTCTAAATGTCAACCATTTCATTACACTTTCGGAAAATTTAATTAGTCTACAAAACTTTTCATGTAACACAATACACACAACTTCTACGTCAAACAATGAGCTGTGATGCTCGCTGTAGCCTTTTGTTTGGCCGACAGTGTACCGACAGTTGTTATAAAACCCAAATAGTTTCTTTGCAGCCTTTTGTTGGGCGAGCAGAAATCGAAGCCATTGATGCAGCAATGATTAGTGATCTAGCCGTAAAACAATGCGGTTTTTTTGTTTGGTGAGCTTAAACACTATCTATCTATAGAACTAAGTTTGTTTCGGCCATTTTTCTCAGAGTAGTCGGATTGGAAACGACGATTTTTTTTCCTCATTTAGTTGTTAAAACATGATTGACGTGTACTTTAACACGTCAAATTGTACAAACCTATTTACAGCATATTTACAGCAACAAAATTTTTTATCGTTTAACAATTCCATTAAAATGATATTGTAGTTTCTAGTCGTCTCGTCTTATTGATATAAAAATAACTAACAAACCGTCGTAGAAATAATGCCTTTTGTTTTATTTATTTAACATTTTGAAGTTGTATTTTCTATTTTTTCGTGTACTTTTTAATAAACTAAAGGCCCAACTAAGGCGGATCTCATACTACAACGCGTGACGCGACGGGGCGCAGACAACGCTCGCCCACGCGTGATTTTTTTACATACAATTTCCCCGCGCCTCGTCGCTTGGCACGGTTTAGTGTGCGACCCGCTTGACTTAAGCATTTATTTTTTCTGCCTTTAATTATAGTTTCAAATTGTCTTCAATGATCAATTCTTCTCTAGGCAAGAGATTATTAATTAACTACAGTAGTCACAAAACTAACGTCATATTCAGATGACAATATAATTAAACTAACACAAAGTTTTCAACACATCGTCCCCATTGGCTTAAATACCTGCTACTACACTGTCGGACAAACTAATTACACCGAACATTCGAGCTTTAGTGTAGCTCGGCTAATACCTTTGTTTGCTCGCCAGTGTACGGCTACTGTTTTCCAAACTTGTGGTTTCCGTTGTTTGGATTCATTTTACGACAAAGGATAATTACAGTCAGATATTAACACTATTTATTAAACTAAACTAGATGTTGCTATCTGCTTTTATATCGTACAAAATTCAATCCTTTGTTTAACCCTTTATTTTTCAGGTATGTAATAATAGGCCTCCAGACCGAATTTCGGCCATGGCAACCAATCTCAACGGAGACTAGCCATCTACGCGGGAAATATTATTATTTTATTTTATTTATCCATTTATTTCAGGCTTCAAGGCCCATATAAACACATACAATACAATATTAATATAACTTAAAAATACTATAAATACATACAACATTATAATTACACTAAAAAACAAACTAACTCACACGAAGTGTCTGCGTCGTGTTTCGCTGACTGGTGTCATGTAGCCGACCACAAAACCGGCGGTACACAACACCCTTCGGCCAGAACTCTTCCTTGAGGAACTTCTCGAGGAACTTCTTCTTCTGACGCAGGTGCACTCTGTCGTGTCATAGTTCGATGGGACGGCAATCCGACACGACCGGAGAGAGATCAGGCGTAGGGCCAACGGCTCAACGTGATTTTCAAGGCACGGGGGTATCACATCGCCAGCTTCCAAACTCCGGGCTGTTACAGAAAAAATCCTAATCAATCAATCAACTAGATTCGACAATGACACATAATTCAGGTAAGTATATATTGTTGGAGACTGGTGCTTAAGCTAGGGTCATGCCCCGTGTTTCAGGAAACCAGGATGAAACTGTAAAGGGGCCCACCCCTTTACATTTTCATTTTATAAATTACTAGCAGCGCCTCGCGGTTTCACCCGCATAAGTATCGATGCCGTGGGAATATGGAGATAAAAAGTATCCTATGTATTAATCCTGGTTATAAACTATCTGTGTGCCAAATTTCATCCAAATCCGTGCAGTAGTTTTTGCGTGAAAGAGTAACAAACATCAATCCATCCATCCATACAAACTTTCGCATTTATAATATTAGTAGGAACGATACCGTAGGAATATTGGGATAAAAGGTATCCTATGTGTTAATCCTGGTTATAAACCATCTGTGTGCCAAATTTCATTCAAATCCGTTCAGTAGTTTTTGCGTGAAAGAGTAACAAACATCCATCCATCCATCCATCCATACAAACTTTCGCGTTTATAATATTATAAGTAGAAGTAGGAAGTAGGATAGGATAGGAAGTAGGATTAAGATCTAGGTTACTTAACCTAGATCTTAATCCGTCTCGCATACTTATGCGAGACGAATATTATAGTATTGTGTTTAATGAAAAAAAAACTTTTATCACTTTCCCCGACCCGGGATTAGAACCCTTATGCTCAGCAGTGGCGCTTGCGGTCACTAGACCAATAGGGTAGTCAGGCATATAGTAGGAAATCCATATAATCATAATCTGCCTATAACGTTACCACTGAGCTCTCAGTGAGCGGGAGTAGGCCGTAATCCACCACGCGGGCCCAGTGCGGGTTGGTAGATGTCACGTGTCTTCGAATTTTTGGTTCTAGGACATGCCGGTTTCCTCACGATATTCTCAAAATATTTATTTCCTCCACATGTGAACTTTGGTCGTAGGTATTACAGAATATGATCATTGTGGACCCTGTCAGGTACAACAAAAGTAGGACAGAGGAAGAGGGCTTTTATTTGACTATTATTAATAGCACTGCCCTTACACTAAACCACCCAAAATAAGGCCTAAAACCCCACCACAGCCAACATAAAAGCGGTTATCGAAGGAAACAAGACAATAGGCCTGAATTTATTAAAAGCGAGGCGAACAAAGAAGTTTCTCCGAAAACAGATTAATTCCTAACAGATAAACTCAAATATTGAGTTACTTTGATACAAAAGTTTCGGGGCTGAAGCATTATTCTGGATTTTCAATGGTTTTTTGAGTGAAAAGGTTAGATAGAATCGTTGAAGACTATTAATAGTCGCCAGCGTTTGGCATAGTCTTATTAGTGCCAAGGTTTTTCATACCAAAAATGAAGAAGTATGGACGCCGGCAAAATGTCAAATTTTCCCAAATCAACCTTGAACCTTAATGCTTTACCGATAAAGTTGAAAATCTATTAAAGAAATTTGACAGATTGTAAGAAGAAGAATAATTTATTTTGCCAGAAACGTGGTTACAGGGTGTTACGTTACATACGTTACGTTACATATTACATGTCATGTGACATCTACCAGCCCGCACTGGATCCGCGTGGTGGATTACGGCCCACGGTCTCTCACAGAAAGGAGGCCTGTGTCCCAGCAGTGGAAACAATATAGGCTGATTATGTAAGTCTTGTTACTGCCAAAGTTTTTTATACAGAAAATGAAGAAGTATACTCTGTTCCAAAACAATTTGATGAAATTGTAAACAAATGGATCAGAAAACATACCTGTGTTGATGGCAAATTGTAGTGTCACTTACAGATGGCCTGTGTTGTGCTGGCGCTGTTGCTGCGGCTGCGGAAAACCTCTAAGCGGCGTAAGTATAGGTACCTTATTAGTAATTATATTTTCTCTACATTTCAGTTTGGAATACTTTTAGTTAAGTTACGTTATCGTTTTTTTATTTATATTTATTCAGAATTAAAATAATTTGTACGTAAATAACGTACCAATTATTTTTGTTCTGAATAAATAGCTTAGACTTTTTTTAAAAATTAAGTGAATTGATTTAATTATTTGAATACTTACTTTTATGTAAAATTGCCGAACAGGAGGTGACATCTGTCATGTCACCTCCGGTGAAAATGTGAAAATGACGAAGAGATTAAATGATGATGTTGACGAGATCAGCAGCTCGCCGTGCACGCCCACCACCACCGGACTCGTCGCTCAGCTCCGCCTCGCCGCCGCCGGTACCCAGCCTCACTGTTAGCGCTGTGACGACACCGGCCGCGGTAGTTGCGTCGAGCTCGAGCGACGAGTATTTCTCTCCGCCCACGACGCCACCACCTGCTCGTCGACGGGGAGGACGCCGGCCGCCGGACGGCTTAGGACCTCGAGGCCCACCGGCCTCTGATAGGGTCCCAGCTCTCGGCGGAAGTGTGCATTCAAATAAAGATATTTATTATACCAAAATTTTACTAAGTTTATATTTAAAGTCCATTTTATTTACTTCAGACCAATAAATAATTTTTTTGATAACTTAGATTCGGCTTAGTTTTGACGGTGTAAACATACAACTATCTATTCATTTCCGCCATCTTTTAATGTCGTACTTTTGAAAGCATATTGTACTCTTTGGTTTACTGTCATAGGGTCAGTATAAACGGGTCCACACTTGCTCTGTAGACAATGTTTTCCCAGCGAAACCCAATATTTAAAAAAATATGCTTTGAGTACTTTTATCGACATTTGACCAAGATCTATCAAGATCTTTTGAGAGTATTTGTACGAGTGTACCTACGCAAAGTCTAGCGAAGTCGTGAGAAAGACTAAAATCTTCTGATCACCCCTAAGTGCGCGTACACACGAGTGACATGCGTCAACGGCATGCCGCTTGTGCATTTGAGCACCGTACTCAAATACACGAGCGGTAATGTCCGTGATCACAGATATAGATAGACATAGATAACGCAAGTATCACGATCTGTATGAAAACCAAGCGTGCCATTTTTTGACTACCTACTATGACGTCACAAGCACTCTTTTTCACTCACGCTCACCCAGCCTGCGGTACACAGGACTGAGCGCGAAAGTGGCGGCTTTTCTGCATCATAAGCTGGGCACGCGAAGTAGTTGCTTTTGCGTTAATCAACGCGTGTCGCTCAACGCGTGTCGCTCGTGTCGCGTGTCGCTCGTGTGTATGAACACTTAGATAACCGAAGGCAAGCGACCAACATACACAATAATTTGAATCGACTTCTTCACATTTCCAAAGGTCAAGATCAAACGCTGCTTTCTTTTGAGGCATGATATCCCAAAATATTGTTTCTACACAGAGTTTTAATCCCACGCAAATACTCCAAAAGGTTATTGTGGTTTTGTACGCGTCTACATTACATATTTAATATGTGATGGTAAAGTAAAGAAGTCGTATTTTATATCGCTGTGTGTTTTAATAAAAATTTAGGGGATGAAAAGGCTTTTTTTATGTTATTTTTACAGCCTCTTCTAGAATACGAGTATCTCTTCAATGTTTAATGAAATGCGTGGTTGTGCATGATTTGAGACTACTTGGCGCACGTTTTTATTTCGGTCCCAGTTTTAGCAATAAACTTATTCGACCAAAGACTCTTTAACGTTTTTTAAACGATGTTCAATGGGTGGTAAATGCGTAACATACTAACAGTAACAATGGCTGTTGACGATAATACGTCGAGTGCCCAGTTCCAGGAGCGAATGAATAAAATACGTGGAATGTACAGACGCCAGCAGGTCAAGCTACCCGAAACTGTCAAATTTTCCCAATCAACCTTGAACCTTAAAACTTTAGCGATAAAGTTGAAAATCTATTAAAGAAATTTGACAGATTGTAGTAACTTGTTGTGCTGGCGTCCGTACAATCTGATGTAATACAATATACAAGTTTAAAGAGACGCAGTGTCTTCGTCGTGGTAAGAATTTGAGTGACGCGGCACTCGGAGCGGGAGCACCGCCGCTCAGCCGCCACCGACGCCCGATGCTGATGCCGCTGCCCGCCCGCCCGCTCAGCCAGAGCACGCCTCCAACCAGTCGTAGGCATGCCATGAATAGACAATGGCTTCCATTTTAACAGTTCAAACTCAAACTCAAAGCACTTATTTCAAATAAACCAATTACAGGCAATTTTGAATTTTATTGTCAAGGGGTCAGTCAGCCAGAAAGATGAAGCTAGTTGCCCATTGCAAAGCGTATTAGGTACCTATGGAGAAGAATGGGCAAGAAACTCCACGGACACTCTTTTAAATCATAAAATGGTTACAAAATATTAGTTACAATAGCAAATTTATAATATTAGAGCATGATCCTACTAATAGTATAAATGTGAAAGTTTGTATGGATGGATGGATGTTTGTTACTTTTTCACGCCAAAACTGCTGAACGGATTTGGATGAAATTTGAAAAGAGAAAAGAACACTCGTTTTTACAATAGCGCCCGCCGTGAAAAGGTGGACTGAGAGCCGGTTTCGGATTGAAATTATGGACGAATTTAATGGAAATCTGTTGTTAAATTGTTTTCTTTTATTTTATTTGCATTGCTTTCCATTATTACAAAAAAAAACCCATACAAAAAAGGAAGCTCAGAGTCTAAAAACAACCGGGAATCTTTTCCAATTTTTTCTTTCCATAAAACCCTGATTCGGACTGAAACGAACATCCTACTAATATTATAAATGCGAAAGTTTGTAAGGATGGATGGATGGATGTTTGTTACTCTTTCACGCCAAAACTACTGAACGGATTTGGATGAAAGGCACACAGATAGTTTGTAACCAGAATTAACACATATAATAATTTTTATCCCGATATTCCCATGGGATGGAAACTTATGCGGGTGAAACCGCGAGGCGCAGGTAGTTCATTCATAAATATTCAACACCATTCATTGCGTTATTTACGTTGTTGAACAGACAAATCTAACATAATATGAAGTAATGGATTTGCAATATCCTTCAAAATGA
The DNA here is from genome assembly GCA_911387795.2 of Apamea monoglypha. Classification (NCBI taxonomy): domain Eukaryota; kingdom Metazoa; phylum Arthropoda; class Insecta; order Lepidoptera; family Noctuidae; genus Apamea; species Apamea monoglypha. The sequence continues at coordinate 13,787,329 of OU426938.1, forward strand.
TTCAGATTAATAGTGTGCTATACAATTAGGAGCTGGGTGACCTTGTTTGTTATTTCTTTTTTGTACGCCGATGTGTCCCACGTGGTTCAGTGTTTTTAATTTACATATTTTTCATTCAAACGTTTTAGCGTTTTGTTAAAATTAGACCTTATTCTCAATACCAAAACCTATTTATTTATTTTCATAATCTCTTAACTAACTCTTTACACTAGTTACTAAATTAAAATACTAACTAAAACTATATAAATACATACAAAAACTAAAAAAAGGAAAGGAAATTAGGTGTCAAAGTCCGCATCGCTGTCAACCGGAATCGTGCCCAGAAGACTGGCAGCTATGTTTATTGTTTATGAATGTATTTTTTCATGTTTTCTAAGTAAATCTTGGACACCATGGACAAAAAAAATGTCTTGATATAAAATCATCAGCCGGTCAAAAATAAAAACCTTAAAAATTTTATTAACAAAATGTTGTACCTGCTATTCATTTCGACAAGAAAGTTGCCACGGGTTTACTCACACTCTGGTCGAATTACTTCATATCCAGATAAAATAACCTATTCTATGTTTTAGTTAAAAAATAAAGAGATCCACAGGAGAACCAAGATAACCGACATAGCACGAAGAATTGGCAAACTTAAGTGGCAGTGGGCAGGGCGGGCATATTGCTCGCAGAACAGATGGCCGATGGGGCCGAAAGGTTCTGGAGTGGCGACCGCGTACCGGAAGACGTAATGTTGGAAGGCTTCCCACAAGGTGGACCGACGACCTTGTAACATATTATGATGTAAAGGAATTAATGTGGAGCCCTGACACAGCTAGGAGGCGTCGCGGCAGACCCCGTGGAATATGGCAGGACGAACTGGACCTTGTCTGACCTGAATCTGCTGGATGCAAGAAGCACAGAAACTGTCAAAGTGGCGGTGCTTGGAGAAGACATATGTCCATTATTGGACATTTTTCTGCAGAAATGATGCTGATGATGTTTTAAACTGAATGCGTTCAGCCGTTTATGAGAAGTAGAGAAACAAACATCCTCACAAACTTCCACATCAATAGTGTTCGTAGAGAAAGTATACCTTGAGTAAATAATATCCCTTTTCTCCAGTCTTCCATTCCCGCAAATCATACGGATCAGTTTCCACAGAATGTTTGTTTTTCATTACCTCAGTGAGCTTGAATGCACATTAAATACAAAGGTAGGTATAACTATGGAATAGTACAGAAGTGCGGCTCCATAACGAGCACAACCGCACGCACACATGGACACGCTTCACGTACAGCGAGTGCAAGCGCACTCGCGACCGGCACTTGTTTGAAGCCACCATACGTATGTGTGCCTGTGTCTGATTTCCCTCGATGTATGCCTTCACCCAACTATGTTGGTCGGCTACCAGTCTCACTGGATGCAGCTGAATACTAGTATTTTACATGGAGTGACTGCCTATCTGACCTCCACACCTCAGCTACTGGGCAACGCGTTACCCTTTGGTAAGTGATCATACATACGAGCAACACGCGTCAACGGCAGAAGCAACAGCAGCCGTTAACGCTAATCGGCGGCTGTCGTTTACAACGTTCCGCTCGTGTATTTGAGTACGGTGCTCAAATACAAGAGCGGCATGTTGTCGACGCGTCGATGGTGGGCTTCGACGGTTGTCGATGGCTGCAGTTGCTTCTGCCGCGTGTCGCTCGTGTGTATTTGCACTAAGACGGGTTGTCAGACTTTCAGGCATCTGACGACCAGTAACGACTGCCAAAGATCTAGGAATGACAGTGTAACATAATGTACATACTCACAGTTATCTTCATTCATTCCTCCAAGTCACAACAAGTATTCCGTTACCGTTAGGCGCTGATCTGGCTATTCCTCACGACATCAGGCCACGTTTTATCCACAATCAGTACACAGACACAGCCCCAACTTTGACATAAGACTACGACGATTTAGTGACATCCAAGGATTGGGAATTTTGCCCACACTGATTGATATAATTTTTTCCTATAAACACTATACTTTTAATACAAATTAACTATAACCAAGATAACCGACATAGCACGAAGAATTGGCAAACTTAAGTGGCAGTGGGCAGGGCATATTGCTCGCAGAACAAATGGCCGATGGGGCCGAAAGGTTCGTCGGCCTCCAACTTCAGCTCCACCTCAGTTTCCTATCAGGCATCGTCATCCATACCCCACCTCCACATTATACACACCACTGCCATTCCATCTTCATCCTTACCTAGTAAATAAAAATTTAATTTACTTCAATTTCCCTTTCTTTAATTCCGTAATTTAAAGTTAAAGTTAGTTTCTTGTCGCTACACGACAACAGCCGAGACAAACGGCTTAACCTGCTTTCTGAGGCACGAACGGGTCTCGGTATGTGAAGATGGTCACCCACCGATCGACCAGCCGGACTTCTGTGCAGTTCCTATTCTGTGCTGTTACTACGGATCGCATCCATTAAACTGGTAGTCAAGCATCTATCACTATTGAAACTTTGATCGGCTAATTAAGCTGATAGCCTGTTACCACCGAGGTGAGAGGAAATTTTGGGTTCACAGTATTTCATGTTTGGATTGTGCATTTGTGACAAAGTTTGGGATGATTTTAAGTAGCATAATCAGCCTATAATGCTCCCACTGCTGGGACACAGGCCTCCTTTCTTTCTTCGAGAGGAAGTGGGCTGTAATCTTACACGCGGGCGCAGTGCTAGATGTCACATGTCCTCGAAATGATTTGGCTTTAGTTCCTCAGGATGTTTTCCTTCACCGTTTTGAGAGCATTAGTGATGAAATTATTTTCACAAAGTTAAACGCATGTCTGGGTTCGTACCCTCGACCCATAATTCAGGGCCGTTACCTCTGCGTCACCCCTGCAGCTCTCAAATACTATTAATTAATGTACTAATAATTAAGGTACTATTAATTAATGTAATCATTTGATCAATTCTGAAAAAAACGAATATTTTTCAAAATTACATTAAGAAGACTTTCATGACATATCCGATGTACCGCAGCATTGCCATCATCACTTTATTGATTATCAAAATTGAACACCTCTAAACTCTCTATCCAACACTATCATCGAATTCAAACCAGCTTACGCTACAAAAACAAGAACGAACAAATCAAACTACCCAAGTGCATCACTCCTAATTCTAGCAAAATTTCGCACTCACTAACTGCTTAAACTTCTGCTTACAAACTAAACGAGCCGCCAATTACTGCAACCAATTTGTGCAGACGTAGAAACTCAGGTAAAGGATAGTTAGGTGCTTCTAGACGAGCCATTTTTGCACTACAATTATACGATGGTGGTACGGTGGTTCGCTGGGATTCCTCGATGTTGCGGAGGTGGATGCAGCTCCACGCAGAATTCTATTTGTATATCTGTAACCTACTAACACTAGAAATTAAGTAAAATTATTACCAAGTATTATATTCTATTATACATACATATAATAATAATAATAATAATAATAATAATTTTTATTTCGGACCAAAGAATCCATAGAGTGTTAGTAACATAATATTAAAACAACTTATTATCTAGTGTTAGTACCAATCACCCTCTGCACAAACTGTTTTACAATGGGAGAGCCGAAACTATCCGCTACAGTTGATATAAGTGGCTGCAATATTTTTAACAATGAACCGCGGGGTGATTGTGTAACCCACATAAAATGGCATTCGATGGCAATGGCTTTCAGCTCAGCCACGTTTATTGCGTTATTTACGTTGTTGAGCAGACGATTTTTTCAAACCTATGAAGATTATCAACTCAGCTTATCGCAGTCCACTGCTGGATATAGACCTCTCCCAGACAGCGTCACATAACCCTGTCCTACGCCTTTCGCATCCAGTCTACCCCAGTCACCTTCTTTAGGTCACCCGTTCATCTGGCTGGGGGGCGTCCCACACTGCGCTTGCCGACACGCGGTCTCCACTCCAGTACTCGTTTGCTCCAGCGGCCATCGGTTCTTCAACAGACATGGCCAACCCACTGTCCCTTCAGTTTGCTTACTCTGCAAGCTACTCCGGTTCTTTTCCGGGTAATTTCATTCCTGATTTTATCCTTCAAAGAGACTCCGAGCATAGCTCGCTCCATAATGCGCTGAGTGATCTTGAATTTGTGGACCAGCCCAACCGTCAGTGTCTACCTGGCTCTGCGGTCACCAACCCGTATGCCCAGCGTAGTGACTGCGGGCATTAAACCTCCCATATGAAGGTTAGGTATTTTCCACAAAACCCTCGGTTTGTAAACGACAGTGTGTTACGTAATTACGGTGCCGCATGACAGTCATATATTTACTCTGCAATACTTTCATTGGCATATTGCTATGGCTGGGAAATGTAATTCGGAAAATAATATCTGCAAGATTATCGGTGAGATGAAGCCATTTTGTGCATCTGTGAAACAATGTCTGGTAACCCAGAGGAGAGGTAAACCCGACTGAACTAATGAAAGCAAATAATAAGATAAACGTAAAGTGACGGCAGGAAAAAATGTTTATAATGCCATGATGAAGTGAAGCACCAATAATTATGGACAGGCAATATTTTTAATGGCGGAACAATCAAAATATTTCAGCAAAAATAATAAACTATACAATATTTAGCATATTATTATACATTATACTATCAAAGTTTTTTGAGATATCGCCAAGCGGTTAGTCGACTATTCACGTGACCAGAGGGCTGGCCTGTTTCTTGGAAAAAGAATTAGCATCGCTATACAACGTCGCAATTTTGGGCACTGATCCTGTTGACAGCGATGCGGACGATTTTTTTGATGCCCTATGATTCTTTTGCTTATTTTTTCACATGTACATAATTATTATTATTTTAAATAACTATCAAAGTTGCATAAAAAATAATCAGTTTTGCAGGCGTTTAGCAGGCGTTATTAATTGACTGTATTGTATGTCTTTGTATGTATTTAAAGTATCATAATTTTATAATTTTAATTTGAATGTTATCATATTTTGATTTTGACATTTATTATGAATTTATTTTATTATTTCCTTTATTTCATTTACATACTTACAAATTATATTTTTAAATATTTTTATAAACAAAAAGATAAAAAAAACATTTAAAAATATAAAAAATAGTAGCCCACCGGTATCGGGAACAGGGTCCAAGCTACCGGCGGTCAGGGCTCCAGAGAGAGGAACCTCCTGACAATGCGAGCCGTGTCCAGAAGTACCGCTTTCTGAATCAAGCCCTTGATCCAGCTGCCCAACGAGAGCCTCCTCAGGTGTTGGTCGAGGCTCTTGGCTATTAACCCATTGGCTGACACGACTATCGGCACAATGATTGCTGAGTCCACATCCCACATGTCGACAACCTCGCGAGCCAAGTCAAGATACTTGATTTGTTTATCTTTCTCGGCTTTCACAAGGTTCTCATCATGCGGGACGGTTATGTCAACAATCATTGCGCGCCGCTCTGATCGATCCACCACCACTATATCAGGCTTATTGGCAACAATAGTCCTGTCAGTGATGATGGATCGATCCCAGTACAATGTGATATTTCCATTTTCGAGAACTGGGTCGGGCACATACCTGTAGTACGGGACCTCAGATTCCACAAGGCTGTATTTCAGAGCAAGTTGCTGATGGATTATCCTGGCTACAAGGTTGTGTCTATGCAAGTACTCTCCGTTAGCTAGACGAGAACACCCGGAGATAATATGCCTGATTGATTCTCCCGGCCGGTGGCATGCCCGACAGATGTCAACCGTGCCGTCTTTCACAATATATCTCCGGTAATTGTTCGTCATCATAACTTCGTCCATAATTGCACAGACAAAACCTTCGGTTTCTCCAAAGAGGTCACCGAAACGCAGCCAGGCTACGGACGCTAATAAATCTACATCGGGTCCATGTAGGGCCCGGTAAAAGCGTCCGTGAAGCTCCTTACTCTGCCATACTTCCATGCGATCATTAGTATCAAGCACTACTGGCTTGCGCCAGTTCTCTTTAGCCAAGGAGAGCGGGGTGAGGCCCTTGTCCACCGCGACTACATCTCGATGCATCCCCACGTCGGTTTCTAGGAAATATTCCCTGAGACTGCATATCTCGCGATTGTGGAGGGTCTTAGCGTTTAAAAAGCCTCGACCTCCACACTTTCGCGGGATATACAGCCTCATTACCGATGACCGTGGGTGATGCATTCGATTTGCAGTCAACAGCGTCCGGACCCTCCTATCCAGGACCTCGAGTTCGGTCTGAGTCCATTTGAGTATGCCGAAAGAGTACATCAAAACCGGCATGACCCAACTATTGAAGGCGCGCACCTTGTTTCCGCCTGATAAAAGACTATTAAATACTTTTTTCAGACGGCCAAAGAAGCGCTCCTTCAACGATTGCTTCATGTCAGTAACATTGATGCCCAATGCTTCCGACATACCCAAATATTTGTAGGTTTCGGCTGCGGAGAGGGCTCTAAGGTTTGTGAAATCCGAGAGTTGGGTTCCCACGGATTCCACAATCTCCCCTCGCTTTACATGCATGACCGCACATTTGTCCACACCAAATTCCATCCTGATGGCGCTACTGAAAGTTTCAGTAATTTTCAGTAGCTTCATCAGTTGCAAATTGTTGGGGGCAAAGAGTTTTAGGTCATCCATGTAGAGGAGGTGAGATATAACCTGACCACCTCTCCTCAGCCGGTAGCCTAGACCTGAATCATCCAGCAGCGTGCTTAGAGGATTCAAGGCTAAGCAGAACCAAAGCGGACTCAAACTGTCGCCCTGGAATATGCCTCGCTCGATCCTTATCGGCTCGCTATTCCTCTGGATATTTCGACATCCTGGATAGCGAAGGACCGTCCTCCATTGCCCCATACACGTCATTAGGAAGGTGCGCAGAGTTGTATCTACTTTATACAACTCCAGCACCCTCATGAGCCATGTATGTGGCACCGAGTCATAGGCCTTCTTATAATCTATCCAACATGTCGACAGATCCTTTCGGGAACGACGAACCTGTTGGCTAATGGCCATATCAATGAGGAGGAGCTCCTTAGTACCGCGGGACCCGTTCCTACATCCATTTTGAGAGACAGACATGATGGAGTTGCTGTCTATATGTTTATTAATTTATTATATTATTATTGTGAAATGTTTTGTAAATTGTCTTCTATGGGCCTAGTTACCCGAAATAAACGAATTTTATTTATTATTTATAATTATAATAAAACCGATAGGCTATAAGCGACAATCTGACAATTTTACAAGTTTGTTTCATAAACTCACCCCCGTCCCGTGTTACATAGGACTTAAATACTCGTATAACTGACGAAACATGGTTGTACTATAGATACACCTCTGCTTAAACCTTCGGGGTCTATAGGCGTAATGTTACGTGCTTCTGGTGTTTTTTTTCATAGTTTTAGTGCTTTGTTAGCCTGTCGTGAACATATAACATTTTTTTTTTTTTTGTCAAATATGTCGCTGTCATATAATTAAGGGCAAATTTTTCAATGAACAATTGACGTCTGACAGTTTTTGTATGGAAGAACTGTCAACTATTCAAAATTATTCCTCCGATAAAATTATCTGGCTTTGGAAAAATCAGCCCTAAAAAGGACATACTGAAAATATTGCTGGCAACGAATTGAAGAAAAACATTTTAAAAAAATGTGGCCCTTTTTTAAGCGCCTCTAGAAAGCCGATTTAGCTTATACGTAGAATTTTTATGATTAGCCAGTTCGATTCCGGTGACTGAAAATTTCTGTTGAATTCAATGAATTTTTTCTAAGCTGAAATACTAAAGTCAAGGATATGGTAGAATAACCATCTGATTTATATCATAGAGTTTTGAGTGTCTTATAGGGTTACGTTGAAAACCAGTTAGGCCTTTTGTACACACATGTTTTTCTTGCCTTGAAAAACTACGGGCTCACCGTGTGTAGCCACCGGTCGTCAGTGTTGTATGGATCACTATGGAAGTTTGTTGACATTCACGTATTTTCTACGGCGCGGTTTATTCACAGTATCGTAAAGAAACCGTGCCGTGTACTAAGGGCCTAAGACCTTCCTGGTCAGAAGTATTGATATTCAGATATCAAACATATAGTTTGATAAGCCAGTAACTGGCAGGAGACAAAACCTCTATAAGCCGTCTTCAAAAGAGTTCTCAATTCGATTGTATTTTGTTTCTGGATTCGCATATTTCGTAACAAATTTAACTTTTCATTTTATTTTTCGCTTATCCGGTAGGCGAGTGAATAAGTCATTATTCACTCGCCTACCGGATAACCTTGAACCGGAATTTTAAAATCAAGTATCGTTATAAAATGAGTCAAAAATGAAAAATGAATTTATTTTTCAGTTCTGACAATTTTTTTGAAAGACGCGAAGTTAACTGTCTTTGTCTGCTTTAAGTGACGAGTGAATTGGTTTCTTATGGGCATCAGGGGGTATACTCCGTAAGCACGAAATCTGTATTATCGGGCGAAAGTACGGACGACTCCTACATACTCCGTATCACTCACGGACAAGTGATTACTTCGGGACCCGACAATACGATTTGTCAGTTAGAGTAGATCTCCAAGTAAGGTATTGGTCAAATACCAGTACTAATTAATAACAATCAAGTCCAAACAAGATACGGAACGCGATACTGCGCTCTAAGACACAAATCACCCAAAAAGCAGCCAAGCTCAAATGAGACTAGGCCGGACACGTTTGCCGCTTGTCGGATATATTGTGGGCTAAGGCCACCACAGCATGAGTCCCTGAAAACGTTCAACGGCATCGGGGTAGACCCAGGCATAGATGGCGGGAAGAACTTGTCGCCTATATGAGGGATTGGTCCATATTGGCTCAGGATAGAATTAAGTGGAAAAAGGAAAGGTAGGCCTTCGCCCTACAGTGGGACAGTCATCATCATCATCGTTTCAGCCAAAAGACGCCCACTGCTGGACTGGTTCTGTGCTTCTTCCATCCAACGGGTTCCTGCGGCCTTCAGAAGATCGTCGGTCTTCCGGGGAGCCTTGGCCGCTACCGTACCCAAGGGTAGGCGGGCCACCGGGTACTAGGGGCCAAGTTCTTTTTGTGTATTGTCATTCTTGGCACGCTTCGCCACGATTGGCAGGCGGGTGGTAAAATGCATGTGAACGCTTCTGCCCATTCTCCGGTACGTCCCTTAGTCGCATTGTCTTAGTCGTATTGTCCCCCCCCCGGGAAATTGGCCTATTATTAAGCCCAAACAGTAACAATATAATTAGTCAACACAAAAACTCTCCGAAAATTAATAAATTACTTAAACACAAAACAGTGGACTCAATTAAAAGGCTTTTAATTTAGATATAAAGTTAATTGTTTCTACGAAGTTACTTTGACATAGATACCCTAAATCCCTTTTGGAAACAGACCTTGGGTCTGGGATTTGGGTTTTGACCTTTATAATGTGGAAACACGTTTCAGTACGTTACAGTTTATTTTGATCACTCAGTGGTTCCCTTTAGTGATAAAGTTAAAAACTTAGGGATATTTATTGATAAGACCTTCTCTTGGACTGCCCAGCTACAGGAAGTTAGCCGTAAGCTATTTGCATCCGCCGCGTCTTTGAAGAGATTGCGTAATTTCCTACCGACTGCCACCAAGATTGCGCTTGCACAATCGCTTCTTCTACCCATCCTTGACTATGCCGATGCCAGCTATCTCGATCTTACCCAAGACCAACTAGATAAACTTGAGCGACTTCAAAATTTTTGTATAAGGTTCATATTCGGTTTGCGCAAATACGAGTATGACCATGTTTCCGAATTTCGTGTGCAGCTCAAGTGGTTACCAATTCGCCTTCGCCGGAATGCTCATATTCTTTCCCTTCTGTTTAATGTGCTCATTCCCCTTCCACCCCTCTCTATCTCAAGAAACGTTTTTAGTTTCTTTGAGACTCCCGCACGAAATTGTTAAGGTCATCAGATAACTTGAAGCTCAAAATGCCTATGCATTCCACAACTTTCCTTAATAAATCCTTTACTGTCCAGGCAGCTCGTTTGTGGAATGCATTGCCAGTTGAAATAAAACGCGCGGTGTTCAAAAGACTCGTAAAGGAACACTACTTGTCGTTGTGATCCTGTAATGCAGTTAGGACAACAGTTGTCCTAACTGCAATCATCTACAGTTCTTTATTTTTCGTTGCTTGTATATATAATATGTATGTATATGTATCTATAATTTTGAGTATATATATATTCGTGTGTCTATTTTAGTGTATTGTATACATAATATTTGCACCAACGACAGTCCCATTTTATGTCCAGGAAAATCACTGTTCATTAAAAGGATGCCTGGTAGAGATCGCAGTAATGCGATAAGGCCGCCCATTGTATATGTTGTATTGTTTAATGTATTTTTTATGCTATGTATTTTTGTGGTGTACAATAAAGTATATATAAATAAATAAACACGAAGACTCGTGATGTAGGTGTATATTTTGTAACTTTACTAAGGCCTATCCCACTGACTGCCGATGACGAAGCGGCTAGCTATCATCGAAGTTCTCGCTCAAAAAACGTACAAAAAATTGTATGTAGGTCCCATGTAAGTAAAGAAGATACAATAAATTAATAGAATATGATATATCAGGTTAAGCTACGTTTGGTGCGGTTGGTCTGTGGATGGGTGACCATCTTTACATACCAAGACCCCTCCGTCACTCGGAAAGCATGTTAAGCCGTTGGTCCCGGCTGTCATTCATGGATCTTTGACTTTCGTTACGGGTCGTCAGAAGCCCGAAAGTCTGACAACCAGTCTTACCAAGGAGTTTCGTATTACCCAGTAATTGGGTTGTGGAGGCCTGATAGGCAGTCGCTCCATGTAAAATACTAGTATTCAGCTGAATCCGGTTAGACTGGAAGCCGACCTCAACATAGTTGGGAAAAGGCTAGGCAGATGATGATGATACTTTGATCTTTGACTGTTCACACAGCCGGCAAGTACTCGTTTGTCGCAGCGACAAGAGCTATCAATGAGAGTACTCGCTCAGCGACTCTCGCTTGGCAGGCAGAACACTGGCTGTGAGACTCACACTTGGTACATACGCCTCAATCAACTCAACCTATCGCAGTCCACTGCTGGACATAGTCCTCTTCCAGGTCGGTAACTCCGGTTCTTTTCCGGATAATTTCATTCCTGATTTTATTCTTCAAAGAGACTCCGAGCATAACTTGCTCCATAGCGCGCTGAGCGACCTTGAATTTGTGGACCAGCCCGACCCTCAGTGTTCACGTTTCGGCGCTATATAATATCATGATGAAGACCTTAGTCTTCAAACACTGTGGGATAGGCGACGAGAAACATGTGCGTACCATTGAGTAATCGCTCGTCGCCGTCTCACACTCGCTGCTCGTTGCTCACCAACTCGTTTTTATGGTTCCGTAGTTCACGTCACGAAACCTGTCGTTTCGGATGACGCAGGTGCTCTCGGGGCATGGTTGCTTCGGGAAGTACCTGTGTCGCATAAACAGGGAGCCGGACGCCAGGTGTCATCACTGCGTCGACTGCCGGGAGGACACCGCGCGGCATACGCTGGCAGAGTATGCCGCCTGGGCCGGAGCTGGAGCCGCGCCGTGCCCTGAGATGAGGGCACGGCGCGGCTCCTCCCAGGCGGCGTAAGTAGGCAGTGACCTGTCGCTGCCGGCCGTGGTCGAGTCGATGATCGGCAGCGAAGAGTCCTGGGACGCGGTGGTTTCCTACTGCGAAACGGTCGTCTCGTAGAAGGAGGCTGCGGAAAGGGAGAGGGAGATCTCGTCCTCTCACCCGGCCGCCGCAGGCGCACCGGGCGTCGGCGGAGGGCGGACAACGCCCTCTTCCAACCCCCCTAAATGGGTCCAGGGGCGACGGACTCGGGGACGTCCGTCGCCCCCCACACATCAGGACCCGAGGTGGCGGCGCGTAGTGTTCCACGCGCGTCCTCTTGACGTCGCGGGGGAGTCAAACACCTCACTCCCCCCCCCCCTGACCCGAGGAGGCCCGCGGTGGCGGGCCGGCACCAGTCGGGGGTTGCGGAAGTATCTTACGCTCCCGCGACCCCCGGCGTAGGTGTGAGATGAAATACTGGGGTGGTTTTTAGTCAGTAAGTATCTGACAGACCTCGCCGCCCGCCCCAGGGCGGTGGACATCCTTGACGATTTTCCACCCCGGAAAAAAAAAGAATTATATAGGCCTAACTTGTAAAATGCGCTTACTTGAAAAACTTCGTATAAAAATAACGAAATAATAAAAGTAGGTAAACATGTAAAATATTAAAAATATATCATAGCAATAAATACCAATTACTGCAAAGAAGAAAAAGTGTAAGACATGTTGCAATGATCTTAAATTATTTGGATAAGATTTAAGTGTACCTAATCTGTACACTTAAAAAGAAAACACAAAATACTCACGCTTCCTTCCCATGGGGGTAGGCAAAAACAACAGAACGCCACCTTCTACGATCCTCCTCCTCCTTCTGCTTCATTTAGTTCATACGTCTCTACTACACTACGCATCTGACCGAAAACACAACATAACACATTATAGAATAGAATAATTAATTTCAGATAATTAAAATCCATATCTTGTTCGATTAGCAACAATATTAGCTCACAATTATGTTAGTATTGTTAGTACTTATCTTTATGTAGACTACTTATACAATACCCTTTTTATTTTTTTTCCGGATGAGATATCATCACATGACCCCTCCCGCTCTGGGTGGAGCGGAAGAGGGAGTGTCAGACTCTTACTGACTAAAACCCACCCATGTTCCTTACTTCGCCCTTTATGTTCCGGGGTAGCGGTAACCCTTTCGGACAATCCCGCTGACCCGACAGGCTTCGGCCCTAAGGCCTAAATTATGCTGACAACTCTTTGAGGCGCGCGTGGAACACATACGCGCCGTCCGGCACGGGCCTGGTCCTGATCGGGCGGTGAGCTACCCATTGCTCTCCGGCCGCAGGCCCGCGCCTACGGTGGCCGGGAGCCGACACGCGACTCCCGACGCCTGGAGCGTCTCCCGCGGCGGCTGAGACGGAAGGCTCTCTTCCTCATCCGTCCCGCCACCTCCTTCGCTAGCATGACTGCTTCGCAGAAGGAGGCGACTGCCTCCCACTCCCTCTCGCCCCGGACCATGGCTTGCACCAGGGCCGGGCGCGAGAGGCCGCCGCCGCTGCCGATCGCCTCTACGAGGACACGGCGGTGCTCCGCCCAAGCGGGGCAGACCTCCACCGTGTGCTCCACCGTGTCCTCTGGACCATTCACTACCCTCACCCAGTGTTTTTGAATGGGGCAGTCAAATCTAGCAGCAATGACTTTCAGAATGCCATTTTTAGCACCCCGCAGACGCTGCAGCAAAGAAGCCGATTTTTTGCGAATTATAGCTAATGTAGCTAGCTGTATTAAAAGAAGCAAATGTATGAAATCCTTTTAGAAATGTATTGCGTAGGCAGTCTATCTTTTTGCGGGAAACTGGACATACACGAGTATACCCGCGAAATCGCCTTAGGAGATTTGAGCAGTATGTTCTATCAAAATGTTTATTGATCAAAGATTAGGTAGTGGAATTATGCAGATGGGATGGTTTAAGAAGTATCGGTTAATGCCTAGATTCAAAAATTGTTGGAAATTAACATATGTAGCTGTCGAAATGAGAAGTTTATAAAACTTGACGATCATGTTTACATTATATAAATAAATTATTATACATACTCACATAAACTCACTTATCTTTGGAGCTGCCAGTCGACTTTGAAAAACTATTTTTGCATTTTATAGAGGCTAGACTTGCTTTTCAGAACTGGGTGCTATGTGGTGAACCTAAATTCGGTACTGTATATTCTAGCATGAAAGTAACTAAACGAGTATTTAAAAGTAAATTGAAGTGGTGTCAAGAAAATAGGGAGCAAATAAAAATGAATATCATAGCATCTTGCCACGACAGAAAGGATTTCAGTAAGTTCTGGAAACATACTAACCGGCTGAACGGCAGGTCGAGCCTTCCTGCGAGTGTTGAGGGTGTTAGCGAGCCTGCAGCCATTTCAGACTTATTTAGGAATCATTTTACTGTAAAGTCTCCGCTAGGTGCAATGGGAGAGGCCTCGACGGATAGGGAGCCCGAGAGGGAATCGTTAGTTAGGGTTTCAGCGAAGGAAATTCAGGCAGTGTTAAGAGGTATGAAGCGCGGGAAATCACCTGGGCACGATTCTCTGAGCATCGAGCATTTACAAAATGCGGGTGTTCATATGCCCAGAGTACTGTCGTTGTTTTTTAATTTATGCCTCTCACACTCGTACCTTCCGCTTGATCTAATGAAGACGTTGGTGGTGCCTATCATTAAAAATCGCACTGGGGACGCTTCTGACATAAATAACTACAGGCCCATATCGTTGGCTACGGTAATTGCGAAGGTGTTGGACAGTGTGCTGGACAAGCAGTTAAATAAACATCTGTCGCTTCACGACGCTCAGTTTGGCTTCAGAGCTGGCCTTTCAACTGAACACGCTGTTCTGTGTCTCAAGCACACTGTTCGATACTATACGGACAGGAAAACCCCTGTGTATGCGTGTTTTCTGGACTTATCAAAAGCCTTCGATTTGGTGTCCTACGGTGTTTTATGGAAGAAGATGTATGATGAGACAACGCTTCCAGGTGAGTTGATTGAGTTATTTAAGTTTTGGTACGGCCATCAAGCCAATATGGTGAGGTGGGCAGGCGCGCTATCCGATCCGTACGGGTTGGAGTGTGGGGTGAGGCAGGGTGGCCTGACCTCGCCGAAGCTCTTCTGTCTGTATGTGGATCGGCTGATTCGTGAGCTCAGCGGCACTATGGTAGGTTGTTCAATTGACGGAACATTTGTCAACAACATAAGTTATGCCGACGACATGGTGCTGCTGGCCCCATCGATCAGCGCCCTCAGGAAACTGTTGTCGGTTTGTGAGCAATATGCGGAGGCCCAGGGCCTTAGATATAATGCAAAGAAGAGCGAGTGTCTGATGTTCAATGCAGGCACTAAAAGCTATGATGTCCCACCTATTACACTTGGGGGGACCGCTCTAGAGTGGGTCACTTCTTTCAAGTATCTGGGGCACTGGGTCACTGCTACGCAGACCGATAATAATGACATGGAGAGGGAACGTAGGGCGCTGTCAGTCAGGAGCAATATGTTGATCCGTAGGTTTGCAAAATGTTCAAATGACGTTAAGGTGACTCTGTTCAGGGCATACTGCCAATCTTTTTACACTTGCGGCCTATGGGTCGACTACACGCAGAGGGCTTACAGCGCCTTACGAGTCCAATACAATAACGCATATAGGGCACTGTTGAGGCTGCCGCGACACTGCAGTGCATCAGGGATGTTCGCTGAGGCACGTATAGATGACTTCTATGCAATCATACGTAAGCGTGTCGCTTCCCTGATGTGGCGGGTGCGGGGCAGCGCCAACAGTCTCTTGATGACTGTGGCGGATAGGACTGATGGCCTCATATTAAAACACTGGACGAGGACCCAAGTGTTGCCTGCAAACCGTGCCCAGAAATAGTGTGTCGTTGTGTTGTTGCTGTGTGTGTTATTATTACTATTATTGTGACATATTATTATTATTATTATTTCTGACATGTGTATTGATATTGGACATGTTGTTTGAATGTAATACTGAATTTATTATTATGTACTAACACTAGTTTGTAAGTAGTTTATGTTCTTACTAACTATAATATGGATTGTACTGATCTGACAAATAAATAAATTATTATTATTATAGCCTAATTCTTGAGGAAGTCTATAAGTTATTTAACATCACGCTAGGATCCTAAGAAGCCGAGCTAAAATAAAAAAGTCAGAAATAACGCTTACCGAAAACGAAGTCTATTACTCGTTTTCGCTGGCGTTTTCGTGGCCGAGGGCAGGCGATGTGATGCAACGGCCAACCCGTTGCATCGCATCGCCTGTCGGTAGAAACTAGTAAGATAGAAAATTCATTATAACCCTTGAAGCAGTCAACAACTCATCCTGTTTTACCATGGAGAACGACTGAACACTTGTAGAATATAATAGGTAAGATTGTCTTTGCTATCAAATAGGCCTGTCGCGGTCACAGCAATGACAAACACTCAGTTCAATTTATTGGTTTATGTTTTATGAAACCATAGTCTATAGTTTCGTCAAACTTAAAATTCGGCTTTAACCACTGTTATAGACTCTATACCAATCATTAAAGCCAAAATTACATTACGAAAGTTTTCCTTGGTAACAGTCCCATGGTTCACGCGGGCGAGCGACTGACGCTCCCCCACCAGGTGGTGCCGCCACCCGAACACTTGTACGAAAAAGTTGCCCTATAATTTTAGGTCATATTTTGTAACATCATTTTTGTTTTAATGATTTATAAAGACCAGCATTTCCCAAACTATTTGTACAGATGCCAGCAGGTCAAGCTACCCGAAACTGTCAAAATTTCCCAATCAACCTTGAACCTTAATGCTTTAGCGATAAAGTTGAAAATCTATTAAAGAAATTTGACAGATTGTAGTAGCTTGATGTGCTGGCGTCTGTACATTTCGGGTTCAGGAAAAGCTGTAGGCGTTTCATTAGCATTTATTTCTCTCTTTTATTATCCGGAAAGTTTTTAAAAGATGTAGCCTATCTTTATCTTAGTCTTTGAAAACCCATTATAACTGAAACAAGTATTTTTAAAGTCCTAATAACATGCTTTATGAAAGAAACAAGATATTCCGTATTTACGTACCTTTATTTCAATATTTAATATTAAATATCACATTTTCTATAGAAGATCTTGAAACCGGACTAAAGCACTCAACATTAATTAATGGGAAATTTTGATTGAACTTTTTCAAAAATATTGTTTCTGGAATATTTTGGGCTGATGGGCGTTATTGAACTATAAGTTTACAAATAGGTACTTGCTTAGCGAAGGCCTAAAAAGTCCTCAATTGAGCTTTTCTGGCCTTATTGGTGATGTGCTTCAGAAAGGTCAGGTGCGTACTTGCAACCATTGCGTGTATGTTCAAATGTATGCAATGTAAACGAAGCAAAAGGAAGCAAATGTAAGGATCTTAGCTGGTAGCTTCTGCCTACCCCCAAGTGAAAAGGCGTAATTTAAAATGGGCCTTTACGTATTATATAATAAGGAACTTTGTTGAGAACCTTAACTGGTTCTCAATAAAGTTCCTTATTAAATGTTAAAATGTTAATATGAATGAACTTGGGAATCAAGATTTCGCAGGTTTTTAAAGGATTTTTTCACAATTACGTACACCAATATTTGCTAGAATATCGTTATAAAAATTGTAACAGAAAACACAAAAAACAAAATGTCCACTCAACTAAAATCACCCAAGTCGTTCCACGAACACCAATTCAAAATCAATCAACGCCAAATATTTCACCACGAAAAGAAAAAAAACAAGAGACACCCGTCAAACGAGTTCTCTATCTAAATCTCTCGATCATTTTCTCGTCTACAGCTTACGATGTACCAAACGTCACTTCAATGTCCTTCAATGTCCCACAATGTCCCGCTTTGTCCCGCTATGTCCCGATATCATGTCATTTTCCACCCCGACGGCTATCCGACGACCCAACAACGTGACGACGTGAAAAATAACCTACCTTATCTCTTGGATAAGTATTTCTTTACAATCGACTTGTTTTTTCGCAAATGATTAATAGATTGCTTTCTTTTTTGGTGCCATACTAGCTGCGTTCGTGACTTTGTCTGTCTAGTAAATCTGACTAAGATTATGTCTGGACTATAGAGGAGACTGTGACCTCTGAGTTTGTTTCGGCGTTTCTTCTCGAAATAGTCAGATAAGAAATGCCGACCTCTTATCTAGTTTATTTTTTTAATAATTATGACGTGTAAAAGTGATTCCGATATTTTACAGAATTGAGAAACGATTTCATTTCATTTCAAAATGTTTAATCGGAAAAACAGGCATTCAAAGAGACCACGAGTTGTGTACAGAGGGCATAGACAAGCGACAATCGCTTTCAAAGCGTTTCCTCTTTCTACGACGACTTTCAACGAGATTGATATAAGCTTTTCGGTAGCTTATTTAAAAAAGTCCAAAATGTATTGGAATGACATCATTCCAATACATTTTGGACTTTTTTGTCATTGTTATCGCTGGTAGAATGTTATTTTGAGTTTTGACAATCATTTCCGCTATCAATCTAGCTGACTAGTTGATATCGCATAGTTTTTATTCTGTCGGCGAATTTCTGAACAAAAAATCTTGTCAGTCAGAACCACTTCAGAAATGCATTGTAATATTTTTTAATTATTTATGTTCCTTTGTTGATTTAGTTAGCTACGTTATTAGTATATAACTGTACTAGCTGCGCCCCGCGGTTTCACCCGCATAAGTTTTGATCCCGTGGGAATATCGGGATAAAAAGTATCCCATGTGTTAATCCTGGTTATAAACTATCTGTGTGCCAAGTTTCATTCCAATCCGTTTAGTAGTTTTGGCGTGAAAGAGTAACAAACATCCATCCATCCATCCATCCATCCGTACAAACTTTCGCGTTTATAATATTATTAGCAGTAGGAGTAGGATAGTAGGAAGTAGGAAGTAGGATTATCCACTTGGAAACATAAAACAATACCGATCCTCCAATTGCGCTAGATATTGCTAATGGTTGACGTAAATTTTTACATTCCACCTCCATTCCATATCCGAAGGACGGGGCTCATTAAAATTTTACACACCTTCTGATAACAGCAAGGTAAGAACAGAAGGTTCAATATGTTTATGGCAACATAAAGTCATTATTTTAATCTGTGTTAGATTATAGTCAAGGGTCTTCCACTAGCGACCTTTTTTTTTCGGTGGTTGTGGGATTTTTATTTCATTAAAACCATCCCGGTTATCACCATCAGCACATAGGGGTGGCCCAGGTTCCTCTTAAAATACCAATTCCGGGACCCCCCTGTGCAACGCCTGTAGGGCACATCACTGGGGAGACTGTAAAGAGGCCTCCCCTGAGCCTCGCTATGCACGGCAGCACGTGACCACTGTGCCACCGTCTTCCACTAGCGACCTACCGTGCGTAGAAAATTTAACTGTAATAACCTGTACCTATCGGTCAATAATAAAAAGAGTAATCAGCAAGTCGTTTTAATCAAGCTACCAGCGAGAATACGGTCTACAGAAACGATACAAGAAGTTAACACAATATCGGAGGGGCAATTCTCGTAATTTTAAGAACGTTGACAGTCTGATCTCAGTCTCAATCTGTCAAGAATACCTCTAATTTCCCTACATTTTGACAAGTTTTTGACATTTGTTTGTCACTGAGATGAGACTGCGACTAGATTTTGAACGTTTTAAATTACGAGAATTGGCCTTCAGTTCACCAACTTGGGACCAAGCCTATCACAATAATAATAGTTTTCCAGACCGCATTTCGGCCATGGCTAGTGTCCGTTGACATTCAATGGAGACTAGCCTTCGGCGCGAGAGATGTAATTATGCACAAGTATGTGTGCAGAAACAGGTGCACTCTTTCTTGGGTCGTGTCTATCACAATATGGTCAACTTCAAATGTACAAATAACACATTTTCTAGTAATTCATGGGTCTATGATTCGAATTAAGAACATCTGTGGAGTGAGGAGTTTTGGAAGACTTACACTACTTATTGATGGACCATGTTCGACGTGAGTCTCATAGATATGATCAGTTTGGGGTCTTGAGGTTGAACCGGCTTGATATGGGCACATTCCATAAAATTCTGTCTCAACCGAATGGTGATGATGCGAAGCGTCTGTTTACACAGGTTCATGCCCCAAATTTAATCCGTAGCAGTATGTATTTAGGGTACGATGGGACTGTCATATGCATTGCGGTCATTAAAGTCGCTAAAAAAAAAAGTGTGTCCGGCAGGAACGAAGTTCAAAATGAAAATGTAAGATGCGAAAATTTAAAAAAGTTGAAAAATTTGAAAATATTCGCAGGATCTTCGATTTTCCTTTTAACATCACTATTGGCTTCAGCACCCTCGAAAACCATGAAAACTATCTATCTATCTCTCTCTGACTCTTTCTATTATATGTACCTAATAAAAAAGTCACATGGAGGTATAACGCTTTTTCGTTACGTGACGATTTCTTCCAGTTTACTCCTACCGCATTCCAAAAAAATTGAGAATATCCTCATCCTCCTTTTGGGTTTTATTTTAACACTAGATCACAAATCTGCACAAAAATTCAGACTCAGAATTCAGTAAGGCCAGGAAGATTAACTAGGCCATAAAGATAAATTGCTGCATAAACTGCTACCTGTGTACTGCAAGTGAAACGTGCATCCACTGCATAATTCCCTGGAGGTGCAATAAACCAGCACGTACCAATTGAATATACATACATAGACGCACAAGAATATTATTTGTTGTACCGATTTTATACAAGTATGCTGGACTTCCTTCGATGACAAAGGGAAGACGAAGAAGTTTGATTTTTGCCATTTTGGCGCTGATAGCAACTAATGTTTTTGATAGCATGCGCAAACTCTCATGATAAAAATGTTCTAAATATCTCGTAGTAAACGCAAAATACACAATAAAGTCTTATTCCCCGATATAGACCTAAATCATCCGAGACCAGTGACTAAAACAACACGACGGACATTTGCAACAATGTATCAATTTCAGTTCCTGAGACGCTTGAGCTTTGAATCGGTACTAAAAACAACTGCCATTTTGTATAGTATATTTATTCCAGCATACTTGTTTATTATAGGTCAGTGGCACTGATTCCCTTGTTCACAAACTAAACATTCATTTACATAAGTCACTGTATCTTTTTCTTTCTATTTCATTAAGAAAAGGACAGAAGATAAATAAATATTAGTTTAGTCCTGTCAAATTAAGATACTCCATAGACAGTTTAGACGTGATTAACAACATGGCTACTAAAAATACATCAATTCACGTCAGGCGCTGACTAATTTGACAGGACTAAACTAATATCTATCTTCTGTCCTTTTCTTAATGAAATAGAAAGAAAAAGATGCACTGAACTTAAATTTAGTTTAGTTTGTAAACAAGGGAATCGGCGCCAATTGCTGGTCAGAGTAGCCCGAACAAAATAAAATGTTCTTACATTTTTTCGCAATTTGCAGGTATCAGGCTGTATATTGATCTAAATATGATTTAAGGCCCTATCAAAGATTTATTTAAAGAATTATAATCATAAAAATCATCAATACAACTCTCAAAGTTCATATTATCCTATTGATAATCCTACTTATCCTAATCCTAAATCCTACTTTTGCTATGCCCGACAGGGTCCACAATATCATATTCTGTAAAACCTACCACCTAAGTTCACATGTGGAAGCAATAAATATATTGAGTATTGAGTATTGAATGACTATTTCATGAAATCATGACATTTGAGGCTAATTCTAACGGAGTTGTATTGCTGATGTTCTATGTTACGGGTTTGGTTTCCGCACTTAGTCCTTCAGGTGGACCACGTGTACGTGGGTACCATTGTATTGCTGGTTCTAATGACTATAATTCTTTAAAGTCATATTTGTGATGACCTTAGCGTATCCCCTTCAGGTGGCCGTTACTTACCCTAGCCAAGTTATTTACCATTTTTTTTTTTTCTGGTTGGAAATCATCAAATGACCGCTCCCGCTCTGGGAGGAGCGGAAGGGAGTGTCAGACTCTTACTGACTAAAACCCATCCATGTTCCTTTCTTCGCCCTTTATGTTCCGGGGTAGCGGTAACCCTTTCGGACAATTCTGCTGACCCGGCAGGCTTCGGCCCTAAGGGGGCCCCTCGGATGATGCTGACATCTCTTTGAGGCGCGCGTGGAACACTTACGCGCCGTCCGGCACGGGCCTGGTCCTGATCGGGCGGTGAGCTACCCATTGCTCTCCGCCCGCAGGCCCGCGCCTACGGTGGCCGGTAGTCGTCACTCGACTCCCGACGCCCAGGGCGTCTCCCGCGGCGGCTCGGACTGGAGGCTCTCTCCCTCATCCGTCCCGCCACCTCCTTCGCTAGCATGACTGCTTCGCAGAAGGAGGCGACTGCCTCCCACTCCCTCTCGCTCCGGACCATGGCTTGCACCAGGGCCGGGCGCGAGAGGCCGCCGCCGCTGCCGATCGCCTCTACGAGGACACGGCGGTGCTCCGCCCAAGCGGGGCAGACCTTCACCGTATGCTGCACCGTGTCCTCTGGGCGATCCTGGCAATGGTACCACCCGGGCGTTTCCTCCCGCCTAATGATGTGCAGGAACCTCCCGAAACTTCCGTGTCCGGTGAGGACCTGCGTCAGGCGGTAGGTGAGGGCGCCGTGGCGCCTCTCCAGCCACTCCTCAAAGTGGGGTCTTATCGCCGCTATCGCGGCGTGCCCTGCGCTGGGTTGCGACAGTCGCTCTTTCCATGTCGCCATGAGATCGAGCCCGAGGTCCGTCCGCTCCGCAGCAATTTGCCGCGGGAGCGGACTTTCCCCCCGGCGTAGTGCCTCCGCGCGCCACTCATACAGGCGCGCGAGGACTATCGCCTCCAGATCCCATGGCGGCAGTCCGGCAAGAAGGCTTGCCGCCTCGCGCGAGATCGTGCGGTGGCCCCGGATGAGCCTTACGGCTACCACCTTCTGGGGCGCGTTCAGGTAGTGGGCGGCTCGCCGCTGCAATGAACGCGCCCACACCGGAAGTTATTTACCATGACCTGACCTATTCTCCTATACCTCGTGCCACACGAGAAGACAAGTCCCCAAAAAGGAGTGATACTTCTGCCCATTTCTTTCATATACCCGTTTTTACAGAAATTAACATTTTTGCTATCGAAGTCACGTCTGGTTTGTGACGCCAGGTGGTATGCCCACATAATTACATGGCCTTTTATATCTTCCCATGTATTTCTCGACAAGGTTTTTTGGAAATTTGATACTGGGGTTTTGGGTTATGCCAGGAATTCCCAAACATTTTTTGTCTTCTGCCCACTTTGAGAATAAATTATTTTTTAGCGCCCTCATTTTTTCACCTACTTAAAAACCACTATAACTTCAAATTAAATTAATTATTCTGAGCTATATTAGCGGAGATTAAACATTCATTCTAAACGATACTTTTACTATAACCCGCAAGAGTTAACTTGAGACCTGAGCGCAGTAGATAGTACACAACGGCGCTCAGGTCTCAAGTTAGCTCTTACGGGCTACACCTGCCAATGAGAATGATTACTGAAACGCAACTTTATAGTATTCAGACAGATTATCTTTTATTCAAAATAAAACGAACATAATCGATTCTAATATAAAAAAAAACTAATGTGAAGGATGAATCTGATGCTGTTTAATAAGTTTGTTGATATCAGGTTCCAATTTACTCAAGAACAGCCGCAAGTCGCCACGTTCGGTAACATGCAAACGATTTCTCTTTTTAGTAAGCAGCGTTGCCACAGCACTAAATCCACGTTCACACAAATATGACGATTGGGATGCTATCAAGAATCGTTGAACGATTGACCACAATCCAGGGTACCGTTGCGGGATCGGTTTTTGTAGCCAAAATTCTTGGTAGCCATTTTTGAACTTGATTTTTATTTCCTCGTTCGTTGTCAATTCTATGAGTTCTTCTTCCAGCTGCTTTTTATATTGCTGTGTTGACATTTGAAAACGGATCCAACACCCAGTCTGGTATTTCCAAATACAAAATGTCCTGGTATCGTTCGGTGAAGTCAATGTGGAGGTTTTCCAAATGTTGGCAGTAGGCAAACAAGTCGTCGTTACTGCAGAATATTGATAAATTCGGAAAATTGTGAAACTCACATCTGCCCATATTCTTTTTGTGTAGAAGCAGTTTGGTTGCGAAAGCAGCAACGACATTTTTTGTTTTAATTAAATTTAGTTCATCGCCTTACAGTTGGAGATTCATGTCGTTGAACAATTTATACAGGTCTGTCATATAAGCTATATCATTCTTTAGTGTAATGAGCTTGTTGCGCAATTGTGTGTCTTTAGTTTCCAAGAACTCTATCACAGAGTCAAACGGGTTGTGAAATCGAGTCAGACAATTGCCTCTTGATAGCCAACGAACTTCAGTATGAAACACCAAACGGTTGGAATCTTCGTCATTAGTAACACAAAGCTGATAAAATAATCTATCATTTAAAGTGCTGCTATGGATTTTATTAACTGCTTATATGACATATTGCAGTGATTGAAATAATCGTTCACTTAAATTTCTAGCAACCAAATCTTGTCTATGAATAACGCAATGTACAGCAAGGTCATCTGGAATTTTATTTTTTAAGTACGCTATGAAACCTTTATGGCACCCTGTCATAACCGGAGCGCCATCCATAGCAACTGGTATAATATTTTTCAAGGGAATCTCTTTCTCATTACAAAACTTTTCCAATGTATTGAATATGGTTTAACCTTTTGTATCGGTCTCTAAATTTCTGGCAAAAAACATGTGTGAAATGTCTAGGGATTTATAATTAAATTTAGAATAGTATATTATTCGAACATACGAAGCAGTGGATTAGCAATACCCTTCAAGATAATTAAAATGGTGATTAAGCGTGTGTTACGCAATGAGGGTACTGCAGCTGTCAGTGTCAGTGTCATAATTGTTGTGACAGCTCTTGATCGCGGTTTGGATGTCGTGATCGCGTTCAATTTAATTGGTGAAATTTGTCCCTCTTTACACATAACATAACGCCTGTATTTCCCGAAGGGTTAGGCAGACGTGCACTCACACAAAATTTTTATTTTCGCCTGTTATGTTTAAGTCCAATGTAATAGAGGACGAGCCTATTGCCATCAAACGGGCACAAAACCAGACTCTAGTCTGCTACTGAGAAATTCCAGATGGAAAATCAAACAACACTGCCCGGCCCGGGAATCGAACCGAGGACGTCATGCTCAGCAAAAGCACGAAGAGCGAAGCAAAAAAGCATTGGTTTACCTCGTCTGCCTAGCCCTTTCCCAGCTATATGGGGTCGGCTTCCAATCTAATCGGTTGCAGCTGAGTACCAATATTTTACATGGAGCGACTGCCTATCTGACCTCCACAACCCAGCTACTGGGTAATACGAAACCCCTTGGTAAGACTGGTTCTCAGACTTTAGGGCTTCTGATGACTGCCGGGACCAAAGGCTTAACGTGCTTTCCGAGGCACGGAGGTCTTAGTATGTTAAGATGATCACCCATCCACGGACCAACCGCGGCAAGCGTAGCTTAACCTGATCGATCGACCCGTGCGGCTATCATAATTATATCATATTGGTTTATCTAAAGTCGTTAATATTTATGCTGCAGCATCAGAGGTAGTGCATTAACGCTCATTAGTGCCGTATCTTGTTGATGACGACCCCGTAGTTGGTTATGTAGTTTCAAAAAACGATGAAGCTGCATGGAATCTTGCTGTTAAGGTATAGATAAAAGTAACAGCTTGGTTATGCTTTGAAATGAGCAGCATCAGTGACATTCCTTTTTATTTTGTCTTTGAATTGGTTACAATCTAGGCTTTCTTAGACTTCTTCTTCCCAGCGATAGCACTAGGAAGTGGTGAAGGGCGAGCGTTTTTGGAGGACTGTCTTTTGTAATTTTGACGTTCGAAAAGTGCTGATTCTCAGCCTAGTTTGAATAAATGACTTTTAATTTTGATTTTTTGATTTTGGAATTATACATATCGATTTCATTCTTTAACCTTTTTGATTTTTTCAATGATATTAAGATTTTTTTTTTTCATTTAGGTCTAACAATTTTAATGCATGCATAAACTCAAGACTTTTTTCCAAGGGGGTAGGCAGAAACTACAGAACGCCACTTGCTACGATTCTTAAGTACAAGGAGTATTTAAGGAGTATTTTTACTCCGTTCACATTTATACATAATGCACCTGACTTTTATGAAGAAAATCAATAAGGTCAGTATATTATTGTGCCCTGGCGTTTACACAAATTAATATCTTTTAAATTATTTAATACATAGCTATCAGCTTCCCAATGCAATTTCATCACATTGATCTTCAATTTCTGTTTGTGTATCTGAATCATAATAATTACCACATAGGTTAATTTTTTCTCAAGTTCTAGTATATTTTTTTTAATTTTAGTGTAGACTAGCTGCTCCCCGCGGTTTCACTCGCATACGTTTCGATCAAGTGGGAATATCCGGATAAAAAGTATCCTATATGTTAATCCTTGTTATTAACTATCTGTGTGCCAAGTTTCATCCGAATCCGTTTAGTAGTTTTATTGTCGTGAAAGAGCAACAAACATCCATCCATCCATCCATACAAACTTTCGAGTTTATAATATTATAAAAGTAGGATAGTAAGATAAGAATAAGAAGTAAGATTGCAAACAAAGTTATTTTAAAGAGACCAAGAAAATGAAATCTTTAGCAGAGATACTTTCCAAACACTTGAATATGTGCCCGAAGTCCATATTTTCTCGTTTCGCCTCGTAACTCCGTGTACGATGATAAATATACCGCGAACCGGTTCAAACTCGATTGGGCCAGTTACCAATGTCCCGTTTGTCATTGGATTTTCATTGTGTTTTGGGACTGGGTTTTATGGCCTCTCGTATAGGTAGCTACGAACTGTGGAGAATAGATCATAAGGTTTTTAAATATAAGCTGGTCAACAAAGGGGTTGTGAGGTTGACTATATAATAGGCCAACCGCTGAACTGACGTTAAACATTGCCTGAGATAGCAGCGCGGTCCGGGAGGACACGGCGCGGCATACGCTGGCAGAGTGTGCCGCCTGGAAGGAGCCGCGCTGTACCCTCATCTCAGGAGTGGGCAGTGACCTGTCGTTGCCGGCCGTAGTCGAGTCGATGGTCAGTGACGGGGTTGTGGGAGGATTGTACGTTCCCGCGACCCTGGCGATGGTGTGAGATGGAACACCGGGGTGATTTTTAGTCAGTAAGAGCCTGACACACCCCGCCGCCCACCCCAGGGACAAGGTAGCAGCGCGGTGCGGCAGGGGTGTGGTGACGTGATGCGAGAGCTTAGTGATTCGTCAACTTGTGACAACTATCACCCTTCCCGCATTGCGCAGCTACCTCAGGCAATGTCTCAGTTAAGCAGTCAGCCTACGTCTATGTCATGCTGGTGTACAATAATGCCAGACGGGAAATCAATTTTAACACACCTTCAGATCATTCGACCTGATGCTAGGGATCATCTTCTTCTTCATGTCGCTGGAACGACTGTATTTCAGACCTTGTTGGCCTAAAATTACGCCACATCCACGCCGTCGTCGGTGGCAGCGTAGAGGACACTTTGACTGCAGGTTTTGCTTCACCTCCTGTCTTGCCCTCTGCAGGTTTATGATATACATAGCTTCACACCCACACCCTACCACCGTTCCGTCGAGGTAGCCCCACTTTACCAGGTTAGAGTTACATCTCTACCCACTTGTGTTTGGAGACTGTTCAGGGACTTCCAAGTGAATCACGATGCTATGGATTGACACTATTGATAGCTCTCTTCAAGATCACTAATCTTCTTTAGATTTCACGGTGACAATTTCACAAAATAAACCCGGTTGTATCTGATAATCTTCCAGCACATTTTTTATTGAAACCTAGTCATAAGCTTGCAATTTTAAAAGACCATAGTCAAAAGATGTCAAAAGTTCCTACGATGTCTGTTTGTCTATCATAAGATTGACACCGTAATGTTAACTTTATTTATTTAAACTTCTCGAACACAATAACGTACAAACGCGGACTTAATGCCAAGCTTATCTAGTATTTCAACACTGACCATATAAAATAATGCTTTTTACATCCTCTCCGAATAAATATTCCATTTAGTTTAGCATATACCTTTTAGTTCTAACAGCCTTTGACAATATTTAATTCTCTGATTTAATAACGAACCTTTCAAAAACTAAAAAGGTAATATTTTAAAGCTTTCACCAATAGTAGCACATTTTTCATCCGGGAGTGCATTTGGCATACTCTACATATCGACACGTGCTTCTCTTACCAAATATCTCGTGAGAATACACATCGATGCATTACTTTATACGGAACGACGACGGAGATTTCGACACGTGTCACTTCCAGATATTGAGGTCCTTGAGAAAGTGGATTTGAAAAACTATGTTAATAGTGTGGTGTTTTATTTTAGTTATTAAATTGTAAAACGTTTGTAAGAAAAAGGGAGACAGGTGGATATAACTTTATTTAAGAAATACAAAGTTGATGATTGCGCTATCAAACATTGAAGTTGTTCTTTTCATTAATAATACATAGATTAGAAACTTATTGTACTCGTAAAACAAAAGAAAACCAACCTTTCAAAAACTAAAAAGGTAATATTTTAAAGCGTTCACCAATAGTAGTAGCACATTTTTCATCCGGGAGTGCATTTGGCATACTCTACATATCGACACGTGCTTCCCTTACCAAATATATCGTGAGAATACACATCGATGCATTACGTTATACGGAACGACGGATTTTGACGGGTACGTATTGCAATATCTAAAATTAAAAGAACTAACGTAAAATAACCTACGTTCAAAATCCCTAAAATCTAAATACCTAATGATTGTTTCAAATACCGAAAGCTTAAAATGTCAAACGGATATGTTGCTGAAGTTCATAAAGCTAAAACTTGAAATTCCTATGTACAAAGTTCCTTAAATTGGTTTACCTCACCGTTATACGTTTCTGTACCCGCATGCGAACCACGCATATATCTTTTTTAAATCGAAACAGGTAGGTTAGTTTAGGTTAGAACTGTTTCCACACAATGCACGAGCCGAGCGAGCGCCAGAAACATATTTTTGAATGATAGATATTTAGTCCATTCCGTATTTTAAACTTAGGTAGTTAATTCGTAGGTATGTGTTAGTTGCTTAAGTATTTAAAAACATTAGGTATTTAAATTTTAGGGATTTTGGACGTAGGTTATTTTACGTTAGTTCTTTTAATTTTAGATATTGCAATACGTACCCATTTGACATGTGTCACTAGCAGATATCGAAGTAGGTACTTGAGAAATTGGATTAGACAATATTTAAATAAATCACGATTTTATTTATCTACCAACCCACACTGAGCCCGCGTGGTAGATTATTATAGCCCACTCCCTCTCGAAGAGAGGAAGCCTGTGTCCCAACATAATCACATAATCAGCCTGTAATGTTCCTACATTACAGGCTGATTATGTGATTATGTATAGTTTTATTTTGGGGATAAAATAATTCCATATTCTTGAGTAAGTATAATAGTATTTTCTATACTTAATAGTACTTCCGATAGTATTTAATTCCATCACCACTGCTCTAGGCGAAGGCTAAAAGGCGAAGAAAAATATCGTGTGGAAACCGGCATGGCCTAGAACCAAAACATTTGAAGACATATGACATCTACTAACCCGCACTGGGCCCGTCTGGTAGATTATAGCCCACTCTTCTCGAAGAGAGGAGACCTGTGTCCCAGCAAGGATAACATTCATCATCATCTGCCTGACCTTTTCCCTGTTGTTGTCGGCATGTTGGGATCGGCTTTCAGTATATTCAGATGCAGCTGAATACCAGTATTTTACATGGGACGACTGTCTGTCTGACCTCTATAACCCAGTTACTGGGTAATAAGATACCCCTTGATAAGACTGGTTGTCAGACTTTCGGGCTACTGACGACACGTAACGACTGTCAAAGATCCACGAATGACAGCCGGGACTAACGGCTTAACGTGCTTTCCAAGGCACGGATGGGCTTTGGTTTGTGAAGATGGTCAACCATCCACATAAGTGAGAACATTATAGGCTGAATATTATGCAGTTATTCACGGCAGTTTAAACACATCCATACGATAACTCATGGAACATGGAACTCAAATACAGTTCAACTCGACTTTCAAATAATAATATTATTATTGTTTTGGCTACCGCAAACTGTTTCACCTCTGAATTTCCACCTCATGATTTCAAACAACTTGTTTATAATTTAATAATAACACAGTTCTACTTCGTAGAATTCAAGTTTATTCCATGTTTTCGCTATAATAGATTCTGCATCTTATAATTTTGCAATATAATTTAAAAAAAACTATGTATTTTCACATTTTTAGATAATAATCATTCTCTTTCTGCAAAACGTATTTTGTAGACTACGTTTACACGGAGATACACCAGGCTACAGTTCCGGCATGCTTATACTGGAAATGTATTGATATACAGGTCTAGACCTCACAGTTGTGGACGGCTTTCCATGCAAGGAGAGGTCAGCTGGAAGTGAAATGAAATGGAATCGAAATTATTTTCCAAATCATCCTACTTAAAATAAATATATAATTATCATATAAATACATACAAGTATTATTTTATAAACAATAGGTACAATACAATATTACATAAATAAAATAAATTACATATTTTGAAAATGTGTAGCTTCATAATAACGTCGTCGTGCGTACGTTCCTATTCAAATTGAATTCTGAAAACACAGACATTATTTTTTATGTTGTTTACCAGATTTCGGATGGCAGCATCATATTATGAAGATTATAATGCACATGCATTGTTGATTTTTAACAATAAAATAAAAATGTATGTAGTGGTTTTACATTTAAAATTGCATGAAGATAAAACTGTGTGTTTCAACAAAGGTATATTTGAATGCTTAAAATAAATGGTTCGTGATAAATATTCAACATGAAAATGGTGGTTCAGAAGTTTGGTAGACTTTTCAAGAAATATTGCAACTGAGTGTGATAAGATACATGCCCGTTATACCCAACAAAGCGCGCTGTTGGATTTTTAGCTTTTGGTTCTCTGCTGTGCGTTGAAAATCCAATGTACACATTCATGTATATGTTGCCTAGTGTTACTGATACAGGCTGGTATCAAAATTCTTGTTGATTGTTCTCAAACTTATTTCTGCCACACAGTGGTTATATGTAGTGGTTATATGTAGTAGTTGAATCAACTACTACATATTTTTTTACAATATTAAATACAAGTAACTGTTTACACTAGGTACTAAATTAAATGACTAATTAACTAGTTATACAAATAAATACAAAAACAAAAGGACACTTAGACATCGAAGTTTTAGTCTGCGTCGCAGTCATCCGGAAACTTGCCCAGAAGACTGGCAGCATTGCCACGTTGAATGGTATACATAAATACATGCTACATAAATTATATATCTCTTTTATGATATTTTTCATGAAGCAATATAATTTTAGTCTTCCGGTTCGCAATAGAAATAAGATCCTTATCTCCAAAACTATTTCTAAATTATTAAAAAAAATAACTACCATAAATAAATTTCCTAGTAAAATATATTTTTACAAAACGGAATTCTCTGTGGTCGTCCGATCAGCAATAAAATTGACTTAAACTCCTAAGATAAGGATCGGATCGGAGGACGGTAGAACATTATAAATTAACCCATAAAATTGTATATTAAGATAAATCCTTGGCCAAGTTTCCATGGTATTTTCAACATCCTATGTATAATTGCTTTTCATGATAAAGTGGGAATTATCGAAATTTATAGGGAGCCGTTTGTTATCCTTTGCAAGATAAAATTGGGGCGAAATATGACGTAGTCCGTTAGAAATATTCTGTTAATTGGTGAGAATGTTCACTTGGTTAAGCTGCAAGCAGCTAAGCTAATAATATAGTCATGAAAATACACACAATCCATATATAATTAGTAAAAACAATTTTGTAAGTTTATGCCTGCAGGGTTTTATTTAGGTGTTAAATTTTGTTTACATTTTTTTTTTCGTTACCCTATATTGTCCTATATTTTTGGAATCGTTCCTCTGATTGGACGGAGAAGGCACAGCACAAGATAAGGTAGAAGAATATGGGAGAGGCCTTTGCCCAGCAGTGGGCTATATAGGCTATTTTTTTTTTTGCTTGAGTATAGTTTTCATTATATTTATTGGTATATTGACGTGGCTATCTGACATATGGCAAATAATTTCATTTAAATTTCTATGTCTCGTAATGTTAATTACTTTGCATACCTACTATTGCATAGATAGTAGGTATATACCTACTATTGCATAGAGGGGCTTGTGGCTAAGTAATAACCGCCGCACGGGTCGATCGATCAGGTTAAGCTACGCTTGCCGCGGTTGGTCCGTGGGTGGGTGACCATCTTCACATATCAAGACCCCTCCGTGCCTCGGAAAGCACGTTAAGCCGTTGGTCCCGGCTGTCATTCGTAGATCTTTGACAGTCGTTACGGGTCGTCAGTAGCCCGAAAGTCTGACAACCAGTCTCACCAAGGGGTATCGTATTACCCAGTAACTGGGTTGTGGAAGTCAGATAGGCAGTCGCTCCATGTAAAATACTGGTATTCAGCTGCATCCAGTTAGATTGGAAGCCGACCCCAACATAGTTGGGAAAAGGCTAGGCAGATTATGACCTACTATTGCATAGAAGCAAGTTTTTTTTTTAACTGAACAGACAGCTGTGCTGCTGGGGAGTTTGTTGAGCCACTCCTTCCCAACCAAAACACTAGGAAGTGGTGAAGGGCGGGCGTTTTAGGGGACTGTCTTATGTAATTTTGACATAATTGCCGTAATTTATTTAAAGTACGACTACTCCGAGATAATGTGTTCTTGACACCTGTCAGTTACATACAAACAAATACGTGTTTTGCGAATTTGACCTTTATTATTAGCTATGAAAATTGTCACACTGACAGGTGTTAGGAACGCATTCTCTCGTCGGCCGGACTGTAGTTAGTGTTATTGGGGTTTTCCATCAGGAATTTCTTAGTAGCACCGCGAAGTCTTGATTTGTGCCCGGTTGTTGGCAATAGGCTCGCCCCTATTACATGGGACTTAAGCATAACTGGCAAAATGTGAGTGGTTATTTTAGGTGCACCACCTCTGAGCGAGTGGGCCATAATCCACCACGCGGGGCCAGTGCGGGTTGGTAAATATCACATGTCTTCGAATTATCGGTTCTAGGACATGCCTGTTTCTTCACTATGTTTTCTTTCACTATTTTAAGAGCAGAGGAGATGAAAGTAAAGTGCATGCCTGGGTTCGATACCACTGATATGGTATATACCTGCTTTATCGTTAGAGTAAACAATTTCATTTCACAACCCAGTCATTAGGTAATACGATTACCTACCTCTTGATAAAACTCGATATCATTTAAGTCTTACGTAGCAAATACGTTCCCATATTTTCCCCAATTATTTTCAGAAACTGGACAAGATAAGAATTAAAAGCAGCTGAAAACTATCCAATTGCACTTTTATCTAAGAATTAGCTGAAAATTCTTCAGCAATTATGAAATTTATACGACAATTTCGTTCAGGACTTCTTGGCAGAGTCAAGATTTTATCTCTGGAGTAAAAATTTGTACCTCAAGTGTTTTTTGAGCTTAAGTCTTTAATTTATTTCGATATTTACTTATAATACCCAAAGAAATGGATTTCAAATTATTTTATATATATTTTCCTTTTAAATGCCCTCCCGATGGGATTTTCCATCAGTAAAAATTACAAAATTTCATACAAACTTTCTGCACCTTTTTTTTTCTTTTTTTTTCGGATGGGAAATCATCAACTGACCCCTCCCGTTCACCACCTTTAAGGGGATAAATTTTCAAAAATCCTTCCTTAACTTTAATTCTTCTGAAACCAGCCGTCTAGGCTGTGATGGATCAGCCGATAATTTTCCCACTGCTGGGACTCAGGCCTCCTGTCTTCGAGAGGGAGTTGACTGTAATTTACCAAGCGGGCCCAGTGCGCGTTGGTAGATGTCACATGTCGTCAAATTTTAGGTTTTAGGACATGACGGTTTCCTCACGGTGTTATCCTTCACCGCTTTGAGAGCTGTGACGAAATTAGCTACACAAAGTAAAGCGCCTGTCAGGGTTCGAACCCACGACCCAAGACGTAAGTCGCGGCCGCTGCCATTGGGCCACTACTGCTCTCGCTCACCACTGCTCGCTAATTACGATAAAGCTTGCATATAAAAATCAATAATGAAAAATAATAACATGAAACAACTGAAAATCGATAAACAAAAGAGTGTTAAAATCCCGGTCACCGGCTTTCCCCCACAAATGATAGTTATCAAACGAGCTGGATCATTGAGTGAGGCCGTTAATAGGCACTCTTCTTTTGTTAACGCATTTGTATTCGATGTTCGGCGTAAATGTGTTGATATTACTGTGAATTGATGTTTACCTACTGATTACCGGAGTTTATTTTACTCTATTCGGGAAATTTACAGCTTATTTATAGTATTCTGAAACAATATGAAATTGACGGATAGTTACAAGTTTCCATTGAGTTTTTTTTTTTCGTTTCAGCACTAAAAGCGGCTCAACCATCAACTTCGGCTCAACCATCGAGTCAAAAGCTCAGACCGCAGCCAAGAAGCTAGGCTATCCTGAATAAAGTGAGGGCTAGAGCTTATTTTTAATGTTATGTTTTGAATCGTTCCATTTTTTTTTTTTTACATTGTTCTCTAAGGATGGTCACCCATCCACGGACCAACCACGGCAACCCGTGCGACTGTTACTACTTAGCCTCAAACCCCTCACATATCAGAGGGGCAATTCTCGTAATTTTAAGAACGTTCACAGTCTAATCTCAGTCTCAATCTGTCAAAAATATTTCTAATTTTCTTACATTTTGACAAGTTATTGACATTTGTTTGTCACCGAGATGAGACTGCGACTAGATTTTGAATGTTTTAAATAACGAGAATTGGCCTTCAGTTCTATCTATGAACTAAAATTGACATTAAACATTCAGAACAAAAAACGAAAAAGCTATCTACAACTAAACAGTTCAAAACACATTTTCAAGCAGTCTAATGCAATTGGTGGCAGTTATTTTACGTGGATCTCTAGTTTAGTGTGTTATATTATCGAATCGTTTCCTTAAGCCCTTTATTTGGACATCATACACGGCAGGCACAAAGAAAATCAGCCCTCTTGATTTGATAAAAACAAAAT
Source organism: Apamea monoglypha (assembly GCA_911387795.2). Taxonomy (NCBI): domain Eukaryota; kingdom Metazoa; phylum Arthropoda; class Insecta; order Lepidoptera; family Noctuidae; genus Apamea; species Apamea monoglypha. Next base: position 13,822,293 of record OU426938.1, read on the forward strand.
AACTATTTGCGATCATCATATGATATATCTTCTTCCGCTCTGTGCGTAGCGGGAGGGCGTGTCAGACTTTTACTGACTAAAACCCACTCGTGTTCCTTCAGTCGCCTGGGCCAGGGGCCACGGTCTCTCTTAGCGGACCCCGTCAGTTCGTGCTGACATATCTTTGAGGCGCGCGTGGAACACAACATGCCGTCGACCCGGGTCTGGTCCTTACCGGGCGGCGAGCTGCCCATTGGTCGCCGCCCGCAAGCCCGCGCCGGCTGTTGACTCCCGATGTCCTGCGGCGATAGGGGCGTGCGGGCGCAGAGATTGCCTCTCCCTCACGCACTTCTCCTCCTCCTTTGCGAGCATTACTGCTCCGCGGAAGGAGGTGACGGCTTCCCATGCACTCTAGCTCCGTACCGTGGCCTGAACCAGGGCCGGACGCGAGAGATCGCCGCCGTCGATCATCGCCTCGAGGACGCGGCGGTGCTCCGCCCAAGCCGGGCAGACCTCCACCGTATGCTCCACCGTGTCCTCCGGGCGATCCACACAGTGGTGACACCCTGGCGTTTCCTCCCGCCTTATCCTGAACAGAAACCTCCCGAAACAACCGTGTCCGGGGAGGACCTGCGTCAGGCGGAAGGTGAGGGCGCCGTGGCGCCTCTCCAGCCACTCCTGAAAGAGGGGACTTATCGCCGCTATTGTGGCTTGCCCAGCACTGGGTTGCGACAATCGCACTCTCCATGTCGCCATGAGATCCCGCCGGAGCTCTGTCCGCTGTACCGTGATTTCCAAGCTGCCAAGGACCAATCTTTATTAAAGGCCTGCCGCGATGGCGTTTGCTATTAAGCGGGACCCTCTGGGTCGTACGTTTCGCCCATTGATCGTCTAACACGCGGCTGATGTGTCCAGCGCATTTAAGCGTGGCAGCTTTCCGAGTGACATCAGTTATTTTAGTGATGGAACGGATTGTTGTATTCTTAAACCGGTCCACAAGTTTAATACCCAGAATACTTCGTTCCATAGCTCTCTGGCAATTTGACTGTGCATGTGGAAAGTTAATTTATTCCAATATCCGTATAAGGGCTGATTTTTCCAACGCCAGATAACTTTATCGGAGGAATAATTTTGAAATTTTGACAGTTCTTTCATACCAAATCTGTCAGACGTCAATTTTATTCCACGAATAAAAATTATTGGTTTATTTAAAATCAAATACGATTTTCATAATAGATTGTGCTCTGAAACATATTTCGAATATATGAAATTTATTAAAACAATATTACATTGACGAAAATCGTGAAGCGCAGCCCTTTAATTTTTTTTTGTCCTTATGGAATTCAATATATTTAATCGGAAAACAGCGATGTGGCGTTATTAATTCGAGTATATATTTTGTAAACAATATGGCGAATATAGGTATGAACGACTTTTTTTTTTCATGCACGGCTGCGGATGAAAAATACCAATACCGCACAACTCACAGTCACCCTACACCTATTAGCGGACATTTAACGCTTCGGACTACGTAACAGAAGCAATTATCTCCTAATGAACGACAATGGGGACATCTTTATGGAATCAATTACTGCTTCTATGACGTCATCGTTTGCCTTTTTCGAAATGTTGTACAAGCTTTGGTACAATGTGTTGCGATTTGTGTCTTTGTGTAACATTATTATTGTGATTTATTATTATTTATTTATTTTCTTACGAATAAAGGTACTGTGAAGGACTAGACAAGCCCTTCGGTACTGGGAGAAATCAAACAACGATACGATTCCTTTAAGTTTATATTGACAGAACGTCTTTACATATTTCCGACTAAACTAGCACTTTTCCTAAACCAAAACTCCTAATAACATATTTGACACCTTATTCTGAACTTGCTTGAATGTTCGAATGGAACCCGGCGCTAAATTATAGCCAGCCTGTACTACATATGGTTGCCTTTGGCGGATAATTTACATTACTATTTATTAATAAAAGCGTGGAGGCCCATTGGTAACGCCATCGACTTACGAGTCAACTGAGTCGTGTATGTCTTATGAGTCGGATCATGGGCTCGAACTCAGGCGATTTACTTTGTGTAAATATTTCATTACCATTGCGGATTGTAAGCCGTTTCATTCTGGGAGCAAACATACTCTATGTTCTCAGTATAACAAATATTGGTCCACCATTTCAATAGTACAATGACCTAAAACGATTTCTATTTCAACAGGCACTGGCAGGTTTAAGTAGAAACCCATAATCTCGAATTGTGTACGGTAAATGGAAGTACCTGATCACAAATCCATCATCGGAAAACGTTGAGTTAGAGTTGTAGTAGTTAGAGTTGAGCTTAGGTTCAGAGTATTTCCGTGAGGTGTGTTGCGTAGCTAGGTGTGTATGTTACATAATCAGAATATAATGTTCTCACTGCAGGGACACAGGCCTCCTCTCAGTGACAGGGAGTGGGTTGTACTCGTAATACACCACGCGGGCCCAGTGCGGGTTGGTAGATGTCACATGTCTTCGAATTTTTGGTTCTAGGACATGCCGGTTTCCTCACGACGTTTTCCTTCACTGTTTTGAGAGCAGAGCGGTTGAAATGAAATAATTTACGCGAAGTGAAGAGCTTGACTGGGGTCAAAACTATGACCTACAACTGCTAAGTCGCGGCTGTTAACACTGGCCAGCTTTAATTAACAAGCGAGCCTCTTTTTTAACTTTCTGGCCGTTTTTAAAAGGTTGCAGGATGTAAGATAGGGCGCTCCGACCAAATGGGTTAGGTTAGAACTGTGGCCGACCACGACTACTTATTACTACTAGTTATTTTGGCTATTTAGTATTTTAGGTCACCAAAATTAGAATAATTTGAGGATCACAAGAAGAGGCACATTCATTCATTCATTCATTCATTATAATTATTAAATATAATGTCCATTATTATTTGGGGTTTGCTTAAATCATCATCTTCTGCCTATCCCTTTCTCAACGATGTTGGGGTCGGCTTCCAGTCTAACCAGATGCAGCTGAGTACCAGTAATTTACATGGAAAGACTGTCAATCTGACCTCCACAACCCAGTTACCGGGTAATGCTATTCGCTTTGGTAAGACTAGTTGTCTGACTTTCGGGCTTTTGAACGACTGAATATAAATTCAATTTAGTATACCTATGGGGTTCACTTAAATATATGGATAAATAAATCTGAATAAAAATGTTTCACACTTTGAAATATCAATTCTTTACAACCCGCAAGTAAGTAAAAAAGCAAGTAGCTTCTAAATCAAATATTTGCATCACGCTTCACCGAATTTCATTGGGTAGTGCTGACGATACATTTCGTTCACGATATGAATGCCCTCATTAGGTAACTGGTTGGAAAGAGACGGGGTTACGATAGAACGAGACGGACCGATCCAAAATGTTTTGCAGGATTAAAACGTTTTGGATTGTGATGAGATGGAATTACATAATATCTTTATGTGAAGTAAATGCAATGGAACAATGGTGGTGTGTAATAACAAGTTTCTTTGGAACTTGTGATATTACAATTCTATAATTATCTATTACTAGATCTAGATCCTTAGACAGACAGGCAAAACCATGGGTATCGTACCAATTATCAGGGTTGTGGAGACCAGATAGGCAGTCGCTCCCTGTAAGATACTGGTATTTAGCTGTATGCGGTTAGACTGGAAGCCGACCTCAACATAGTTGGGGAAAGGCTAGGCAGATAGATAGCAATATACAGACTATCTATAAGATATATTTCTATTTTATCAAGTACAGACGCCAGCACATCAAGCTACTACAATCAGTCAAATTTCTTTAATAAATTTTCAACTTTATCGATGAAACATTAAGGTTCAAAGCTGATTGGAAAATTTTGACAGTTTCGGATAGCTTGGCCTGCTGGCATCTGTACCTGATGCTTGTTGACAGGCCTACGCTGTCCTCCCATACCTGCTGTAAAACCACTGTAAAAGCTAATTATTTTTAAAAGAGTAGGTAACCGTGGAGTTTCTTGCCGGCTCTTCTCCATATTATACAAATATATCATGGAAACGACCAATTGGAACCGTGCACCTAGCTTCTGACGTTTCATAAGTGCCCATGTTGGTTTACGTTTACAGCATTCACTAGGGCTAGAATCATTTTTGGTGATGACAGACATTAATGTAACTGACATCACTCATTGTTTTCATTATTCCCATTGCTGGGGCACAGGCCTACTCTATGTGAGAAGGAGTAGGCGGTAATCCACCACGCGGGCCCAGCCTGGGTTAGTAGATGTCACATGTCTTCGAATTTTCGATTCTGGACATACCGGTTTCCTCACGATGTTTTCCTTCACCATTTTGAGAGCAGGGGTAATGAAATAGTTTACACAAAGTAAAGCGCCTGTCTAGGTTCGAACCTACGACTTACAACTCGTAAGTCGCAGCCGATACCACTGGGCCACCACTAGAACTAGAGGACGATAAAGAAAATCGACGCGCAAAATGTTAACATGAATTCAATACATGATCTCCGCTAGCGTCAAAACTTTTCATCACACGAGGCTGTCATTATGACCATGTAGGTATTGTACTTTTGTAAAACCGCATTTTTTTATTCACTGTGATGAATTTATGCTAACAGTTTTCGCGTTGATATTTCTTAGCATAATCAGCCTATAATGTTCCCACTACTGGGACACAGGCCTCCTCTCGTCCAATCCGAATCCACCACGCGGCCCAGTGTGGGTTGGTAGATGTCCTTTACATCCTGTATTAAAAGACATGTCATTCTTTTTGTCAAGGATATTATAAAATGATTTTCGAACGCAATAATTTACTGAGCAACACAACTTTCAATTTCAAGTAACTTTTTCAGTATCTCAAATTTCTCGGTAACTTACAGTAAGAAAATTATAAAATTCCTGATTAACCCAGTTTGGAAAGCTGCCCAATGTTCGCGAAACTGCGCTAGCATATTTTCAAGTCACCAAAAACTGCACTCAGAATCGCGATAATAATTTTAACATCAAAATGACCGGAGCTTCTGAGAATTCCTTGAAACTTTAGATCTAGATTTCTAGATAAATAATAATGCTTGTGGGTCCTGAAGTTCAGTAATTAAATGGGTTACTTAGTAGCTGATGACCTATTGAGATAATTTTCCCTTTTGGCAAAGAGTGCATTCGTTTATCATATGATCACATGCTAGGTGGAATTTGCGAGAAGTGGCATAAAATTGGGAAAAATGCTAAGAATTGGAAATGGTCTTTAGTACCTAATTAGTAAGTTTAACTGCCTGGTTGGTCTCGTGGTCGCAACCGCGACTGAGCCTGGGGTCCTGGGTTCGATTCCTGTAAAGTTTTATTGGGTTTGGTCCTGGGTTCGATTCCTGGTTCGGGTACAGTTTTATGGGATTTTCCATTAGGAATTTCTTAGTAACAACCCGGAGTTTGAAACAAAAGTCTAGTAAGAGTTATACATAAGGCCATATGCCACACTTTATCAAAAGCCTGTGCAACATCGAGAAAAATCGTGGAGCCACCCACACCCACATCTCCTCCTCTAGTGTACTTTCAATAATATTAGTAATTTTGTATACGTGATCGAACATAAAGTTTTGTTCTCTAAATCCGAACTGGTAATCGGGGATTAGATTTTCAGCTTCAATAAGAGGTAGTTTCTTAGTAAAAACAGTCCTCAATATCCCTACGAAACGCCTGGGAAGAGGAAGAGGAAGCTACATGATGGTCCAGTATCGAGAGGGAGATGAAAGCGCAGAACCTAACTCCTACGACAACCCAGGACAGATCGTCCTGGCGTCGGTGTACAAGAAGACCCGACCCCAGATAGAACTGGGATTAAAGGACCAAAAAACAAAAAAAAAACATCGACTGGTCATTTTAGAGATTTAGCGCAAAAACAAAAAAACAAGCAAACTCTTCAGTTTTATTATATCCATCATATCAGCCGAAAGACGTGCTGGACATAGGCACCAAGCACCTCCACTTCGATTGGTTCTGTGCTTCTCCCATCCAACGGGATCCTGCGGCCTTCACAAGGTCGTCGGTCCACCTTATTGGAGGCCTTCCAACGCTACGTCTTCCCGTACGCGGTCAGGGTCATCATTCCAGAAACACCCCCTCGGTCATTTATAAAAAAATAAAATAATTTTAATTCAGATATCAATGATCCATAACAATATTACACAAACCATAATAAAAATTAATAATTAAAATGTAGATTAAAATGATAATGAAAAATTGAAATGAAAATTAGAATCAAAATTAAACTGTAAATCAAAATTATAATTAAATGACTCTTTTCAAAAGGGGCCTCCATAGCGGAGATGACACCCTGTCAGCCACAATCTTCAAAATTATAAATAAAATATAATAAAAATATATATTATAATTAATATATAATAAATATATAAAATATTTATATTAGTATACCTAGACTAAACTCTGACTTAATTTCCAAGAAAAAACATCTAAAGAAACTACTTCTAAACCATAAAACTTAACTAGATTAAAACACCCAACTTCTACCATTAAGTTGATAATTAATGCGAGATAATTATGTTTCCAATTAGCGAGAAGTTTTATAAATAAATCTAAACTGACTCAAGTTTTAATAGCAGGCGGTTCCTTGAAATGTTAACATGTAGATTTGAGATTTAAATGATAAGTGTAATGCTTGCGAGTCGGATGAACGCTAAGTGAAAATTAAGTAAAAGCACGGGCTGGCGATGTGATAAAAACCGGTCAACTGCGAGTCGGACAAATTTGTAGGTACCTATGTAACTACAAATTTACGGTTTTAGGATTTTTTCCTTTACTTGTTCTACATGAAATTGCTTCTTGTCAAATTTCATGGTTCTAGGTCAACGGGAAGCACCCTGTAGGTTTTGATTCCCATGCGAGTTTCGAAAATTTGCGGCATAAACGGCTGTACCTTTTGATTGCGTTGGCTTAAAAGTTTGATTTTTTCACAGCTCCAAGGGACAATAGGTCTAAGTATTTGATATAAATTTCAGTTTAATACCTCCAGGCGTTCCTGAGAAAAAGGGTCTTGACAGACGGACGGACGGACAACAAAGTGATCCTATAAGGGTTTCGTTTTTTTCCTTTTGAGGTACGGAACCCTAAAAATGGCCCGGAATTAACCTACACCATCAAACAACTCAACTAGAAAAGTCGCGACTAGTGACGGACTAGTTTCGGACTAGTCTCGACTAGTATCGGGCAAGTCACGATTAGTGACTGATTAGTCTCGACCAGTAATGGACTAGTTTCGACTAATATCGAACTGGTCATGACACTGGTCATGACTTGTTTTGGACTAGTCTAGTGGGCACGACTAATGACAGACTAGTTTTGACTTGATTTTGGCTAGTTACGACTAGTGACGGACTTGTCATGACTAGCGACAATCTAGTTTTAGTAATAAATCTAAACCGACTCAAGTTTTGATCTTGGGCGGTGCCTTGAAATGTTAACATGTAATCTACATGTGAGATTTAAATTATAAGTGTTAGTGCTTGCAAAGTCGGAGCTACAAATTGCAGAGTTATACAATACGTTGTATAACTCTATGACTGTAATTTGTAGCTCCGACACTTGTGTTTTGTAATTCCAAGACACGTCTTGGAATTATCACACACCTTGGTGGTGAGCAAACGTCGTAGCTAATCCGTCTCTAGGCGATACTACTCCGTCGAAACTAGTCCATCACTAGTCGCGAGAAGTCCGATATTAGTTAAAACTAGTCCGTCACAAGTCCGATACTAGTCCGTCTCTAGTCGAGACTAGCCCAAAACTAGTTGAGACTAGTCCGTCACTAGTCGATACTAGTCCGTCATTTTATATCCGGATATTAAGAAAGAAAGAAGGCTAACGTATATTTGGACATAGTTCGTGAAACACAAAATATAAAGGATACCTCCAGAACACTATCCGGATATATCCGGATAATTTATTATAATTTTCTTTGACTGCCTCGTTGTTCTAGTAGTAGCAAGGGCTACTGTTGGGCATTAGGTTGTGGGTTCGATTCCCAAATCAGGCAAAGCGTTATTGGGTTTTCCATTAAGAATTTCTCAGTAACCGCCCGGAGTCTGGATTTGTGCTGGGTTGAAGGTGGAAATTAATAGGCTCGCCCCCTATTACATGGGACTTAAACATAACTGGCGAAATGTGGGTGTACTATAAGTACTCCTCTGCCTACCCATTCGGGGATTACGGGCGTGACGTTATGAAAAAATATTCTTAGAAGAACTGACAAAAATATCGTATTCCACTCCGTTTCAAGACCATTATTCACTTCCTACTAGACTTTTTTAAAAGGTACTATTTAAAGTAATTTTCAGTATAAAACTTATGTACGAGTATTACATAACGCTTTCACTTAGTTATTATCGCTTTAAAGTGTAAATCTCGTTAGAGACCGTCACGGACGCGTCAAGGAGAGGTATAGTTGGCAGCAAAACTGTTATGTTTTTTTACTTTTTTGTATGTTGGCTCGTTAGTTGGTAGTGTGGCGGCATCTACATTGCCACATGCGAACTACACATCACGCTGACGTCACGCAAAATCCTGTATCGCACAAGCAGAGCGCCAGCGATCCTGTGTCGAGACAATATCTCGAAATCAATCATCGGGCAGTATAGTCAACCAGACACAGCACTCGTCTGGTCGGAGGTCTTCACCATTGAATATCAAGTATTTTTAGTAAAAACATAACACTCCTTGTTTTAGGCAGTCTTTTAAAAACGTTGATTATGAAAGTACCTACAGTCAATTATATTTAGAATTATCTTTACTAAAAACTGTAGGTACAACACGAAAATTCTTAAGTATTAATTCAAAACCGATTTCACCGAAAATAAACATCAATGCAAGATCAATCAGCAAGCATAATCAGAAAAAAGAGGAAATAAATCACGCTTAAAAAGTAGCATATAGCAACACTACTTACAATTTCTTGAACAGTTTTCCTCTACTCTCTAACAACAATCGTCGCATTTCAAATTACTTACTAAAACGAAACCGACAGCGAGCGACAGAGAAACTACAACAGAAACAAAACACAATCACTTTCGTGCTCGCCTGTCCCGTCACCGTGAAAATGACAAGGCTTTTCACGCGATCATAAAATATAAGTCTCCGCTACACTGATGAATACCCGGCTTAGTGCGGACAGTGATAGGATACAATGATGTGGACTAGGGTTTAATTATTGTTTTAGAAGATTTTTTTTGTGATACTTTCAACAATCACGGTGCACACAAAGTGCTTATATCATCTTTTACTTGGATTTGTGTAAAGTACAATCAACATTATTCTAAGTTTTAAAATAATTATCACGTAAAAAATAAGTTAGATTAAATTGCTTATTAGTCTTTTAGACTAAATTGTAATTAATTATTAAGAACCTGGTTCATTTTAATAAAGGATAAAAAAAAATACCAGGTTCTTGGATCCTGAGAAATTAAAATTTAAAAACAAAAATAATAATAATCATCAATCACCACAAAATATTGGTGAAATAATAAATCATACAATATTGGTTAAATATTGGTGAGCAGCAGTAGTGGCCTAGAGGTAACGGTTCCGACGGTCTCGAGGTCTTAGGTTCAAACCCAGACTTATTTTATCACCATTGCTCTCAAAACCGGTATTCGTACCGGTTTTCCTACACTATTAACACAGTATTAACCGGCAACTAAATTGCCCGTATCATGCAACAATTGTACGTGATGTTTAGACGATGCCAGTCAAGTGTTGCTTCCATGTTATGGTACGAGTATGCCACAGGCAATAAACTTGCCACGTGTAAATGGAGTTTAAGTTTAAATGAGCAAACTCACTAAAATTATTCTTTGCAGATACGGAACCAACCCAAAATACTTATACAAAAATACAAATTCTACTGAAAAAATATATGAAATACTGGTATTCAGCTGCATCCGGTTAGACTGGAAGCCGACCCCAACATAATTGGGAAAAGGCTAGGCAGATGATGAGATACGGAACCAACCCGCGCTGCCCCAGCGTGGTGGATATTACAGCACACTCCCTCTCATCGAGAGCAGGCCTGCGTCCCAGCAGTGGGAACATTATAGGCTAATTATATATACGGAAAACGAAGTAAAACCAAAGCCATTAAAATAATATATTAAATCTTTAGTAGAAGCAAACCACTGTCCACATAGCACAAAATTAATGTTAGTAATTTGAAGACATTGTACGAGTACAAGCCAATTATTTTTAAAAGAGTAACCGTGGAGTTTCTTGCCGGCTCTTCTCCATAGGAAACGACCAATTAGAACCGTGCACCTAGCTTCTGACGTTTCATAAGTGCCAATGTAGGTTTATATGATATAAAATATTTTGATTTGATTTGAGCTACATTGTCGCGATAACGCGATCTTATAATTCGCGCGTTCTGATGTACAGCGAGATGTCGAACGTTGTGCAAGAGAGAGCGCGCGAAGTTTAGTTCGCGTTTTTGCAACAATGTTAATTATCCTACTTCCTACTAATATTATAAATACGAAAGTTTGTGAGGATGGATGGGTGGATGTTTGTTACTCTTTCACATAAAAAAACTACTGAACAGATTTGGATGAAATTTAGCACACAGATAGTTTATAACCTGGATTAATACATAGGATACTCTTTATCCCTGCAGTACGTTCCCGTGGGATAATTTCCGACCTCCACGCGGGCGAAGCCGCTGGCGAAAGCTAGTAATAAGATATACATAATTATTTAAAAAACCCGTTTACATTTAAATAATCTGTGATAATTTACCGAAAAGACAGTGGAATAAGGCAAATATAAGCCACAAAAAATGCTTATAATATGTAAAGCAGAATTATGCCCACGATTTAAGCTAGCAGCATATCCTGCCAACATGGTCCGAGTGACAAACTGCTCCATATATCATATGGAGTTCCTCCTTACCCTACAGTGGCCGAGCCAAAGAGGGTCATGTGTTTCCTTTAAACGACGTCGGAATGTGTGTGTTTTATTAAAATAAAATCCAAGCTATTTACTTTGATGTTTTAAATAAAAAATATACATTAAATTTCTGTTTATGTAATACTTATTTTCGGTAAGTGCAGTGGGAATTTAAACCCTCTGATTGTAACATCAAGGGTTATTCAATTTGTATGAGTTTATCAGACTAGCGCTACTCGATGAACAAATACAATAATAGTTGGTACAGATACGCAAATTTGATCTTTAAAACGTTGGCGTTAGGATATTTATAACTACTTGTTATGCAATTTTGATTTTTATGCTGTAAGACTAAAAGTTTATCAGAGTATGGTAATATAATTAGTATCATTGCTATTAATAGCTTACACAAAGCCAAAGCGATGTTAAGTAGTACAAGTGCAGTGTAGTACATTCATCAGCCTAGCCTTTTCCCAACTATGTTGGGGTCGGCTTCCTGTCTAACCATATGCAGCTCAATACCAATATTTTACATGGAGCGACTGCCTATCTGACCTCCGCAACCCAGTTACTGGGTAATACGATACACCTTGGTAAGACTGGTTGTCAGAGACTTTCGGGCTTCTGACTATCCGTAACGACTAGTTGTTAAGTATACGTCTTGTTAAAATAATGAACCATTTTTCATTTTTTTTTTTTCATAAAGTTGTAACACCTGTGTGCACAAGTTATTTGATTTTGATTTGACTAGATTTATCTTTTAAACATCAGAATAATATAACCTTAAATGTTTCCGTAAACCTTGTTCGTATAGTTTTTTTAACGTCGACAGAGTGTAACATAAAATACATATTAAGTTTCATTAAGTAAGCAACAAAGTTAATGAGGGTTGTAAACAGACTCTTTTCTAGCGAGAATGTTGAAGGCCTTGTAGATAAATGAATTTCGATCTGTTGATCTTTTCTATTTTGTTTAGTACCAGCAGTGCGATTCTGTGACCATCTCACCGTGAAAACTTAGGTGAAGTGAGCGTGAAGTGAGCTGTCATTCCAACTAATGCTAGGGATTGACAGCTCACTCTAAGCTCACTTCACCTAACTTTTCACAGTGGATTTTTTACAGAATCGATCGGCTGCTCCTTGTTGACAGGTCTTCACTGTCCTCACATGCCTATTTACACTGTAATTTGAAAGCATTGTTAAAGCCAATTATTTTTAAAAGAGTAACCGTGGAGTTTCTTGTCGGCTCTTCTCCATAGGAAACGACTAATTCGAAACCGTGCTCCGAGCTTCTGACGTTTCATAAGTGCCCATGTAGGTTTATAAGGAACAAAAATTAAACTTGCAGTCAAATATGAAACTACGATTTAAGACCTCCGATAGGACCTAAACTAACCCAGTTCTAAATATATTTATAAATATCTTCAGTTTCAAATATTCCCAAAATTAGGCATAATCTGAAATCCTATTAAATTCCAGTCCAAATAAGCCGCTAAGCGCTCCCAGCGCTTCAAACGTAAATTGTCTATTCAACCACTAGCGCTGACCGTGGTACGGATTCAAGGTCGTTTTTCAAACCAGAAAACATATTTCCCTTACTGATTTTGTAAACGAAAAACGTAGTTCAAAAGATCAAACTGCAAAACGCTTCAGAGGCTTCAGTAGTGTAGGTTTTATCTCTGAAAAACTAAACTATCGGCACATAAAAATATCCTGAGAATTATTACTGACATAGGAAGTGTCGACACCTATATTTCCACTCAAAAAACAATTGCCCTAAGATTTTCTTTAACTAAATATGGTGTAGATTTTTTTCTGTATTTAATACTGTAATCTAACTTCGTTTTATCAACAAAAATGTAAAAGCTGAGCTTCTAACTGAGCTGAAATATATTTTCACGACGCATGCGTTCTGCTCAACGCATAGCCTTGCCGGGTGGGGGGTAGACCGGTCCGCGTTTCGTAAGGGGCTGCACGCCTTTTCAACATATAATACATTTCGCGCGTAGTGTAAAAATGCAGTGAAGTGACATTTGAATAAAAATATTCAAAAAAGGGATGTGTTTTCGTTAAATGTGAGTGACGGAGAATTTTTTGAAAAAAATTTGTTGTGAAGTTTAGTGATGTGCTTAAAGTGTTTTTAGGTAAGTTTTTACTGTTTTTTTTTTCTTCTATTAATTAATACCGGTGTTTATTGGTTATTTAAATAACAAAACACTGTGAGTTTTGGTAAATAGCTTAGTTATTAAAGTCGAAGTTTTAAAGTTACATAATTATCAAGTGAGTAAAGTTTTGAAACTATTTGAAGTGTTTATTGAGATTACTAATGAACTATGAACAGGTTGATGAAAATTATTTTTTTTGCTACAAAATGGAATGACAAGTATTATATAGAAGTACATAATAATGATTTTAACTTACATACATTAAACAAAATTTTCTTTACATATCCTGAAACCGCGTGGTCATTGCGTAATTTCAGCCTATATTTAAATCATTGTGATTTAGTGATAAGTTACCAATGAAATATACATATCTTAGAGGCAAAACTAATTAAACGAAAACTCAATAATAAAGTAGTGACTGGAAACGATCAAAATATTTCTTAGTACAGTATTAAAAACTAGTAAAATTATAAAAAAATCAAGTAATCATTTTCGTGCAGTATTTTTTAATCATAATTTAATAGTTATTTATTTATTGAAATACATAATATTTATATAGAAATAATTTTGGTTATACCTACTTGACTTAGTAGGTTATTGAATTATTATTTGAAAATAAATAGGCTAATAATAGGCTTTAAAAAAAAATAGGTTTCGACTTTATAACATGCACCCATGTTTTTCATACTCACTTTTGACATTGACAGAATAGTCGACATCAGGTTTGCTCGCCATTTATTAAAAATAGTTAGTACTGTACCTAACTAGTGTAAATTGTTAGTTATCTACATACAATAAAATTAGAATTTGAACGGCAACTTCCTGTAAACAGATATATCATTAAAAATAGAATATTATAACAGAATCGACATGGAAATTCTTATCAACTAATAAAAAACTGAAAAAAAAAAATTTTCAGCTGTTTTACAGAGAAACAATTTTAAATTCAGATGTTGATGAATATTTTCTTTGAATAACACACATATCATCACGCCTGTATTCCCCGAAGGGTTAGGCAGAGGTATACTTATAGTGTGTTTCTTTGATAAGATATTCCCAACACGCGAAGAGAAAACGTAACTTTGATCAATGATTGTTCCCTTTTGAAATGTATTTTCTTTGTAGGCTGATATTACATACATACATACAGCCTATGATGTTCCCATTGCTGGAGACAGGGTTTCTCTCCGTGAGAGGGGAGGCTGATATTTTTTTATTTATTTTTTATTAGACGTTAATATCCCTCTGCTGGCCAAAGGTCTCCCTACCCTCTTTCCACCCCTCTCTGTCCAGTATTATTCAATAGAAAAATATTGTAATTTTCAAAAGAGTCAATTAAAGTGTTCCTGACACGGAAATAAACATAGTAATATTTTATGTCATAATTTTATTATGATCTAACCAAGATTGTCTGGACTTGAGATTTGGCCTTTGGGTTTTTTTCGGTGTTTCTTCTCAGAGTCGGATACAAAACCTTGACATCATCTAATTTAAAAGAGATTTATTTGACGTGTAAAGGTTTTGATAAAATTGATTCACAGAAATATATGTAATAATTTGTTTAATCAATTAATAATGTGTACAGGGTGGCAGGGACATCGACGCGCAAACGTCGTGAAAAGGTTACACCTGATGCCATAAATAAAATTACGAAAGTCATTCATCTCGGAAATGACCGGTTTAAAAAAATGACATTTTTGAGTGCGAAAACGCTTCGCGGATGGTGCTCGCGCGCGCGCTACCTACCGCGATACCGCGCGCTGCCCTTTAGAGTTTTATTTACATTGCTGTTTTAAGTGAAACAAGTGAATTTACTATTATTTTATTAAAAATCTCATTGGGTTAGATAGAAATAATGATTTTATACAGTTTACAGTAGCAAAAAAATTGCAGAAAAAAACGTAAAAAGAAAGAAAAAGCCGACGAAAAAATTCAACGCAGGGGGGTCCAGAAACATGTACTGAATCCATGGTAAGCGGTTTGCTCGTCGATGACCCTGCCATCCTGTATATTAAAGTTTATTATTTATAGTACCTAATGGATATTGACTAAATATTTACCTATTAATTAATAATATTCGAGCTATTTCATAAAAGCTGTGTCTAGTTTCATGCCTATTTTATTCTCGACATATTTTCTATAATTAAAAATATTTATCAAATAAAATTGATATACTAATACCAAATTAATTTACCTACTCTATTATTATTAGCCATTAATTTCCCATGGTTGGGCACTGGCCTCTCTATCTTTCCACCTCTCTGTCCAGAGATGCCAAGGACCAATCTTAATTAAAGGAGTTTGGCTCGTCCCGCCATCTCCGTGTCTGGGCCTGCCGCGATGTCGTTTGCCATTAAGCAAGACCCACTGGGTCGTAAGTTCGGCCCCTTGTTCGTCTGGGACACGGCAGATGTGTCCAGCCTAATTCCATTTAAGCGTGGCAGCTTTCCGAGTGACATCAGTTAATTTTAGTGATGGAACGGATTGTTGTATTCTTAATCCGGTCCAAAAGTATAAAATTATTTTTGAAAAAAATAAACAGCTTTTTTAATAAAAAGAAGAAGTGCCAGTAAAAAGAAAGAAAGAAAAAGTATTTATTGTAGACGCATTTCTCCAGTTATCGTTTATTTACTGTTTTGTCCTTGATTTTATGAAATTCTATTATAACTCAACCCTCAACTCTCTCTCTCTCATATTAGGACTTGCCGGCACTAGCAAAAGACAGAATTGTGTGGAAAAGGGAAAGGGAGAGAGGGGGCTAATTGGATTAGATTAGATTACATATAACATACTGAGCGGTCTACATTAAAATTATGAACAAGGCATTGGAGATTTGTTTACGAAAGTATTTATAAATAAAATTAAACTCCGTATTACAACAATGGCAGTAAAAATACAAGTTCGTCATTACCAACATTACGTTTGGTATGATTATGTAACATACTGTTGTCGCTTATAGGAACCGTCTATTAGAATGTTCAAACTAGTAGAGTCAACTCTATTAATACCCTAATGCAGGATAATATCATGCAACGATGGACAGGGAGCGAATGTAATATAGAACACACCTGACAGGTTTATAATAATTGAATTTTGAACGCGCTACTCAAATTATACCCACTCTGCAAATCGTAGTTGCATTATAGATATAATTACAGAGCAATGTGTGTAATTAGAATATACCAGAGGTACTATCTTTGTCTCAGCCGAAAGACGTCCAACGCTGGACACAGACACGCCCCAAGCATCACCAGTACGATTGGTCCTGTGCTGCCCGCATTCTATAGATTTCCGCGATCTTCACTTGTTTTTGATAATTAAGCCAGGGGGCCAATTCCTGTTATTAAAAACGTTCACCATCTTGATCTAATAGACCTTTCAAAGTTAGTTGACCTCTGACAGCAGCAACCCAATAGCAACCTTATAGTAAGATGAATAAAGGTTTCCGTAAATTTGAGAAACGTGTCAATGACAGCGACCCTAAAGAGAACTCTAATGGCAGAGAACCTGGCTCACTTGCGTTGTTTATCGAATATATGCTAAGTTTCATGCTCTCTAAAGTCAGCGGTTTCGTCTGCGTATTGTGTGTTAGTGATTCGAATAACTTCATTATGTAGAAGATTGTTTTGAAGCTATGCATAACAAAAATCAGTAATTCTCTCTACGTTTTCTAAAACGCTTTCCAGCAGAACATTCTTTAAGATTTTCATTAGTTTTCGCTCATCATTTTAATCTTCAAAGTGTGCCGAGATTTCAAATTAAATATAATTTGCAAACACACCGTTGGCCCGAGTTCCCGGAATAACGCGATTTAGACTTTATTACCGTCAAAAATATTTTACTTTTAAGAGTATATCTGCATGATTACATTGTAACAAACCCTTTTTAAAAGGGGCTCATGGCTCAAGGTTATTGGTCGATCGATCAAGGCTAAGCGTTTACCACGTCTGTTCGCGGATGGGTAACCATCCATTACATACGAGACTTCTCCGTGCCGCGGAAAGCCGTCGGTCCCGACTGTAATTCGTAAAACTTTTGACTGTTGTTACGGATACTCTGAAGACCGAGGTTAACAACTAGTCTTCACAAGTGGTATCGTGTTTCCCAGTTACTGGGTTATGGAGGTGAGATAGGCAGTCGTTTCGTGTATAATAATTATTAATATTCAGCTGCATCCCGTTAGACTGGAAGCCCAACCTAACATCATAGTTGGAAAAATGGTAGACAGAAGACGATCATTTTCATTAAATTCAAACCGAAGCATTTATTTATTTTTTCTTTCTTTACTGTTTTTTTGTTTATTTGTTTTTTTCTTAGGAGTCGAAGAAATATGAAGCTAGTTGCTCGGGCAAGAAACTCCATGGACACTCTTTTAAATTTTGTTACAAAATATATACCTAATTAGTTACATCATTATCAATATTTTAATTTCATATTTATTCATATTCGCGTCGATATTGAAGAAAAGTTTTCATTGCTCCTTCCGGACCTCTTAAAAGGAGTATTTACGGTACCATTGCCTTTAGAAACTTTTGAAAGGTCAGCCCACCAATTAAGAACCTCGCAATAACTCAACTGATGATCGGTTTTCTGGGTTATTTTTTTTTATTTCAACAGTATTATTTTTATTAAGTGATCTGTAGCATATTTGATTTTGATTTTATCTTTAAACTAAGTATATTTTTATGTGCAAAACGAATATTTTTAGGGTTCCGTACCTCAAAAAGAAAAACGGAACCACGATATATTATACGATCACTTCATTGTCCGTCTATCTGGCCGGCTATCAAGACCCTTTTTCTCAGGAACGTACGGAGTTATCAAGTTGAAATTACATAATATCAAATACTCAAGGCTGCAATCCCGTCAAATCCTTGATCCCGTTGACCTTTGACTTAGAATCATGAAGCACAAGTAAAGGAAAAAATCCGAAAACCGTAAATTTGTAGTTACATTAAAAAAAAATGTGATACACAAACTTATTTGCACGTGGTAAAAACTAACCGCGACCTTTGGCGATATATGGGGACAGCTATATAGGGGGAAAGCTAGTAATACTAGAAATAATTTTAATTTAAATACAAATTAAAAATCCATCTGTTTTTAATCATTTTAATTATTTCTTTCTTTCACTTTCTGCGAGTGAAACCACTGATGACATGCTTCAAGTAAATTAATAATTATAGTTAAATATACGAAACTTGATTTAAAATATAAATTGAATATTTAATTTCGTTGATTAAATCCTGGGATAGTGTCATGATAACTGCCCAGTTAGTTTAGTGGTTGCAAGTGTGACTGCTGAGCGTGGGGTCCTGGGTTCGATTCCCGGTTTAATATGAGTGCCTCGGGAAGCACGTTAAGCCGTTGGTCCTGCCCCTAATCTCTCCCCTGTCGTACCGGATTGTTGTCGTGTTGACAACAAACCGGACTACTGAATCCTGTATTTGAATACTTGAACCCAAAATTCAAATTCCAAATCACCTTAAAGTTGTTTTAAATTGGAAAATTGAGATAAATTTCCTCAATTTTCGTCGATGATATTATTTCAATTCGCAAAATACGCGCTTTGACGTGCAGCTGCGGACACCAGGCTGATTATCTACAATTTAAACAATAATAAATAAATATTATATATATATTATTCAAACAAGAATTGTTGGAAAAAGTGGTGAGAAATAAAATGAAACCTTCTAAATACAGATAAATGTGTACATAATAAAGAGTCATCAAAATCATTCTCCTGCCCTTATCCCAATGTATGTGGGGTCTGCGCAACACGTCTTTTTCTTCCATACTTAGAAAGAAGGAAAGATAAAGTATTTATTGCGACTCGTACAGGAAGATCATAAAACTGAACTAAACACAATAAAAAAAACAATTATATTAAAAAAAAAAAGTAACAAAAAGAAAAATGAAAAAGAAAGTCCTATACGAGGCCAAAAGGCTCCTATATCAGCATGATGCTTCTACATTTAAAAAATAAATGTCGCAGCGCTGGTATTCTGATAGGGCCCGCTGTGATGTTACGGGCAATTACAGTAATTAATACTTCTCTATTAGTCGTCGTGTACATAATAAAGAGTATTCTAATCTATCCTTTTTTACACAGATAATAAGAATTAAATGAGGTGGCAGGGACATCGACGCGCAAAAAATAATTGCAACTATGAATTTAGCACATGATTCTAGACTCCCCAGCGTAAAAAATTATCGTCGTTTATTAAAAAAAAAAATTAAATGGTAGGAAGTCCAGAATCATGTACTGCATCCATGGAAAAGGGTTGCGCTTCGATGTCCCTGCCACCCTGTATAATAATATCTATTAATAACAATATCGGCCCCTTTTCAATGTCCACGCAGTCACTGGCCATTCCAGGGTTGGCTGGAAGAGATCGCAGAAAGATTGTATGTTTTGTTTTAAAAATTGCATGTTTTTTTATATATTTTCTGTTGTATGTACAATAAAGTATACACAATATGTCCCGGAATTAACGCACGCCACCAAACACCCCAATTAATATAATTATATTATAATCATAGTTACATACACCGAATTTTTATTATTATGTATAAAACATTGTTTTTTTTATTAATTTAGTTATACTGATTGTGGGAGAAAATTATGATCACATTACAAATCTACGCACTCACACAGTCGCACACTTAGGAGGGTCTAGCGTAGTAGGTACGGACGCCAGCACATCAAGTTACTACAATCTGTCAAATTTCTTTAATAGATTTTCAACTTTATCGCTAAAGCATTAAGGTTCAAGGTTGATTGAGAACATTTGACAGTTTCGGCTAGCTTGACCTGCTGGCGTCTGTACTTCATCCATTTTGGTTTGTTTTGACTGTATATTTTGGGATAAAAAAAAACCAACATTAAAAATGAGAAATCGATTCAGTTAACGATTCTAAACAAACTACTTTCACAATGTGCATTAATTCAGTTACACATTGTATAAATAAATAAATATCGTCTAGCAAAGGAAATAATACATTGTATGTCATTTTGTAAAAAATAGGACAATTCTTTCGCGGAAATCAAAAACACAAATACTTATATACGTAGAATGAAAATAAAATGGCAAAGGCATGGCAATGAAAATAAGATGACTTATATTTTCCTCTGAGTTAAACAAAGACCCTTTTAAGGTAATAAAAAGTAGGTATCTACTTATTCATTAAACAATCTTCGTCTTTTTCTTTTATTCTTAAACCTTTTCTGTCTATTTACTTTACAAGGGCTATCACTAAATTACTTGAATAATTGTTAGACGATTAATTATGTCGACGAAGTCTTCTGTGTTACAGAAGACCTCTGTTGTGAATGGGAAAATGACTCTGTTGTTGCTAAGGCCTTTTAACCGACTTCAAAAAGGAAGGAGGAGGATTTGGAAAATTATTTTTTTAATGGATAAGGTATGCCTCAGGGGTGGTCCCACATAAATTTGATTAACTTTGCTTGGGTATTTTTTTAGTTAGCTTCAATAATACGATTTTTTCCACTTAGTTTATATTTTTGATGTTTTAATAACTTCCTGTCACTGATTTTTACGTAGCAAGTAGTGTTATGTGAATTTGTGTGTGGTAGGTACAACTAAAATGTGAATAATAAAAACTTATTTACAAAAAAAAACTACACTTTCACACGGGCGCTTGTGAAACGTCAGAAGCTAGGTGCGCGGTTCCAATTGGTCGTTTCCTATGGATCTTTTAAAAATAATTGGGTTTTACAATTTTTTCAAATTACCCTAGGTATGGGAGGACAGCGTAGGCCTGTTAACAAGTACCAGGTACTTAACAAAATAAAAAATGGCCAACAGATCTAAAGTCTATAAGGCCTACATAGTCCTCACATTTACAAAATATAAAAGAATCTAACAGAAGGATAAAGAAAATATAAACACCAATTAAAACCAAATGATATGGTTGCCATTACAAAATTGCCATTATTATAGAGTTGAAATTAGAATTGTCTGTATATAATGTCAAATAATAAAAGACTGTATCAAAAAAGTATATGAAAAAATTAATAAAAAATAAACATCGTAATTTGAGAGCAGTTAATAGACATTTACGTAGTTATGCCGTTAATGAGGTGCCAGGGAAGCCACATGTGCAAAAGGAATTATTGCCAAACTACCTTGTCTTCAACGTAGTCTTTAATCTTATAGTTTTTGACATTGATTGTCTCTGAGATGAGATAGCGACTAGTTTTGAATGTTTTTAATTATGAGCATTGGGCTTCAGATGTTTGAATGTAAACGAGGCAAATGGAGTATGTAAGGATCGTAGCTGGTGGCGTTTTGTAGTTTCTTAAATATACTATACGAAATGACAGTTGTTTTTTGTGCCGATTCAAAGCGCCTCTCAAGCGTCTCAGAAACTAAAATTGACACATTGCCGCAAATGGCCGTCGTTTTGTTTTGGTACGTCTCTGATGATTTAGGTCTAAATCGTGGAATAAGACTTTTTTTTTGTTTACTACGAGATATTGAGAGCATTTTTTATTCTGAGAGTATGCGCATCTTGTAAAACTTGCAATCAAAAATATTAGTTCCACGGACGCTCACATTGCTGTCAGCGCCAAAATGGCGAAAATCAAATGTCTTCATTTTGTCATCGATAGTATGAAGTCCAGCGTACTTGTTTATTATAGGTCAGTGATGTAATATAAATATTACATTTTAAAGGTTTTCAGTAAATTACTTGAATCATTTTAGATGATTAATTAGAAAGAGTTTTTGTTCAAGCAATTGAAAGTGAACCAAACACTTGCTATCTTATGAAACTCAAACAATAGCACTATATTGGGGTGGAGTTTCATCCCTTTAGGAACTGTTTGAATGGTAAATTAACTTTGTGGTTGCTAAGGCTGTTGTTGAAGTGGGTTCAAATAACTGTTATCTATATCTATACTAATAATAGAGTTGAAGAGTTTGTTTCTTTGATAGCCCAATTCTTGAGGAAGGCTACGCAGAAAATCAATCAATTTGTATTTGCGCTAAGAAAAGTAAAAAATATAACGCCAAGAGAAACCTCGATAATGGTGTATCATGCCAATGTCTGTTCGTTTATTCGCTACGGCATAGTTGTGTGGGGAAACTCCTCAGAAATACAATTTTCATTGCTCAAAAAAAGTGTATCCGCGCAATTTTTAATATGGAGTGGTCTGATTCGTGTAGGCCTATATTTAAGTCACAAAACCTTTTGACTGTACCCTGCATATCCGCTAACTTGCTTCTGGCAATGATCGTTTCCAAAACCAAAACTCGAACTTTGCTCTTGGCAACGATCGTTGCCAAAAAATATTTTTTATCAAATGACTCTAAACTCTATTTTAAAGACTGTAAAGTCCTTTCAAAACGCCTTTAAACCATAGAATAATAGATTGTTTAACATTTAGACGCAAGTTTGCAACATCGGCCGACGAATTTTTTTTGACAATTAATAAGTGAAGTTTGAGGCCGACATTTTGTGTTTCTTTGTGCTCTGTGTCATTGTGTGCTCTGTTGTGCTTCAAGAAAAATGCCGTAAGTATTTTAATATATTGTTTTTTACAAAAATTAAGGTACCAAATTAAGCAAGAAAACCTGTTCCATAATATTTCAATATTTTAGTCAATGATAGTTTGAGTGAAATGTGCTAAAATCGAAAGAGTCGAACGCGTCTTCATCGACGTTGTTTGTTTACGTATTTTAAAGTGGTAATTCACCGTAATTCCTTAAAACTGCGGGTAACTATGTGTGAAATAATAAAGTTTAGACATAATTTTAATCATTTAAGGTAAAATGGACATATAATATCTTGTAGATGTGCTAGATTACATGAATATTGACGACAAGTACCTAAGTTGTTACGAAATATTGCTCTGGAAACAATCGTTTCCAGAAAGCAAAGTAAGGTTCACCGTGTAGGGTTGGTACAAATAGCTTGGGCTTTTTTACGTTCTTTTATTTTATTAATATTCTTTTATTTGTTTACATTTCATATTTAATAATATAATTATTTATTTATTTATATATTTTGTAATTTTTTATTGATATTTGATTTTTTAAAAGAAGTAACAATATGATTTAAATTTTTTGATATATTTAATTTATCATAATGGTGGTTTTTGTATCTGTATTTTTTTTATTTATAGGAGTGAACTAGAAGTTTTTGGTGGAAGTGGTGGTGGTGGTGGGGTTTGAAGAGGGAGTGGTCCAAGAGTAAGAGGGGGGAGGGGAACTGGACGAGGAGGAAGGGGAAGAGGGGAAAGTGGAAGAGGACAAGGAGTTGCAAGAAACGAAGGCGAATTAGAGGACCCCTGTAAGTTGGCACGGTGTGAGTGGTGCATGAAAAGCCGCACAAGCTATATTTGTAAGCAGTGCGGTGGCTCTGCTTAGAAATATGCTTTGAGGAATACCTCACTGCGCCATTATAAGTCCTACAGCAGGCCTAATTGTTGTGGACCTCGGCTGCCAATATTGAGAACAATTTTTAGTAATTTTTTTTTTTTTTAATAAAAAAAATATATTCTGTTTTTATTAAATAACTATTTAAAAAAATTCCAATATTGGCTGCTGAGCTCCACAACAAGAAAAAAAATTTTAATTTGTTTTTTTTTCAATAAATATATAGGTATTTCCTTTATTACATTTTTTTGTTATTAAACTTCCGTAATATTATTAAATATATTTCTTTTTTACATTTTTTCGGAGTTTTATTCTAACCCGGTATGTAAAATAAATTATTTAGTCAAGCGCAACCCTAGCTTCTACAACCGCCATCTTGCGATTTATGGGACTCGTTCAAGGTCGTTGCGAGTTTTTTAACTGAAAGTCGTCGTAAGTATTAGTTTTTAATTTATTTTATATCTAACAATATTTTGTCGTTTTATGCCACAAAACTAAACTATAGGATTATATCTATCCATTACATGATTGCAACTAGTTAAAAGAGAGCATAGTGTCGTCGTAATTTAAGTTTGAAATTGCTATCTTTTTCTTTAAAAATAAATCTAACTTTGGAATGTTTGTCACATACCTCTGGAGTTTATAGACTTATGGAGGACTTTTCATATTGTTGTTAAAGCTAATAAACTGGCCTTTCTTAACGTATGTATATTTTTGTTCTAGGTTTTATAGTTTTTGTGTAAATCGGCTATGATTGTCCGTCTAGTTTTAGTGGTGAATTCTGCAACGGCGTGTGGATTATTTTATTTTTTTAATGAAGATTTTTTACCACAATCGTTATTGTTTCTTGTTCAATAGTACAAATAACTAGTCTAGTTTATAAAAATGATGAAAAACTATATACCTATCGCGCAATTTTTTTCACAATTTCACGTTATTCGACTGAAACCGGCAAAATATGCTCGACCTTAACTTTAGCCTCTTATAAAATATTGTACACACAACTTTTGTCAAAATAATAAACGTTACTTTTTTCCTTATCTTTTTGTCTACACAAAACAATAAACAAAATTACGCTAGGTCTCTCGGATCGATTGTAAATCAAGTTTTAATGAGGGGCGGCTGGGCCGAGTGTTTATGTCAAATGTCATGAGCAAAGTTCGACGGTTTTTTTGCAATCGAAAGCAAGCCAGCGGTTAAATATCTTTGAAATTGCCAAGTTCCTAAGATCCAATTCTGAGCTATTTGAACGAAGGGATAATACTATATATTAAGAGGAAAGCTGCACATTTGGCTTTCGAGATACCTGTGCCTAAGTTGCAACTCTTCCGAAAGAGCTGTATCTACATGTCTCCCTTACTGTCTCCCTTACTCTACAATGCTTTGCCGAAGTTAATTACCCAACTACCCTTCAAGAAATTTTGTTCGGCATTACGGAACTGGTTGTTACAGGAATTTTATTATTCAATACACGAGTTTTTTTTATAAAATGTCCCTGTAAATTATTTTCTCTTGATCTGGCATCCAAATATTATAGGCATGAATAATTATTAAAGTTAATGGTATTGTATTATGTTGAATTTCATTTTAATTTTATAATATGGTTAAAATAGAAGTGCGTGCAATATAATAATTGAAATAATATACAATTATTTATGATATAATAATTATTTATTAATGTAATGTAACTAATGGGAATTGAAACTAATGCAAGTAATGTAATGTATATGGCAAAGTATATATTGTGGATGAAAAATCAAAGTATATATTATATTATTATTGTAATGTGATTAATGTTAATTGTAATTATAAAATTGATTTTGCATACCGTTAAAACGGTGAGACATGTAGCGCTATCAATGTTGTGAATACCTTTTTAACATACCATGTTTCTGGCAAATAAATAATTAAAATACGTAAAATCACGCAGAACCCTTAAGAGCCGAGCAAAAAAAAAAAAAAAGTTAGAAACAACGCTGAGCGAAAACGAAGTCATAGCGCAGGCAGACGATGCGATGCGACGGGGTGGGTCGGGGGAACAAGAAATTTCACGCGGTCAAAGCCGCTGGCAGAAGTCTATACATGAAATTAGAAACGTTTTTCCAGTTCCTCCGGGAGCATCCAGGAAGTTAATTCCACCAGTTCTACTGTTCACTTCTATCAAAGAGTCGTACGCAAAACACGTACTACGGTTTGCCACGAACGCAATTTCCATACAAAATTACCAATTTAATTTTTTTCGATATTTCAGCTGTATTTTTTTTTTTTTTGGGTTTTCCCTATTTTTTTTTCTTTTTTAAATCACCCTACATGGTTGGTTTAAAAGAGAAAAACAAACGATAAAAAATGGTTCAAATCGGTTTAGCCGTTTTTGAGTGTTAGCAAGACTAACGAACAGCAATTGATTTTGTATATATATTATTATAGACAGGGGTATCGTATTACCCAGTAACTGGGTTGTGGAGGTCAGATAGGCAGTCGCTTCATGTAAAATACTGGTATCCAGCTGCATCCGGTTAGACTGGAAGCCGACCCCAACATAGTTGGGAAAAGGCTAGGCAGATAATGATTATTATAGATAATGACATGTAATTTAAAATAATAAACACATTCTATGACAAAGTGGAAAAATAGTATTAAAACAAATAAATATAATATTTATGTAATTGCTGTGTCTTTGTGAATAAAGTTTTACTATTGCCTAAAAAAAATAACTAAAACTAAAGTGAAAGACACTTTTCTTTTAAGTACTTATTTATTTTATTAGCCTTCCGAGCTCTATCAAGGTTTTTTTTTTTGGTAAATGGTCCTACTCTTGATCGCAATCACGTCTGTTGGAAAGCGATGGATGAGGTCTATGATGGAATGAGCGTGCCCAAAAGATGCCTGTTCACTCTTGCTTTTGAAGGCATATGGATTAAATGTGGGACAGAACACAGATGCTGAGAGTTCCACACTTTGGCTATCCCTAGTCTTATTTTCATCGAATATTATAATCATGTCTTCGCCCTATCTTCACATCAATAAGCTTCTTTTCCATAATATTAGAATTCAACGGAGATCGATCGACTAATCTGGATGTAAATATCGCTGAGCTTAGTTGAACATGTCTGAGATAGGCTCAGACGGGGCCTAAGTAGTCTTACAATAGATTAATCCTAAGTTCTTTGGCATTATATCGAATGTTTAGGATTTCTGAAGACGGCTTGGCGTTACAATTTGTTTTTTGTGTGTTTATTTTTCGATTCTAGTCTGTTTTGATCTGCATTAACGCGTTGCGTCAGAGTAGCCCGTGATTTTTTGGAACGAAGTTCTTTAACAGAGCTTGAAATTGGAGTAAACTTTTAGAAACCGTCACGTACCGAAAAAACATTATGCACCCTCTATGCGACTTGTTATTTTTTTATATAATAGAGAGAGACAGAGAGAGAGGGTTCTGAAGCCAATAGCGAGGTCAAAATGAAAATCCAAGATGGCAGATGCAAATATTAAAAAAAGAATCGCCGTGGGTATAGTTTTCATGGTCTTCGAGGGTGCTGAAGCCGATATAGTGAGGTCAAAATGAAAATCCAAGATGGCGGCTGCAAAAATGTAGAAATTTTCGCAGCCGTTCATCTTGGATTTTCATTTTGAATTTCGTTCCTGCCGAGGGTACCCCGACCTGCTTACATCTTGTATTGATATTATCTTGACTCAAACAAGCTATCATTTTGAGTTGTTGAATTTGAGTTTTTAAGATCTTTGTTAATAAATGGTCGGTAATAGTGGTTAGTAAATGGTATTGTTGATGTGTGGCTATTGTAGATATATAATGCAGAGCAGTGGTGGCCCAATGGTAATGGCCGCGACTTACGAGTTGTAGGTCATAGGTTCGAACCCAGACAGGCGCTTTTCTTTGTGTAAATTATTTCATCACCACTCCTCTCAAAATACGGTAAAGGACAACATCTTCAGGAAACCCGCGTGTTCTTAAACCAAAAATTTGAAGACATGTGAGATCTACCAACCCGCACTGGGTCCGCGTGGTGGTTTATGGCCCATCTCTCAAAGAGTGGAGGTCTGTGTGGTAGCAGTGGAAATATTATTACAGGCAGATTGATTTTGTGTTTTTTGATGATGATAATATTTCCTTAACCGACTTCATCATGAGTACTGCCAAAGGCTTCAAATCCATATTATTCCATCTGTCTATACCAAAAGGTACTACACAATGTAACTAATCAAACAAATCTCTGTATGTCTATAGACTGTACTTACAGAGCACAATTAATCTGAAGATTGCTACTATACGAGAATAGTTTGTAAGCATAGTCAGACCATAGAATAGATAGGTACAGAAGGACGGCTCCATGCAACAAGCGAGAACGCACGCACATTTAGACACGCTTCACGTACAGCAAGTGCAAGCGTACTCACGACTGGCATTTGTTTGAGATCGCCGTACGTTCGTGTCTACATTCGTTTCACTGTTATTTTAACTCTAATATTACGCAACTATCAAAATCACAGCTATCTTTTTTTTTCAGTCAGTCTTTATTTCTTACATCGAATTTTACATTTTTTATTTGAGTTTTTATCTTATGTACTGTGTCTTTTAGTCTGTGCTAAATAAATGTATTTTCTTTCTTTTTTTTCTTTCTTTATTGTCGTTACAATAAGGTTGCTATTACGTTGCTACCACTGACTAGTTTGTCAAATTCTCAGTGATCTGTATTATTGTGACAATGACGTTGTTGTTGGGTTGCAACTGTCAGAGGTAAAAAAAAAACTGTGAAAAGACTGCATGTGTGCATGCGCCTGCTTTCGCTCGTTTCGTGCAGCCAGCCTTCTGTACCTATCTATTCTGTGCCCAGAGGACATGTTGGAACTTGTCTGAGAATGGCTCAGACATAGCTTTAAGTAGTTTTACGCAAATAAACGTCCATTGAATGCTAATACCTTTTCCCAATAACGGTTCTGTTAAGAGGTTTATTTGAAGAGTTAGGCGTGGGTTTGGTAGGTAATAATTGAGTCTCATTATTAATGGGTTGAGTTTGGGGTTGACTTGAGTATAATGTGTTTTGCCTTTGTCCTTTAAACAGACACCTTATAATCTTATTAACAGTCTGTCAACCCTATTGTTGTAGGAATATAGATTGGAATTTGAATGGATAATTTTATTACATTTGCGACGCGCCCGTGCTTTGGACTTGTTTGTCAAGTCCTAAAGACCATCAAGATTTCTTTTTTATTTATGTAAGTTTAATATTAATATAATCATATTATTTCGTTTATTTATTTACTTATCTTATTTTATTACAGTTTTAAATATTTTTTTAAATATAAAAATTAGTTAAAAAAAACATTTAAAAATATATAAAAAATTGTGATCCACCGATGTCGGGAGTAGGGTCCAAGCTACCGGTGGTTAGGGCTCCAGAGACAGGAACCTCCTCACAATGCGAGCCGTATCGAGGAGTACTGCCTTTTGAATCAGGCCCTTGATCCAACCGCCTAACGAAAGCCTCGATAGATGTTGATCGAGGCTTTCGGCGATCAGGCCATTGGCCGATACGACAATCGGAAAATGAACCGAGCTCACATTCCACATGTCAACAAACTCGTGTGCTAAGTCGAGATATTTAATTTATTTCTCTTTCTCAGCTTTCACGAGGTTCCCGTCATGGGGAATAGTAACATCGATAATCATTGTGCGGTGCGCTAATCGATCTATCACCACTACATCAGGCTTATTGGCGACAATAGTCCTGTCAGTAATGATAGACCGATCCCAGTACAACGTGACATGGTCATTTTCAAGAACTGGGTCGGGCACATACTACTACATGGAGCGACTGCCTATCTGACCTTCACAACCCAGTTAAGAGGTAATACGGTACCCCTTGGTAAGACTGGTTGTCAGACTTTCGAGTTTCTTCAAAGTGAAAAGTACCTTTAATATCTATTAAACCTCTTGAATTGAGAACCTCTTCATTTTTGAAGTGGGTTAAAAATAGGTTTCATGATGCAATCTTACGCTCTGGAATTTATTTTCTGACTAAACTACTAGCAAACTTCTTAATAGTTTAAACGTGCCTGTTTGGATGGAGTACCTACTTAAACGGTCTAATAAAGCCTAATTTAAATAAACGGTTGACATTGAGGTTCTGAAAGGTCAAAAGGATGCGTCTGTAAAGTTCTTACGAAACCCATTAATTACCTTTTAGTAGACACAAGCCGTGTGCTCCATGGAATTTCCCTTCGGCAAAAATGACGAATTTCCATACAAACTTTCCTTACCCTTTAAACCTAGCGTAGATTGGGACGCACCTCGCCGCAACGCAATACATTGCAAAAATCCTTCTTCATCACTTTCATACGATTTGATGAGCGGCGGGTCCTAGGTTCGATTTCCAGGTTGGGCAAAGTGTTGTTGGATTTTACCATTAGTAATTTCTTAGTAACAACCCGGAGTTTGGAAGTTAGCGGTGTGTCTCCCGTGCCTCGAAAAGCAACTTAAGACGGGTCCTGCGCCTGCTGATTGATTCTGTAAAAATCTCACCGTGAAAAGTTAGGCGAAGTGAGCTTAGAGTGAGCTGTCAATAGTGTCAATCCCTAGCATTTAGTTGGAACGACAGCTCATTCCACGCTTACTTCACCCAAGTTTTCACGGTGAGATGGTTACAGAATCGCACTGCAGATCTCTCTCCGATCGTGTCGAATTACGACGAATTACGACTATGACAGAGAGTGCACCTTTGTCTGCACACATTTCTGCACTATAATATCTCCCGCGCCGAAAGCTAGTCTCCGTTGAGATTGACCGCCACGGCCGAAATACGGTCTGGAGGACTATTATTTAATAATAATAGTCCTCCAGACCTTTCGGCCAGACTATTTCGGCCATTACAGTTTCTATGAACCAACGCACACTATAGGTGGAAGCGCAACAAATAAACAAACATACAAAAATTAAATATTTTCTCTTTATAATATATTTAAATAAAATGACTAAAATTGGTGGTTTTCTAATCTTCACCAATGCAACATGGTCTTACAAAATACATACATCATTCTCAGGATACACTATTTCCGTATTGCCTGCTATCGCAACAGTAGCTTCCAAACATAATTTGCATTTGCTCCGTATCCAGCGTATGCAGTCTATGTATATGCATATGTACATTTAGCTGTATGTATTACTATTAGGCAGCTAGTTAACATGTCAATGAAAATATCTCTTGGAGAAATGGGAACATATTCTGTTGCAAATCTATTAAGTAGTCGTGTGACTAGAAAGGTTGTAGGTTATGTAGCTGCATCTACACCACCACATACGAACTACGTATCGTACTGACATGAGCATATACAACAGCCCGACATGAATCATCGGGCAGTTGCCACTAGACACGACGTCTGATTGGAGGATCGTCCCTATTCTATGGATAATTAGTGAACTTTACACCGTGAGCGAGACGTTGTCGACGGCAACCACCACACGCGTCGCTCGTGTATATGAGTACTCAGGTAAATAAAAAAGTGAAAACCGTAAAGTGTGTTTCCTTATCCCAAATATAATATAATACAATTATGCCCACATCAATCATTTTCTTCGCCGAGCCTGTTTTCACCTTTTTGTTTTAGTGAAAAAAATAAGTAGGAAGGTAGAGTTGGCAACAAACCTGTACCCTGGCGATAATATGATATATCGAATGACTGTCGAATTTGAACCTGATATTATTTGAGAAAGAGAATGTTACGTAATAATAAATAAACCTTTTTTGAAAATCTGATGCTATGTTAGCGGCCGCGTAGGGTGTTTTTTAAATAGTGTGGCACATTTACGCGCAAACTAAAACCACGAATTCAGCACATGATTCTAGACCACCTATACCCTGTTCATTAGGTAAACCGTTATTTGACAAATGGAACTACTGATTGCAGCAACACACAATACATTGATTGATACACGTAGTTGTACGGTATTATAATGTCTGTAAGAAGCCATAAATAAGATAATTCAATAAGATAAGGCAGTTTATATATTTATTTTACTACGCATTTTAAAGTTAACTGTTACGTAATCTGGAATATGTACGTTCTAAGACAGCTGTCAAAAAACGGTTAACCTATTGGACAGGTTATAGCGAATAATTGTTTTGTCGGATAACAAAAAAAAAATCGGCTGTTTCAATGCTGTGTGCTTGAATCACCAACTGCTGGGTATAGGCCTCCCCTTTCATCTGCCATACTTCCCGGTTCCTTGCGTCCCTCATCCAGGTGTTTCCCGCGACTTTGACGATATCGCCCTTATCCTGAATACGGGGGTTCCGCGCAACTGCACGTCCTTTTCTTCCATACTTCTCTGTTAGTCGTCATCTCGGTAGTCACTCCCTTTCCAGCTTTATTATAATTTTTCACACCGTCCATCCATCGTTTATTTGGTCTTCTCATATTAACCTCTTAACTAATAAGTTATTTAAATATAAGTTAAACTCCTTAGTAACTCATCATTCTCCTGCCCTTATCACAATTTTTTTAGGGTCGGCGCAACATGTATTTTTCTTCCATACTTCTCTATTAGTCGTCATCTCAAATAATTGTTGATGAATAATTATTGTTTGCTGCAACGAAGAACGTCATTACGTCGGCGCCGGCTGTCGCTGAAAACCAGAGCTGGGGCTCTGTCTTGCATAGGGTCGCAGCATAATGCTTAGCGATAGCCGTTTTGCGTGGATGTGACGCATGGTTCAACCATTTCTTATTGTATTGTTTTTAGGTTTTATGTTCCTTTTTGCGTCATGTTTACCGCAAATAAGCGTATTTTCTCTTCTTTCTTTCATCTCGGTCACCCCCTTTCTAATCTTAATTTTATTTATTCACATATTCCATCCATCATTTCTTTGGTCTTCCCCTACTCGATATTCAAACTCCTTAGTAACTACAAAGTTAAAAAAACGTCCAATAACGTCTATATTTTTCGCTTTATTTAAGGAAGGCACTCGATTCACAGGTTTTATTTAATGAGATTATGTCATTATTATATATCTATGATGTATGTAACATTGTTTTTTCTTCCTCTTGCCCTTTTCATCCTTATTTATTTATTCTTTTTTATATATGACGGAGAAGGTATGTGTCTCTCGTTATCATCAGGCATGTTTTAATTACTATGGGTAGTGTTGGTTATTGTGCAATAGAAAAACGGTTTGCAGTTCAAATCAAATTATAATTTACGAACAAGGTAGTCACACTAGCGAATCACACAATGTAGGCGTTGTGTGATTCGCTAGTGTGACTACACAACTCAACGATACGAAACGCGAGACAGTTTCGGAGCACATGTTGTCCGTACGATGTCCAATGGTCAAAAGAGCACTACTCCACATCGCTCTTGTAGCTGTAGCCCCCCTCCACCCCCTCAAACTCAAAATAGATTAAATAGATTCTTTCTAGCGCCACCAGATGGCGCTGGCGTCCCGAATAGTCAAACCTGGTCCCAGGTTGTGATAATTTTTTAGATTGCAGGTCCTTTGCGACTGTTAGAGACTGACTTTGCGACTGAGAGGTAGAGGCAGACCAACGGCGACATAGTAGTCCATGTCGCCGTTGGTCTGCCTCTACCTCTTGGCTGCGTGTCATAGTTAAGAACAGTCTTCACGGAGTAGTTGACATCTCGGCGCATCGTATGTCCATACCAACGGAGAACGGAACTGGCTCCAATTTCAGACAACCATAAAGAGGGCAGACTCTTTATGGTTGTCTGAAATTGGAGCCAGTTTGAATATTGTATGTTAGTAAACAATGTTTACAAAAAATAAACCTAATAACCATATTTTCCTCCAAAGTAATGTTAGAAAGAAGTACGAAACCATTTCCGTTGCTATCTGTACCTCCTAAACACACACTTGGTTTACAGGGTATAACAGCGCCCAAGGGAACCACAAAGTATGGCAAATTGCAACATTTAAGCCCGACGCAAACACTTGTATTTTGATGAACAGTCTCTTTGATGTCAAAAAGATGACAAAAGAGAGAACTGCTGAAGAGTTTGTCTGACAAATAAGAACCTAAAAAATGCCCTTATGTGTTACAAAAAAAGAACTGACAGTCCCTTAAATACCATTGCGGTAAATTAAAGGAGATAGTTTTTTTTGGGCCCACCTTTTGTAACGTCTATTAATCGTATTATACTTAAAAAAATGTAACCACTTTATCATTAAAAACGGTCGATTTTTCAAGAAAGTCAAACCGAAATCACGAAATCGTAATAAAAAAAATTTTTTTGGTAATGCACTCAATTAATTTATGGAGGTATGAGGAACAGGGTGTAAAGTTCACTCATCCTCCATAGAAAAGGGAGGATCCTCCGACCAGACGGTTGTTGTGTCTGGCGGGCAATTGCCCAACGTTTGATGTTGGGAAATTGTATCTATGCTAACTGCGCGGTAAACTCTGCTTGCGCGATGCAGGATTTGCGTGACGTCAGTATGACGCGTTGTTCGCATGTGGCGTTGTAGATACCGCTACATCACTCCCCTCCGGAGACCGGAGGTCGATAGTGGGCTAAGTCTTGTATCTTGCGATGCTTGCCAGGCCAGCTGAGGTTCCCGTGAGTCGGAACCGGTTGCCGCATAGTTCGTCGTTCGTCGTTCGTTCATTGTCGTTCGTTCGTTCGTCGTTGTTCGTTCGTTCGTCGTTCGTCGTCGTTCGTTCGTTCGTCGTTCGTCGTCGTTCGTTCGTCGTGGATGCTGGCTGGCTGGGTGACTCGCCGCTAAAGCTTGCGGGAGTGATGATTATGACGTCACGCTGAAGTAGGTGCACGAAGGCTGCGCTGACGTTCATGTTCGGGGTCACCAATATGGAAGTATGAGGAACAGGGTGTAAAGTTCACTCATCCTCCATAGAAAAGGGAGGATCCTCCGACCAGACGGGTGTTGTGTCTGGCGGGCAATTGCCCAACGTTTGATGTTGGGAAATTGTATCTATGCTAACTGCGCGGTAAACTCTGCTTGCGCGATGCAGGATTTGCGTGACGTCAGTATGACGCGTTGTTCGCATGTGGCGTTGTAGATACCGCTACAAATTCAATTCCAGATATGGTCGTCAATGTCATAAAAACGTGTATAGGAGCGTTTTTAACGATTTTAAGAAAAAAACAGTATAGATTCCTAATTAGAATTCGAGGTGGTAATCGAACCTGTTTCATTTAGTACTAAAATGCCTTTGACGTTGCAGCAGGTCCTCCTGTGTTTAATCACATTTTTAAGTTTGCTTAGTCTCGCCTGAAGTAGTTTAAAAATCAACGTGAAACGGATTGTAGTTTTTTTGTTGCTTGTCAGTTTGACTGTAGTGATTTTACTCAGTCATTAACATTCAGGCACTAGATTGCCTTGATTATGTAGTTCGAAAACTAAGATCCCAGCAGCTTCGTACGTTTGAAATGCACACAAAAAAACTTAAAGAAAAGAATCATAGCAATATCCAAAATACAGCAACCATTAAATGTTGGTACTTTGTACTTTGGTGTACATAAGTTAGAGACTACTCGTAAGATCGGCCTGGTTTGACTTTGTAAAGAGCGTCTTTTCCAACTCACATTTCACTGTCAATCTGATGACAATGCGATGGCGATTTTAATGACAAAATACACGTTATCAACTGACAGCACTAACACACAGAATAATATATGTATTTCTACTCTTATTATAGCCCTGTGACTCTATACATCACAGTATTTTGACGGTTTATTACCTACCTTCGCATTTAATTGTAGAATAAAAAATGACATTTATTATTCTAACTTACGTTAACTATAGTGTTTGTGATATTTATTTAATCGCGCAAACATCGAGTGGCACCTCAAGAGAAATTGGACTCGTGTCTTTACTTTATCTACTCGAGTTACGAGTTAGAAAAAACGAGGCGCATCACTATCTGACACTGTCAGAAAGACAAGAAGTGTCAATTGACAGCAACACTTCATTCATTGAAGTTTTTTCCGTTTCTTTCGAATTGTATATTTCTGTTTTCCTGTGTGTAATTGAAGGATTAGGTACAATGAATATTGAATTTTTTAAGATGGTAATGTAGCATTTACTCATACATATATTTACATTCCATGTCGATTTGCGCAACACACGTATACTATACTTGTTGACTTAGCGAAAAAGAACATTATTTTGCAGTGGATTCCAGCACTCCAAAAAGAACAATAAGAATATTTGTATACGCATATTTTCTAACAAAAATCTTCAACTTTTTTCAGGTGGATTTAGGTACAGACGCCAACAGGTCAAGCTACCCGAAACTGTCAATTTTTCCCAATCAACCTTGAAACTTAATGCTTTAGCGATAAAGTTGAAAATCTATTAAAGAAATTTGACAATTTGCAGTAGCTTGATGTGCTGGCGTCCGTACCTAGAATGTCAATTTATAACACTAGCGCTACTCTTGCTGGATATTGTTGCAAGTTTCCAGCAAGTTGTTTAAACAGTGGGCAGTTGTTGGTACTGTTGGCTATTGTGAGCGTGGGGTTTTTAAGTATTTGTTATCTTGGACACGGTATCAAAGATGAGACCTGTGCCTTTTTTTAGATGAAATACTATCTACTCCATTTTGAATCATTTTGAATCCATCCAGCATTTGAATTTCGACGTCAGACGACAAGTCGTCTGACGTCGAAATTCAAATGCTGAAAGTAATAAAAATGCTTTGTTACATAATGGTGTGATTTCTGATTTCATGAACTGTCCAATACACCCAGTTCATACTTCTACTATTTATTACTGAACAGTGCACTATTTTACTACGTTATAATACCGATGAGGCCAACCTACTCACTAAACAATAGCTTTTTTAGTGTTTTTTTTTAGGTTATGCTCGTTTTTCTCAGTTTTGGCGTTAGGCGAAGTATTATATTACTGTAATCTAGAGATCATAAGGAACAAATCAACATGTGTTCCACTAGTAGACTCCACAATTTTTGGTAGGACTAATCGCCGGACAAAAAAAAATATCACCTGTCTTTTTTTTTTGAAAATATGCTTCTTTTTATTGTGCAAAGGAATGTATTTTTTTTTTTGACATCTGGCATTCTCTTTTTGTCAAAAATTCAGCCAGTGTTCTTTTTTAATATTTTTGGTTTGGAATAGGATCTAAATTGGAATGCCGGTTTAAAAACCTGTGGCCGATGAACTAAAAATTGATATTTCATGCTTTGACGTTGACGAGTTCAGTTTTTTTAATTTTTTAGTTACAAATAAAAGTATTCGTATTTGAATGGATGACTCGCACTATGAAACTGAATTTAAAATAACATTGTGGTTTTGAATTTATAGTGGTGGAATTTAACAGTAACTAAAAATATAACTGAAGAATATAAGGTTGCCTGGTAGAGATCGCAGTAATGCGATATCCGCCCATTGTATATTTTGTAGTGTTTAATGTATTTTTTATACTATGTATTTTTGTGGTGTACAATAAAGTAGCCATTATTATAAAAAAAAAAAAAAAAAATATTTTGCGGTTATGCTGACGTTAGCTGTAGCTTTAAAGTAATCTTAAAAAAAATGCTTTTAGCTTAATAGTTTATATGAAACACTTTTAGAGGATCAAGACTTTGATGAATGGCAATCTTTTTAAAAGCTTCATTTTTCTTTATGATAAGCACATTTATCAATGGCACGTCATTTTTTTTTAAAAACGCCTACCTTTATATTTCGACAGAACACATTTGCACAAGTGTTTTTATATATTATACATACAGTGCCCAGTTGTGTGTTACCCAAATAAACACATTGAAGAAACAAATAAAAGAAACTGAAAGTATTTCAGCTGTTCGAAAAATTATTCCTGAAACATTTCTTCATAATTTTATTCAAACAACTCACCCCACAAACTAATTACATATTCTTTAAAAAAATTAAAAGTAAAAATGCAAAAAAAAAAGAAGACGGTCGAGTTTCGTTCCTTTTTCAAATCTTATATTTAATCAGACTTCAACGCAATTATCATTTGAAATGATGAGAACCCCGAGCGCACCTTATTTGCATGACAGGGAAAGAATTGCCAGCGTAGAAAAATCGATGGACGGACGTTTTTTTATCTTGTTTCAATTGATTGAGGTTGATTAATAAAAGGAAATCGAGTTACCTTGGGAGGGGAAGCGATTATTGAAGGAGGTGATGTAATGAAGAATGTTTTCTTACATTTAGCTCGACAAATCGAATTAAAAGAATAATAGTAGGGAAGAATTGTGTTGCTCGAATAATCAACTTTATAAGGAGATACAGGTTTCAGGTGTTGTAAAACTAGGTTTTTGTAATTTCCATTTCGTTTTGAGGTTAGTCGAGTTTTTTGCTAAGAAAAAATTATGTGAACCATAAAGTATTATAGCTATTACAATAAAAAAGTTTGACAAATATTGATTATTGGCAAAGTTTTTGGAGTTGCCAAGAGTTGGCTAAATAGAAAGAGGATGAGGGAGTGTCATGTGCTTAGGAGCAGTGGTGGCCCAGTGGAAACGGCTTGTAGATCGTACGTTCGAACCCAGACAAGAACTTCCCTTTGTGTAGGTAAATTATCATCAGCACTGGTCTCAAAACGGCGAAGAAAAACATCGTGAGGAAACCGGCATGTCCTACAACCAAAACTTCGAAAACATGTGACACCCACCAACTCGCACTGGGCACGCGTGGTATATTATGGCCCCTCTCACTGAGAGAAGGCCTGTGTCCCAGCAGTGGGAATATTATGAGCTGAATTATGATTATGCAAAAAATATAAGTATTAGAGTGTTTTCGGAGTATGAAATTCGGTGAAATTATAGGCACATACCTATAATTTCACCGAATTTCATACTCTGAAAATACTCTAATACTTATATTTTTTTCATAAACTGGAACACAGCAATGCTTGCAATTGGGCTTAACGTGCTTTCCGAGACACGGATGTAATTTTCTTTCAATAATTTATCAATAATTGGGAAGTTCTGCTTCGATTTTCTTATTCAAATAATTTTCCCAGGAAAATTAAAACAGGACTTTCTAATTTTAGAAACCACTCCAAACCCAGGAACAGACACTCCATTAAACCAGCATTAAAAGGCCACTGCCGGGCACCTACAGCACCCAAACTTATAGAGTCTGTTTGTTGAGCAAACTATTGCATAAACATGAGTCTTCCTACAATGTTTGTATGTTAACTAAAAGACTGGAACTCCGTGCTGAAGTTTTCGATTGAATCTACTATCAATTTGTGTTTCAGTGTTTCGCGATTCGAAAATATTTTGATGTAAGTTTTGAAGTTTGTTTGTTTTGAAATCGATTTTGGGGTTTGATGGGATCTTCCGTTGTTATATTATCGATGCTTAGTTATTACATTTACCCTGGGAAGCTATTTCGTCACATTTAGAAAACTTACGAAATTACTTTTTATATCATTGGAATATTACTACAGAGGGGCTTGTGGCTAAGTACTAACAACCGCACGGGTCGATCAATCAAAAGTCATTTATTAAAATTAGGCTGAGAATCAGCACTTTTCGAACGTCAAAATTACAAAAGACAGTCCCCCAAAAACGCCCCCCCTTCACCACTTCCTAGTGCTATCGCTGGGAAGAAGAAGTGGCGCAACAAACTCCCCAGCAGAAATCAGGTTAAGCTACGCTTGCCGCGGTTGGTCCGTGGATGAGTGACCATCTTCACATATCAAGACCCCTCCGTGTCTCGGAAAGCACGTTAAGCCGTGGTCCCGGCTGTCATTCGTAGATCTTTGCCAGTCGTTACGGGTCGTCAGAAGCCCGAAAATCTGACAACCAGTCTTACCAAGGGGTTTCGTATGACCCAGTACCTGGGTTGTGGAGGTCAGATAGGCAGTCGCTCTATGTAAAAATACTGGTACTCAGCTGCATTCGGTTGGATTGGAAGCCAACCCCAACATTTATGTAGTTGGGAAAAGGCTAGGCAGATGAAAATCTTAAGCGAATATAATAATATTCCAATGATCACCTCATTGGAATATTATTATATCCGCATAAGATAGTTTGTACCATCGTTTTACCTTCGTTCCTTCTTTGCATGAGAAGAGGTCTTAATCCTTATTTTATAACAATCAAACAAGTAATAAAATTTATCAAAGAACTTGTAGCACCTCAATTAGCTCATATAATCAACTTGTGCATAGCCGACGGCGTAATCCCAAACAAGCTCAAAAAAGTTATAGTTAAACCCCTTTATAAAAAAGATGACAAAACTAATTAAAAAAATTACAGACCTATCGCAAAAATTCCAATTATATCAAAGATTTTTGACAACGTAACTCACACATATTCACACACGCAACACGCACACGCATATTTTGAAAAGTATAAATTATTTTGCAAAGAACAAAGGTTTCCGAAGGAATATAACGACTAACATGGCCCTATTTGACTTATTAGCTAACATTATGTCCCACTGACCTCCACAACCCAGGTATTGGGTAATTCGATACCCCTTGGTAAGACTGGTTGTCAGACTTTCGGGCTACTGACGACCCGTAACGACTGGCAAAGATCCACGAATGACAGCCGGGACCACGGCTTAACGTGCTTTCCGAGACACGGAGGGCTCTTGATATATGAAGATAGTCACCCATCCACAGACCAACTGCGGCAAGCGTAGCCTAACCTGATCGATCGACCTGTGCGGCTGTTATTATTTAAGCACGGACCCCTCCTACAACATCCTACAAAATACTACAACAAATCACGGAACAAAATATTCAGCAACATTGTGAAAACGCAAACACAACGAAACCTCCTTTCCTTAGCAATCCTCGTAATGAATGGGGTGACAAACTGCATCGTAAACAATACTCAGACTTGCAAGCGGGTTCAGCACTCCACTGTATTATTTAATCAGGAGAAGATCTTCAAACTTTGTGAAACAGAATAATAGAAATTTCTTAGTTTTCTTTATGAGAACAGGAATAATGTCTGTTCATATTTCTTTGCCGTTTAGAGCATAGACTACGCCACCTACACATTTGCGGGTATCACGAAAGGTGAATGTGGTTTTTGTACTGATACTACTCGTAATAATAAAGCTGGAGAGTTTGTTTGAAGAGGGGCTTGTGGCTAAGTACTAACAGCCGCACTAGTCGTTCGATCAGGTTACGCTACGCTTTCCGCGGTTGTTCCGTGTATGGGTGACCATCTTTACATACCAAGACCGCTCAGTGCCTCGGAAAGCACGTTAAGCCGTTGGTCCCAGCTGTCATTCGTGGATCTTTGACAGTCGTTACGACGACCCGTAACGACTGTCAAAGAAGCCCGAAATTCGGACAACCAGTCTTACTACGGGGTATCGTATTACCGGTCAGATAGGCAATCGCTCCATTTAAATACTGGTATTCAGCTACATCCGGTAAGACTGGAAGCCGACCCCAACATAGTTGGAAAAAGTCTAGGCAAATGAGTCTGTTTGAACGCGCTAATCTCTGCAACTACCAGCCAGATTTAAAAAATTCGTTTTGCATTCTATAGCCCAATTCTTGTGGAAGTTTATAACTTATTTAACATCACGCTTGGACCCTTGGGAGACGCGTAAGAAGACAAAAGTCAGAAAGAACGCTAAGCGAAAACGATGTAATAGCGCGGTCAGGCAACGCGACGCGACAGGGTGGGTCGGGGGAGCATGAAAATTTCACACAGACGAAGTCGCGCGCAGGAACTAGTGTTCAAACTATAATGCCATTACCAATTCAACTATTCTGTCCTCTGTGCTCTGTGTTCGAGCAATATAATTTCTAGCCATTAATTACAACAATAATTGAGAGGTCCATTTCCAACAGCATAAGTACGTTTAGGCCCTATTATTATACATACTGAAACTATGCCTTTTACGTGGTTAATTTAAAAAAGCGTACAACATTATGTAGGTATGCTTTTTTAAATGAATGAACCTCTAAAAACATTTTTGGGCTTCTAATGATACATTTTTTTTTAAATAAATGAGCCTCTTTGTTACTTTGTGACCATTACTTATATATAGTAGGTCGCAGTAACTCTAGGGCACCATGACAAAATAAGTTAGGTCTGCAGTAGTGCTATGATGTAAAAAAACTCACCGTGAGAATTTAGGTAAAGTGAGCTGTCAACAGTGTCAATAGTGGAATGACAGCTCACTTCAAACTTCACCTAAGTTTTCACGGTAAGATTTTTACAGAATTTAATATCAGCCATGCCCAATGACGTGTGAGCCGAACGAGTGCTTCATCCAAGTTGGTCGCAGTTACTAGGCTATTTAGTATTTTTACGACTTCAAAACAGGAATTATTTGAGGTTTAAAAAAGAGGCTCAATCATTATATTAGAGTATGTTTAGGAAAGTAAAATGAGAATTATTTGAGGTTCGATTAAATTCTTTGCCATGCCTTTAAAAACGTTTAAAATCTAGTCGCAATCTCATCTCAGCGACAGTCAATGTCAAAAATGTGGCTAAATCAAAAGCATTTTTGACAGATTGAGACAGTTGAATGTTCGTGAACGTTCGTGAACGTTCTTGTACATAAATACGACTCTCAGCCATATTTATTTAAATCCTTACCT
This sequence comes from Apamea monoglypha, assembly GCA_911387795.2. NCBI lineage: Eukaryota > Metazoa > Arthropoda > Insecta > Lepidoptera > Noctuidae > Apamea > Apamea monoglypha. The sequence goes on from OU426938.1 coordinate 13,864,365, forward strand.
GCGATTAAATACTTACATGCCTTTTACATACTACGAAGTATCTTTCATAGCAATCTTATTCCAGTTTCTGATTTCCTATTCCTTTCTTACTAGTCCCGTATCGCGAAGGTATCAATCTCAGTGCTACCCGATTTACTCAGAGAGCTTTACCTTACAGTTGATCCTGTACAGAAAAAAATGTGTTACGACACTCAATGATAGCTGGATAAAAAGGTTTCGACGTAAGAAATACAGGCGGCAGTTTTATCTCGATTGTTGTGTATTGAATCGTGCTGTTGCAAATGTTTACTGTTCGATCTCTTTAACTATGATAACGGTTTAGTTTAGTGTTAGTCAGTTGTTTTAATAGCAGTGTAACATAAACTTGATAGCAGCCCCGACTAACGAGTTGTAGGCCGTGGGTTCGAACCCAGGCAGTCGCTTTACTTTGTATAAATAATATCATTTTCATCACCACTGCTCTCAAAACAGTGAAGGAAAACATCGTGAGGAGACCGACATGTTCAAAAAAAAAATCGGTTTCATGTAACATCTATCAACCCGCACTGGACTCGCGTGGTAGATTACTAGCCCACTCCCTGTCGAAGGGAGGAAGCCAGTGTCACAACAGTGGGACCAATAAAGGCTAATTAGAAAAAAAAATCAGCATTGCCAAATAAAGTGACAATGCTGCCAGCCTTTTGGGCACGTTTCCTATTGACAACGATGCGGACGAATTTTTGGTGCCCCTTAATTATATCCCCTCCTTTTTATACACTTGAACACATTATTATTTTAAGACTGTTAGCTTTTTAAATTATGTAAAAATAATGTATCTTATATTATGTTAGGTTTATTATGTTAGGGTTATCGTATATAAAAATGCCTGGCTTAATGCTGGTCCTCCTCCACAGGCACTTGGACTCACTAATTGATCACAATTTCAACATTTGGAAGAGATGCTTCCTCCCTTTTTTTTGTATTTTTGAGATTACGAACTTAATGTTTTTTTTATTCAATCAAGATTTAATTCTTGAATACTTCAATATTAAACACCTCTTCCCGATTGGTAGTATTTTCTTTTTCATTTCTTAAATAAATTATAAATAGTTAGCAGGCAACTAGCTTCAACTTCCTGACTAACTGACCGACTATTTAATTTTGACAATTCAAAAGTGCCTGTAAATAGTTTAATTGAAATAAATGATTTGAGTTTAAGTTTGAGTTTTATTTGGTTTAAATGACTAAATGTTTACGTTTTGGAAAGCTGCGTATTGGAAAACTGAACGCGTTCATTAATTTTGATTGGTCTTTTGTTAGCATTAATTCATGGGTACGAATGAATACAGGTCCGCTTAAGTGGAGCAATTTAATTGCCTCGCCTGATTTGACGCATTAATTATTGTTCTATAGGCTGTATTGTTTAGATAGGACAGCTTTTGTTATTGTTGATAATTACATTTCCGGAGTGTTTTGCTTGTACTATTCACGGTTTATTTACGGTACGGCGTATAAACTGCGTCGTAGAAAAAACGTGTCCGTTGACAAGCTTTTTAGCTTTTTTTTTCCGGATGGGAAATCATCAAATGATCCCTCCCGTTCTGGGTGGAGCGGAAGGGAGTGTCAGACTCTTACGGACTAAAACCCACCCATGTTCCTTCCTTTGCCCTTTATGTTCCGGGGTAGCGGTAACCTTTTCGGACAATCCCGCTGACCCGGCAGGCTTCAGCCCTATGGGGCCCCTCAAATTATGCTGACAACTCTTTGAGGCGCGAGTGGAACACTTACGCGCCGTCCGGCACGGGCCTGGTCCTGATCGGACGGTGAGCTACCCATTGCTCTCCGCCCGCAGGCTCCGTTGACAAGCTTTCATAGTGATCCAAACAACACTGATGAACGAGACACACGGCGAATATACCGTAGTTTTACACGCTTACCGTGTAAAACTACGGTTGTAAAGTGTGTGTGTAATTTTGGCCTCATCGAACTGTTGAGTCAACGGGCTTAAGATTTTTTTTATTTACCCTCCTAATTATATCTGTGTCAAAATCATTTGTAAGTCAGGGGGCCTTCAGCGGGATTGTCCGAAAGGGTTACCGCTACCCCGGAACATAAAGGGCGAAGGAAGGAACATGGGTGGGTTTTAGTCAGTCGTCAAGAGTCTGACTCTCCATTCCGCTCCACCCAGAGCGGGAGGGGTCATTTGATGATTTCCCACCGGAAAAAAAAATTCAGGGGCCCTACTCTTTAACCTCCAAACCCAATAACCTATTTTCAGTTAAAGACAGATCGCTAATGATGGTAGCCAGTATAATCATAACTGCCAGTACAATATAATTATACAGATCGCTAGATACTGATATAGATTATTGGAAAATTAAAACCAAAGATATGTAGGTTTTTCTACGACCAGTATGCCAAAACTGGTGATAGATAGTTAATCGGGTCCAGCCGTAAATCCATCGACAAAGATACGGGCCCATTTCAAAGTATCAAAACTGTTTGATAATTTGAAATTAAACCCTACTCCCGATTAATTAACTTTTTCAGAAGAGTAAAAACATATTTCGAGTAAGGACTGTCAAATCGTATTGTCATTCGTTCTTTGTTACCTATAGTTCACCCACATTTCGCCGGTTGTGTTTTAATCCCTTGTAATAGGGGGCGAGCTTATTGCCATCAATCGGGCACAAATCCAGACTCCGAGTTGCTACTGACAAATTCCTGGTAGAATAACCTGAAATGAATGCGTCTTTTCCAGTATAAATATTTCTGTATGTAAATTCTTGCACACATACAAACTTGGTATATAGCAATATTTATGAAACTGTTTAATTAAATACTTAACGTAATATAAATATATAATATTAGAATAGAAGAGAAACCAGCACTTTTACGGTAACTGTCAAATGTGGTACTTTTAAACTTCACTGATACAAAAATCAATTGAGGCAATATGTGATCTGTCTCAAATAATTTTTGTATCAGTGTTTTTTTTCTTTAAATTTTATATAAATAAGCAAATCTTATTATTATTTGGAAATCATGACATACCCAATAACACTTTGCCCCACCTAGGAATCGAACTTAGGACCTCATGCTCAGCAGTAGTGCTTGTGACTACTAGACCAACGAGGCAGACAGCTTTGACGGCACGGTTGGGAACAAATATTTGTATGACCTACAAGTAGTTGTTCCGGGTCTGGCTGTTTGTGTATGTGAGTTTAAATGTTTGTAAACGCACCCACGATACAAGAGAAATTCCTAGGGTGGGGCAACGTTTTTATATAAAAAAAAAAAAAAAGAAAAAGAATGTAGCTGCTCAGAAATAGTACCATGTTGCACGCTGCAAGCCAAACCGTATCAAACAAACGCTCTAGGAAAAGAATGTTGTGACAAAAGAAAGTATCGTTGTCTTCCTCAAAGACTTTTACTCGTGAAACTGAGAACACACTATAAATAGGATCACTGAACTTTCAGTGCCGATCTAGAATACCCACAACAAAGCTTCCCAAAAGGGGCGAAACACCTAAACACGTTTACACTTTCGAAGAAACAGCAAAAGTAGCTAAATAAAATTATAGACGTGACGTGTACGAAAACCAAAGCCAAAGGATAGGCCAGAAGGTTGACTTCACACAGAGCGAAAACAGGTTCACGCGATAGCCTTCTTATACTAAATAAACTAACAAACTATAAAAAAAACATCATAATTAAAACTTTTTATCTGCCTAGCCTTTTTCACAACTAAGTTGGGGTCGGCGTCCAGTCTCACCGGATGCAGCTGAGTACCAGTATTTTACATGGAGCGACTGCCTATCTGACCTCCACAACCCAGTTACTGGGTAATACGAAACCCCCTGGTAAGACTGGTCTTTCGGGCTTCTGACGAAACGACTGTCAAAGACCCACGAATGACAGCCGGGACCAACGGCTTAACGTGCTTTCCGAGGCACGAAATAAACTAACACACTATTAAAATTAAAATACAATATTATCTTAACGTAATTAAAACTACTAACGAACTAAAATATGGCGTCGAAAAATTCCTTCGCATCGCTGTCGACTGGTAATGTACCCAAGAGATTGGCGGCATTGCCACGTTGTATGGTAATACTTCTGGCCAAGGTAAAAGCCAGTCCTTCGATCACGAGAAGTGTCAACCAGCGTCAGCGGGATTGTCCGAAAGGGTTACCGCTACCCCGGAACATAAAGGGCAAAGGAAGGAACATGGGTGGGTTTTAGTCAGTAAGAGTCTGACACTCCCTTCCGCTCCACCAAGAGCGGGAGGGAGTGAAAAAAAAAAAAGTTTCAACCAGCTATTTGGAGATTTTGTTGAACAAGCCATGAGCACTCGGACCCCACGATCCGAGGTTCAACCCCAAACAGCTCAAAAATATAATTACCGATAAGGCCGCAACAACATAGACGCGTACGTGAGGCGATCTCAAACAAATGCCAGTTGCGAGTGCGCTCGCACTCGCTGTACGTGAAGCATGTCTATGTGTGCGTACGCTTTCGCTCGTTCTATAGAGCGAACCTTCTGTTCAATTCTGTGAGAGGGGTTCTAAATAAATTCATAGGTAAACGTTAGAACAGGTGTTACCCGATGTTTCCACCAAAAAGGTTCGCAAACAAAATATTTTCGACGCTATCTCGGATTCCATTTACGTCCTTTTTTCAGTTAAAGGGTAAGCTGTGCTTACAGAAGAAGGCTGTAATGTGTGGAGGTATGTGTGGACATGTTGAGGTCGAATATTACTTGGCTGAATTGTTATGTTATCATTATCGCGGGATTCCGCGCGAGTACCGACGTGTGTTCGAGCACAGGCAGGCACTTAACTTTGTGTATTTAATTTCATCAACACTGCTCTTAAAACGTTGAACGAAAACATCGTGCGAAAACCGGCATGTCATAGAACTAAAAAATTCGACATGTGACATCCACCAACACGCACTGGGCCCGCGTGGTGGATTATGACCACCTCCGTCTCACTGAGAGGAGGCCTGTGTCCCAGCAGTTTGAACATCATGCTGATTATGATCTAGGTACTGTATAAGATTATCGTGGATATCACTGACATCGGTGAAGGAAAATATCGTTAGGCAACCTGCGGGGTAATTGTGTAACACACTATCAGTAGCCAATAGCTTTCATTTTGACAGTTCAACAACATTCATTGCGTTATTTACGTTGTTGAGCAGACACATTGTTCAAACATATGAAGCAATGGATTAGCAATATCCTTCAAAATGATTCAGATTGAGATTGATAGTGTGTTACTCGATTAGGGTGCTGGACGTACATATAATTAATATAAGTTTGTAATCGCCAAACGGTATTGAGAAAGCGTGATGATCAATGCTCATGCCTTCTCTGTATGAGAAGAGGCCTCTTCCCTACAGTGGGATCGTAACAGTCTGGTATTATTCAGGGTTAAATTAAATTAGGTAGCGAAACTTCGCAGAAGTGATCGATCAAAAAAAAATTTTTTTTTTTCGTGTATAACGAAAAAAAAAATTTTTTTTTGAGGTCTACGACCGCTGGTTACTTGAAATATGAGCTTATTGAGAAAATCTGTTGTTTTTGTTTTATCCACACGTCTGCGGAGTTTCGCTAGCTAATTCAATTCGACCCCGTATATGGTCAAGCTATTATTCAATAACACTGATTTGAATTAAAAGTGACTACAATTCATTCAATCAATGTTTTGATTTTACAAACTTCAATATTTATCTGCCCAGCCTTTTTCCACCTATGTTGGGGTCAGCTTCCAGTCTAACCGGATGCAGCTGAATACCAATATTTTAAATGAAGCTATTGCCTATTTGACCTTCACAACCCAGTTGCAGTTACTGGGTAATACCATACCCCTTGGTAAGACTGGTTGTCAGATTTTCAGGCTTGTGACTACTCGTAACGACAAAAAAAAAATTTGATTTTACAAACTTATGCTCCAGTTTATTTAATATCACGGGATTGGTTTCACAATCTTAATTTTGGAGTGGTAATTTGCTTTTAATTAAACAAAAATAACTGCATCAACATTTTGAAAACTCGAAATTGCTGCTCGAATATGTAGCATTCCACCGGGAATAAAATAGCTCTATATAAAATTCCTGTTATTAAGTTTTTCCATCAGGATTTTTCAGTACAAGCGCGGAGTCTGGATTTGAGCTCATCCCCTATTACATGGAACTTTAACATTACTGGCATGACCAGAGGGGCAATTCTTGTAATGTTATAAGAACGTTTACAGTCTGATCTCAGTCTCAATCTGCCAAAAACACCTCTAATTTTGACAAGTTTTTGACATTTGTTTGTCGTCTAGATGAGACTCCGACTAAATTTTGGACGTTTTAAATTACGAGAATTGGCCTTCAGATGTACGGACGTTCACCTCCTTCTGCGAAGCAGTAATGCTCGCAAAGGAGGAGGCAGAGCGCGTGAGGGAGAGGCAATCCCTGCGCAATCACGCCCCTAGTCGCCGCAGGAGACGCCCTGGACGTCGGGAGTCACCAGCCGATTCCCGGCCACCGTAGGCGCGGGCTTGCGGGCGGCGAGCTATAGGCAGCTCGCCGCCCGGCAAGGACCAGGCCCGAGTCGACGGCGCGTTGTGTTCCACGCGCGCCTCAAAGAGATGTCAGCACGAAGTGACGGGGTCCGTTAGGGCCGATGCCTGCCAGGGCTGCGGGTTGTTCGAAAGAGATACCGTGGTCCCTGGCATAGGCAACTGAAGGAACACGGGTGGGTTTTAGTCAGTAAAAGTCTGACACGCCCTCCTGCTCCGCCCAGAGCGGGAGAAGTCATATGATGATTTCCCACCCAGAAAAAAAAAAAAAAAAAAAAGATGTACGGACGTAAAGGAAGTATAAAGGAGTATGTAAGATTCGCAGCAGGTGGCGTTCTGAACTTTCCGCCTACCCCATAGGATGAAGGCGAATACAGTAATGTAGTGTAGGTTACACACACATCAAATTTAATAACCACCGACGGCCGCCATGGCCCACGTACAATGGTCCACCTGAAGGACTAAGTGCGGAAACCAATCCCATAACATAGAACATAGATAGAACACGCACATCAAAAACAAAACGAGCTGCATTTTTATCGTCTGATATTTCCAACTTGTGGCAAGGAATCGGGACGCGTTATTGCAATATCTCATCCGATATTTTCGAACGATAAATAATAACGATAGATAATTGCCTGTGGCCTAGTTTAAAGTCCGTCTCACTCGCTTTGAGGTTAAGCGTGTGTAGTGCACGCTAGTGATTTCATTCCTTAGACCATAAAATTACTTCCTACACCATTAAAACATCAGAATGAAGATATACACTTACTTTTTATCTCTAAAGTAATTCTCTTACTCCGGAGGCTGTAAAACGGACTACACTCTTTAATCGACGGACATCGCTCCCTTTTATTATAGCCTTTACGATGTTACCCTTATAATATCTTAATAAAGGAGGGTAGGGCCTAAAATGTTAGGTCAAAAGCTAGCCTTTTTGGAAGGATGTCGTGTAATTTTGAGTGTTGGGTAGGTTGTGATTTGATTGCCTCGATTTGAGTAAAGAACCCAGCCGTAAATGCTCATCAATTTGCCTAGCCTTTTCCCAACTATGAAGGGGTCGGCTTCCCGTCTAACTAGATGCAGCTGAACACCACGATTTGACGCAAATCGACTGCCTATCTGAACTCCACAATCCAGTTACTGGGTAACACGACACCCCTTTGTAGGGCTGGTTTTCAGATTTTTGGGCTTCTGACAACCCGTAACGACTGTCAAAGATCTATGAATGACAGCCGGGATTAACGGCTTAGCGTTCTTTCTGAGGTACTTAGGGGTCTTGATAAGTAAAGGATCCGACTACGAACCATCAACGAACCGACAACGGCAAGCGTAGCTGAGTGCTCATACACACGAGCGACACGCGTCAACGGCAGAGGCAACTGCAGTCGTCGACGAATGTCAATGCAATAAAGCTAAGTACGAGTACGTACTGCGATGAATAGAAATGTTCTTGCCAAATAAAATTGCAAACGTAGATTATTTTACAAAGCAATTTTCAAGCGATTTTTTGCGGACTCTAGTATTATTGGTATTTTTCACAGCTTGGTGATTATTTTCCACAACGATTAAATGTAGTGCGCGCTTAGTCTAAAACCGCGCATCTGCGCTGGGAATATGGCTCCATTTTCCGCACCCGGCCCGTGAGGTTTATTGTAGTGTATGATCCTCCTAAGCTGCCCAAGGCAAAAAATATTTCTCTGTTACTAAGAGATCAATCATAATCTCCGGGCTTCAATAATAATTGACTAAGTGCTAGAGCAAACTTGTTGCTTCTAAATAAAGTTAATTTTTGTAATCTTCTTAATTATTATTTCTAAGAAAGTTAGTGGTTACTTGTGAAAGGCAAAATACAGTTAATTTGATCTCAGTGAAATCCAGCTAACCTTTCTGAAAGGTATAAAGAAAAAAGGTCATGCTTGCTTTTCCATCCGATTACACGATCTTTTCCTTCCCTACACTAATGTTTATCTTTTTTCTTTTATAGTTCATAATGGTTTGTTTACTTAAAGTAATGCGGGCTCTTATTTAAAGATCTGATATCTGACGAAAATACATAAAACGAAAGTAGACTAGTATAATATTTATGTTGTATTTCGTTTTGTACTTCCGTTTTATGCCACCGACTTCAGAAATTAAAGTTAGAATAGAAAAAAAGAAATAAAATACGTTTATTTGCGGTAAACATGAGCAGAACGCAGAGAAAGAACACAAAAAAGAACAAGGGAATAATATGCGTCACATCTACGCAAAACGGCCATCTCGCAGTATAATGCTAAGACCCCAGTATGCCAGACAGAAAACCAGAAAACCAGCGCTGGGGTTTTCAGCGACAGCCGGTTTGACGTGACGACGTCAACAGCTGTAGCATACGATATGATAGTTTAGTTACTCGTATTTTTCACTTTGTAGTGTTCTTTTACAAGTCAGTTTTTTTTGTAGTAAAAAAGATTTTTTTAATTTAACTCAACATTGTCAGGAAGTTTTATAACATCTATGGAGAGTAGAGGTGAGAATCGTCTCATATTGGGGGAAAGTTGAAAAGGTGTCCAACTATTAAGCAGTAAATAACAGTTCAAAAACCCTCCAAAATGGCGCTAGCTCAGGTAAAGGGTATGGTATGAATGTAGCAGTTGTTGACGGATTAAAGTATGCCAAGTTAGAAAATGGACGGAGTAGTTAGTGATAGCCCAGTAAACCAAACCCCAACTATTTACGTAGTCCAAAATAATTTTGTAAAAATAACCTAAAATCCTATTCTAATAAATTTTGGCGCTTTCTTTTTTGAAATTTACCCTGTTGCTACTGTGGCGCCACCATAATTGAATACAGTTTTACGGACACATTTTCACAACAGAGACGGTACTCCACACCTCTACCCTCCATAGAACATCATCAACATACACAAAGTGGAGTTCAATACGTCTTTTTGAAGATTAATTAAAATCTACCAAAGTGAATAAATTTATATTGGACCACCGCGTGAGCTTCCTTTACCAAGTGAACAAAGAATAACGTTATTCGGCAAAGCTTTGATCGGTAGATTCATGATTAAGTTTTTCATTATGTATATTGATTTTCTGAACGTGTATTCGCTGAAGACAGAGCAGCATGAAATCATGATTCAGCGTTCTATCCTGAGAGCTAGAGCAGCTCGTTCAGTTATCACTGAATAAATGTCCATTATATAATCAACTACAAATAACAACATATACATGATGTTATAGAAATTGCGTGCCATAGCTTCAGGGTGAGTTCAGTATTGATAAAGGAACCTGTAAAAAAATAAAAAATAAGTACCTTTAAAAAACGTTAAAAAAAAACGAAAATTATCATAAGATGAACCTAATTTAGTTAGTATCTATTAATTAAATAGCAATCGATTAGAATTGATAAAAAAATTGGTTAAAATAAGTTTTTATTTTGTTTAAATACTAATTAATAACTTCCTAGAGTTACCTACCTACTATCGAACGCAATGAAATACCTACGCCCGAACACTTCGATTACGCTGGGTGAAGGATAGGTAACTAGGTACGTAAATTACATTTCCAAGTATTTCTCCTTCCTACTTTAGCGTGCTTATCTCCTTCAAAATTAAAACCTACAACTTAAAAAAATCTTGATTAACTAGTAGGTACTCAGCAGCAGTAGAAGAACGAGTGGGTAGTTTAAAATGGAATCAAGAAGGTAGGTTTTCAGCGGGATTGTCCGAAAGGGTTACCGCTACCCCGGAACATAAAGGGCAAAGGAAGGAACATGGGTGGGTTTTAGTCAGTAAGAGTCTGACACTCTCTTCCGCTCCACGCAGAGCGGGAGGGGTCATTTAATGACTTCCCATCCGGAAAAAAAAAGAAGGTCGGTATTTACAATAAATTAAAATCAACTTATTTACTCACTTGTTGAAAGTCATCACAACACAACGTTTTTCACTTCGTAAAGTTATTGGTATTACTTACTTATCTATCATTAGATACATATCACAGATAGTTTCGTGGTACACAACACAAGATTGTTTAAAATTGAAGTCGTACAATTGTTGATTATTTCTTTATTTTATTTTTTTAATTTTCCCTGGGTTCCTTTATCGATACTGAACCTACCCCTAAGCTATGGCACGCAATTTCTTTAATATCCTGTGTAATTAGCCTTTAATGTTCCCACTGCTGGGACACAGGCCTCCCCTGTGAGAGGGAATGGGCCATTATCCACTACGCAGGCCCAGTGCGAGCCCAGTAATCACGGAGAAATCGATGAACATACATTAAAAAAAAATACACACAGACGAACATAGAACCTCCTTTTCGAAATCTGTTAAAAATAAACTAGTACATGGTAAATAGAGTGCCTCACATTTACATATTTGAATTTTTGATATAAGTAGCTAATGTTTATCCAAAAAGTTACTTTAGCTCCGAACATTCGTCATTCTTGTCAACAATTTTTCGTATTTCATTCATTTTTATTTTTTCTATTGGGTGATGGTGAGATCAGGTCGTGGAGCTCCACCGAAGTACACTCACAGATTCACTTATTGTTTCACCCCTTTCGTACCTAAACTTCATCAAGGCTCTTTTACTCTAATTACAAAAGAAAAAACCTCTTGCGTTGTACACAGAAAATAATTCTTTTGTCAATACTAATTAGTGTAGAAGTCGAGCTCTTTGAGGAAGTTCGTCGGAGGAAGTACAGCGTTCTTTAGTTTATTTTGTCGCTGTTCAGGTTTGAAGGGTAAGTAGGTTAAATGTGACAGTTTAAAGATGTATTTATTGGACGGGAGTTTAAAAAGGTTTTCTTTGCCGTAGACAGAAGAGATTTGTCTTGTGATTAAACCGTTTTTTGAGTGCGTACGGAGAAGAACCTTTTGGAAAGGGCGACTAAAGTCAAATCTATTCAATTGTGAATTTTGACGTTCTAAAGTGACTTTCGTGTGTCTATTTGAAATAAATGCTTTGATTTTGACTTTGACTTTTAGTAGAAATGTTAGGCTGTGATGGCATTTTGATGCGAGTGTGTATGCCTGGTATTCATACCCTGCGTGTACTCCAGTATACAACGACTTGTCATTAAACTTGTTTTCAACAAGTCTTGTCAATGACTCATCAAAAACATGTCGTGTATAAAAAATGACGTTTCTTACATGTATTGGCGTCGTTTCAGACCATGTTTTGTTACCTATTTTGTTCACCTTTTTGTCAATTTAGTTAGGTTTTTAAAAAGTTTTGTATATAACTACTATAGTAATTGCAACTTGTTATATGTTTATAAACGAAAACAGCGGACACAACATGTTGAATACATGCATATTGTATTTCTTCTGTTTTTAGTTTTCGGGTACAACAGTTTGTCTAGAGACAGCTTTCACACTGGTTTGCATACAGCCTTAGTTCGTTAATCTGTTTAGAATTGCAGAACTTTCTACATTGTTTGTTAAACTTCTGTATAGTCCAGTCGACCTCGCGTTATCACCCTAAGGTTGAGTCTCACTCGCACGTAATAAAACCGCAGCCTAACTCTCTTTGCGACAGTTAGCCAATTTCAACTTTGAAGTGTGGCCGACAAGAGAATGCGTTCTTGACAGCTGTCAGTTTCATACAAACGAATACGTGTTCTGCATACATAACATACATAATAAGCCTTTAATGTTCCCACTGCTGGGGCACAGCCGCATCTCTTCGAGAGAGAGTGGGCTGTAATCCACCACGCCCAGTGCGGGTTGGCAGATGTCACATGTCTTCGAATTTTTTGTTCTAGGACATGCCGGTTTCCTCACGATGTTTACCTTCACCGTTTTGAGAGCAGTGGTGATGAAATTATTCACGCCTGCCTGGGTACGAACCCACCACGTGTTCTACATATTTGATCTTTATTAGCTACTGGAATTGTCGCACTGACAGGTGTCAGGAAAGCATTCACTCCACGGCCGGACTGTAGTTGAAGTTTCAATCTACTAAGAATTGTTGTCCAAGTAGAAAGCGATAACAAGCTCTATTTTAAACATTTACGGAAACTATTTCAAAATGAGTTCGGTACAGGGGGCCTACTCCGAAGTGGTATCGGCCGAATGTTCGGCCGTTTCCTGCTACGAACTTACTATTTGGTTCGGTCAGTCCGGATCCTACACTCCTACACTCTTTCGAATATTGACTATGGGCCCAACCCAACTGAGCCGATCCGAACTTTTTTCGCATTTTTCAATAATATTCGGTTCGGCCATGTGTCGGTACGATCCGATCATTCGCACTTTGCACTTCGTAGTAGACCCCCTGGTTTAATTTGCTGTCGTAACTCTCCATACATGCATACCGACATGTTTTCTGTTTTATACGAAGTAGATTATTTTACTCACGAATTTAATATTAATATTCCACAGGGAAATATGTTCAGTATTACTTGAGGATTGCAGATGATTAAATTGGCAGCCTGTATACAGTGTGACTTTTTTTCTCGGTAGTTTGGGTAAGTGTTAAGCTACAGATCGTAGAGATTAACGCTGAATGGAACCATGAGTAATAATAATAATAATAATCTTTATTGACATAAAAGTATGTTACATTATTATATGGAAACCCTGACTCCTGCGCTAGGTAGTAACCTGTGTTACAGGAATCAGTGTCTTCTCCCAGTAGTTTACACATAAATTATGCAATAAGATTTAAACAATTTTACATTATACAATATCTGCTTAAGGCGTATGGGTGGGGGTGTATGAATGAATGTGTTTGTGTGTGAGGGTGTGAGGGTAAGGGTGTGTGTGTGTGTGAGAGAGAGGGTGTGTGTGTGTATGTTTGCGTGTGTGTGTGGTGTGTGTTTATATGTTTATCGTGCATGTTTATAATGGGAAGCGCTAATTGCCGGGTTTATGTTATTAAGTTTTCTGTCTGTATGTAATCTAGTGTTTGTAGAAACGTGTTTATTTTATTTTTAATTTCCTTTTTAGGAAATGGGTTAATATCTAGGGTCTTGTTTATCTTATTATAGATACGCGTAGCAAGAAAAAGATGTTGCCTTCTGGCTGAGGCAGTCTTGCATTTGACGTATTTACAAACATTAGCGACTGTTCGTTTACTCTTGTAACTGTTGTTTATAGGTGTGATAAGGTGTTGCTTCAATGTGATATTGAGAACATACAGCTGTCTCACTGTGAGTACTGTGCAGTTTTGGTACAATATTACGGTCGGGAAGCGGTATGGTTTAAAGGTCATGACTTTGAGCAATGATCTTTGAGCTCTTTCAAGGTGGATCATAATTGTTTTACAAGCTCCTCCCCACACCGTAATACAGTAACCAATTATCGATTGGGCTAAGGAGAAGTATAAAGTGCGAAGAAGATCAAAATCAGCCACGAGTCGAAGTTTCTTAAAGGCCCAAATAAGTTTCCTCACTCTAGAGGCAGTTAATTCAACTTGGGGCCGCCAACTCAATTTTTCGTCCAGTACTACACCTAAGTATTTTATGTTTGTTGTTTGTGATATTGTAAGACATGAGCACTGGAGCCTATTTCCAGGAAAATTGCAAGAATGTACCTTAAGGGTTACTGGTACTGGCTTGGTATTGGCAAACCTGAACTGCAAGAATGAGGTTTTGGCAATGTTAAGGGTAAGTAGGTTTTCTTCCAGCCAGTTACTAACTTTACAAAGTCCCAGCTCAGCCACACGCTGCGCCTCCTCCCAAGTCTCTCCGTGGAATATGAGCGCGGTGTCATGAGTAAAAATTGAAAGAAAATAAAAGTTATGAACGTGCCCGGACTGACCTGAAAAAAACCTATATATGTGTATAGCAAATAAAATAAACAGCTTATAACGTTCTCTCTGCTGAGAACCTGAGAACCATCACACCTGAATTCCCCAAAAGGGTTAGGCAGGTATGTGGGTACACCCACATTTCGCTAGTTATGTTTAAGTCCCATGTAATAGGAGCGAGCCTATTGCCGTCAAATGAGCATCTATTACAACTGTATTATTCCAAGGGTCACCTTTAAATACGTGCCTTCTTTTCTACCAAAATAATTATATAAAACCTTCATTGTCCTCCGACCTCTAAAGATTCCTACACTGAAAAACTTCTTATAATATTGTAACTGTATTAGATCTAATGCTCCCGTTAATGAATTACTTTTATTTCCTTATCTGCTAGTGCAGGAAAACATCGAGTAAAGGAGAGTGGGGAAACGCGACCACTTCAATAATTGGATGAATGGTAGTTTCAGGGCAACATTATTTTTGTGGGACTAAAGTAAAGCTTTCTGCAAGAAAGTAAGTCTGGGTTTGTGGGTAACTGCTATGGCCTAAGAGGTTTCTATTTCTGCCACTAAATCACGTTGCGGTGTTTCGTAAGGAAATGATATGAGGTATAATTTTGGATATGGGTACAAAAATGTGGATGTAATTATTAGCATTTGTTTGACTTTCTGTTTCATTTTTATTTTTGTTACTTTTTTTTTTATAAAACTTTTATTTTTGACTGTTTTTAGTTTCGGTTGTGATCTTCCTGTACGAGTCGCAATAAATACTTTTTCTTTATTTCTTTCATATTGGAGTTTTCAACTTTATGTGTTAGGTTCCTTTTCGTGTCGATGTCACGACAGTTTTTCAAATTTTGCTGGCGCAAAATACGCCACTTCAACGGCATCAATAGTGACTGCGCAGAGGTCACAGTGACAGCATTATTTGGGGCACAGAGGGCAGGATAGGAGGTAGAGCTATGTTGATATATGTTAGGTTGTCTATAAGAATTATAATCCTTTTTCACTACACAGTCTTGCCATGTTTGCCAATGCCAGTTCCTAATGTTATAACACAACTTTAAATATCTCTCTACCGTGGCATGCTCCCTAAGCATAATGTTTAGCGTGTGTTACATCGCGCACACACGACACGGTTGGCGCAGTGGCTGAGCGATCGACTGCTGAGCTGCGTGTGTCGCGGGATCGATTCCCGCACGGAACAAATATTTGTATTGCCTACAGGTAGTTGTTCCGGGTTTGGCTGTTTGTGTATGTGAGTTTAAATGTTTGTGAACGCACCCACGACACAGGAGTAATTCCTAGTGTGGGGCAACGTTTAAAAAAAAAACTATAGAAAACAGCAAATTTTTACACCAAAAGTAAAAGTCGTTTCCCAGTAACTATGTTTATGCAATGTTACTTAGTTTCATGTACAGAATGCGTAGTTGACGGCTCTATAATGAGTCTGATTACACCTAAAGAATCTAATCTAGATAAGAATCTAAAGGTACGGAGTATATATTTGGTTTTCCGTCTAAAACATTGCTACAATATTCTATTCAATTACGCAGTGTCCCTTTCCCCCACCATACTCTTAATGTTGTCCGATGTTTCTGTTATTCACTAAGCTCCAGACAACTGCTGACGGAAAAGATTTCGAGACAGCGCTTAAAGCGCTGTAGTAGTCTTTTGTTTCTCTTTGTCACTATTCTGGTGTAGAAAGAATGAATATTTTCTATTTTAACTAGTCTTGGAAATAGAGGGTTTAGTGTGGCTACTATTGAGTTAACTGGTTATAAATTGGTGGCCTTATGCATTAGAAAAGTAGAAAAGATAAGTAAAAAATGAAAAAGCTGTAATAAAAAAATATATAATACTAGTTGCGCCCCGTGGTTTCACCCGCATAAGTTTCGATCCTGTGGGAATATCGTGATGAAAATCCTATGTGTTAATCCTGGTTATAAAATATCTGTGTACCAAATTTCATCGAAATCCGTTCAGTAGTTTTTGCGTGAAAAAGTAACAAACGTCCACAACCTGTTACCATGGATTCAGTATATGATTCTGAACCCACATGCGTTGATTATTTTTGTCGGTAATTTAAAAATAAATTGCTCTGCCATACATTTTGACAGCGTAGGTGTATTGCACTTTTCTATGAAAAAGCAGATTTTTTTTTATAAACGACGATACATTTTTACTCAAATATTTTAAAATCATATGCTGAATCCATAGTTTCAATTTTGTGTCAACATCACAATAAAAATGAAACGCTGTTCGCTGGTAAGCGCATCACTTGAGAACGGCTTGACCGATTTAGCATTTATTTTATTTTAAAATGTTCGTTATATTTCAAATTAGTTTTTTATGTTGGAAAAAAACTTGGCAAAGTTTCCCGGAAATTTTATAAATCCGACAAAAACTGAACGTCCTTTTTTATCATTAACCGGGTTAATGCTCATTCACAACTCTGGTCAACTTGTTGTGTTTATAACATGTATCGTACATGGTATTGACGTCGTTTTAGACATATATTGTCAACTATTTTGTTCCACTATTTCAAATGTTGACAGCAAAGATAGGGGTTCTTTACGCGTGTCTGGGTCGATATGCCTAAGCGTCGCTGTGCGTTTAACGATATGGCGGATGTCAGATGGTCAAGACATGGAACAATGGCGTATCGTGAAATAGCCAGGCAGATCACAATATGGCCATTTCTACGATCGGACGACGATATACATAACGAGTAGACATGTTTTATAACTTGGTGCGGGGTTGTAAAATAAGTGTAACTAAATTAAGCGAATCTCAACAACCCAACCAAAATCTCCCATTCAAATTAAACATTAACATCTGCTAAGCCAACGCGTGTAGGCACACAGCACCTGTATGACTCACGTACGTCATAACTTGTCGGATATGGCGGCACGTGGTAAGACTAGGAAGTCGGATTTGCATACGAACGGAATTGTCGCGAGAGAGAATTTAAAGGCTCATTTACTGAGGAAAATATCTCGTCACCAATAGGCGGTTATCTAAATGAGATAGAGAAGAGGAAGAGTTGACTTTGGGTTTTAAAAAGTTTAGACCCATCTCCTCGTATTGAGTATACGAGAAGATGGGTCTAGAAAAGCACGTTAAGCCGTTGGTCCCGGCTGTCATTCGTGAATCATTGATAGTCATTACGGGTCGTCAGAAACCCGAAAGTCTGATAAACAGTCTTACCAAAGGTATCGTATTAACCAGTTAGGGTTGTGGAGGTCAGATAGGCAGTCGCTCCATGTAAAATACTGGTATTAAGCTGCATACAGTTAGACTGGAAGCCGACCTTAACGTAGTTGGGAAAAGGTTAAGATCTGGAGGATGATGATTTCCTCGTATACACACGAAATGTGTGTCTCGGTAGGCGTGGCTGTTACCAGATGATATCAAAACATGAAACCACTGGCCTAAAAAAAAAATAACACATACGCGAAACATTTTACGTAAAACGAATATTTAAAAAACTTCACTACTGCAAACGGAACTGAGTCCTACATTTCTAGTTAATGTTTCCTTTAGCCCTTTGTTCAAAAGTACATTTATTTACATGCTTATTAAGAAATCTTATATACAGTTTACAATCAAATATTAAAATATAATTATCTATGATGTACAGACGCCAGCACATCAAGCTACTACAATTTGTCAAATTTCTTCAATTGATTTTCAACTTTATCATTAAAGCATTAAGGTTCAAGGTTGATTGGGAAAATTTGACAGTTTCGGGTAGCTTGACCTCCTGGTGTCTGTACAAAACATGGAAGATCTCATTGGGCATCAAAAAATTCGTCCGCATCGCTGTCAATGGGAAAAGTGTTAATTTTTTAATGTTCATAGTTGACGTCGAGGCTTTATTCGTAAAACATAGGTAAAAATAGGTGTTGCAAATAAAGTTATAGTATACTGTGTAGTTTTATGGAGTATTTGTTATATTTTTTACTCAACATAAGTTACTAAACCATAATAATGATTGATACGCCTGCACCATAGTCATTGAGAAATTAAGTTAAATGACTGAAAAGCACCTGATGTTAAGCGGCATACCTTTGCCAATCCCACCTGCAATACCTTACGGCCACGTTCACACAGGACGTGCCTTACGGTCATTGCATCATACCCGTTATTCAGAGTATTTCAGAGTCATCTGCATACATAGATTAAAAATAACAATTACTTGTTATGACACGCCAAATACAGTTGGCAGGGACATCAACGCGCAAAATTTTACCATGAATTCAGTGCATGATTCTAGACTTCCTAGCGTAATCATTTTTTGTATTTCATCAAAAAATAATTTGCAGTTTCATGGAAAAGTGACTTATGCGGACAGAATGTATTCAACAGCTTGTTTTCTTTTTTTAATAACTGACAAAAAATGTCAACGCACGGGAGATAAGAATCATACTCGTATTGTACTGAATCCATGCAGGTATCAGGTAGCGCATGGATCTCCAGGCCATCCATTCAAGACTCATCAAAACACACATATCCTATTCGCAGTAAGGGCAGTGTGCAGTTGATAAGATTTGTTGGATGAACAACATTATTCTGAAGGCCAGTCCCTGCATTATCGCAGAAAATAAATGCTTGGGAAAGAGAGAAGCAGGCCTTTGATATACAATAAGACAATACAAGCTAGATAGACAGATTATGTTGCCATGAGATCAGCATCATCATCATTTCAGCCGAAAAACGTCCACTGCTGGACATAAGCCTCCCCCAAGTACCACCACTTCGACCGGTTCTGTGCTTCTCACACCCAGCGGATTCCTGGGGCCTCCACGAGGTCTACCTCGTAGGAAGCCATCCAACGCTACGTCTTCCGGTACGTGGAACCTTACAGCCCCATCGGCCATCTGTTCTGGCCCATTGCCACTTAAGTATGGCAGTTCTTCGGGCTATATCAGTTACCTTGGTTCTCTACGGATCTCTTTATTTCTGATTCGATCGCGTAGGGAAACTCCAAGCATAGCCCTCTCCGTTGGGATGACTTTCAGCTTTCTAATGAGGCCCATTGCCAATGACCTTTCATGGTCTTTGGCATGAGATACGACTAAAGAATAACAACCATTCTAAACTCTCGGTGAATGACAGATTAAAATAATCTGTGCTTAACCGGGTCTACTAGCTGTAACTGCAATACCGGCTTGTAAGTCACGTCCGAACATGGGACGTGCCTAACGGTCATTGCATTAAATCCCTCACTCAGACGCACCCGCACAGATTAGAAAGGACAATAGGTCGTGTAACCGTCATTCAGATTTGAGTAGAGAACACCTCTATGAACAAGAGATGAATGACAGTTAAGCTCTAATGCGTGCAATACACTTGATACAGCCTGATTTACAATAAGTAAAGCCATAGAACGTGTTAATGCCGCCAGTCTCTTGGGTACATGTACATTACCAGTCGACAGCGATGCGGATAAATTTTTCGATGCTATATTTTAGTTTATGTATAATTTTAGTTAAGTTATGATTTAATTTTGTTATTTTTATTTATTAATTAATTAGGTATTAGTTGTTATTTGCTTACTTATTAGTTTAGAAAAAAATAAAAATATTCTATTTACAGTAAAGCTACCTAAACTTTTTTATCTAATCTAATATTGTAAACTTCGGAGCAGCAATACGCAAGTCACCACTCAGTGGATCCCAAATGGCAGGAAACGACTGCGGCAGGCCCAAACAGACATGGCGGGGTGAGCAGGACTCCTTTTTGAAGGATTGGCCCATAATCGCATTAGACCGGGAAAAGTGGAAATAGGGAGGGAGGCTTTTGCCTTGCAGTGGGACAACACAGGCGCAGACAAAGTCGCGGGCAACAGCTAGTAGGTACATAAAGTACGTAACGGTTTACAGATTCGATGACGACGACGATGTAATTTTATGCTGATTCGGTAAACGCGCTGTATCTTTTATACAATTTCTTCTCAAAAATAAAATTATTTTTAGAGCAAGATGAAAGAGATATAATAATTAAAAATATTCTGTATTATACACTGACTATACAGAAGAACTAGCTGTTGGATTTATTTTTTATTTGCCGCATTGAGAGTGCGGCACCTTTTCCAAAAATTTAAAAATAAAATTGGGTTATGATCAGCCCATAATATTCCCACTGCTGGGACGGACACAAGCCTCCTCTCTGTGAGAGGGAATGTTCCATGCGGGTTGGTAGATGTCACATGTCTTCGAGTTTTTGGTTCTAAGACAAGCCGGTTTCCTCACGACGTTCTCCTTCACCGTTTTAAGAGCAGTAGTGATGAAGTAATTTATTCAAAGTAAAGCGCTCGTCACGATTCGAACCTACGACCTTCAACCCGTAAGTCGCGGCCGTACACACACAAAAATAAAATTGGGTAATTCTATAGAATCACCCTTTTATTTTGACATAACATAACGTCTGTATTTTCCAAAGGAACAGAATTTAATTATAGAACACTCACATTTCCCATTTTATAATTATATACGAATTAAATGTTCCATAATTAAACTAAAATGTGTCCCGAGACCGTGGGGTGCCATTTACGGGCCTAGACGGCACCCCATAGTCCTGGGGCCATTTATACCCCATTTATAAAAACAACGGGATTACAGCGTGACCGAGTAATATAAAATGAAAATGTGGGTGGAACAGTCCAAGGGTTTTAAATTATTAATATTAAACAGCCAGTATATATATGTTTCTTCATAGCGCCTAGAGCCGAGTGACCCACCCTGCGAGTAGCAAAGTGAAACGAACTCTCTAGAATTTTCGCAACCTACTGGTACTCCTACATACGGTCAGACTGGAAGCTGACCCCAATATAGCTGGGAAAAGGCTAGGCAGATGATGAATTGTTTACGAATATTCGGTTTGGGATTCATCTTATGAATATGCCATTATTGAGAGAGTGCAACGAGATAGCTGGTACGGTTACAAAGATACAACCATGTGACCTGAAGACCCACAGACGGACAGCGTAGGCATACTAATAGGGTTCCGTTTTAACCCTTTGGATACGGAAACCTTTAAAGAAATCTTATTATTTACCGATCCCAAACACATTTTGTTCGAACATCTCCTGCGCTAAGACCGACCTACCGACATACAAGTTGTAGGTTGTGGGTACGAACTCAGGCAGGCGCTTTACTTTGTGTAAATAATTTCATCACCACTGCTCTCAAAACGTTGAAGGAAAACATCGTGAGGAAACCGGCATGTCCTAGAACCAAAAGTTTGAAGACATGTGACATCTACCAACCCGCACTGGGCCCGTGTGATGGATTACGGCCCACTCCCTCTCTTGAGAGGAGGCCTGTGTCGCAGCAGAGGGAACATTATAAGCTGGTTATGATGTGTATAAAAACAAAGACTACCTATTCCTTTATTACATAAAAGCTTCTACAAAGAGTTTTATTGGTGGAGGAGGTAATGTAAGGAAAACAGATTTTGTTTTGATTAGCTTTACGACTCGTTCGAATTGAATTAGGATGAACACATTACGCTTTTTATTGGCGCGGTCGGGTAAATATGGTTTGTTGTTGTAGGAGTTACTTTTGGGAATAACTTTGATTTTAAAGCGTAGGTTTTGCGTGGATTTTTCAATACAAGTATTTTTTAGGATTGACCCAAAGGGTGCCAATGGATTAATAGACAGCGGTGGCTTATTTCTATAACTAAGCCTCCGCTGTCCGACAGTCTGATCTATCTAATTTTATTATCTAATATCTATTGCTGTTTTAAAATGAAATAAAGTTAGTAAAAATTAAAAAGGGACTCCATACAAGAAACGTGTTTTTTTCGGCGTTTTTTGCCTTGTAGTACGGAACCCTTCTTATGTGAGTCCGACTCGCACTTGGCAGGATTTTGTGCATCATGTTTATAAATTACATATGTGAAATGTGAATCGCACTGGCCGCCTAAAGGTCATCAATAATGTTTTATAAACAAAATTGTTGAGAAATGGAATGATATAAAAGCCTACATATTGCAATTTATTATGCTTTTAAGGATAGCTCTCTTCAGTAAAACACATAAAATAAAAATTATGTTTATTTATCTCCACAAATTACATTCTTAAACATATTAAGTTGACAGGTATTCCGACAAAATTTTATAATATTTATGTTAGTACCTAGTTCCCTTTCATCCTCACTTAAGTTGTATCATTCTTAAATTATCTAATAAAACTTCCCACTTCCGAGATTCTGTATTAACTCAAACAATCATTTCAACTGCGGTTTTACATCAAATCGCTATGCAGCTACGGACTACGAACTTTCTCGTAGCAAAGTGCTACGCACGTAGCAGTACGCCTACGCACGTAGCGCCGGGCCTACGCGTACGAAATTGCTATGTGTATGTAAAACTACGAACGAAGACACGCACGAGGTTACGTCGTTTATCATATTTAATACTGATTAATATTCTGTTTGTGTAAAAACCTAATATTCTAAAGAGTTGAAAGATGAGTGAACGATACATTCAAATATACGTCCGCCGCACCTTAGGCCGTTCATAACTACCACTTTGCTTATAATAAACTAGTGACTTACTCCTATTTTCCACGAGTGTGAACCCGATATATCAAAACATGGAGATTTCTTTACTTTCAAATAGCCTTTATGAGCAATCTTAAAACTAGTTTTTTTAATTTATTTTAATTAAAGGTTTAACTATCACAAATATTCAGATTGCTTTGCTCTTTAGCATGCTTGTCCATAGCTTACGGTTGTGAGTTTTCTCCTCCATGTCCCTCCCGTATTAGTTTTCAAGTCGTCTTCCCATCTTTTAAAATGTTATTCCTCTTTTCCCTTTTCGTTTTCAGGGATACCATTATGTTACTTTTCTGTTTTACGAGTATCTTCCCTTTTCACCCCTAATGACATAACCTGCCTGCTTTCATTTTAGTTTTTGAAACAAAAACACCTGGCGGGGATTGTTACTTATTTTTCCAAAAATCCCCACTATGCTGAGTTTTTTTAACTAGTGGGGATTTCTGAAAAAAAAAATAACAATCCCACTGGTGGGGATTTGTCGGTGGGGATTTCTGGAATAAACCATGTAAGTCACAGTCAGTCTGTGCTTTAACTAAGTTTAATATCAATATATTATACACATTTAGATTTCTACTACCTTATCCGTTTCTACTCGTGAGAACCTGTAATTGGCTCTGTGTCACTTATACAATTGTTATTAATTTGGTTCAGCTGTTGGTTCTCCTACTTTCAAATAAATAAATAAATCTTCCAGAATAAATTCCCTATATGATAGTGAAAAGCTTATCAAAATTCATTGCGTAGTTGAAAACACCTCTACGGTCACACATCAACTTACTATTACATTATGTATGGAGATAGGTATTCACGTATTTTTATTATAAATTGATATAATATTCATTGAGGACACACTTTAATATATAAACACAAATCTTGAGCCAAACTGCAGTGCAGTGTGCAGTTTGCCGGCAGTATTAGCCTGGATAAAGTTATTTTCTTGAATATTCACAAAGAAAACAAAATATTATATTTACCACATCTTGAGTTTGTTTTGAACTGACTTTACATAGAAGAAAAAAGAAAGAAGATACGTTTATTTGCGGTTAACATGACGCAGAGAAAGATCACAATCACAAAAAAGAGCAAGTTGGGGGGAAATAATGGGGATAGTTGTGATAGTGATAGTTATGATAGTGATAGTTGTGATAGTGATAGTTGTGGACAGTGGTGGCTTACGAGTCGTAGGTCGTGTGTTCGAACCCAGACAGGCGCTTTACTTTGTGTAAATAATTTCATCACCACTGCTCTCACAACGGTGAAGGAAAACATCGTCAGGAAACCGGCACGTCCTAGAACTAAAAATCTGAAGACATGTGACATCTACCAACCTGCACTGGGCCCGCGTGGTAGATTACAGCCCACTCCCTCTCACAGAGAGGAGGCCTGTGTCCCAGCAGTGGGAAAATTATAGCCTGATTATGTATGTGATTATGTAATGGAGATAGTTTATTCTGCACTAATAACAAAAACGCAAATTACAAAAATTATGCACGATAGACCAAATGCAAATACTCCAACGAATTTTTTTTTTAAGTAAAAAGATTTTTATAGGTAATAGTTTATGCTATACGAGGGTAGGATCGCATTTACTGAACGGTGATCAATAATAATGCTAACAAACGAACCGCCGCCGCCGCCGCGCCGTCGAGCCGTCGACATAATGTCACTCATGACCCACGTCGATAAACTAATTAATAACCATACTATTGGCATCACTTCGTTGAAATATAAAATATTAATATAGACAGCAGTGGTGGCCCAGTGGTAACGGCCGCGTCTTGTAGGGCGAGTTATAGGTCGTAGGTTTGAACCCAGGCTGCACTTTATTTTGTGAAAATTATTTTACTGCTCTCAAAACGGTAAAGGAAAACTTCGTAAGGAAATGTCCTTGAACCAAAAAAATCGAAGACATGTGACATCTACCAACCCGCACTGGGCTCGCGTCGTGGATGCGGCCTACTCCCTCTCACCGTGAGGAGGCCTGTGTCCCAGCAGTGGGAACGTTATAGGCTGATTATTATAACTATATGTATGTGTGTCGTTAAACTTAATATGTAGGTGTTTTTTTTTTTTTTTTGTAATAAACACGTTGCCCTGCTCTAGGAATTACCCCTGTATCGTGGGTTCGTTTACAAACATTTAAAGTCACATACACAAACAGCCAGACCCGGAACAACTAGTTGTAGCCAAAAAAACCTTAGACTTGCACTGAAACAATAATTCAGCCTTGTATTGTCAAATATAATAGGGAGACCTATTTACGGGTTGTCAGAAATCCGAAAGTCTTTACCCCGTAAATGGATTGTTGACGTCAGATAGGCAGTCGCTCCAAATAAAATACTGGTATTCAGCTACATCTGGTTAGACTGGAAGCTAACCCAAACATAGTTGGGAAAAGGCTAGGCAGATGATATATACCTATTTCTGTTTATTTATTTTTACACTTTCCTTACTTAATTAATCCGGGCTTGCTCGGCTAGTTTCGAAATCAACCGAGCTCCGTTAAGCATTGAGCTTAGACATAAGCTTACAAAGTTAATTTCCGAGACACGTAGGGATCTCGGTATACAATAAATGGTCACCCATCACCATCCACTGTCCAACTTCGGCAAGCATAGCTTAACTACGATCAATCCGTGCGGCTGTTATTACTTAGAAAACACAGCTACAGCTGCTTATCGGTACAATTCTGTAAGTCCATGAAGCAAGCTTTCGAAGCTGAACATTCTTAATTAAATCATTCGTCATAAAAAGCTTTCGAAGTATCGTGTATCGCGATTATGAACATTCTCAATTAAGGCGAGGTTTTCGGGGCTCTTAGGCCGTTGAAACGCTACGTTCGCCTCTCACAAATGCTGCGCAACGTATTTGTTTACGATGCGCTGGCGAACATTTCACGTAAAATCCATGCCACAGTGTAAAATAAGTTGTCTTAGCGTACCTTCTAACTCCCGTAATACAACACATCGGTGTTTTAGAATTCGAATTTCAGTCAATCAATCAACCTGTCTAGCCTTTTCTCGACTATGTCGGGGTCGGCTTTCAGTCTAACCGGACCTAGCTGGACACCAGTATAGTATATAGAACGACTGCCTAACAGACCTCCACAACCCAGTTACTGGATAACACGGTACCCTTGGCAAGACTGGTTGTCAGACTTTCGGGTTTTTGACTATCCGTAACGACTGTCAAAGATCTATAAATGACAACCAGAACCAACTGCTTAACGTGCTTTCCGAGGCCCGGAGGGTTCTCGGTATGTTATGGACGGTCACCCATCCACGGACCAACCACTGCACTGCAAGCGTTGCTTAACCTTGAATATCGGCCCGTGCGACTGTTATTATTTAGCCATGAGACCCACGAGCAAAGTTCAGTATGACAGTAAATTTAAACTGATTGTGCAAACATAAAAAATAATACGCAAATAAAAGCATTGCCATTAAACGGAACTATGATTTATACTTTTTCTCTCTCTCTATCCGCTCAATTTCCAGTTTTTATTTCGCGACCTCTATTTACATCAATTTGCCGAACACCAACCCATGGAAATCCATACAATTATGTATGAGACCTATTTGTGTGTGAAAGCGGATCGGAACGGCGCTGTCGAAGCCGTATGCGATAAGTTTGAGTTTATGCATTATGTATTAGATAGACTGTATTTTTGTATGTGGTTAGGATAACTATGGAGGGTGACACATTTGGGGCAAACTTTACGTAAGCGAACGTATTTTTTTAACTGCTGGATCAATAATTTTTTTGATTTAATAGAAAGAAAGAAAAATGGTTTATTCTGCAAAAACAGAACGCACATTACGAATAAAAAAAAACATAAAATACAACATAGTCAAAAGCCTCGTACTCAAGCATATAAAATGTTGTCAATTTTGTCCATTGCTTGATGTCAGGGCCAGGGACCATAGACAACACACATTAATTGACATTGACAATAGACATTAATCCTTAGGGGTGGTCGATACTTCATGTGTGAGGACTGGCTCATTCTTTGGCCAAAGAAGTAGCTTTGCCATTCATCGTGGTAATGCTGCCACGTTTCCGGATGACAACGGACGAGTACTTCGATGCCTAAGTGTCCTTTTGTTTTTGTGTTTGTTTGTACAGTTAGTCATTTTATTTAGTACCTAGTGTAAGGATTTAGTACCTGTAGTTCCCAAAGGGTTGGGCAGAAACCGAAGAGCACCTGAAGGCCAATTCCCGTAATTAAAAACGTTCAAAATCTAGTCGCAATCTCATCTCAGTGACAATCAATGTCAAAAACTTGTCAAAAATGTAGGAAAATTAGAGATTTGACAGATTGAGACTGAGTTATGAGGGGCAAATCTCGTAATTTTAAGAACTTGCACAGTCTGATCTCAGTCTCAATCTGTCAAAAATACCTCTGTAATTCAAGTGACATGGTGAGTGACATGGGATCGCCCACTGCGGATCTAAGCAGCCTGTGTAGTCTCTTGAATTATCAGTTTTTTTTGTGTAACCGTCATAAACGTATTATGTATTGGTAGTTAAAAAAAAATAAAACAGATTTTCTCAACTTATACTACAAGTAGGTATCAACACTTCCAGCGGTCACTAACCCCCAAAAAAAACCAACAAATCTTTTTTATTATAATTTTATTTTGTTTAGATATAGATCCCTATAACGTCTGCAGAGTTTCTCTAACTAATTTAATTTGACCCTGTATAGTTTGATTACCAAAAGATCTATAATTTTTTAATGGTCTCCAACATATCAAAAAAAAAAAAATACAAATTATCACTTCCCAAACAATTTTCCGCATAATTTAATTTGCCAAATTATTACTTAGCAAATAAACTCTTCACAAATAATTGGAACGCGAACCTAATGTTTGGTAAGTGAACATTTAAACAATACTTGCTTACCAACTAGTACTTTTACCAATTTTAATGTAGTCAAATATTTCAGTTGGTATAACATATTTTGCGCAAAATAAAATAAGCCAAATATTTAGTATCGTCAGGTTTCAATTTACTATTTCTATTCAGTCAATTCTTCGTCAATGATAAAATATTAGCATTTTTATGTCAGTTGCACAAAATATACAAATTAAATTACAATGTGTTTTGTTGGTTTGGTTTTACATTCAAAAATATATTTCCGCCATTACTATGTTGTGTGGTCACAGTTCTAACCTAACCTAACCTAGCTGTTTCGATTTAAAAACTATATAAGCGTAACGTACGTACCTACGTTGCAAAGTTCACTAAACTCTAAGAAAATTATAAACTATACATGGCAATTAAGTAATATTATGTAACATTAAAATGGATTCTAACCTAACCTACAGTTCTGGTAGCAGTTCGTTTTTCGTTCGACGTTCGTAACCATTTTGACTTAGTTTCAAACAAATTCAAGCACATAAACTTACAAAGAAGTACGCAAGTGACATCAAATGAAAGTGCTTTTTTTAAATTATAACATTCCCAAAAAGTCTTATTTTTGTCTTTATAACAAATCATTTGACTAAATGTTTACTGTCTAAAGATTGTTTGCTGTAATAATTCATTTGATTAAAGACCAAATGCCCTAATGACATTATCCTTGGTAATATTATGCCGAGTAAAAATTTGACCAAATGAAAATGTGCGTACTAAACTCATTCCAAATATTGCATTGGTATAAAAAAAGCTTGCTAAAATTTGTTTGAATAATGAAATTTTTACATTTTTTTTTTTTTTGCAAAACGGCAGTATCCCTATTTTACCAGAACCATTTTTGCTAAGATGGCTTCCTTTACATCCCTACCACATTTAAAAGTCTCTCAGTAATCCGCACATTACCACAGGATATATTATTGCAAGGGTGTGCTCTCGATCGATGACTAGCGGCAGAACGTGAAGATGCGCCAAAGTTCGGTATATTAGTTACAGGGATGGTGTTGTGTGGAAGATACACACGAATAAAAACATCTATGAATGTTTTTGAAAAGCTGTTTATTGCATTGTAGTATTTTCGAGTCGATTTTAGCAATTGGTTGTTGCTAAAAACTCATGGGGGATTTACACTAGGTCGAATTTCGCCATGCGGCTGGTCGCCAATCAAATCGCCTCTCAAGCTGAATCGCCACCCCATTTACATAGGTCGATAAAAATCGGACTAGTTCATTTTGCATCAAAATACGAGTATCCTGTCTTTCAGTCAAGTCAAAACCAGAGTAGGTTTTGACTTTTGTTGACAATGAAAACTTTGGAACTTACGACTTTAATTACTGCGGCCTAGGTGGATTGCTATTTAGACAGTTGATTTTCGCAGTGCGGCAAAAATAGTGCTGCTATAGTCACCTGTGTAAAGCCCGCACGACCTTGATGTGTGACTGAAAAACTAAAAAATATTTACTACACTGTTTTCGACTTTCTTTTTTTTTTTAATCAATCATGTTGGTTTATCAGATCGGTGGTTTATACTCTGGGGAACCAACAGCTGGTCGTTACTAGTCAAAATGCAAAAGTTATGTTACTTTTGTAAACAATATTTAGGGAACTTGCTAGACAAGGTCAGACCGACCCCAACATAGTTGGGAAAAGGCTAGGCAGATGATGATGATGACTCAGGGACCTTGCTGACAGAATGTATGCTGCCAAGACCTACAAGGGGTGGTTTAAAATGTGCAAGAGAGAAATGCGTGAGCTTATGTTTGTGTATATGTATGGCATTTATTAATAGAGCAGTGGTGGCCCAGTGGTATCGGCTTCGACTTACGAGTTTGTAGGTCGTGAGTTCGAACCCAGGTAGGCACTTTGCGTATTTAATTTCATCACCGCTGCTCTCAAAACGGTGAAGGAAAACATCGTGAGGAAACCGACATGTCCTAGAACCAAAAATTCGAAGACATGTGACATCTACCATCCCGCACTGGGCCCGCTGAATTATGGCCCATTCCCCCTCTCCGAGAGGAGGTCTGTGTCCCAGCAGTGGGAACATTATAGGATGACTATGATGATGGCATTTTTAATGCATTTCTTTCTTGTATTACCCATTGTTTTTCTTGGAGATCATGGGGTCTCCACTAAAAATATTTTTTATTTATTTATTAGGCATATCTTCTCAACCATATTTTATATGCTTGATTTTGTATATACACATATATTATGGTAATAGTTTGTATGTGTTTATAACCTATTTATGTATTAGTGTACCTAGTTTTAAGAGTTTTTTTTATCATTGTCCTTCTCAACCAAAGCACCTGCCATCTAATCTCTTCACCGCCTTTGTACCTTTTTGTGCGAAAAGTTTAAATAAATAAATAAAATTACAGTCATAGTTTATTAAATTCTGTACTTCTTCTTCGCGTCCCTGGCAGGTTGTATTTTAAATCTTGTGTTATCAAAACTTTGCCACTTCCACGGCGTCATCGGTGGCAGCGCAGAGGTCACCTTCACTGCATGTTTTGGAAATGCACTCACATGCAATTCTGTGCTGATAAAATAATATAAATAATTCTGTAAAAGGTAGCACACTGTCTCATACCTACACATACACGTGTAACCTGTGAAATTCAAAACCCTTCCATTTGACTTCACCGTGACCGAGCAAAAAGGCAGCCATGACTAGGCGATGTGAACAAAACCAGCAAGGTGACTTATATTCTTTGTAATAGAATACAAAAGGCACGCTTCACATACACGGCTACCGTCACGCTTGTGTACCCCGAGCGGGTAGACAAAGATACATACAACAGCAACATTTTTTCACGAAGTTTAAGACCTATAGGGATATTATGTAATGAGTCTACTGCCGCAGGCCTCCTCTCTGCGAGAGGGAGTGGGCCGTAATCTACCACGCGGGCCCAGTGCAGGTTGGTAGATTTCACATGATTTCAATTTTTTAGTTCTAGGACATGCCGGTTTCCTCACGATGTTTTCCTTCACCGTTGTGAGAGCAGTGGTGATGAAATTATTTACACAAAGTAAAGCGCCTGTCAGGGTTCCAACCTATGACGTACAACTCGTAAGTTGGGGGCGTTACCACCGGGCCAACATTGTACTCCATCACGCTTGTATACCCTAATGGGTAGGCAAAGATACATACAATACCCACATTTTTCCAGTAGTTTAAGATTTTTGTAATAGAATAGTGCAATACTTAGGTACGCGGTCAAAATGTGCAATTTTATTTTTAAATAACTTGTGTAATCATTCAATTCAGAATCATGTGCTGAATCCATGGTAAAATTTTGCGCGTCGATATCCCTGCTACTGTATATACTAACCCGACCTGGTTTATATATAATGGTTATATATGCCCTATATATAACCATTATATATAAACCAGGTCGTTACCTGTGTGCCGAATTTCATCAAAATCAATTCAGTCGTTAAGGCATGAATAAAACAGACAGAGTTACTTTCGCTTTAATAATATTAGCGTAGATAGTGTGTTTTCAACACAATACAAACTAGAAAATATAACAAAAATATACATAAAACTTCAACACACTTACGCAGCTTTGACCATCTTAAAGGTAAGTTCTGCGGTCTTTTTATATAAGCTCAAGGAAGGCCGTTAGCCTTTACGACAATCGGCTATATAGCGAGGTCTATAGCATGTGTGTCGACAATATCTGGTTGGTCAGGTTATTCCGTTTTATTAGGATTCTTGGCTTTTACTTAGATTGAGTCATGCAAGATGGCTGTATCGATTTAAAATAAACCCGTCGTATCTTCTGGGAGCGACGATCTTCGCAGGATGGCTGGTAGCAGCTGGATGAGAGTTACCCAAAATCGAGTTGAATGCCGTGCAATAGGAGAGGCCCATGTCCAGCAGTGGACTGCTACAGGCTGATGCTGATGATGATCCGGAACATGGATTCACGCGAGACACAATAGCTTTTTAATTGTTTCTATAATTACGGCATTCAACCGAAGTTTTCTTTTTTTACATCCATATGAATATTTTAACTGTGAAAGTAAGTCTGCCTGTTAAAATTGACAGATACGTAGCCAACGACCTGGAGAACGACATAATATAAAGAAAGGGCTACTTTAACACGCAGATAAAGTTGCGTAAAAATGAGCACCTTCTCTAATAATATTGATTTATCAAGACCCTACTAATGGAGTCTAAGAAACGTCTAACGCTGAACAAAGTACTATTGTGGATGGCATCAAAAAATTCATCCGCATAGCTGTCAACAGGAAACACTATAGATTTTGTTAAATTAGGGGTCTTTTTCGTTTGAAGGGGGAAGTTTTCAGAACTATTTAATTACTGAAAGGACATTATTATCAAAACACCAGAATACTGCATAAAATTCAAAGACTAAAATTCATCATCGTGCCATGTTGATACTTAATACGTAGTTAACGCTGCAATAATGTTACCTCATGTTCCGAGTATCATACCATTTACATTATACAACAATAGAAATCAATGCTGCCAGACAAATACATCACTACCCAAACGATCACACGAAAAAAACAAAACCCAATCACCCAGAGTCACCTTTCGCATAACGCCATCCATTTCTCGGTAATAATAAAGAAGGGCCCATTCCGACTTAGATTTATATTGCTGTGCGTTTCTTTGGGCCCCACGATGTTTGTTATCCAATAAGAGGGTAGGTTTCACTAATATTGGGAAGTTGTAATGTGGATAGTTCGCGGTATTGTTCGAAGGGAGAAAGAAATTAAATACCAGTGGCAAAGAATAAGTTTTCACGAGATTAGCCGTATAGCCGGTTATGAAAGGTTAGGCAAAACGGCAAAACTTTTAAATAGGAGAGGGAGTGGGCTGTAATTTACTACGCGGGCCTAGTCCGGGTTGGTAAATGTCGGTATATGTCGTCGAATTTTTAATTCTATGACATGCCGGTTTCCTTACAACGTTCTCCTTTACTGTTTTGAGAGAGCGGTGATGAAATTATTTACATTAAGTAAAGCGATTGCCTGGATTTGAACCCAGGACCTAACTACTTGAAAATAAAAACTCTTACAATGACATTGCTAATGCATAATCAGCTAATAACATTCCCACTGTTGGGACACAGGCCTTCCCTCTTCGAGAGAGAGTGAACTGTAACTTATTTCGCGGGCCCAGTGCGGGTTGATAGATCGCACGTGTCTTGGAATTTTTGGTTCTAGGATATGCCGGTTTCCTTCACCGTTTTGAATGCAGTAATGATGAAATTATTTACACATAGTAAAGCGCCCGTCTGGGTTCGAACCTACGACCTACAGCTCGCAAGTCGGGCATTACCACTGCTTTCTGTAAATAAAATACACTAAAATTCATCCATGTTCCTTCACTTGCCTCTGCCAGGGGCCATGGGTAACACTTTCGAACAACCGACCCTGGCAGGCATCGGCCCTAGCGGACCCCATCAGTTAATGCTGACATCTCTTTGAGGCGCGCGTGGAACACAACGCGCCGTCGACCCGGGCCTGGTCCTTACTAGACATTGAGCTACCCATTGTCGCCATCCGCAAGCCCGCGTCTACGGTGACCAGGAATCGGCTCTCAATTTTCAACGCCCAGGATGTCTTCTGCGGGGACTAGGGGCGTGAGGGCTCAAAGTTTTCCTCTCCCTCACGCGTTCCGCCTCCTCCATCGAGAGCATTACTGCTTCGCAGAAGGAGGTGACGGGTTCCCATGCACTCTAGCTCCGTACCATGGCCTGGACCAGGGCCGGACGCGAGAGATCGCCGCCGCAAGGACGCGGTGGTGCTCCGCCCAAGCAGGGCAGACCTCCGCCGTAAGAGTATACACCCTAAAGAATCAATCAAGCCAAAAGCAATACGAGTATAACAGGCGAAAAAGCTTCCAAGAATAAAGCCAAAAAAGAAATAATTTCCATAGATAAACACATTGCTAGTAGGAATCATTTTTCGTAGGTACATTCGTGTTTTTCCAACAGGGAGGATTGCTTGTTCAAGTGTCAAACATTGTAATGAACGCTTCACAAGACCGTTAGGCTTGTTCTCCAACAATGAGGTTGCTAGAAAAAGTATACAAATAATAACGCTTTATATCTCGAAGCGAGAAATGTGATCGGAGCTATAATTATTAATATAAGCTAAACTTAAATTGCTAAATACGACTACTGCTCAACTTATTGCAAATAACGCTCTGATTTTGTTAATCGGTGAAGTTTACAGGGACAGAAGCACCGCTGGGACACAGTCCACCATGCGGGCCCAGTGCGGGTTCCTAGATGTCACATGTATTCGAATTTTTGGTTCTAAGACATGCCGGTTTCCTAACGATGTTTTCCTTCACTGTTTTGAGAGCAGTGTTGATGAAATAACTTGCACAAAGTAAAGCGCCTATCTGGAGTTCGAACCTACAATTCGTAAGTCGCGGCCGTTATCACTGGGCTAACACTGCTCTCTATCTCTGAGAAAGACAGAATGACGTTTTGTGTTTGTTGTTCCAAAAGTTGAAAATGATCTCAGATTCTGAAATTAAAAATACTAGGCGCTATTCTTTAAATCTCATTTCGAAAGTCCAGTAGTTTTGAGGTACTTTAAAAACAAATGAGCTCGATTTCGAATAGGAAAGGCGACTTTCAAAATGGCGTTGTTGTAGCTATATCCTGTCCATAAGGTTAACCGCTTTTTGTCAGCTATCTTAGAACGTACATATTCCAGATTACGAAAAAGTAAACTTTAAAATGCGTAATAAAATAAATATATAAACTACCTTGTCTTATTGGATTATCTTATTTATGGCTTCTTACAGACATAATACCGTACGTGTAACAATTATTGTACTGTGTGTTGCTGCAATCACTAGTTATATCTGTCAAGAAACGGTTTACCTAATGGGCAGGGTATAATAGACAGGGTATAATAGACAGGGTATAATAGACAGGGTATAATAGACAAGGTATAATAGACAGGGTATAATAGACAGGGTATAATAGACAGGGTATAAAATAAGCTAATAATAAAGACGAGTGGTGGTTTTATTTTATTCTTACGTAAATGGTAAGAAGATTATGGCTTGTTCAATTATATTATATTCATAGAGAAAAAAATGTAATTTAACAGCGTTCGAGGGTTGTCGGGAAAATTTTGAAGAACGTGATAACGAGGAAAAAGCAGTAATTAAGGTTTTCAATTCTGATACTTTCCATGTCGACATTAAAATCACGAAAAATAACGAAATAGTATAAATAACAGTACAGCAGTAGTAATAATAGTACAAAAATCGACTGGTAGAGAATGCCTATGGCATTAAGTCCGCCCTGTACAGACGCCAGCACATCAAGCTACTACAATCTGTCAAATTTCTTTAATAGATTTTCAACTTTATCGCTAAAGCATTAGGTTCACAGTTGATTGGGAAAATTTGACAGTTTCGGGTAGCTTGATGTGCGTCTGTACATGTATGTGCTTGAAGTATTAAATAAATAAATAGTGAAATAAAACTAAACTCATGAATGAACACGAAATAATTTAATGAAAGAAATGTCAAATTTAGTACAGGCCGTAGAGACCAACCTATGGTCAAGCCATCTATAAATAGGTTTGGCCGCCCTTCCCCATTTTGTGCGGTCACTTGAGGGAGGTTGGAAGTTTACAGAATAGAATTGCTTCGAATCATCGCACATCTTACTCGCTTTGGTAATATGCATAGCTTTATATCTGAATTCAGTTTATCAGATAATTGTTAAGTTTTGGAACAATAAACTCGATGTTAAACAAAACAAAGTTCAAATTCTATTGTAACAAAAATTTATTTAATAACTTTTTACAAATGCTCAATCAAAAATTAACTTTATTATAAGCAACCCTTAAGTAGAAAGTTGAGTAAGTGGCAACGAACGTTATTCTATAATCTATCTGAAATTAAGAATTGAATCATCATCATCATCTGCCTAGCCTTTTCCAAACTATGTTGGGGTCCACAAATGACAGCCGAGACCAACGGCTTAACGTGGCCTCCGAGGCACGGAAGGGTCTTGGTATGGGAAGATGGTTACCCATCCACGGACCAACCGCAGTAAGCGTAGCTTAACCTGATCGACCAACCCGTGCGGCTGTTATTACTTAACTACAAGCCGTGAATTGAAGTATAGTACAAAATTACGTCATTTTATAGCTTGGCTTCGCTTCACATGACAAGAGGAAATCAAGCCTAAAGCCCTGTCAACGTATCTGTTACGAACATAAATATTGTAATTTTATTAGAAAAATCTGAAAGTGATTTTTTGTCACCCTCGTCATAATAACATGTCAATCTGTATGACAGTTGACTGTGGACGCTAAGAGTTCAAAAGTTTTATGACCTTTACCTTTCTCGCGATTGTACGATCATTTTTATGTCGATAGGTGGGTCCCTTTTTCTACAGTGTGAACAGTGTGTTTATAGAAGATCCGAACGAATGGCAAAGGCTAGCAGGGTTATGGAAGAGTAATTGAGTTTTCAAGTCGAGTCGAAGGTTTTTGGATCGTTCTTCTAACGTTTTCCAAAGTTCTTTAACGCAGCTTTTGGGAGGAATGAACTGGTAGAAATCGGCGACTTTCTCTCTCTTCTTTTCAGAGAGAGAAAGAGATAGTTTTCATGGTTTTTATCATGGGTGTCGTTTTCATGGTTTTTGGGGGTTTTAGCACCCCTGATAGCGAGGTCATAATGGAAATTTAAGAAGGCGACAGCTTTATGAGAGCTTCTAAATATTGATATAGTTGGTTCTGTATTAGAAACGCATATTGAATTCACACTTTCTCCCTCTCTGCCCCCTTTCTATTATAATATGACCACACATGTTTTATTCACCATCGTCGCCACATTATCGCTTACCATCCACTGTGGAATGTGTTTAAACGAAAACCACACATTTATAACATCACTCATGTTTTTCTTAATTCTTGATTGAATAATGCATTGCAACACACTTTCAAAAACTGTTTTGGCTTTTCAGCCTTTGTGGCACAAAAAGCGTTCGCAATTCCTACCTACTTTAAATTAATTAACAACAAAAAAAAACAGCTGACACGGCTTAAAACAACATCTGTCACCATTTCCCGCATACGAAAAACAATTGAACGCGACAGAATAAATAATAAATCTCATTCAAACAGAAATATTGTTCCAAACTACTGAAAATACTTTTGGAACTAAAACAAAGTGCTTTAAAACATAAAATGCAGTACTTTAAAAGTTAAAATTGAGTGGATTGCGCCGCTATACTTCGCGACGTAGTAGCCATTCAAAAGTGGGCACTTCCAAACTTTAGCATTCTTGAAATACGATTATTTATGAAAGAATTTTCGAGAATGAAGTTGCAAGCGACTTTTGACAACCTTGGAGGTCTTTACCACAGTGTAATAAAATCAGTACTACAAGTTCAATATTGTGTTTCTAATAATGGTATAGTTATGATTTTATTTCTGTAAGTAAGTTTATAATAATAATAATAATAATAATTTAATATTTAATATTTAAATATATATTAATATTAATTATATTATATTATTATTATTATTTAGATATCTTATTTTAATACATTTTTAAATATTAGTATAAAAAAAAAACATTTAAAAATATAAAAAAATAGTGATCCACCGATGTCGGGAGCAGGGTCCAAGCTACCGGTGGTTAGGGCTCCAGAGACAGGAACCTCCTCACAATGCGAGCCGTATCGAGGAGTACTGCCTTTTGAATCAGGCCCTTGATCCAACCGCCTAACGAGAGCCTAGATAGATGTTGATCGAGGCTTTCGGCCATGAGGC
The DNA here is from genome assembly GCA_911387795.2 of Apamea monoglypha. Taxonomy (NCBI): domain Eukaryota; kingdom Metazoa; phylum Arthropoda; class Insecta; order Lepidoptera; family Noctuidae; genus Apamea; species Apamea monoglypha. Next base: position 13,901,942 of record OU426938.1, read on the forward strand.
CATTGGCCGATACGACAATCGGCACAATGATAGCCGAGCTTACATTCCACATGTCAACAACCTCGTGTGCTAAGTCCAGATATTTAATTTGTTTCTCTTTCTCAGCTTTCACGAGGTTCCCGTCATGTGGAATGGTAACATCGACAATCATTGTGCGGCGCGCTAATCGATCTATCACCACTATATCAGGCTTATTGGCGACAATAGTCCTGTCAGTAATGATAGACCGATCCCAGTACAACGTGACATGGTCATTTTCAAGAACTGGGTCGGGCACATACTTGTAATACGGTACCTCAGAATCGACAAGTTTATATTTCAAAGCAAGTTGCTGGTGAATGATCCTGGCTACTTGGTTATGCCTGTGCAAGTACTCACCGTTAGCTAGACGAGAACAACCAGAGATAATATGTCTGATGGACTCACCCGGACGGTGGCATGCCCGACACACGTCAACCGTCCCGTCCTTCATAATATATCTCCGGTAGTTATTCGTCAAGACAACTTCGTCCATAATTGCACAGACGAAACCTTCAGTTTCTCCGAAAAGGTCCCCAAAACGTAGCCAGGATACGGACGCTAAGAAGTCAACACCGGGTTCATGAAGAGCCCGATAGAAGCGCCCGTGAAGCTCCTTGCTTTGCCATACCTCCTTGCGGTCATCGGTAGTAAGTATTACAGGTTTGCGCCAGTTCTCTTTAGCCATGGAGAGCGGGGTGAGTCCCTTGTCCACTGCAACCACATCACGGTGCATACCCACTTCGGCTTTTATAAAATATTCTCTGAGATTGCACACCTCTCGGTTGTGGAGGGTCTTGGCGTTTAAAAAGCCTCGACCCCCGCATTTCCGCGGGATGTACAATCTCATCACTGATGATCGTGGGTGATGCATCCGGTTTGCGGTCAGTAGTGTACGGACCCTTCTATCCAGGGCATCGAGTTCGGTCTGAGTCCATTTGAGTATGCCGAAAGAGTACATCAAGACCGGCATGACCCAACTGTTGAAGGCGCGCACTTTATTTCCGCCTGAAAGAAGGCTAACTAACACCTTCTTCAAGCGACCAAAGAAGCGCTCCCTCAACGTTTGCTTCATGTCAGCAACGTTGATGCCTAACGCTTCCGACATACCCAAATACTTGTAGCTTTCGGATGAGGAGAGGGATCTAAGGTGTATGGAATCCGAGAGTTGAATTCCCTCGGATTCCATAATCTCCCCTCGCTTTACATGCATGACCGCACATTTGTCCACACCAAATTCCATCCTGATGGCGCTACTGAAAGTTTCAGTTACCTTCAGTAGCTCCAGCAGTCGTAATTTGTTGGGGGCAAAGAGTTTCAAATCATCCATGTAGAGGAGGTGAGATATGACCTGACCACCTCTCTTCAACCGATAGCCTAGACCTGAATCCTCCAGCAATGTGCTTAGAGGATTCAGGGCCAAGCAGAACCAAAGTGGACTTAAACTGTCGCCCTGAAATATTCCCCGTTATTATTATTATTATTGCGATATTTTAATATTTTTAATCATATACATTTTTAGAAACAGTTTTTATACCTAGTTATTGTGAATTTACCAATCAAAAACCAAATACTCAACCAATTTTCCGTTTAAAAAATACAATGAACAATATTACAATAAACTTTTACCAAAAACTGCCGAACCGGAGGTGACATCTGTCATGTCACCTCCGCTAAAACACGAAAAAATATCGTAACAGAACGTGAAAATGTTGACAAGATCAGCCGCACGACGTGCACGCCTACCATCACCGGACTCTTCGCTCAGCTCCGCCTCGCCGCCGCCGGTACCCAGCCCCACTGTGAGCGCTGTGACGACACCGGCCGCGGTAGTTGCGTCGAGCTCGAGCGACGAGTATTTCTCCCCGCCCACGACACCACCACCTGCTCGTCGACGGGGAGGACGCCGGCCGCCGGACGGTTTAGGACCTCGAGGCCCACTGGCCTCTGATAGGGTCCCAGCTCCCGGCGGAAGTGTGCAGCGCATGAGATGGACACGATCCATTAATGAAAATGTCATGCGCTCATACTATGGGGCTACAGAGGGAGGAAACAATCTGACCGCGTACCGTGTTCGGATGCTCTCTCTTTTTCAGGTGCTTGAGCCAGCTGTCAACGTTTCGGCACAACGACTATCGGATCAGGTGCGGGTTATTCAGCGTAATCATATGTTAGATGACACTGTACTTGATCGCCTGCGAAGTGAAATGCAAAGTAGCCATGTCATCGCCCCCCAGTCGCAGACTGCTGCAGTACTACCGCAGTCTAATACTAGCCATGCTGACGAAGGGAGTAATGACAGGGCTACAAATGTAAGTATCCAGTGCAATGAGGAATTGAGGAATGCTTTGGAGGGTGCGATTCGGGAATATCGGTTCATGTCGCCCGAACTTAGACCACGCTTACCTCGTTTGCCCATGCATAACAAAAATAGGGCGCTGGTGGCGGTTCTGGATGCGCAGTTGTCAAGTCATTTTGACGCCTGCGAAGACCTCACCGATACTCACTCAATTCTGTACTGCGCGGCTGTAGCGGCATGTCGTGTAGCTCACGTCAAATTTGACAGTGACTCTAGAGCTACACGACCGAAACCAGCCATACCAGCTTGGCAGTGCAGAATTGAGCGTCGTATTGGTGGGGCCAGAGCGCTCATCGGCAAACTAATCTGCTTCAGAGAGGGCAATACTCGCCCTAGAGTGATGCGCTTTGTGAGGCGGGCGTTCTTGGGGACTGATATTAGTTCTCAAGATTATTTGTCCCGCGTCACAGAGCGTATCGACTTCCTGAAGCAGAAAGTGTATGCATGGGCAAACCGTATTCGTCGGTATAAGCGGCGAGTAGAGCGATACACTCAGAATCGCACCTTCCAGAGCGATGAAAGGTGGGTTTATAGGGGTTGGGAACGACCGGACCAAAGTGTGGCTGACACGTGCCTACCGGATGATGATGCCATGTGTTCCTTTTGGCGTAGTATCTGGTCGGCGCCTGTCAGTCACACCGAAGGTGATTGGACTGGGAAGATCGAGCGAGCGTGCGAACTAATACCAGAAATGGGGGCTATTACCATCTGCCCCCAAGATGTTGCTCGTGCAGTCCGTCCGTTACCTAACTGGAAATCTCCAGGGCCGGACGGGCTGCACAACTTTTGGATAAAGTGGTTCCAAAGGTCGCACGCCCCCTTGGCAGCCCAGTTCCAGTCAGCCTTAGAGTCAGGGTTGCTGCCCCAGTTTATAACGACAGGAATAACCCACCTGCTCCATAAATCAGGTAGTACCGCGGATCCCAAAAATTATAGACCGATCACTTGTCTACCAACGATCTATAAAGTTCTTACATCCATTTTGAGAGCTAAAATTAATAAACATATAGACAGCAACTCCATCATGTCTGTCTCTCAAAATGGATGTAGGAACGGGTCCCGCGGTACTAAGGAGCTCCTCCTCATTGATATGGCCATTAGCCAACAGGTTCGTCGTTCCCGAAAGGATCTGTCGACATGTTGGATAGATTATAAGAAGGCCTATGTCTCGGTGCCACATACATGGCTCATGAGGGTGCTGGAGTTGTATAAAGTAGATACAACTCTGCGCACCTTCCTAATGACGTGTATGGGGCAATGGAGGACGGTCCTTCGCTATCCAGGATGTCGAAATATCCAGAGGAATAGCGAGCCGATAAGGATCGAGCGAGGCATATTCCAGGGCGACAGTTTGAGTCCGCTTTGGTTCTGCTTAGCCTTGAATCCTCTAAGCACGCTGCTGGATGATTCAGGTCTAGGCTACCGGCTGAGGAGAGGTGGTCAGGTTATATCTCACCTCCTCTACATGGATGACCTAAAACTCTTTGCCCCCAACAATTTGCAACTGATGAAGCTACTGAAAATTACTGAAACTTTCAGTAGCGCCATCAGGATGGAATTTGGTGTGGACAAATGTGCGGTCATGCATGTAAAGCGAGGGGAGATTGTGGAATCCGTGGGAACCCAACTCTCGGATTTCACAAACCTTAGAGCCCTCTCCGCAGCCGAAACCTACAAGTATTTGGGTATGTCGGAAGCATTGGGCATCAATGTTACTGACATGAAGCAATCGTTGAAGGAGCGCTTCTTTGGCCGTCTGAAAAAAGTATTTAATAGTCTTTTATCAGGCGGAAACAAGGTGCGCGCCTTCAATAGTTGGGTCATGCCGGTTTTGATGTACTCTTTCGGCATACTCAAATGGACTCAGACCGAACTCGAGGCCCTGGATAGGAGGGTCCGGACGCTGTTGACTGCAAATCGAATGCATCACCCACGGTCATCGGTAATGAGGCTGTATATCCCGCGAAAGTGTGGAGGTCGAGGCTTTTTAAACGCTAAGACCCTCCACAATCGCGAGATATGCAGTCTCAGGGAATATTTCCTAGAAACCGACGTGGGGATGCATCGAGATGTAGTCGCGGTGGACAAGGGCCTCACCCCGCTCTCCTTGGCTAAAGAGAACTGGCGCAAGCCAGTAGTGCTTGATACTAATGATCGCATGGAAGTATGGCAGAGTAAGGAGCTTCACGGACGCTTTTACCGGGCCCTACATGGACCCGATGTAGATCTATTAGCGTCCGTAGCCTGGCTGCGTTTCGGTGACCTCTTTGGAGAAACCGAAGGTTTTGTCTGTGCAATTATGGACGAAGTTATGATGACGAACAATTACCGGAGATATATTGTGAAAGACGGCACGGTTGACATCTGTCGGGCATGCCACCGGCCGGGAGAATCAATCAGGCATATTATCTCCGGGTGTTCTCGTCTAGCTAACGGAGAGTACTTGCATAGACACAACCTTGTAGCCAGGATAATCCATCAGCAACTTGCTCTGAAATACAGCCTTGTGGAATCTGAGGTCCCGTACTACAGGTATGTGCCCGACCCAGTTCTCGAAAATGGAAATATCACATTGTACTGGGATCGATCCATCATCACTGACAGGACTATTGTTGCCAATAAGCCTGATATAGTGGTGGTGGATCGATCAGAGCGGCGCGCAATGATTGTTGACATAACCGTCCCACATGATGAGAACCTTGTGAAAGCCGAGAAAGATAAACAAATCAAGTATCTTGACTTGGCTCGCGAGGTTGTCGACATGTGGGATGTGGACTCAGCAATCATTGTGCCGATAGTCGTGTCAGCCAATGGGTTAATAGCCAAGAGCCTCGACCAACACCTGAGGAGGCTCTCGTTGGGCAGCTGGATCAAGGGCTTGATTCAGAAAGCGGTACTTCTGGACACGGCTCGCATTGTCAGGAGGTTCCTCTCTCTGGAGCCCTGACCGCCGGTAGCTTGGACCCTGTTCCCGATACCGGTGGGCTACTATTTTTTATATTTTTAAATGTTTTTTTTTATCTTTTTGTTTATAAAAATATTTAAAAATATAATTTGTAAGTATGTAAATGAAATAAAGGAGATAATAATTTTAATTCAAGCAACAAGACTCATAGTGTTAGTAACAATATACTTACAAACTATGTTAGTAATACACTCACAAAACAAAACCAAAAACAGAAAACAGATTGTGACATCACTGCTGCACGGTGACAGGCCCAGCCGAAACCCTGCAGCAGTGGTTCACAAACGCACAATCAAGCCTGTTCGCTATCATAGACAGGATGCTGTTGGCGCTGTCCCGCACCCTACGGACCAAGGATGCGCACCGCTTCCGCATCACGGTGTAAAAACAGTCCACGTGAGCTTCAGCGAACATCCCTGATGCGCTGCAGTACCGGGGCAACCCCATCAACACCCTGAATGCATTATTGTACTGGATGCGAAGGGCGCCGTATGATTTTTGAGTATAATGAACCCACAGACTGCAAGTATAAAAGGACGTACAGTAAGCACTAAATATAGTGCGCTTGACCTCTTTAGAGGCACGCCTGAATCTGCGGGCAATCATGTTAGCTCTCACACACAGCGCCCTCCGCTCCCTGTCAATATCCTCATCGTATGAGGTATGAAGAACAGTATGTAACGATCACTCATCATAAACAGCCTATAATATTCCTGCTGCTGGGACACAGACCTCCTCCTTCTGTGAGAGAACGTGGGCCATAATCCACCATGCGGGCCCAAAGCGGGTTGGTAGATGTCACATGCTTTTGAATTTTCGGTTTCCTCACGATATTTTCCTTCGGCGCTTTGAGAGCAGTCAGGTGATACACGCAACAGGTTTAAACAAGTACATTTACGGGGCAATGGTATTTTAAAAACTAGATGAGATTGGTGTTTCCTGTCCGACTACTCTGAGAAGAAACACCGAATCAAACTCAGAGACCACCTCTGAGTACGTTTTGGTGTCTTTTTTATGTCCAGACATAATCTTGGTCAGATCACGCGAAGACCATGTAGATTAGTGTCTGAAATAATCTTTTGAATGTTCTTTTTTTACCGATATTTACCGACGGTAATACTAAATTGTCTAGTTCCACTTTCATAGAAAAAAACAGCATATTTTTCTGTGGCACAATTATTGATATTGACAGTAAGACAAAAAAAAATGGGTCACGCCTTTAATCCCCAAATGGATAGACATTGATTCTTATATATTAGGGACAGCCTATTACCATTTATCGGTCTCAATTCCGGGCACAACCTAGTCCAGCGGGGTAATTGCGTAACACACTATCAGTAGCAATGGGTTCCATTTTGACAGTTCAACAACATTCATTGCGTTATTTACATTGTTGAGCAGAGACATTTTTCGAACATATGAAGCAATGGATTAGCAATATCCTTCAAAATGATTCAGATTGAGATCGGTAGTGTGTTAAGCAATTAGGATGCAGAAACTCGATCCCGGTTGAAAATAGCTTGTCGACTTTATTAATATTCTCACTGCATAGTGCCATACTGTGTCCTTTTAAATTATGCATCCGAGCCAGCCGTCCATGTATTTTTAAATACTTAATTTGCTTGTTTATTGACACACCAACGCGATTTACGAAAGTAATTTCATATTTTTTTTATAAACGAATGCTTGTGTCAGTTAAGTCGACGGTAATATTTTACCCTTTGTAATGTGTCACAGTATAACAATATCAGTAGGTTCAGCGGCAATCGTAAAGATCGAATCACATCTTTCTGTGTCGTCGTCTGTCATTTTTGACGTTATCAATGAAACATCTTTCGGAATAACTGTCTCGGGACGCGTCCTTTCGGAAACTGGTGAAAGAAAGTGAAAAATATTTTTGTTTTTACTGGATGTCGCGGTAAAAGCTTTTCTTGTGTACGAATTGTGATTTATCAGACTTAACGTGTAAACACGCGATGAAAAGAGCTCATTCGGGAAACTTCCATCAGAAAGCGATATTGACAGTAAAACCGTGCTGGCACATGAAAGTTTTTTAATTAAGGAGTTTAATGGGGTAACATGTCCTCCAGTGTCATGTGGCGGTATCAAATCAAAATACCATCCATACCTATCTATTTAACGCTGCCAAATTATTTTGGAGTTACATAGTCCTCTGGCTTGTAAAATTATTTTCATTTTTCGTGAAAGACTATCACCCTGTTTCTGAATTGATAATTCGGCTGTAAGTTACTCAAGTTACTGTGATAATGAAATGAAATTGTTTATTCTGTGAATGGGATATCTGAAACACTTTTACACGTAGTACTATGAAAAAAAAAAAAAATGAGGTCGGCATTTCTTAACTGACTATTCTGAGAAGAAAGGCCGAAACAAACTCAGAGTTCACAGTCTCTTTTAAAGTCCAGACATAATCTTAAGACCATGTACGTTGATTTCTGAAATGGTCTTAAGGAAAGTACGGTGAAGGTTGGCCACTAAAGTCGACCTTATGTGGTGCAGGCTGGCAATAAATTAGCTGTGGTCATATTCGAACGTCAAGCAAGTTTAGAACGAAGAGTCAAAACAGTGATAATTTAGTCGGGAAAATGTAAAGACGTTTGGTCAAAATAAACGTGAAGAAATCGTACCGTTGTTTGATTTCTTAGAAGAGCTAATCAGATCCTCACAGTACCGTACAAGTAATGTTAATAAGTACTTGCAGTCCAGCAGCTTGTCCTACTGTAAACTATTGCCCTGTACCATCTGAATTATGGCTCTTTGTCGGCACAAGCGTCGACAAACAGACAGTAGCCGTCGAGTTACTTTTAAAATCATTGGCTCTTATATTTTCACGTGAACTCAATTCCGAGGAAATAACTTTGTGTTTTTAATGGGCTTTTTATATTTACTTTTCACGTTTGTACAATGTTTTTCTTCATGGCAGCCTACCGGATTTTCTGTGAATTTCAGAAGCGGAAAAGGGATAAGCAGAAGCCTCCGCCTGCTAATTGTGGTTATTCTGATAGCATTTATAAGTTTCTTTTTTTTCTCTGTATACAAATTCAAAATATTTTATTTCACATAAACTTACATGTGCACTTATGAAATGTCAGAAGCTACGTGCACGGTTCGAATTGATCGTTTCCTATGGAAAAGAGCCGGAAAGAACTCCACGGTCACTCTTTTGAAAATAATTGGGGTTTACAATCTTATTAAATTACAGTGTTAGTAGGTATGGGAGAGTATGGGGCCTGTCAACGAGTACCTACAAGATACTTAACTTACAAAATAGAAAATACAGACCAAAAAGCTAGAGAGCTGGTAGAAGCATTGAATAGAATAGAATAGAATACTCTTTTCTAGTATGTAAATCATATAAATGTAGAAATTTTACAAAGGGTGACACAATGGGCGGTCTTATCGCTAAGAGTGACGACAACCTTTGGATGGTTTAAAAGAGGAAGGACAGACAATACTGTTGGTAGTCTGTGGTGGACCATTTACATAATACAATAAATCCTACTAATATTATAAACGCGAAAGTTTGTATGGATACCATGTTGTTGTGTTTGTTACTCTTTCACGCCAAAATTACTAAACGAATTTGGATGAAATTTCGCTCACAAATAGTTTATAACCAGGATTAACTTTTTATCTCGATATTTGCACGGGAGCGAAACTTATGCAGGTGAAACCGCGGGGCGCGGCTAGTACATACATAAAATATTGGCTGCCCAGGTTGCATATTATAAACTTTTGCATATCCCTTTCAGGAATACAGACATGATGTTACGACTGTTCCAAAACGGTCAGTGTACGTCCGAATAGCCGCATAACTTTTAATCTTCTCTTGCCGGTTTTTAGCTTAGTTTAAAACACCCATTCCATTGCCAAGTTTCTTCATAACAACCCCTAAAGACTATTGTCCGAGTTCGTTAGTACAGATCTTTTATAACATAATTCAACACGAACGTAAAACTCCAAGTCCTGCCAGGGCCAGATAAACTGTTCAACTTTTAAACGAACTTTTTACACTAATCTTAAAATTCAACATCGGAAACGAGGGCAATGTTTATGTTAAAAGTGAAGTACAGTAATTAATTCAGAGTGGATTTAACAATTAACTATCTCGATTTGCTCAATCTTGGCTGGGAGCCAGGGTTGTCAAGTCCCCGGGTTTTCGAAGATGGATCGAAAGGGATTTCGTGGAAAGAGCATGATTTTTTATGTAGCTGGATGGGGGAATTTGGTACTTGAAGAAGTTGGGTTTAGTAATAGTTTGGTTTAAAGGAAACTATCGTAGATAAATGTTGTCTTGATTGTGAAACCTAGCACGTGGGTTAGAAATCACTTCTCCATAGTTTTACTAAGCTTGTACGAAACTCTTGCAGCAATCATCTTGATTCTGAGCCCGTGTCGAGATATATGAAAATACAGATAAAGTAATTGTCCAATGTTCAGTCGACTATTGTGTTATTGGTTGGTTGGCTATTGTATATGCCTTTCCAGCTCGAAAATAAATAAGAGCATTGTCTTCGCTAGGCAATACGTGATATGAACATACTTATGAATAAACTAGCAGCGCCTCGCGGATTCACCCGCATAAGTTTCGACCCCGTGAGAATATCAGGATAAAAAGTATCCTATGTGTTAATCCTGGTTATAAACTATCTGTGTAGGTACCGAATTTAATTCAAATTCGTTCAGTAGTTTTTGCGTTAAAGAGTAACATCATCATCCATCCATCCTCACAAACTTTCGCGTTTATAATATTAGTAGGATTAAATATCCGATCTATTCTGTAAAAATCTCACCGAGAAATCATAGGTGAAGTGAGCTTGAAGTGAGCAGTCAATAGTGTTAATCCCTAGCATTAGGGAATGTCAGCTCACTTCACCTAAGTTCTCACGGTGAGATTTTTACAGAATAACACTACTGTTCCTTTACGAGTATTTTCATATACTTAGAAACAGACTGAGCGTTGGTTACTACGCTAGCTCAGTGGCTGCCTATTAGTAGAAGCAAAATAATAATTATATTTAATTACTTTATCAAACTTTTATACTTACATTTGTATGTCAGTTACTGTGGTTAGTGCACAGAGGTTTTGTACCTTGTAACTGTGTGCACAAATAAACAAACTTGATTTGATTTTACTAATTCAAACTTATTATTCTTTTGCACCGTATGTTTTGAGCCAATGCTATTAAGTTCTGTTGTTTAATGCAGTCGATATTCATGTTCCTACTCTAATCCCAACTTTATGGGTTCGATACAGAATAAAAAATCTCTTTCTATTAGCCATAATCTCAGCAGTCTTCTAAAAAAAAAGCGATGCGAGAGTTTATTGAAAATAGATGCTTGACAACCCTAGCTTAAAGTCGTAATTCTAGTGCAGACAGAGATTTCACGGCAGTCAAAGTTTTGAAGTAAAAACTGAAATTCTATACCACTACGATAAAGAGAAAAGCGACTCCATTAGTTTTGCTTGAGATCTTTTTATAAACTTCTTTTCGTTGTTTAAGAAATGACCGGACGGAACAGCTCCTTTAGTCCTTAAAAGAAGTAGATTTTTGACATTGATACGGCTATTCCAAGATACAGTACTCGTCCTAGTTCGGCTATAGATGCTCCCATGTTATATACTCCCAAGTACTAGCCTATAAGTATGTGTAACACGTTGTATAAATAAATTATTATTTAAGAGTAGTCTTCAGATAAAGTGCTGCAAAGATTGTAAATTGAATATTGTTGATATTTCTGATAGTGAAGTTTTGAGGTGTTTTTGCATGATCAGGCTATAATGTTCCCACTGCTGGGACACAGGCCTCCTCTCTGTGAGAGAGAGTGGGCTGGAATCTACCACACGGGCCCAGTACGAATTGGTAGATATAACATCGCATCACTCTTGTGTATGAGCACTTAAGTACATTCAGCAGCAAAGTCGATTAAGGGCTGACTTTTCCATCGCCAGATAGATAATATTGACGTTTGACAGTTCTTGTATGAAATAACTGTCAAAATTTCAAAATTATTCCTCGAATAAAGTTATCAGAAGATTGTAAAATCAGCCCTTAAAATGTTACTTTTACATAATATATCACCTAACGAAATCTATTTCAAACAATGATAAAGAACAATGAAAAAGGCAATAAGTAAGTCGGTAGTACTAAATGTAAATGAAACTAAATCACGACGAGAAGCCAATTGAATCCATTGAAGGTTTGTTGATTTGTTAAATTTGGCTGATAATACATACAAAAGAAAAGAGTCTCAAAAGAGTATGTTAAAATGGTTGGGGCCATGCTGAGAGGATGAATGAAAGGTGGCTAATAAAAGGTATTTACAAGGCAGATGTGAGTGGAAATGCCAGTGTCGCCCTAGGACGACATATGTATAGTGACCTATTGGTGAATTTCTTCAGAAAGATCAGGTGTGTATAGGGTTACCATTCGTCCCGATATATCGGGACTGTCACCGTCATTAGGCCTTCTGTCCCGACGTCCCGACCAAACACTATTACGTCCCGTTTTATCGCGCGGTCAAAGCAATTCAAATACGCGCGCCAAATTACTCTGCCGGAGACTGTGGAGTCGATATTACAGTGTCAGGTTAACTTCAATATGACTTGCACGGAGTTTTATAAATATGTAAAAGGACAGAGAGAATTACTTAAAAAACTAAAGTCTTCAGCAAAATATGACCAAGCTACGTCTAGCAATGCTTCCATACAGTAGACTTTGTATTTTTTTTTAATAAAAAATATTCATATTTAATTTTTTTTTCTCTTTGCGTCCCGACACGAGCCTTGCCAAATATGGCAACCCTAGGTGTGTAGTACTCGCAACTGGCGTGCGTGTATGACTAGAAGGCCAATTCACGTAATTAAAAACGTTCAGAATCTAGTCGCAATCTCATCTCAGCGACAATCAATGTCGAAAACTAGTCAAAAATGTATGGAAATTAGAGGTATTTCTGACAGATTGAGACTGATATCAGAGTATGAACGTTCTTAAAATTACGAGAATTGCCCTTCTGGTGTATAAACGTAAACGAGGCAAAAGGATTATGTAAGGATCGTAGCAGGTGGCTTTTTATAGTTTCTGCCTACCATAAGAGAAGAAGGCGTGAGATGTATGTGTTCTCACAATGTAATTTAAGCCAAAACCCGCACCTTTTACTTACCTACATTGATCTTTAAACCGAAGTACAATCATCTATCTAAAGGCTTTCTTCCTCCAAATGATCCTTTACTCGTCTAGACAAATGTCCTGTTCCGTGACTATAGATTTCCAATTTGCTAAAAGATTTCGACGGTGTACCTTTTTCCTGTGGTTGTTTTGGGACGGATTTGAACGGATTTCGCTCAATGCTGGCTGTTTTTTGAATTGAGTAAGAACGTTTTTTTCTGAAAACTAATCGAAAAAGTATTGTATGCAGTGTTTTGAAAATTGTTGAAAATTAGAATATAGCGCGGTTGAAACTAAACACTCATTTGTTTTTTTTTTTTATCTTTAAACCCTAGAGCGAATTTTGTGGATGTACTGCAACTAAATGTCAGTTTCAAATGAAATTAAGTAAAATTTACTTATTAGAAATCTTAAATTCATTAATTCAATCAGTAACATATAGTTAACGAACTGTGTAAACCGCTTTGTTGGTATAGAAGCATGTTTGCACAAGAGCTCCTTATACAAGTCATTCCATCCCCGTAGAGGATGAAACTTTGAATAGAAATTTGTAATTTTTGCCGATGGGAAAGCCCATCGAGACATGTCTTGTTAATGAATAAAATGAAATACCTACTTCATTCCATACAAATACCGTGGGATACTCGCAGTAGGGATACTATTTTTTCGTCTGTAACTGCAAATTTAAAAACCGCATTCCGTTCCACGTGTCCAACAGACGCACATCACTACGTCCCTATGATGTAATTGGCATATTATTATCTTGATATAGGCCGGGTCATTGACAGAATAATCTTTTTTTCGTCGCTAACTGCAAAAGGCCAGCATTTTAATTAAAAAAAACGCACACCATTCTTTGCGTCTAAATCGTCCCATCACACTGGCAAAAATGTCGCTTAAAATTTTGTGCAAAAATATTGAGTTTAATTTTTGTGCAAAATATTGAATGGTCGTGGATATTACAGTAGGCAAAAATATTGCACAACATTTCAGTGTCGATTAATCTTATCGCGATGGTGGGACGGTGCTTGGCATTGTACTCAGCCATACGAGAACTGCGTAGCTGGCTGACTCGGAGGTTGCAAGTTTCATAGTTGCATTGTGTGCAGCGTTGATAAGAAGAAAAAGAAAAGAGTGTGGGTCAGGAATTGGTTGAATAGTTGACCGACTCATCATCATAATGTATTTCGTGAACTAAGCCTGGAACCTTGATATGTGTGTGTGCGTGCCTGGACGATTATGTGGTGTGTTTATGACGAAGCGGTAATAAACTAGCATCCAAGCGCAACACTTTACACAAATTTCCTGAGGATGAATGTAGAGGTGATTGAGAAAATATTGACTGGTCAGGTCCGCAAACATTTCTTAAACTTTCATAAAACTTTTGAACACCCTACCCCTAAAAAAAACGAAATACCCCTTTTTTGCGCAATATTTCTCCTCACACTTTCCATAATTATATATTTGCCAAAAACGACATCTTCATAATTTTGTGCAAAATTTTTGCCATGTGAGGGATGCTTATCACGCGCACATCGCTTTCTTCCCTATGACGTAATTGGCATATCTTCATAAAGGCGAGATATCGACCGGGTCATTCTGTCGGCGGTCAGACGTCAGATATCGCTCGTAAAAGTTTATTGTTCTAGTATTAAAATTGTTTGTCTGAATGGTAATGTTAGTTAGACATGTGTTGGGAATGAAGGTTATGATATTTTGTTTTTATTTTTCTTAAAGACAGAATTGTGTGGAAAAGGGACAGGGAGGCCTTTGCCCTGCAGCGGGACAATACACGTTAGTTAAATATTGTTTTTCTTATATCACACTGACACCTCTTGTGAAAGTTGAATGGAAACGTATGGGGTTCAGCGGGATTGTCCGAAAGGGTTACCGCTACCCCGGAACATAAAGGGCAAAGGAAGGAACATGGGTGGGTTTTAGTCAGTAAGAGTCTGACACGCTCCACCCAGAGCGGGAGGGGTCATTTGATGATTTCCCATCCGGAAAAAAAAAAAAAACGTATGGGTTTTGTACGGACGCCAGCACATCAAGTTACTACAATCTGTCAAATTTCTTTAATAGATTTTCAACTTTATCGTTAAAGCATTAAGGTTCATGGTTGATTGGGAAAATTTGACAGTTTCGGGTAGCTTGACCTGCTGGCGTCTGTACATGACTTGAATTATTCAAAAACTTCTTATGTAATTTACTTATTTATTTATTTGTCAATAACCAACTTATATTAACAGTTTGCACCACACAAACAAGTTATCAGTCAATATTACTGATTTGTTTGAACTTAAAAATGGGAATTATTTTTATAAAACATACTAATATAATAAACTTACGCCCAGTTCACATTTTTCCCATTTTGTGTAGTTTCTGTCCACGCCACGGGCATAGGCATTCAACGGGAAAAGGCATAAGTTTATCTGAGTTTTATAAAACATGCCCGCAACTTCGTCCTCGTGAATTTCGGTTACAAAATCAAAGTGTAACTTATTTAGGTATTTAAAAAGTATTATTATACAATGAGATATCGCAAAAACAAATTTAAAAAATCAGTTCGCTGAGTTCAACAGCCGTTCCGTAGGGAGCCGACCACGCGTTTAAGCCGCGCGGCATGGTACCTAGCAGAGCTACCGGCGGCCGGCCAGCGCACCTCCCTCCTACTCGCCCGCTGGCCAGCGGTCGCTCCCCTTGCGCGTTTTTTTTTTGTTGCGGAGTCATTTTAAAATAATGATATCTCCTAAGATGTTTATTGAAATCAAGTGATGTCAGGGGCAATTTTGTTATTGATTAAATACTTGTGATGAATAACGTATCTATTTGGATAAGGATTAATATCATGTTGATAAAATACCTTCGCAAATAATGCATTAATTTCGAACAAATTTGATTACCATAAAAATGTTATAGTGAGTCAATCTTAAAAGATAGACATATGCTGTCGTGGACTTTTATTTAGTAATTTTAAAGAGTAACAATTCTATCATACATGAATTTTGCGTAACTTAAACTGTTTCCGCAGCGCACGCAACGGAAGCTCTATAAAAGGAATCATTTTTTCCAGTTTTGCAACATTTTCCATTGATTCTCCGTTCCTATTAGTTGCAGCGTGATGTTATATAGTCTAAAGCCTTTCTCGATAAATAGACTATCCAACACAAAAATAATTTTTCAATTCGAATCAGTAGTTCCTGAAATTAGCGCGTTCAACCAAACAAACTCTTCAACTTTATAATATTAGTTTAGATTTAGATATATTTCTTAAAGTGTCCCAAAAGATCTCCTAACCTCGAGTCTCTCGAGTTGTAGGTCGTACCTACAACTCGTAAGTCGAACCCAGACAAGCGATTAACTTCGTGTAAATTATTTAATCACCAGTGCTCTCAAAACGGTAAAGGAAAACATCGTGAGGAAAGCGGCATGTCCTAGAACCAAAAATCCGAAGACATCGCCAACCCGCACTGGACCCGCGTGGTGTCCCAGTAGTGGAAACATTTTACGCCAATTATGCTTGTGCTATATTTCAGCTAAATCAATCATGAAGAGAAATCCATAGACTCCCATAATCCGAATATGTGTGCCCTTTAAAACAAAAAAGACACTATAAAATCAAAGCATTTATTTCAAAGCACATAAAACGCACTTTTGAGTGTCAAAATGTACAATAAAATAGAAATGATTCTAGTCTAGTATACTCTTACGAAATATCTACTAAGTAGTAATATTGCTAATACTCGTACAACCTTTTTCAAGAAGGATAATTGCAAAAGCTCTTTGTCACCAACACTATGTAGGTCCTAATCCTTCAAGGAATCCATTTCGCTACTTACAAAGCTTTTACGTCCAGATAAAGCCTACCCTTAGTGCGTTTGTCCACTTCACCCCCGTCACCAAGACGTCACCGAGAACGAGATAATGGCGCTTAGTAGCGATACATACATTTACTATGGCTGCATGTCTACCGCACGACCGTCAACCGAGCGTTGGGCCGCTGAAGTTTTGAGTAGTTAGGCGCAACTGCTAGAACTCGAACCGAGATTGTGCCGGGCCGTCGTGCCGTCAATGCATAACACGTTTGACCTTGTCCACACGATGCCGTTGTACCGGCCCCATTCGCCAAGCTTTTGTTTATTTTGTTAACATATCGAACAGCCGAGTTCGATCCTACTCAGTTACTTACTGTTACCGTGCATCTTCTCACTGCTGGGTAATGGCCTCTCCCCCAAGATTTCCAGCTCTTTTGACCCAGGGCTAAAGTGGACCACTGGTCGTTTGTTTCCTCCAGCTCGTCCTGCCATCTTCTACGGGGTCTGCCGCGAAGTCTTCTAGCTGTGTCAGGGCTCCACGTAGTGGTTATACACGAGTTCGGTCACGGTGGACCAATGATCGCCGTCTCCGTGACGTCACGCTCGGTTTGAATACTCTCGTTTCTCGATAACGTCCCGGTGACGACTGCGGTGGATAAACGCCCTGAGATCTTCAAACCTAATTCCAATGTAAAAACGAGGCATTCAAGAAGAACAAGTTTTTCACAGTACCCAGAGGCTCGGTCTACTAGGAAAAATTGGAACAGATTCAGCCCGCTTTATTAATACTCCCCTCCAATTACGTAACACCTTACTATACGTAGGATGTTTATAGAAACTCCTAAAACATTGCTTCATATGTTTGAAAAATTAATTTGGTCGACCACCTAAATAACGCAATGAATATTGTTGAATTGTCAAAATGAAGTGCGTTGCCATTGTAAGTTTTCTTCAATTTTTTTTCTTAATCGAAGCCAGTGGTATTGCAAGATGGAATTAGAAAATCCATTTGGAGATTTAAACTGTCACATTGCTACTCAGATTTCAAAGCCACATCTTGGTGGCTATAAAAACATATCTGTTGAATTCCACACCATTAAAACATAACCATTAAAGAAAAACAAATACGGTACCATACTAAACTTGTAACAACTTTATTCATCAAATGACAAAAATTTACCCGATCGTTCTTAAAAGCCATTTCCTGTGCAAAACAATTGAAAAGGAGCAACAAAAGTTTGAGAAACGCTTCCCAACGATCCCTTTGATAGGAACGGGGCGTCGCGTCGTCTTTAATAATCAAATTACACGGAGAATGCGAATCACGTTTGTTTGAAAGTTTGAGAGCCCCTGGCATAGTGGTGGGCGATGATAATGTTATATGTCGATTTTTTTTTGTGTTTTGCTTTATTAAAGTTTTTATGTTTATTTCGCATTATACCCCCGAAGCTATTGTTTCAAGAATTACTGTTATATAATAATTTATTTTTCACTAGGTTATGGATTAAAAAATATGAGTTTTAGTATTTAGGATCTTATTTTACGAAATATATTAATTACTAATTGAGAATTTAACCAAGATTTCTAAAGTAAAAATAAAAAAAGGTAAAGAGAAAAGATTAGATTTTTTGTATATTTATTAATTGTTTGTTACGCTTTTACGCTAAAACTGCTGCACGGATATGAGTAGACCATGGCTTGGAGTAGGATATAGGATACTTTTATTCCGATATTCTTACGGGATCGAGACGTATGCCGTATGCGGGTGAAACCACGGGGCGAAGCTACATCTCATAAATAAGTAATCTATTTCAGCGAAGCCTATATCTCAGTTTCAATAATAAATTACGTAAAAGAAATTTTCTCGCGAATCTATCAAGATGTAGACCAAATCACTTGGCCTAGAAATAAGAAAGTATTTTCTCTTGAAATCTCTGAATCCCTTAAGACTCGAACATTTCATGAGAGGATTTAATCAATAAAGGACAGGCTTTCTGTTTATTTAACCAGTATATAACATCACGCCTGTATTCCCAGGAGTCGGCAGTCACCTACATTTCGCCAGTTATTAAATCAGCCTCGTGAGAAGAAAACCGCTTCTCTGATTCGCCGGATTCGGGAGAGCACTAACGGAATCCTAAGGAAGATCTCTGAGAGACCAGAGTCTGCCGTGCTGGGGAAATTCATCCATTCAGCTTCATATGACGAAATGATACTATGATTTTTTTGACATGATTTTTTGAAATTAGTGATTTTATGATTTTACTTTTATTGTTTTTACGACCTGAAGCAAGCCCAAGTGAATGACTCGACGATCCAGAACTAAAACATCTAGCGAAGAATGACGAGGAGAGCCGACCCCAAATGAAATGGGATAAGGCTAGGCAAATAAAGAAATAGTGATTTTATAATTTTAATTTTATGAATGACGATTGGATTTGATTTTGATTTTAGTATTGACTAATATAGTTTTAGAACCTTGTAACTAACGACTGAAATCAATAAACTTAATTTAATATAATAAAGGACGATTTTGTTGCCAATAACCAGACACAAATTCAATTTCCAATTTCCTGATAGAAAATCCCAAATACATTTTGCTCCATCGGGCGATCAAATCTAGGGTTCTTCACGCTCAGAAGTGTGCTGGTGACCTCAAAACCACAACTAGTTTAGTGGAAAGGGTGGCTGGTAAGGGTTGGTAGGATGGTGGTAAGAACTTTTCATCAAGTTTACCCTCGATCTAAATATCCTTATAAGGACTTAAATCGAGTAAGATTGGCATAGCATAAGTAAATTAAACCTATTATGTTCCCACTGCTGGGACACAGGCCTCCTCTCGGTGAGAGGGAGTGGGCCGTAATCCACCAGACGGGCCCAGTCGGTAGATATCACATATCTTTTTATTTTTGGTTCGAGGATATGCCTTCGTCACGATGTTTTCCTGTACCGTTTTGAGAGCAGTTAACTGTAGTGATGAAAACAATTTACACAAAGTACAGCGTCTGTTTGGGTTTGAACCTATGCCCTACAACCCATTAGTTACGGCTGTTATCACCGGCCACCACTGCTCGATTTGCATAGACAAGCCTAAACCATTCTTAAAACACAAATATTTTTAAACCAACGAAACTCCACAAAGTCCTTTTATACACCGGATTTTGGTAACAAAGCTCAGTTATTTCAATTTCTAAGATAATTAAAACAAAGCAATTCTCGAGTTACTAAAAGATGTTATGTTCGTTCACAATCTTTATTAAGCACTCATAATAGGCAATAAGGCACTCGAAGTTATAACCTAAGTGTTCTCTTGTGTAATTAAGATAAGCAAACGGTAAAACCTATTAAATTAAATATGAGTGCTTAAACGGTTATTCTTGAGTTGTAAGACTTTACTGAGAGATTTGATGTGAAAGAAAGAATGTCTTAAGTGACAGTCTGTGTGATACGTATTTGAAAACTTATGTAAAAGTGTTATAAGGTCCAAAATTGTCTTCGCAATATTTTAAATTGAAGATGTTCGTCTAAAAACGATATCTTTAATATTTCTAAAACAATATATTCTCTGAAAGTTATACTAGTATTTTGCTTCGGTTTTTTAAGTCAAAGAACATTATGACATCAATCAATTTACCTCACCTTTTCTCAACTATGTTGGGGTCGGCTTCCAGTCTAACCGGATGCAGCTGAATACCAGTATTTTATATAGAGCGACTGCCTATCTGACCTCCACAACCCATTTAGCCGGGACTCACGGCTTAACGCGTTTTCCGAGGCACAGAGGGTGTCGTGTAGCGACAAGTAACTAACTTTAAATTAAGAAAGTAAAGAAAGGGAAATTGAAGTTAATTAAAGTTTTATTATAAGGTATATAAAAGATGGAGATTGACTGGTCAATGGTGTGTAGTGTGTGGGTGAGGAAGAATGAAGATGAGTGATAGGTGGGTTGAGGAGGCTGTGGTGGAGTTGCAGATGAAGCTGAAGAGGTAGACCGACGCGAGACAGGTGCCGGTGACAGGTGCAGGTGCAGGTGAGGTCAGGTGCTGGTGCGTGTGCGGTACGGAGGATACCCGTGGGAGGCCCACGCAGCAGGAGTAGGACGCAGCACGGCAGCAGGAGAGAGAAGGCATGGCGGGGACGCAGTCTGCCCGCCAGGTGACGCGGCCCTCGGATGAGGTGCGGCCCAGTATATCCAGGAGGGTCTTCTGAGGCGCAACCCAATAGGTACAAGGGTTCAGGAGGTTCAGTACTTCAGAGTGCTCTGGCGAGGCGCGCCAGCAGTCCGACTGGTACGGAGGACGGAGGACGGAGGTGTCTCTACACCTCCGTCCGTCAGGTACCGGAGCCTTTTAGGAGAGGCACGCTGAGTGTTCCCGGGATAGGTGGCTCTGGAGTGTCAGGCCTATTTACTGTGTTCGCTTTAGAGGCGAGACTGGAACTGATCCTTGCATTGCTTGGAATTATAATGTGAAATTGAAATATGCTGGTGGCCAGGATTAGTTTTGTATGAGTATGAATGTATAATCAGCTAAAACCTTACAGGCCGCTAAGAATCTAAGTGCAAACTTGTCATGGCGACGTATTAAACGTCGTTGTCAGAACTATCATGATAAAATATATATTAATAAAATACAATTAAATCTATAGTTATTTCGTATTAAAAGTATAGTGTTTATAGGAAAAATGATATCAATCAATGTGGGCGAAATTCCCAGCCCTTGGATGTCACTAAATCGTCGTAGTCTTATGTTAAAGTTTGATGACTGTGTCTGTGTACTGATTGTGGATAAAACGTGACCTGGTGTCGTGAGGAATAGTCAGATCAGCGCCTAACGGTAACGGAATGCTTGTCTGACCTGGAAGAATGAATGAAGATAACTGTGAGTATAAACACTATGTTACAAAGGGTCTTGATATGTAATGGATGATCACCCTTCCTCGAACCGACAGTGGTAAGCGTAGTTAAATCTACAATCGACCCGTGCGTCTGTTTTTATTAAGGCACGAGCCCCGATTTTTACTTATTTTTTTTTTCTGTACGCTTTATTCTAGAGAGCTATTCTTAGCTACGTATATAAAAATACATTTATATTATGAACGCGATATCGCTAAAGGCCGGCCGCTTAACTGAGACGTTGCCTGAGGTAGCTGCGCGGTGCGGGAGGGGTGATAGTTGTCATCAGTCGATGAATCACTGAGCTCTCGCATCACGTCACCACACCCCTCCCGCACCGCGCTGTTACCTCAGGCAACGTCTCAGTTAAGCGGTTGGCCTATAGTTGTAATCCTTTTTGGTAGAAACACTAATTGGATTACAGCCATTACTAGCTTTGATTGAGGATTGGGATTATAATTCAACTTGCTGCTGTCCGCAACTTTGTCAGCGTAAAATTTGTTGTAACCAAACCCTCGCATCGCATCGCCTGCCCGCGCTAGTACTGTTTGTTTTCGCTTAGAGTTCTTTCTAACGTGATGTTATATAGCCTATAGCCTTCCTGGAGAATTGGGCAATCAAATGCAAAAAAAGAGTACAAAATAATATCACAATGACGGGAGTACAAGTGGTTTTCGGCTTCGTGAACCACCTATTTACACCCGTTACAAAATATAAAAAGTAAACTAAATTAAAATCATCGATATCAACCAAAGAACATCCCTACTTAAAATGTTTCAGCAACAGTTGCACGTAACAGGTGCATAACACTTCTAAATGCTGTCGCTATATGTCCTTTGTTTGTTGAGTGTTATAATTTGATAATTAGAGGTTGCAGTATGAAAGTGTGAAAATATAATAAACTCGCTACTGCCCGCGACTTCGTCCGGGTGAAATTTCTTGCCACCCCGACCCACTTTGTTGCATCGCCTGCCCGCGCTGTTACTTTGTTCACGCGTAGCGTTCTATCTGACTTTTCTCTTTTTGCTAGGCTCTTAAGGGTCCTAGCGTGCCCATAGCCCATAGCCTTCCTCAAGACATTAGCGCGTTCCAACAAACAGAC
The DNA here is from genome assembly GCA_911387795.2 of Apamea monoglypha. Taxonomy (NCBI): domain Eukaryota; kingdom Metazoa; phylum Arthropoda; class Insecta; order Lepidoptera; family Noctuidae; genus Apamea; species Apamea monoglypha. The sequence continues at coordinate 13,924,285 of OU426938.1, forward strand.
AACCAAACTTTTCAGCTTTATTTTTGGTATAGATAGGTGTTTGATGATACAAACATTTTGTGCAAACCGAAACGAAAGTGAAACTTTATGTACAGACGCCAGCACATCAAGCTACTACTATCTGTCAAATTTATTTAATAGATTTTCAATTTTATCGCATTAGGTTCAAGGTTGATTGGGAAAATCTGACGGTTTCGAAAAAAAAGCCACGCGAAACCTTCGGGTAGCTTGGTGTGCTGGCGTCTGTACTTAGTATGTTCAGATGGGCAATTCTCGTAATTTTAAGACGGTTCACAGTCTGATCTTAGTCTCAATCTGTCAAAAAATACTTCTAATTTCCCCACATTGACAAGTTTTTGACATATTTTGTTTGTTGCTGGTCTAAATTGGCCTTCTGTTGTATTAAGTGTCGTACTTAAACAGTTTTGTGGCTTCCATATCTACTTATGTATATAAACATCCAGAACTAGGTATTGTGTATTTATTTTATGTCGTCAATGTACAGACGCCAGCACATCAAGCTACTACAATCTGTCAAATTTCTTTAATAGATTTTCAACTTTATCACTAAAGCATTAAAGTTCAAGGTTCATTGGGAAAATTTGACAGTTTCGGGTAGCTTGACCTGCTGGTGTCTGTACGTCAATTTACCGTTAATAACCATCTCATAGTTCACAACTGTCGAAGAATGACAGTTGTGATTAAAATATACGGATAAATTGATTATCAATTTGCAATATAATACAATTGATAATCCCTGACCTAACTTTGCTTCAAGAACACTTGAGCGATCCTGAAGAAATATTTATTTCGTTTCCACCTTTGCAAATATATTAAACATACAGAAACTGTCGTCCGCGTTCCTTTAAAAATTCAATTTACGTCATGGCTGTTCGTTAAAAATCGCATTCGAATGTCAAACGTTATACTGACGTTCGTTCGTGCCATATTCGACAACCTACCTAAAACTGGGTGAAGCGTACAGCAACCTACCACATAATATATAGGTTCAGAAGGTCAGCTCCGTACAACGAACGAAAACGCACGCACACATAGACACGTTTCACGTGCAGCGAGTGCAACCGTACTTGCGACCGGCTTTTGTTTGAGATCATCGCACGTACGCGTCTATGTGTGCGAGGGCCCATTTTTGCTAGTGATGGAGTGGAGCTTGCCTTCTGTATCTATCTATTTTGTTACGTCAACCACATGGACATGTGACGTATGTACTGTTCTACTAACTGACGTTTCGCTCTGACGGATAGTCAGATTCGGTTTCTAAAATGTCGAAAGAGTTAGTTATATGGCATAATGGGTTCAGTAAGGTTTACAAGGGATGCTAATTGATAACTGATACATTTGTGTGCTGACTGGTCAGGTCCACTCAATCTGTGGTTCTTTCCTCAAAAGACCATTTCAGACACATGGTCCTCACATGATCCGATCATGATTATGTCTGGACTTTAAAAGAGACTGTGACCTCTGAGTTTGTTTCGGCCTTTCTTCTCAGAGTAGTCGGATAGGAAACGCCGACCTCATCTAGTTTTTAGAATATAATTGTCGTGTAAAAGTATTTGTACTATTAGAGAAATAAAATAATTTATTATAATTATGTGCTCTGGAGATCTACAAGAATATAAAGTTTGATGGAAAAAAAACTTTTCGTTACCTATAAATGGAAAAAAATTAGATGAGGATACTCACACAAGATAAAATAAGATTTTTATTATAATTTTCATAATGGAGCCCTTAAACACAACCTTTGTTTTAACTTCATTATAAAAATTAAAATAATGAAGCATCATTTGATTATGCCTATTAAATTACGCTCACTATTTTCCCTCTCAAAAAAAAAATGTAATCGTCGGATACAGTCGAAGTTTAGTGAGAAACCGATGGATTTTTTCGAATAAAATTTAATTTAATTAATAGAAAACAAACAGTTCATTTATCAAATTAAATTTCATTCGAAAAAATCCATCGCTTTCTTACTAAATTTCAACTATATCTGACGACCCTGGTTACTTATCTCCTTTGCTGGCTGTATCTACTAGCTATTTATTTATGAGTCATTTATTTTCTACTGTTTTAAGCATATTCAGCCTATAATGTTCCCATTGCTGGGACATAGGCTTCCTCTCTGTGAGAGGAAGCGGGCCGTAATCCCAGTGCAGGCTTGTAGATGTCATGTGCCTTCGATTTTTTGTTTCTGAGACATGCCGGTTTCCTCACGATGTTTTCCTTTATCGTATTGAAAGCAGTAGTAATGAAATAATTTACAGAAAGTAAAGCACCAGTCTGGGTTCGAATCTACGACCTACAACTTCAAGTCGCGGCCATTACCACTGGCCACTACTGCTCTTGGGCCAGCAATGTTCTCCACTGTTATGGTTTTGTTTATTTTTAATAATTTTGTAATGTTGTTTTAATAATTATTTAATATTATTAATAATAATATAAATTTTATTTTTTATTTTTATTAAATTTAGTTTTTTTTTCGTTAGCCTAGTATATTGTCCCACTGCTGGGGAAAGGCCTCCCCCATATTCTTCCACCTTTCTTTATACTGTGCCTTCTCCGTCCAATCGGTTAGGAACGAGTCCAAATCGTCACGCCAGCGTTTCTTAGACCTGCCTCGGTGACGACGCCCGTCTTCAGGCACCCACTGTGTGACGACTTTACGTCCTTTAAGTATGACCCGTCCAGTCCCACTTCAGCCTCGCAGGCTTATCGCAAAATCAGCGATACCTGTCATATTTAATGTAGTACCTAGTATAAATAGACCGTTGTGTTAAATACTGTATACAAGCATTTTAATGTACACGGAATAAAATAGCAATTTGCATAAACACACCTAAAAACTTACATAAGAAATTAGAACCTCCACCTTTTTGAAGTCAGTACTTTACGGCATTACCTGCCTTACATTTTCTTAATAATATAACTGCTGATTAGTATCTCTTAAGCCTCCGCAGGTACGGTTACCGCTTGCTCATCGCCCCTTTTTGTAACAAAGCGTTTACACCCGAGGTTTAATTCTACCCTCAAAGGTTCTACTAAACCTTGCTGAATTTGATCCTGTGTCATGATTTTGGTGTGTATGATAATTTATTATTCTAGGGGTTTTCTTGTGTGTGTAGGGTTATACTCTAGACATAACAAAGTCTCTTTTCGTTTCTGTCTGTGTGACCACTTAGTTCTTCTAAACTACACTATGGATTTTAATGTGGTTTTCACCAACGTTTTCAGAATTTATTCCGGTAGGTTAATGTGTTTGTGTGTTTATACATTCATATTTAATTTAGAAATTTCGATGCTTTGACATACGAGTAGCATAGGATAAAGCATAATCGGTCTATAATGTGTAGCTAAATAAATAAAGTTTAGCTGACTTTAATCTGAGCGTCTAAAAGTGACTTATATACGAAGGCAGTTCTATTAATTTTCCACGTTTTTCCAAAGTATCACATTACCTAGTTAAGTCCGGATAAAAAAAATATTTTAAATGAAAAGTTATTTGATTTTTTCATTGACAATTATTGATGCCATTGTGTATTTATTCTCCCAAGTGACAGTGAGTATGTACAGTATTATTGTAATAAAATCAGTTTTAGTTTGTTATTGTAACAAAAAGGAGTAAATGAATTAACAATAATGTTTTTAATAAGTGGAAGTGTTCTTTGTAGGGAGGTAAAAATATTGTAGTGTAAAAATAAATGAATTACTTTCAATTAATGACTGGCAAAAAGACTTTTATCCCAAGTCGAAAAAAATATAACTTGGTTTGACAACTGTTGATTGTTCAATAGGGTTGCCAGGTCGCCAAACCTAATAGCCGGACAGACCAGCCAGTTTGGCCGGACATTTGGGTAGAAAGGCCGGACACCCTACATTATTGAGAATTTTGTGTCTCGGTGTTAATAGGTACGACAAAAAAATTGTATGTAAAATCAAGCTTTTTTGATTATTGTGATAATGAGTCATCGGCGCTCGCTCGTTTGCGAAATGTAAAAAGCCTAACAAAAGCCGGACAAGCCAGACACCGTTTATTTTGGCTGGACGCACAATCAAAAAGCCTACCTATGTCCGGCTTTATCCGGACGCATGGCAACGCTAACCATAAACATAACCTACAAAAGTTCATGACTGAATTTCTATTATTCTCGGACTTCTCGAACAAAAATTCTTGCACAAACTAATTCAGAAGTTGACGCCGAGTTAAACAAGATATTTTTCATTTAAAGACGCAAGAATTAAATCTCAGCTAAATTAATGTATGGGTGGCTGCCATTGTTCTTTTATTATTATTATTATATTTTTTTTATTAATGTTAAAACGACAAAAAGAGGAGGCCTGTGGGAGGGAGTGGGTCATATATAATCCACCATGCGGCCACCCAGTGCGGGTTGGTAGATGTGAAATATCTGCAAATGTTTGGTTTCCTCACGATGGTTTCCTTCACCTTTTTGAGCAGTGGTGATGAAATAAACTACACAATGTAAAGCGGTTGCCTGGGTTCGAACCCACAACCGAACAATACGTAAGTCGGGACCGTTACATTACGTTATAAAATTAGCTTTTCCATACATTTTCCATACATTTTCCATACATTTTCCATACATTTTCCATACATTTTCCGTACATTTTGACCGCGTAGATATTGCACTTTTCTATGAAACATCAGATTTTTTTTGATAACCAACGAAACATTTCTACGCAAGGGGGTCTAGAATCATGTGCTGAATTCATGGTAACAGGTCGTGCGTCGAAATTCCTGCCACCTTGTTTACTTTATACCTTAAGCCAAGGGAACTAACAGATACTATTTCTATATTATGTACATAGACTATTAACACAAATATCACCTACAGCTTCGATTACCCACTTAGAGACAACACTGTGAACATTAATTACCAATTATTATTCTCCATTCCCGGTAGGCTTAATTATAGATAGAAGCATGTTAATAGGTTTATATCGAACACAATATTGAGGTACATACATTAGTTGTAAGTTCATTACGTGTTTAGAATACACTTAGGGGGTTTGAGCGTCTTGAAGCAATGAAATTACTTTAATTTGTGGGTGATAACTCATCATCATCATCTGCCTAGCCTTTTCCCAACTATGTTGGGATCGGCTTCCAGTCTAACCGGATGCAGCTGAATACCAGTATTTTACATGGAGTGACTGCCTATCTGACCTCCACAACCCGGTTACTGGGTAATACGATTCCCCTTGGTAAGACTGGTTGTCAGACTTTCGGGCTACTGACGACCCGTAACGACTGTCAAAGATCCACGAATGACAGCCGGGACCAACGGCTTAACGTGCTTTCCGAGGCACTTGTGGGTGATAACTATGTGAGTAAATTTTACTATGCCGTCGACCTGCTGATATTGAATCCTTTTTTTTTCTTTGCAAAAGAGTGCTATCAGAGCCATTTACAGCCAGAAATGACTTAACAATAAACCTAACCCCACATTTTTCAACATAAGTCTAATATTATTGGTGCTGTACTTATTCTACTATAGCGACCACACACACTATGGTATACCACTGTTTGTTTCCCTTACTAAATAAAATATGGGCCGGCCATATTAGCCATAATAGCGATGACCGTTGGAGTAGACGTGTTCTTGAGTCGAGTCCGCGAATCGGTAAACGTAAAGTGGGATGCCCTCGGGCTAGGTGGAGCGACGATCTTCGCAGGATGGCTGGTAGCAGCTGGATGAGAGTTGCCGAAAATCGAGTTGAATGGCGTGCAATAGGAGAGGCCTATGTCCAGCAGTGAACTGCTATAGGCTGATGTTGAATAAATAAATAAATAAAATAAATAAAAGACGCTTTTCCCACAGAGGACGGAAGGAGCATGTTTACTTGCTTGTTCGGACGTAATCTTGTCGAAGCAAAACATAAGTTTTACTCAAAAATTGCGGAAGTTGGCACAATCAAATAGCGTGGATAAAACAAATATCAATACTGAAACTGGAGGTAGTCAAACCTTTTCGGGATTGCAAAAAAGTTTATCGTCTAACAAAAGTAGACTGACGGAATTACGTAACCAATTTCCTGTTTGCTACGCACTCGTAGTCTCGTTCATACTAGCTACGCAGACTACGAGGTCAATAGGATTCAGTTCCTACATACTTTTTTTTTAGAAATAGGCATGTTTAATTCCGCCTATTTCTAAAAAATAAGTGCGGCAGGGACATCGACGCTCAGACTGAAACCATGAATTCAGCACATGATTCTACACCCCACAGCGTATAAATTTTAGGTTGGTTTAAAAAAAAAGTCTGCCGTTTCTTAAGTTTTGTTTAAAAGCAATACCTACCCTAGGTGCGATGACTTGGCCAAGACGACGACGACGAAGAGTCGTTTTTCCTCAATACTAACATACACGTTTTGTACGTATGTTTTGTTGCTGACTGTCCCAAAAATCTGTTTAGATAACTAGGGGATCCGACCGGAAAAAAACAAAAAGAGGAAGGGGATCAGACTGGAATGACAATTTTTAGTGGAGCAGAATTAAAACGTACTAATAACCAGCAAGGGATCAGATCAGAGGATCCGACCTGAATATATCACAAAAATATATGGAATAACGAAACGTATTCGTATTAAAAGTATAGTGTTTATAGAAAAAATGTTATCAATCAATGTGGGCGAAATTTCCAGCCCTTGGATGTCATTAAATCGTCGTAGTCCTATGTTAAAGTTGTTGGCTGTGTCTGTGTACTGATTGTAGATAAAACGTGGCCTGGTGTCGTGAGGAATAGTCAGATCAGCGTCTAACGGTAACGGAATGCTTTTCTGACCTGGTGGAATGAATGAAGATAACTGTGAGTATGTACATTGTGTTACATTTTCCCCATACATGCAAATTATAATCAAAGTTCAAAAAAGATAAAAAAGTCTAAGTTGTAATTTTTGGATTTTTTTCACCTACTGCTGGGCCTCTCTTTTCTCGTGCCAATCTCCATACTTCTGTGCCAGCCTCATACCGGTTGTACCCGCGATAGCAACAATGTCATCAGTCCATCTCGCCGCCGGACAACCGACGTCTCGTCTTCCAGTCCTTAGACGCTACTCTGTTACGGCCCTATTCCACCTGTCATCACTGCGCCTTGCCAAGTGTCCTGCCCAACTCCATTTGAGTTCCATAATACGCGTTTTATGTATACTTGCCTATAATTGTGAAGCCTGTTAAATAAATAAATAAAGATTGCCTACAAATCAACCTTCCATTTCTAAAACCCGCATTAATCTAAGAACAATAGTGTCGCCTCATTAATTAATTGTCTAAGACAAATAGTTTCTTGCGTCTATAATTTGATTTACCTACAATGGCTGTCAAGAGTAGTGGGTACGTCTTTCCCATTGTGTTTCCAGCCTGTAAAGCATTGAATAAATGAATTTAAATTAATAGTGACGCTTTGCAGTTGATCTTCAGTCTAGGGTTTGGTTAGGCAGATTAATTAAAATCTGGGTTTTCCTTCCTTGGAAATTTCTTGTGTTTCGAGCTTATGATGGAAAGCTTACTTCTGTATAAGATGAAAATCCGGTACTTTTATAATCGTACATGTTAAGGCTTCCGAAAACAGGCGGACCGGAAGGGCCTGTCAGACTTTTACTGACTAAAACCCACCCGTGTTTCTTCAGTTGCCTGTCCCAAGGGTCACGGTATCTCTTTCAAACAACCGGCGACCCTGGCAGGCATCCGCCCTAGCGGACCCCGTCATTCGGTGCTGACATCTCTTTGAGGCGCGCGTGGAACACAACGCGCCGTCGATCCGGGCCTGGTCCTTACCGGGCGGTGAGCAACCCATTGCTTGCTGCCCGCAAGCCCGCGCCTACGGTGGCCGGACTGCTTCGCAGAAGGAGGTGACGGCTGCCCATGCACTCTCGCTCCGTAGCATAGCCTGGACCAGGGCCGGACGCGAGAGATCGCCGCCACCGATCGCCGCCACGAGGACGCGGCGGTGCTCTGCTCAAGCCGGGCAGACCTCCACCGTATGCTCCACGGTGCCCTCCGGGCAATCCACACCCTGGCGTTTCCTTCCGCCTTATCCTGAACGGGAACCTCACGAAACAACCGTGTCCGGTGAGCTCCTGCGTCAGGCGGAAGGTGAGGGCGCCGTGGCGCCTCTCCAGCCACTCTTCAACGAATGGACTTATCGCCGCAATTGTGGCGTGCCCATGATTACACAACTCTCACATTCTCAAAAATTTAACCCCGGAACAACTCTGTGTAGAGATATGAGGAACAGGGAGTAGAGTTCACTCATAAGGATGAGTGAACTTTACTCCCTGTTCCTGTTATGGAGGCATAGAAAAGGGAGGATCCTCCGTTCAGACGTGTGGCTATTCGCGCGGTAAACTCTGCTTGTGTGATGCAGGATTTTTGCGTGTCATCATGCATAGTTCGCATGTGGCGATGTAGATGCCGCCACATCTGCACCCACTCATATTTTCCGCTTAAGAATAGAACCCGACATAAAATACGCTGCGGTATAATCTAACCATTATTACTTCCACGCGACCTACCAATGTCTATCCAAGTGGAACACTAGACAGCCTCACCTAGTCTATAATTACGTCAAAAACAGAACTACACAACACACCCCCTTTCACCCCGTTAAACTCCCTTACAACCCTCCAATTCACCCCCCATTACTAAAACATTACGATTAGACAGACTACTTCCAGGCGCGTTCATAACAGGCTTCACCTGTCAATTACGGACCTTATACGTTAATTATTAATCTGTTGGTTGAGCTTCTTCATTACAGATCGTATTTGGGGGGGAAGCGAGGGAGGTGAGTTAGGAACACTTGAGTTAGGAACACTTGTACTTATGGATGCGTAATTGCGTCATTTGTTAGACGGGGGAGGTGAGTTTTGTGTTGAAATTAACGTAACATATAGTGATAATGCCAGAAGGGTAATTCTCGTACTGTAAAAACGTTAAATTATACGTCGCAACCGAATAGTCGTAATAGCCATATAATGAATATTACTGGCCAATTGGATTATATTACCAACGCGGGTGGGGTGGTTTAAATTATAGCTAAATATTGGCGACGATTCCCTTGTTCACAAACTAAACTGTATTTAAGTTCAGTGCATCTTTTTCTTTCTATTTCCTTAAGAAAAGGACAGAAGATAAATATTAGTTTAGTCCTGTCAAATTAAGATATTCCATAGACAGTTTAGACGAGATTAAAAATATGGCTACTAAAAATACGTCAATTTACGTCAGGCGCTGACTAGTTTAAGGCTTCTAAAACACGTTCATTGTGCGTACAGCTAAGAAATGGACCTCCTTGCCAGAGTCTGTGTTTTCCAATAGGTATAACTTTGAAGTTTTTACACATATCAGCCTGTAATCCCCGAGGGGTTAGGCAGAGGTGTACCTACAGTACAACCACATTTCACCAGTTTTGTTTAAGTTGTTGCCATCAATCAGGCAGAAATCCAGGCTCCGGGCTGCTACAGAGAAATTCTTAATAAAAAAACCCAATACATTTTTTCCCGAACTGGGAATCTAATCCAGGACCTCATGCTCAATAGCACTTGCTACCACTAGACCAACGAGGCAAAAAATAATAATAAAACTTGCATATTCCGTAGTATCAGCTCCCAAGAAGTAAACAAACAATTTCATTTCGCTACAACAAAACACATATATTCCGTGCGACCTCCCGACGTGACAGAAACACGCTGGTAATAAAATTTTACGCGTGTTTCTGAGAGTTATACCGATCTACTCGTCACGCTGGGTAGGAGTCCCGCTGGGGATATAACCTTTAGGATTTCGGTCCTTTTCTAAGTGAACAGGTGTATTAATATTGGTAAAAGTTGGCTTTGAGTGCTCGAGTGGTATATGGGGGATTTGTTAACGCCTGTTTTGATGGATATCTGGGTATTGTATGTTTTACTATATCAATTGATTTTTTTACTCTACCTTTATCATAATAAAAATGTATCTTTAAAAACATGTTATTTTTTATTGATTTTTTTGCATTGTATGTTAGTGTGTATAGTTAATATTTTAACTTAGGACGTCACAAATCATATTCTTCTCTTCTTGTTCTCACACACACACTATTTGCCTATATTTCATTTTCGTTTCTCCTTTTTTGTCAAGAGATAAGCAATATCTTTGTACTTAATACAAAGTATAATATAATTATATATCTTACGTATGTCGTATCTGTGTGAACATAAAACCTAATTCCTACTTAATATTATAAACGTGAAAGTTTTGTATCAATGGATGGATGGATGTTTGTTACTCTTTCACGCAAAAACTACCAAACGGATTTGGATGGAATTTGGCACACAGATGGTTTATAACCAGAATTAACATATAAAATACTTTTTATCCCGATATTCCCACGGGATCGAAACTTATGCGGGTGAAACCGCGGGGCGCAGCTAGTAATAAAATAAATATTTCTACCAACTTATTACAATTACCGGTGATAAGGAACTCCCTGTCATCCTTTGCAACGCGGTTCTTCTTAAACCACTTTTCTAAAGCAAAAACGAATGCCGCGCTTAAACCTGCGTAATGCAAATCGGTTTTATCACGACGGGACATCAAATGAGTTGTCAACCTTCTTTAAGATCTCTAAAGTGGGTTAATTTCCTTGTTAATACGTGTGCTGGGGAGTTTGTTGCGTCACTTCTTCTTCCCAGCGAAAGCACTAGGAAGTGGTGAAGGGCGGGCGTTTTGGGGGACTGTCTTTTGTAATTTTAACGTTCGAAAAGTGCTGATTCTCAGCCTAATTTTAATAAATGTCTTTTGATTTGTGCGCGTAAGTTTTTTTAGAACTTCCTACTATCCTATCCTACTTCGTACTAATATTATATACGTGAAAGTTTGTATGGATGGATGGATAGATGGATGTTTGTTACTCTTTCACGCAAAAACTACTAAACGGATTTGGATGAAATTTGGCACACAGATGGTTTTTTTTTATAACGTTGCCCCTCTCTAGGAATTTGTCCTGTATCGTGGGTGCGTTTACAAACATTTAAACTCACATAAACAAATAGCCAGACCCGGAACAACTACTTGTAAGTCATACAAATATTTGTCCCGTGCGGGAATCGAACCCGCGGCACGCAGCGCAGCAGTCAATCGCTTAACCACTGCGCCAACCATGTCGTCTAACATATAGGATGCTTTTTATCCCGATATTTCCACGGGATCCAAACTGATGCGGGTGAAACCGCGGGGCGCAGCTATTTATACATAATTTCACGTCTTTTTCCCATGGGGGTAGGCAGCCACCTGCTTCAATTCTTACATACTGCTTTAGCAGTACAATAGCGTACTACTTATAAGCGCTACTGTTGAGCATGAGCTCATGAATACGATTCCCAGGTCGGGTAGTGTTATTGGTTTTCTCTTCCTGGAAATCAGTAGCGGCCCGGTTGATGTCAATAGACCTTACATACATACATGGGATACATGGTTATATGGGTCTTACACATAACTGGCGAAAAGTATGGGTGTACTACAGGTACACCTCTGTCCAACCCTTCAGGGAAGCAAGGCGTGATGCTATGTAGACGGTCTGTTATGATAAAGTGAAAAATGGCTTATTTTCACCCAAATGCCAATTCCGTTATCACATAACACCATAGCAAAATCCATCAAAACTAACAGCATTCGCAAAAAAAAATATTACTGAACAAAAAGAAACCCTTTTTACCCAAAAAAACACTTTGGAACGGAAATATAACACGCCATTGTTTCATCTGTACCCATCTATGTATATATATAAATAAAAGTCGCTTTTTGTGTCCGTCTGTGTGATTGCGTTGTTCTTCTGAACTACGCAACGGATTTTGATGCGGTTTTGACAACATTTAAAGAGCTTTTTGCACATTTTAATTATTTTTGAACATTTTAAGAGATTTTGAACATAATTTAAAGAATTTATTACGGAAGGTGTATCCGTGTATTATACACTAGCTTCTGCCCGCGACTTCGTCTGCGTGAAATTTTTTTTCCGCCGACCCACCCCGTCACATCACATCACCTGTCCGCGCTAACATTTCTTTTTCGCTGAGCGTTCTTTCTGACATTTTTTCTTTTTACTCGCCTCCTAAAAATCATAGCGCGATGTTAAATAGACTATAGCCTTCCTCAAAAATTGGGTTATCAAGTGCAAAAAGAATTTCTCAAATCCGATTGGTAGTTCCAGAGATTACCCCCTACATACAAACAAACAATTTTTTCCCCTTTTTTAATATTAGTTTCCTATTTATAGTATTAGTATAGGAGTATAGACTAGTTTCTGCCCGCGACTTCGTCCGCGTAAAATTTCTTGCTCCCCCAACCCACCCCATCGCATCGCATCACCTGCGGGGTGACTGCCTAAATCCTCCATAACCCAGTTACTGCTAGTAAGGAAGAAATCATTTGACATACATTGCTGCGACACAGGCCTCCTCTCGGTGAGAGGGAGTGGGCTGTAATCTACCACGCGGGCCCAGTGCGGGTTGGTGGATGTCACATGTCGAATTTTTTAGTTCTATGACATGCCGGTTTTCGCACGATGTTTTCGTTCAATGTTTTAAGAGCAATGGTGATGAAAATAAATACACAAAGTTAAGTGCCTGCCTGTGCTCGAACCTACGACCTACAACCCGTAAGTCACGGCCATTTCCACTGGGCCACCACTGCTATCATCATCACTGCATCATCATTTGACATAATCTACCGATACTTACTTACTCGACTCCAAAAAAAATAATAGCTTAACCAAATGAAATTAAAACCTTTTACCCAAACAGCACACTGGATCGGAAAGATAACGCTTTATTTTACTGCGATTGTTTCATTTAATATAATTAATCTTTCACGCTTTACCGCGACTCCATTTATTTCGGATGCGTGCCCGACATGAAAGAGCTTTCAGAATACAGTACAATCCGATACGGAGTGGGTTAAATCCTGTTTTTGTTTTTGTGATGAATTAAAAAGATGTCGTGGCTAAATGGCTATTTGGGAGATTAAGCCCCCTTGTCAAAGCACGATAGGCCGTTGGTTCCGGCTGGTGACGGCAAACAAAACAGTCAAGCTCTTTTATTTCAATTATAAACCAATAACAGGCTTTTGACTGGCAAATTTTAATTAAATTAAATTTCAGATTTAATGTCAGATTTCAATGATCCATGTTGGTTAGTAAGTATTGTAACTTATAAACTATGTTAGTAGGGTTACAAAAATACAATAATAAAGCACATTTACAAAATATTATTAACAGCATATTACATTTATTTTACTGTCCCTACCTCAATGCTCACCCGGAGCGGTATATTGGACACTGATATTTATCAGAAATGAATCCTCAGAAAAAAAATGAAAAATAAAAAATATTGATTGATTGATTGAATTGTTTTTTTTTTTTTTGTTGATTGATTGTTTGATTTGATTTTTTTTTTTCTGATTGATTGTTTTAGATTTTTTTTTGTTTTTGAAATTGATTGTAAAATTTTGAATTGTCAAGGAGTCGGTCAGTCAGAAATATGATTTACGACATTACAAAGCGCAGTAAGTGCCTAATGTAGCATCAGCGGTAACTAAATCAGGATTAATTAATAAAAGACTAAAAAAATATCTTATCAGCCAAATCTGACATCTATTGTTTTCTGCCTTTTCAGTTCGTATTGGTATCTTATAATATTATGCCATTGCCTTATATTTACCAAAAACGTTGCATGCCACAAACCATGCAATTCATAATCTCTCCAGCACCTACGGAGAAGAACGGGCAAGAAACCCCACGGCGGTCATTCCTCGATTTGACAGTCATTTCGGATAGTCAGAAACCCGAAAATCTGACAATCAGTCTTACAAAAGAGTATCGTGTCACCCAGTAAATAGATTGTGGTGGTCAGACAGGCAGTCGCTCGATGTAAAATACTGGCATTCAGTTGCATCCGGTTAGACCGGAAGCTGACCCCAACATGGTTGGTGAAAGCCTAGGCAAATAATGACCTATTGTATTTTACCTGGTCTCAAATGTGTCTTTAAGAATGTTTTTGTAAATGTTGTACCTTGAAGATTTATCTACCTGCGTTAATTAATAATTTAATGTAATACCCCATCTATTCACTGTCTTCCACCAAACGAGCATCTTCCTCCAGAGTGTAACCTTCCGTGGTCAGCTTGGAAGTCTTTGAACCATCTCCAAACCCAAATGGGAAGATGTAACTCGATCCTTGTGATATGGGGCTACATGAGGGAACGGCAGTAGGTTGCGGATGTAGTGCTTGGTCACAAGCTATGCTCCACCTCCTATCCTGCCCTTTGTGGCTAAAAACATGGAGCCAAAGTAACCTCTTCGCTACCACCGACAACGCCGTGGTTCTGGCGAAGTATTGGGCCAACAAAATTTAAATAACTTTCGTGCCAGTGACAGAAGAAGAAGTACTTGAGAACTTCGCGCATTAATTAAAGACTATGTGAACGAGCCATTTTTCCAAAACTTGAGCGTAGTACTACCTAAGTTTTCGTCCATTTATGTTGAACATAAAACCTGTATGTTCCAGTAATTGGGTCGGCTCTGTGTAAAATTCTCATATTATACAGAAACCTCTCATTAAAGTGTAAGCCGACCCTAACTTAATTTAACAAAAGGTTAGGCTCGTTATTTCGCCTAAACTGACCGTAAAAGGTCTTAAGATATTCTCATTTTGGCCTAAAAGTATACTACTTAACCATACTAAAATACATTGAACCTTAAATTACAAACACTAGTAAAACCTAGAGGACCGTCTCTAATCCACATGCGAATTAAATATAATTGGCAAAGTGTGGTGTACCGTCGACCAAGCTATTTGGCTTACACGTTAAAAAAAAAACATCTTTCACATGTCTTCAAATTTTTGGTTCTAGGACATGCCGGTTTCCTCACGATGTTTTCCTTCGCCGTTTTGTGAGCAGTAGTAATGAAATGATTTACACAAAGTGAAGCGCCTGCCTGGGTTCGAACCGACCGACGACTTACAACTTGGGGCCACCTTTGAATTTGATTTTTTTTTATTTTTAACTGTGTTTAGTTTAGTTTATGATCTTCCTGTACGAGTCGCAATACATACTTTTTCTTTCTTTCTTTCTCTGCTTATCATTCCACTATACTGCGAATATTAATTTTGATTGTGTATGTAACAGCTTCTCAGCTTATGGCATATTTTAGGAAGTTACTTTAAAGAATTAACCACTCAGCACACTCACAACAAAAGTAATTGCAAGTTAGTTGCCTCATCATCTGCCTAGCCTTTTCCTGGCAACGTCGGGGTTGGCTTCCAGTCTTACCAGATGCAGTTGAATACGTATACCAAATAGCTAGTTCGACTGTACTTATCCCTTTGGTTAACAGGCGTGATGTTATGACATTAAAACCACCACATATTTTACTAATAAATTATATCTGTTTGTTTCAGGTGCGGAACCCACGACAGCAATGTCGGTGGAGGGCCAACGGTGCCTGTGTGTTGTGGTGCTGCTCATACACACCGT
Organism: Apamea monoglypha; assembly: GCA_911387795.2. NCBI lineage: Eukaryota > Metazoa > Arthropoda > Insecta > Lepidoptera > Noctuidae > Apamea > Apamea monoglypha. The sequence continues at coordinate 13,939,832 of OU426938.1, forward strand.
CACAGGCGCTGGAGAAGGTAAGATAAACACATTAAACACACACACACACATCCTCACCCACACACACCACACTCATAGGCGCTGGAGAAGGACATTAACTATATTTTGTCCTGTGACATTTTGGTCCAGGGGAAATCTGATTTTCGGATAAACTAGTTTGTGCTATGCTAGAGCAATCGGACACGGTCCACGAGCACAGTTGCTTAGGAGTCAGAGGGATGGCACTTGCGCTTGTTTTTTGTATAAAATGGTGTAACATAAAGGATATTGTATATGTATCTTTTTACAAAAAGATGTAAAATATAGCAATTCTTCTTCAATTCTTCATAACCGTTGCAGATGCGTTATTTACATCCGAGATGCTTTTACAGATTATTAATATTTTTAATGAATTTAATGTTGCAAATAAACGTATTTTCTTTCTTTCTTTCTTTGATCTGGAGCTGGCCTAACGTAGAAAGGAGTTTCAATAGAATAAGAGGTCCGCTTATACTGGGTGTCTACTCCGAAGTAGTATCGGCCGAATGTTCGGCCGTTTTCTGCTACGAAGTTACTATTTAGTTCGATCGGTCCCGATCCTACACTCCTACACCCTTTCGAATATTGACTATGGTCCCGACCCCACTGAGCCGATCCGAACTTTTTTCGCATTTTTCAATAATATTCGGTTCGGCCATGTGTCGGTCCGATCCGATCATTCGCACATTGCACTTCGTAGTAAACCCCCCTGGTTTTGTAATCACTGGCATGTACCCTACCCTACATTTCAGAATGTTGTATCAATAAAACTGCTCGTTTCGCTTCCAGTTTAACGTAAATGCAAATAGAAAATTATGAAAACAAGTTTCAAACAAAAAACGAGGACCAAACTGCAGGAACCATCTGAATAATATACTCTGGCAACTCACAACTCAGTTTAAAAACCTAGGCCATCAAGTTTTAAAAACCCAAACTGCCCTGTTTCATGCTGAAAAGCAGAAAAAAAGATGTACAAGCCACATAAAAGTCCGCAACGCGAAAGTTAGTTGTTAGTGTAGAGACAACAAAAAAAGAGACTGAATAAATAACGCCTCCGAGGTTTAAGCGTCGAGTTAAATGTTTTCGCTGACTGTGTGTTGGATGATATTTTCATTCGCTACGGTTCTTATTTTAACACATGCCAGAGAGGGTGTGTTTGTGTGTGTGTGTGTGTGTGTGTGTGTGTGGGAGGGAGTAATTGCCTGTACCCCCTTGGTGAATGTTGGAGTATTTTTGAGTTGTTCTTGCATTTTTAATCTACTTACCTAATCGTTGGTGTCGGTGAAGTTGGGTTGTGTAAATACGCGCATACATTTTAGGTGTCATATTTTTAGTTGTTATTAAGGCTCACACGCGCGTAGGACGCCCCCCAGCTAGATGGATGGACGACCTAAAGAAGGTTGCTGGGGTAGACTGGACGCGGAAGGCGGAGGACAGGGTGTTGTGGCGCAGCCTGAGAGAGGCCTATGTCCAGCAGTAGACTGCGATAGGCTGAGTTGATTGGTTTAAGGCTCCCACATAAAGGCGGGGCGCAACGCAACTCAAGTACAACAATTTTTATGAAAACTTCATGGAAATTGTTCGACCAGAATCGCGTCGCTCCGTCGTGTCACGCCTGTGCCTGCGTGTGCCTTTAAGCCATGCAGTTGTGAACTAAGCCATAAGATTTTTTACTAGCGGGCCTTCCAAATTTATTGTTTCGATAAAAATTTAAACATAGTAAAAATTATTCAGTTGCTCCCAGCTAGACTGGACGCCGACCCCGACATAGTTGGGAAAGGCAGATGATGACCTCAGCCTTACGCAGTTGTTCTAGAGTTTATTTTAGAACGGGACAAGTCAAAGTCAAAACATTTATTTTCAATTAAACCATTTACAGGTACTATTGAATTGACAAAGAGTCGGTCAGATAGTCAGAAAGATGGAGCTAGTTGCCCATTCCAAAACGTAGATCTCCATGGCGAAGAACAGGCAAGCAACTCCAAGGCTCTCTTCTAAATCAAGACTTTAAAAAATCCTGGGTACATTATTATTGTTGCTTCTATGAACAGAACAATGTAAAAAAATAAAAAGAAGTTAAAAGACTAAAAATAACCAACAGATTACTGCTAGAAGCATAATTATATTAATTCAGGATCCTATACCTCACGTTGGACGTAAAATGGTCAAAAATTGACAAATATCCATGTAAACATTCTTGTTTAACTATTTTCAACCAAGAGAATAGTCCCCAGTGCTTTTCAATTCAGAGTGGCAATACAATTTCAGTGCCACTCCAAATAATAATATACAGTACAACCGCACTAAAACCAATATCATCACTCACCCATGTATTGACACAAGCATTTCCTTCCACCACTTCCAGAATATTCGAAACATGTACCGAAGGACCAAAATATAACTGGTGTCAAAATTACTTAACCAAGCCGAGAGTCACATGTACTCCCCGTCGCTGTAATAATTTTTTAGGGTTCCGTACCTCAAAAGGAAAAAACGGAACCCTTATAGGAACACTTTGTTGTCCATCCGTCCGTCCGTCCGTCTGTCAAGACCCTTTTTCTCAGGAACGCGTGGAGGTATCAAACTGAAATTTATACAAAATACTCAGGTCTACTGTCCCTTGAAGCTGTGAAAAAATCAAACTTCTAAGTCAACGAAATCAAAAGTTACAGCCGTTTATGCCGCAAATTTTCGAAACTCGCAAGGGAATCAAAACCTACAGGGTACTTCGCGTGAACTCAGAATCTTGAAATTTGGTACGAAGCAACGTCTTATAGCACATATAAAGGAAAAATTGCGAAAACCGTAAATTTTTAGTTACATACCTACAAACATGTACGGAACCCTCGGTGCACGAGTCGGACTCGCACTTCACCGGTTTTTTTTTGTACCGCACCATACCTGGGAACCTTCTGGTTACGGAGATATTGAAGATCAAAATTCCAACTTTTCATTACCTTTTTTTACGAAAGCAAGTTTTTAATGTTATAACATAACTTTAAATATCCCCACGACCTCTGTACTGTTGCATGCACCCATAAGCACAATGTTTTGAAAGAAAGAAAGAAAGAAAGAAAGAAAATGCATTTATTTGGCACAAACTAAAAGACACACAATACACCAGATACATACATCAAATAAACACACACAATAAAATAAAATAAAAATAAAATAAAAGATTAAATAAAAAGTGTGAAGTCCGCTTGCGTCTGCTTGTGTTACTGTGCGCAATACCACAAACATCCAATTTTCACACCAAAAATAAAAGTCGTTTCCCAGCAATTGTGAAATGTTATTTTGATGTACAGAATGCGTAGTTGACGGCTATGTGATGGGTCGTTTAACACCCTGTATACAGCGTGTATCAGAAATGTATGGTCATATTTAAGGGTGTGGTACAGAGCATCAAACTGAACAATTTTCTCCATGGGAACAAGATTGTTATCGCGAAATAATTATCAGCTGCCCCATATAAAACTTTAATACCTACTCGAACCAAATTTATTGCTGATTTATTTTCTTAGCGATTACGATGTTGGCCCTTTCTTTATATAAATAGGTCTGGCTACCTTTTCCTTTGTCATCCCCTAGACCTTGGACCCTTATAAACAAAATCGGGCCGAACTGGATGACCAAAGCCAGTGACGGACGCTACTGGAAGGAAATGAGGGAGGCCTACACCATGGAGGCGACTATTACTGATACAATTAATTAAAAGTTAATATAAATAAATTATTGTAACATAAAATTAACATAATTCAATTTAGCACTATCACACAAGAATTTTATTTTTCATGTTAAATTTTTTATTGTGACGAAACTGTTAGTTATTAGAAATCGTTAATTGTTAGTTTATTAGAAATTGTTATTGTTAGTTGAAACAAAACATTTTAAGATATATTACATCGCGGAATTAAACAACGGACCAGAAACCAAGTCTATCCTATCGTGATTAAACTGGATTCGTACTCTCAAAGGGTGGAGCTACGAGATCAAAATTAATGTGGTTTTAGAACAGAGTTAGGGGTGTTTAGATTGTCATAGTATTGTTGTGAGCTTTGTTCAGACCGATGATGAGACCGCAGTGTTGGAACAGCAGCCGAACTGCGTAACGCACGAGCAATGCCTTTCATCTCGACAATTAAGGTTACATGATAGTAGTACTCACATCGTATAGAATTTACTCCGCTGTTGGACAGTGTACTGTCACCAAAGGAGATAAGTAACTATAGTCATCGGATATAGTTGAAGTTATTAAGAAACCGAAGGATGTTTTCAAATAAAATTAATTTATTTAATAGAAAACCAACAGTTCAATTATCGTAAAATTTCATTCGAAAATATCCATCGGTTTCTTACAAAACTTCAACTATATCCGACGACACTGCTTACTTATCTCCTTTGGTGTTGAAGTTACTTAACTTATTAAAAAGCAATAAAAAGTATTATTATTAGTACATTTTGTTTATATAATTATTTATGTAACTAAAGTGAAAGTAGCACCCCGATTAATCTTTTCTTGAGTCCCTGGTTACCTTAAAAATAATTCAACGGCACTCAAAAACAGAGAACTCGCTTTTGAAATCGAGATAATCCTCTTCAATCTAAAAAGGTCATCTAAGAAATGTCTAGTAATTTTAAAGGAACTTCGTTTGTGCCACAGAGTGTTAAAATAGGTAGAAGTGCCAGCCAGCCAGGTGTTTTTTATTTTGGGCATGTATTTAATTGAACGTCAAATAATGCCCATTTTGCTTTCTTAAAAATATTAAAATATAAATAAATATTAATATATAAAAAAATAATAAATATTAATATTAATATATATATATATATATTAATATTATTATATTATTTCTTATACAAGGCATCGTTTTGCATCCTCGTCAAATTCAAGGAGGTAATTATGCTACTGGTTCTCGACAAGAATCAATAATAAAATAAGAAAGTATTTTTTTTTTCTTCTAATTTTCGCATGCGTGGGACGACACGCATTTTAAAATGCGGTCTGTGTGAGACCTCACTGTAACTGCCCTTTTACACACACATAAAAACGCAGCCGCTTATACGATACCCTAACGCGATTCTGTTCTTTGAAAGTGGTGTATTCCGAAATACTGTCAAACTTAAATAAGTAAAAAAACAAGTATGTATTCATTATCTACCAGGGATCGTAATATTATTTGATTATTTATGTCTTTCATAACAGCCTCCTGAAATTTGACGAAGATGCAAAACAATAGCTTGTATAATTATTGCGCATCTTTTTGTGACATTTAAATAAATCCTTTTTTAGGGTACAAAACAAGATGGTGAAGGAAAACATCGTGAGGAAACAGGCATGTACAGACACCAGCACATCAAGCTACTACAATCTGTCAAATTTCTTTATTAGATTTTCAACTTTATTGCTAAACCATTACGGTTCAAGGTTGATTGGGAAAATTTTACAGTTTCGGGTAGCTTGACCTGCTGGCGTCTGTACTACCACCACCTAACCAAAAATTCGAAGACATGTGACATCTACCAGTTTAATCCACCACGCGGGCCCAATGTGGGTTGCATTGGGCCCACGTGGTAGAAACTAGACGAGGCCGTATAACATGTCTATTTTAATGTCATAAACGCGTTTCCAAGTTTATCTTAGACACCACCTGACTTACGCTCATGGAAGGAATTGTTAGCATACCTAGACATAAAGTTAAAGCTTTCTACCTTTATGTGTGTGTACATAAATAAAATAAATGAAGTTCTAAAACCCGAGTAAATGCCTCGAGGAAGTGCAGTAACCAATGCTCTTTACTTCTTTGTATGAGACTGCCTTGCAATAAGACAATTTACAGCGCAATAAAACCTCCCCGAGCGCCAAGAAAAGTGGCATCTCTATCTTTTTAACTACTCTGTGGTCTGCACCCACCGATTTCATTAGTACCCTTAGAGAATCCAGATGGCGTGGCCATTTGTAGAAATGAGTTCACCGAAATGATCTTAAAGCTTAGCCTTACGTTAAGAGTCCCTTGGGGGGCTTGCTTAGGGGCTTGTGGCTCACTGAGTATCACGTAAATTGAGCAATTTGTGAAGTTAAAACCGTCATGTCTTGTTGTTTTGTGACTTTTAATCGTGTATTGTTGTATATAGATACAAATACGTATTTTAAATAAACATAGGTTTATTTAATATACGTATTTATGAATTCAAATACATTCATTGTTTGTCCCAAATAGAAAGTCAGTTCTTATACATACATATAGGTACTTACGCCTTCTACCCATGCAGGTAGGCGGAACCTACAGGATGCCACCTGCTACGATCCTTACATCCTCCTTTCGCTTCATTTACGTTCATACATGGTCATACACGCACGACTGTACTACGCACCTGACCTTTCCGTTCTTTTCTTATTCCGTTTTTATATTTCTTATAATTGAAGGTTATATGTATCAAGCAGACATACCTACGTATCAAATAGGTGGTGAATGGTGTCATACTATAACAGGAATTCGACGAATTTTAAGTAACTCAGAAAATAATAACGGAAAATAAAAATAAACAGTCGTTGGCGTCGAAATTTTTCAACACAAAAATTCCCATGAAAATTCGTCCACTATAAACTTCGTTTCAGAAGGCCAATTCCCGTAATTAAAAACGTTCAAAATCTAGTCGCAATCTCATCTCAGCGACAATCAATGTCAAAAACTTGTCAAAAATGTAGGGAAGTACGAGGTGTTTTTGACGGATTGAAGCTGAGATCAGACTGTGAACGTTCTTGAAAGTACGAGACTTTTTTATGTTATTAAAAATTGTTCAAGGTCCAAGAGAACTAATAAACCTTTAAAATTTGAATTTTATTAAGTTATTAATTAATGTCATATAAAAAACAAAAGAAAAAACACACAACACTCAATACTCAACACTACAACGCAAACAATACAATACAACCAATACTCAATACTTTTCTTTTCTTTTCTTTTTTCTATATATTAGTGTTAGAAAGTTCTGACGGACCATTTAGTATTCAAAACTCATCTGAACCGAATCCAATTAAATAGAAATAAGCCCTTAGTATTGTTTTAAAACAATGTAATACTACTAGTATTTCAAATTAAATAAAAGCGTTCAATGAGATGGTATTTGTTTCCAAGGACCAATCTAATCTTAAAATAGGTCCAATGCTTTTTAGAGTTTTTTTTTATTATTTTTTATTATATACCACTAGTGCTTGACTGCGATCTCGCCTAACGGAAAACAGTGATGCAATCGTTGATGGTAAAGCGCACTAATTTATTATGATCCTATTCACTCTATAGCCTTGAAGACACTTCAATTATAATCGGACGGGAAGACCGCTGCAAGCAAATTGTTCCAGTCCTTCGATGTTCGCGGTATAAACGACGAGGCGAAACGCTTCGTCCGGATCTTAGAGGTGTCAACAACGTAAGGTTGGACACTCGCCGTATGACGGGTTGTTGTATGATGGAACGATGATGGCGGAATTAAGTCATGTAATTCCCGCGCACACTCTCCAGAATGCATCCTATAGAATACCGAAAGGCTGGCTACCCTACGCCTGTGCTCCAGGCTTTGAAGATTGGTCTTAACCAAATCTGGATCACCAATTAGCCTCTTCGCATTCCTTTCCACTGAGTTTAAAGCTGCTAGATGTCATTTTGCAGCACCAGCCCATATGTGGCTGCAGTACTCCACACACGATTGGACCTGTGCTTTGTATAACATTAGAAGCTGTCCCGGTGTGAAGTACCTCCGGACCTTTGCAAGAACGCCAAGTTTCTCAGCAGCCATCTTGGCTTTAGACTCAATGAACCGCCCAAAGTTTAGGTTTGAGGAAAGTTACTAGTTCCTTTGTTAAAAAGCAATCGAATCGTCTAAAAAGTAAGCGCGCGATGGTCTCAAAACTTTTCTAATGAGATAAAGTAAACGCTAAAGACCACAAAACTTATCCCCTTTTCCCCTATAGGACCAACCAATAAGTCTCGAAAACTAGGACCAACAAGAAAAACTTCTGTTCGATCCTAAAGTCGGTATCACATCTCCACCGCAAAAATAATGATGGGAAAGCGCTTAACGAATTCCGCTAACAGACATCTCTACATTATGGCGCGATTCAAGTAGTGGAACATGATTGTTGAATTGTAGCAATCGCAATAAAATATCATCGCTTTCAGATGAGTAAATACAGTACAGCCGATCGATTCTGTAAAAATCTCACCGTGAAAAGTTAGGTGAAGTGAGCATAGAGTGAGCTGTCAATAGTGTCTTTCCCTAGCATTAGTTGGAATGACAGCTCACTCCACGCTCACTTCACCTAAGTTTTCACGGTGAGATGGTTACAGAATCGCACTGCAGGTCTACTCCGGACCTAGTAGATTAGTTTTTTTTTGTAAAATCACATCCATTATACAAAAAAAAAATTTGTTCGGCTTTATAAACTTGTCGACTGTCACAGATACGTGCGAAGCATACGCGGCACCGCAACAAAATAGCGGACTGAGCGCAGAGGTTTATTCGGCATCCCAGCAGATCGGCGAAATCACGCGGGAAAGAGAAAAAATCACAATCATGTGCGTTAGAACTTCGTTTCGCGGTGGAGATGTGATACCCGCCTAAAAGAACTAGTCACGATCTATTGTTGCCCTCACACAATGAAAAGACATTTTAACTAAACAACATAAATTTAGGTAACTTTTCACAATGAAACGGAGACGCGAAAAGGATTCTTGTGAACTATAAAAAGAAATGAATAAAATGAGAACGAAGGAAAATATTTCTTCCTTTCTCGGAAGTCAAGTCCATTAAGTAATATTTTGGGTTGTCCTTAAAATTAATTCTTAAGAGAGATTTTTTTATTTGTGTGAAAATGAAGAATGTTGACGGAAATTATTTTGGGTTGAGGCGTAAACAGGAATTTGTTGAGAATATTTTACAACACTGCTCCGTGGTTTGAGTAAAGAAAATGAGGCAACACAAACTTTTGGTACCTATAATTTAAAATCGAATTGGAAACCATTAAAATTATTCACGAAAATAAATATATTTAGAAAATAAAACATAAAACAAATTACCCGCATAAAACTTAATCCCGTAATTAACTTTCGGCAAAACGCTACCCCGAAAATCATTCACAGAGAACCTTAATTTAACTTTAAATTTCCAAATTAGCGAAGTCGTTCCCAGTCAAAGTACATAGAAACAAATTCAATTACAACTTGCCTAAATCCATTGATCAAATCTGGACACGGCTAAGTTCATGGACAAAGCCAGAACTTAGTTCCACTTTTATCCATAAATAATGAATTAGTATCCTACTCGTTGTCTATTTAGGAATAGTTCCAGTAATTCAGCCCGGAACTCGGGCTGAAAAAGTAATTCAGAATACCTTTTCGCTCGGTGAAATTAGATAATAGGTGAACATTGCCAGCAGCAAAAAAGGCTGTCGGCCTCAGAAATTTAGCAAAATTGTGGATGTTAAAAACTGGTATAAACTAGTTTAGTGCCGGTTGGTTGGCAACAAAGTTCTGTAATAGAGTTTCCTGCAGAGTAATTTATTTGAATTAAATCGTTTTTTTGTCCATTTACGAGAAAAAAAATATTTAACTTTGTATTTTTTAAGAAGTAATGGAGTTCAGTGAAATTGTTTTCAATTCAAAATTGCTTTTTGCCAAGTATGAGCTGGCCATTTATGTAGGTATTCATATTTTATTATAATCATGGTTTTTAATCATTATTTTTTCTCTCAAACTCAAAGCATTAATTTAAATAAAACTATTTTCAGGCACTTTTGAATAGTGAAATAGTCGGTCAGTTAGTCAGAAAGTTGAAGCTGGTTTCAAAACGTAGAATTCTAGTCAGAAGAACGAGCAAGAAACTCCAAGGATTCTCTTTTTAACCAAGACAATACAAAATGCTGGGTACAATATTCTCTTTGTCCTTAATGTACACTCTATTAACTAATTAGTTAACTAGTTCAGTAGGTGCACAAGTGAAGTGAAAGCACTTCACTCGTGAAATAAACTATTTTAAACCGGGTAATCGATATTTATATTATTTCTGATTTTGATTGTTGTTTCTTTTTTATATCTCATCGTATGCTGACGCTGAAAACTAGCGCTGGGGCTCTCTCTCGGATAGGGTCTTAGCATTATGCTGAGCAATGGTCGTTTTGCGTGAATATGATGCATGTTCTCCCCGAACTTGTAGTTTTTTTGTGTTTGTGTTATTTTTTTATGTCATATTTACCGCAAATTTATTTCTTTCTTTTCTTTATAAACAATGGACGCTCGGACCTGGATGAGGCTCGCAGAGACCAGTGAAGCATGGCACAAACGGGAGGAGAGCTATACTTAGCAGTGGGTAGAACAAAGCTGCTGATGATGATAATGACGCTCAGAACCTTAGTTTTGGTACCTAAGTACAAATTAGATTTTGCCTATATCACAAAACTTAAATAACTAAACTGGTCAGGATTAAAAAAATAGAACCATGGTGTGATCGGGAAGGCCATGAAAAAGCATTTTGAGCCTTACTGGGGTATGAGGAACAGGATGTAAAGTTCACTCATCCTTCATAGAAAAGGGAGGATCCTCCGACCAGACGGGTGTTGTGTCTGGTGGGCCACTGCCCGACGATTGATGTCGGGATGCTCATGTAGTTGCGCGGTAAACTTTGCTTGCGCGATGCAGGATTTTGCGTGTCAGTGTATTGCGTAGTTCGTATGTGGTGTTGTAGATGCCGCCACATTACAAATTATGACGCTGTAATTTATCTTTGACGGCACGGTTGGTGCAGTGGTTAAGCGATTGACTGCTGCGCTGCGTGTCGCGGGTTCGATTCCCGCACGGAACAAATATTTGTATTGCCTACAGGTAGTTGTTCCGGGTCTGGCTGTTTGTGAATGTGAATTTAAATGTTTGTAAACGCACCCACGATACAGGAGAAATTCCTAGTGTGGGGCAACGTTTTTATAAAAAATAAATAAATAAATAAAAATAAATAAAATAATATACACAAAATATTGTAAAACATTTTAAAAGAGTAACTATGGAGTTTCTTGCTCATTCTTCTACATACAAAACAAACTTTTGGAAGGAGCGCGAGACAATTATATTTTCTTATAAACTTTGACGTTCAAAAGTGCTTTTTAGTAGCCAGCTTTAAATAAATGAATTGACTTTGACTTTACTTTTGACGTAAAACGTTCTCATTAACATAACGTCGCCAGAGAATTTAACTTGATGATGAAATAATTTACACAAAGTAAAGCGCCTGCCTGGGTTCGAACCTACGGCCCACATCTCGTAAGTCATGGCCGTTACCACTGGGCCACCACAGCTCTCAGAACACAGCTCTCAAGAGGAAGAATGTGGCAAGTCTTCTTCTTGAGAGCTGTGTATAAAGCGAATTTCGAGGTCGACTATAATACACATAACAGGCAATATTCTAAGCATTCATTGTAACTTCATTTACAAAGGAAAAGACAATTAACTGAGTGTCAGTCATTCCAAGCGCTTGGCAGATGACGTCACGCCTCGTTCCACTGAAGAATATTACACTTCATATATGTACAGATGAAAGTAACGTTATAACAGGGTTAAGGGTAAATACAACAACAGTTGGAGCCAATGAATCTTTGTGGTTAAGCAGCGCTTACCGCGGTCAGTTTGTCGATGGGTGACCCCTCTTTACACATTGAGTACATTATTACGATTACGATTACGAGTACGATTTACCCTAAATATATTGGTATTGCCTGATCATGGAACAGTGGAGCACTGGATTCAAACAATATAAAATATCGAAGAAGAGTACCATCGACACCTAAAGGAGAAGTACTGGAGTTTGGGGCCCTAGCGACGTAAACATAACATACATTCAACCTTTTTAGAATATTTTTTAAATACAATCAATTTTATCCTATGGCATGTTTAAACAGTGCGGCTGATAATTCTCAACCTCAAGCCCCTTGTATGCACGACGAAAAAGGTTATAAATCTTTGACAATTACGAACATGTTGGCGTTATTAAAAAATTGGGAGGGTCACATGACACAAGTAAAATTGAAACGATTTTTATATTAAAAGTTTAAAGGTCTCATGTGAATTTGGAATAAGGGCTCCCAGCCCTTTTGTCCCTAACTGTATGAAACAGATTAAGGCACAAAGGCTTTCAACACTGTATCGGATCGCAGAGTCCTTTTTTCATACATTTTGTACGCAAGGATTTACTTTGTACCAATATTGGATGCGGTTTATGACACAAATCTGACATACAGTGTGTCGCACAGACACAAAGCAAAATACAGGGTGTCGGGACATGCAACCTGTTACCATTTATTGAGTACAATGATTCTGAGCCTTAACAAATGTCAAAAACTTGTCAAAATGTAAAGAAATTAGAGATATTTTTGACAGATTGAGACTGAGATCAGACTGTGAACATTCTTAAAATTGCCCCTCTGTTAGGATGGATTATGTAGGTACAGTCACGAGCACCAATATGTCAACACTTGGGAACTTTCAATTGCGATTTTTTCGTGAAATAATGACTGCAACCTTGAAATACGACACATTATATAAACCTATGGGTTCGAAAATGCTATGGTAGTAACAACATAAAGTTTAATTCAAAAATAAAGGAGTAAATCGCCTTTGAATAAAGCCGAGTGTATACATACTTTTGCTCGTGACTGTACATGATTCTGGGCGTCAGAAATGTTTCATCGGTGATTAAAAAACAAATTGCCGTTACATATATTTTGACCGACGAATTTTTTTTACGCAAGTGGTTTAGAATCACGTGCTGAATTCATTATTACAGTTTGCGCGTCGATATGCCTGTCACTCTGTATATTTTCAGTTTTTAAGTAAAGTTTTTTTTAATTTAGCTGACATGCGTTTACGGGCATTAAACTCAATATTTTTCGCGACCAACGGCTTTACGTGCTTGCGTAGGGATCTTGGTATATTTAGATGGTCATCTACATACCAACCTTGGCAAGCTTAGCTTAACCTGATCGATCGATTTGCTTTTAATCAAAAAAGTACAATCGACTCGAAAAAAAGAAGCTTTTACATCTAATTTAATTTTTTGTCCTTTGCCACAGCTCAGCCTTTCTGCAAATTTGTCGTCACATATAACACTGTTCCAAACAGTCTAAATTTGAGCAAAACTCAGAGTGGTAATTGCCAAAAACCGCCCAAAACAAAACCTTGGAAAATGAAAAACGAAAACAGTTGAGCGTTTCGTTTCAAAGTCTAAATTGTATTTTCAAGCAGCCCACGAGTAATTGTTCCCCATAATAAAAAATATGACGAATAAAATGAATGTTGTAAATCTGGGGACGGAAGGAAGTTAGTGTTGTATTTTCGTTGCACAAAATATTATGGTATTTAATTTTATATTTGTAATCTGTCTGTCCGATGTTTGTTAGTTGTTAATAAATTGTATGTTCGACGAAAATAAATGGATGAACTATCGGCCTGCCGCAACCGCTGTCTTGGATTTACATTTTAACTTCGCTATCGGCTTTAGCATCCACGAAAACTTTGAAAACTATCTCTCTCTCTTCGTCTCGAATATCGGCTATCGCTGAAAATCAGCGCTGTCTCGTATAGGGTCCTTAGCTTTATGGTGAGCGATGGCCGTTTTGCGTTGATGTCACGCATGTTTACCCCCAACTTGTTGTTTTTTTTGTATTTGATTTATTTCTTATGCGTCATGTTTGCCGCGAGAAAATCTATTTTCTTTCTTTCTTCTTCATTTGTTACGTGGCGATTTCTACCAGTTTACAAGAGTAAACTGCTAAAAATCGAAGTTAAGAAACTTCGTTCCAAAAATGATGGAAACTAAAACACACGCAGAGGAACTCGCAGGCAACAGCTAGTTTCTAACAAACGCTTGCAATCATTCCCAGTTTCGTTATACCTAGAAGCGGTTCTCCATCCCCAATATAACTAGATCCTATCTAGTTAGTTATTGATGGTCCTAAGTAATTAAGTCCCGGCGTCCCAGGAGAAACACTAGAATGTACTGGAGTTGGGCCTAATAAAATTAATTAGGCGATTTATTATATGAGTCTAGCGAAACATAGGGCTTTTGTAACTCGACTGGACGTTTAGTGTGCAATAAAGTTACAAAAACATTGTTCTTTTGTTTTTGTTGCGACTGAATGGTGATACGGGAGTACTTAGGGCTGATTATTACAATTTAGGGAGCAGTAGTGGCCAAGTGAAAACGGTTGCGACTTACGATTTGTAGGTCGTAGGTTTAAACCCAGATAGGCGCTTTACTTTGTGTAAATTATTTTATCACCATTGCACTCAAAACGGTGAAGGAAAACATCGTGAGGAAATCGACATGTCCTAGAACCAAAAACTTCGAAGACATGTGACGTCTACCAACCCACACTGAGCCTGGCGGATTACGGGCCACCCCCTCTTAGCGAGAGGAGGCCTGTGTCCAAGCATTCACTGGGAACATTATAGTCTGATTAAGCTAAGACAACTTACCAACGCAGGTAGTAGGTACCATTTTTAGGGTTCCGTACATCCTAAACAGAAAACCGAACTCTTATAGGATCACTCTGGAGTCTATCTGTCCATCTCTCGTAGCCAATTTGATCCAAATCTACTGACAATATCTACTCCAAATAAACTACAATTTCTGTAACCAAGATGTAAGGTTTGTAGAGTTAAGGACTTGGCTCAAAATAGATCTGATAACTTTTTTGTCTTCAGACACAAGTGGGAAGATGTAAGTCGAACCTGGTGAAGTGGGGCTACCTTGACAGAACGCCAGTAGGGTGTGATTATGGAGCTATGTCACAAAATATGTTCCACCTCCTATCCTCCCCTCTGTGTCCCAAAACATGCAGTCAAAGTTGTAACATAATGTACATACTCACAGTTATCTACATTCATTCCTCCAGATCAGACAAGCATTCCGTTACCGTTAGGCGCTGATCTGACTATTCCTCACGACACCAGGTCACGTTTAATCCATAATCAGTACACAGACAGTCATCAAACTTTAACATAACACTACGACGATTTAGTGACATCCAAGGGCTGGAAATTTCGCCCACACTGATTGATATCATTTTTCCTATAAACACTATACTTTTAATACGAAATAACTATAGATTTAATTGTATTTTATTAATATATTTTATTATGACAGTTCTGACAACGACGTTTAGACGTCGCCATGACAAGTTTGCTTATAAATTCTTATCAGCCTGTAACTTTTAGCTGAAAATATATTAATACTCCTGCAAAATAATACTAGCAATCAGCATATTTCAAATTCATATTTATTTCTACATGGTGCTATTCTACGAGTTCACCTTATGAATCCAAGCAATGCAAGGATCAGTTCGAGTTTTGCCTCTAAAGCGAACCCTCAAAATAGAGCTGGTACTCCGGAGTCACCTATCCAGGGAACTCTTGCGTGTCCCTCTCAAAAAACTCCGGTACCTGACGGACTAGCGCTACACCTCCGACCTCCGTCCTCCGTACCAGTCGGACCACTGGCGTGCCTCGCCGGAGCACTCACTGAACCTCCTGAAACTACTGGGCCGCGCCTCAACCGAGGGCCGCCTCTCCTGGCGGGCTGACCGCGTCCCTGCCGTGCCTGCTCTCCCGTGCTGCCGTGCCTGCTCTCTCGTGCCGCCGTGCCTGCTCTCTCGTGCTGCCGTGCCTGCTCTCTCGTGCTGCCGTGCCTGCTCTCTCGTGCTGCCGTGCCTGCTCTCTCGTGCTGCCGTGCCTGCTCTCTCGTGCTGCCGTGCCTGCTGTCACGTGTGGCCGTGCTGCGACCTACTTCTGCCGCGTGGGCCCCCTACGGGTATCCTCCGTGCCGCACACGCACCAGCACCTGACCACGCCCGCACCTGCACCTGTCACCGGCACCTGCCTCGCGTCGCGTCTACCTCTTCAGCCTCCTCAACCCACCTATCACTCATCTTCATCCTTGCTCACCCACACACTACATACCATTGTCATTTCATCTCCATCCTTATCTTATGAAGAAATCTTTAATTGATTTTACTTTCCTTTCTTTAATTCCTTAATTTAAACCTAGTTTCTTGTCGCTACACGACAAAGTGACCTCTGCGCTGCCTCTGACAACGCCGCGGAAGTGGCAAAGTTTTGGGAAAACAAGATTTAAAATACGGTGCAAGCGACACGAAGAAGAAATCAAGATCCAAGGAGAAATCTAATTTAAAACATTTCCACCCTTACTTCATAAACACCGGTTTAAGGCACGTGCTTCCTGATTTGGTTCAAATTCAATTAAACAAGGAATTAATTAACTCCACCTGTATACCTTTTAGGAGCTCCGAAATTAGGTGTTAGATAATAATTTTACTTAATATTCAGATGTTTTGTACACGAAAATCCTACTAAACTATGTAATATAATATATAATTTTATAATATATATATAATATAACATAATATATAATATAATCCTACTAATAATATTATAAACGTGAAAGTTTGTATGGATGGATGGATGTTTGTTACTCTTTCACGCAAAAACCACTGAACGGATTTGGATGAAATTTGGCACACAGATGGTTTATAACCAGGATTAACATATAGGATACTTTTTATCCCTATATTCCCACGGGATCGAAACTTATGCGGGTGAAACCGCATAAGTTAGGCAGTGGGAGGGTGACATCGACGTGCAACCTGTTACCATGGATTCAGGACATAATTCCGAACCCTGCTGCGTTAAAAATTCTCATCGGTACTTAGAAAAACAATTGGGTAGATGCATGATATTGAATACTATATTATTCTAGTAGATAATATATTCACATGCGTGAAACGATAACAGAATTCGAAATCGGTCGAGAAATAAAAAACTTATAACTTATAAAAGCTTTTTGTCTATCTCTTTCTCGCAAAACATGTAATTTATATGGCGATACTGAACTATGATGTCACAATTCAGTATTTCCCTCTCTGTCTAATTGAGAGTTTTGAACGCTTATATCTTTTTAATTTCCGAAGTTATTAAAAAAACTGGTTATACCAAGCTATTGGTGAGGTAAAAAAGCTTCAATTTAAATAATAAAAAAAAAATTAGTCAACTAGCCAATTGCTGCTTTTTTTTTTAAAACGACGATTTTTTTTGATAACCGACGAAAAATTTCTACGTTAGATTTACTACAATCATGAGCTGAATTCATGGTTTCAGTTTGCGCCCCGAAGGCCCAGCTTGTATAACATAATTAAATATGCAGGATCTGCCTGAATTCGTATAATTATATTAATAACATATTTTATATACTAATATTTTTCTTTGTTAAAAAGAATCCCGAACTGTTTCCGAAGTCATCAGATGGTTCCGAACGAAGTCAACGTGATAGCCGGAGACTTCGTATACCTAGTGCTAAAACAGCTCTCATGCGTAAGAGTGTATTCTGCATGGCCCTAAAATTATACAACAGGTACCAAAGGCATACAAGGATTTGAATATTATTAGATTTAATAAAAGCATTAAGAGACTTTTAATAAATAAAGCTACTATAATGTTGCCGACTATTTGAATGCTGTACACATTTTGAACATGACATTTTTATTATTATTTGTATTAATTTAACGTAACTTTATTATTTTTGTACTTTGAATTATATCATTTTTTATATTTGTACGCCTTTCTAGGCAAAACATGCTGAAACTTTTTTTTTTGTAATCGTTCCAACTAATTGTAAACCTACACATGTTTTTGACAAATAAATATATCTTATCTTATCTTTGCTCTTTACAAGTAATTTCCAAATAATCGTCTCTTTCAGGCTTATTATTTGTAGAAAATATAAATTCCAAGAAGGTATTATTGATTATAGATACTTTGGAACTGCTGGTGACTTTTGTCATTTTAATATCAAAAGGTTAATCTAAGACCCAGTAACTAGGTTGTGGAGGTCAGAGAGGAAGTCACTCCATGTAAAATACTGGTATTCAGCTACATCCGGTTAAACGGAAAGCCGAACCCAAGATAGTTGGGAAAAGGCTGGGCAGAGATCACAGATGATGATGATGAATCGAAGAGAAGAGAGAGAATTTTGAATATATTGTATTGACTTTAGGATTGTATATTTATTATACCTACAGTGTGCTACTAAAAGGCTAGTGACGGATTTACATCTAATCTAAATCAGCTGATCTATCCTGTAAAAATCTAACCGTAAAGACCAATTTGAAGTTAGCTGTCAACAGTGTCAATCTCCTATGACCTCATGCTGAGCAGTAGTGCTTGCGACCACTAGACCAGCGACAGCAGTCCACTGTAACACCTACACGAAAACATTGCCTTAGCCTTTCTGACTTTCTAAAACCTTCATTTTCTTCCACAGGTCCTTCATCACCGATCCCATCAACACCTTCTTCCTCAATAAAGCCAGATCAGAACGAGCTGACAGTCACCTTTCCCCCTCTTGAAGACATATACAGCCATACTCCTGAGAAGCACTTTGGAACTGAAAACAATACGGTGGTGACGTCACAGACAGGGTCTACTGCCCTCCTGCCGTGTGTCATCAGGAATATTGGCGATGGAATTGTAAGTAGCTTAATTTTATTATTTTGGAATTAATATTTAAAAAATAATTTATTTTGGACCAAACACTTGTACAAATTTCATAAACCTGCTAAACTGCGTGACAGTTTGTCGCCAGGATTAGCGCTCGTCTTAAAACATTTGCTATAAAAAATCTGATTA
The DNA here is from genome assembly GCA_911387795.2 of Apamea monoglypha. Taxonomy (NCBI): domain Eukaryota; kingdom Metazoa; phylum Arthropoda; class Insecta; order Lepidoptera; family Noctuidae; genus Apamea; species Apamea monoglypha. The sequence goes on from OU426938.1 coordinate 13,958,593, forward strand.
TCATCTAAGCAGGTATCAGACTGATACTTTAAATGGAAAGTAAGAAGATTATAATTATAGCAGCGCAACTAATAATGTCACTAAGGGCTGATTTTACCAAAGTCACATAACTTTTATCCGTGGAATAATCGCGCAAACTTACTCTTTCACGCAAAAACTACTGAACAAATTTTGATTAAACTTTATAGTAATATAGCTTAAACATAGGATACTTATTATCCCGATATTTCCACGGGACCGACATTTATTCGGGTGAAACCAAGGGGCGGCGCTAGTTTTAACTAATTCCGAACACGAAGAAGCAATTCTTAACTCTAATTTAGTATCACCATCAATAACGAACAAAATCCTATCCCAACTTTAACCAGCGAAATTTTTATCACAGAGACCTTAATCACATATTTTATCTGGACCACAGCCGGCTTATTACCGGCTAAACTAATGAGGTAGCTATATTTAATCACCCCGAACCGAGCTTAGTTTAAAACTCATAAATTTTCTGCCTTTTACATTCCAAAATAGGGTAGATTTTGTAAAACTGTATTTAGGATGGTTGGTAATTTGATGTGGGCGTAGTTGAAGCGGGTAGCGGTAATGGAGTAATGAGATTAAGTCTATTTATTTGAATATTTGTTATAGTATTATATAATAATAACATTATTTATAACGTTAACGGTATTTATAACGTTATTATTATATTATGAAGCGGTACTTCTGGACACGGCTCGCATTGTCAGGAGGTTCCTCTCTCTGGAGCCCTGGCCGCCGGTAGCTTGGACCCTGTTCCCGATACCGGTGGGCTACTATTTTTTATATTTTTAAATGTTTTGTTTTATCTTTTTGTTTATAGAAATTTTAAAAAATATAATTTGTAAGTATTTAAATGAAATAAAAGAGATAACGTTATAAATTAAAGACATAAATATATAAATTTTACAAAGGGCACATTGGGCGGTCTTATCGCTAAGAGCGACCGCACCGCGACCGCGTGACCGTCTTAGACGTTAGACCATGGAGCGCGCGTAACCGCGTTATTCGATAGACCGCATGCTTGGAGCAGACTGTGCTCGGATTTTCTTTGATGGACAAAATCAGGAATGAAGTTATCCGGAAAAGAACCGGAGTTACCGACATAGCTTGCAGAGTCAGCAAACTGCAGTGGCAGTGGGCCGGCCATGGTTGTCGAAGAACCGATGGCCGGAGGAGTAGCAGTAGCAAAGTCTTAGAGGGGAGACCGCGTATCGGCAAGCGACGGACGGGAAGAAGGTGGCTGGAACGGACTGGATGTGGAATACAATACAATAACGTATCCAATATTATCAAAGGATAATAACGTGCCTCCTTTAATTCAGAATAGCTCTTAGTCTTGGTATATTCTATTGGCCAGCCAGCAAGACTTACTCACTTTGTAGCGAAATTAAACCGGTTAATTAGTACCGGCTGTCTAGAGTGCCGTGGACGTGCATTTAAGTATCGAAAGCCAGTTATAAACACATAAACTTACGCCTTTTTCCCATGGGGGTAGGTAGAAACTGCAGAACACCACTAGCTACGATCCTAACATACTCCTTTTTCTTCTTTTACGTCCGTACGGTTCTTTTACGTACACATTGACATTGCGACTAAGTTTTAAAACATATATAAGTGTTACTCCAAACATGGCATGCAAATTTATACCTTTAGTCATTTCAGTGAGGGTGCTTCGCCAACACCTCAAAGAGCATGAATCGTCATCACAATCATCTTCCTGCCCTTATAACATGTTACTTGGGGTCGGCGCAACACGTTTTCTTCTTCCATTCTCCCCTGTCAACCGTCACGCTCTCATTCACTCCCTTCTCTTTCATATTATTATCAATATATAATATATGTACATCCAATAAGCTTCAATTACTATCCAAAGGCTAAAAGGTTTCAATTGCCTTCGAATGCCCCTACCATCCTACATAGCCCGCCTGTGTTTTGCGCCAACGCGTACCGACGCGTTCACGCACACGCCAAGACTTGTCAAACCGGTTCAGCGACTGGATAATCCCATTACCGTCACGCACCCGTCTCATGTTTCACCGTGCCGTATCTATAGTAGTGTATTATTTGGCACGCGATCCTATGTATAGTCTGTTCCAAAAAATGTGATGAAAGTGCAAACAAACCCCGTTTATGTGCCTATAGTGATACCACTGCTGGGGCATAGGATGCCTCTCGGTGAGCGGGGGCGGGCCGTAATTTATCACGCGAGCCCAGTGCGGGTTGGTAATGTCACATGTCTTCGAATTTTTGCTTTAAAAACATACCGGCTTCTTCGCGTTGTTTTCCTTCAACATTTTGAGAGCAGTTTGTGGTGATAAAATAATTTATGCAAAGTAAAGCGCCTGTCAGGATTCGAACCTACTACATACAACTCGATATTAGATAGACGTATTTCATCTTTACCCCAAAAATGAATTACCTTCAAACACAAGGTAGCTTTGCTACACTTTGTGTTTACCTCTAATCTAGCAAGTATATGTGTTTGTGTGGAGTAGGTAGGTACAACTAAAAAGTGAAAAATATAAACTTTTTAACAAAAAAAAAAACAACCGACTTCCAAAAAAACACTACAAATTGAAAAATAACTTTAATTTCGGAAGTCAGTGTCAAAAAACGAAAATACGGAACCAACGACACCGGCTTCCGAAATTAAAGTTATTTTTCAATTTGTAGTGTTTTTTTGGAAGTCGGTTGTTTTTATATTATCTTTGCAATACGCTTCAAATCGCCCCCGCTTATGCTCCCGCCCCGCTGCCACCCATCACAGAGGCCACACCGTTATTTACGGATTGGTGAAAGATGTACGACGCCTCAGGTGGCAACATTTGGAAGAAATTGAAATATTGTCAAAAGCCGGAATTGAACTGTCAAACCGTTAGTCGGATTTATATATTTTGGTAGTATTTGGATTTCAATAATTCGGAAGTCGGCTTGACATTTATGTAAAGTTATTAGTTTTGAAAATTATAAGTTTTGTCCAGTGCGAGTGTGGTAGATACTCTTGATCAGACCATGCCCCACTTGCTGTAGTGTCCTAAGTGCCCGTTCACCTGCACCTCGGATGACCTAAAAAATGCCACCGATGCCTTAATTAACGTGGCCACGTACTGAGCTTAAAATATATTAAAAAAACAACGAGAAAGAATACCATTGACACAAAAAGAAATTGTGAAAAAAAATATATTTAGGTCCTTTTACAAAGTAATACACTTACAAACTTATAAATACTTAGTAGAACCAAGTTCTTGACAGATCGGCTTAAATACTTATATAAAAGCTAGTTTAATTTACACGTTTTTAATAACTATATAGATTGAGAAATAAATATGGGAAACATACATACATAATCAGCCTATAATGTTCCCACTGCTGGGACACAGGCGTCCTCTCGGTGAGAGGGAATGGGCCGTAATCCACCACGCGGGCCTAGTGCGGGTTGGCAGATGTCACGTCTTCGCATTTTTGGTTCTAGGATATGCCGGTTTCCTCACGATATTTTCCTTCACCGTTTTGAGAGCAGTGGTGACGAAATGATTTACACAAACTAAAGCGCCTGTCTGGGTTCGAACCTACGACCTACAACTCGTAAGTCGCGGCCATTACCACTTGGCCACCACTGCTCCTTATTTATTTATTATTATCTTTTTATTAGATTAGTTAAAAATCAAATATCCTACTCCTATTATAATATTATAAACGCGAAAGTTTGTGAGGATGGATGGATGGATGGATGTTTCATGCAAAAACTACTGAACGGATTAGGATTAAAGTCACGTAGATAGTTTATAAAGAAGGATTAACACATAGGATATTTTTATCTCGATATTTCCACGGAATCAAAACTTACGCGGCTGAAACCGCGGGGCGCTGCTAGTTCATTCATAATTTGAACGTTTAAATTGCCTAGAAACTGGTAATATTTTTCGGACAAAGAGATTTTTAACCTGACTTAATGATTGATTTGATTTTGATTACCCTTTTTAACGTAGGTTTGTATAGTAATTTGCAAGCATTTAAAACATGACAGGCAAAAATGATTCAAAATGGGTTACTTTCTATTTTTAAGAATTATTTGATAAACAATTATGTGAGAAAGGGTAAACATTTATGAAATTAACATAACCATCGATGTTAAAAATAACGCTACAACATTTGTAGTCTTTTAAAAATGAACTTTTATGGATGATTTCCAACAAAACGGCTTGCATCGCATCGGATCGGAACGGATTTTACAATCTTTACACGATATTAAATCGTGTACAGAGTATTTAAAGTCTATATCACCAAGCCGCGCACAGCAGCTTGACCGCGGGCGTTTCCCGCTATACGCGGTCGTAGCCGAAAGGGGTTTGACGCACAAATGTGCACTTCGTAAAATGTGCACTTCTCAGTATGCTGCGACGTGCGATCGGATCCGATCGCCTGTCGTCGTATTTTCAAAATTTAGAACACGTCAACATGGTAGGAATGAAACTATTTGACTAGGCGCAGAAACGGATTCGTTCGCAAGGGACGGTACGGAGCCGATCGTATGCGTCGACATCCTGCCGGACGCGATCGCCTGTCGTCTCATCCGTTCGCATCCTTTCCGATCCGATGCGATGCGAGCCATTTGGTGAAAATCATCCTTTAAAATCATACAGCTAAACGCCAAAATCAAACTTTATGATTATTAATTCATTAACGTTGCGAAATCTTAAGTACCTAATGATTAACGTCTGCGTAACCGCGCTTTTTGACGTTTATGTGAACGTCTCTTAACTTTTTTTTTTTCCGGATAGGAAATCATTAAATGACCCCTCCCGCTCTGGGTGGAGCGGAAGAGAGTGTCAGACTCTTACTGACTAAAACCCACCCATGTTCCTTCCTTTGCTTCCTTTATGTTCCGGGGTAGCGGTAACCCTTTCGGACAATCCCGCTGAACGTCTCTTAACTTAAAGTAACGATTATGAATACACCCTTATAACTACCAAAATCTAACTTCTTTACGAGTAATCCAATAAAAAATAATAGTAAAGTAACTTGTATAACAAAAATGACAAAATAACAAGAATGTACAATCCCAACTTTCGTTCAGTAACGTTTCGGGTCAACGGGCTTGTAAACATCTTACATCATTTGTTACGTAAACGAAATGAGTTCTTTCGGATATAGGCCTCCTGCGACTGAGATTAAGGTTTCCTACGTGAGTAATTTCGTTTTTGGAACAGGAGTCCTGGAGTTTTTTGCTGGTAAATAGGGGTTACCAATCCGTCTGATAAGTGGTTTATTTGTATTGATAATCTAAAGCAGTGGTGCAGCAGATTCCATCGCCACTTAATCAGTTATTTACTTGAATAAAAATATATTTTAACTTGATTTTTGAGTGATCCTTTCTTTGTAATAAAAATGTCCTGAAAAGTTTTGTGTTGCAATGGAATTTGAACTTTGATAACTATGACATTCAGTTTGTTGTTTCAACACTTGAAAATTATCTCAAATTCTTGGCTCTAATATAACCATAACTGTCGGGCTCGTGGCTATATAATAACAGCCGCACGGTTCGATCGAACGTTAAGCTACGCTTGCCGCGGTCGGTTCGTGGTTGGGTGACCATCAATTATGTCAAGACACTCCATAGCGCGGAAAGCACGTTAAGCCGTTGGTACCGGCTGCTATTCGCAGATTTTTGGCAGTCGTTGCGGGTCGTCAGAATCCCGAAAGTCTGACAACCAGTCTTAGTAAGGGGTATCGTATTACCCTGTAATTGGGTTGTGGAGGTTAGACAGGCCGTCGCTCCATTTAAAATACTGGTATTCAGCTGCATCCGGTTCTACTGGAAGCTGCACCCCAACATAGTTGAGAATAGGCTAGGCAGATGATGACTTCCATAGTGTTTAAATATTATTACTTTATGTGGTAACAGCATTATTGAGCCGCAACAAGAAAATAAAAACGTGTTCGCTCGGGGAACCCCGTCAGAACCGGAGTTCCTTACGCGACACTAGCACGCACACACGCTCGTATATAATAATAAACCACACAGAGAGAAGAATGAATCTTCATTTTGACCTCGCTATCGGCTTTAGCACCTTAAAAAACCATGAAAACGACACCTGTGATGAAAAAATTGAAAGTTAAAAATTGAAGAACTTCATTCCAAAAGTACCAGTAGGTTACGATCTTAGCTCTGAAAAAATCTGTTTATAATGAAAAGAGGAAGATCACTCTAGAGATCCAAGTTTATTATAAGAACGTCTGACATTTTATCCTAAAATTCCGTGATAAATGATCTTCATTAAGTAAGTTTCTTACAGTAATTAATATATTTTGCTTGCCAATCGTCTGGGAACAGATTCTAGAAAGTTCAATTAATGCTGTCCTGTTGATCTGAAGAAAATAAATGGAAGTGTATTTTTTGTACGTAAATCTATAAAAATATAACGTAACGTGTCGCCAGGTAGAGGTGCAATTTTCATGGACAGGATGGCAGGGAGATCGACGGACAAACTGTAGTCATGAATTCAGAAACTATTTTTTTTGCCGCTATCAAAAAAAAAAACAGCTGATTCATTAACAAGTGTAATAATACCTACGCGGACAAAATGTATGGAACAGTAAAGATTTTTTTCTTTATAACAAAATAATATCGTCGATTATAAATTGGTTTGTTTTGACTGTACAGGGGAAGTGTAATATTATTATAATATAAAAAATATAATGTATATGTATGTGTGTGTGTGTGTGTGTGTGTGTATGTGTATTATATATTATTATTTTTTATAATGTTATGTTAGTATTGTTTAAATTGATTTTAATTGTATTTTGTGTAATTTTAGTGTCTGTTGTGTATGTACCATTTGATTTTAAATGATATTTTGTTATATATATATATATATAATTTACGTAGTTTAAATTATTTTTGGGATAAAAAAATTACCTATTTTTAATAGTAACAGAAATCGATTCAATAAACGATTCAGAACAAACTAATTACATAATGCGCATTAACTCAATTACTCATTATATAGCATCGGTCAGTAAGATTTCTTAGGTGACAATAATCGAACTTTATTCTAGAACTTAGCGAAGTAGAAGAATATCTTCAGTAATGAAGTACACGACCAAGAACAGAAGAAGAGATTCCAAAGCACTTCTAAACAAAATATGACGCCGACATAATATTTAGTTAACATTTTTTAAATGTCTAATGTTTAATGAGTTACAAATAAATAGATTGCAACATTTTCACGGTGGCTTTACAATTTAATATCACTAATATTCTTTTGTAAAACCTACTAGGATAAAAACATAATGTAGACTTTCTGGTGAACTATGGGAAAAATAATTTCCCATAATCCACCTGGAAAACGTAATATGGAATTTCTGGTGGACCGTGGGCAACAAACTTACATAACGGGAGTATTGTACCTACACCTCTGCCTCTCTCGTCGGGAAATATAGGCGTTATGTTAAAACCGCAGTTTGCCATAGCGAAGCGGTTTACAGGTTGCGGTTACCTGAGAATCGCCACAAATGCTAGGAAATGCCTCAGAAGTGCTAACGAGCACATAATTATTCTTGTTAGCACCAGCCACTAGCCACGAGCCATAGGCTTGAAACCACAAGCATAACCAAGGTGTTGAGACCACAATAGCTGTGTTAATTTTGTGAAGATTTACATGATACAAGCCAAAATGCTCATTTTAGAGCTAACACAGAAAATAAAACATATATTCATCCGGTTTTTTTTATTTTTTTGCACTAAATTACCCAAGCCTTTTTTATATGTATACAAAAGACTTGGGTACTTTAATTTAGTGCGACATTAGCTTCTGCTCGCGACTTCGTCCGCGTGAAATGTCTTGTTCCCCCGACCCACCCCTTTGCATTGCATCAACTGCCCGCGCTGTTACTTCGTTTTCGCTTAGCGTTCTTTCTTATTTTTGATCCTACCGTGATGTTAAATAGCCTAAAACCTTCCTCAAGAACTAGGCTATCAAATGCAAAAATATTTTTTCAAATTCGAGTAGTAGTTTCAGAGATTAGCGCGTTCAAACAAACTCTTCAGCTCTATTATTAATATAGATTTTTTTTTTAAACATTGTCCCACACTAGTAATTACTCCTGTATCGTGGGTGCGTTTACAAACATTTAAACTCACATACACAAACAGCCAGACCGGAACAACTACCTGTAGGCAATACAAATATTTGTTCCGTGCGGGAATCGAACCCGCGACACGCAGCGCAGCAGTCGATCGCTCAGCCACTGCGCCAACCGTGTCGTCAATAGATGAAAACAATAGACATAGAACATAGTTTGTTGTAGGTGAGGTTACAAAGATTCTCAACTCAATCAATCAACTTAGCCTATTGCAGTCCACTGGACATAGGCCTCTCCCGGGCTGTGTCACAACACCCAGCTGTGTCACAACACCCAGCTGTCCTCCGCCTTCCGCGTCCACCCCAGCCACCTTCTTTAGATCGTCCGTCCATCTAACGGGGGGGCGTCCCACACTACGCTTCTACACACACACGCTTCTTCGCACAAAGATTCTAATAATTATAAGTCTGTTAATTCCTTCCTATTTGTGACGGTTGGGAATCATATTTGCATCAACATACAACAGGCAACAAACAAGAAATCGCGAAAAAAAATCAGCTGTTCCCCACATTTACGATATGTTCGCCTAACTCTTCAAAATGCAGGAAACAGCTTTAGAGGTATGAGGAACAGGGTGTAAAGTTCACTCATCCTCCATAGAAAAGGGAGGATCCTCCGACCAGACGGGTGTTGTGTCTGGCGGGCAATTGCCCAACGTTTGATGTTGGGAAATTGTATCTATGCTAATTGCGCGGTAAACTCTGCTTGCGAGATGCAGGATTTGCGTGACGTCAGTATGACGCGTTGTTCGCATGTGGCGTTGTAGATACCGCTACACAGCTGATTCTTTTTTCGCGATTTCAGGTTTGGTCCCATAGTAATAGTTGTTCATAATGATGAGTACAATGAACCCTTATTAGAGGTTATCCATTAATTCCCGGACAACCTGTATAATCTGACACTGAGCTAAAAACTACAAAAAAATGAAACTTAAGAAAGAATTAGGCCTAAATAACCAGCATGTTAACCAGAAATTAGGGCTGATTTTTCAATCATCTGATAACTTTATTCGAAGAATAATTTTGACATTTTAACAGTTATTTCATACAAAAACTGTCATTCCTCGAATAAAAGTAATCTGGCGATAGAACAATCAGCCCTAAGATAAATAAATTACACCGCTCTTTAATTTAAGACGATAAATGTCAAAGAGAAATAAAGAAAAGCAATTCATTGACTTGAAATAATTGAGCAAAAAGGCTCCTTCAGAAAAGGTTTTACCTTTAACTTAATGATCAAAAGGTCAACAAGTACTTAATTAGGAGACTCTTAAGAAAATTAATTAGTTATACTCAATAGTTTTCTAGTGCTAAAATAGAAAAAGCATTTCATTTTTTTTTACAGTAATTAGAAGAATAGATGAAATGGATTATGCTATAGAAATTGTTTTTTTTTTCTTTCTTTTGGTTATTTATGGATTTCTTTGTAATTTTAACCCATTTGGGTCTATCCACAAAATTACTGAAGACTCTTTCATATAATTCAATAAAATAATAACCGGCTAAATTAACATCAATTATTATCGAAATGAAAATACCTACCTAATAAGCGAATATCTGATAAATATCTAATATTTTGTTTTTAAACAAATATCTAATCGTTTTTATTATTTGCTACACATATATATCTATTTTTAATTAAACAAGCGGACCCGGCAGACGTCGTCTTGCCTGAAAAAGCAGCGCCACCTACCGGATCCAATTGTATACAAACCTCGTTCTGACAATAACAAACACAAAAAAAAGAATTATCCAATTTGGTGCAGTCGGTCGGAAGTTATGCGCGTACATACATTTCGTGATTCTTATTTTTATTATTTTTTATAAATATACAGATAGATAGATTCTGATATACATACTCGTAGATAGATAATATGTACACACATTATAAAACTGATTGACATCCGTAAGACGTCCTCGTAACATACGTAGGGTCCAGTTGAAAACCAGCGTCCAGCACTGGAACCACCCCAGTGTTCCATCTCACACCTACGCCGGGGGTGGCGGGAACGTAAGATTCTTCCGCAACCCCCGACTGGTGCCGAAGTGAGGTGTTTGACTCCCCCCGCGACGTCTAAGAGGGGCGCGCGTGGAACACTACGCGCCGCCACCTCGGGTCCTGATGTGTGGGGAGCGACGGACGTCCCCGAGTCCGTCGCCCCTGGACCCATTTAGGGGGGCTGGAAGAGGGCGTTGTCCGCCCTCCGCCGACGCCCGGAGCGCCTGCTGCGGGCCGGGTGAGAGGACGAGATCTCCCTCTCCCTTTCCGCAGCCTCCTTCTTCTGCGAGACGACCGTTTCGCAGAAGGAAACCACCGCGTCAGGACTCTTCGCTGCCGACCATCAACTCGACCACGGCCGGCAGCGACAGGTCACTGCCTACTTCTGAGATGAGGGCACGGCGCGGCTCCTCCCAGGCGGCACACTCTGCCAGCGTATGCCACGCCGTATCCTCCCGGCAGTCGACGCAGTGATGACACCGGGCGTCCGGCTCCCTGTTTATGCGACACAGGTACTTCCCGAAGCAACCATGCCCCGAGAGCACCTACTTCACCCGAAACGACAGGGAGCCGTGCCTCCTCCCGAGCCAGCGCTCGAGCACCGGCCGGACCGCCTCGATAGTGACGAGGCCAGCGGTAAGGCGTGTGAGCCTATCCCGCCATTCCGCCACCAGGACCTCGCGAAGCTGAGACCGACGCAGCTCCATGTGTCGCTGCATCGGTCGCTCGCCCCGCGCCCTCGCTTCCTCGCGCCACCGATACAATGACGCGAGTACATTCGCCTCGAGGTCCCAGGGCGGGGATCCAGCCAGTACGCAGGCCGCATCGTAGGAGATCGTGCGATATCCTCTGATGACTCTGACGGCCATCGCTCTCTGCGGTTTCCGCAGTATCGCGATACTGCCGGCCGTCAGGTCAGAGGCCCACACCGGGGCCCCATACAGGGCCATCGATCGCACGACCCCTACGTAGAGCCGCCTGCAGGCGGCGCTCGGGCCCCTCAGATTGGGAAGCAGCGTTGATAGCGCCCCAGCCGCGTCCAACAACTTGGGCGCCAGCCGCCGGAAGTGGGGGCCGAAGTCCCACCGGCTGTCGTGCACCAATCCCAGGTACTTCATGGTAGACTCGACAGCGATCCGAGCCCCCCGACCACGATGTGTGAGCCGGGCGGCGGCGCCCGCCGGGGGCCATGAAACACCATAGCCTCCGACTTGCTGAGGGCCACCTCCAGGCCCAGGCGACGTATGCGGCCCACCACCTGTGAGACCGCAGCTGTCGCCAGCAACGCTGCCTCCCTGTGCGAGCTCCCCCGGGCAGTGACCGGCGTGTCATCCGCATAACACGTCAGGTCTACCCCCGGTCTGAAAGCACTTAACCTAACCTAACCTTAGTTTTAGCCACACAACGAAAACCTCTCAGGGTTTATTTTCCGTTTTTTGTTTTTGTGTGAATATTGTGTAGGTACCTTAATCTGGCTAAAATAAATTTATTTTCTTTCTTCTTTCTTAATAGGTATTGTATTTAATGTTATTTGCAGATCGAACAAGATAGAATTTTATAGACATCCCAACACAAAACAGGCTTTGATTGCCTCGTTTCTCTATTGGTCTGTAGTTTTTCTACTAATCGAACAAAGGACAATTGGGTGTTTCTTTGTCCGCAACAATAGTAGCCCCAAGTTTGAATCTGTGGCCAGTTAAACATCGAGACCTGTGGTGGCCCAGTGCTAACGACCCTGACTTACGAGTCGTAAAGTTGTACCAAGGTAGGCGTGGTTCGATGACATGTGACATCTACCAACCCATAGGCCCGCGTGGTAGATAGCAAACAGCCCACTCTCTCTCGAAGAGAGGTGGCCTGTGTCTCAGCAGCAGTGCAGCTGCAGTATAGGCCAATTATGCTTATGCTAAAATTACCCTCGTACATGGAACTTACTAATGACATAGTCTGTTATATCTCAGAATGTGTAACGATATTCAATGGCAATTGGCTTCTTCACTGTTACATATGACGTAAACATTACTGGCGATATGTGGGAGTACTGTAGGTACACCACTGCTTAAATCTTAGGATAAGCGCGCACCACGAAAAAAAATCGTTGCGGAAAATAATTCGCAATCTGTGAACAATACCAATATACTAGAGTCCGCGCACTGCGATAAATAATCGCTTGAAAAAATATAATTATGATTTTATTTCGCATGTACATGCGATTAAAAAAAATCGCATCGCAGTGCGCGCTTAGCCTTAGGGGAATACGTGATGTTATGTATTATCAGATTTCACGACTTGTTAGTAGTAAGAGCCATCAGAGCAATATATGGCCTCCGCAGGCGCGATTCTCTGAGGGAACTGTTTAAAGACATTAATATCATGACGGTACCTTGTCAATATATCTATGAAAACATCATGTATGTAAGGAAAAATTTAAATCTTTTCAGTAAAAGAGGTGACAGACACACCAATAGAACTATAAATAGGGACCAATTAGTTCAACCAGGTTTCAGACTGGCTAAAGTAGACTCTTCCTTCATGGGGTACTCTTTAAAATGTTACAATAAAATACCTCTCCACATTCTCCACCTCAATGAAATGAAATTCAAATCTTACATAAAACGCACACTATACAGCCAAGCATATTATAAGTTGGGGGATTTATACCTTATATACCTGTTGAGACCGCTCGCGCTTCACTCAACATCGCCGCGCGCTGGCGGCAGTGAACGAGGGGTGCGGGGACAGCGGGGAATCAGCTGGCCAACGGCCGAGCGCGAACCCCCGCGCCGCACCGCCGCGTCAGTCAGCTGTGGGTCTCCATGATAAACGGCTGCGCTAGCGCGTCTTAATTTCTCTCTTAAAATCTTGTACTTATGTTCAACCGACCGTTGTAATTTATATCTTTTACATCATTATACTTGTTATACAGTCCACTATAATTTCATTTTGCTCCACCACGACCTATCGTCGCGATCAATACCTCAATACAATCTCCTAGTATTGTATAATTGCATAGCACATAATATGTGAGTACTATGTACATACTTGAATGACTTGAATGTGCCTTGGCAGCTGAGAGTATGTCATGCTCACTCTAATGTCTCGCTGATGGTGCTACATGTGTTGGATCATTTAGCTCCCTTCAAAATGGTGCTAATCTATGCGTCATGTTCGTGAACGGGCGCCGTCAGTAGGGACTGGTCAACTCTTTGCTGCCATGGCTTATTTTGATTTAATTTAATATTAAAATTGTTTTTTATCTTTTTATTACGGACGCTTTTAACGTTCTGCATCGTTCTCACTGCACAATTTTTAACATGAATGATGTAACCAATACTTTTAACCATATAATTGTGATTTAAAAGAGTGTCCATGGAGTTTCTTGCCCGTTCTTCTCCATAGGTACCTACTACTGTTTGGAATGGGCAAATAGCTTCATCTTTTTGATTGACCGACCCTTGACAATTCAAAAGTACCTGTAATTGGTTTAGTTGAAATAAATAGTTTGAGTTTGAGTAAAATAGAGCGATGGTGGCCCAGTGGTATCGGCCCAGAACTTACAAGTTATAGGCCGTGAGTTCGAACCCAGACAGGCACTTTACTTTTTGTAAATAATTTCATCACCACTGCTCTCAAAACGGCGAAGGAAAACATCGAGAGAAAACCAGCATGTTTTAGAACCAAAAATTCGTAGACATGTGACTTCCACCAACCCGCGCGCCAACTTTGACGACACGGTTGGCGCAGTGGCTGAGCGATCGACTGCTGCGCTGCATGTCGCGAGTTCAATTCCCGCACGGAACAAATATTTGTATTGCCTACAGGTAGTTGTTCCGGGTCTGGCTGTTTGTGTTTATGAGTTTAAATATTTGTAAACGCACCCACGATACAGGAGTAATTCCTAGTGTGGGGCAATGTTTTTTTTTTAAAAAAGAAAGAAAAAGAACTGGGCCACTCCCTCTCACCGTGAGGAGGCCTGTGTCCCAGCAGTGGGCACATTATAGACTAATAAAATAAGAAAAAATAAAATGTTGGTTATAGCAGACCTGCTCATGGTAGAACAGTTTCACCACAACTACCTAATAAGATACACAACAGAAGTAACAACTTTCCGGAACTAAAAGCATGACGTAAGAATATTTAACTGCACCATACATTTAATGGCAGCTCAAGTTAAGCTTACAAATTAGTTCACTTGTAAGCTGCCAACTACTAAATGTGTTACATTTATGTACCGCATTTTGTAGCTTAGTTTGCATTTATTGTCCTGGGTAGTTTGTTTAGTGGAATCTTATTTCATAATCAGCATATAATGTTCCCACTGCTGGGACACAGGCCTCCTCTCTGTTAGAGGGAGTGGGCTACTATTATCTACACTTTTTGGTCGCACCATAAGCTATTGTTTCACAAAGACGTCCGCTGCTGGACATAGGCCTCCCTCAAGCATCGCTACTTTGACCGGTTTTGTGCTACTCGCACCCAGCGGATTCCTGCGGCCTTTACCAGGTCATCGGTCCATCTTGTGGAAGGACTTGAAGATAAGTAGCGTTAGCACATAACACACGCGCGCACACACACTTCCGGATTCGCCGTTGTTTCAGACGGTACTGAGACCTCCTGCGCTAACACACACACATTCACAGCGTGTTTGTACACTTTGTAAACACAAGTAAAGCGTGCGTCTCTTCGTGAGATAAAAAATACTGTATTGTATCATGTACGACAAACAGCTCGCCTCTAAAATAATAAATCACCTTAAACCGACGTCCCCAGTTATAAGCAACTAGCTTCGGCTCGTGACTTCATCCGCGTGAAATTTCTTGTTCCCCCGACCCACCGCGTCGCATCGCATCGTCTGCCCTCGCTATTACTTCGTTTTCGCTCAGCGTTCTTTCAGACTTTTGTTTGCTTTTACTCGGCTCTTAAGGGCCTTAGCGTGATGGTAAATAGCCTTCCTCAACAATCGGGCTATCAAATGCAAAAATAGTTTTTTAAATACGACTGGTAGTTCCAGAGATTAGCGTGTTCAAACAAACAAATTCTTCGCCTATATTATGACAAACCTCTCACGAGTAACCTCTAAAATAATAAATCAGGTTAAACCGACGTCCCCAGTTATAAGGAATATAACATATTCTACTGTTCTGTGTAATTTCATTGTACGTAGTAAGACCTACTAAATACAAAATAGCAGTATTATTCTGTCAACAAATAGGACAATAAATCTAATAAGCTTAACAGGTTCTTACTGTAAGCATTCATTATAACAGTTGGTACCATATTTGCCACAGAATAATCTGTGAAATAAAACATAACATAACGCTTAGCATAATCCTAATATTATAAATGCAAAAGTAAGTTTATTAAAGTGAAACTTTTATTACATCATCTCACACTTTTTCGTCCTGTGTGTTGCATGTCGCGTGACGGTCGGCCGCTGAGTAGGGATAATTTTACTTTCTCTATGGTGTATAGACTATTACTCATTTGTGCCAGTGCTCCACGCTATTTTGTTTGGTTTTGTCAGTGTTTAATGTAAATGTTGTTATTTATTTTATTTATTTTTTCTTTTAATGTGAAACTTTTTTTTTTTTAGTTTAAGTATTTATTTTGTTTTTTTTTTTTTTTTTTTTAAAGTTTCACTTTTACCGTAGTTTCATAAAACCACACAATCATTTTTTGTTACCTTTTCACGCTTAATCCACTGAACCGATAATCATGAAATTTTGCATATACGTTGTCAGGGATATACAAAAGAACATAGGCTGCCTTTCCTCCAGAAAAAAAAAAACAACTTTTTCCGAGGAAAACAATAATAACTTTCGTCGGTCACAATTGCTTTAGGACGCTAGATGGCGCTACGTGTCTTTCGAATCATGATCGAAATATGAACCGACATTCTAAGCAGTATTCTAACAAAAAGTACTAGGCTTGCGTGAATTCACGATAGTATTTCATTCATTAGTATTATGCTTTTATAGGATTTTTGGATGAAATTTGGCACACATTCCTATTTTTTATCCCGGTAATAAGTTTCCGTGGGATAATTTCCGACCTCCACGCAGGCGAGGCCGCGTGCAAAAGCTCGTCAGCCTGTAAAGTTCCCAGTGCTGGGACACAGACCTCTCTTCGAGAGGGAGTGGGCTATTATCTGCCACACGGTCTCAGTACGGGTTGGTAGATGTCACATGTCTTCGAATATTTGGTTCTAGGACATGCCAGTTTCCTGACGGTGTTTTCATTTACCGTTTTAAGAGTAGTGGTACAGACAATAATTACCACTAAGTAAAGCGTCTGCCTGGGTTCGAACAACACGCCTGCATTTCCTAAATGGAACGACTATATTACTGCCGTCAGACGGTGAGCAGCCGTAATTACTTGAAAGTGCATTTTGAATATATTACAGTTTTGTCTGAAGTGTGCACATATTTTGCCAGTTATATGTAATTCCCATGTAGTTGACATGCAAATACGCCATAATACACAAACAGGCAGACCCGGAACAACTACCTGTAGGCAATACAAATATTTGTTCCGTGCGGGAATAGAACCCACGACCCGAAGCGCAGCAGTCGATCGCTGTGCCACTGCGACAATCGTGTCAAAGTTAAATTCGTATGGCCTGTTCCAAAAGTATCTGATGAAAATGTAAACAAATGGATCAGAAAACACGTAGTTCCAGATGACAAATTCTATGTTATTGTGCCATTTACAAATTGAAAAACATACCTGCCAGTTTGTTGTGTCACTTACAAATTGAGTGCTTTGATTTGTTTTTTTTTAATACTTAAACTCAAAGTTCTAATTTTAAATTAACATGATGTTTTTCATTTGACAAGTGAGATTAATTTTATAACCTAGATTTTCCTCAATAATTTGTCAATAACAATTTAATACTTTTTCTCAAAAATAATTCTTGGAAAGAGACAAAGTTAAAACCTTCTTAATACAGATGAATGAGTTACTGAATGATTGCGTAAGAAATAAGCTTAAAGAGGGTTTGTTTACACTTTCGTCAGACACTTTTGGAACACACTATAGTGACCAAATACCCTATTTAAACAGAACAAAGTGCCATACAAAATAGAAGTGTCATTCGATTCGAGGTCCTAACAGACAGAATGAGGTTAACGCTAAACATCAGTTGTGCTATCCTTATCACTTTAACGACAATGGACAGAGACAACAATACATTATACACAGGTATTTTAGACACGACATTTATGAATATGAAGGCAACTGTGTTAATATCACTATAGCTTATACAGCAGCATTAGTACCAAGACTTGCAGATCATAAATTGTAAGCTTTACAGCAGCACCTTGCACGCGCATTACAATTTATAGTTGTCAAGAATAAGCTGCTAACTATGTAGTTTGCAAGCAAGAAATGTCTTAATAGCACGAAAATGTTTGTGGAAACAAAACAATACTGTGGAACAACGTTTGTCTTTTGTTTCGTATTTCAAACGAGCTGATCCGACACACGTTGTCCTGTCCTTATTTCGTGAGTTATCGTCTTGAGTATAACTCACTAACACAGTTATAATCAAAACTATAACTCACGATCCAAGGACAGGACGTTTGTCCCATAGAAATAATAACGATCAGTTCTTGCCGAATTTGAACATTTTCCGGGAAACTTCCAATTTTTCTGTACATAACAACCTAATTCGGACTATAATTACGGATATTTTAAAACAAAAAATAGTCGAAACAGGTCAGCCGTTCTCAAGTGATAGCATTTTGGTCATGGATAGACCACGATTTGCGTAGGACATAGGATAATTTTTATCTCAGTAGTACATTCCCGTGGAATATTTTCCGACCTCTATGCGGGCGATGCTCAGTCGGCCACCTAAAACGCAATTGAAAAAGGTAGGTACCCAACAAAATTCTTGAAGAGCTCTCTCCCCAAACTCCTCTTTGAGAGGTAAACTCTTCACCGTTTTAATGAATGGGCCTCACCAGACCAGTTTGTGGCTAATGGTCCGCCAACCTGTTGTCCATTTAACGAGACTTTAAAAACCCGACGCATTGGGGTGCAGTTTCAAAAATGATGGTAGGAAGCAACTGGTGGACCATTTTTATGGACACACTTGTAATGCCTTTAAAACAGAGCTTCAATAAAAATTCAATGAAAAGATCTTTTGCCCAGATTTAGTGTACATTAAACTAAATCGAAATATGACCAAAACATTGTAAATCATTAAATCAAAAGTCATTTAGTCGAACTAGGCTGAGAATCAGCACTTTTGGAGCGTAAAAATTACATAAGACATATTCCCAAAACGCACATCCTTGACTACTTCCAAAGCGTAGTAGGTACCTATGGAGAAGAACGGGCAAGAAACTCCACGGAAACTATTTTAAATCATAAAATTGTTTCAAAATATTGGTTATATCATTCATGTTAAAATTATACATGTGAGAACGATGTAGAATGACGTGCACAAATAAGATAAAAAAGTAACAAAGTAAGATTGAAAAATGTATTTTATGCCAAAAGAATTGTAGAAATAAAATCCTTAATATCTCAAACACAAAACTTTCTGCAGCTTTACGCAAACCTAAAGTTGCAGTTGACTGTAACAACACATTTAAAGCTGGAATTCTCGAAATTAACCTGTAGAATGGAAATCCACAGAGGTTCATAAAGCCAGTTATTTCTTCGAATTGACCGCTCAACTAAACTTTCTGTAATAAACTGGCAGAATAGTTTATTAGTAAATTGTATATAACATTCACTAATACACATTCTTGTGCCGAGTACGAGTGTACAATAACTAATGGCTGTAATTAAGCTAAAATTAATTTAGCTAAATTGCATGAAATGCTGATTGAACTTGGTTGCATTGTTTTAGGCTATAAAAACTATAGCGTTTTGATTAGTTTGTATTATATAGTGTGGGGGCCACAAAGGGGATGAATGAAAGGCAATTGCATGCAGCTGAGATAAGAATGCTAAGAGGGATGTGTGGTGTTACACGAATGGATAGAATAAGAAATGAGTACATAAGAGGAAGTCTGAAAGTGGCACCGGTAACTGAAAAGTTGTATGGAAATCGGTTGTCATTGTATGGGCATGTGTTACGGAGAAACGAGGAAAATGTCGTGAGGAGAGTTTTGAGTATGAATGTCGATGGCTATAAGAGTAGGGGAAGACCAAAGAAACGATGGATGGAATGTGTGAATGATGATAATTATGATTAGAAAGGGGGTGAGTACCGAGATGACGACTAATAGAGAAGTATGGAAGAAAAAGACATGTTGCGCCGACCACAAATAAATCGGGATAAGGATGATGGTGAGTGTGGGTGCTGGCCGTTTTCATTATACTAGCATTCCTGGAAGTCTAGTATTCTTGGAAACATTTAGTTTGAATGCACGCTCTTGGGAATCAAACATAAATACCGAGGTTATTACTAAATCTCTAACTCGAGGAGGAATGCAGGTGTAATCCTACTTCCTACTAATACTCGTATTAAAGACGTGACAGTTTGTATGGATGGATGGATGTTTGTTACTCTTTCACACAAAAACTATTGAACAGATTTGGATTGAACAATGGCAGGTCTCTATACTAAGAATTGTCTGGGATCAAATTGAAGCGTCCCGTAATGAAAAATATGTTAAATCATTTGGCGTTAGCTCCAGAATCTATAAATGAGACTATTTTCATTTGGGAAAGCCGGAAAAAAAAGATTTCGGTGTTTGAATTTTTAGGTTATGAATGAACGTCAAACAACAATTACGAGTATCTATAAAACATCGCAGATTGAAAATAAATCATAAAGAAATGGATAATGTGGTGTGGTCTAAGTGAGGATAAATTGAGAAAAACCCAAATAAATTCTAACCCGCTGAGTTAATTATATGTTTACGAAAGTTGGGCGCGTATTTTTAAAAAAATGCACTTGCCTCGTAAACACTAAAACTGAGGGTTACAGATATACAGATACATTGCATTCATACTATTTGTACTCACACCACTATTTTAATGGTAACATTTCGAATATACCTAATTCGAACATCATTTGATAAGCTTTTAAAAACATAAAATAACTCCGGCCTTTACGAGAAGGAGTGAATATTTGAAAATCGTAGAAAATTAATTAAATTTGATTCATATATATGAAATCAATGGACGCTAAAAAAAAGTCCAGACCAAATTCTGCCATTGTTCTTTGGCACACAAATGATTTATAACCAGGATTAACATATAGAATAGTTTCCATAGTATCGAGATCCCTACGTGCCTCGGAATGCACGTTAAGCCGTCGGTCCTGCAGTCAATCGTAGTGAATATAATTATGTGTATCGCTACTTCGGCGCCGTCATCTCTTTCTCGTTGAAGTCCCGTTGACGATGATGGTGGACAAACGGCCTAACACTTTCTCAAAACCCGTGGATGGAGAGAGAGGTAGTCTACTCTCCTGTTTAGCTTAATAACAATGCAGGTATATTCACATAATTAAACACGATTACGTGGAATCAGTAATCGCCACCTGTAATTAACGCTCACATAATTTAATCCGGTTATATCCGGTTTCAACCTGTTTCTTGGTTACTAAGGAGTTACATACTACTACTATCTACATAACTTAAGTCTTGAAAAGGAGATTATTCTGAAATTGTACTTTTGGTTAGTTTTTATAGTCATCATTTCAGCCGAAAGATGGCAGGCACCAAGCACCTCCACATCGACCGGTTCTGTGCTTTTCATATCCAACGGGTTCCTGCGACCTTCACTAGGTCGTCGGTCCACCTTGGGAGGCCTTCCAACGCTTCGTCTTCCGGTACGCGGTCGCCACTCCAGAATATATAATAACATGAATCAGATAGGAATTACTAACCTTCAATAGCAAATTAATTTTGATTTTGCTGCCTTCAGTCGAAATGTAGATGCAATATAGACATCACTGCATATCCCCCCTCCAAGAAACAAAAGCATGATGCTGTTAAAATCGCTGAAACGCAACAGGCAAGGGTTGTGATAAATGCTCAGTCTTATGTGAAATGAACTTTGCCCTGAACTGGGACTACAACTTGCTGATATTAATAATATCCCTAAGGATCAAACACCCGACTAACTAAAAGCCATTTTAAGCGGTACCTGTTGCTTTATTGAACGTGGGTAAAATGATTCTAAAGGAATAAAAAAAAGATTTTCAATATAAAAAGCGCTTTCAAATTACACCTCCCTTGCCAATTTAGCTACAGTTTTTTACATTTTCTTGATATAATAAATAATATAAATCAATTTTCAAGATAGATACAATTTATTGAATGATTGAGGCTTTGTAATTGGGACTCATTGCTAAGTAATAATAGCCGCACGGATCGATCTTCAAGGTTAAGCAACGCTTGCCGAGGTACGACGATGGGTGACCATCCATTACGTACATACATATACCCCTCTGTCTTGAAATGCATGTAAAGCCGTTGGTTCTGGACCGCCTCGTCGGGCACTTGGTGAAGACGGGGCCGGATCTTGCGGACAGCCAGTTTGGCTTCCGCAAGGGGCGCTCGACGGTGGACGCCATCATGCGCATGAGAGCCCTCACGACGGGGGACGCGGTGTCCCGGGGTGGGGTCGTCGTGGCGGTGTCACTCGACATCGCCAGCGCGTTCAACACCCTGCCCTGGAGCTGCATTGTGGAGGCACTCCGGTATCACCAAGTGCCGCCCTACCTCCGTCGAATAGTCGAGGCGTATCTGACGGACAGAGCCGTCATCTACCCCGGTCGCGATGGGGAGTGGAACCGGCGAGAGATGTCGTGTGGTGTCCCGCAGGGATCGGTTTTGGAGCCGTTCCTTTGGGACATCGGCTACGACTGGGTGCTGCGGGCCGACCTCCCTGATGGCGTCAGCGTGGTTTGCTACGCTGACGACACGCTGGTTCTGGCGCAGGGGAGGTCGCATCAGGCGGCGGCCGACGCGATGACACGCGGGGTTGCGATAGTCGTGGAGAGGATCCGGCAGTTGGGTCTCGAGGTAGCATTGCACAAGTCCGAGGCCATGGCGTTTCATGGGCCCCGGAACGCGCCACCACCGGGATCCCAACTAACGGTAGGAGGGGTTTACATCGGCGTCGAGTCGACGATGAAGTACTTGGGTCTCGTCCTCGACAGCCGGTGGAACTTCGTTGAGCATTTTCGACGTTTGGCCCCCAAACTGGAACGGGCTGAGGCCGCCTTCAAGCGGCTCTTGCCCAACCTTAGGGGGCCAAACGCCTCCTGCCGGAGGCTTTACGCGGGGGTCGTGCGGTCCATGGCCCTATACGGGGCCCCGGTGTGGGCGCGTTCACTGCGGCGGCGAGCCGCCCACTACCTGAACGCGCCCCAGAAGGTGGTAGCCGTAAGGCTCATCCGGGGCTACCGCACGATCTCGGGCAAGGCGGCAAGCCTCCTTGCCGGACTGCCGCCATGGGATCTGGAGGCGATGGTCCTCGCGCGCCTGTATGAGTGGCGCGCGGAGGCACTACGCCGGGGGGAAAGTCCGCTCCCGCAGCAAATTGCGGCGGAGCGGACAGATCTCCGGCTCGATCTCATGGCGACATGGAACTATTCTATTCTATTCTATAGCGGCGATAAGACCCCTCTTTGAGGAGTGGCTAGAGAGGCGCCACGGCGCCCTCACCTACCGCCTGACGCAGGTCCTCACCGGACACGGAAGTTTCGGGAGGTTCCTGCACATCATTAGGCGGGAGGAAACGCCCGGGTGTCACCATTGCCAGGATCGCCCAGAGGACACGGTGGAGCACACGGTGGAGGTCTGCCCCGCTTGGGCGGAGCACCGCCGTGTCCTCGTAGAGGCGATCGGCAACGGCGGCGGCCTCTCGCGCCCGGCCCTGGTGCAAGCCATGGTCCGGGGCGAGAGGGAGTGGGAGGCAGTCGCCTCCTTCTACGAAGCAGTCATGCTAGCGAAGGAGGTGGCGGGACGGATGAGGGAGAGAGCCTCCCGTCCCAGCCGCCGCGGAAGACGCTCCGGGCGTCGGGAGCCGCGTGACGACTCCCGGCCACCGTAGGCGCGGGCCTGCGGGCGGAGAGCAATGGGTAGCTCACCACCCGATCAGGACCAGGCCCGTGCCGGACGGCACGTAAGTTTTCCACGCGCGCCTCAAAGAGTTGTCAGCATAATTTGAGGGGCCCCATAGGGCCGAAGCCTGCCGGGTCAGCGGGATTGTCCGAAAGGGTTACCGCTACCCCGGAACATAAAGGGCGAAGGAAGGAACATGGGTGGGTTTTAGTCAGTAAGAGTCTGACACTCCGTTCCGCTCCACCCAGAGCGGGAGGGGTCATTTGATGATTTCCCATCCGGAAAAAAAAAAAGCCGTTGGTTCCGGCTGTTATTTGTAGATCTTTGACAATCGTTACGGGTAGTCGGCAGCCGCAAATCTGTCAACCAAGAGACATCGTGATGCCTAGTAACTGGGTTGTGGAGGTCTGATAGGCAATCGCTTCATGTAAAATACTAGTTTTCAGCTGTATCCGGTTAGATTGGAAAACGAACCCAACATAGTTGGGTAAGGCTAGACTTATGCTGATGATGTAACATGTTTCGACAAATCAAACCATATTTTCAAATATTCCCTTGAGCAAAGAACATATGTATAACATTTTAATAAGAAAAAAAATCATCATTACATACGCTCTGCTACTCCGACTATTTTTCAACCTCACACGCTTCAGCGGTCTTGAAAATTTACCCTAGCCCGGGTGAGTTTTCAAGCTTACTCTCAGAAAATAAATTGAAGGACCAGAGTTCATTTTACCAATTAATTTAATGTGGAGCGGTAAGGTTCTGAGCTAGGCTTATTCCTAAATACGCTTCAATATTCAGTGGGCTAGAAAATATATTCCGAGTTGGAGCTGCTTAGGTTTGTATAGGCACTATTTAGTGATACAATTTAAGGGGGATTGCGTACGGGGTTTGATGACGAGTAGAGATAGACATAGGTCACGAGTTATGTAGTAGAATGACATAACAATAAGCCTGACTTCAACGAAGGAGTTAGAAGAGGTGTATATATAATCAGTCTATAATGTTCCCATTGCCTGCTGGGACACAGGCTTCATCTCTACGTAAGAGAGTGGGCTATAAACCTTCACGCGGGCCCAGTGCAGGTTGATGATTGTCACAGATAAGATAGAAGAGGTGTGTTCACTCATATTTAGGCAGTTTTTGAAGTCCTATTTAATAAAGGATTGTCTTATTGACAATAACCGGAGAAAAAATCCATGGTGGATATCGGGCGGTCACTGCGAAATTTCAAATGAGAAATCCAAAATTTTGCCCGATTTGTAGACATTTTGCCCGGCTCGGCCGGGATTGATCAAAAGCAATCAAGGCAGTGAACAGAACACCTCTTTTTATCAAAAAGATTAGTTACCTGTACAACGCCGGTGCCTTTACGAATTTTGGAGCCGTCCGCTTCACCTTAATTACTAATCTCAATTCTTCCGCTTTCAGGACTGTTTAAACTGAAGCGAATCCATCGCGTCTTTTTTCACACCTCCATTAAATGATAAATGATTTTATTGCTGTATGTAGGTTTCTACAAACACTTTTACACGTGAATCATATTTTTAAAACTAGATGAGGTCGGCATTTCCTATCTGAATACTCTAAAAAGAAAGGCCGAAACATATTCAGAGGTCCCTAAGGACCAAACGCCCTGCAGTCTCTTTTAAACTCCTGACATAATCTTGGTCAGATCATCTAAAGATCATGTAGATTGGTGTCTGAAATGGTATTTTGTGGAAAGAACCACAGATTGAGTAGACCTGTCCAGTCAGTGCACGCATTTGTTAGTAATCGTGCAGCTCAACTCAAAACTTAAGGAGCTCAACGATTCGACGAACAATACCAAAGAAAGGACATTTGGGTAGGCGGCATAAATTACTGAAACTGCCAGATCATGATTAAAAGAAGGAAACAACAAAAGAAAAAGCAATGACCCACATAGTCATAGCATTAATACAAGTTAGTTAACCCAATTGACGAATTTTCCGCACCCCGGGCAGGATTCACCTCGCTTTTACCCGTGTTTTTCTCAATACATACGGGAATTCACTAAACATATCGACTTAAAAGACGCCATTTTACACTGTTCGATGTTACCAATAAATTGATCTTAGTGCTTCTTCAATGCATTGGCAGACACCCAGGCTTAGAGTAACGAGGCAGGCGTGTTCTCGTTTACAAGTTAACAGAAAAGAGAACTAACAAAAACTGGCCTTTAAAAGATTTTTTTTATTTAGAAGGTGATTTTTAGAAGTACCTTAGGTAAGTGGCAGTGGGCTATTGGCCGATGAAGCAGGAAGATTCTGGGGTAGCGACCGCCTACCGGAAGGCCTTCCAACGCTACGTGCGTTGGAAGGCCTTCCATAAAGTGGACCGATTACCAAGTGGCTTTTATTAACGAATAGGCTGACCCTAAAGGACGACGCTCAGTTTTAATTTAATTGTCATAAAATTTGACGGTGGCGCCGATTCCCTTGTTCATAAACTAAACTAAATTTAAGTTCAGTGCATATTTTTCTTTCTATTTCATTAAGAAAAGGACAGAAGATAAATATTAGTTTAGTCCTGTCAAATTGAGATACTCCATAGCAAGTTTAGACGTGATTAAAAACATGGCTACTAAAAATACGTCAATTTACGTCAGGCGCTGACTGATTTGACAGGACTAAACTTATATTTATCTTCTGTGCTTTTCTTAATGAAATAGAAAGAAAAAGATGCACTGAACTTAAATTTAGTTTAGTTTGTGAACAAGGGAATCGTCGCCAGTGACTAACAAATTAATTTCGGATCAATTCTGCTGTGTTATAATTTTGATTAGAGCTTTTAACTAATTAGAACTGCAAATGATTGATTTTTTATAGATTTGAAACTTTTTTTGAGTTACGTCTAAAACCAGAACGTCCTTAGACTTAGTTTTTAATGTATTCGTCTTCATAATATTAATAATACATGCCGATGGCCGAAAGCCTCGACCAACCCCTGAGGGGGGTTTCGTTGGGCAGCCCTCGATCAACATATATATCGAGGCTCTCGTTAGGCGGTTGGATAAAGGGCTTGATTCAGAAAGCCGTACTTCTGGACACGGCCCGCATTGTTAGGAGGTTCCTCTCTCTGGAGCCTCTCTGACCGCCGGTATCTTGGACCCTGTTCCCAATACCGGTGAGCTACTATTTTTATATTTTTAAATGCTTTTTTTTATCTTTTTGTTTATTAAAATATTTAAAAATGTAATTTATAAGTATTTACATGAAATAAAGGAAATAATACATGCAGAACTTTCTGTGTGTGGACTAACTATATAAATATACAATCGTTAACTATAAAAAAACCGCCCAAGTGAAACTCGGACACGACGCCTCTTTAATTTTTATTAACTTTATTTTATTTTTATTACCTATTTGTTATTATAGCGGCTATTGAAATACCTACTCTGTGAAAATTACAACTGTCTACCTGTTACGATTCATGAGATACAACCCGCTGACAGTTAGACGGACGCACGGATGGACGGACAGCGGAGGCTTTGTATTAGGGTTACGTTACCACCCCTTTGGTACGGAACCCTAAAAACAGTCTCCCAAAGCACAAGGTTTTAACACCGCAAATGATGAATATTATTATTTAAATATTTTTTTTAAAGTCTTTTCCATACATATGAAATCCCAAGAAACAAATGACCTTTGCCTTCATATCTCAAAATGGTTTACAAGACCCCTTAGACCTTACAGAGGTCAAACAACAAAACGTCAAAGAAATTTTAGTCTCAATAGAGAACTTATTTGTTTATCTTTTGTTCCAGGTATCGTGGATAAGAAGAAAAGATTATCACCTCTTAACAGTCGGCCTCACTACATACAGCTCAGACCAGCGGTTTCAGGCCATTCACTTACAGCATTCAGAGGTGAAAATCATTAGTAGTATTTTTTGTTATTCTCACTAGTAAACTGGGCTCTGGGGTCTACTCCTTAAGCACGACGTTACAGGCTTTACTTACTCCGTATCACTTACGGAGACTGTCCCGTTGGTCTCGTGGTTGCAAGCGCGACTGCTGAGCGTGGGGTCCTAAGTTCGATTCCCGGGTCGAGCAAAGTGTTATTGAGTTATTCCATTACGAATTTCTTAGTAACAGTCCGGATTTTGGAAGTTGGCGGTGTAATACCCCCGTGCCTCGGAAAGTACATTAAGCCGTTGGTCCCGCGCCTGATCTCTCTCCGGTTGTATCAGATTGCCATCCCATCGTACTATGGGAGTGACGGGAGTGCACCTGTCAGTGTCTGCGCGCACACTTGTGCACCATAATATCTCCCGCGCCGAAGGCTAGTCTCCGTTGAGAATGGCCGCCGTGGCCGAAATACGGTCTGGAGGACTTTATTTATCACTTATGGGCAGACTTGTTCGGTTTCCGAACTAAGGATGAACGACGACACGATTTGACAATTGTCCTTACGCGACTTGTTTTCCCCATCCGAAAAATTTAATTTGACACTTCTTTCGATGGAGCAACTACTTTCAGACGGGCCCATGTCTTCGTTGACGAACGTCGGAGTAAACCCCCTGAAACTATAAAGGTTTGCTACTATTTCAATGAAATAATATATGACACAGCTGGGTGTAAATATGTATAACTTTTGGTGCGACCAAAATGCGTAGAAAAGAAACAAATCGTTAGCCCCTATCTGCATTACAAACAAAGTAATCGTACCTTCATTTGAGATATATGGGTAGCAAATCTTGGGTTCCCGAAGTTTGATCCTCGTGACCTTCTAGGAAATCCAATAATCCGGCGTGACCCGTATTAATTCCACACACTTTAAGACCACATCGAGAAACTAAAATAGAATTGGGTTATATAGGATTACTGAAGTATATAATTGGACGTAGTTAAGCATAAAGGACTCAACCCACAATAAGTAAATTTTGAGTTATTGAGGTTTTAAGTTTAGGTGTGTATTGCTGCAATGATGTTGTATATGGAATATTTTGAAATATTGACACTTATGGACAAATATACCAATATTTTTATGAGTCAAGTAGTATTACATAGACTAACACAATTTTCGAGTTATTGGGAAGAATTTGTGAGTCCTTTCTGCTTATCTACGTCCAATTGTATTCCATTTTGTGTTTGTGATTGACATCTGTTCTAAATTTAATACTTAATACAATCAGCCAGCGGGCTCGCAAAAGAAGGAAGGAGTGGAGGTAGGCCTTTGCCCATGATGATGACAGAGTAGGTCAATAAAAAAAAAAAACAGCTTGCAATAAAATGCGCCGCATGACAACTCTTGCGCTTGGCCAAATCAAAATGGCGGACCAGTAAGTATGCCACGGATCTTTAACGCCCTTTACAAGATGTAATAAAACCAGCTTGTAATAAAAACATCGCATGGCAACTCCTCTTCTTGAATTCTCAAAATATTGGTGAACATTGTTTTTTTGGCGCGTGGCTAAAATCGGAACTAACGCTGCCATCCTGTTTTTTCGATACATTTCACAAAACAATCATACATCAATACATTTGGGGAAGCCGAAAATATTCTAGAGGCAGGCTTAGAAGTTCTCAGAAAGTATTACTCTGATAATACTCTCAGACCGAACCCCACAAAAACACATGCATGCGGTTTCCATCTCCGCAACCATTCGGCAAGACGCACTCTGAACATCAATTGGATGGGTGTCACCGTTGAACACTGCAGTAACCCTACCTACTTGGGACTCACCCATGACAGGGCGCTGACATTTAAGAACCATTGCCTTAAAACTAAGAAAAGAGTCGGTTCCCGTAACAACTTGCTCAAGCGCCTAATCTCAACCACCTGGGGTGCTTCACCTCAGTTACTCCGGATTACTGGCCTAGCACTCTGCTTCTCCGCAGGCGAATATGCATGCCCAGTGTGGCACCGTTCCGCTCACGCCAAGGAAGTAGATGTTGCTTTAAACGAGACCTGCCGTACAATCACGGGCTGCCTGCAACCGACTCCGGTCAGCGCACTATATCCCACAGCTGGCATAGCACCAGCACAAGGCAAAGTTTTGGGCCAACAAGATATGAAATTCAGTCGTGCCAGCGACACGAAGAAGAAGAAGACAAAACAATCGCAAAAATGTTTAGAGTGGCAACAGACCCTTGTAGCAGTGAAGCATGACCACCATAGAAGCGGATGAAATGAAAGACAGAAATGATAGATTGTACAATATATTCACAGTTATTTTACCTCTGACAGCAGCAGCCTTATTGTAACAACAATAAAGATCTCAGTGATTTTGACAGAACTGTCAATGGCAGCAACCCAACAGCAACCTTATTAAAATGAGGTTATCCTCATTTTCCACATTGATCTCTACAGATCAATGTGACGTTGACAGTAATGTAAAATCTGACAGATTTCTACGGCTCGACGTTGAATGAAATGAATCTTTATGAATAAAAGAAATGTCGAAAGTAAAGTCGAGATAGAAGTGGTCATGCTACTTATTATGCTGGCTACCCCACATTTTTTTCTTCTTTTTTAAATCTTTGCTAGTAAAATGTATGTCATGAGCGTACAATTGAATTTATTTGTTAGTTTGAACACATAAAATAAGACTTTGATAACGCGTAGCGCTGGATTCAGATTAACTCAGGTAGCAGATGAGGTAATGCAAAACGCGCATTAGAACTTACGTGCTAAGCTTTCGAATCGCGAATTCTGTTTAAATAATTTTGGCAAGAAAATCTTTATCTTATTACAGTCGATGTCTTTGTCACCAACGTCGATATTCATTCAAATTGACAGTATCGTGTCTTCGTTATTATCAAAACATTCTCTTCGTTAGGAGACCCTTTATTCCTGAAATGAATTAACTGCTGAAATATTTTCTCAAAGAGACAGTTTGATATTTTCAAAAACTTTATTATACGTGAGGAAACCGGCATGTCTTAGAATTAAAAAATCAAAGACATATTATGACATCCATCAACCCGCATTAAGCCTGCGTGGTGGATTACGGCCCACTCCCTCTAACAGAGAGGAGGTCTGTTTCCCAGCAGTGGGAACATTATAGGTTGATTATGCTTATGCTTATTATTATGCAGGCAAACCGATGAATCTTAGACTAGCGACCTGCCCCTGCTTCGCACGGTATTCACGACTTGACAAAACATCGAAATTTGAAATTTTCCCATATGTATTTATTTATTTATTTATTTAAGCTTTTCGCACAAAAAGGTGCAAAGGCGGACTTACTAGGGGTGGTGAAGAGATTAGATGGCAGGTGCTTTGGCCATATTTTCATAGTTTTAGACAAATTTAAAATCATAAAAATCAATCCAGCCGTTCTTGAGTTATAAACAGTGTAACTAACCCGATTTTGTTTTATTTGTTTATATAGATGTATGGAAGACGCAAATTGCACCCGGGCATTAAACTATAACTCCACCTTCCTTTGACCTCTGTTCCCAGGGAACAGGCGCCAAGATAAGTGAATAAGCGCACTAATTGTTTTTCTCTTTAATTAGATTTTTATTTTTATTTTTTTATTTAGTTTCTGTAAAACAAAGCATAAAAACTTATTTTTCTGTCTCTAGATCCTACAATATGAAATTTCGAACTGATATTTTGTCTACCTGTATTAACTTGAGAGCCCTGTCACCCATAACACAAGTTCAATCTTAGCTTGGGTGTCAGAGGTTTATAACTCTGTATAAACCTACAATTTTTATGGCTATAAATGGTATGATAAATGAAGTGGTAATGTAAATTGTTACACTGAAAATAAAGAATTATTATTATTATTCCTTTATTTCATTTAAATACCTACAAATTACATTTTTAAATATTTTTATAAACAAAAAGATAAAAAAACATTTAAAAATATAAAAAATAGTAGCCCACCGGTATCGGGAACAGGGTCCAAGCTACCGGCGGTCAGGGCTCCAGAGAGAGGAACCTCCTGACAATGCGAGCCGTGTCCAGAAGTACCGCTTTCTGAATCAAGCCCTTGATCCAGCTGCCCAACGAGAGCCTCCTCAGGTGTTGGTCGAGGCTCTTGGCTATTAAGCCATTGGCTGTCACGACTATCGGCACAATGATTGCTGAGTCCACATGCCACATGTCGACAACCTCGCGAGCCAAGTCAAGATACTTGATTTGTTTATCTTTCTCGGCTTTCACGAGGTTCTCATCATGCGGGACGGTTATGTCAACAATCATTGCACGCCGCTCTGATCGATCCACCACCACTATATCAGGCTTATTGGCAACAATAGTCCTGTCAGTGATGATGGATCGATCCCAGTACAATGTGATATTTCCATTTTCGAGAACTGGGTCGGGCACATACCTGTAGTACGGCACCTCCGATTCCACAAGGTTGAATTTCAGAGCAAGTTGCTGATGTATTATCCTAGCTACAAGGTTGTGTCTATGCAAGTACTCTCCGTTAGCTAGACGAGAACACCCGGAGATAATATGCCTGATTGATTCCCCCGGCCGGTGGCATGCCCGGCAGATGTCAACCGTGCCGTCTTTCACAATAAATCTCCGGTAATTGTTCGTCATCATAACTTCGTCCATAATTGCACAGACAAAACCTTCGGTTTCTCCAAAGAGGTCACCGAACCGCAGCCAGGCTACGGACGCTAGTAAATCTACATCGGGTCCATGTAGGGCCCGGTAAAAGCGTCCGTGAAGCTCCTTACTTTGCCATACTTCCATGCGATCATTGGTGTCAAGCACTACTGGCTTGCGCCAGTTCTCTTTAGCCAAGGAGAGCGGGGTGAGGCCCTTGTCCACCGCGACTACATCTCGATGCATCCCCACGTCGGTTTCTAGGAAATATTCCCTGAGACTGCATATCTCGCGATTGTGGAGGGTCTTAGCGTTTAAAAAGCCTCGACCTCCACACTTTCGCGGGATATACAGCCTCATTACCGATGACCGTGGGTGATGCAATCGATTTGCGGTCAACAGCGTCCGGACCCTCCTATCCAGGGCGTCTAGTTCGGTTTGAGTCCATTTGAGTATGCCGAAAGAGTACATCAAAACCGGCATGACCCAACTGTTGAAGGCACGCACCTTGTTTCCGCCTGATAGAAGACTATTAAGTACTTTTTTCAGGCGGCCAAAGAAGCGCTCCTTCAACGATTGCTTCATGTCAGTAACATTGATGCCTAACGCTTCCGACATACCCAAATACTTATAGGTTTCGGATGCGGAGAGGGCTCTAAGGTTTGTGGAATCCGAGAGTTGAGTTCCCACGGATTCCACAATCTCCCCTCGTTTTACATGCATGACCGCACATTTGTCCACACCAAATTCCATCCTGATGGCGCTACTGAAGGTTTCAGTAATTTTCAGTAGCTCCATCAGTTGCAAATTGTTGGGGGCAAAGAGTTTTAGGTCATCCATGTAGAGGAGGTGAGATATAACCTGACCACCTCTCCTCAGCCGGTAGCCTAGACCTGAATCATCCAGCAGCGTGCTTAGAGGATTCAAGGCTAAGCAGAACCAAAGCGGACTCAAACTGTCGCCCTGGAATATGCCTCGCTCGATCCTTATCGGCTCGCTATTCCTCTGGATATTTCGACATCCTGGATAGCGAAGGACCGTCCTCCATTGCCCCATACACGTCATTAGGAAGGTGCGCAGAGTTGTATCTACTTTATACAACTCCAGCACCCTCATGAGCCATGTATGTCCGAGTCATAGGCCTTCTTATAATCTATCCAACATGTCGACAGATCCTTTCGGGAACGACGAACCTGTTGGCTAATGGCCATATCAATGAGGAGGAGCTCCTTAGTACCGCGGGACCCGTTCCTACATCCATTTTGAGAGACAGACATGATGGAGTTGCTGTCTATATGTTTATTAATTTTAGCTCTCAAAATGGATGTAAGAACTTTATAGATCGTTGGTAGACAAGTGATCGGTCTATAATTTTTGGGATCCGCGGTACTACCTGATTTATGGAGCAGGTGGGTTATTCCTGTCGTTATAAACTGGGGCAGCAACCCTGACTCTAAGGCTGACTGGAACTGGGCTGCCAAGGGGGCGTGCGACCTTTGGAACCACTTTATCCAAAAGTTGTGCAGCCCGTCCGGCCCTGGAGATTTCCAGTTAGGTAACGGACGGACTGCACGAGCAACATCTTGGGGGCAGATGGTAATAGCCCCCATTTCTGGTATTAGTTCGCACGCTCGCTCGATCTTCCCAGTCCAATCACCTTCGGTGTGACTGACAGGCGCCGACCAGATACTACGCCAAAAGGAACACATGGCGTCATCATCCGGTAGGCACGTGTCAGCCACACTTTGGTCCGGTCGCTCCCAACCCCTATAAACCCACCTTTCATCGTTCTGGAAGGTGCGATTCTGAGTGTATCGTTCTACTCGCCGCTTATACCGACGAATACGGTTTGCCCATGCATACACTTTCTGCTTCAGGAAGTCGATACGCTCTGTGACGCGGGACAAATAATCTTGAGAACTAATATCAGTCCCCAAGAACGCCCGTCTCACAAAGCGCATCACTCTAGGGCGAGTATTGCCCTCTCTGAAGCAGATTAGTTTGCCGATGAGCGCTCTGGCCCCGCCAATACGACGCTCAATTCTGCACTGCCAAGCTGGTATGGCTGGTTTCGGTCGTGTAGCTTCAGAGTCACTGGCAAATTTGACGTGAGCTACACGACATGCCGCTACAGCCGCGCAGTACAGAATTGAATGAGTATCGGTGAGGTCTTCGCAGACGTCAAAATGACTTGACAACTGCGCATCCAGAACCGCCACCAGCGCCCTATTTTTGTTATGCATGGGCAAACGAGGTAAGCGTGGTCTAAGTTCGGGCGACATGAACCGATATTCCCGAATCGCACCCTCCAAAGCATTCCTCAATTCCTCATTGCACTGGATACTTACATTTGTAGCCATGTCATTACTCCCCTCGTCAGCATGGCTAGTATTAGACTGCGGTAGTACTGCAGCAGTCTGCGACTGGTGGGCGATGACATGGCTACTCTGCATTTCACTTCGCAGGCGATCAAGTACAGTGTCATCTAACATGTGATTACGCTGGATGACCCGCACCTGATCCGACAGTCGTTGTGCCGTAACGTTGACTTATTATATTATTATTATTATTATAATTAATTTGGCATCGTTTTGGGTCCCTTAACAACGCTTGTGGTCACCGCCAGACTAAGATATTAAAGCCACGACACAGAATAGTTAGGTACAAAAGGCTAGCTCTATACAGCGAGCAAAAACACACGCACACATCGACGCGTACCTGTGACAATCTCAAACTGTCTCAAGGTATAGTAGTTATCACACTTGAGAGCGGCTCTGAATATGCTACTCGCTGCGCAGTATATAGCACCCCGCACCCCCACTGAACACGTGAATTTCTTACTGCGCAGGGACTGGCCTCATGTTCCAAGCCGCCATAAAGTTGACATCGGGCTGTACCCCAGACTAAACAAGCGAATGCACATTCTATCCCCACTGTGTCAAATTATCTTTGTGTAAACAAGGAAAGAGAATTTTTTCGTTGTTATATCTACAGTAGGTATACTAAGACATCAAGAAAATCGAAATAAAAATGCTCTTGTTCAGCGGGGAAATTGCGAAACACACATACAATTACAACTGATCAAAATTCCTTTAATTTTAACAGTTCAGCTACATTCATTGTGTTGCGCTATGAAGTAATGGATGAGCAATATCGTTCAAACCCTTGTACTGTGAATGAAAGAGCGTTACGCAATAAATTACAGTGTAGGCTATATAATGTTCGTTTGGTGTAAATCGAACTTTATAAGAATACCAGACGCGAATGCTCATGCATTCCCTGGACGTGAAGTGGGTCTATGTGTGCGTGCGTTTTCGGAGTCGACCTTCTGTACCTAACTATTTTGTTGCCACGAAGCTCAACATAGGTACCTATTAGATATAACATATATTATGTACAAACAGTTAAAGTAAGAGAGAATTTTGTGGTTTTGAAGACATTGCCAGTGCGTCTTTTGTGTAATTTTGGAACCTTTACTTTGGGAGAGGGGCTCGTTGCTAAATAATGACAGCCACTCAGGTTTATCAAAGCTACGCTCGTCGCGATCGGTAGATCCATTATAAATATGTCGAGACCCCTGCGTGCGTAAAGAACGTTCAGCAGTTGGTCCCGGCTGTCACTCGTTGATGATTTATGCAGCCTAATATAACACTAATAACGCTACAAGTCCCAATAACCAGCTCCACACATCCTGTGTGTTCAAACACTATTGAGCTGTTCAACGTTTGACTAATGTTTTCTT
This sequence comes from Apamea monoglypha, assembly GCA_911387795.2. Lineage (NCBI taxonomy): Eukaryota > Metazoa > Arthropoda > Insecta > Lepidoptera > Noctuidae > Apamea > Apamea monoglypha. The sequence goes on from OU426938.1 coordinate 13,994,085, forward strand.
AACAATGGAACCACTGAAAATGATGAATGGCTGTTGCTGTTTGGATAGCTGAGTACTACCGTTTACACCCGCTGTCGCTGCATCGACTGCGGGGGTAAACGAGTGTCGACTGCTGCAGTTGCCCCTGCCGTTGACGCGTGCCATTCGTGTGTATGCACACTCACTAGCCGCGGTTGCCGTTCCGCGCCCGGAGTGCGGCAGCGGCAAGGCGCGATACATAACGGCTATGTGTATGGTGTAGTGGTTGCAAGCGCTATTGTTGAGCATGAGGCTCTGACTTCGATTCCCGGGTCGGGCAAACTGTTATTGGGTTTTTCCATCTGGAATTTCTCAGGTAGCAGCCTGGAGTCTGGATTTGTGCTTCATTAATGGCAATAAGTGGCGAAATACGTCTATTTTAGCACAGAAAGACAGACTAGAGACTTCTCAAGTAGCCATCAAAGCGGTAACTACAAGCTTACTGAGTTTTCATTTCAGCTCTTTACTCCAAGTATCTGGATATTCATTGCTCGAGTGATTTTAGTATCCAATAAATTCCAAAGTGTTAGATTTTATTTTTAACACTAAAATATTTTAGTGCTTTTGGAGTACCTACTTATATAAAAATGAAAATACGTCATGGGTTTTGGCGCCTCTCTAGGCTTCAGTTATAATTTGATGGTAGGTAGGTGAAATATTTTTCCTTCCATATTCTTAATAATATGTGTACGTGTGTGATATGTATGTGTTTTGAATAAGAATCTCGATGGCTATAAGAGTAGAGGAAGAGCAAAGAAACGATGGATATGACTAGAAAGGTGGTGACTACCGAGATGATGGCTAATAATAGAGAAGGATGGAAGGATGTTATAGAAGAAGAAAGAAAGAAAGAAAGAAAATACGTTTATTACGTTCGTTTATACTTGCTTTTTTAACACGATACCCTTTGGTAAGACTGGTCGTTGAACTTTTTGGGCTTTTGACTACCCGAAATGACTGTCAAAGATCTTCAAATGACAGCCGGGACCCACAGTTTAACGTGCTTTTCGAGACACGGAGGGCTCTCAATATGTGATGGTCAATCCATCCACGAACCAACCATGGCAAGTATATACCTTTGATCGACCCGTGCGGCTGTTATTATTTAGCCACAACCCCCTTAGTAGCCGTAGCGTGTCAATTTGAAAAACATAATATCCCTGATCGTACATCCACACAGTCTTGGCTGTGTGGAGACACAGAGTCCCAGAGGCATTCTACATAGATCACACGCCCACTTATCCATCTCCGTCTTTGGCTCCACAATTTGTGGTATAAAAGCAACAATATAGTCAGAATCCAATCTAAATTTGCACTCAGCCATTCAAACGTCAATAGCAATTGCAAACTTTCAGCGGTTCTATTGTTAACGTAACATCAGTCAAACGTTCAGCAGCTCGAAAGTGTTCGAACAAACAAGGTAATGTTTGGAGCTGGGTATTGGGAACTGTGGCTTTATTTCATTAGTGTTATATTAGGCTGCATAAGTACCTAGCCATTGCTACAATTAGTTGGGATTTAGTACCAGTATTATCTGATTCACGGAGCGAACGTCACCTGACCTTTTCAACTTTTAAAAACTATTTCACAGCTTTCAGCCTACAATGTTCCCACTGCTGGGACCCAGGCTTCCTCTCGCATCAGGCGAGAGGGAGCCGGCTGTAATCTACCACGCGGGCCCAGACCGGGTTGGTAGATGCCACATATCTTCGAATTGTTGGCTCTAGGACATGCCGGATTCCTCCTTCATCGTTTTTAGAGCAGCGGCGATGAAATAATTTACACATAGTAAAGGGCCTGTCAGGGTTCGAACCTACGACCTACAACTCGTAAGACGCGGCCGTTACCACTGGGCCACCACTGCTCACCAAATCAGTGACTATGTCTATGCTTCCACTTTTATCTTCCGTCCGTTCGTGTCCGTATTTATAATATTTTATCTCACGAAGCGACACGTGCTTTACTTGTGGTAACCAAGTGTACAAACACGCTGTGATATGTGCGTGAAGACGGGTAGCGTCAGTACACAACACACACATCCGACTTCGCCATTGTCTCGGAGGGTACCGAGAGCAAGTGATTCTTAATAAAACGTGTACAAATCATCTAGCATCTGTTATATCAACTGTGACTTCTATTTTCATTTCTTTCTTTCTTATCTTTTAACGAATAACATTTTAAAGAGTCAGCGTATTTATTTAAAGCAATATTATTGAATAACAAGTCAAGTTTGAGTCAATTTTGGGTTTTAAGTTCATGCGTTGTCCTTTTGTTCAACCACAAAGCTTTCATCATTTGACTATTTGCTGTAAAATTGGAAAAGCTAAAATTGGTAGCCTTACGGTGCCTTACGCATAAAGCAGCGGGTTTTCCGATACTGGTTGATCTACGGAAAGAAACGGTCACAATGTTTTACCTGTTTTTTTATGTGTGAGCACATAAGTTAATACGGGGATGTTTTACCCGCACCGGTCAGTACCGGCTTGATATTACCGGGAAACCGCGTCTTTATGTACGCACCCTAAGACCACACGAGTTAAATATGACTTTCAGATTTTTGACTTACCTACATAAAATCTGTTATTGTTATTCGTAAACCAACCAACCAACGATATTGATTCGTAAATTATGGTTGTTCAACGACGTACCAATTTTATGAGCCAGAAAATTTTGTGGAAGGGATTTTTTCAGCCATGTCATAAATACAGTCTTTTTTAATATCAGCATTTCTCTCCTTTTTTGAACAAATATTTAGGTAACTCAGAACGAGGTTCGTCGACAAATATGTCTGTTTACCGAAATATGTACACATACCAAAGAAATGTATGTTATAAACGGAGGCCGGGAATTTTCCAATTTTTTAGGACGGAGGCAATTTTCTTTTTTTTTGTTTTGGTCTGAAAAAATGTGTATGTGCCCGAAAATGAGGTTTTTGAGTTATTTTCTTTTATGTCCTTTTTGATATTATAGAGCTAAAAACCGACTCGTATTTTTGGCATATATCATGTAAAACGTAATTGCGTTCTATATCGAATTTGTCTGGTTATTTGCGCATAAATCCAGTAGTTCAAATCAGTAGTAAAATCCTAAGACCTTGTCAGTCACTGTATTAAGCTTCTGAATTGTGTCTAAATCCCTGATAACTGATAAAGAAAAAAATAAAATACGTTTATGTGCGGTAACATGACGCAGAAAAAAAACACAAAACAAAAGAACAAGTTGGGGGAAAATATGCGTCACATCCACGCAAAACGGCCATCGCTCAGCACAAATGCTAAGACCCTATGCGAGACAGAGTCCCAGCGCTTTTCAGCGATAACTGGCATTGACGTGATGACGTCAATTGGTGAAGGCCGACCGCTGATGTTAAAAATGCATTTCTGCTAAGGCTAGAGGAAGGGTAACCAAAATTTATTGTACATTATGTAATTGAAAAAATAACACCGGTCTAACGAGTACCCATGAAATAGAAATTGAAGAACAACAAACTCATGTTAGCCCAAACATTAACACCCTACCCAATAAAACTAACCATTTACGATCTCAATAAAAACATATTCCAACTAAAAATCTTTCCTTCAATTTCAGGACTGGACGCTAAAAGTAAGATTCGTTCAGACACGAGACGCAGGAGTCTATGAGTGTCAAGTGTCGTCCCATCCTCCCACGAGCATCTTCTTAAGACTTGACGTTGTAGGTGAGTGGTTCCGCAATACATTTATTTCAAATGAAAAATGTTGGTTTAGCTTTTAAGTTTTGAAATGTTGTGTGAGGAAAATTAAAGCTATTTTATCTAGTGGCCGGTTGGCCTGAATTAGTGGAATATTTTTGGTTGATTTCCATGAAATGAGATCTCATGAGTGATAATATTTAAGTATGTAGGTCGTAGGTATATACGAGTATATAGGGCACACACTTGCAGTGAAAGTGTGAAAAAGCTCTGAAATAAATCCTTTAACCTAAATAAGATCTGTGACGTGTGAAAATTTTACAAACACAAACTCAACTCAAACTCAAACTATTTATTTCAACTAAACCAATTACAGGTACTTTTGAATTGTCAAGGGTCGGTCAGTCAAAAAGATGAAGCTAGTTGCCCATTTCAAAGATTAGTAAGTACCTATGGAGAAGAACGGGCAAGAAACTCCATGGACACTCTTTACACAGACTTTTTTCACACTTTCACTGCAAGATGTTCTTAAAATATTTCTTTTATAAAACTCTTATTTTAAAAGCTACGCAATTTTTGTTTTTTATAAATGTAACTTAAATACAATCAGGTAACCATGTCATCCGCCCATCTCGCTGCTGGACGACCGCCACTTCGTCTCCCAATCCTTGGACGACACTCGGTCACTGATTTACTCCACCTGCCATCACTGCGCCTTGCCAGGTGTACTGCCCAACTCCATTTGTCATGTCATATTTTGTCCCGTGCTGGGCAAAGGCCTCCCCTTTTTCCTTCCAAACTTCGATCTGAGCGATCTCTAGCCATTTTGGCCCTGCAATCTTTATCAGATCGTCACACCACCTTCGCCATGATCTACTTCGACGGCGATGTCCTCCCTCAGGCGTCCAGTGCATTCGGGCAACGTGGCCGGACCACTCACACTTCAGCCTGTCAATATCATCATTCATCATTTCAGCCGATAGACGTCCACTGCTGGACATAGGCCTCCCCCAAGTGTCGCCACATTGACCGGTCTCGTGCGACTCGCATCCAGCGGATTACCGCAACCTTCACCAGGTCATCGGTCCACCTAGTGGGAGGCCTTCCAACGCAACGTCTTCCGGTTCGCGGTCGCCACTCCAGAACTTTTCGGCCCCATCGGCCATCCGTTCTGCGAGCAATGTGCCCTGCCCACTGCCACTTAAGTTTGGAAATTCTTCGGGCTACGTCGGTAACCTTGGTTCTCTTGCGGATGTCCTCATTTCTGATTCGGTCACGCAAGGAAACTCCGAGCATAGCCCTCTCCATTGCCCTTTGAGTGACTTTAAGCCTTCTGATGAGGCCCTGTCAATATACTTTAAGCAAAATATTACAAGCTGAAATTCTAGCCTCGTCTTTACCATCCCCTTACAATTTAAGACTAGCTCATTCTAGGGTTTTACGAGCTTAATAGGCTTTCATCTTTATTACTTAAAGTACCTACTTAACACACCTGATACAGCTAAAAATTTTACCTCCGAGACACATTACACTTTTCGCAACAAAATGGCGCCGATTCCGTTGTTCACAAACTAAACTAAATTTAAGTTCAGTGCATCTTTTTTTTTCTATCTCATTAAGGAAAGGACAGAAGATAAGTATTAGTTTAGTCCTGTCAAATTAAGATACTCCATAGACAAATTAGACGTGATTAAAAACATGGCTACTAAAAATATGTCAATTTACGTCCGGCGCTGACGAATTTGACAGGACTAAACTAATATTTATCTTCTGTCCTTTTCTTAATGAAATAGAAAGAAAAAGAGGCACTGAACTTAAATTTAGTTTAGTTTGTGAACAATGGAATCGGCGCCAATGTTCTATACATGAATATAATTGCCCCACTTTGTGCTAACTGTATTAAAGTTGTCTGTGTGTATTTTGAATTGCCGAGTGATGCTACTTAAAGGGGATGCGTAGCCCGCGATATTAAAAAGAAAAATAAACAATAAATGAAATCAAATCCAAACTAAAAATAAATATATTTATATTATTAATTAATTATTATTAAAGCTTAACTTTTTTGTAGTTTGCAGGTCAGTTTCCAGTTGTATGTTAATTAAAATATAATTCGCGACCGCAAAAAATATATCATTAGAATCAGCAATACCTACCTACAACTCCTTAAGTTAGAATTGGCCTCAAATGACATGATTTCATAAAATAGTCATTCAATAGGGTAATATGGACTTAGAGAGTTGTATTGATAACTTTTAATCATCCTATTATGTTCCTACTGCTGGGACATAGACCTTCTCTCTTCGAGAGGTTGTGGGCTGTAATCTACCACGCGGGCCCGTGCAGGTTGGTAGATGTAACAAGTCTTCCAATTTTTGGTTCTAGTTTATGCCGGTTTCCTCACGATGTTTTCATTTACCATTTTGAGAGCAGTGGTAATGAACTTATTTACACAAAGTACACCGCCAGCCTAGGTTCGAACCCACAACCGGTAAGTCGGGCCCGTGCAGGTTGGTAGATGTAACAAGTCTTCCAATTTTTGGTTCTAGTTTATGCCGGTTTCCTCGCGATGTTTTACATTTTCCATTTTGACTACACCACAACCGGTAAGTCGGGGCCGTTACCACTGGGTCACCACTGCTCTGCTCTATTATCTAATCAACTAAAAATAATAAAAACCTACCGAACGAAATTGTCATATATTATGTCTTTGGCAAATCACAACATACCCATACCTAATTTTATCTGCCAATATTAAAAGATATCTCATTATATTCATTGTTACGAGTTCACCCAAAACTTGATACTTATTAACCCAACACAACTCCCATATTAATATGTAAATAGCCCGACCCTATCCTCAATGACCATCCACCCGGGATAGCCGGATTGCCGTAAAAATAATTAAAATATTTTAAATTTTACTGTGGTAACCCCGTAACGGCTTTATATTCTCACCAAACCTGCATTCCGTTTTTAAAATATGTATATCCTGGTCTTTTTCCATGATACGAAAAAAAGGTTTTATTTTTTATGGATAGAAATACTATTTATGTTCACCATAATGCTCTCAAAACGGTGAAGGAAAACAACGTGAGGAAACCGGCATGTCCTAGAACCAAAAAATTCGGAGACATGTGACATTTACCAACCCGCACTGGACCACCCGCATGGTGGATTTACAGCCCACTACCTCACGAAGAGAGGAGGCCTGTGTTCCATCCGTGGGAACATTTAAAACTGATTATGTATGTACAAACGCCAGCACACCAAGCTACTACAATCTGTCAAATTTCTTTAATAGATTTTAAACTTTATCGCTAAAGCATTAAGATTCAAGGTTGGTTGAGAAAGTTTGACAGTTTCGGGTAGGTTGACCTGCTGGCGTCTGTACGCCTGAATTAGAATTTATTCGGAATTATAAATTTTACATAGGGTGACACAACGGCTATCACAGGTATGCTGGGAGAGATTTCTTTAGAAATCTGTTAGTTTTTTTATTGTCTGTTTATAATGTATACATAAATGGTTAAATAGATAAATGGGCGGTATTTTCGATGAAAGTGATATCTTTTAATGACAATTAATTGGATCTTTTTTTACGTCAAGGGCTGATTTTTCCACCGCCAGATAATTTTATCTGAAAAATAATTTTGAATTTTTGACAGTATTTCCATATCTGTCAGACGTAAATTTTATTCCACGAATAAAAATTATCTGTCGATTAAAAAATCTGCCATAAAAAGAAAGAAGAAATACATGTGAAGTTAAGTAAGAATGCCCGTTTTAATTTATAATGAAATTGTGTTGCATTTTATTAGCCTAGAAACAAGAATTTTTCTGTGGAACGTCAGGATCTCGGTCTTTTTTATGTTCTAGCTTCTAGTAACAGGTTGTTTTTAAATCATAACACAAACTATCTTCTGCCTAATAAAAAAACTTAAATTAATTCTCTGACAAGCAACACACAGTCCAAATCACTAGAAGCATGAAATTAAATACAGTGAAAGTGAATGAAAATTCATTCCCTACGGGTGCTAAATAGGAGGTGAAAATTTTATGGAAATTCAACTTTCTCCGACGGGATATTTTATCCGATTCAGACACGGCTTGTATATGTACTAGTAAAGTTTAAAAAACAGAAAGAAAGAAAATACATTTATTTGCGGCAAACATGACGCATCAAAAAGAACACAAAAAGAACAAGTTGGGGGTAAACATGCGTCACATTCACGCAAAACGCTCATCGCTCAGCATAATGCTAAGTCCCTCAACGATACAGAGCCCCAGCGCTGGTTTTCGGTGACAGCCGGCAAAAAGAATTTGGTAATCTTAAGCCATTATTGCAGGACCTCACTCAAGACTCAAGTATTCCTTAAAACTATAGTTTTAACCAATCAAATCTCTTAAAACTAATTCGAAGTCATGAGCTCTTGAGCTGGCCTTTGAATTATTACAAAATATTTAAAATCACACACGGAAACTCACGCCGTTTTTACATGGGGTTAGGTAGAAAGTATAGAACGCCATCTGCTACGATCCCATAATCCTTTTTCATTTATAATTTAGCCTCATTTAAAGCGCCCCCACAAGTAACAACCTTGATGACAGGGTAATATTTCCACCATGATATTAGCTATTCTTGGACGTAATAGGTCGGGCTGACATGAGACTGAAAAGGCACACAAACTCGGATATGTGCGCTTTTATGGTTAATGGTTTATTGATAACAACTTCTATAGTATAAAGCAATTCCTAGAACGGAAATAGTGTTGTTGTAATATAATAATAATTTTGTTAAGGAAATTGTTATTACAAATATTTGCATGCTGTTTAATTTTGGCAAAACATGTCTGCTCTATATTTGTACTGTAAGACCATTTTATATCATGTTTTACGCAAATATATATATTATTATGAACCTTCGAATGACTGCTCCGATAAACAAACAATTTTTATAAGGGCTGATTTTTCGATAGTCAGAAGGCCAATGTCACATACCTACAAATGTTTGGTACTTGGAAATGCGATGTTTTCCTTCACCATTTTGAGAGCAGTAGTGATGAAATAATTTACACAAAGTATAGCGCCTGTCAGGGTTCCTACCTACGACTTACACTGGGCCAGCACTGCTCTTTCCACAAATTCTTCTAAGACGCGAGCAGAACCAGCAGCCGTTTTGGCCCAGCCGTAAGGCATACTTTCCTGCTAATTTCTTACATCGGACTTTATACTTTTTATTTGATCTTTATTTTTTTGTTATCGTTATTTTTATCTGATGTATGTATTTGGTGTATTGTGTGTCTTTTAGTCTATGCTAAATAAATGTGTTTTCTTTCTTTCTTCTTTTAATCATAGAAACACAGCTAATTATTAAAAAGTTTTGTGAATAAGGGCTGATTTTGAATCATCTGATAACTTTATTCTAGGAACAATTTCGAAATTTTGACAGTTATTTCATACAAAAACTGTCAAACGTCAATTTTATTCCTTGAATAAAAGTTATCTGGCGATGAAAAAATCAGCCCTAAATCACCCCAGCCTAATCAGCCTAGTTCTTTTTTTTTTTTTAATCGAACGAAGACCTCCAAGTTTCTTTTATGAGTATAACCCACGTTTTCCGGACAATATTAAATTCTATTGTTTTCTTCAAACAATGGGTTTGAAAGCCACGTTATAAGTAGCATTTAGGTCTTCATGCCAATCTCTGTGTAATTTAGAAAACGAAATTGTTTATTGAATAATGGAGGTAGGTGTTATTGTTTTGGGATCATATTGTAATTTTGTTTTATTTGTATTGCTTATTGAGGGGCTCGTGGCTAAGTATTAACAGCCGCACGGGTCGATCTATATCAGGTTAACCTACAATTGCCGCGGTTTTTTTCCTGGATGGGTGCCCATCTTCACAAACCAAGAACCCTCCGTGCCTCGGGAAGCACGTTAAGCCGTTGGTCCCGGTTGTCATTTGTGGATCTTTGACAGTCGTTACGGGTCGTCAGTAGCCCGAAAGTCTGACCACCAGTCTTACCAAGTGGTATTGTGTTACCCGGTAACTGGGTTGTGGAGGTCAGACAGGCAGTCGCCCCATGTAAAATACTGGTATTCAGCTGCATCCGGTTATACTGAAATCCGGCCCCAACATCCCGGCCCTGGTGCAAGCCATGGTCCGGGTCGAGAGGGAGTGGGAGGCAGTCGCCTCCTTCTGCGAAGCAGTCATGCTAGCGAAGGAGGTGGCGGGACGGATGAGGGAGAGAGCCTCCCGTCCCAGCCGCCGCGGGAGACGAATATCCTTGTATGCACTGTGCAAGTGCACCCAAAGATAACCCACAGTTGGTGTAGGACTATTGCAGGATATAGAAAAAAAGATATTGCACCGTAGTCCCCATAGGATTGGGTGGCTAAAGTGGACCAGTTACCAAGAAGTATGGAAGAACTATGACCCCTATTAATCGAATTATTTTTCTGCCTCGTTGATCTAGCGGTTACAAGCGTCACTGCTGAGCATGAGGTCTAAGGTTCGATTCTCAGGTCGGCCAAAGTGTTATTGAGTTATCCCATCCCATCTGGAATATCAGTAACTGCTCGCTGGGTAATTGCGTAACACAATATCAGTAGCAATGGCTTTCATTTTGACAGTTCAACAAAATTCATTGCGTTATTATCGTTGTTGAGCAGAGAAATTTATCGAACATATAAAGGAATGGATTAGCAATATCCTTCAAAATTATCCAGACTGTGTTAGATAGTGTGTTACACAATTAGAGGGCGGATCGTTATGGAGTTTCATATGCTTAGGACATTATTATTATTATTTGATTAGATAAACTAGCAGCTAATTATTAGCTGACGTGTGTGTATCGTATAACTTGGGGTTATTTAATCTGTCCAGTCGATTCTTGAAGCAGTTCAGTGTGGGGGCCTTCACAACATTTTCCGGGAGCCTGTTCCATGCTGTTACACCTCGGTTAGACAAGAATTGCTTCAAGGGCTTTTTTTTGTTGAATTTTCCCTTAGCTTTAGGGAATGCCCACGAAATGTTTGTTAGCGTTCAGTGTGTAAAGGTCTTGAAGGCTGGCCACTTCGTAGTATTCTGTAATTATCTTGTACATCTCAATGTGCCAGAAAATAACATAGGCCACTTTTCATTCTGGTAATTTTGATAAAATACAAAATAAACGCAGACGAAGTCGCAAGTAGCAGTTAGTTATTAATACTTTCATCTCCTATAGTAAAAAGTACCTGCCTACTTAATTTTTAATAACCCACTCAGATTTCCCAAACCTAGTTTCAAATAAAATTAAAATAAATCATATAAACCTAGATCAGCTCTTTGACGCTCTCATAATAATATTTTTTGTGATAAAATTAAAATAAATCATATAAAATTAAAATAAATCATATAAACCTAGATCAGCTCTTTGACGCTCTCATAAAAATATTTTTTGTGATATTCCCGGCACGATGTCAACTCCCTAGTTATTACTTATTCATGAAACAATAAAGTAAAATATATGAGAAATAAGCTAGTACTACTCCTACTCCCCCTCCCCCTTACTTATATCCTAGGGAAACTATAGGACCTGACTGTTATAATAAATGATTTTATTTTGTAAGTAGGTTTGTACAAACACTTTTACACGTCAATGTAAATGAATGTGATGTAAACATCTATGGCAACAACGCAACAACAAATGTCGGTGAGTTTTTTGAGTGTTTGAGATTCAGTCCATTGTCAATGTCATAGACTATGACGTCACACCAAGCGCGCCAAAATGGAGGGCGATTAAGGTGCACGTGTCGGCTGGTTTTTAAATTTTTTTTTTAAAGTATTGTGACTCTCGACATTCGGATTGAGAATGAATATGTGTTACGCAATTGAAGTACAGACGCCAGTACATCAAGCTACTACAATCTGTCAAATTTCTTTAATAGATTTTCAACTTTATAGTTAAAGCATTAAGGTTCAAGGTTGATTGGGAAAATTTGTCAGTTTTGGGTAGCTTGACCTGATGGCGTCTGTACATTTTTATAGTCTATCTTTGAGCAAAATTTCACCAAAATCGTTTCAGCCCTTCGTGAGTGATTGAGTAACCACTTTAATTATATTCAACAAACTTTGACATTTTACATATTCATTGATAGAAGAAATCAGTTAGGGTTATGGCTAAGTAATAACAGCCACAGGTTAAGCTACGCTTGCCGCGGTTGGTTCGTGGATGGGTGACCGTCTTTACATACAAGACGTCCCTCGGCCGTTGATCCCTGCTGTAATTCGTGGGTCTTTGGCAGTCGTTACTTCTGACAACCAGTCTTACCAACGGGTATCGTATTACCCAGTAATTGGGATGTGGAGGTCAAATAGGCAGTCGCTCCATGTAAAATATTAGTATTCAGCTGAATTCGGTTACACTAAAAGCCGACCCCAACCTAGTTGGGAAAAAGCTAAGCCGCTGATGATGACAAGTAGAAATCAGTTAGGATAGAGCAATATTAGCATAATCTTTAGCATAGGGATTAGTGCCAAAATAGTGGTGCCGATTCCCTTTTCACAAACTAAACTAAATTTAAGTTAAGTGCATATTTTTCTCTCTATTTCATTAAGAAAAGGACAGAAGATAAATATTATTCAATAAAATGAAAACACCGAAAATTTTGTATTGTGCTTACGTCCGCAGTCATCTCGATTATGGTAGTCAAATTTGGAATCCGAACTATGCAGTGCATTCAGACAGATTGGAACGAATACAAAGGAAATTCACGAGATACTTAGGTTATAAATTTAAAATCCCTTATTTGAGTTACAATGAACGATGTGCTCGATTCCACTTACTTCCATTTGTAGTTCGGAGAAATATATCTGACGTTCGGTTCCTAATTAAAATAGCACAATCAAGGATTGATTGTCCTGAACTTCTTTTTAAGCTGTCTCTTAATGTTCCACCTCGGTATACTCGTTTGAGAAATCTCATTCATGCTCCTTACGCTCGCACAATTTACCGTAGCAATTCTTATATGGTTCGCTCAGTCAAAGTTTTTAACCAACTTTTTAAGAAAAAGCACCCTTCAATCGATTTGTTTGCAAGCAGCTCAGCGTCCATTACTACTGTCTTATCTAAGCAGTATAATATTGTTTCTGATGCACTCTGACAGCGGCGGCATATATGGCAGATGCATGTGCCGCTGCTGTTGGAGTATGTGTTGTTACAGGCATTTAATTTAATTTATTAGTTAAGTAATTTATTATTTAAGTTAGTCAATTCGAAAATGTGTTCAACAATACTCTATTACTAACTGTGGAGGTTTGTAAATAGCTTGTCGTCTATTACCTCACTACTACTTCTGTATTTGATAGCTGTAAGCCACCCAAAGACAATAAAATAAAATAAAAATTAGAAAGAAGAAGATGCATTGAACTTAAATTTTGTTTAGTTTGTGAGCAAGGGAATCGGCGCCAATATTTGGTTATAATTTAAAACACCGCATTGGTAATATAATTAATTTGGCCAGTAATATTCATTATATGGCTATTACGACTATGGGGTTACAAAATGGAGTAGGTACAGACGCCAGCACATCAAGCTACTACAATCTGTCAAATTTCTTTAATAGATTTTCAACTTTATAGATAAAGTATTAAGGTTCAAGGTTGATTGGAAAAAAATTGACAGTATCGGGTAGCTTGACCTGCTGGCGTCTGTACGCTAGAAATATTTGCCGAAACATTTTGTTTAAATATACTTTACATTATTGGCTTTGCCTGAAAGCCGAGAGCTCACAAACTACATATTATTAATCAACCCGATCACTTGTTTAACCACTCAAAATGATTATTGCACATGTCAATTTATTGATAACTCATCTAATTTTTGCTTTACCCAATGCTATCGGTCACAATTTATACAAATAAATACAATTGAAATGTTTGTCTGTAATTTCAAAATAACAGCCTTTGACTAAATGCTTAAGAAAGAATATTGTAACAAAAAAACTTTTTTTTTTGTCTGTCTGTTTGTTCCGGCTTATCTCCGAAACGACTGGACCGCGCATACACTGGCAGATAGCTGATGTTATAAGGGGTAACTTAGGCTACTTTTATTTTACAAAAAGCATTATTTTTTTACGGAATGCACGGGAACGAAGGGGTGGATCGGGGGAGCAAGGATTATCACGCAAGTGAAGTCGCGGACAGAAGCTAGTTTATTATATACTGAAACCCCACTAGAACTCTAAAAAAACCCCGGAAGAGAACTAATTACTCTAGATTTGTTTCCAGCTTTCGACGCGTTAAGGGACTTTATCTGCCTGCTATGATTAATCCATGCTGCCAGTTACCCGGATACCGCAAAGCTTCCCACCTCAATTTAAATATTTCCAAGCAGGAATTCCGCCTGTTAATTTGGAATATGTAAAATATTTTAAAAAAAAATTTGTACACATTTTCACTCTTATGAGCAAAAACGTCAGTACAACATGAAACCGGCTGGCTAATGTTGCTATCCACAGTCGCGTAAAGGAACGAATTCTGTGTCCCTCCGAATGACGTCATGTGAGAGTAATTTCGGTACCAACGCAAACGAATTACGCTAGAATTTCGTGGCCCGGCATTTTGTGAAACATATTTTGTATAAATCTCCTTATTGACCTAGTTCTAGGCACTCTTTGGGATTGTCAGCGAAGTATATTTACTTGTGACAAGAATGTAAAAACTTTGGCAATGCTCGAACATAAAGATAATGAAAACTTGGGACTTAGAGTTTAACGTTGCGGTTGTGAACTTTACAGGTTGGATATACACATGTTACACACTGGTTAAGAAAAACACTTTTGCGTAAAGTTATCTTGGCTGGTTTTATTTCTCACCAACATTTATATTACAGAGCCAGGAATATAAATATTATAGCGCACAAGTGTGCACTATAATGTGATCTCCCGTGACACATGTGCACTCTCTCTTCCTTCACTCTTCTGTACTGATATCAATATACAAAGAGTGCGCTTACTTGAATATCGTCGCTCGTAGATAAGATTAGATTAGGGAGAATATTTTTTCAACCCAGAATACGAATACAAAAAAGAACCTAATACACTTTGCACTAAGTTGCATGTGCGTTGTTGTTGTTGCATGTGCTTTTAATGCACTTAATGCCGAAATGACAGAATTCGTTTAGATTTAGATTCATTAGAATATCATAGCATTTCCAGCCTGTAACGTTTCCACTGCTGGGACACAGGCCTCTTCTCTTTAAGACGTATTGGGCCGTAATCCACCACGCATGTCTTCGAATTTTTGGTCCTAGGCCATGCCGGTTTCCTCACAGTGTATTTCTTCACCGTTTTTGAGAGCAGTGGTGATGAAATAATTGACACAAAGTAAAGCGCCTGCCTGGCTTCGAACCCACGACCTACAACTCGTAAGTCGGGGCTATTAGAACTAGGCCACCACTGCTCTCATATGCTCATTGTGGCAATGTTATTATTACCAAAAAAGAAGATACTATGACCGAATCTATAGAAACTACTAAAAGTTACACTATGTCACCATCATCTGCCTAGCCTTTTCCCAACTATGTTAGCGTTGGCTTCCAGTCTCACCGGATGCAGCTGAATACCAGTATTTTACGTAAAACGACTGCCTGTCTGATCTCCACAACTCAGTTACTAGATAATACGATACCGCTTGGTAAGACTGGTTCTCAGACTTTCGGGCTGCCGACGCCCCGTAACGACTGCCAAAGATCCACAAATGACAGCCGGGAACGACGAATTAACGTGCTTTCCGAGTCACGAAGATGTCTTGATATGTATCAACCCGGCAAGCGTCGCTTAACCTGATCGATCGACCCGTGCCAGTAATAACAGCCATTACTTAGCCAGAAGCCCAAAAAGCTTAAAAAAAGTACACTATCTAACTGGCCATAATAAAAACACAATAATATCTGCTTCAGCCCCTATCACCAGCACACCGTGTTGTTTTAGGATTGATCGTTCGTTTGAGCTACAGAGATTACTCAGTCTGGGTTTTTATGAAAAATAAGGGTAATATCATAAATGGCTAGAAAATATCATGTTTCTTTCTCTCCCATTTCAGTATGTAAAGATGGGTTTTTATGACTTTTTTTATGAGGTGTCCTTGAGTTGCCCGGGCATGTTATTTAGGAATTTATTTTGCGTTTGTTTACAATAATATTATAGCAGGATTAGTTATAAGCTAACAGATAGCAATCTCGTTATCGGTCAGGGTAGTTAGCTTATTAAAATTTTTAATTTTTAATTTTTGAATTGTTTTTTTTTATGTTAGGGCTGATTTTTCAATCGACAGATAGTTTTTATTCGTGGAATAAAATTGACGTCTGACAGTTTTTGTATGGAAAAACTGTAAAAAATTTACATTTATATATTTTTGTATTATGTATTTATTTAAGTATACGTATTTATTTTTTTGCATTATATGTGTAGGTATATTTATATTTTAGTTTTAGACTTCACACACTCATATTTTTCTCTTCTTGTTCTCACACACTATTGTCTACATTTCTTTTTTACTTCTCCTTTCGCAGGTCTGCTGGAAGAAATTTCTTAAGAAATAAGCAGTATCTACCTTTGTACTCATATTTTAAATGTCATATCCTTATGTATTTTACTGTGTGTACATAAATAATAAAATAAATAAATAAATAAATTATTCCTCGGATAAAATTATCTGGCGTTGGAATCAGTCCTTAATTGAAAGCAGTGGATGCCCAGTGGTAACGGCTGCGACTTTCGAATTGTAAGTCGTAGGTTCGAACTCAGACAGGCGCTTTACTAAGAAAAACATTGTAAGGAAACCGGCACGAACTTCGAATCCACGACCTACAACACGAAAGCCCCGACTTTCGTGTTGTAGGATCTTCAGCAGTTATTGACTGTGGGACCCAATGCTCAATAGAAAATATTCGTGGTTGTTAAAGTGTAAACTTTATGCCTTTCTCTTTGTCCACAGAGGCGAGAGCACAAATCTCGGGGCCTACAGAGAAGTATCTGAAGCCAGGATCTACGTTACGACTGCAGTGTTCCGTTGTACAGACTACGGAGGCGCCTGCTTTTGTATTCTGGTAAGTGACTTTAATTGTTGATTTACTGGGTATAATGGATCGTCTGTGTCCCAAAACATGCAGTCAAAGTGACCTCTGCGCTGCCACCGGCGATGCCGTGAAAGTGGAGAGGTTTTGGGCCAACATGATCTGAAAAATAGTCGTGCCCGCGACACGAAGAAGAATGGATCGTCAGTGACGCGCATACCTACAGTAACATGATTCTAGACCCACCAATTTTGTAATTTATCGTCAGTTATTTTTTTCCTAACCCTTGTTCTATGGAACAAACTGGTTTTAAAAAACTTTGGTCTTGTAGGTTTAACAACCATTTTTACACGAAAGAGCAGATTTTATTTTTTAATGACCGACGAGAAATCTCTACGTCCCTCCGAAAAAGCTCTAAAATCATGTGATGTCTCTTATACTATGAATGAGTTTTATTTATAGCTAGCCCGCCCCTGCTCCATACGAGTGCAATGTACTGCTGTCGCGATAATATGTCGAAACATTGAGATTTCTGTATTATATCTTCGTTAAATATTAGTGTTAAGTGTACAAATAAACCTTCCGGAACAAATTATCTAAATGATGGTACAAACTGCACCAAAATCCATTGTAGTTTAGAAGAACTAAACGGTCACACAGATAGACACGAAAAGCGATTTAGTTTTATACTATTTATAGACAGATAACATAGATATAGAAGAGTCAATCCAGAACTAAGAACCGGACCGTAGGAGTTTGTAAATTTTATCTAATTGCATTCAGATAGACTTGTGGCAAAACAATTTTTTTTCAACTTTAAAAAATTAAAGCGTTTCCATTGCCAAACTAAACTCAAAGCATTAAACGAAATACCTAATAACATTATAAAAAAACAGAAAACAATGATTATACATAATGCCAAAAGGGCCTCAGCTGAGCGTAATGTCAGATGGCATCACAAGGTGTACCACCTGATACTAATTGCCATGCGCTGGAATAATGAACACATAGAGAAGTGTGTGTCCGTTATAATAAATTGTAACGGCTAGGGCTTTGCAGTTAGGCTGCGCAGGCCGTTAACAAGTTAGGATTGAATAGTACACACTTAGGCAAGGTTGAAATGTTCCAAATAGGTTACAGTAATATAGACATTAGTCGCGGGTAAGGTCGCACTGTCTTTATGAGCACAAGCACACTTGTAAATTTAGAAGGGTAGCGTTCTTGGGTCTCCGGGATGCAGAAGCTCAGACACCGGGAAGCAGGGCTTGCCAGCACGATTCCAGAAACCCGGTCAGGCCCTCGGTAATCCGCAGGCCGCGGCGCGTCAGCAGGACGCCGGCAGCGCGCGGATAGGTGTGCGCGCACAGTTAAACTCCACGTGCAGCGCACGTAGATGAGCTTGCCTGTCCTGTCCTCAGCCTGGACGTAGAACCCCCCCCCCCCCGTAGAACCCTAGATTTGGGGTAGGTACCAGTATCTTGAGGATCAGGGAATCACTCACAACGCTACAAAATAAAAACAATAAATTAAAGGTATAAAAAGCTCATACAAAATCAAATAAAATGTTGTGACATGTGTAACATTTGTCAAAGATCTACAAACGACAGCCGGGACAACACAGCGAAGTATTCATTCTATTCAATCCCTAGGGAAACCGTAGGGATCGTTATATTATATCACTTTCGTAAAAACCTTTACACAACTTTTAATAGATCCAACCTATTAAAAGTTGTACTAGTTTCGAAGTAAACTTTCTGTAATTATGAAAGATGTGTCTTTCGGTTCGGTACCGAATTAATCTTTTGAGATTTGAAATTCTTTTTTTTTTGCAGGACTTTAAGAGTTATAACGATTCTTTTTCAAAACTTAATATACATCTTTTAGTTTTAAACGAGCTTTTTTGCTTCAAGCTGTCTGAAGGTTACGTTATGAAATGTCCCGAATTCGTTTCTTTTATTGATTTTGTTTCATATTTACAACTCTGTCCGCTAGGTTAACCGTTTTTTGACAGATCAAACTGGTGAGCAATTATATTATTAAATAATAATAATTATTAATTATATTATTATTTAATTATTTTATTATATAATAAATAATAACTGTGCAATATTTACGCGGTCAAAATGTTTTGAAAAGCAATTTTTAAAGGGTCCAGATCATATACTGAATCCATGGTAACAGGTCATGCCTCGATGTCCCTGCCACCCTTCGATCAATAATAGTACTATTATTGATCGAAGCTGCCTCCCCGTATATTAGAGAAAATATCTAGGATTACATTCTAAGCTTTTCACTAAAACCCTCCTTTCAAAATCTAGCTAAAAAGTATATTTTTCGAACAAACAAACATACTTTAATGTAGGTTTTACCAAAAAGTAACCTTCGGGTTCTTTACTTAAGTTTCGGAGATTTAATAAATAAAATAAAATAAAAAAGCTTAACATTTCTCTAATGCTTTTACAGCGTTTATCAATAATTTTAAGAATTTTAATTGTTCTTTATTTGAGAACCCCTGAGGTGAAGGCCTCTTCCAGAGAATGCCAGCTTTCTCTATCTTTCGCTACGTCCATCCAGCGTGATTCAGCTAGACCTACGTACTATCTCGTCTTGAATAATCGATTAAATATGTTTGCAAGAAAGAAAGAAAAAGTATCTGTACGAGTGTACAGGAAGATCACAAACTAAACTAAACAGTCAAACATAAAAAAACAAGCATGATGTTTTGAACGATTGATTTTGTTTCAACATAAATTGAATACTCTATATTGAAACAAAACCCATCAAATAAATTGTATCAGTATAACATTTAACACAAATACCTTCAAACACTCGACGGCTTAGCATTACGTTCACCCCTAGATGATTCAGAAGACTTGGGGTTTCTCGCCTACGAGAATTGAGGTCAAACCACAGTCTGATCGATGCCTTGATCGTGTAAGTTCAGTACTACACACAGAATTCCATTGTTGGCATAATGAAACTCATGATCGAAATACTAGACCCCTCGTAACTTGAAATGTGTAGATAGAACTGCTACTCAACTTGACAGGAATCTTACGCCTTTCCCAAAAATTATGTCACGCTGATATCAGACGCTTGACTCGAGAACATAATCAGCCTATAATGTTCCCACTGCTAGGACACAAGTCTCCTCTCTTCGAGAGAGAGTGGGAGGTAATACACCACGCGGGCGTTTTTCACTTTTGATTCATTTTGTTTCACTTCAAAGACAAGATATTTATTCGTCGGATATGGTAGGTACAAGTTGTTATACAATGGATAAGTTCAGAACACATCCGCCGCTAATAGTGGCATACGAATATTTACAATGTGAACCTAATGTACACGTGGGTATAAAACCTAACTTATATACTACTTTTACTCTAATAAACAATACAAAACACTTATACAATGGCTATTTATAATCTAATATACAATATAAAAATACGAGTAAAAACAATAATAACCAAATTTCTATTATAAAACTAAATAAATCTACCTTATTATTAAACAAAAATGATCTACCCTTATAATCAAAAAAATCTTTAATTGTGTGAAAATCGGGTACGTATTTTACGTTAGTTCTTTTAATTTTAGATATTGATCTAAAATTAAAAGAACTAACGTAAAATAACCTTCGTTCAAAATCACTAAAATCTAAATACCTAATGATTGTTTTACTTATATTCAAAATACCGAAAGCTTAAAATGTCAAATGGATATGTTACTGAAGTTAATAAAGCTAAAATTTGAAATACCTATGTGCAAAGTTCCTTAAATTGGTTTACCTCACCGTTATAAGTTTCTGTACCCGCATGCGCAACACGCATATATGTTTTTTAAATCGAAACAGCTAGGTTAGGTTAGGTTAGAACTGTGACCACACAACGCACGAGCCGAGCGAGCGAAGCGAGCTGTGCCGCGGCAGCGGCCGGCGAGTACCAGAAACATTATTTTTGAATGATAGATATTTAGTCCAATCAGTATTTTAAACTTAGGTAATTCGTAGGTAGGTGTTAGTTGCTTAGGTATTTAAAAACATTAGGTATTTAGATTTTAGGGATTTTTAACGTAGGTTATTTTACGATAGTTCTTTTAATTTTAAATATTGCAATACGTACCCGTGAAATCACTTTCTTCGAGTGAAAGATGCCGAAGGAAACACAAAAAACTGTTTATTTTGAAATTACACAAAAAATATATTTGAGACCCTCAGTCTGGTACAGTTTGCTAATTTTTTATTTTCTAGTTGCTCCTCCAAAAGTGACCCCCAAGCTTATTCAAAAGTAATTTATTTACGTTACACGTCCGTGTTTGGGTCACAGATATTCATATGTGTACCAAAATTCAACTTAATCAGTCCAGTAGATTCGGAGCAAATTGGCTGTGAAAAATAGACAGACAGACGCACGAGTGATCCTATAAGGGTTCGGTTTTCTCATGAGCACGTATGGAACCCTAAAAATTATCAAAAAGTGAAGCGATATACGGCGGTTTGATATATTTTCTATACAAAAGCTGTCAAACCGCAATTTTTATTCCTCCAAAAACAATAAGACAACAAAAAGAAATCACTCTACATCATTACATTGTAATGCCTACAATAACATAACATAAAAATCGTAACGAAAGAATCAGCAGAACTACATCAAAATATTCATTGATTTGTCGAGAATTGGGTGCAAATTCAATTTGGAGTCTCATCAGGAATGTCAGTGCTGACGTGTTGTACGCCATTTTGGATCAAAAATACAGGAAAATTGTTGGTTTTCTTCTCTATTTTTGTCTTGATGTTGTTTATTTTTCCTGCGTAAGGTTTTTTGGTAAATTGTTGGGTTTTTATATAACACACTTAACATTACTCCAGAAGAAAAAAAAATACATTTCTTGAGCTCAGATTAAAAGGCAAACAGTATAATATAAGTACTTCAGATAAAAACGAATTGTTTTCCCGAAGGGTCGGGCAGAGGTGTATCTAGTACACCCACATTTGGCCAGTTATGTTTATGTCCCATGTAATAGGGGACGAGCCTATTGCCATCAACTAGGCAAAAACTCAGACTCCGGGCTGCTATTGAGAAACTCCAGATGGAAAACAAAATAAGACTTTGCCCGACCTAGGAATCGAACCCAAAACCTCATGTTCAGCAAAAGTCAAAGCATTTATTTATTAAAATCAGCACATAACAGGCACGTTTGAACGTCAACATTTACATTAAAATAGAATTGATTCTAGTCACCCCTTCTAAAAGATAGTTTCCTATGGAGAAGAATGTGCAAGAAACTCCGCCTTTACTTTTGTTAAATGTTTTACAATATTTTGTATACATTAATTATATAATTATATGTAAAGATGATGCACCTAGAATAAATTACATAATCAGCCTATAATGTTTCCAAAATAAACAAAAAATGAAATCAAATCCAAACTAAAAATAAATATATTTATATTAATAATTAATTCTTTTATTTCATTTACTTACTTACAGATTATATTTTTAAATATTTTTATAAACAAAAAGATAAAAAACATTTAAAAATATAAAAAATAGTAGCCCACCGGTATCGGGAACAGGGTCCAAGCTACCGGCGGTCAGGGCTTCAGAGAGAGGAACCTCCTGACAATGCGAGCCGTGTCCAGAAGTACCGCTTTCTGAATCAAGGCCTTGATCCAGCTGCCCAACGAGAGCCTCCTCAGGTGTTGGTCGAGGTTCTTGGCTATTAAGCCATTGGCTGTCTCGACTATCGGCACAATGATCGCTGAGTCCACATCCCACATGTCAACAACCTCGCGAGCTAATTAATTATTATTAAAGCTTAAGTTTTTTGCAGTTTGCAGGTCAGTTTCCAGTTGTATAAAATATAATTCGCGACCGCAAAAAATATATCATTAGAATCAGCAATACCTACAACTCCTTAAGTTAGAATTGGCCTCAAATGACATGATTTCATAAAATAGTCATTCAATAGGGTAATATGGACTTAGAGAGTTGTATTGATAACTTTTAGTCATCCTATTATGTTCCTACTGCTGGGACACAGGCCTCCTCTCTTTGGGAGGGAGTGAGCTGTAATCTACCACGTCGGCCCAGTGCGGGTTGGTAGATGTCACATGTCTTCGATTTTTTGGTTCGAGGACACAATAGGTAGCAATTTGTAGTAGTCGAGTTGAGTCGTCGAGTTTTGACATAAGTAGATCAGTCGCTTGGTGAAATAGGAAATTAAATGTTGTCGTGTAGCGACAAGAACTAGGTTTAAATTAAAGAAAGGGAGGTTGAAGTTAATTACAGATTTATTAATAAAATATATAAAAGATGGAGATGGACTGGTCAGTGGCGTGTAGTGTGTAGGTGAGGAAGGATGAAGATGGGTGATTGGTGGGTTGAGGAGGCTGAAGAGGTAGACGCGACGCGAGGCTGGTGTCGGTGACAGGTGCAGGTGCGGGCGAGGTGAGGTGCTGGTGCGTGTGCGGCACGGAGGATACACGGTAGGGGCCCACGCGACAGTAGTAGGTCGCAGCACGACCGCACGGGAGGGCAGGCACGGCGGCGCGAGCGAACAGGCACGGCGGCGCGAAGGAGCAGGCACGGCGGCGCGAGTGAACAGGCACGGCGGCACGTAGAGCAGGCACGGCAGCACGCGGTCAGCCCGCCAGGAGAGGCGGCCCTCGGTTGAGGTGCGGCCCAGTAGAGGGTGTTCCTGAGAGCAGGCCAGTAGTTTCAGGAGAGGCACGCCAGCGGTCCAACTGCTACGGAGGACGGAGGACGAAGGTGCAGCGCTGGTACGTCAGGTACCGGAGTCTTGAGGGGAATACGCCAAAAGTACCCTGGATACGTGACTCCGGAGTACCAGCACTACTTTGAGGGTTCACTTTTCAGGCGAAATCGAACTCCAACACGAACTCCCACTGGAACTGAACTAGAACTTCCAAAAACTGGAACTCGAACTTGAACTGTCACCGCGTTGCTTGGATTCCGCAGGTAAACTCGCAGAACAGCAACTTGAAGAAATAAATATGAATTTGAAATATAGTGGCCAGTACCTATTGATTTGCGTAAGTCTGAATATATTTTCAGCTAAAAGTTACATGCTGATAAGAATTTATAAGCAAATTTGTCATGGCGACGTATTAGACGTCGTTGACAGGACTGTCATAATAAAATATATTAATAAAATACAATTAAATATATAGTTATTTCGTATTAAAAGCGTATTAAAAGTATAGTGTTTATAGGTAAAATGATATCAATGAATGTGGGCGAAATTTCCAGCCCTTGGATGTTACTAAATCGTCGTAGTGTTATGTTGAAGTTTGATGACTGACTATGGATTAAACGTGACCTGGTGTCGTGAGGAATAGCCAGATCAGCACCTAACGGTGACGGAATGCTTGTCTGACCTGGAGGAATGAATGTAGATAACTGTGAGTATGTACATTACGTTACAATGTGTTTTTTTTATTTAATTATGTGTCCAGTTTGCTCTGATGTTATAAATATAAAGCGGAAAATAGACCTAAGTAACATTCGTGTTACAGGAAAATTGTTTATGTTTGTTCTTTCTATTTATGTTCATATTGTTTATTTTCCTGTGTTTGTCAATGGCGTAAATGGTTATACAGGGTTATTGGTAAAATATTAACAGCCTCTCAGGACTATATTACTAACATCATAAACAACAACTTTTGTTCTATCACTTCTTATTAATTCATCAGATCTTTTTCATCAGACATTCATAAAAAAAATAAAAGTATTTAAATTCAACAAATTGAAATATTCGATTTTCTGTTACGAACTCTACGCGAAGCAAAAGAAAGTGCAAGTTAGGTAAATAAACTGCCTTGTCTAGTACAAAATTCAGCGAAGGGAACCGGGGGTAAGGTAGAACAACGAAATCTTAAAGGTTTGTTTTTGGTAAATGTATTACGTTTTGTAAAAAGTCATAGAACAAAAGTCGTTGTTTATGATGTTAGTAATCCAGTCCTGCAAGGTTGTTAGTGTTTTACCAATAACCCTGTTAGGTGGATCCAAATATGTTGTAGCAGTTTGGGAAATAGCCTGAGTTAACGAAGTTCTAGGACCAAAATAATTTAATATTCACTGACCAGAAAAAATAAGGAAACTTATGTAAAAGTGCGCAATTCCTGTGTATAAAAATGACCGTGGCTCGGTTTCATTTAATCACTAAAATTTTAATTATGATTTGCAATAAAATTATATCGTAACACTGAATATTTAGTTTAAGTTCTAAAAAAAGCATTTAAGAACTTTCCAAATGCTTGTTTACACCAAAAACTGATAGAGAACATCTAATATTCTTTCTTATTGCAATTCATTAATATTTTAATGCACCACAGAGTGATGTTTAATAGTTTAATTTAGTAATAACAGAGTGTCTCTGACACTCCAGGCATAGACAAGTAATGAGGTTACGTCTGGCGCGGATTAAAAATAAATATTTTATTTTATTTGCTAATCCCACTATACTAATCCTACTAATATTTAATATTATAAATGCGAAAGTTTGTATGGATGGATGTTTGTTACTCTTTCACGCCAAAACTACTGAACGGATGTGGATGAAATTTGACACACAGATAGTTTATAACCAGGATTAACGCATGGGATATTTTTATCCCTATATTCCCACAGGGTCGAAACTTATGCGGGTGAAACCGCGGGGTGCAGCTAGTATTTTGCATATAATTATCTACGGTATTATTTATTAATTTCTGTTTTTATTTATCAGAATACCAGTGGCATTTATTTTTAAATGTCGCAGCACCATGCTGAGATAGGAGCCTTTTGGCCTCGTACAGGACTTTCTGTTTCATTTTCCTTTTTGTTACTTTTTTTTTTATAATTCAGTTTTTTATTTTCGACAGTGTTTAGTTTAGTTTGTGATCTTCCTGTACGAGTCGCAACAAATACTTCTTCTTTCTTTCTTTCTAATATTTATAAATTAATCGAAATAGCAAAGTCGTAGTACTCACGACCGGTGTGCGTGAATGACCAGGACCCTAACCTACGTCAATTCCTTAGCTAATCACGCCAATTTCGCGTTCATTTCGCGCGGTTTTGTTTATTTTGTCATAGAGAATAAGGTTCCCGATGTATGAACGTAAACGAGACAAAAGCAGTATGTGAGGATCGTAGCAGGTGGCGTTCTGTCGTTTCTGCCTACCGCCTTGAGAAGAAGGCGTGAGTTTATGTGTGTGTGAGAAACAGCGACATATTTGACACTTATTTGCGACGTTGCCAACTTTCCGAATGCACAAAAATACAGTACTCGACTTTTGAAAAAAAATAAAGTAGCACCACTGTAGTGTATCTATTAAATAGATATGTAAACACTGTCTCATTCACACAAGCGAGGTAGCTGCTATCACTTATGTCATCTGTCAGTCACGAGGAATGGCGGAAAACAGACAAAGTGAAGCACGCTATATACGATAGCGTTTGGTGTGCTAGTGAGCCAGTGAAGTGATATATTCAGATATATTCAACATAAATACGGAATCAACAACATTCTACAACCACCAACTCCCCAGTCTGATGTATGATGTTGCCTTACCAAAATAAAACTCACCAAAGAACCAGACAGAGTCCCACATCCTATTATAACTTTACTTACCACAACTCCGTATAAACGTACGTAAGAACAATACGTAATACTTACCTCTTTCTTGGTCGAGATTTATTACGGTTCATCTGGATGAGTTAAGTGCCTTCCCAGATGTGCATTTTATTTACACACCACCCGAGCTACACTTGCAGAAAGAGGGTAGGAGAGAGATTTTTGTTTTAGTTGCAGATATCCGTGCCTTTTCTTGGCGATTATAGCGTGTTTTCGGGATCATGAGCCATTACGCGTGAGTGGTCAAAATTATCTTGGAACTCCTAAAAAACAGTCAGATTGTTATTCGATTTCTGTTTCTTTTCATCGTTTGCATTAGCCATGGAGTATTGACTGAATTAGTAATATGCATGTGATTCAAACAAGAGCCAATTTTTTTTTTATTTATAATAATTTTTAATAATCTGTATTTCTTCAGAATTATGCCTCCATCTATATTATTGATTATAATTTCTTTTGAGCAAGAAGTTAAGTCTCAAAAAGTGCAATAAAACTCTGGGAAATTCAAATATTTGAAAAGCGACGCCATTAGTCAGAGTGAATGTGATGTCAATGTGTTTTATAGAAGTGTTTGCGATTCAGTCCGTTGTCATAGACTATATATAAGGTCATACCAAGCACGCCAAAATGGAGGGGGTTTAAGGTGCCAGTGTCAGTTGGTTATGTTTAACTTTTTTTATGTACTGTCAATTGCGTTTTTGTCGTTGAATATATCTTTTTAACTATTATATGGCGATGTAAACTATCGAATAAAAAAATACTTGCTTCCCTATTGGGGACAGTCAGTAATCATTGAACCATTGCACAAAAAAAATACAAGATCTTCTATTTCGTTCTGACTTTATTACCGCCAGTACCTTTTGTGTAGTTGCATAGGCAGTCTGTGTTTTGCATCAAACGTTTGCATTAAACGTTTGCAATTACCGTTTGATTTTTGCGGTTATTGATTCCTCACCGTCCTCGTTCGTATTCTTCCAGACTTCAGGCCGTCCTGACCCTTTTAAATGTGTAGCTACCTTTAAACTCTCCACCTCTTTTCATATGAATAAAAAATGAAGATCTGAAAGTCAGCTCCAAAGATGTGTGTCACTAAGGTTCGCAAGCTTGACACATTTTTAAAACTGGACCAGTTGTAAAAGAGCAAGTTGGAAAAGCAATTGAACAAAGTACCCACTACCAGCTCGTTGGCAATTGTCCAGAATTCAGTCTCTATTTGATTTAGCATTGTTGATTGGGAACTGAATGCTTAATACTACGTATTGACTTGTGACGAGGACATCAATTTGGAACCTAATTGGCTGAATGTGATTGGTTTCATATTGTGTGCTTTAGATTGTTTGGGTGATGTGACATATCACAAAAAAAAATACACCTAATCGTCGACACGAATGTCGACGATTAGGTGTGTTTTTGAACGAGTTTTTTCGTTATTGTTTTGTGAATCAGTTTGTGTGCAAAATTAGAAGTTGATCTTTAGTATGTAGTAATGTAGTTTTAGTAAACGGTGAACGTGGTGTAACGATCTGATAAGGTCTGCAGGACCAAGATCCCTTAAGACAGGGAGTTTTGTAAGGAAAAAGGGGAGGCCTTTGTCCAGCAGTGAGGCACAATATTGGTTAATGAAAAAAAGTAGTTTTAGGCGTCATTTACACTGTGCAATTAATTGCCTGTGAAATACCATACATTAAAGCAACAGCCGATGTATTCTGTAAAAATCTCACCGTGAAAATTTAGGTGATGTGAGCCTAAAGTGAGCTGTCATTCCACCTGATTGAAACTATTGACAATTCACTTCACTTAAGTTTTCACGGTGCGATTTTTCCAGAATAGGTCGGCAGTATAAGTCGCACAGTCTAAACAATGTTCAGATAAAGCAAGGCATTTGCTGTTTCAATTTTATTGCATGCCAAAGGCAAGGTTTCATTAAGATTTTCGTTTCCAAAATTATTACTTATCATAGACTTTACCTTTAAGGCTACAGGTAGATACTATTTGACCTTCAAGTTTTATCATTATGGCTTAAAAGGCTTTGGTACTAAAAGATCGCAAAAAGCGGTAAGGCCGCCCATTGTATGTTTTGTAGTTAAGTGCTAATTGAATTTTTTGTTGTGTATTTTCTGGGGTACAATAAACTATTTGGCTGACATACACTTTAATCAAATAAACCACTTGGCTGAATAGCAGCTTATTGTTATCAACCACAACTACGCAGTTCCATTAAGCAAGTTTTGCACAGAAAGAACGAAAAACAAAGAAAGAAAACATGTTTTATTGACAAAAAGATAAGTTAACGCGAATGAGACTATCATTCACTTTAACTATATAAAAGAAAAGAAAAGAAATACGAAGACAGAGTGATCTAAGTGACAACATAATATTAAAAAAGTGCGACACCGAATATTCCCGACATATTCTCAAATTCGCTTCCCACACCGCGAAAGCAATTTCAAAATTACCTTCTTCGTGAGCGCAAAAATATTTAAAGGTCATTCTGATTAGCCTTTACACGATCGAGAGCTCAAAAGACGCCTGTGACAATTTAATTTGGTTGGCAAAGTGGATTTGGCAGCAAGACTTGGCAGCGCCTATAGACTGACGTCGCCAGCAATTCTTTAGGCTGAAGGCACACAGGTAAGCACCTCGCTAAGGTGCTTAGTTACGTTGCGTGTGATAAGTGACATGCTCAAGTGAACCAACACATTTATATCTTACATATACTATACTCATAAGCCGTTAGTCCCGGCTGTCATTCTTAGATCTTTGACGGTCGTTACGGGTAGTCAGAAGCCCGAAAGTCTGACAACCAGTGTTACCAAGGGGTATCGTATTACCCAGTACAGTTATTGGGTAATACGATACCCCTTGGTAAGACTGGTTGTCAGATAGGCAGTCGCACCATGTAAAATACTGGTATTCAGCTGAATCTGGTTAGACTGGAAGCCAACCCCAACATAGTTGGGAAAAGGCTAGGCAGATGATAATGATATACTATAACTCATAATAAAGCTGAAGATATTGTTAGTTTGAACGTGCTAAACTGTGATGCTACCAGCCGGATTTAAAAAAGAGTTTTTGCATTTGATAAACCAGTTCTTGAGGAAGGCTATAGGCTATTTAACATCACGCTAAGATCCTTTGGAGCCGAGCAAAAGGAAAAAAAAAAACAGAAAGAACGTCCCGTCGCATGCCGGAGTTATTACATATTTTGTTTTCGCTAAGAAAACAAAATATGTAATAACTTGGGCATGCGATGCGATGCGACGGGGTGGTGCAGCACTATATTATTGCTATGCAAGCTTACACCGTGATCTCTCTCGGATCGCATCGGATTACCTTCCGATCGGACTTTGAGAGTGAGGGAACATGTAGTACACCAGTGTTGACAGTTCTACAAACTTCATGGCGTTATTTACGTTCCTGGGCAGACAATTTTTTCAAACATGTGAAGCAATGGATTATCAATATCCTTCAAAATGATTCAGATTCTGATTGATAGTGTGTTACGCAATAAGGGTGCTGGATCGAGCAAGACACTGCACGATTCGAGCTTCAGTACTCACCAAGCACCTAGCTGTGTGTCTTCGGCCTTACACATCGACTATGCAAATTGCCAGATTTGCTACGTTTAGTCCTGACAGCCTTCCCTTTACTTCAATACTGTGAATGCTGATTCGTTTCTTTCCATTTACGTCAACAAACTAAAATGGATTGGCAATTGTTTCGAGTCGTTCTTTTGTTTTGGTATAATTGTGGAGTTTTGTTTTGTTCGGCTGTCGTCAGCTCATTATATTGTACGTTCAATTCGATGCTGGCTGCAAAATGGCTCTAAGCAGATTTCTTGTTTTCAAAGCTAATAACTGCCGGGAATTTGCGTAACTCACTTACAATATCAATTCCTTCCATTTTGACAGTTAAACAACGTTCATTGCGTTATTAACGTTATTGAGCAGACGTATTTTGAAAACAAATGAAGCAAAGGATTGGCAATTTCCTTTTAAAGTGGGTACGCAATTTTATTAAGGTGCTGGTTACGTTATGGATTTCCTTGTTGCTTTATAAGCTAATATTTTCTTAGAGATCGATTTCGTTATTCAAAAGTTAGGTCCATCAATCAGGTAGTTAGGTAGGTCTGAAAAGGTCATCATCATCGACTTCCAGTCTAATCGGATGCAGCTGAATACCAGTATTTAACATGGAACGACTACCTATCTGACCGCCACAACCCAGTTACTGGGTATTACGATACCCCTTGGCAAGACTGGTTGTCAGACTTTCGGGCTTCTGACGACCCGTAACGAATGTCAAAGATTCACAAATTACTGCCGAGACCAACGGTTTAACGTGGTTTCCGTGGCACGGGGGTATCACACAGCCAACTTCCAAACTCCGGAAAAAATTAACTAAGAAATTTCTAATTAAAAAATCCAATGACATTTTGCCCGAACCGGGAATCGAATCCAGGACCACAAGCTCAGCAGTCGCGCTTGCTACCACGAGACCAACCAGGGTAGTTCAAATTGATAGCTCAATATTGCCGTAATGGCTGAAATAGAATTACTAAACAAAACAGAAACAACAAAGGAAAGGGCTTCAAACAAATATTGAATATTTCCACAGCCAACGATGAATTTCAAGCGTAATTTAGTTTACTTATTTTAATTACCTTACTTGAAGTATCTATTGTTACTCATAGACCAGCAGTCGGCAGTTAGTATTGATTTTATTATTCTCAGCCTTTACTGAGCAAATTTCTTCCTCTATTATTGGAAAACTGCGTTCCAAAACAGGCATAATGGATGTAGGAATGAAGGCTGCCAGGCTCAAATGGGATTGGGCGGGTCACATCAGCCGTATGCACGATGACCGCTGGGCAAAGGCCTCCACACAATGGGTGCCTGAAGATGGACGGCGCCGCCGAGGCCGGCCCAGAAAGAGATGGCGAGACGATGTGGACGCGTACCACGAGGGCTGGTTCGATGTGGCGCGGGAAAAGAGTTCCTGGAAGGATTTGGGGGAGGCCTTTGCCCAGCAGTAGGACGCTAATAAAAATAAAAAATAAATTATTGGAACGAAGTTGATCAGCTAAAACTGGAAATGCTTGATTTATGTCATCGTGTTTGACGTTATATTATAAATTGAAGTCGCTTTTCGTGATTTTGATATGGTTTTCACCACCGTTTAGAGAATTTATTCCGAAAGATTTTTTTATAATACGTTAGTATTAAACTTACAAATATATGGAAATCTCGACGTTTTGTAAGTCGATAAATGTGTGTGAAGAAGGGGGGGTTAGTCACTTATTATAAAGAACAAGCAGGAAGCATAAAATTATATTTGAATATATGTACCTATATACGCAAATAATTATGTTTTTCTTGAAATGCGTTGCCTATTATGATTTTTAAACATTTCTATTAATGCTATATCAAATGGATATTCATCTGCCACCAAGGCCAAGATCAACAAATATTACTTAACACGTGCTTTAGCTGCATTTTTAATGTCACTCTCGCACAAATGTCAAACTACAAGGGCAAGATAGAGACGGGAACATAATGTCAGCGCAACGTTTATCAATCTCGACCAGAATGTTTGAAAAATAAACAAAACACTATACCATGATCCAACAAAAACTTTAATCTCATTTTTGTTCCCAGGTACCACAACAGCAGAATGATAAACTATGACGTGGAGCGAGGCATCAACGTCACAACCGACCCGGTGCAGCGTCTATCAGACCTGCTCATACCGGCGGCCAGCGTGGCTCATGCTGGCAACTACACATGTGTGCCGAACAACGCGGTTCCTGCTAGTATATACGTCCATATTTTTAATGGTAAGCAATCGATTTTTATGGCGAAAAGGTGGTGGCAAAATGCTCAAGTTATGTTTGGCCCAAAATTCTGCTAAGTAAATTCTTTTCGCTGCCGTGGTCATCAGTGCTCATCAGGGTGAGCGGTGCAAGATAGAAGGTGGCGTGTCTCAAGAGATATACGGCATGAGTTTTAAAAAAAACGATGACACACTGGTAAAATATGGCTGAACCTATTTCACTTTATCACCATGTATTGTACCCATATTTGCAAAAATAAATATCTTTATCTTTAAGTTTTACATAAACCAAAGTGTAAATACTTACCAAGTTCTACAACTTGAAAAATTACGAAATCGCGTTCCCTATTTAACCACATAAGGGAACTAATTTTCAAACCCTTCTTAGTGCTCACTTTCGTCATATATAAGGAACTCTTGTGCAAAATTTTATGCTTCCACACCCAACAGTGTAGGCTAGGCATTGTCTGTCAGTGACTGAACCGAATATTTTTATTGAAAGAAAGAAAAAGTATTTATTGCGACTCGTACAGGACTCGTTGTTTTATTTGTATGGTGTACAATAAAGAGTATTCTATTCTATTCTATTCTATTATACACTAAACTAAACTAAACAAAGTTAAAAATAAAAATAAAACACATTATATTTAAAAAAAAGTAATAAAAGGAAAAATGAAACAGAAAGTCCTATAAGAGGCCAAAAGGCTCCTTCTCAGCACGATTCTATTGAGTGGAAGATCGGTCGCCATGATACGGAGGAATGACGAACATGTCGTTGGGAAAGTTTTGAATATTAATATGAATGACTTTATGAAGAAGATACCAAAGAAACGATGGATAGATTGTGTGAAAAATGATAAGTCTAAAAAGAGGCTGACTTCGGAGATGACGGCTAAAAAAGATATATGGAAGAAGAAGAAATAACCGACTCTGAATAATTTGGGATAAAAGCAACAGGATGTTATATTATTCTATAGCGTTATTATACTTGCGACCTCGCCGCACGTTGGCATAATGAAAAGTTCCAGTTTAAATTCTTAACTAGTCGGGCAATATCGAAACAAACACAAGAGTAAACTATAAACATAAATATACAATCATGAATATTTCAATTAAGATACAAAATCTAGTGTAGTTATTACATGGAAAATAATAGCTTTTAAAACTATAGGAAAATATTTGACGTTCACAAGTGCCTTTTATGAGCCTGAAAGTGTTGAAAGTTCAAATGTGTTGATGTCTAATCGTATGCTGCACTGGTTGACGTCATCACGTCAACGCCGGCTGTCGCTGAAAATCAGCGCTGCGGCTCTGTCTCGTATAGGGTCTTAGCACTATGCTGAGCGATGGCCGTTTTGCGTAGATGTGACGCATATTTACCCCCAACTTGTTATTTTTTTGTGTTTGTATTCTTTGTTATGCGTCATGTTTGCCGCAAATAAATGTATTTTCTTTCTTTATTTCTTTCATGTGTAAAAGAGGAATTAAGATTACATCGATAAAGTATTTATCACACATAAAAACAATAAAATAAATAAAGCTGATCATTATAATTAACCTCCATATAAACTAAATGTTGAAGGTCACGTAAAAGAAGACCAAAAATTGCATTGAAAAAGTATTTAAGTGCGCTAGGAGCCAATAAAGTAATCTTTGATAAGAAAACAAAAATGATAAAACGTTAGTCTGAAGCAAGCTTGGCACTAGGCCAAGGAAAGAGGAAAAAATTAAATTCTACAGTCCGCCTCTAGGCGATCAAGAATCTAGATATTTCATAAAAGTAAAAAAATCTGCTATTTTCAATCAAGCAATCGAACTCTAAATTACTATTGATGGTAAACGTAGAACTTTAGGAAATATAGAACGAAGTGGCGAAAAATAAACCTATTGAATACCATGATTTTAATTTCATAGAAATGCTTGATGATGACACTTGATGTGGAGGGGCTTGTGGCTAAGTAATAACAGCTGCACGGGTCGATGATCGATCAGGTTAAGCTACGCTGCCGTGTTTGGTCTGTGGATGGGACCATCTTTACAAACCAAGACCTCTCCGTGCCTTGGAAAACACGTTAAGCCGTTGGTCCTGGCTGTCTTTCGTGGACCTTTAACAGTCGTTACAGGTCGTCAGTAGTCCGAAAGTCTGACAACCAGTCTTCCCAGTAACTGGGTTATGGAGGTCAGATAAGCAGTCGCTCCATGTAAAATACTGGTATTCAGCTGCATTCGGTTAGACTGGAAGACGACCCCAACGTTGTTGGGAAAAGGCTAGGCAGATGATGATTGATGGTAAAAGTAGAACTTTTGGAAATATAGAAAGAAATGAAAAAAAATAATCCTATTGTTTACCATTCCATGTATGAGCAAGATGAGCTTTCCGATAGAATACAATTATAATTACAAAAATGATAAATATATTACCTACATCATTATAATATATAATAAAATACAAGTCGGACCGACGGCCTTGTCGATGCCGCAGGAACCCGTTGGATGCGAGAAGCACAGAACCGGTCGAAGTGGAGGTGCTTGAGGAGGGCCTGTGTCCAGCAGTGGACGTCTTTGGGCTGAAATGAAAATGAGAATGATAACTTTATTATATAATAATATAATTTATCTGTAGTTTATCAGCCATCTTGTTACCATAACACAAGCATTAGGTTGCTTAGCTTGGGACAAATGGTGCTGTGTGAAATGTCCAGGGATATTTATTTATTTATTTATTTATTTATTTATATTCTAAATGTGAAAGTTTTTTATGTTTCTTACTAAATCACACAAAAACAGCTGAACGGATTTGAATGAAATTTGGCACACATGTAGTTTATAACCTTAATCAACACAGGATACTTTTCACCCTGTGGAACCTTCCCGTGGGATAATTTCCGACCTCTACGCAGGTGAAATCGCGGGAAAAAGTTAGTGTTTTATAATTTGAGAAGCACTCCACGATGACATCGGAATTTTTTAACAAAAAAAAAACGGACTCTATTGAATTATTTGGCTATAAACCACTAACTTCGTTGAAACTATACCAGAAAAACAGGCTAGGGTAGAGATATATTTCTAATTTAAAACAATTAAAACGATGCCCCAGAAAGCGTAAATTAAACTACAGAGAACAACAAACGAGTGAACACAAAGTTCTCGCCCCGTTACGCAGCCGACAAAAATAAGCTCCCACGAATAAATTGTATATACTATATATACCTTAACCTCGGCTAATTTGAGAAGGGTTGGTATAATACAATATTAGAAAGGCCAAATAAACTCTAATTTTCTTTTAAAATTACGAAATGAATAACGGGGTCAAATTAAATTAGCTAGTGAAACTCTGGTGATGTGATGGGTATCGGTTTTTTTTAAAAGAGGCGATCGAATCGTCACAGATGCGCCACCATTTTGGATCGACGGTCGCTTTTTTCTTGTCAATGCAAAAAAATTGTGTAATTTGATAGAAATACAGAAGTGGTACAATTTAAGCGCGCCGGTTCAATGTAGGTTACTCTGCTCTAATTTTCCCATATAAAGTAGGTAATATATTATACCACAGAGAATTAGAACAGATTATTGTTAAATTGAGGATATTATTGTCTATGTTCGTGAAATTATTAATTTATTATCTGCCTAGCCTTTTCCCAACTATGTTGGGGTCGACTTCCAGTCTAACCGGATGCATCTGAATACTATTATTTTAAATGGAGAAAGAACGAAAGAAAAAGTATTTATTGCGACTCGTACAGGATTATAAACTAAACTAAACACAGTTAAAAATAAAAACAATAACAAATTATATAAAAAAAGTAACAAAAAGAGAAATGAAACAGAAACTCCTATACGAGGCCAAAAGGCTCCTATCTCAGCATGAGCGACTGCCTCTCTGACCTCCACAACCCAGTTACTGGGTAATACGATACCCCTTGGTATTTACTGTACTGGTTGTCAGGGTTTCGGGCTTCTGACTACCCGTAATGACTGTCAACGATCCACGAATGACAGCTGGGACCAACGGCTTAACGTGCGTTCCGAGGCAAAATACATAAAAAAAACTATTTTAAGTTACTAAAATCGATTCAGTAGTCAATTGTGAACTAAATAGTTTCAGGACTTGAGTTTATTCTGTTCACCTTGTAAACAAACTCTCTAATTTTACCTATTTATAATAATACTAGCAGCGCCCCTCGTTTTTACCCGCATAAGCGTTGATCTCGTGGAAATATCGGGATAAAAAGTGCCCCTAATGTTATTCTGATGTAAAACCTATGTTACTGTACAGTTTCATCAAAATCCGTTGAGCAGTTTTTGCGTGAAAGAGTAACAAACATTCATCCATCTATCCATCCTCACAAACTTTCGGGTTTATAATATTAGTAGGACTAGCTGTGCTCCGCGTAAGTTTCGATCCCGTAAGAATATTGGGATAAAAAGTGTATCCTATGTGGTAATCCAGGGTGTCAGCTACGTCTATACCAAATTTCATCAAAATTGATTCAGCCGTTTGAGCGTGAAGAAGTAACAAATATACTGTGAGGACTTGAAGAGCCCTCTGAGGTAACGGGAGGAATCAAACAACTATAAGACTCCTTTAAGACTATATTGTAAGCACGTCTTTACATATTCTAGACTAAATTACCACTCTCTGTTCTATGCAAAAATCCTGATAGGAAATATTTGACATTCGCTTGAACGTCCGAATGTAACCCGCGCTAAATTATAGCCGGCCTGCAGTATATGAGGTTGCCTTCGGCAAACAAACCTCTACAATACAAACACAAACACACACACACACACTCACTCACAAACTTTCGCCTTTATAATATTAGTGTAGAATATTAAGTATAAATTATTCCTAAGAGGGACCGATAGAGCCTTGCAATCTACTGCCCACTCATATAATAAAGCCTTTAAGCCTGTAACATTTCTAAGAAAAAATTCACAAGAAAATATTATAAATAAATATAAATAAATCCCTGGATTCTTCTCACAAACCCAGCTTATGAGCAAACTCCAAGCATACCCCTATCAAAGGTCTACCTCTAACTATTCAATTTGAATCGTGGGAAACGGTTGAGTGAGTCAAAAGAGGCTATCCGGGTCTCGAACCACTAGATAAGTACAGAAGGCTAGCTGCCACTGACCTCTAATAAACAAGTATGCTGAACTAAATATACTGTACGAAATGACAGTTATTTTTTGTGCCGATTCAAAGCGCCCCGCTCGAGCGTCTCAGGAACTAATATTGATACATTGGCTGTCGTGTTGTTTATGTACGTCTCTGATGATTTAGGTCAGTTTCAGCGGGATTGTCCGAAAGGGTTACCGCTACCCCGGAACATAAAGGGCGAAGGAAGGAACATGGGTGGGTTTTAGTCAGTAAGAGTCTGACACTCCCTTCCGCTCCACCCAGAGCGGGAGGGGTCATTTGATGATTTCCCACCAGAAAAAAAAAAGCCTTTTTTTGTACTTTGTGTTTACTACGAGAAATTTAGAACATGTTCATCATGAGAGTATGCGAATTTTGTAAAACTCAGTATTAAAAATATTAGTTCCACAGACGCTCACGTTGCTATCAGCGCCAAAATGGCGACGATCAAATGTCTTCGTTTTATCATCGATAGTATGACGTCCAGCGTACTTGTGCAGTAGAAGCGCAGTGCGTGCGTTTTTGCTCGTTATATGGAGCTGACCTTCTGTTCCCTATTTATTTCGTGCTCGGGCGGAGGAGAGTCAATCAAGCGCTCATTGGTGTGTGAATATTTCGAACATCTCACTGGGCTTACGCACTGCGCTTCAGAATTGTGGCGAATGAATATATTTTTTTGATTAATTGGATTTTCTCAGCTATGCATAATCAACCTATAATATTGCAATAATGACACAGGCCTCCTCTCTGTGAGAGGGAGTGGGCCAAAATCCACCACGCGGGCCCACATGACTTTGAATTTTTTGTTCTATGACACATCGGTTTCCTCACGATGTTTTCCTTCGCCGTTTTGAGAGTAGTGGTGATGAAATAATTTTACACAAAGTAAAGCGCCTGTCTGAAATCAAACCTGTAACGTACGTTACCTCTGGGCCACCACTACTCCTATATAGACATAATCCGCGGTGAATATGATACACTTCGAGGTTTCGAAGAGTAAATAACAAAGACAATTGGGAATATGAATGTATTTTAAAAATATTTTTATTAGATAGTTTACATCGCCATATAATAATAAAAAAACATATTTAACGCGAAAAAGCAATTCTCTGGTATAGCTGGTATAATTTAACGTAATTTACAAAGGAAGTATAATTAAATTACT
Organism: Apamea monoglypha; assembly: GCA_911387795.2. NCBI lineage: Eukaryota > Metazoa > Arthropoda > Insecta > Lepidoptera > Noctuidae > Apamea > Apamea monoglypha. The sequence continues at coordinate 14,032,607 of OU426938.1, forward strand.
TGTGAATATAAGCATGAACAGGATGCTTACAAGACTCGACAATTTCAACAGCTAATAACAGGGTACAGTTGAAGACCTCGACTTGGGCAAAATTACACATAACACAAATTAATTATGTCTGAAATGTAATTATAAAGACCTTCCCCTTTATACCTGATACCGTTCGTCTTTTGCTTTATTAAGAGCAGACTATAAAATAAAAAATAAAATAATTTTTATTTCGCAAGCAACATCCATATGGGTTAGTAAACAAAAAGATAACTTACTTATATCTATGTTAGTAAACTTATTATCTACATATTTGGAGACAAGGCTGTTGTTCGAAATACATCTTCGAACAATATCACCTAATAGAGGAGACTCGCACCTCCCCGCTATGGTCTTCAGGATGGAGCTTTCCCTCACGATTATGCGTGAGAAAGTCTAAATGCCAACAGAAAACTCTTTTCCGAAATATAGAACGTTGCGTTCATCGAACTCAGTGCGTAACCCAAACCAATAACTTAGTATTCCGATATGCCATCGAGATATTTTTCTTCACGAATGAATTTTATGACATCAATTCACTTAAGCCTGTGCATAATTTATTAGGAAAAAGATAACTGAATTATTTTGGATCATTTTCGTTCAGAACTCGACTTAAAACAGTTCATAGGCTAGAGTAGTAGGAGTAATTATGTATTTGAATTAAAAATTTGAGATAATTTTTGCAACCAAAAACTTATTAGGACCCTTTTGTTACAAAATGGTCACTCAAAAATCAACTTCAAATATATTTCAATAAAGTAGATAACTGAAGGCCAATCCTTGTAATTAAAAACGGTCAAAATCTAGTCCTAATCTCATTTCAGCGACAATCAATCAAAAACTGTCAAAAATGTAGGGAAATTAGAGGTATTTTGGACAAATTGAGACTGTGAACGTTCTTAAAATTATGAGAATTGACCCTCTGATTAAGTGGCGATGTAATGTAAAATATCTGGGATTATGAACACTGCTATACTTCGGTTTTTTGCGTCAATCTTGTTTAGAAGGCCGCACGTACACGCGGTGGTAACACTTTGATCTTGAGCTGGCCTACCGTAGTACGCAGTTTCAATAGTATAAGAGGCCAGCTTATACTGGTTTAGTTAACATTGACATCTTTTGACAGTTATTTTACCTCTGATTTTGCATCACTGCCCAAATCACAGTGATCTTTATTCTCGTTCTTATAAGGTTGCTGTTGGGTTGCTGCCACTGACAGGTCTGACAATATCATTGTGATCTTTATTGTCGTCACAATAAGGTTGCTGTTGAGTTGCTGTTGTCAAAGGTAACATATCTGTGAACGAACTGTAGCTTTATGTCAGCTAATTAATATTTGACTTAATTTTGACGGCAAAGAACTATCTCATATAGTTTTATAATACTAAAAAAATGTATCGTAATCAACCTGTAATGTTCCCATTGCTGGCACACGGCTCCTCTCTTCGAGAGGGAGTGTAATCCTCCACGCGGGAGCAGTGCGGGTAGGTAGATGTCACTCTTCAATGTGTTTTCTTCACCGTTAAGAGCAGTAGTGATGAAATAATTTACACAAATTAAAGCGCCTGTCTGGGTTCGAACCTACGACCACTGAGCCACCCTTGCTCCAAAAAAAATTAGAGCAGAGGTGATGAACACCTGAAATTACCTGCCAAAAAAAAGGCGAAACAAAATTTTATTCTTCTTTTAAAATGCTCTTTCAACAAGAACGGAATAACCACCGCTCCGAAGCACATTAGAGTTCCCGTATCGATGAAAACATTCACAGCGAGAATTGCTCCAGTAGCAATGAAATTAAAATTGACTTTCCAAACAATTGGAGCGGAACCTATCAAGACTGGCGATACAGATACCAGTTATTGACTTCTTAATATTTTGCTCTCAGCTAGACTATTACTTCAGGAATTTCATATCTTTGAGATAGTTGTTGAAATTGCGACGGCTGTAAAAGTTTATTAAGTTTCTCTAAGAGTAGACAATAATATAAGGTTTATGGAGTTAGCTTGATTGAAGACCATAAGTATATAATATTTATTTGTTCAAAAATATACAACAATTTAATAGTAATTTAATTTAAAGGGCTTATGACACTTGGACGTTTCTATGAACAGAGGGGCAATTCCAGTGTTTTTAAGAACGTTTGCATTTTAATCTTCTCAATTTGTCAAAAATATAATCAATTTCCCTACATTTTTGACATTGATTGTCGCTGAGATGAGATTGCGAATTGAATTTGAACGATTTTTAAGTGAATTGACCTCCAGATTCTTAACATCTGTGTCTGAACTAGGAGCCGTGGTGGCCCAGCCCCGACTTACGACTTGTAGGTCGTAGGTACCACTGCTCTCAAAACGGTGAAGGAAAACATCGTGAGGGAACCGGCATACCCTAAAAGCAAAAAATCGAAGACATGTGACATCTACCAACCCGCACCGGGCCCGCGTGGTAGATTACAGCCCACTCCCTCTCCAGGAGAGAAGGCCTGTTTCCCAGCAGTCAAAACATATGTATACTGATTATTCTGATGCGCATGGTGATACACTTTATGACACTTGTTACTATGAACATATTTTGGACATCTGTGTCTGAACTAGATATGAAATATCTGTATTGTCAAACATCAGCGCTCTTCTCCTGTTGTAAATTAAAAAAAATAAATAAAACTTTTTATTCAAGTATAAAGTAAAGTACAAATATGATTTACATTAATTACAATCGAGGAAAGTTAAATTCTAACTGTAATGTAGACCTGCCTGATCTAGGTTTATGAAAAACCTGTGTTTCAGAGTAACAAACATCCATCCATACAAACTTTCACGTTTATAATATTATAGTAGGAAGTAGGATAAGTAGGATGTCGTCAAACTGAAGAGAATCTCGCGTGCGATGCGGCATTCGCTGACGCTGATTATGACCACTAACTTGTATGAAAGTGTTGAAAATAACATACCGTGAATACTCGCGTGACTTCCTAATTCTTAAAACAATCGACGCGTGCAGTCACGGCACGCGTCCCGCACGGGATTCGCCTCAGTAAGCCAAGAGCTTTATCCTACTAATATTAGAAACGTGAAAGTTTGTATGGATGGATGGATGTATTGTTGTTTGTTACTCTTTCACGCAAAAACTACTGAACGGGTTTAGATGAAATTTGGCACACAGATGGCTTATAACCAGGATTAACATATAGGATACTTTTTATCCCGATATTCCTACGGAATCGAAACTTATGCGGGTGAAACCGCGGGGCGCAGCTAGTATACAATATGTAACATAATTAACGCAAAACCTCATACGCACGTAATTGGAATATTGAATTAAAAGCACCCGGCTGTCATTCGTGGATGTTTGACAGTCGTTACGGGTAGTCAAAAGCCCGAAAGTCTGACAACTAGTCTTACCAAGGGGTATCGTATTACCCAGTAACTGGGTTGTGGAGGTCAGATAAGCAGTCGCTCCATGTAAAATACTGGTATTCAGCTGCATCCGGTTAGACTGGAAGCCGACACCAACATAGTTGAGAAAACGTTAGGCAGATCAGATGAGTTAAAATCACACATTACACATTACAAACATGATCTTCACCATCATCATTCATTACGTACGTTGACCAAAACTATTTTTTTATAGCTAATTGACGACACGACAACGACGTTGGCGTAGTGGTTAAGCGATTGACTGCTGCGCTGCGTGTCGCGGGTTCGATTCCCGCACGGAACAAATATTTGTATGACCTACAAGTAGTTGTTCCGGGTCTGGCTACTTGTGTTTATGACTTTAAATGTTTGTTAACGCACCCACCACACAGGACAAATTCCTAATGTGGGGCAACGTTAAAAAAAAACTATTATTATTAAGAAAATCATGTTGATCGCATTACTTTGTGCATTTAAAATTAAGTCTACCTTGATATAAGATTTAATTTTCATTGCCTCAATCTGCGGGCAGATAATACATAGGCAGAAATAATACATACATTAAAAGTTACGGAAATCGATTCAGTAGTGAATTATGAACAAACTGCTTTCAGGACTTGCGTTTATTCTGTTACATCATGTATATTATGTACAAGACCATGTGCTCATGTGTGTTTAGTCCCTGTAAAGGTTATTAAAATAAGGCCGTCCATTGTAAATAATTGAAGCCTCCAACTGTCATTTTTGTGGTGTATTATATATTTTATAGAGAAAAATTGTTTTGTCTAGTTTTAAGTTTTTGATACAGAATTCCATACTATGTCAGAGTACCATAGAATATGTTTTTTGATAATATAATTGACTACCACGCGGACAAAGCAGCAAGCAAAGATTAATATACATATACAAAAATAACTCAGGGCTGCAGTCCCTTGAAGCATTGAAAAAATCAAATTTCTAAGTCAACGCAATCAGAAGATACGGTCGTTTGTGTTCCGTTTATTTCGCATATTTTGACACTCGCAAGAGAATCAGAGCCCGAATAGAGTACTTCCCGTTGACCTAGAATCGTGGTATTTGACAAGAAGCAATGTCAATGAAGCTATGTGAAGAAATGTGTAGCACAAGTAAACGAAAAAATCCGAAAACCGTAAATTAGCTTGTATGAAACCTCGGTGCGCGAGTCCGTCCCGCACTTGACCGGTTTTTTTGGTCATACGGGTATTATTGCAAAGTTTTTGCCAAAAATCCCTATTTTATAAACAGATTTTGGACCCAACACATAAATTGTACCAACATAGAATCCTGTCCTCCTTTCCTAATACCTATAACTTTGCCAGCCAGTCACATAAAGATTAGAGTTGGTTGGGTATTACTCACGTTCATACCCCAGAAATTCTCGACTGATTTCGGATTCAAACGGTGCACCTCACCACGAGTTGATTACAGAGTAAAAGCGTGAATCGAATCTTGTCTGGCTTTAAATTATAACCGAAGACTGGGTATCATTAATTCCTGTCTTGTTTTAAAAACCAAGTTTCCTTAGGCTGATTTTCTATCAGAGTTGTGCTGTTTCAAATTGACGCAAATATCAACTTTATTTTAATGTTATTTAAGTTGATTTCAGAGTGACTAGCACTAAAGAAAAAGTTTAAAAATGTTTGAAGTTGTAGTGTAAACTGAACTTTATTGTGTAGGAATTATAGTTATTTTTCCATAAACCCATATTTAAGTTTACATTTTTGGCGAATATGTCGCGATATTAGATTAAGTTGCTATGGATGCGTTTGATATCCACCAATCATATTCATTGGTCCACATGGCATAGTACTGGTGGAGACGGGTTCAACTAAGCTATGTTTTTAATACGAAAGGACGCGTGCTTTTTTTTTTCCGTATGGGAGTTCATCAAATGACCCCTCCCGCTCTGGGTGGAGCGGAAGGGAGTGTCAGACTCTTACTGACTAAAACCCACCCATGTTCCTTCCTTTGCCCTTTATGTTCCGGAGTAGCGGTAACCCTTTCGGACAACCCCGCTGAAAGGATGCGTGCTTTGGTTGGGAACTATGGATGCGCGAGTGGGGTAGCTATTTGCAGAGCGGAGTACTTAAAGTAGGCGCGTTTTTGTCACCAAAAGTAGACATGCTCCCCGCGCCTTCCCGACTGCGGATGCATCGCATATCTCGAGCTGCACATCTTCCCCGTATAGCCACCTCGCGGCAGCGCATCTGCACAGCAGATCTTACTCGCTCCGCCACACAGCTTAGCATTAGACGGTCGCACAGTTTCGTAGCTTAGCTTCCACATCCCCGCAGCATAGCTGCATAGCACATCTCTGGTGGAAAAGCAGCTTTAGATTTGTCGCGAATTTTTTAGGGATTGGCTGATTACCAGAACTTTACATGGAGTGTCTGCCTATATGAACTCCTTAGAAGGTTACTGCGTACCATCGGACCCTATCAGAATACCAGCGCTGCGGTATCGTCATAAACATTATAAACATCGCAGCATTATGCTGATATAGGAGCCTTTTTGGCCTCGCACAGGTTTTTTTTTTTGTTTATTTATTATTATTTTTTTGTTTTAATACTCAATTTTTACTATTATTGTATTTCTCATGAGTTTCCCAAATGAAATATTTGTCTTTCTTTTCTTTGTTTGCCACAATATCCAGTAAGACCGGCTGTCAGGCTTCTCATTACCCTTGACGACTATCAAAGATTTGCGAATGAAGGAACGGTCTCGGTACGAAATGTAGCGGCCAGCGTAGTTTATCCTTGATCGATCGACCCGTGAGGCTGTATAAAGCTTCAAGCCTCTAAGGCCCTTTATACACACACGTTTTTCTTGCCGATAAAAACTACTGTCTATTCATAACTGTATGTACGGTACGGTGGAAGATGAACATTATGGAAGCTTGTCGACGGACATTTTTTTTCTACGGCGCGATTTGTATGCCTTGTATAGATACGGATTGTCAGTGTTGTATGGATCACTATGGAAACTTGTAACGGACAAGCTTTTTCTACTGCGCGGTTTATACGCTGTACCGTAAAGAGACCGTGCCGTGTACAAAGGGCCTTAGGAATACTCATAAGAAACGTGAACAAAATGTTGATCTATACTTTTTCTTTCGCAGGTGAAAACCCCGCAGCCATGCAGTCCTCCTCACCAACTTTCATCAGCCGTCTCCCCAGCATCTTATTACCGACCCTCATCAGTCTCAACCTGATACGGTGACAATTTCACTAGCTCATCAACTGAAAATGTACCCTATATGTAATAGCAAATGGTTTATTTTTGCGTGGAGAGAAATTTGATGGCGGGTCGTGTGTCAAATAAATTCGAAAGGTTATTACGGGTAATGGGGGGCGATGAGTGTACACATGTTTTTACTTCGCCTAGTCTGTTTTTATTAAAGGTTTCATTTCGAAATATGTACGTTACTTTAATATTAGGGTTCGGAGTAAACAAAGTATCAAGTTCTGAAGGAACCAATTAATCATCATTATTTTTACGAGTAGCTTCAAATGAAATTCATTCTTCAACTGCCTTGACTTTATCTTTTACAAGTACATCTTTTACTTTGCGTTGAGTTCCAAGCTCTCATTAGATTTCGACGATTTCGTCTCCTCTGTTATTCACCAATTCCTTAGCTCTCTCAACAGCAGGTTGGTAAATTATTAGTCATTTCGAAATGGAAATTTTATCCTCCTTTCCCTCATTACTGAGGATCGTGAATGAAATCAATGAGCTCCATCGATGTAGGTCAAGAGCTGAGCGCCGCACTTATAAATATATATTTAAGTCAGCAAACGTAATCCTTCATTCATTCTTAGAAGGGTCGATATCTGTTGGTGCGGTATACGGTTTAGCTTGGGTAAGTAGTATTTTAATCAAGGGAAGTCATTGGGCATTTGGACACTACTGAGGCACAGGTCTCCTTTCTGTAAGAGAGTGTGGGTCATAATCCACCACGCGGTCCAGTACGGGTTGGTGGATGTCACATGTCTTCGAATTTTTGGTTCTAGGACATGCCGGTTTCCTCACGATGAGTTCCTTCACCGTTTTGAGAGCAGTGGTGATGAAATTAAATACACAAAGTAAAGTACCTGCCTGGGTTTGAACTGACGACCTACAACTCGTTAGTCACTACTAATCCGCAGAGCTGTAGTGGCCCAGGCAAATCATTGAGTAATAAGAAATAATTTTTCATCTTTTATCGAATAAATTATCCTTTTTCTGTTTTGTTAGGACCAACTGAATAAAATATATCTCTAAACTTCAAAAAACATTTTCAAACGAATTCTGTTGAATAAATAACTCCACTCTACAACTACTTGGCTATGTCGGCAATTACCCAAAGACTTTAATGTAACCTTCAATAAAATACAGAAAATAATCCTATAACCTGTAAATGGAATAACAACTTTGACAATTAAGTAACAGAGATCATTTTGATTTATCTATAAATAGCATCTATGCCAAAAGTACAACCAGTACCTCCATCAAGTGGACAGCGGAACAATAACCAATGTGTAGATTTTCAAAGAGACATAGGCCATCTGCTGGAACGGTAAACATAAGCAACCGACCCAGTTCACTTTACTGACTAGGGTACTACATGACGGACAATATACTCCGCTACTAACATAACAGGGTGAGTTTTTGATAAGGGATCACTATAATAGCTATGTCAACTGATATACAAATATACGATATCAAGAGCATTATAGATATAATTAAGAATGTATCGTATTGTGTTAGGGTTCCTATTATAATACGATTATAATAGATAACAAAATACGAGCGCCGCACAATCAAAAATGAGAATGTGATACAAACTCTTTGGAAGTACATAAAGTAAATACTGGCTGGTAAAGCTGGAATATTACTAAAAAATAAATTAACCGTTCTAAAAATAAGAGATATCAAGAACATCATTTTATAACATCAAGAATATACATACTCGTATTAGAATTGTTTTATAGGATTCTGAAGTATAATTTCTTTCTGAACAAAATCAATGTAGTCATTGTTTGATTTCTGCCAAAATGAAAACTACTGATTATACTCGTAACAAACTGAAAGTTTATTGAGCATATGAATTTTATGAAAACTAAATTAATGTTAGAAGATCTCACAAAACAACAGGGGCAATTCTCCACAGTCTGACCTCAGTCTCAATCTGTCAAAAATACCTCTAATACCCCTACATTTTTGACAAGTTTTTGACATTTCTTAGTCGCCGAGATGAGACTGCGACTAGATTTTGAACGTTTTAAATTATGAGAATTGGCCTTCTGATCTCAGTCTCAATCTGTCAAAAATACCTAGGGGTATTAGAGGTATTTTTGACAAGTTTTTGACATTGCCGAGATGATCCTTCTGATGTAACACAATAATAATATATTTACTTTTACCATCGACTCGACAAGAAGAAGTTAATATTAATGTCATACAGATAATCAGCATAGTATAAGTAGGTATATCCTGGTTCGTATTTTCGACATCATTTCCATCTGGCACGTGATTTCTGTGATTAAACTAATTCTGTATACTACAGACAATACACGTCAACTGCTTAGCATATAAATTCATCGCATGATGGAAGGGTCTTTGAAGGCTAGTGATTAGCATTTGTATTATGGCGATACCAGTTCATGTAGGCTCTTTATTTTCAGGTCAGGTAGGGTCATATTGGGTTTTTCCATCATGAATTTCTCGTAGCAGCCCGGCTGGATCTGGGCCCGGTTGATGACAATTAATAGGGACATTAATAGGGCAATTTATGGCAAGTTATGTACATAGGCAGTTTAAGAGCCCCCGACTTACGAGTTGTAGGTCGTGGGTTCGAACCCAGACAGGCGCTTTACTTTGTGTAAAAAATGTCATCACCACTGCTCTCAAAACGGTGAAGGAAAACAAAGAGACTCCTCCCTTCAAGAAGGAGTGGGCTATAATATATCATATACTATATAACATACATAGTTTCGCCAGTACATAGTTTGGCGGCACGGTTGGCGCAGTAGTTAAGTGATTGACTGCTGCGCTGCGTGTCGCGGGTTCGATTCCCGCACGGAACAAATATTTGTATGACCTACAAATCGTTGTTCCGGGTCTGGCTGTTTGTGTATGTGAGTTTAATGTTTGTAAACGCACCCACGATACAGGAGAAATTCCTAGTGTGGGGCAACGTTTTTTTTTTTAAATAGTAAATAGCAAATAAATAGAAATAGTACAGTTCAGTGTTCAGTTCAGTGTTTCGTCAGTAGTTCGCCACATTTCGCCAGGGTTGTTTATGTACATAGGACTTAAACATAACTGGCGAAATGTGGGTCTTACAAAGTGTCGGTCTTTGCATTGAAAAATGTTTCTTTTATAAAGGCGTAAACGTTAATTACGACCCTAAACGGCAGCTCATTGCGTCTGACGTTTTAATATTTGAATCAATTTTAAAGCTCATTTACGATAATTATTGTACCTGGTGCTTTGAAATACTTGAATGAACAATAAACGGAGCCGCGTTAAGTAAATAGAAAATTCTTTTTGAACAGGTAAAATTACGGCTTAGGCGAGCTATCCTGGCATTAGAATGGCTGAGAGCTAGATAAAATGACATTCAATTAGCAATAACGATGGGAAAGTCAAAAATGTAATAGATTTGACATATGCTACTGAAAAGCTATTGCCAATTCTGTTGAAGTGAAAAATATGAAACGCTTTGAAAGCGATTTTCACTTGTCTGGTTAAAACATGTATAGTTTTTTTATTACACAGCTATTATTAGCTAGCTTTTTATTTAGTCATACGTAGACACTTTATAGATACCAATTCAATTCTGAGCGAGGTAGGTGACAGGAAAGACATTCACATAATATTATTGGCACAACTTTCCATCCAAGCAAAATCTTTGACGTAAATCAATAGTTAGCTGACATCGCAGATAGCAAAAAGGAACCAAATAACACTAGAAGGAAGATAAACTAGGCAGTTTTAATGAAACCGGCGTGTTCCCACAAGTGCTAATAGAAAATTAATTCAAGTACATCCCGTTCATAATCGCTTACTGCATTGCGCCTATTACATGCTCCGTAAGTAATTTTAATTGAGCCAGTCTGTAATTTCCTTCTTAAATTGTCACAATTAAGGCCCCAATTATTTGAAATAGGCAACCTTTTGCACACCAATGAGACTTTAGTACTAAGATCTGTCCAATTTTAATGTTCTTTACTTGCTATTTTAGCTATAAAGTTTTATGGATTGAAAGTTTCGTTAGGGTTGAGAAGGAGACCACTTTAGGGATGTGAAAAATTGACGAACCCAATTGAATTTGCCGCCATCGCTGTCTGAGCGTATCTTGGAAAGCGTGTTCTATTTTATCTACTATCAGGTTGTATCAAACGCAAGCCTAACCTGAATATACAATACCTAGGTTCTAACGCCATATTTTATTTTTGGTGTTTTATTTATCAATATTGTATGTAAATAATAAAGAGATGTGAATCCAATTTTACTAATGTAGTTTCCATATAATTTTAGTACAATATAATTTTCTATCATCGAGGTATGTTACATTTGGAGGCAGTCATGCAAATTGTTAGTATCCTGACTCATATTACAAATGCTCAAATCTGTAAAGTCTGTGACCAGCCAAAGGATTTCCACGAATGTCGGCTTTCATGTCTAGTTTGTCTAAAGTCCATTTGAATTTTTGTTACGAACAACGAACATACGTATTTTTAAGCTATGGAAACAACTCTTTTATTCAAAAAAACTTTACAGTATTCATATCGCAAATAGTACGGATATTAATTAAAACCATTAACAATGTTATACAAATCTATGGAATCAACGATGATAAAAGAATTATTGATGTACAAAAATGTTAATTAGTAAAATTCTGAGTATTGAAACACACCGGACTGAAATAATTCAATAGCCTGATCACATTCCTGGAATACAAACAGTAAAACAATCAATTGATTTATTTGTAAGTGTTATGAATTGAGGATAGCATATCGCAACGTTATATGGAATGAAATATATTATATTCTAAAATAAAACATCGACGAGTTTAAACAAAGCTGAAACAGTACTTACAAACATTATTTAATTGATAAAAGTTACAAAGTAGTCTTTTTTTCTAGATTCATCATCATCCACGACTTCACCCACTGCTGCTGAGCATGCGCCTCTATTTTCGTGTGCCAATCTCCATGCTCCTGTGCCAACCTCAAATAGGTTGTACCCTTTCTATATTAGTGAGATAGTTCAACGATTATATTCACTGATAGGCTCTTAATAAAAAAGTAATCAAGAATAGAAAGGTTACAACCTATTTTAGGTGGGCACAGGAGGATGGAGAATGGCACAAGAAAATAGAGGCGCATGCTCAGCAGTAGGTGAAGTCGTGGATGATGATGAATCGATGATCGATGATGATCATGCTATATCATGATTGTTGATGTGGAATGAAATAACATTGAATATTATGTAATATCAATACTATTTATTTCAACAGTAAATAAAATTTGATCAGGTTACTGATTACTTTAGCCTGCATAATCCCACTGCTGGGCAAAGGCCTCTCCACATGACTTCCAGCTCCTTCGATCCAGGGCTAAAGTGTACCACTGGTCGTTTGTTTTCTCCAGCTCGTCCCCTCTTCTTCTACTTCTAATTCCCTTTAATACTAAATCAAATTTGGTCTAAACAAACAAAATTCTCACCCAAAACATCGCCACCAATTCTAAAACAATCATCCACATAGCCAAAGTTTCTATCAAAAGCACGTCTGCTGCGGAAATTCAGCTCAAAAACTTCCCCTTAGGAAAGATTCATGCCATTATCACCACGCTGCGGCGAAACGCTTGTCGCAGTTTGTTATTAGCACACAGGTGACGCCCATCCCCTTCGTATAATCCCTTAGTGGCAACTTATGACACACTTGTGAAAGGATAGGGGAGGTTTGCTCTAACCAAAACCCCGATACGATAAACTTACGTAACGATAAGACAAATGCTACGTTTAACCTTCTCAAGAATTTCACTCCACGCAAATCGTCTATGTAAAAACTGATTTTAATATTGTACTTAAATGTATGAGGTTGATGAATGAAGGTTTTGCAATGTGAATTCGTTTGTGAATTATGCTTTGTTTTGCAAAGTTATTTTTGAAATCGAGAAATGCGAAAACAGCTTTCGATTATCTCAGCATAAAGCTGAGATAATCGAAAGCTGTTTTTCGCTTATCATCGGGTTCATCAGGATTTTATAGTATCCTTTATCAAAGTCTAAAGTTCTGCAAAAAAAGTAAATGTATTTCGTTTTAAAATAACAAACTCATTATTTTTTTTTCATTTGTTTGCTACAGCCATAAAATATAAATGAAAATGTGGCAACCACCACATGCTAAACGTTCTAAAGTTAATTGCACGTGATGACTATCTCACCTCAACAAAAACATAAACCGACCAAATATTCAAAACGGTTTCAACGAAACACCGCACAATTCACGTTCGACTGAAATACAAAAATTTCCTCCATTCCATTGTTTCCATATACAAACGGAAAATGTTATTTTGTAGCCAGTTTAATTGCACTAGTAAACTAAAACTTGCTGAACCATTGGCACAGAATTTACGCCCGGAGAGCAAAATGATCGTTAAAGAAAACTTTTTTTTTTTATGCTGTCGACTCGGATACCAGTCAACGTTTTGTAGTAAAAAGCTTGTATTGCTGTTGTTTCGCAAAAACAGCCGGTAAATGAAACTTGTGACTTTGAAAAATAGCAGTGACATTTTTGCTAAAGTAATTACTCGATTAAGCGGATGTCTTACTTCATTTTAATCACATTTTCTCTTTTTGTCGAGAAGTCAGTTGTCTTGGCGCTTTAAAAAAATGCTGGAATTAAAGTAGTGTTTTATTTATGGGAACAGTGATCTAGCTAGACACAGTCATTTGTTTGTCTAAGCACATATTCACGTCACTGTAATGTTATTCGGCAACCACGGTACAATATGTTTTAATGTAAACGAACTGTTTGTGTTTTTCGACAAGGAATGTAAGCGATCATTGAATGCTTGCAAATTCAATCATGTGTAATTATTATTGTTCATGATTTCACACTGTTATTCTTTGAATGAGTAAAGTCACTGTTATAAATAGTGCTTTTTATGTAAATCATGATGATGCGAAATGAGGTTTTGTTTTCATATTATAATTATATTATATATATATTTTCTTCAAATACTCTCTATAAAAATTGTAAATAAACTTAGTGTATATGTGATAAACAAGCTCATAAAATGTCTGTTAAAAATTGTAAATATTATTATGTAATAGTGTTAAGTCGAGCCGCGTATAATATAAAAATAACTGTTCATTTTTATGTGTGTTTCATTACCCTTTATTTCTGTTTCGAGTAAACAAAGGCGTTTGAGAGATAAATTAAACGCGCTAATGGATTCTTAAGTCTTAGTGAAGGAGATTTTATATTTTCACTTGAAGTAAGTATTAATAATCCTGACAGTGCCAAGAGGTATAAATTTAACATTTCTCAAGATAAAAGATGTTCTCTAATCGCAAAATCTGATTGACAGGACGATGAATGAGAAAAAATAAAAAACCTTTATTTCAATCGTAGCCAAAGAGAAATTTAATAACTCTTGTCAGACCAAGCCATGAGAAATAAATCAAATAAATAGATTCCGACTCTCACTACAGAGGGCTATTAACAGTTTTCAGTGAAAGTGAATTTGTTAGTCTGATTCACAAGGCGGAAACTTAAGATGTCAATGAAATTTATTAAAAAGGAATTTTAATACATTGAGAACTACTTACTATAAAGTGAGTTTTATTACGAAGAGTGGATACATGAGTAGGAGTAGGTAGGTAGTAGTAGGATAAAATAAGAAGCGAAGTCATCTGGAAAAGAACCGGAGTTACCGACATAGCAAGCGAAGATTGAAATGGCAGTGTGCTGGCCATGTTTGTTGAAGGAGCGATGGCCGGTGGAGCTGTCGAGGCCTGGAGTATGTGCGTGTAGAAAGCCCGCTAACTAGATTAACAGACAACCTCAAAAAGGTGGCTGGGACAGACTGGATGCAGAAGGCGGAAAACAGGGTGTTGTGGCGCAGCATGGAAGTGGCCTATGTCCAGCAATAGACTACGATAGGAATTGATTGATTGTACAGTTAGTTAAAAATCATTCATCTTTATAAATTGTAAAGTAAAGTGAATAAGGAAAATTCCACTTTTTTGGAAGCTATAAAATGGTAAGCCTGGTGAGTAGTAGACTTGTGGGTAATGATGATAAATCCCATCATCAAATTGAAGTCTAATCAGAAGCAGTTAATAACAAAGCTAACTCCAATGCTACACAACTACTAACTGCAGACGTTCGCTTTGCTGCATTCATTAGTTCACTAGCTGTAGAAATCGAATTGACATCTAATATAGGCGAGTCGATATCAAACTCAAAGGGAACCAATCCACATAATACAGAAGGTTGGCTTTATAAAAGCACCGCCACTGCAACCAGTTCTGTTCGCGCAACCAGTGAATTCCTGCGGCCTTCATACGGTCATCGACTTCCTTGTGGTATCTCAGTCTATATAACAATGCGTTTAGGATACAGGTGGGGCTGCCCCGTTTCTGTACTGCGTCAGAAATGTTCGCAGATGCATAATGTAGATTGCTTTTACGCAACAATGTGTAAAAGGTGCGCTTCCGTGGGGCGCAGGGTATGGGGCGACTCCAACAGTGTCATAAGCATGATTGCGAGTCGCCTAGACTGTGTGTACGTGGGTCACTGTTGTGCCGTCTCTCAAGGGATGTCGCAACGGTGACCAACCGTTATTTTTTTTTGTATTGGTTTCCTTGTTTTTGTTTAGTGTCTGTGCTTACTAATCTTGTTAAGTCTTTGTAGCTTGAATAAAGAAAATTCTATATTCTATTCTATATTATATCAAATGAATACCATCCACGAATTCACTTGCACGTTCTGTACGTACAGCGTGTCTCTGTGTGTACTTTTTCTTAGGTATACTTTATTGTACACCAGAAAATACATAATAAAAAAATACATTGAACAGTGACTACAAAATATACAACACCGCCCTTATCGCTTTCTGCGAATCTCTTCCAGGCAACCTTGGAATGGACAGTCATTGTGTGGATATAATCATGGGGTTTCCATTGGTGCAAAATAGTAATTTATTATTTATTTATCCTTCCACTGGAACGCCATATAGCAATTAGACCAACGGAGCAAAAAATTACTTCATGTGTTGCTTTCCATCCATCCTGTGCGCGGTGGACCTCGAACGGGCGGCGATGGAACAGGCACGCTCACACAACGTCAACTCCATAGTTAGATAAAAAAAAGAAAAAGTATTTATTGCGACTCGTACAGGAAGATCACAAACTAAACTAAACATACTCATTACTCCATCAATCGAGCAGTGGTGGCCCAGTGGTGACAGCCGCGACTTACGTGTTGTAGGTCGTAGGTTTGAACCCAGACAAGCGCTTTACTTTCTGTAAATTATTTCATCACCACTGCTCTCTAAACGGTGAAGGAAAACATCGTGAGGAAACCGGCATGTCCTAGAATCAAAAAATTCGAAGATATGTGACATCTACCAACCCGAACTGGGCCCGCGTGATGGATTAAGGCCCACTCCCTCTCTCAGAGAGGAGGCCTGTGTCCCAGCAGTGGGAACATTATAGGCTGATAATGTACTCCATCAATATTGCGCACAGTCTTTGCAAAGTTTTTGAGATACAATTATTTTTTTTTAATAAATACATTACAATTGAAAAAAAAATAGAAAAATGTTATGTATCGTCTAGCCTGACAGATGACAGTAATAAGTATGTCGCATCTTTGACTATTTATTGATTTAGACGCTGAATTGATTTTTGTAACACCGGTGAACGCAGTGACGTCACATGTCACGTGAACGGAATCGGTTGGAGGGGTGTCGATTTTAAAGTTACAAAAGCGCGAGTCGCAAGAGAACTTGGCTCAGAACGATACTTCAGATCGGACCTCCAATCGGGATCGTTGGTTCACAGACCTACGCCATGGAATCTCTACCTCAAGACCATACTGATGATGGGCAAGCTGTGCAGACCTCTCAGCCATCGAAAAGTATATAGATACAATATACTTTAATAGTGCGCGTCTCCTTTTTAAGGAAATTTCTCGCCGGCTGATCGACACTTCACGCGACCAGAAGGCTGTGTCGTTCCTTGGCCAAAGAATTAGCATTGCCATTCAACCTGGCAATGCTGCAGCCTTCTGGGCACGTTTCCGGATAACAGCGATGTGGACGAGTACTTCAACTCCTAAATATCCTTTTGTTTTTGTACATATTTAGTTAGTAAGTTAGTCTTTTAATTTAGTACCTAGTGTAAATAGTAAGTTAAAGATTGTGAAAATAAAAGTGAAAGTCTTTTATAGATACATAGATAATATACCTTCTGCACCTACTATTCTATGACCAAGTTCAAATTCTAGAATTCTGAGCAGGTGCACGTTAACAATGAACATCTAGCAACTGACATTGTGATAATAACAACGCATACAAAGATGTCTGAGATTGAAAAGTCTTCAGACGAACATTCATTATTTATGATTTGGTAACAAATGAGTTTGTTCGAAGTGAATTTATGCTTCCATAAGTTGAGTATTATAGGTTCAATTAATTTACCATTTTTCAAGATAGTAAGCACAGCGATTACATTTTCGTTTTCTCTTTATCAGCAAAAGGCCGTTCATAAATTTTCTCTACAATATATTTTGAGTTAAAACCACCGAACCAAACATGTTAGTATCAAATAAGTCCTGTTTTCTTCCATGGCGACCTTAATTTATACTAATTTTTCAAACAATAAAATAGTTTGAATTTCCAGTAATTTTGTGTTCTCTACAATATACTTTCAAATTATTATTAATGTTCAACTAAGTCATCTAAAACAAACATAACATATCCAACGTGGTAATGCTGCCAGTGTCTTGGGTACATTACCAGTCGAGAGCGATGCGGATGAATTTTTCGACTATATATTTTAGTTTTTTTTTTTGAAAAACTTTGCCCCACCTAGGCTACCGGAAAAATAAATATTAAAAAATACATGAGTTAAGGATGAGATCATACCATGTTTTGGAATTTCTATTGGAATCTACAAAAGACATGCTAACATACTATTTCAAGCTTGATCAGCGCAAAAAAACACCGGTCAAATGCGATTCAGACTCGCAGATCGAGGGTATGTAAATCCTACTTCCTATCGTACTCTCGTACTATATTATATTAAGTTTGTATGGATGGATGGATGGATGTTTGTTACTCATTCAGCAAAAGCTACTGAACGGATTAGGATAAATTTGGCATACAGATGGATTATAACTAGGATTAACATATATGATACTTTTTATCCTGATATTTTAACGGGATCGAAACTTATGCGGGTGAAACCGCGTGGCGCAGCTAGTAGTTTAGAACGGGTTTTTTTTTTTGTAATATAACTTCAAATTTACGGTTTTCCGATTTTTGCCAAATTTCATGATTCTAGGTCAACGGGATACTTCCCGTTGACCCTATAGGTATTGATTCCCTTGCGAGTGTCAAAATATGCGGCATAAACTACCGCATATTTTGATTGCATTGACGTAGAAATTTTATTATTTCGCACTGCTTCAAGGGATTGCAACCCTGAATATTTGACATTAATTTCAACTTGATAATCCCACGCGTTCCTGAGAAAAAGGATCTTGACAGAAGGACAGACAGACTGACGGCGAAGTCATCTTACAAGGGTCCCATTTTTCCTTTTGAGCCACGGAACCCTAAAACCATCCATCTAAAAAACGCTCTCGTGCGCTATTTTAGACAGAAATTCTAATTTCACTTTAACTAAAAGAACGATGAAATGTGCCAATTCAATTCAGTTTTCATTATCCTGAAAGGCCTTTGATGAAGTTTCGTCTATATTAATTCAGCTGCTGCGGAGTTTGTTCTTACACAAGTATTTGGTATAAAGGCAGGGATGAGTCCAAAATTTTTGTTTTTAAATTCAGTGAGATTTCTAATCGGTAGATTACTATAGTATTTACCCATCACTCGTCTGAATGCAATTTCTAACTATCGTCGCCATTATAATCAACCTATACACTGCTGGGACACAGGCCTTCTCTCGATGAGAGGGGGTGGGCCGAAATACACCACGCGGACCCAGTGCAGGTTGGTAGATGTCACATGTCTTCGAAGTTTTGGTTCTAGAACATGCCAGTTTCCTCACGATGTTTTTCTTCAGCAATGGTGATGAAATGATTTATACAAAGTAAAGCGCCTGTCTGGGTTCGACCTGTCGACCTACAACTCGTAAGTCGCGGCCGTTACCTTTGGGCCATCACTGCCCTACAATATCAAATAGATAGACAAAAAACGATAAAAAATAATGAAAAATTTACATTTACAAAAGTTCGTACCTATTTGTATAATTATGTAATAATGTGTTTTGCAGCTGTAGAATGGACTACAGAAAAACTAAGAGAGATGAATTATTGTAGAATACGTTGGTAAACAAATTTAAAATAGTATTATATAAATAAATAATTATATAATTAATGTATGCAAAATATTGGAAAACATTTTAAAAGAGTAAAGGTGGAGTTTCTTGCCCATTCTTCTCCATACGAAAACTACCTTTTGGAAGGGCCGACTAGAATCAATCTTATTTTAATTTAATTTTTGACGTTCAAAAGTGCCTTTTATGTGCCCTATTTGAAATAAATTATTTGAATTTGATTTTATTTTAGGTATTAGGTATATCGTTTTAAAAATATTTTTAAAACGAATTCAATGAATGTTTACTTTAACACTCCAAAACAGCACTACAAAAATATAATATTCACTTTAAAATAATGTTTCAAAAGGATTTATCCTCGAACTCATTAGTAATCACTAAAACGCTGGGTGTAAAACGAGTGGAATTAAATCTACAACGCTTTTTATTTATTCGAGCCTTATACCCAAAGGGAAAAGAACATTGACCTGACATAATCAAATATGAGTTAACTCAGCGAGAATTCAAGCAGACGAGTACCGATTTTAATACAGACTTGAACATGGAGAAATTATGTGATCTTAAATATTTACCGTACTGGTGCGTATGAACATCCATTTTGATTTCGATGATACTGTAGCGGTATCTACAAACGCCACGTGCGAACTACGCGTCATACTGACGTCACACAAAATCCTGCATCTCGCAAGCAGAGTTTACCGGGCCACTATCATAATATACAAGGGCCCCCCACATGAATCATCGGTCAACAACACCCGTCTGGTCGAAGGATCCTCCCTTTTCTATGGAGGATAAGTGAAATTTACACCCTGTTCTTCATACCTCTATAGTAGAAATCAAGTGCGATGAAATATTTAAAGAATTAAAGAGGAATACTAAGTACATCACCTGGTTCGTTCGTCTCATCACCTTTCCCGCAAAGACTAAGGTTTTCAACCAGTGCATCCTGTCCGTTATGACATCCGGTGCTGAAACAGGGACACTGACAGTCAGTCAGTCACTGCTAGTCAACAAATTCTAGGACGCTCAACGCGCTATGGAGCGGGCTAAGCGTTTCTTTGAAGGATAAAATCAGGAATGAAATTATCCGGAAAATAACCGGCGTAACCGACATAGCAAACTAAAGCGGCAGTGGGTTGGCCATGTTCGTCGAAGGACTGATGGTGAGTGGAGCAAACAAGTCCTAGAGCGAAGACCGCGTATGGGAAAGCACAGTGTGGGACGCACCCCAGCTAGATGGACCAACGAACTTAAAAAGGTGGCTGGGACAGATTGGATGCGGAAGATGGACATGGTGGTGTGGCGCAGCCTAAGAGAGGCCCTTGTCCATCAGTGGACTGCGATAGGCTGAGTTAATTGAGTTTATTTCTGATTACGGAAGAAAACCTTATGCCCAATGAATGGGAAATGGTTACTGCGATACAGGAGAAATTGGTCGGTGCGTTTCAAAACTTAAAGACGAAGTCAAAATGATATGTACCAACTATGTTGGGGTTGGCTTCCAGTCTAACTGGAAGCAGATGAATACCAGTATTTTACATGGAGCGACTGCTTATCTGAGCTCGACAACCCTGTTACTGAGTAGTAGTAAGACTGGTTGTCAGACTTTCGAGCTTCTGACTACCCGTAGCGACTGTCAAAGATCCACGAATGCTAGCCGGAACTATTGGCTTAACATGCTTTCAGAGCCATGGATGAGTCTCGGTATATAAACATGGTCACCCATTCACAGACCAACCGCGGCAAGCGCACGAACTTGTTCAATCGGCCAGTGCGGATGTTATTATTTAGCCACGGGCCCCTTCTAATAAACCTTCATAATCAAAAGACAAAGTTGAAATGTCTCGTTCTTGTAATTTCACCGACACTCAAACCCTTCGAAATGAAACACAACAACGCTACTTAGCGGCAGGAATCAGCAAAGCAATAACAATTTCCTTACAAACCGCCTCTATTGCCGTACGACTACGAACCATTCTGGCGAAGACAACAAAATAGTCTCCCATTAAATTACAGTACCAGTTTCAAGTTTCCACTTATCTTAATAATGTCAAATGCTTCACAGACGAGAAGCGGAGCGTGCTAATAAAATAGTAAGACGAGAATAGTATCACAGAATAAATAGGTACAGAAGGCCTGCTTTAAACAACTAACGAAAACGCACGCACACATAACGTACGTACGGCGCGGCAACCTCAAACAAATACCGGTTGCGAGTGTGCTTAATCATCGTAATTGTTTATTTGTGTGTATACAATGTGTTTTTTTTATATCCCATAACTCTAGGGTTATATTCTATAAGTAAAAATAATACAAAAAGTCATGTGGTCCAACAAAGCATGGTTTCAAAGATATAAGATATGTGTGTAGGTATCCAAGTTTCATTGCAAAATCCGAGTAATTCATTTTCATTCAAACCAATCATCCATTATTTAAAGCTAAGATAATGCGACGTTGTCATATTTCGCGTAAGGGTGTTTCACATTAATAATCGTGACTTTATCGAACTCTATGTATGAAAAATGAAAAAAAAAATATTATTGAAAAATAATTCATATTCATGCCCTAGAGATAAAAAAAAACAGCTTGTATAGTGTGTAAGTAAATGTTTACAAAACTGTGACCCCTGTACAATCTGCCTTTAATTAGGTATGTTGGAAGAGGCAGTATAAACTATAAGTGATGGAGAAGGTACGTGTCTTTTGTTATTAGTAGTGAGTAGTGTTGGTTATAACCACAGAACAGATAAAGTAGTTAGAAGGGCCTTGTGGGCGGGGCAGGCGCGCCGCACTTTTGAGCAGACGCTCAAAAGTCAACCGAAATTTGAATCACCGGTCAACAATCGCGCTCTTGTTGTGACAGCGTTCGGAGCTCCGCGGAAAAAAAGAATTATGCCGTCTTGCGCTATTATAACGTGTCGGAAAAGAAGTCAGGAGTGTAATGTGGCCTGAGGAGGGATTTCTTTTCACCGGTTAGTCCAAAAACCTTAAAATACGAGTGATATTTGTAATTATTTCAAAAGTATTATGTAGTTTGTAGACAAAAACGATAAAATCGCATTCAGATGCAAAATTATACATTGCTTGCAATACATGGGTACGATCTTGTACGACATGAGCGGTCGCGCAATGTATTGCGTTCACTGCGAACATCGCGTGCGTCGAGCCAAAATGCGCGTCGATAGTGTTGTACCAAATTGTAAACAATGTCGATATTAAGTAAGTGTATACGAATTATGTTCAGAAATTTGTATTACAATTAAAATAACTTTGTTTTTATTAACACCAATTATTGTGTAATGTGAATTATTAATTTAATTTCTTAGTTGGTTGTTCGTCTAAAATTTGGTTTGAGGTTAGTAATTTACGATGAAAAAATTTTTTTTTTAGGTTTCCGAGTTATAAGAAGAGACAAGAAAACTGTGGATTGAGGCAACTGGTAGAATTGAATGGATACCTACTAAATGTAGCACAATTTGTTCGCAACATTTTTCAGAAAATGATTATGTAATTAAAAAGTTGAAATTGAGTCTAAATTATTGTTGAATATTAAAATATTCTTGTATTTTTACTTGTGTCATTTATTTGCTTATGTACTTACTTTAGCCCATGTCTTTGTACGCTTGAATGACGTTAATCGCGGACACAGACAGCCCAGAAGGCCAATTCTTGTAATTAAAAAAATTAAAAATCTAGTCGCAGTTTCATCTCAGCGCCTAAAAACAATGTCCAAAACTGGTCAGAAATGTAGGGAAATTAAAGGTGTTTTTGACAGATTGAGACTGAGTTAAGACTGTGAACGTTCTTAAAATAAAGAGAATTGCCCCTCTTAATTAATCCTTACCAAATAAATACGTTACTCATCACAAGTATTTAATTTTGAACAAAATTGCCCTTGACGTCATTGGATTTCAATGAATATCTTAGGAGATGTCATGGTTTTAAAATAACTCCGCAAGGCGGCGGTCATTAGCTTCCTATAGTAATGTACTAACTAAATGATAATCGTAAGTAATACTCTTAAAGTAATGGAATATATATATGTGTCAGCGGGATTGTCCGAAAGGGTTACCGCTACCCCGGAACATAAAGGGCGAAGGAAGGAACATGGGGTGGGTTTTAGTCAGTAAGAGTCTGACACTCCCTTCCGCTCCACCCAGAGCGGGAGCGGTCATTAGATGATTTCCCACCAGAAAAAAAAATGGAATATATGTATTATTTTAATAGGATTTTTCCTAAAATTAACGCGAGTGAAACCGGCGGGCATAGCTATTATTCATAAATTAACATGATGAAGTTAATAAATACATTTTTCACAGAGTAATTCACAATAAATTAATTAGATTATATTATGTTAATTCGACTTAGCATTCGAAATGGCCGTGAAATTTAAAATTTCTTTTTAGTTTTTTTACAAATTGTAGCTTTGTTTTACATTTTATGTTATTCAAAATGTTATTTTTCTTTCTTTCTATTATTATGACGTAAAACAGAGCTGCAACTAGCATAAAACGAAAGAAAATTTAAATTTCGCGGCAGTATTGGATGTTCCCCCTTAATTTCACTTCGATTTAATTTTATTTATATGTAATTAGGAAGTCCACATTATTCGTACCGTACCCGCTACTTAAAAAATTGCAAAACTTTAATTAACAAAATTACAGTAATTTTATCGATATGATTAATCGACCTTTTGGTCGCCGTAAAATATTTGAGAAACAAAATTGCTTTTACACGTGTGTGAGTGTACGTCCAGAGCAGAATTTGCGGTAGTGTGACAACCAATAGCAAACACGCAATCTAAGTGCATGTGGTGTATTTGTGTGCGTAATGCGCGTACGTATTGATCTCTTGCTTGTAGTGGAGAGTGAGAGTGGGAGACATGCGGCGACAGGCGTTCTAATACAAATCAGGAACTATTTCCATTCTAT
This sequence comes from Apamea monoglypha, assembly GCA_911387795.2. NCBI lineage: Eukaryota > Metazoa > Arthropoda > Insecta > Lepidoptera > Noctuidae > Apamea > Apamea monoglypha. The sequence continues at coordinate 14,056,579 of OU426938.1, forward strand.
CCTCTTTTATCTGTTCTGTGGTTATAACGCAATAGAAAAACCGTTTACAGTTCAAATCAAATGACAATCTTACGAACAAATTAATCACACCATACATACGGACAAACATACGGAACGCGCGACAGTTTCTGAACACATGTTGCCTGTTTGATGTCCTATGATCAAGAGAGCCGCTCCACCTCGCTGCTCGCTCTTGTCGACTTGCACGAACTTCAGGCTAGACTCTGTCGAGCGCCACCTGGTGCTGGCGTCCCGAATCATCAAACGAATAATTGACGTACTTCCGACAGGTATATAGGTATATATAAATACTCGTATTACCCAAACAACAAGCTTTGAATATCAGAATGGTTACTCGTTATTTACTGTGTATGAAGTTTTGTAGGGAATGGATTTTATGAAGTAAAGCACAGACAGACAAGGCTAGAGATTTATTTCAATTTAGGCTTGTCAGTAATTAATCAGAAAACTAGTCGTCCATTCGTAAAATTAGGTGATCATGGAGAAGAAGGACAAGAAACTCCATGGAAACAGTATTAAAGTATTCTATCAACTCTTACATTGCCATCTATTTTCGTTATTTTAAAAACAATTAATTCTTTCTCTTGAATCATTGTCTAATAGCAACATAAAAACAGTAGCTAGGAATATTCCATTATACACTTTAAAACATTAGCAAGATTGGTTTTAATATGACTTGCATAACAACATAGTCTTATTTATTTATTTTTATTTATTTAAATAACATGGGAGACTTACAGCTAAAATAGACAGATCAAGAACAGTACGTTAGTCTGAAAGCCAATTACAGGTCTCCACTTATAAAATACAGAGAAAAAAAAAAAAGTAAATTCTAAGGAAATTCATAGCAAGTTATATACTACAGCATAGTTACTATGTTGCTCGCACTGCGTAACAACCGTCATAACAAAATGAACTATATGAAAAAGTCACGGCTTAAGCACTTTCTGGCTGACGACACACTAGTTAGGAACGGATCTATATCGTACTGTTTACAAAGCTTATTTAAATTTCTGCTTGCACGCACAATGTACGAATTCTGCCTATAATTGGTTGACGCAGTTGGTACGCGCAAAGGTGGATTGTAACGCTTACACTTCATGGGAGTGTTGAAATTAAATTTAGTCAGAATATCGGAACAATTAATAGTATTGTTAAAGATTTTCAGCAAACACACACAGTCCGAAATCTCACGGCGGTTGAGTAAAGGTAATATATGAAATTTTTTACATAGGTTATGATAGTTTTCCGAATGATACGGTATTTTTTGATGATAACATAGATACCTTATGAACCTTTTTTGAATGCCCTCAATGCGGTCAGTATACTTACGGTAACATGGGTTCCATATTTCAGATGCGTATTCCAAGTGACTTCTAACAAAAGTACAGTATAGAATTTTTATAGTTTTGGCTTGAGTGAAGCACTTGGATAACCGCATTATGAAACCCAGTGATTTTGAGGCCTTAGCGACTATTGCATCGACGTGTACTTCAAAACTGAGCTTGGAATCGTGATAAACCCCCAGATCGCGGATGGAGTTTGATCTAGGTAGAGCTTGATCACCTAGGGTATACGATGTAGCAATGATTGAGCTCTTCCGAGAATATGTTACAACCGAACATTTCGCGGGATTAAGATCCAGCTTGTTTCTTTGGCAGTAGTCCTCTAGGCGACGCAGATCATTCTGGAGTGCCGTTACGTCCATCTGCGATGATATTGTGGCGTAAATTTTCATATCATCAGCAAAACATAAAAGTTTGGATGAAGTCAAGCAAGAGTCGATGTCGTTAATGTAGATTATAAATAGCAATGGACCAAGCAATGAACCCTGCGGGACTCCACTAGGGACAGGTACCCAGCTAGATATATAATTATTTAGTACTACTGCTTGGGACCTGTTGACAAGGTAAGAGGAAAACCATCTGAGTAGATCGCCACGAATTCCCATGCCATTTAACTTGGATATCAGAATGCTATGATCAATTCGATCAAAGGCTTTGCTATAGTCTGTATAAACGACATCAACCTGCTTACCGTTGCACATGGCATCAGTTATAAATTCATTAAGGAGAATCAGGTTCGTGACAGTAGACCTCCCTTTTAAGAAACCGTGTTGGAACGAGCTAAATGAATTTTTCAGAGCAGTATAAACCTGATTATAAACTATTCTTTCAAAGACCTTTGCTATAACACACAGTTTAGAAATCGGCCTATAATTTACTATATCTGTTTTGACACCTTTTTTATGTATAGGCGTTATAAACGCAGATTTCCATATTTGCGGCACAACACAGGTATTCAAAGATTTTCTAAATAGAATTGAAATAGGTTGCGCTATCGAAGGTGCACACCGAACAAGAAGTTTGGATGGGATGTTATCAGGACCTGCCGATTTGCATGTATCTAAATTTCGAAGCAAGTTAATGATTCTGTCAATATCAACCGTGACACTGCAGATATCGGATGTTAGGTTCGACGAATCGTTAAAAAGAAAAGGAGAAGGGATTGGGTGACAAACACAGGGATTAGAGAGAAAAGTTGAATGGAAGTATTCGGAAAAAGCCTGACAAATAGATTCCCCCGTCCGCAAGGTATCACTATTATAGTTCAATGTGCTTGGGATTGCGTTTGAGTTGTGACGTTTTTTTACAAAAGTCCAAAAGTATTTTGGGTTATCTTTAATAGAGGTTTCTGTTAGATCCAAATAGTTGCGGTAGCATTGAGATTCCATAGTTTTAACTCTTTCACGGAGAAGCTTGAATGTTAATTCATCAGATATATTACCATAGGTTTTGAATTTTTTTAAGTATTTATATTTTTCTTTAATTGTTTTAATAAGTGACGAACTATACCATGTCGGATACTGTTTATTCCGAAACAGTTTTTGTGGAATATATTTTATTTGTAGGTCAAAAATAAACTGATTAAAGAAGTTAACGGCATCATCAATTGACCGCGCGGAGAACTCAGTCTCCCAGTCAGTCGTACAAATGTCTCTGCTGATAGATTCATAGTCACCTTTATCAAACAAGAATTGAGTACGAGACGCACATTCAAGCAGAGGTGTTACAGATAGGTCCAAATTAATTAATAAAGCTGGGTGATAGGCATCGATAGGCACCAGTGGGCTAGAACATTCGGTCACATTCACTTTTTCATTGGAAAGGACGAGGTCTAGGATTCTACCACACCTATTAGTTACCGTGTTATACTGTCCAAAATCAAGCGTGCATAACTCATCACAAAGCAAAACTTCGTCGTTACTTTTAGGATTCAATGGGACAAGTGATAGGTTGACAGATGGAACCCAGGTGATACCGCTCATATTAAAGTCACCTATCACGAGAAAGGTATCAGATATATTATTAATAACTGTTTGGTTTAGTTTGGCAAGAAAATTAGAGAGTTGTGAAGAAAAAGAAAGGCCTAAGTTTTGTTGGCATAAGTAAATATCACAAATATGCAATGTTATATTGTTCCGTGTAGTACGATTTTTAAGGTGTATGGATAGCCAAAGGTCCTCTGCTGTAGAATGAAAATTAGGTTGACAAATAACTGATAATTCTCTACGAGTAGCAATGAGTACCCCCCCACCACGCGATTGTCCGGTTAAAACATAGTCTCGGTCGCGGCGCCAAACAATGTACCGATCGTCAAAAAACTCAGAATTTAAAACGCCATCCAATAGCCAAGTCTCAGTAAGTACTATGATATCATACGAACTAAGTAACATTTGACGATAGAAAGAATGAGTTTTAGTTCTAAGACCTCGAACGTTCTGATAATATATGTTTAAGTTATTAATATTATTAGACTTATTAGTGTTATTAGTCATTGAAAATGTAGTCAATAATTGAATATAAATCGGTATAATGTATGAGTATTACAATAACAGCATTCGTTAAACAATAATATGTGTTAAGGTAAAAAAAGAATACAAACGTGCAAGGAGGGTAAGCTTTAAAAAAGTTTGCGCGTGAACATAAATCATACGACATTAAGTAATAAACAGCTGTGCGAAAAAGTAAGCAGTGATGCGTGGTGCGTACAAGCGAGAGCGAGTCAAACATATTGAAATGCAATAGAGCTTTAAAGTAAACAGCGCGACAAGAAACATAAAAGATTCCTTTAGCTAAACAAAAGAGCGGTGTCGAGCTCAATAGTGCAAGTGAGGTGCTAAACCTTTTGTAAACAAATATTGAGATACATAGGATCACAGAAAATATAAGCGATAGAAATGTAATATAACAATGAAATAAAATAAGAAAATTACTTAGTAAAAATAGGTAGCATTTTACACAATCTTGTTTAAATCGGATTCTTTACGTACAATAGCTACTTTACAATTAGCATTTTTTAATATATGGATTTCTTATTAAACAATAATAAGGGTCAAATTACTTACGTGACATCTGATCGATCAAGAACTACGGCACTAGAACTAATCAACTGAACATAATAATAGTATACCGAACAACTGACTCGACAACGTCATTACAATCCTTTTTAAAGACTACCAACATCATTTTACTACCGCCATTTTGAATAAATCACAGATCATCATACAGACGCGAGCATATCAAGCTACTACAATCTGTCAATTTTTTTTAATAGATTTTCAACGTAATCGCTAAAATATTAAGGTTCAAGGTTAATTGGGAAAATTTGACAGTTTCGGGTAGCTTGGTGTGCTGGCGTTTGTGCATTTTAGCTTAATAACTTCTTACACAAGTAATAATAAACAAATCTTCCGTAGTGAAACCGTTTTGAAACATTATAAGGTATTTAAGCAATTTAAAAAGAGCTGATTCGTAATTCTTAGACATAATTCAAAATAATATCAACATCAACTGACAGTATTATGCCAATTGTTTGAAACAGCCTATTGAATTACATAAAATTAGCATCATAAAATCTACTGCAAGTATCATTAAATATTGAGGGTAATGGAGAGGGCTATGCTTGGAGTTTCCCTGCGTGATCGAATCAGAAATAAAGAGATCCGCAGGAGAACAAAGATAACCGACATAGCCCGAAGAATTGCCAGACTTACATAAGTGGCAGTGGGTCAGGGCACATTGCTCACAGAACAGATGGCCGATGGGGCCGAAAGGTTCTGGAGTTACGACCGCGTACTGGAAGACGTAGCGTTGGAAGGCATCCCACAAGGTGGACCGACGACCCTGTTAAAGTCGCTGGAACCCGTTGGATCTGAAAAGCACAGAACCGGTCGAAGTGGAGGTGCTTGGGGGCACGTGTATACGAGGCTTATGTCCAGCAGTGGACGTCTTTCGGCTGAAATGATGATGAATTAAATATTACTTGTTTGATTATAGTAATAACATCTAAGTGATTTTTACAAATTAAGATTATTATTTTTTGTAAACACAATATTTTAGTTCTTTCTATATTGATCACAAGCTTCGTAAATGGGACAGATGCCATTATGGAACAAACAATATTATAATTAAAAAAAAAACTAAAGTAAAAAAACAAACATCATCATGCCTAGCCTTTTCCCAACTATGTTGTGGTCGGCTTCCAGTCTAACCGAATGCAGCTGAATACCAGTATTTTACATGGAGCGACTGCCTCTCTGACCTCCACAACCCAGTTACTGGGTAATACGATACACCTTGGTAATACTGCTTGTCAGACTTTCGGGCTACTGACGACCCGTAACGACTGCCAGCCGGGACCAACAGCTTACCGTGCTTTCTGAGGTACGGAGGGGTTCTTGATACGTAAAGATAATCAGCCATCCACGGAATTACCGTGGCAATCATAGCTTAACCTGATTTGTAACAAAAAAAAACAAATTATTACCAAGCATTTTATAACAATATTACCTGGGTTTCATCTGTCAACAATGAATCCTAAAAGTAACGACGAAGTTTTGCTTTGTGATGAGTTAAGCAGGCTTGATTTTGGACAGTTTATCACGGTAACTAATAGGTGTGGTAGAATCCTAGACCTCGTCCTTTCCAATGAAAAAGTGAATGTGACCGAATGTTCTAGCCCACTAGTGCCTATCGATACCTATCACCCAGCTTTATTAATTAATTTGAACCTATCTGTAACACCTCTGCTTGAATATGCGTCTCGTACTCAATTCTTGTTTGATAAAGGTGACTATCAATCTATCAGCAAAGACATTTGTACGACTGACTGGGAGACTGAGTTCTCCGCGCGGTCAATTGATGATCCAGTTAACTTGTTTAATCAGTTTATTTTTGATCTACAAATAAAATATACTCTACAAACTATTTCGGAATAAACAGTATCCAACATGGTATAATTTGTCACTTGTTAAAACAATTAAAGAAAAATATAAATATTTAAAAAAATTCAAAACCTATGTTAATATATCTGACGAATTAACATTCAAGCTTCTCCGTGAAAGAGTTAAAACTATGGAATCTCAATGCTACCGCAACTATTTGGATCTAACAGAAAACTCTATTAAAGATAACCCAAAATATTTTTGGACTTTTGTAAAAAAACGTCACAACTCAAACGCAATCCCAAGCACCTTGAACTTCCTCACCGGACACGGAAGTTTCGGGAGGTTCCTGCACATCATTAGGCGGGAGGAAACGCCCGAGTGTCACCATTGCCAGGATCGCCCAGAGGACACGGTGGAGGTCTGCCCCGCTTGGGCGGAGCACCGCCGTGTCCTCGTAGAGGCGATCGGCAGCGGCGGCGGCCTCTCGCGCCCGGCCCTGGTGCAAGCCATGGTTCGGAGCGAGAGGGAGTGGGAGGCAGTCGCCTCCTTCTGCGAAGCAGTCATGCTAGCGAAGGAGGTGGCGGGACGGATGAGGGAGAGAGCCTCCCGTCCCAGCCGCCGCGGGAGACGCTCCGGGCGTCGGGAGTCGCGTGACGACTACCGGCCATCGTGGGCGCGGGCCTGCGGGCGGAGAGCAATGGGTAGCTCACCGCCCGATCAGGACCAGGCCCGTGCCGGACGGCGCGTAAGTGTTCCACGCGCGCCTCAAAGAGATGTCAGCATAACGAGGGGCCCCTTAGGGCCGAAGCCTGCCGGGTCAGCGGGATTGTCCGAAAGGGTTACCGCTACCCCGGAACATAAAGGGCGAGGGAAGGAACATGGGTGGGTTTTAGTCAGTAAGAGTCTGACACTCCCTTCCGCTCCACCCAGAGCGGGAGCGGTCATTTGATGATTTCCCACCAGAAAAAAAAAAAAAAAGGCACCTTGAACTATAATAGTGATACCTTGCGGACGGGGGAATCTATTTGTCAGGCTTTTTCCGAATACTTTCTACTTTTCTCTCTATTCCCAGTATTAGTCAACCAATCCCTTCTACTTTTCTTTCGTTGATATTGACAGAATCATTAATTTGCTTCGAAATTTGGATACATGCAAATCGGCAGGTCCTGACAACATCCCATCCAAACTTCTTGTTCGGTGTGCACCTTCGATAGCGCAAGCTATTTCAATTTTATTTAGAAAATCTTTGAATACCTGTGTTGTGTAGGAAATATGGAAATCTGCGTTTATAACGCCTATACATAAAAAAGGTCTCAAAACAGATATAGTGAATTATAGGCCGATTTCTAAACTGTGTATTATAGCAAAGGTCTTTGAAAGGTTTATCACGATTCCAAGCTCAGTTTTGAAATACACGTCGATGCAATAGTCGCTAAGGCATCAAAATCACTGGGTTTCAAGTGCTTCACTCAAGCCAAAACTTTAAAAATTCTATACTGTACTCTTGTTAGAAGTCACTTGGAATACGCGTCTGAAATATGGAACCCATGTTACCGTAAATATATTGACCGCATTGAGAGCATTCAAAAAAGGTTCATAAGGTATCTATGTTATCATCAAAAAATACCGTATCATTCGGAAAACTATCATAACCTATGTAAAAAAATTCATATATTACTTTTACTCAACCACCGTGAGATTTCGGACTGTGTGTGTTTGCTGAAAATCTTTAACAATACTATTAATTGTTCCGATATTCTGACTAAATTTAATTTCAACATTCCCATGAAGTGTAAGCGTTACAATCCACCTTTGCGCGTGCCAACTGCGTCAACCAATTAGAGGCAGAATTCCTACATTGTGCGTGCAAGCAGAAATTTAAATAAGCTTTGTAAACAGTACGATATAGATCCGTCCCTAACTAGTGTGTCGTCAGCCAGGAAGTGCTTAAGCCGTAACTTTTTCATCTAGTTCATTTTGTTATGATGGTTGTTATTCAGTGCGAGCAACATAGTAACTATGCTGTAGTATATAACTTGCTGTGAATTTCCTTAGAATTTACTGTTTTTTTCTTCTCTGTATTTTATAAGTAGAGACCTGTAATTGGCTTTCAGACTAACGTACTGTTCTTGATCTGTCTATTTTAGCTGTAAGTCTCCCATGTTATTTAAATAAATAAGGAAACACACAATATCAAATATTGAATCCAAAGTGTAGTCTCATTTAAAAAATCATTAGTTGAATAATAACCCTTGTCAAGTAACGCTTGCACTCGCTGTACGCGAAGCGTGTCTATGTGTGCGTGCGTTCTCGGTCATAGTACGGTGCCGTGTAACTATCTATTTTATGGCATAAAGGAGTTTGATTAATAGTTCGGTATAATAAAAGAGTCCGCGTGTGTTAGGACTGTCTGTCGTTGGATGCGAGGGTCGGTTCTCGACTCGGGAATTGTTGATTTGGTAAGGTGAAAAGTAATTATAGTTGTTCATAGTTTATATTTTTGTTATACTGTGATTAAAAATGGGATGAGAATACTGAAGACGAAGACTTATAATGACAGGAAGATTAAGACATGTGGCGCCGGCTCTAAATAAATTGGATATCGGCAGGACATGCAATATGAAACAATGATGATACGTAAAACGTGATGGCTTAAAGTTGGTCACCAATGCTTTCATTGACTCAAGTTGAAGAAAAGTAGCTTTGAAAATAAAAAAGCAGCCAAGTGCTAGTTGAACTCGCACATGAAGGGTTCCATACCACAAGGCAAAAAAGGCCGAAAAACTCCTATAATTTTTACCCTTATTTCATTTTTAATATTTGTTGTTATAGCGGCAATTGAAATACATACTGTGAAAATTTCAATTGTCTACCTATTCTGGTTCATAAGAAAGGTACAGCCCGCTGACAGACAGATGGTCGGATGGACAGCGGATGCTTATTAATGGGGTCCGTTGGCACCCTTTGGATATGAAATGCATATTAGTATCGCGTTTGCTTTTGACCCAGTCAGCCAGTCTTTGATGCATTTTAAGCCCAGGTCTATATATTTAGCACGTAGGTACATGAGTACACATACAAGGCATGCAGGTTGTTCATAAACAACAAAGATCCGCCATGTTCGGCCTTTGTGGCATACAAATATAAAAGTAAGAAGTCATTCATAGGTATTTAAACAAAGCTATAACATGATTAAATTTTTATATAAACTAAAAATTAAATTCAAACAATAAATTAAATTGTCCTACAATCTAATTATAAATTGTCAAAATTATAAAATGGCAGTAAATATTTGTTAAATTTGTAACATTATTCTTGTATGCTATAAATAACTAATTGTTATTCCTGTCACTAACACACTACTGTCAAACTACAAGTGCAAGGTATATCTTGCACTTGTAGTTTAATACTTCGTTTCCTTTCTCTAGAAAGGAACATGTCTGAGCCAAAACACGTGAGCTAAGTGACATAGATCTCGGTCTGGATCTTAGTATAGTCTGGATAATAGTACATATAAACTTACTGACACTGACACATTCATCGCTACCACAAATGCGCGAATATCCATTCAACAATTACCGAATTTTGACCATCAGAACAATGTAATTATATAGTTAGGTTAGTTATTATTGCAACAAATGTCATGTGTATGTAATAACTGTCAACTCACTGGTGTTGCGGTTTAAATCCCGTAGGCCCCGTTCACGGCCTCGAGCGATGCGACTTGCGTTGCGACACGACTTGCGCTAAGCGACACGCGCGTTTGTCGAAAGTCGGTTTCTATACAAGAAATAGCTAGTGGACAAGGGGGGAGGGGGGGGGGGTGGAATTAAACATAAATTCGAACATTTTTAACTTGAAATACGATTATGCTGAATGCACTTAGATGTAAAATGCGGCATGCACAATTAATATTACATAATTATAGATACAAGGTCATCATCTGCCTGCCTAGCCTTTTCCCAAGACCCCTCCGTGCCTCGGAAATTACGCTAAGCCGTTGGTCCTGGCTTCGTGGATCTTTGGCAATCTTTACCGGTCGTCAGATGCCCGTATTACTCAAGAACTGGGTTGTGGAGTTCAGATTGGCAGTCTCTCCATGTAAAATACTGGTATTCAGCTGAATCCGGTTCGGCTAAAAGCCGACCAAAACATAGTTGAGAATAAGCTAGGCAGATGACTAAGTGTGTGAAGTGTTACTATGTGAGTGTGTTTTGTAATGTAAGTAAAATACATACACACCTCGTGTATGTATTTTGTAATGTAGGTGTGTGTTACTATTAGGTATTATAATTATATACAAGTGTGTGTGTGTTTTTTTCAGATAAACGTTAGTTCGTGCAAGGTCTTCAGTACAGCAATGTGTTTTGTTGATAGCTATTATTATAATGTATGATGGGGGCTATTTCATTGTAGATGTAATTAAAGCTACGGTTGAGTGAATCATTATTTGTTCTGTGGCGTAACTTATGTGTTTTAATTCGACTGCAGTTTAGTGATAAAACGCTTTTGTGAATGTGGTTACTAAATCCACCTATACCATTTAAAAGTATTCATTTGTATATGTTTTAGGAAACCGTCACGTTATTTTCCATTTCGTAGAACTGGTTGTTTGCAGCATTCATCATAATTTGTGGAAGTATAGGTAAGATCACTGTTTAACATTTTTTTCTGGGTCTCTCTATGCATAGACTTCCAAATCTCTCTTTCTGGTCAGTCGTCTTAGAGGCGAAGTTGTAGGAGTTGAAGTATATGTGTACTTAGAGGCACCATATTCCATATCTGGCAAATACCTATTTTTTTTTCCAAGTCGTCACGCCAGAGCTTTCTAGGCGTGTTTTAATGACGTCACCTGGACTTCAGGCACCCAGATTTGTAACGAATAGATGACGTAGAATGTAAGCATCTTCAATTATAATTACAGTATAACAATTGTCCTTCTTCTACATTGGAATTTTGTAAAAAATACTGAAAAGTTTAGAAAGATAGAAAATACGACCCATATTTGACCCATGTTAAGTAAGGCACACAATATTCAAACAAAAAGAAACAAAAAACTTAAAACAGTATTGTGTGCCTCACGGCTACGCCAAATAGGCCCAATTCAGCGGATTCAGGATTCGCGGAGACGCGACAGCTCCAACAGCTTGGTGGCTACAGTAGCCGACAGGATAGACAGTCCAATGATGTGGCAATGGATGACCACTCATCGTGCGTCCTTCCAATATTTGAAATAAGTTGTTTTGGTGTATTTTTTGTGTAGGTATGAGTTTTCATGTATGTATGTATGTTTTGTGTATAAAATTGTAATGTGTGTTGTTTATGGACTTATGGTATGAAATAAATTTATTATTATTATTATATAAATGCCAGACAACTAATGCCTGTTGTCAACCGGACCCTATGTTATTTTAGGTTGTATGAGAGACCAAACTCACTCACAGAAATGGTTATGAATCTCACAGGTTCAAACTCACTCACATAACCTGTGAGATTCATAACCATTTCTCCCTTCCGTAGTCGGGTAAACACACCGCAGCCATAACTTTAAATAAATCCCTTCTCAAATAAAAAAAAAACATTTGCCGTAATACACCGCGTTCCACAATGCACTCGAAGTATAAAAAGGAATCCACGCTTAAATTTTATAGTATATTTTCTTTATTTTTGTTTCTCTTTCCATACTTTGATCCTCGTTGCTAGGTAACGCATTACAATGGGAATTAACTTTTAGGGTTTCGTACAAAAAATGGTAAAAGAGGAACCCTTATAATGCGTATGACTAAATTAATTAAAGTCTTTACGCCAGCACTTTCTAGGCGTGTTTTAATGACGTCACCTAACTTCAGGCTCATCTCAAATACTATATTTATAGTTTTTTTTTTTGGGATTGGCATCTCGCTGTTCAACCTAGGAGGTTGTAGCTTAGCCGGACTTGCCTGTGGATGCCTCATTAAATTTAGGCCTCTACCTAGGGCTTAAAAAACTTATAAACTAACACTACGACTACACGCTAAGGGCACCCCCTGTGTTGGTAAAGACCTTGGCTTAGGCATCGCTGAAGAAGGCAGCAAGGGACAGACTGGATTGGATTTTTTTCATATATTTACAGCATAATAATAATAATGTGTATGTGTACTTCTGAACACGGCTCGCATTGTCGGGAGGTTCCTCTCTCTGGAGTCCTAACCGCCCGATAGCTTGGACCCTGTTCCCGATATCGGTGGGCTACTATTTTTTATATTTGTAATTGTTTTTTTTATCTTTTTGTTTATAAAAAATATTTTAATATATAATTTGGAAGTATTTAAATGAAATAAAGGAAATAATGTATTATAGTTGCAACCGATTAGAAACAGTATTTTTAAGATGTAATTTTAAAATTTCGTTGAAATCGGTTTAGTTATATAGGCAGTACAACCCAAACAAAACAAACAAACACACACACACATATGCACCTATAACTAGTGAGATAATCATAACCCTTTCTCCCTTCCGTAGTCGGGTAAAAACATCGTGGCTATAACATTAAATAGAATAAATAGAAATACACCTTATTATGTACACCATAAATATTACAGATTATAAATGTTGAAATTTCACAATGGGCGGTCTTATCGCTAAAAGCGATGTTTTAAAATCAACCTCTGCATTAAATAAATTCTTTCTCAAATAAAAAAAAAACCTTTACCGTAACACACCGTGTTCCAACCACAATGCACTCGAACTATAAAAGGGAATCCACGCTTATATTTTATAGTATATTTTCTTTATTTTTGTTTCTCCTTCCATACTTTGATCCTCGTTGCTAGGTAACACATTACCATGGGAATGAATTTTTAGGGTTTCGCGTACGAAACTACCACCACCACCACCGCCATAACTTCGGTGCGACTTCGTTGGTGTGTCCTTTTTGCTGTCACAGACGTGTCAGCATCCGAGAATTACTGCTTACACTGACCAAGTTCTTCTACAAAATCTCCTCATCGAAATCGTCAAACATAATCGTGCAGATTCTCGCTCAAATCATGGGCATGTACTTCTGTTTTTCCATACTCCTGATGCGGATGAACATGCCATCCGAATACCTCATCATCATCACCCAGGTGCTTGGAGATCTGCAGTTCAACTTCTACCATAGATGGTTTGCTGTTATTTTCCTGGTCAGTACGTTGACTAGCATATTTACGTTGTATTTAGCTCATAAACAGCCTTCAGTAAGTTGATTGTATAAGTAAATCGAAGTATAATTTGTCAAAGTTGAAAGTCAAGCCCCGTATTAGTGGTAATCAAAAGTTGCACAACATTGTTGCAGCAACGTTATTTTGTGTTTCTAGGAACATGTTTCACAGTCAAACTGTACGAAATGTATGAACATCGACAACGAACCGAAATTCTTTGTCTTAACCGAAATACTTTTAAAAGTAATGTAGCTAAAATTATTTTCGGCAAACATAAGGTAGGACGCCCTTAGGCTGGGTGGAGCGACGATCTTTGCAAGATGGCTGGTAGCAGCTGGATGAGAGTTGCCGAAAATCGAGTTGGTGCAATAGGAGAGGCCTATGTCCAACAGTGAACTGCTGTACGCTGAATAGAATAGAATAGAATAAACGTTTATTTGCAAATATGGGTACACAATAGTTGTTATAAAACAAAATCAGTTCAGCCATATTTTACCATTCGGCATGCAAATATTTACAAAATTAACAATACCATTAAATTATCAATTATATAACATTATTATTAAAATTAACGTTAATTATCAATTATATCACATTATTATTCAAATTAAAGTATATTATTAAATTATCAATAAAAAATAACATTGCTATTAAATAATCATTATCCTAAATATATGTATTTTTCTGTTAAAAACTCAGTTACACTGTAGTATGTTTTTTCTAACAAATATTTACGTAGTCTATTCTTAAACATTACTGTATTTAAATCTTTCCAACCACTTGGTAATTTATTGTATATAATTGGCGCCATGCAATATATACTGTTGCGCATCAAAGCGGTTTGAGATGATACCTGACACAGTTGGCTATTGTCACGCCTATTCCTTGGGAACACATCAGATAGGCGTTTAAAACGACTCGGATTTTGCTTCACAAACATAGCTACCTCGAATATATATATACAAGGAAGTGTAAGGATTTTGTATTGTTTAAAATAGGGCTTGCAACTGTCTATAGTTTTAAGTTTAAACATTGATCGGAGACATCGTTTTTGGGCCTTAAATGCTGTGTCTTTATGTGGCTGACGATGATGATAGCTAAAATTCTGAAGGATTAGTAGTAGATTTCGTATGGTTTAGCAAATTATTATTATCGTTATAGGATCCGTAGGATAAAATACACAAACAAAAATTTTGTTTTGTTATTTTTAGTTTCGGTTGTTCATAGATATAATTAATTTTGCCCTAACTACAGTTTGCCATTAGTTTGTATATTATACAAGTTGTAATCTGTGGAAAATACCTATTGGGTAGTATATTTGTTAAGTTATTGATAGTGGGGCTCGTGGCTAAGAAATAACAGCCGCACGGTTTGATCGATTAGGTTAAGCTACGTTGGCCGCGGTTGGTCCGTGGATGGGTGACCATCTTTATATACCAAGACCCTTCGTGCCTCGGAAAGCACGTTAAGCCGTTGGTCTTAGCTGTCATTCGTAGATCTTTGACAGTCGTTATGGTTCGTCAGAAGTCTGACAACCAGTCTTACCAAGAGGTATCGTATTACCCAATAAGTGGGTTGTGGAGGTCAGATAGGCAGTCGCTCCATGTAAAATACTGGTATTCAGCTGCATCTGGTTAGATTGGAAGCCGACCCCAACATAGTTGGGAAAGGCTAGGCAGATGATGAGACGTGTAAAAATGGCGGCAGTAAGAACATGATTATAATAAAAACACTTGAAAAACATTACTCTTTCGGGTAGTAGTCGGGTAAAACGGCACGGTTGGCGCCGTGGTTAAGCAATTGACTGCTGCGCTGCGTGTCGCGGGTTCGATTCCCGCACGGAAAAAATATTTGTATGACCTAAAAGTAGTTGTTCCGGGTCTGGCTGTTTGTGTATGTGAGTTTAAATATTTGTAAACGCACCCACAATACAGGAGAAATTCCTAGTGTGGGGCAACGTTTTTTTTTTTTTAAAAAAAGAAAGACAAAAGAAAAGAAAACGAATGTAAACTAGAGCCTCAACTACTTAAACACTGAATCAGATATATGGATCTTGAACAAAATTCATAATCCATTGAGAAATTCCTCTGCTCGACAAACAAGGCTGAGAACCAGCACTTGGTCCCACTCCCGGCAGGAACGAAGTTCGAAATGAAAATCCAAGATGGCGGCTGCGTAAATTAAAAAATGACAAAATATTTGAAAATTTTCGCAGCCGCCGCCGCCGCTTTTTTGACCTTAATTATCGGCTTTAGCGCCCTCGAAAACCATGAAAACGATACCGGTGACGAAAAATTTGAAAGTTTTTCTCTCACTGACACAGTCATAAGATTATCAAGTGACATGCGGCGCCTCTTAGTTCACATCCTTCCTCCACGATGGCTTTTCTTGGGTGCTGGGCCGTGCTAGTCCAGCTAATAGCAACGCCTGCACAGCAAGGCGGTCGGTGATATCTACGGAATTCTTAGTACGCGAGCCCGACTCGCGGTTGGTGAATTTTTGTTATCTAATATAAAATATTACTTCTTATTATTGTGGATTGGTTCCAGGTGTATCCTTTGAGTTTGTTTTGTTTTTGTTTCGTGCAGAATCTAATGTTTCGCTCTGTTGAAGATGACGAGTCGTCTTTTGTTATAAGATATTTGATGTATGATGAAGCAGAGCTGTTTCCTGTTTCGTATGTAACTTTCAACTTGTGATTTTCTGGGGTAAAGAAAATAGATTGCTACGTCATAAAAGAAGGTAATTCGGTCATGTGCAGGCTATTAAGGACTTCTTATTGTTATGTCAAATTCAGCGCTAATGGAAGGTATACAATACATACATCTTCGTCTTCGACTTCGACTTCGACTTCGTCGTAACTGTTAAAACCAAATAACGTCCAAAAACGTGTTATCCTATCCTACTTTCTACTAGATCTTACTAAATTCTACTAATATTATAAACGCGAAAGTTTGTATGGATGGATGGATGTTTGTTACTCTGTTACGCAAAAACGACTAAACGGATTTTGATGAAACTTTACAATAGAAAGAAGAAAGAAAGAAAAATGCGTTATTGGCATTACACAAAATGAATACACCTTATAACTATAAAAACAGAAAACAAAGATTATAATGCCAAAAGGGCCTCAGCTCAGCATAATATCAGATGACAACACAAGTGACGCTGATTTTCAGCTGCAACTCACGAGTGCCATACGCTGGAATAACAAACATAGGGAAGTGTGTATCCGTTATAATAAATTGAGATAAATTAATTTAATGCTAGAAATTATAGAAAACCTCATACAGAATCAAATAAAATGTCGTGACATACATGTATGTGTGTGTGTTGTATTATAATTAATGAAAAACTAAAATAAATAAATACCCAATATATGCGCATTACCTACACAAAAAAAAACAAATAACTAAATACAGAAATAGAAAGTACCCACCCACCCGTAAGACAAAATCGTGTGACTGCATTGTTCTTGTACACTACTTGACAATAATAATTGACTAGCAAAAATTAAAACTAGTTGAAATTATAATTGAAAGAAAAAGAAATATAATAATAAAATAGATAAAATTGATGAAATAAATTATTTTATATGGCAGATACAACTGCTCGGACATTTTCAAAATCTTTTTGATGGTTTAAAAGAAATTCTTTTAATTTAAATTTGAAAGTCGAGCAACTTTTACTATGCTTTATGGGAGGAGGGATATTATTCCAGCATTTACTAGCTACGTAGCGAAAACCGCCTCTAAAAGCCGCCGACTTGTGCTGTGGGATGGAAAGCTCTTAAGAACATTTTCTTTCCTCACCAATTCTGTGTCTCCTTGTCCACGATAATTTGTCATACAAGTAAGGAGGGGAGTGAGACTTAATAACACCAAATAGTAAACTCGCCAAGTGGAATTTACGTCTAGCTTTCATCTCTAAAATGTTGTGCTCATTGAGGAAAGGCGTAATATGTCGTAAAGGGAACTTTAAAACAGAAGCGTGCACAGGCGTTTTGAAGTCTTTGGATCATTCTTTCAGTTTTTGACAGTAGTCGTTGGCCACAGACCGTGTCTGTATAATTTAACTTAGATAAAACCAAAGACTCCACAAGCAAGACTCGCAATTCTTCGCTAAGAAATTGGCCTTAACAACACACGGCACGTCCCTATGGACGTGCCGTGTGTTGTTAAGGCCAATTTCAGTAATTAAAAACGTTCAAAATCTAGTCGCAATCTCAACTCAGCAATAATAATCAATGTCAAAAACTTGTCAAAAATGTAGGGAAATTAGAGGTATTTTTGACAGATTGAGACAGATCAGACTGTGAACGTTCTTAGAATTATGAGAATTGCCCTCTGATCGATTGACCCGTGCGGCTGTTATTACTTAGCCACAAGCCCCTCCTCGCTAGGAGTTTAATCTCTGGACCACTATCAAAGAAAGAAAGAAAGAAAATAGATTTATTTAGCACAGACTAAAAGACACACCATACACCAGATACATACATCAGATAGCAACAAATAAAAAACAAATAGAAAGTGTAAAGACCGATGTAAGAAAATAGCAGGAAAGTGTGCCTCACGGCTGCACCAAAAAGGCCCAGTTCAGCAAAAATGCCAGACAACTAGTGACTGCGCTGGTTTTCAACTGAACCTATATCACTAATCACAGTCCATTGCTGGAAATAGGCCTCTCTTAACTTTGTACACAGTCAACAATGCCCGTATCAAATTAATCTTTACCAGCTTTTCGTACGTTACAGAATTAGTCTTCTAGAAATAGACAGCAAAGGGGATGAGGCTTATGGCTATACAGCCGCACGGATCGACCTTCAAGGTTAAGCAACGCTTGCCGAGGTTGGTCCGGACCAAATCCATAACATAACGAGACCCCTCCATGCCTCGGAAAGCGTTAATCAGTTGGCCTCGGCTGTCATTTGTAGATCTTGGGTAGTTGTTACGGGTAGTCAGAAGTCCGAAAGTCTGACATCCGGTTTAGCCATAGAGTATCGTGTTACCCAGTAACTAGGTTATGGAGGTCAGATAGGCAGTCACTCCATAAAAAATACTGGTATCCAGCTACATCCGGTTAGACTGGAACCCACATAATTGGACAAAGGCTAGACAGATTGAAATGGCAAAGGCCAATGAACACGCACCTAACGCTTCTAACATTTTTTTTCATGTCTGAGAAATGCGTTCATTACGCATCCCCGCTCGCGGGGGACGAGACGGAGTATGTGGGACTCCTGTCGGAATGACACCGACAGTATACCCACTAAAACTCAGTGGTGTTCCCACATCGCCGTGATGGGAGGGCCATGGGAAACCGGCTCAGCCTTTACTTCCACAACCGTCCCGGCGCATGCCCGCCTAACGCTTCTAACCTAACCAAACAAGATAACTAAAACACCCAAAAAATATAAAGACCAACCCGATATTGAACAAGTTTTTTAAGCATGTTTTTCTCGAAAAAACAGCCTTTCAGACAGTATACAACCCTTAGTGCCTACTACATAGAAGCAATATTTAGTCCTTAGGTACGGCGGTTTTTGTTATCAAAGTGTATTACACTGGCCGTGGTATATTAAATTGCAGAAGGACCACATGGGGCGTAGGGGCTTGTGGCCAAGTAAACACGAGTCGATCGACCAGGTTATGCTACGGTTGCCGCGGTTGGTCCGTGGATGGGTTCATCTTTACATACCAAGACCCCTCCGTGCCTCGGAAAGCACGATAAACTGTTGATCCCGGCTGTCATTCGTGGATCATTGACAGTCGTTACGAGTCGTCAGATACCCGAAAGTCTGACAACCAGTCATGCCAAGGGGTATCGTGTTACCCTGTAACTGGCTTGTGGAGGTCAGATAGGCAGTCGCTCCATCTAAAATACTGGTATTCAGCTGCATCTGGTTAGATTGGAAGCCGACCCCAACATAGTTGGAAAAAGGCTAGGCAGATGATGACTTTAACTTTCACAAAGCACAGCCATAGCCAAAATCTCCTGTCCCATATATTGTACAAGTTGCTCCCACTGTATGTATCTGCTTAGTGTCCTAACCTACATTGTATAGCTACTTGTTTGTCTTAAGGGCTAACAACAAGGCTACTGTGATTGAGTTAGTTCAGTTATCGCCGGCGCTGTATCTAAATATTGTACGCAAACAACGTTAATGAAGAGTTATATGCTCAATGTCTTTGAGGAGAACTGAATCTGGATTTTCGTCTCAGTAATTCGTAGAGTGGTATTAGGTATTTGTTACTGTTACTGTTAAGTATTTGTTACTGTTACTGTTAGGTATTTGTTACTGTTACTGTTAGCCTGCATTATTCCACTGCTGGGCAAAGGCCTCTCCCATGACTTCCAACTTTTTCGATCCAGGGCTAAAGTAGACCACTGGTCGTTTGTTTTGTCCAGCTCGTCCCGCCATCTTCTACGGGGTCTGCCGCGACGCCTTCAAGCTGTGTCAGGGCTCCATGTGGTGGTTATTTTGGCCCACAGCTCACACAGGTATTTATTATTTTATTTTTTTTATTTTTAGCCTAAGTTGTCCCACTGCATGGCAAAGACCTCCCTTTCGCCTTTCCACTCCTTTCTGTCTTGAGCAATCCTGCCTGTAGGCATCAAGCTTATTCCGCCATCTTCTCCTGGGTCTGCCTGGATGTCGCCGGACGTTTTCTGGGACCCACATGGTGGTAGATTTGGCCCATGACTCTTTCGACATGCGGCGAATGTGTCCGGTCCAGTTCCGCTTAAGCTTGGCTGCTTCTTGGGCGACATCGGAGATTTGTGTTTTGGAGTGCAGCACTGTGTTCTTAACACAGTCCGTTATTGTGTCTCCAAGAATGCTGCGCTCTATAATATTATTCGCTGGCAAACCTCAAGCTTGAACCTCTGCTGAACATTGTAAAAGCCAATTATTTTTAAAAGAGTAACCGTGCCTGCTCTTTTCCATAGGAAACGACCAATTGGAACTTAGCACACTTAGCTTCTGACGTTTCATAAGTGTCCATGTAAATAGGTTAATGTGAAATAAAATATTTTGATTTTTGATTTTGAAATGTCAAAGACCTGAAGCCCAATTCTCGTAATTTAAAACATTAAAAATCTAGTCGCAGTCTCATCTCAGCGACAAACAAATGTCAAAAACTTGTCAAAATGTAGGGAAATTAGAGGTAGTTTTGACAGATTGAGACTGAGATCAGAGGGGCAATTCTCGTAATTTTAAGAACGTTCACAGTCTGATCTCAGTCTCAATCTGTCAAAAAAACGTCTAATTTCCCTACATTTTGAAAAGTTTTTGACATTTTTTTGTCGCCGAGATGAGACTGCGACTATATTGAACTTTTAAAATTACAAGAATTGGCCTTACTGTGAACGTTCTTAAAATTACGAGAACTGCCCCTCAGATTTGAGTGGCGTATGTGAGGATAGGGAGTATGCACATGTCCAATAATTTGCATTTATAGCAGATTCGAAGGTTTCCTTTCATGAGGTTTTGTATCGACCAATAGCCCTACCAGGCATTTTCGGTCCGTCTAGCAACTTCATTTTCTTGTCTAGCCTGAATTGATAATCTATGGCCGAAGTATTTTAAAAAAATGTCAGAATTTTCGTGGTACCTATTAAACCTGTAGGTTCAACTGTCAAGTTTTAACGAGTAAAGAGTTAACCTTTCCACACTGTATGGCAATTGTATACGACGCCTACGACATTAGTTCTCGAATCGAAATTTATTACTTTGTTTGTTTATTTGTGTGGGTGTAATATAGGTACACCTCTGCCTAGCCCTTCGGGGGTTACAGGCATGATGTTATGTGTGTGTTACTTTCTGTTCTAAATATAAATAAACTATTGATTCCAAGTAAGTACTAACCGATGTTTATGATTTGAATTAACTTCAACGAGTGAACGACATCATCTGCCGAGCCTTTTCCCAACTATGATAAATGATTTTATTTCAGTTAGGTAGTTTTGCTCAAACCTTTTTACGTCATACGTCAATCATATTATTTTAAAAACTGACGTTGTAAATAACGCGATTTCGAAAGTAGTCCACTGGTTCAATGTTAATAATTTACTTCTAAACGAGAAAAACACCAAATGCATTAATTTTACGCTACCTCACGTGAAGCAGGTGAAAACCGCGTGACGACTCCCGGCTAACGTAGGCGCGGGCCTGTGGGCGGAGAGCAATGGGTAGCTCACCGCCCGATCAGGATCAGGCCCGTGCTGGACGGCGCGTAAGTGTTCCACGCGCGCCTCAAAGAGTTGTCAGCATAATTCGAGGGGCCCCTTAGGGCCGAAGCCTGCCGGGTCTGCGGGATTGTCCGAAAGGGTTACCGCTACCCCGGAACATAAAGGGCAAAGGAAGGAACATGGGTGGGTTTTAGTCAGTAAGAGTCTGACACTCCCTTCCGCTCCACCCAGAGCGGGAGGGGTCATATGATGATTTCCCATCCGGAAAAAAAAAAAAAAGCAGGTGAAAACTAATGTGTTGATAAAAGGCGAAGAATTGAATCCTGAAGACTGCACAGTATTCTTAGGCATAACTTTGGATGCTAAGCTTCAGTGGGGTCCACATACAGGGTGGCCGGAACATTGACGTCCAAAAATAAAATTTAGGGCCCTCGTATCGTGGGGTATCCGAATCACCCCCATGTATGTTCCGCGACTTTTCATAGTTTTCGAGTTACGAATTTTTTTCTGATTTTTTGAGAATGATCGACCTGACCAATCTAAAAAATGGCTTTGTCGAGATTTTTTTTTTGCAACTGAATCTTCGTGAGTAGTACTTTTATGCATAAAATAATCAGCTTCGTAACTGTGATGAAAGTTATGAAAAAGTTGGCGCTGTAGAAAATTCGTGATTCAACCGATATATGGTGTAATGTCGTACGGTATTGTCTTGTTCACGATATTCCCAAGTTCCTGAAAACAAAATTTCAACATTTTTTTTTCTGAAATTTGGTTTCGGTCTTCGAGACCGTGCGCGGGTATAAGTGTCCCGGAATTTAGCGGGGGTAAAGGAAGGTTAAAAGAAGGAAAGAATAATTGTTTATCCTACTACTACCTACTACTTCGGTTACTATCCTGTTGGCGATTTCACCCGCATAAGTTTCGATCCCGTGGGAATATCGGGATAAAAAGTATCCTATGTGTTAATCCTGGTTATAAACCACTTGTGTGACACATTTCATCCAAATCCGTTCAGTAGTGTTTGCGTGAAAGAGTAACAAACATCCATCCATTCATACAAACTTACACGTTTATAATATTAGTAGGATTAGTAGAATAAACGCGAAAGTTTGTCAAGATGGATGGATGCTTGCTTGTTACTCTTTCACGTAAAAACTACTGAACAAATTTAAATGCAATTTGGCACACAGATAGTTTATAACCAGGTTTAACACGTAGGATTGTTATCCCAATATTTCTACGGGATCGAGACTTTTGCGGGTGAAACCGCGGGGCGCTGCTAGTGATGCTATATTCATGTGCTCACCACGGATCCTACAAAGCTCGAAAAGATACAGCAACGTTTCCTGTAATTAAAACTTAAACCAACATTTAATTAAACATTATAAAACACAAGTATACGTATGAACACATTAATAATATTACGCCTTTGACCTACACGGAAACAAAATCTTCGCTTCAGAGATGAGGCACAGAATATTTCAGAAGGTCGGCTCTACGCAACGAGCTAAAGCAGATGCACGCACATATAGACGCGTACGTACGGTGATTTCAAACAGTTTCTATTAGTGGTTGTAATGGCCATGGCAATCATATAGGTAAAATTGGTTGGTTTCTCGGAAACAAGCAGTTTTATTCATAAAACTTTAATCAATTGCTAAGCAACTGATTAGCAAAATTCTTATTCATAATCAGCCTTATTCATAAAAATCTCGCTAATCACTCATTAGCGACTGTTTAGCTTACTATTTAGTTAGCTCTTAATCAATGCTTAACTTTTCTTTATTCATAAACGCTAGTTAGCAGGTGATTAGTAGAGAAACGAAATAGAGGTGAAATTATGCGTTCGGCACAAATTATAATCCAAATAGTTGACTAAAAGAAGGAATTTTTAGAATAAACTTGTCAAAACTACGATTTTTTTATCTGTCGTGACTTTGGCAGATATAAGTCAGAAACATCGGATAATTTGAATATGAATAAAATAATGTATTATGTTTAAATCTTTGTGTTTGCGATGGTAGCAATGAAAATAATAAGCTCCAATAATTGGAGTAAACACGAAAAGGTATTTATCTCTGAATGTATATCTACTTAATAATATAAACTGACCTAATTAATTATAAAGCAGTAGCCGATAATAGCTATGTATTTTCATGCCCTCTAAGCTTGTTAACATGAATTTACTCTTTTAGATATGTAAGTGGGTACTTGTGTCTATATTATATTACTTCCTACTGCTTTTGTAACAGGATTTCGGTGTCTTTCAGTAATAATTATTATACTTGTTTACAGATACAAGTTTGACTGCTGCTATGAAAGCCACTATTAATACCTAGCACCAACATTATTCAACCTCACAAAGACGGCGAGGGCGGAGACCATGCTACGTGAAAAAGATGAGGAATGAGAGTGGCATGGCACCCATGTCTTTGAATATAGAACAAAAATGTAGTTTTATAAACCTTTTCCTGTTTACTCCAATCATTGGAGCTTAGTTTTCATTGCTACCATCGCAAACACAAAGATTTAAACATAATACATTATTTTATTCACATTCAAATTATCCGATGAAATTTCTGACTTATACATATCTGCTAGTCACGACAGATAAAAAAATCGTAGTTTTGACAAGTTTATTCTAAAAATTCCTTTTTTTAGTCAACTATTTGGATTCTGTGCCGAACGCATAATTTCACCTCTATTTCGTTTCTCTACTAATCACCTGCTAACTAGCGTTTATGAATAAAGAAAAGTTAAGCATTGATTAAGAGCTAACTAAATGGTAAGCTAAACAGTCGCTAATGAGTGATTAGCGAGATTTTTATGAATAAGGCTCAAGAAGATTACCGAAACGCAAACCTCTTCTGGTTTACCTGTACGTGAAATGTGCGTGCGTTTTCGTCCGTTGCATGGAGCCGACCTTCTGTACCGACTTATTTGGTAGTTGAGGGGCGTGGAGTGAACATTTTTAATTACGTCCGTTTCAAGTTGTGTGTGCTGAATAAATACAGAAAGGTAGAGAGAGGGTCAGGTTTATTAAATTATCTTTAGGTTTCATTATACAGGGTGGTAGGGACATCGACGCGCAACCGCTTACCAAGGATTCAGTACATGATTCTAAGCCCCCTGCGTTGAAATTTTTCGTCGGCTTTTTCTTAATTTTTACGTTTTTTTCTACATTTTTTTTTTTTACTGTTAACTATATAAAATCATTATTTCCATCTAACCCAATGAGATTTTTAATTAAAAAATGGTAAATTCACTTTTTTCACTTATAACAGCAATGTAAATAAAACTCGAGAGGGCAGCGCGTGGTATCGCGGTAGGTAGCGCGCGCGGGCGCGCCATCCGCGGAGCGTTTTGATCGCGTTGTTTGCAATACATTGCGCACTCAAAAATGACAATTTTTTTAACCGGTTATTTCCGAGATGAATGACTTTCATAATTTTATTTATGGCATCAGGTGTAACCTTTTCACGACGTTTGCGCGTCGATATCCCTGCCACCCTGTATTATTTTGGTTGGAGAAGTTATAATTTAAGTGAGTAATGTAATTGAAGTGGTAAGTTGAACGCGACTTTTGAAATGATAATCATCGTCATCATTTGATCACAATCACCACACTGGATATAAACCTCTCCCAAACGTCCCCAGAACGTCTAAAAATCCTGGGTTTTTGAATCCAGCCAGCTTATTTAAGTCTTTCAATAGGTCTAACCCGAATTTCCAGAGTTATGAGAGCTGATGTTGAGGGGCTTGTGGCTAAGTATTAACCGCCCCACGGTTCGATCGATCAGGTTAAGCAACGCTTGCCGCGGTTGAGTTTTTGGAAGAGTGACCATCTTTACATACCAAGACCCCTCCGGCCTCCGTGTCTCGGAAAGTACGTTAAGCCGTTGGTCCTGACTGTCATTCGTGCATCTTTGACGGTCGTTACGGGTCGTCAGAAGTACGAGAATCTGAACCAGTCTTCCCAAGGTATACCCAAGGTATAAGTATTACCCAGTAACTAGGTTCTGAAGGTCAGTTAGGCAGTCGCTCCATGCAAAATACTGGTATTCAGGTGCATCCGGTTAGACTGCAAGCCGACCCCAACAAAGTACGCTTTTTTTAATGTTATAAACTAGTGCTTGACTGCGATCCCGCCTGATGGAAAGCAGTGATGCAATCGTTGATGATAAAGCGCACTAATTTATTATGAACCTATACACTCTAGCCTTAAAGACACTTAAATTATAAACGGACGGGAAAACCGCTGCAGGCAAATTATTCCAGTCCTTCGATGTTCGCGGTATAAACGACGAGGCGAAACGCTTCGTCCGGATCGTAGCAGTGTCAACAACGTAAGGGTAGAAACTCGCCGTACGACGGGTTGTCCGATGATGGAACGGTGATGGCGGAATTAAGTCATGTAATTCCTAAAACCTATAATATATAGAATAAAAATATTCTTTAAACATAATTTAAATATAATTTAGTTGTTCTTTTAGCTAAAATATACATTTTTCCACTTACAACATCTAGTGTCATGATATACGCAATAAGGTTCATTTGAAAGAAGTTAGACTACACAGGAAGCGAGCCCCGCAGTTGTGGACTCAACTAATTAACTCTAAAAGATAAAAGATAAGTAGCTAATGAGCAAAAGTTTCTGATTGGCTACGCAGCAGTATACTTACTCACTCTAACTGGATCTTGTTAGTATATTTGTTTTGGTTCGGAGACGTAGGAGGGTGCAGTTCTGTCGTTATGTTTTTGTTTTTAATTGCTTGATCATAGCAGTCTGTTCTTGATTTATTTTTTAAGATATTGATCACAATTATTCGATGGTTACAAGAATAGTAGTGGCCCAGTGGTAACGAATTTTAGGTCGTAGTTTCGAACCCAAACAGCAGCGCGATTCTGTAATCATCTCGCCGTGAAAACTTAGGTGAAGTGAGCGTGGAGTGAGCTGTCATTCCAACTAATCCTAGGGATTGACACCATTGACAGCACATTCTAAGCTCACTTCACCTCATTTTTCACGGTGAGACTTTTAGCTGGTGCTTTACTTTGTGCAAATTGCCTACTTCATTACCACTGCACTCAAAAAGTGTGAAGGAAAACATCGTGAGGAAACCGGCATGTCCTAGAACCAAAAAGATGAAGACATGTGACATCTACCAAACCGCACTAGGGCCGCGTGGTTGATTATGGCTTACGGCCTACGGCTACGGCCCAGGGTGAGAGCGAACCCTGTGAAGGCCTGTGTCCCAGCAGTGGGAATATTATAGGCTGATTATGCTAATGCATTTACTATAAGAGTAGGGGAATGGGGAAGGACTTTGTGAATGATGATATGGTTAGAAAGGGGGTGTTTACCGAGATTACAACTAATAAAGAAGTAGGTGTGGAAGAAAATGATATGTTGCACCGACGCCAAATAAATTGGGAGAGCCAGAGAGAATGTTAAAATGTCTTCATCACCATCGTCTTTTTTTTGTGTGTGTTTATGTTCTTTTAGCGTCATGTTTGCCGCAAATAAACGTATTTTCTTTCTTTCCTTCTTTCTTTCATCCACAGCCCGACTTCACCCACTGTTGAGCATAAGCCTTTATTTTCTTGTGCCAATCTCCACGTTCCTGTGTCAGCCTCATCCAGGTTCTTCCAGTTTATTTCCAGAAACGTCATAAATTGTTATTGTCCACTGGCACCCTAAGTTTTTAGTATTTTTTATTTTCAACCAAATAGAAAAAAGAACCTAAAGAAATCTTTGAAGACACAAAATTAAAAGAAAAAAGGAAAAATAAGCAGTACCTTTGTACTCAATACTAATATGTAATATTTATTATAAATAATTTTATTTCATAAAAGTCAATAAGTTTCAGAGAACACAATTTACGAGTTTATGTCAAAGTCATAAAACTGAGGATACAATAATAAACTTACACACTCTTGTTAAAATACACAGCTTAAAAGTGTAACATACAGGGTGGCAGGAACATCGACGCGCAACTGTGACAATGGATTCAGTACATTTATTCTAAACCACCTTGAGTAGAAATGTTTCGCCAGTTATTTAAAAAAAATTACCCTTTCCATACATTTTGACCGCGTAAATATTGCACTTTTCTATGAATCGGCAGATTTTATTTTGATAACCGTCGATAAATTTCTACGCGGGTGTCTAGAATCATGTCCACGATAACAAATAACGCGTCGGTCGATGTCCCTGCCACCCTGTATAAGTATGGTTTAAAAAACTTTTGAAAACATGTCTGGTTTTATTCAATTACAAACAAAAAGCCATTATTACAATATACAAGCTTACACTAAAATTATACTATCTACAAGTGTATAATAAATAAAACAAGTCAAAAGCTATGAAAAAATAGCCACAAATAGAACAAAAAAGCTATAAACGTGAAACCCTATAAAAAGAATAAAATAACCTTGAAATTATGACCTTGACCTTGAAATTACGTAAGTATATGAATTTTTTTTATTAAATGTCGCGTCGGGGGCCTGCTTCTATTTTAAACTTTAACAGAACGCTAGGCTAATAATCAGGCTAAAATTATTTTTTCATGGTTTTTCAACTTGTTTTGTGTCGGGGAATTTTTGAATTTTTTATTTAATTCTTATTTCATGCTTTTTAATTTAATTTGTTTATTTAATTTATTTTATTGTCTTGCGTTTTAAGATTCAGGTAATTTGGTGTTTAATCAGGTTTTTTGTAATTCGCCATTTTGTGGTGGCGGCCATCTTGGATTTGATCTTAGTGTATAGTATTTTACTAGTCAAGCCTTTTCATTTGATACTCATATTAAGGGAGTTGTGAAAAAATATGTAATCCGTCATTTTGTGGCGGCGGCCATCTTGGACCGGTTTTCATCAAACATAGTTAAGAACACTCCCGACTAATTGACCTTTCAAACGACAAAAATACAAAATCAAAATCGGTTCATCCGTTCGGGAGCTACGATGCCACAGACAGACACACCCTTTTTTTTTTTTTTTTTGGGATGGGAAATCATCAAATGACTCCTCCCGCTCTGGGTGGAGCGGAAGGGAGTGTCAGACTCTTACTGACTAAAACCCACCCATGTTCCTTCCTTCGCCCTTTATGTTCCGGGGTAGCGGTAACCCTTTCGGACAATCCCGCTGCCCCGGCAGGCTTCGGCCCTGAGGGGCCCCTCGTTATGCTGACATCTCTTTGAGGCGCGCGTGGAACACTTACGCGCCGTCCGGCACGGGCCTGGTCCTGATCGGGCGGTGAGCTACCCATTGCTCTCCGCCCGCAGGCCCGCGCCTACGGTGGCCGGTAGTCTCCAGTGGACTCCCGACGCCCGGGGCGTCTCCCGCGGCGGCTGGGACGGGAGGCTCTCTCCCTCATCCGTCCCGCCACCTCCTTCGCTAGCATGACTGCTTCGCAGAAGGAGGCGACTGCCTCCCACTCCCTCTCGCTCCGGACCATGGCTTGCACCAGGTCCGGGCGCGAGAGGCCGCCGCCGCTGCCGATCGCCTCCACGAGGACACGGCGGTGCTCCGCCCAAGCGGGGCAGACCTCCACCGTGTGCTCCACCGTGTCCTCTGGGCGATCCTGGCAATGGTGACACCCGGGCGTTTCCTCCCGCCTGATGATGTGCAGGAACCTCCCGAAACTTCCGTGTCCGGTGAGGACCTGCGTCAGGCGGTAGGTGAGGGCGCCGTGGCGCCTCTCTAGCCACTCCTCAAAGAGGGGTCTTATCGCCGCTATCGCGGCGTGCCCTACAGACACACCCTTACCACACACTAACTAAATACTTAATACCAACATAGAAACTTTGAAAAAAAAAAACCGAAAACGCACAATATTTTAACTAACTCAAAAGGAAGTAACTAATTAGAAACTTAATATAAATTCAACCGGAAACCACAATATTTTAAATACATTAAAATAAAAACTTAACGTAGACCTAACCGGATACACAAGTATAAAGGCTGATATTTCAACCGACAAATTTTTATTCGTGGAACAAAATTGACTTCTGACAGTTTTTGTATAGAAGAATTGTCAAAAATTCTAAATTAATCCTCCGATAAAATTCGATTCGGAGAAAAATCGGCCCTTAATTTAATACATAACATGGAAGTCACATTAAGTGAAAAATAAGCTTAAAATTAAACGATGCTGTTTTAGTTCTTTCGGTTGTCTTTTCATCAATTCGTCTTTAGTATAAATAATTACTAACACTATTATTTTATGTACAAATGTTTTACTAACAATTTATATACAACACAAGAGCGGCACGCTTCAACAGCAGAGGACGCGTCAATGGATGGATTGACACGTTACAAATTGGACCACGTTGGATGGCAATGCGGAGTCACGAAAGGAGATCTAAATTAACTCTAGATATCGAGAACCGCCGGTCGGCTGTCAGCGGCCTCACGGATAACTTTTTCATGCATGTTGAAATCCTGAGCCTTAGGCCTTGCTGATAACGAGAGACGATTACACCACATTTCTCGATTGTCCTTTACAACGACCAAAAAAATATCTAATACAAGTGCACTTATCTGTAATAATAAAAATGAATACAATTTCGCAATTTTGCTGTTAACGGCCAGATTTATAACATAATTAGATAACAATAAAATGTCGCTTAGTATAAATATCAAAGTGGCGATGTACAAGCGATGCCATTTGTTAGTAGCTGTTGGTGCACTCGCGTTTGAACTACGAAAAAGTGACCGTACAATTATAAAGTAAAGAATACAGTTTAATATCACAGGTAAAGTTAATGTAAACATTGGTGCAAGAAAAGAATACTTAGTTGATGTTATAAGCTTAGTAGTAACAAAAAGGAAAATCAAGGTTGATGTTAAAGACAGACCCCAACCAAAGAGGCCACTTGTCAAATATCTCCTTCGTATATGCAAATTGAAAACTTTTAGTATGTAAAACATGTGGCACATAACAATTAACCAGTGGTGCTTTCCTGTTATAAAGTAAATCGCAAAACAGGAAACAATTCGAATATTCAACAGCATATATTGGCTTTTTCGGTCACTGTCGTTGAGATGGATTAAGATCGTCATCATAGAAAATAGTAAGAAGTCTGCTAAAATTGCGTTGAGGCACACATAGTTTCTGTAATTTCGAAACTTCCTAAATATGCACCATGACGTCACTCCGTATATCAACGTAGCTAGAGTCAGCGCAAGCACAATTAATCGTATATAAAACTCGGCCGTTGCTATTAACTCCGTAACTTCACTCTCTGTAGAAGCATGTACACTGGTGTCGTTGTAAGACATGGTGAACGTCACTTGCACAGTTTTATTAATTCACTCTTAGTTTTCAATCATTTTTTTGTGAACAGTTTAAACGCCACACACGGCTAAGCGCCTCACTTGACTTTTTATGAAAATGTAGGCGGGATCCTCCTCTGCAACCTACAGCAACGGTACACACGATAGAGCGACTGGTAAACAAATGAACCACGGAGAAACGTGGCAAATCTATCTGTGGACACCCTGTAGCAGTGGACCGTTTACACAGTACATTGCCTTTAATAATTATAAGAGAATCTAAACTGTCCATGGAACAATAGCTACAATCAAACGCCACAAAACGAATGAAGTAAACATTATTTTACTTTAATTATTTTCATATTTTCCTGTTTCTCATAATTCTTCCTCCTGTGTTAATCAGTAGTTAAG
Organism: Apamea monoglypha; assembly: GCA_911387795.2. Lineage (NCBI taxonomy): Eukaryota > Metazoa > Arthropoda > Insecta > Lepidoptera > Noctuidae > Apamea > Apamea monoglypha. The sequence continues at coordinate 14,087,890 of OU426938.1, forward strand.
TATAGACGTCGGGTTAATCAACCGCATGTCGTCTATGGTAAGAAAGATATTGACAACGCCTTTATTTAAAAGCAGTAAGGTTGGTTTTTGTAGTTCAAGTGACAAGATTGTCCGTACCTACAAATAGCTGGGCTGCGTTTGGCTCAGCTTTAATAATACGAGTAATGCTACCTACAGAAGAAAAGCATCGTGAGGAAACCGGCATGTACTCGAGAAGACATGTGACATCAACCAACCCGCACTGAGCCCGCGTGATATATTATTGCCCACTCCCTCTAACCGAGAGGAGGCCGCCGTCCCAGCTGTGGGAACATTATTGGCTGATTATGTATCTATACATAGTATCAAACGTCGGTGAAGATGTACCTGAGATCCAGAGCAGATTGTAGAAATGGCAACAGAAGCTGGAGAATTCAGCGGAATTGTTCGAAAGGGTTACCGCTACCCCGGAACATAAAGGGCGAAGGAAGGAACATGGGTGGGTTTTAGTCAGTAAGAGTCTGACACTCCCTTCCGTTCCACCCAGAGCGGGAGGGGTCATTCGAGGATTTCCCACCAGAAAAAAAAAAAAAAGCTGAAGAATGTTGGCTTGTAAATCAGCATTAACACCACACATCCCGTGTGGTGTTATACGAATGGATAGAATAAGAAATGAGGAAAATGTCGTAAGGAGAGTTTTGAGTATGAATGTCGATGGGTATAAGAGTAGGGGAAGACCAAAGAAACGATGGATGGAATGTGTGAATGATGATATGGTTAGAAAGGGGGTGACTACCGAGATGACGACTAATAGAGAAGTATGGAAGAAAAAGACATGTTGCGCCGACCCCAAATAAATTGGGATAAGGGCAGGAGAATGATGAATGACATAGTATCAAACAAACACTACTATAAGAGTGAGTGCACCTGTATCTGCGCACACACTTGTGCACTAATATCTCCCGCGTCTCTAGTCGACTAGTCTCCGTTGAGATTGACCGAAATGCGGTCTGGAGGACTACACTTATATACGAAGTCACTTTTCGTGTCTGTCCGCTTACTTGCATCTTTTATCTAGACTATGGATTTTGATTCAATTTTCACTATCATTTAGAAGCTGTTCGAATGTTTATTTCTGTAATACATTTTGTTTTGTCTATATTGTCCCACTTCTGAGCAAAGACCTCCCCAAGTCCTTCCAGGCAGTCTTTTCCCTCAAACCCGCCTTCGAGATTCGCATCCAAATTATACTTATCATTATAAATAAATTTTACTGTGGGACCAATACTGCAACTGAGATAAAAATTATGCTGCTACATTGCATTGAACTACATGTTCTCATAACTCGTCAAAATGTAGGAAACAGGTTTTTTCTTTTTCAGTTCATTTTAATTACTACTTATAAAATTACGTGGAAGAAAAAGTTAATATTTAGCTACAGGATACGTCGAGAGAGTTAACGGAACATCAGTCATTAGGCGAACTCTTGCCACTTATCCAAAGTTACATGCTTCCGACCAAACTTGTGTCATCTCAGATTTTTCCCTGTATATCCGGAAAGAGGGGAAAAGTTTATTAGTCATAGAGGAAGTGGAGCTTTAGAAAGTCAGAGATTAGTTAGGTACTTATAATTTAAAACAAAATACGGAATAAAACAACGAATACCTCATGAATAAATAAAAATAACAAAATTGTATCCTAACTTAACTAAAATTATTCATCATAGTCAGCCAATATTGTTCCCACTGCTGGGACACATGCCTCCTCTCTTCGAGAGGAAGTGGGCTATAATCTAGGTGGGCCCAGTGCGGGTTGGTAGATGTCACATGTCTTCGAATTTTTGGTTCTAGGATATGCCGGTTTCCTCACGATGTTTTCCTTCAGCGTTTTGAGAGCCGTGGTGATGAAATAATGTATACAAAGTAAAGCGCCTGACTGGGTTGGAACCTACGACGTACAACTCGTAAGTCACGGCCGTTACCACTGGGCCACCACTGAGAAAATTATTCGCAAACCAAAATATTATAGCGCCGAAAAATTCATCCGCATCGCTGTCACCTGGTAACATAGCCAAAAGACTGGCGCCAGTCTTACCAGTGTGTACCATGTTACCCAGTAACTGGATAGTGGAGGTCAGATAGGCAGTCGCTCCATGTAAATTACTAGTGTTCAGCTGAATCCGGTTAGAGTCGTAGCCAACCCCAACATAGTTGGGAAAAGGCTTGGCAGATTGATTGATTTTTCTTCTAATGTGCTTCTAGAAGTAAGTGCAATTTTAAAAGAACTCGTAAAGAAGGAAACACGGGCGTAGTTAAAAGTAAAAATTGGAACTCACCTCCGAGAGCTTCCTGGAAATAACACTAAAACGGGTCAGTGGTCAGCTTCCTAGCTATTACCGACTAAGAAGTTGTTAATTTATATAATACACTAATAATAAAGCTGAAGAGTTTGTTTGTTTGAACGCGTTAATCTCTGGAACTACCAGGTCGGATTTGAAAAATCTTGCAGTTGCAGCCGGTCGATTCTGTAAAAATCTCACCGTGAAAACTCAAGTGAAGTGAGCTTGATGTGAGCTGTCAGTACTGTCAATCCCTAGCATCAGTTGGAATGACAGCTCACTCCACGCTCACTTCACCTAAGTTTTCACGGTGAGATGGTTACAGACTCGCACTGCAGGATTGCTATGTTTTTCGGTAGCTTATGTCACACCAAAATTTTTGACTTTTCTGTCATCGTTAAGAATTTCTTAGTAGCAGCCCGGAGTTTGGATTTGTGCCCGGTTGATGGCCATAGGCTCGCCTTCCATTACACGGGACTTATACGGAACTGCCAAAATTCGGGTGTACTGAGTAAGGCACGACGCACTAGAGCATAACGCAGTGGCTACCCGACACACTGGGGAATCACTGCAGGCAGTTCCAGTCAGAATTGCATATTAAATATGCGGCACCCGGTTCCGACTCACTGGAACCCCAACTGGCCCTGGCAAGCAGCGCAAGATACAAGACGCAGCCCAGTATCGACCGGTCACCGAGTGATGTGGCGCATCACGCTGACATCACGCAAAATCCTGCATCGCGCAAGCAGAGTTTGCAACTAGCTCATATAGGTACAACGTCCCGACATCGAGTTGCGCCACCGCCGCACTTGCCTCAGGCCAGGCCTACATCTTACACGCCCTACCGCTGGCCTCGTCACCATCGAGGCGGTCCGGCCGGTGCTCAAGCGCTGGCTCGGGAGAAGGCACGGCTCCCTGTCGTTTCGGGTGACGCAGGTGCTCTCGGGGCATGGTTGCTTCGGGAAGTACCTGTGTCGCATAAACAGGGAGCCGGACGACCGGTGTCACCACTGCGTCGACTGCCGGGAGGACACGGCGCGGCATACGCTGGCAGAGTGTGCCGCCTGGGAGGAGCCGCGCCGTGCCCTCATCTCAGAAGTAGGCAGTGACCTGTCGCTGCCGGCCGTGGTCGAGTCGATGGTCAGCAGCGAACAGTCCTGGGACGCGGTGGTTTCCTTCTGCGAAACAGTCGTCTTGCAGAAGGACGCTTCGGAAAGGGAGAGGGAGATCTCGTCCACTCACCCGGCCCGCAGTAGGTGCAACGGGCGTCGGCGGAGGGCGGACAACGCCCTCTTCCAGCCCCCCTAAATGGATCCAGGGGCGACGGACTTGGGGACGTCCGTCGCCCCCTACACATCAGGACCCGGGGTGGCGGCACGTAGTGTTCCACGCGCGCCCCTCTTAGACGGGGAGAACGTCGGGCGGACGTCGCGGGGGGAGTCAAACATCTCACTCCCCCCCTGACCCGAGGAGGCCCGCGGTGGCGGGCCAGCACCACTCGAGGGTTGCGGAAGGATCGTACGTTCCCGCGACCCCGGCCTAGGTGTGAGATGGGACACCGGGGTGGTTTTTAGTCAGTAAGTCTGACAGACCCCGCTGCCCGCCCCAGGGCGGCGGACATCCATGAGGATTTTCCAACCCGGAAAAAAAAAGGCCAGGCCTACATGGCCCCCCAATGAACTTGACGGGCACCGTATGAAACCACGGGGCTTTAAGGGCCATGCCCGTAACCCGCCTGCCGCGTTCCCTAACGGGGACATAGCGACTACCCACAGATCGTTTGGCAGTTACCCACCATCCACGACACCCGTAGGATACTCCCTTTTCCATGGAAGATATGAGAATTTTACATGCTGTTCCTCATACCTCTATGATGTTATGATTTATGTTAACTGAAAATTATTATTGGTAGTGGATTGATACGCCTATTACGTAATAGGACTACAAAGTCTTCCATGGACACTTCATTGACCAAACTAATTACTTCCTGAAACTCCTAAAAGATAACTAGTTAAGTACGGGAAGGAAATGCCAACTTTCTCCCCTAAAGATACGCGTACACGGGCAACTTTATTTGTACCATTCTGGGCAACATTGCTCAAATGTGACGCAATTTACTGCGACATCAACATGTAGCTATTGTTGCTTGAGACATCGCCACACCATATCGAGCATAAATCCTACAGTGGCCCCCAAAAGTTAGTTGACTTTCTACCTCAGCTTTGACACAACACATTATGATTTAAAATTCTAGTGATCCAAATTTTGAACTGCTACAACGTTTTTAATGACTAATTAAACCACCTTTGACTTATCATAAAAAATAATCAATTTATCTTAAAAAATAATCAGGTACCCCACCTGATTATTTTTTTTTTTTTAATCATAATGTGGCATCACAGCTGAAGTTGAAAAGTGTCAACTAACTTTTGGAGGCCACTGTATGTATATGTCGCAACAAACTGAGCTAAACTTAAATAAGTAATGCAGAAATGATTCAGAATACAGAGCTATTAGATTTATTAAAGCATTCATAATCAGCCTATAATGATCCCACTGTTGCAACACAGGCCTCCTTTCAGTGTGTGGGCTGTAATCTACCACGCGGGCCCAGTGCTAGTTAGTGGATGTCAGATGTCTTTGAATTTTTGGTTCTAGGACATGTCGGTTTCCTCACAATGTTTTCCTTCACCGTTTTGAGAGCAGTGGTGATAACATTACATACACAAAGTAAAATGCCTGCCTTGGGTTCGAGCTCACAATCACTCGTAAGTCGGGGTCGATACCGCTGGGCCACCACTCGCTGCTCACTATTAAGGCATATAATGCATAAAAATTATGCATTATATGTATGCCTTAATAGTAAGGTTAAGAGTTAAGGCAATATTGCCGAAACTTTTGAAGCAATTTTAGTAAATTGCGCAATTCTTGACAAATTGTACTCAAAACAACGTCTAGGCAACACCTAGCTAAAACAAAAAAAATAGGTAAATTTTAGTTGCTTTATAAGCGCATAACATGAGCATCAAGCATAATCACACAAACCACCTCTCTTTGAGAGGCTTTAATGTACCTCGCGGGCCCAGAGCAGATTGCTATATGTCACATGTCTTATAACCGAAAATATTTTTTTTAGATTGCTTCTATATCTAAAACAACTGTTGACGGGCAACAGTTGCTGATAAATTGCCCGTGTAAGCGTGCCTAACAGTGCCACGCTTGTTTCCTGAGTCCAAGTTATGGCTGGCATCTCCCCGCGGGCACTTGTACGAATAGTTCGAAAGTTTGTCGGAGACAGCGTCTTATTATCTTAAACAATATCTACCTGAATAGTTATCTTGTTTGTGGTTACTTTGAGGTGTACTGAAAAATAAGTGTCAGAAGCAGGAAATTTGTTCCAGTTAAAAGTTGGTACTTTTAGGATATTCCTCAATTAAAATTGTAAAGAATCTTTAAATTGCGTCAAACAGTTTTTCTCCATTACCTTTTTACAAAACGTTTTAATACTTTTACCAAAACTTGCGAAGGTAATGTAATGATGTTATTGTGAATAGAACGGTTTTATTTATTTAATTCCGTAATATTCACTAAAATATTTAATATCTTTGTTGTGTGGACTGAGTACCATAGTTTAGTCGTTATAATATTTATGTTATCTTTAATGCTTTGTGGTCTGGTATTCTAAACGTTTTGAGATCTGGCTCATGGTTTGTGAGAACTGAGGGACCACACTTTAAGGGCCATAGGTTTATACGAGTATTCATCTGTTACACAAATTCCCAGATTCGTTTTACAATTTGCTTCAAGGCTACTACTAATTTCTAGGATTATTATTTTGCGCAATTCCGGTGTGGTCCCTCTGTTCACACGCACATACTTCTAATGTTTTGAGGTGGTGCGGGAAAAATCTTGAGGCAGGCTTGCTCAGTAGTGGAAAAAAATGGACAAATAGGGTTGGTGGATTGTAGAGAAGCCTGAAGAGAGGTGACCTGTGCTAAAGTATGAACTACGGTAGTCCATTTTTGCGAAAGATAGTGGCTTTTTCGCAAAAATGGACTATCGTAGTCCATACTTTAAAATCTAATTTTCAACAATTTTTAATATTTCTTTTTGACATTAAATAAGATGTACTTAATAAAAGTTATTTTTATCATAACATGTTTTTCACATATTAGGCCAAAGATAGTGACAAAACGCGAGTCGATCAATAATAATAACAGATTATCTTCAATATTGTCTCTCCTTCTCCCGTAATCCATCCAAAGGTTGTATTTAAAAGATCGCTTTTATCGGTAAGACATTGTGTCACCGTGTTGTAAAACTTCTACATTTTATATAATTATGTAATTTTTATGGTGTATGAGAGGGGCTTGTGGCTATGAATAACAGCCGTACGGTTCGATCGATCAGGTTAAGCTACGCTTGCCGCGGTTGGTCCGCGGATGGGGCACCATCTTTAGATATCAAGACCCCTCCGTAACTCCGAAAGCACGTTAAGCCGTTGGTCCCGGCTGTCATTCCTGGATCTTTAACAGTCGTTACGGGTCGTCAGAGGCCAGAAAGTCTGACAACCAGTTTCACCAAGGGGTATCGTTTTACCCAATAACTGGGTTATGGAGGTCAGATAGGCAGTCGCTCCATCCGACTGCAGCATACAGCCACAGCAACACAGCACACACCACAGCACACAGCACACAGCCACAGCATACAGTCTGGACGCAGCTGTATTCAGCTGCATCCGATTAGACTAGAAGCCGACCCCAATATAGTTGGGAAAGGCTAAGCAGTTGAATTTTTATGGTGTACATATTAAACAGTACTCTATCCAGCTAATGAAAAAATCTACTTACATATTGCAGGATCATAACGACCCAAAACACCACTTCATCGCATGCAGCACAGTTCGCTCGATATGGCACTAATACCGTCAGCTAATTCGAATTACTTGCGCCTATCTGTCCCATTGATGCCAGCAGATAATCCATTTAGTCACCTCGAAGCTTGAGGGATAGTTGGCCTGGTTTTGGCAAAGATGGCGATGGATATGAAATCTTAGCTGGGAAGCTAAAGTCACCAGTGGCTAAGAGTTTTGGGCTTTGGATTTCTGTGCAAAGAATTAGAAAACTAAAATCGTATTTTGATTTTATTTAATTTATCTTATAGAGAGCAGTGGTGGCCCGGTGGTAACAATCCCGACTTGTAGGTCGTAGGTTCGAACCCAGGGAGGCGCTTTACTTTGTATAATTTATTTCATTACCACTGCTCTCAAAAACGGTGATGGAAAGCATCGGGAGGAAACCGGCATGTCTTAGGACCGAAAATTCGAAGACATGTGACATATATCAACCTGCACTCAGCCAGGGTGGTGGTCACGACAGTTAGGAGTTACAGAGAGGACCAGCAGTGGAAACGTTATATGATATACGTGCTCTAAGTACTAAGAAATAACATATCGATTTTTTCCATAAATTTTTCCATAGAAAATCTAAATTGATATCTTCAATTTAGATTTTCTATGGAAAGATTTCCATATAAAATCAAAATCCCTTAAACTATTTATCAAAGAACGTTATCAACTCCTGCAATAGGTAAACGAAAATCGCGAACTGCCATCCGACGCTGCACTTCAAAGGAAATCATTTCATGTCACGTGCCACGAGAAGTGGTATCCCGCCAAGAACTCATTCATATTAATCTGCCAAGTACTTAACGTCGCCGTCGCGTCGCCGCGGCTCTTGCCGTCGCAGGTTGGCTCGTTTGCTGTCTGCGCGATGAATCGTAAAGTGGACGATAGACGAACGAGTACGCGGACTTATGGCTCGATGATCTTTTTCGCCAACGTGTCACCCTGACTACGCGATTTTTTCGGGGGATCCGTTGGCGAATAAGATCGCTGAGCTTTAAATATGCGTAGGTAGGTAAGAAAGAAAGAAAATAAGTTTATTTGCAGTAAACATGACGCAGAGAAATAAAACAAACACAAAAAAAAAGAAGTTGGGGGAAAATATCCGGCATTTATGTAGGGCACATCTCTGAGGAGACTTCTTTACAGTGTCCCTAAGCTAACAGGAGTTCCACAGAGGGGGTCTCAGATCGGTATTTTAAGAGGTTTAACGGTGCTCACTTCCATGTGCAGATAGTAACCACCCGAGTAGTTTTAGTGAGGCAAAAAGGCCACACTCTCCGTTCTTATCCCCAAAACCCGAAATAAAAAAAATGTTACTTTAGGGTTGAAAAACCCAAACAAATTCATACTTTTTGCCGAATTTAAAGCTAATAATAACACTGCAAGGTATACTCTTGATTACGGCGTTTAAGGTTCAATTTCACCATTTAAACTGAACGCGATCGTCTCATCTAAACCGCGTTCAAAAGTTGTCAGTGTGAATATTCCATAGCAATAATAACAGTGACATCTTTGAACGCGGTAGTCGCGGTTCGATGGTTAAATTGGCTCTTAGTACGTTTTCCTTGAGTCTTTTTCTTCGTCGTATTGATGATACCCTTTTATTAATTGTGGTGGGAAGATTGGCCATCTGGACTGCGTTACCGAGTGGCAGCTGTTACCAGGGTGGCCCGGGCGTTTTATTATGATCTGGCTAGGCCTCCCCGAGCGGTGTCCCTTTTCTAGCACCCCTTCATTTTGAATTTGCTTTATGGAATAGCATTCTATGTTCTCCAAACTATCTTATATCTTTGCAGCAGGTTTTTCTAAGAACTTCAGTAGTTGGTTTACAGCAACAAGAATACGAACTCGATTTATGTCTACTCTAAGCCTGTAAAGGGTCATTGTACTTATCATTACACAACTTTTACTATGGGACCGACCACGAAAACGCGAATAAAATCAACTCCATACATTCTGTCGTTTATGAAAGAGAAAGAAAGAAAAAGTATTTATTGCGACTCGTACAGGATTATAAGCTAAACACAGTTAAAAATAAAAATAAAACAAATTATATAAAAAAGTAATAAAAGGAAAAATGAAACAGAAAGTCCTATACGAGGCCAAAAGGCTCCTATCTCAGCATGATGCTTCGACATTTAAAAAATAAACGTCGCAGCGCTGGTAGGTATTCTGATAGGGCCCGCTGTGATGCCACGGGCAATCACAGTAATAAATAAATAATAAAATAGATATAATTATGTAATTTATTGCTAATATTTATTAGCAATAAATTAAATATCATTTATTTTTAATCCGCGCCAGACGTAACCTCATTACTTGTCTATGCCCTGAGTGTCAGAAGCAGTCTGTGGCATTGTTGTGACAAGTGAACGGTTGCATGCGCCGAAAATAAAGAACCGGCAAAAATTAATAAATACATTATGCATTACGGCATTATAAGCAAATAGCTTGTCGTTACGGACAGAAATACCACCATATTAAATGCTTTAGGTACTATAAAAATTCTCATTTTAATCCGTTTTATTCCACTAGAAGTTCAAAACAAAAGAACAACTGTCTAATTTACTTAGTAGCGCATTTATCCTAGCTCCCTTTAGGAATTAAACGTTCCGTTCCGACCTATCACTTTTTATAGCGTTACAGAAAAAATCTGTCTAACTGTAGGGACTTCTAAATAATTTTCCCTTGACTTCAAACATCTGTTAGTTACGATTGGTACAAGTAATACGCTGAAGCGGGTTTAAAAGGTAAAGTGTAATCATAATAAATTATGAACAAACACAAATGATGAGACCATGGGTGGAGTGGCAACGGCCCCCACTTACGAGTTTTTAGGCTTAATTTTTTTTTTATAATAATTATCATTATCACAGCTCTCAAAACGTTGAAGGAAAACATCGTGAGGAAACCGGCATGTCGTAGAACCATCAACAACAATCAATTCGAAGACATGTGACTTCTACAACCCGCACTGGGCCCGCGTGGTAGATTACGGCCCACTCCCACTCACCGAGACAAGGCCTATATATAGGCCTCAGCTATGTGCGTAGATTATGGCCCACTGTCTCGCGAGAGGAGGCCTGCGTAGGAACATTATTGGCTGATTATGCAAAGACAGATAGTTTGAAAAACTTTCTAGGCTGCTTTGCGAGTATTACCGACATAAATACGTACTTAGTTTTAGTACCTACTTATTTACTACACTTCTTTGTACGTAAACATGGGAGATCATTTTGTACATAGACATGGTTTTCGGTAGCTTATGCCATAAGCTACCGAAAACCTTAGGGCCTCTCATGTTTGTGTTTCCAATACGTACAGACGCCAGCAGGTCAAGCTACCCGAAACTGTCAAATTTTCCCAATCAACCTTGAACCTTAATGGTTTAGCAATAAAGTTGAAAATCTATTAAAGAAATTTGACAGATTGTAGTAGCTTGATGTGCTGGCGTCTGTACATTTTTTTTTTCCTTTTCTACTATCGTATCGCTGATAGAATGTCACTTTGTCTAGGACCCTACTCGTGTAATACACTATCATTCACAATCTGAGTCATTTTGAAGGATATTGCTAATCCATTGCTTCATGTGTTCGAAAAGTTTGTATGCTCAGCAACGTAAATAAGGCAATGAATGTTGTCGAACTGTCAAAATTAAAACCATTCCTACTGTCAGTGTGTTACGCAATTACCCCGCAGGATATCTTAACAAACTCTGATCTACTTCAAGGGCATTTTCAACGGACCCGTTTTCCGCTCCCAGCTTAACCCACCAATCAACTTTGAACGATAGCGGGTTACTGGGTCCCCCGGGTTGTGTGTCGTTTACCTGCAGCTCCCTGGTCATTTAGACCCCATGTTACTTTTCCCGGGGTGAAATACGGTTAACCGTATCACCTTTGACATCGGGACGCGAGACGGTTGAAATGTTTTTCGCCCAGTTTACTCGCTTTTCTCGTAATTAGGGGTATTAGAATGTTTCAAAGGAGAAGTTAAGTGTGTGATTGCGGCTTTTTTCGCGCGCGAGGGGCGGAAGTGCAATTCTGCGTTGAAGGGGGTGAAATGTGATTTTAGGCTTTTGAAGATTATGTGAGTGTGGTGGGGTAATAGGCTTTTTATTTTGTGTTGTGTTAAAATTCTTTTTTTTTAATAAATAGGCATTCTCGTGTTTTATTTATAAAGTTTCGGATGCGTAGCTACTATAATAATAATTTATTGATTTCACTAAAAATAATATGATTACTTATGTGGAAAAATGTTGACTAACATTTGGAGCCTCTGTAGCCGAACTAGGACGAGTACTGTATCTCGGCATACGACGGTAGACCCCTTCAAAATAGACAATAATACACATTAGCTCAAAAGACATGCAATATATTCTTCAATATATCTGTGATTAATCTATTTCAATACTTAACAATAATAATTTTATTGATTCCTAAACACTACTATTGCGTGCTCAACACTCATATAGATCAGCGCAAATACATTTATTATCGTAAGGACGATTACAGCGTCAGCGGGATTGTCCGAAAGGGTTACCGCTGCCCCGGAACATAAAGGGCGAAGGAAGGAACATGGGTGGGTTTTAGTCAGTAAGAGTCTGACACTCCCTTCCGCTCCACCCAGAGCGGGAGAGGTCATTTGATGATTTCCCACCAGAAAAAAAAAAAAAGGACGATTACAGCCCCATCAGTCATGAGAGCAGTAGTGGCCAGGTCGTAGGCTCAAACCCAGACAGGCGTCTTACTTTGTGTAAATTATTTCATCACCACTACTCTCAAAACGGTGAAGAAAACGATCGTAAGAAAACCGGCATGTCCTAGAACCAAAAATTCGAAGACATGACAATCTACCAACCCGCACTGGGCCCGTGTGGTACATTGTGGCCCAATCCCTCTCACCGAGACGAGGCGTGTGTCCCAGCAGTGGGAACATAACAAGCTGATTATGCAGTAATTAAGCACTCTTAACAAAAAATACATAGTATTGGTGAACACGATACCTTTTTTTTTTTGTTTTTTTTTTGTTTTCGGGGGGAAACCTTCAAAAGGCACCCGACCTCCGGGGAGTAAGGTCGGGGAGTGTGGGATTTTTACCTCACTAAAACCACTCCGGTGATCACCATCCGCACATAGGGGTGGTCCCGGTTTCTCGTAAAAGACCAATTCCGGAACCACCCCTGCGCAACGCCTGTAAGGCACATCCGATACCTAGTGCTGCGTATATTGAGTAAAACTCTCTAGTCATCCTCTGAACATTCCCCCTCCCTCTTCCTCTTCGTCCCTCATCAGAATTCAATATATTCCTGAATAAGGGACGTCTTCGTATTTAAGGGAACAGGTACTATCTATTCTAGATCTCAGTCAGGTCTTAAATAGCTACTTGAAATTCAAAACATTCCTAATTACTTCTAGGATATATGCGAAAAATTCTGGTCCTTCTCATTCAAACCACGGTACCGGCGAAACGGCGGCTGTTGAATTTAATTTTTACTTCTTGAATTCTGTATGTTTTTTTCCAACGGTTCAGTTGAAAAGCAACCTTAAATTACGTCGACAATCAAAAGGTTAATTGACCCGCTTATTACAAGATGTTTGTCAAAAAATTAAGTTCAATTAAAAACGCTTTTTTGAGAAAAATACGGGCCTATAATTTTTTACGCGCCATTCTTTCCCTCGGTTTTATTAAGGCGAAAGCGTCAGGCCTGCGAAATTCAATTTTTGTTACGTTTCTTTACAATTTGCAAGTCAGTGTCAAGTTGTATGTTGATATAAATAGGATACGTGGCCGGAACAAATATTTATTTATAGAATTATAATCATAAAAATCATTAGTTACACTCTAAGTTCATTACCCTTTTGAATTACTATTTCATGAAATCATGACATTTGTGGCCAATTCTAATTCAAGGAGTCGTATAACTGATTCTAATGATTAGGTACAATTCTGTGGAGCCATATTTTTGACGGTCGCAAATCATGTTTTAATCAACACACAACCTGACACTATCTTGCAAATTGCAAAACAGGTAAGTAAATTTGATTTTCTTGGGATACCTTATCGCGTCCCCCTTAAATAAAAATGTCTACATTGACACGGGTTTATTGAGAGCAAAATTGTATTTCAAAGACCTGGGTTTATTGGAAAATGATGTATCAAATGTCTTTTGATATTATAAAGAATATTCTGTTCTATTCCAAATTATGTAAAAATGAGCTAACTTTGATTTGTCGAGATCCGAGAGTATATTGATTGGGTTGCCAGGGGCGTTTTGTGTGATCCCCGACGCGAATAAAAATATTCGACCAAATTGGATGAATTGGAAGCCAATCTCTATTGTTAGGCCCTCTCACGAATACGCGACGTAAACGTGACGTCAATTCGAACGATTTTTTCATCGAAATACAACAATCTAACATTTTAGCTTAAATTGACGACAAGTATGTACAATTAATATCACCCATAGATTTATGTATTGTTATATCTTCTAATACATACTAATATTATAAATTCGAATGAAACTCTGCCTGTCCCTGACCTTTACACGAAAAAAAAAAACTAAAATCCATCAAAATCCGAAAAATAAAATTTGGCAAGGAGATAGAGAGCATCCTGGGGACGGCCCCAGGATATACATATATGCATGGGCTACTTTTTGTCCCGGTAACACGTTGGCGTAGGATAATAGATTAAGGTTATAAATTAATACCACTATTAGATTTTAGATATCCTTTATTTAAAAAAATCAACGTGCGTACAGCAAGTCCTCTCTGACAACCAACATGGCGGCGTTAGTGCTGCCCCTGTTCGATAAATAGTGCTCGGCACATTTCCAGTTCACACATAAGTATAAAGTCATAAAGATTTAACTACATATTTTATTATTTTGAATTTACGTATACTTCGTGCGTTCGTATTAGGGCTTAACGTATGTCAGAACAACTGTTTTGTGTAGGTAAACAATCACTTTTTATCAAAGGTTTTGTGCAAAAAGCTATGGGATAAGAGCCTTTCTCTCTTGAGACACCCTCCGAAGAGATCGAGCATCTTAATCCTATTAGGGGATCGCATAACAAAAACATGACAGGAACGAATTCTAAACAAGCAGATGACCGTGACTGCTCTTGCATAGAAACTTCAACCCAAGTACCATGGATCCGTGTATTATGATGTATATTGATTTGAAAGAGCATGGCAGTTGAGAGTATTTCATGCTCACTTAAATGTCTCACTGAGGGTGGCGCGTGTAGGCGATCGGCAGCGGCGGCGGCCTCTCGCGCCCGGACCTGGTGCAAGCCATGGTCCGGAGCGAGAGGGAGTGGGAGGCAGTCGCCTCCTTCTGCGAAGCAGTCATGCTAGCGAAGGAGGTGGCGGGACGGATGAGGGAGAGAGCCTCCCGTCCCAGCCGCCGCGGGAGACGCCCCGGGCGTCGGGAGTCAAGTGAAGACTACCGGCCACCGTAGGCGCGGGCCTGCGGGCGGAGAGCAATGGGTAGCTCACCGCCCGATCAGGACCAGGCCCGTGCCGGACGGCGCGTAAGTGTTCCACGCGCGCCTCAAAGAGATGTCAGCATAACGAGGGGCCCCTCAGGGCCGAAGCCTGCCGGGGCAGCGGGATTGTCCGAAAGGGTTACCGCTACCCCGGAACATAAAGGGCGAAGGAAGGAACATGGGTGGGTTTTAGTCAGTAAGAGTCTGACACTCCCTTCCGCTCCACCCAGAGCGGGAGGAGTCATTTGATGATTTCCCATCCCAAAAAAAAAAAAAAAAAAAAGGGTGGCGCGTGTGTTGGATCATTCGGTTCCCTACAAAAAGGTTGATCTGGATGGTGCTTGATCCACGCGTCATGTTCGAGAATACGCGCCGTCGGTTGACACTGGTCATCTCTTAACTGCCAGGGCTTATTTTTAATCTTAGATGTATTTTGAATTGTTTCTGCGTTTTATTTTTTACATTATTCATGAGCTTAACTGTCACTAATGAGATACAATTACTTTTTCTATTGTTACCGAACTTAATGAGCTTGCCTTACAGACGAGGGGGATATAGAAGCAACAAGAATAATGTACCCAGGATTTTGTAATATCTTGATTTAAAAGAGTGTCCTTGGAGTTTCTTGTCCGTTCTTCTCCATAGACTAATGACTAATGGACTCTTTGACAATTTAAAAGTGCCCGTAAAGGGTTTAATTGATATAAATGGTTTGAGTTTGTATTTGACTCTCTGTTTTGACTCTTGAAATCCCTTATTAGTGCACCCTTTTTTGTTTTGTAAGTTACTTTTTTGACCAAGTTTTGGGCTAACAGTTTAATAGACTATCGTGCCATCGACAAGAGGAAGGAGTAGAAGTTGGTGGTCACCACCGCTTCTGGATATGGCAAACCAGGTGCGTTGCCTACCCTTGTATGGGTTAATTTTTCAAAGATTTTTCTATCAGTAGCTTGTACGGACGCCAGCACATCAAGTTACTACAATGTGTCAAATTTCTTTAATAGATTTTCAACTTTATCGTTAAAGCATTAAGGTTCAAGATTGATTGGGAAAATTTGACAGATTCGGGTAGCTTGACCTGCTGGCGTCTGTACGCAGATTATCGGTCAATCAAATCGGTTAGTCATTCATGAAATAAATGTTACTAGAAAACCGATATACACACAAATAAATCTGAATTGTCTGACTGCCTCATTGTACTAGTGGTATGCCTCGTTGTTCTTCGGTTCGATTCCCAGATCGGGCAAAGTGTTATTGGGATTTTCTTTCTGGAATTCCTCAGTAGCAGCCCGGAGTTTGGATTTGTGCCCAGTTGATGGCAATAGGCTCGCCCCTTAATACATGGGACTTAAACATAACTGGCATTTGGGTGCAATATAGGTGTAGCTCTGCCCAATCTTTTGGGGAAACAAGGCGCCATGTTATGTTATGAACTGAACCACTCAACATTCAATTTGACTGTTTTGTTCCATGATATTCCTTACTGGGTAGAAACATTCGAGGGCGTTGAAATTTTCATGCGAAAGAAATAGCAGGAAAAGCAGTCAATTTATATTGCCTATGTACCCCTAATATCATCACACTTGACCCCTAGAATTAAACTGAATAAGGGTAGGGTTTACCACAGCAGTTCAATGGGGTCAGATAATCGCCAATCAACACGGGATAATGTTTCTAAACAATAATTAATATTAATATTATGGACAGTTTAGTTTTAATAATAGGGGCTTGTTTGTGGCTTAGTAATAACAACCGCACGGGTCGTTCGATCAAGTTCGGCTACGGTTACCGCGGTTGGTCTGTGGAAGGTTGACCATCTTTACATACCAAGACCCCTCCGTGCCTCGGAAAGCACGTTAAGCTGTTGGTCCCGGCTATCATTCGTGGATCTTTGACAGTCGTTACGGGTCGTCAGTAGCCCGAAAGTCTGGCAACCAGTCTTACCAAGGGGTATCGTATTACCCAGTAATTGGGTTGTGGAGGTCAGATAGGCAGTCGCTCCATGTAAAATATTGGTATTCAGCTGCATCCGGTTAGACGGGAAACCGACCCCAACATAGTTGGGAAAAGGCGAGGCAAATAATGGATAATTTGGTTTTATAGGATCATTGGTCCTCCAAGGTTGTCAAAAAGAAAGCCATTGCTACTGTTACTGTGTTAGGCAACTGCCTTAAATAGTAACAGTAGAAATGGCTTTCTTTTTGACAGTTCTACAACATTCATTGCATTACGTCCGTTATTGAGCAGCCAAATTTTTCGAAAATGTGAACAATGGATTAGCAATATCCTTCAAAATCATTCAGATTGTGATTGAAAGTGTGTTACGCAATTAGGGTGCCGGACAGGAGTGGCGCGAAGGGGAAGTGTGGCAAAAAATCCGAAGGAGCGAGGCAGAAAATTTAAAATCGGGGATTTAAAAAAGATAAGTCCGGGTTTGAATCGTTCCCGGAAATTGAAGACAAAATGCTACCAAGGGATTACGTTAAGCAGATCGGCAGCAAAGTCTTTCTGTTTTACTTTTAAAACCAACTGTCTATCAAAATGTGAAAAGTGAGTTTTACAAAAGAGTGTGAGTGTGTGTAGGTATGTTAGTATTGTAATAAAGAGTATTCTATTCTATTATATTATATTACCTCTTCTTTGAACCCTTTTCTATTAAATTATCATAAATATTTATGATGATTTAATTTGAGACCTTAATTTATTTTTTCTTTCTATACATCTTCTGCCTTGCTTTTCCCAACTAAGTTGGGGTGGACTTCCAGTCTAACCAGTTGCAGCTGAATACCAGTATCTTCTATGGGGCGACTACCTATCTGTCCTCCACAACCCAGTTGCTAGGTAACACGATACCCCTTGGTAAGACTAGTTGTCAGACTTTCAGCTTCTGATTACCTAAAACGACTGTCAAAGATTTATAAACGACAACCGCCGGCACCAACGGCTTAACGTGCTTTGAGAGGCTCAGAGGGGTGTCGATATGTAGTGGATAAACACAGAACATATTAAGTTTTCGATGCTTTTGCGTCGTCTATACCCACCGCACATTTGTGGTACTAATACCTACTTTAGGGGGAAGCGCCAGGGTAACCCGGGAAATTCAAATTTTCTTACGTTCTTTGCAATTTGCAGGTCAGGGTCAGGTTGTATGTCGAACCAAATAATTATGATGACTATTTCATAAAATATCAATCAATAGGATTATATGAACTAAGAGTATTGTATTGATGATTTTAATGATTATAATTCTATAAATACATACTTCTTACGCTCGCAAATCATATTTTGTTCAACATACACTGACCTGCAAATTACAAAAAAAAAATTAACGCAAATACATTTGAATTTCGCCTAGCACGTCCCCTTAAAAATTATCTAAAGTGAAGCCAATAAGTTGTTGTGCTTCATCAAAATTCGGCGCACCTTTCCCAGACTATAGACCACATATTCCCCAAATCATACGCAAAAAACAGGGTTCAAAGTCGTATAAATTAGAATACCAAGAAATTCTCTTTACAGTTGTTTACGTAGGTTAACTGTTAACCTTTGGCCGGAGACATTTTGACCTCATAGCCTCCGGTCCTTTCACAACAAAATAATATAATTTACCTTATTTATCGGTCAATATTACCAGTGTGTGAGCCTAAGCAAATATGGAAAATGTGGTCAAGAGTATCTAAACATCATAGCTGGGAGCCAGCACCCCCGGTTTCAACATGGTAGATACTACGTTTCTTTGAAATGTGTTTGTAAATAATATAATTATTTAATGGCTATGTAAATATTTGACCCCTGAGTTTGTTTCGCCACAGTCAGATAGGAAATGTCGACTCCGTGTAGTTTATTTTTTTATTATGACGTGTAAAACTGATTCTGGTGTCCAATTTACAGAATAAAAGAAATCGTTTCATTTTTTTTAAGGAAATAAAGATAATTATGAGTTTTTTTTTTTCAGAACGTGGACATAACCTTCCTAACGGTGCTTACATAAAGCTGCGGGTTTTTCCAGTATTGATCGTTGCAGGTTGATCCACGGAAAGAAACGGTCACAATGTTTTACCTGTTTCTTTGTGTGAGCGCATAAGTTAATACGTACGGGTATATTTTACCTGCACCCATCGATACTAGCTTGTCTTTACCGGGAACCCGTGTCTTCATGTACGCACCCTTTTTTTTTTTTTTTGTTCCGGGGTGGAAAATCCTCATGGATGTCCGCCGCCCTGGGGCGGGCGACGGGGTCTGTCAGACTCTTACTGACTAAAAACCACCCCAGTGTTCCATCTCTCACCTACGCCGGGGGTCGCGGGAACGTAAGATCCTTCCGCAATCATGTACGCACCCTAAGTTAAGTCATAGCTCAACTATCTAAGTAAATTCAACTGACTTCTTATTTTCGTGTTGAGCCCAGTAGGTGGCCACGTTGATTGCGGCATCAATGCCATTTATTAAGTCATCCAAGGTGCAGGTGAAAGGTGCACTTGGGGCACTCCAGCAAGTGGCGCACGGTCTGATTAGAGGCACCGCAATCGCACTGGGTATTGGATCGGTCAGTAATCCCCCACTTCGACAGATTGCGTTTGCAGCCCCCTGTGGTACGCAATCGATTGAGGGCTTTCCATATAGGCCAATGCAGATCACGGCCGAGAGGAAATTTTTTCTGGGGTGTAATGAAGTCGGGAGGTGGTGGATGCTTTTCTTGCCAAAATTTGCTGCTCTCATTAGGTGGTTTGTTCTGGATGGCCTGCGTAGAGCGTAAGAAGTTCTTACGACTTTTAAGCCTACCCGGGATCATTGTGTAATCGTAGAGGGGATATCGGGAATACCTGGTTCTTTTTTTCCACCGCGCTTGCGACATCCCTTCGTACGGCAGGTGGTGCGATTCCTGCAAGCGGGTAGAGCTTATTTAGTGGAGTTGGTTTTAAGTAGCCCGATAATATCCGACACGTCTCATAAATTAAACGCTGCATCCTACAGACTGGAGCCCGTCTCAATATAGTTGGGAAAAGACTAGATAGATAATGATTTAAGAAAAACTATTATCGTTATCGTATGAAAATGTTTGTAAATTCATAACCTACATCTCATCATATCGAACCCAAAATTAGGTCAGGCGGTGTACCTAAATATGAGACGAAAAATAAATCTTTTCATTTTTGACGCTATTAAAGATTAGTTAATGTCTGCGACTAGTTTTTGACCGTTTTAAATTACGAGAATTGGCCTTCTGATCTGTCAAAAATATCTCTATCAGTCTCTCTAATAAACTCAATCTCTAATAATCTCATCTCATGAGATTGCGACTAGATTTTGACCGTTTTATATTACGAGAATTGGCCTTTAGATTATATTATACAATCCATTGATATCTTTCACCGTAGCATTAAATTGAAGATAATTGGCCTAGATATACTCGTATAGTTTTGTGTACAAAGTTATGTGATTCATTTTTTTTCCTCAATAATAGGGGAAATTCAAGACAGCCGTCAACGCGTCGACAGCTGCCACAAGATACAGCTTTCAACGTTTCACTAAGGTAACGAGTTTGACGTGCATTCTAGTTCAACGCTTCAAACACTAAGGTAGGATTACTGCATGTTGGGGGTTTAGAGCATCTACGCAAATCCATTTTAACACGCTCTGTAACGTATATAAATGTTAACAATTTATGGGTCACATTAAATCGTCTCACATATAGTCTGTACCGAGAGCATCTGATGAAAATGTCAACAAATAGGTCAGAAACCGTACCTGAGTGAAGATGCCAATTTGTAGTGTCACTTACAAATTGCGTGCTTTGATTTGATTACCTACTTGAATACTTAATTAAAGGGGAAGCGCCAGGGTAGCCCGCGAAATTCAAGTTTTCTCAAGCTTTTTGTAATTTGCAGGTCAGTGTCATGTTGATTAAAATGTGATTCGCGAGCGTAACAAATATGACTTTACAGAATTATAATCATAAAAATCATCAATAGGATTACATGAACTTAGGGCTGTTTTTTCCAAGGCCAGATAACTTTATCCATGGAATAATTTTGAATTTTCAACAGTTCTTCCACACAAAAACTGTCAGACGACAGTTTTATTCCAATAATAAAAAACATCCCCCTTAACCTTCCGCATCTTGATCGGAACTTCTGCGACCATGACCAAGGCCAGTGTTATCGAGGTCCTTACAAATAAAAATCTAAGCCTAAGGGCCGGCCCTTAGGTTTAGATTTTTATGACACGAATAGAAATATAACTTAAATGTATGACAATAAAATTGAAATTTCAATGATGATGCCAAAGGACGTCGCGGCATGCCTAAGGATACCGCGGCATCATTGCTGCCGATGAAATTTAAATTTTATTGTCATACTTTGAAGTTATATTTTCTAGTAGTCGCATAAAAATCCCTTGCCGTGCCGTGCCGTCAGTGGGCGTCGCCGCGTCGGCCCTAAACTGTTCGACATTCTATGCATTCTGTGCACAATATATGCCAGCATCAAAAGGAACACAATTGGGTACAAGCAAGGAATAGATGCGACCGATGTTTGCTCATTTGCAACGATGAAGTCTCGGCGTTAGTTCCGCCCGTGAATTTGGATCCGAGCCACTTTGTACGAATGTGTACAGACTAAACTTCAATTTAGCCTGAAACTATGTAATGTGTTCCACTTTCACGTACTCAGTTCAAGCGTTTTTGAGCTAACGGTGCGCTTACAGAGGCAATTAAAATTGTGCAATTTCTATGTAAAATCATGGTATTGGCTCATATTACTCTGTGTTCATATTTAACGGCAATCGCCAAGAATTGCGCAATGTAAGCATCTGTGTAAGCGAATCTTAAGGATTGGGAAATAAAGTGAAACTTTTAAACTCCTGTTTCCAAATGCAAAATATCAACGTTTTGCAGTTGGGTTTATGGGAAGCTCAGACCTCCGGCGTCTCTCCACAGACAATGGCTCACCTCCCATCTTGCACCGCCCTGTCACCTGCACACGTGAGGACCTAACGGCTGCGTCAGCAAACGGTGTCAGTGTTGCTGAATGGCCAAACAACATTTTTTTTTTTTTTTTTAATGGTATTTATTATTTTGTGTTATTTTTGTCGTCGACTGGGCCAGTTTTGATCCGTAGCAATTGTTAAAAATGGGAGTGGGCCAGCCCAGTGCGGGTTGGCGGAGGTCACATGTCTTCGAATTTTTGGATATTGGACATGCCGGTTTTCTCACGATGTTTTCCTTCACCGTTTTGAGAGCAGAGTGATAAAGTACAACAAATTAAAGTGCTCTACTATTTCATTGCTATTGCTATTTCCTTGCGCATTATTATTACACAGTAGCATAATTTGTATGGTGTACAGACGCCAGCAAATCAAGCTACCCGAAACTGTCAAATTTTCCCAATCAACCTTGAACCTTAATGCTTTAGCGATAAAGTTGAAAATCTATTAAAGAAATTTGACAGATTGTAGTAACTTGATGTGCTGGCGTCCGTACAATAAAGAGTATTCTATTCTAATAACTACAGACAGAAAAACAACTTTTTTTTTAAATTTCAAAGAAGTAAAAACTACTCACATTGTTTTATTAAAGACCATTCATTAGTAGAGATTTTTTGTATATTTTAGGTTTGTTTTTAGAAAAAGAATCTGAATTTAATTAGCAAACAGTATTCTTAATAAATAAATACATTCTTTCATTTATCTTTTGGTAGCCCAAAAAATTCTAAGCCCTGTAGACATTTAACAACAAAATTTATTTAATAATTTCTTATAATTTCAGAGTTTTTATTAAATTCATTTGAATATTATGTGTTGAACTAGTTGTCATAAATCTTGGTGGTAAGTCTAAAACTTTTTTTATTATTTCGGCATTGTTAGGTTATCACCTGCCTATTCTTTTCCCAACTAAGTTGGGGTCGGATTCCAGTCTAACCGGCTGCAGCTGAATACCAGTATTTTACATGGATACATGGATGGCAACTGCCTATCTGACCCAATTACTGGGTAATTCGATACCCCTTGGTAAGACTTTCGGGCTTCTAACGACCTTTAACGACTGTCAAAGATCCACAAATGACAGTCAGGACCTCGGTATGTAAAGATGGTCACCCATCCACAGACCAACCGCGGCAAGCGTAGCTTAACCTGATCGATCGACCCGGTGGCTGTGATTACTTAGCCACGAGCCCCTCATTGGCATTGTTAGGTAATTAAAACAAACCGTTAATAAAAGTTAGCAGGATTTTAATAAAATTTGTCTTTTGTGCTGACTGTACAAAATACATTTTAGCAAAGATTAGAACATATGTACATACTAATTTATAATATTTTGTTTTTTTTAAACTTTATTTTGTTGTTTTTTTTACAAACATCTTTATGAACTAAGTCAATTCTTCATTCTTAAAAAAAAATAATTATAAATAATCAATTTTAAAATTAAGTAAAATAATGTTTTGTACTTGTTAGTTCTCAAATAGAACTTAAATTAAATTAAAAGTCCTTAATTTCTTGCATAATACAAAATAAAATACTGACAATTCAAAAATATTGTACCGCCTGATACTTGATACCAAAAGTAAAAAAAAAAAAAATTAAAAACAAAAAAATATCAATTCTTACTAAACATTAGTAAATTTAAATAATTTTACTGAGGAACTCAGAATTCCCATTCATAATTCTTCCAATTTTCCCTTGCTTGTCTCTCGGTATACCATGCTTCACAAGCATGTGCCGTCTCACCGTCTCAGTCTTGGTATAAGTCACACTGCAGATACTGCACGCAAACATATACATCCTCTCATGAACGTTATTACAGTGCGCAAGCATGTCACCGTGCCGGTAGAACTTTCTAGGGCAGTGCGTACATTGATACTGTTTTTCCATATGACAGACTAAATGATTCCTCCATATAGCTCTTCGGCGGAATGTTAAACCGCATTTTTCACATGTGAATGGTCTCTCACCAGTGTGTAGCCTTAAATGTTCTATTAAGTCAAGTTTTCTGGGAGCTTTATAGGGGCAATGATCACATTGTAGGTATGGACCAACTCCGTGACGAGCTATTTGATGCATATGCATTTCTGCAAGCACTGGAAAGCCTTTTCCACACTGGTCGCAGATAAATTTGCAGTTGTTGTGCCGTTGCATGTGATGGTCGTATGTTAAACGGTTAGCAAGGGTTTTGTGGCATATCTTGCATATAAGGTTGCGTTCTTTAACTGGTACTGGTCTATATCTGTGTTCCCTTTTTATTTTACTTTTAGCGTGTTGTATTTTATTAAATTTAGTATCAGATTGAATTAAACTTTGCATAGTTTCCAAAATATAATCGGCTTTGTTGGAGTATTCATCTTTGTGTCCCTTTGAGTTACTTTTGAAATCGTCCTCTATGAAATAGTCAAAATCGTACATTCTATCTCCCACATCTATTTCTGTGTCATCAACTTTTTCAATGGATGGTTTTTGGTCACTTTCATGTATGAACTGAGTCTTAATCACAGGGTTTTTATCCCTACTGTCTCGTTCTGAATTACTTTTTGGTGGGAAATACTGGTTGAACATCACATATTCACACACAATCTCTTCCACATCACGATCTGAAGTGTCACAGTTAACATTTTTATTTACGAGTTGTTTCAACTCTTCGTTTGTCGATTCACACTTTAATTTGAAATAAATAGTTTGTTTTAATAATTGAACACACTTTCGGCACACCATAGTCGGCAGTTTGTCGTCTTTTTGCAACAAAACATCGGTTACTATTGTTATTGCTTTGCCGTAACAACTGAGGCCGTCGTCACTTGAACTATCAATTAAACTAAACATTCTATTGCCATTGTTTCGAGTTAAGCACACCCTGCATATAGTTTTGTACAGATTTTCGTAACTATTCATTATTTAACGAGGCAATTTTCACGATAATTCACTCGTACTACAGAATTTTGTTTTGTTTTGACACAGGCTGACACTTTTGATTATGACATTGACAAATTTAGAGAGCCAGTGTCAAAGTTGGTGTTTGCGTTTCGTTTCACAAAATTTGTACTGTACAAAACAGTATTAATAAATAATTATGTTAATACAAATAACAATTTAAACAACAGCATTACACAGATTTAAATGAATATTATTTTAACTGAAAAGGTAACTCGTAAAGTATATCTACAAAATCATAATTTTACATAAGTGTATTGAACGCAAAACTGTTTCTTCCATTTAGTTTAATAATTTTATGAACAAGGAAATGCTTTAGGCCCATTACTGTAATATAACATTAATTTCCTTTATTTCATTTAAATACAAATTACATTTTTAATTATTTTTAACATAATTATTATCTTTTCTAAAAGACGGTGAAATGTCTTTATCCACTTCGTATAGAAAAGTAAACTAAATGAGGCAACTGCTTTAAATATCCGCTTCTACGCTGGACTTCATAATTGCATAGGTATTTAATTATAAATATTGAAACAGTTATTATTATTCTTTTCTATAATAATTATCTAAATAAAGGTAAATATGTAATAATTTTCCTTATTTATTAAACGCCGACGTGATTTATTTTGTGGTTGCATTAAAATAACGCAAGTTGTAAGCTATGTTACTGATAACTTTGTTTAGAACGGGCAAACGCGTCGATTGTTTGACGTATTGTACATACTAATGGTACCGTATAATTGTGTCCGTGTCTACTTCAATACTTTGTGAAAAATAGGTGTAGGTAGTTGTTTTTATATGATGTGACTTAAAATTGAGAATTAAAAAGAAAAAAAATCCTATGCTACAAAGAGTTCTGAATCAAATTATGTAAAAAAGTGAATTTCGTAAAATGTGCAGAACTTTGCGTGAATCTTTGTATGAGTTTCTACTCTGCTGCCGTCTATTTGGTAGAATCTTTTTTAAATCTTTCAAATATCCCATTGGGCCAGTGTTTTAACAGCCCGTGCGAGAAACATTTGTACCCTTGTACATATAAATGGTGATACCTAAACTAAAAATAAAAGTGTATCTACAGCCAACACGTTCAATGTCCATGCTTACATGATTAAATGTAATTTTAATAAATATTTTATAAAAACAAAAAAACTGCTATCAGCCGAGATGGTGCTTAATAATTACCACTTTACCGCTACTAGAAACTAAAGCGACCCATGCTATCACTATTAGGTACGTTTCTACTTACTGAATACAGCTATAAAATCCTTTACAACATACATACATACATACATAAACTCACGCCTTCTTCTACCCATAGGGGTAGGCAGAAACTACAGAAAGTCACCTGGTACGAGCCTTACATACTTACTCCTATTGCCTCGTTTACTTTCATACATCTGGTCATACATGCACGCCGGTTGCGAGTACAACGCACCTGTACTTCTTGAAGAACATCACCAGTAAGGTCAGGTCACTAAATGTCCTTCTAGGGTGCCCCTCCCGGCGTTTCCACTCACAACTGCCTTGTTAATGCCTTTTGTTAGTCGCCCTTCGTTCATCCTCTCAACATGACCAAACAATCTAAGCATTTCCTTTACAATCCCTTACAAATTAACACATAATAGATTTGCGAAACACAGTCGTATAATTCCACTACGTCTTTCATCTTATTTGTGGCCCAAAATAAGTCTTAATAGTGTTTACATTAAAGCGTTCCGCGGCTGGCAATAGAATGCTTCAAGCCGTGGCCTCGAAAATGGCGAGGCCAACAAATAGCAATTTAATTTTGGCCTTTGAAATGTTTGTATGTGAATCCGTGGTAAGCTGAAACGTATGGTTTAGAGGTTTACGCATATATTGTATATCTTAAGGGTTTCGTAGATGAACTTGAGGAAATCGAAATACCTCATCATTAATTGTAGATATTTGTCTGTCGGTCTGTCGTCCATCCATATGTCACACCCTCTTACAGTGTTTATGAAACTTTGAAAGTCTTCGGTAAACCACCATACTGGCGTGGAGGGAATATCTATATTTTCATAAACCTATATTTATTTATTGACACACAAACGACTTACTCACTATTATATTATAATTTTGGTTTGCACGGAAATAGTTTGCGATGAACTCGTCACTTATAGGTGTGCACAGCACTTGCATAGTTAAGAATAAAAAATAGATAAATTACATTATTTATAAATCTATTTAAATTACATTGAAATTAATTAAAAATTTACATTAAAACAGTGAGTAACAGAAAATTTAAATAAAATAAATTGTACATTGAACTAAATTAACAATAAATAGAAAAATTGAATTAAAAATATTAACAAATGAATTGCAGATAACAAGTAAATTACAGATATCAAATGAATTATGTCAAAGTACATTAATTACAATTACAACAAATGGATTAAAATTTAATTGTAAAACATTGCGCTCATAATAAAAGGCACTGTGGGTCCGAAACCGAAAGTAAAATAATGTTGCCAAAGCAACAAAAAGTGCAGTTATTGTGTAGCAATTTTGTAGCAGAAACAAAGACCTATACCTATTAATCTAAACCAAAAATCCCTCGTTTGAACCAAAATTGTCTCACTAAAAACCGCTAGGCCACAAAATGTATTTACATTATGTGGCCCGGCCACCTGAACGTATTTTATAGAACAAATTACACTAACCATTAGTTACAATTTGTGGCCTCACCGCGACTTTCGAGGCCACGGCCTGGCCTAATAGCGATGTACGATAAACGCTCTCTCTACGACAAAATGCCGCGGCACCATATCATTCTAGCTAGTGTGAATGAGTTTTACTTTTACTCTGGGGAAGATACTGAGATGTTGCGTGGTAGATAAAGTTTTAAACATGTTACGCTGAAGATGGATAGTGCAAGTTATGTTGTAACTATAAAAAAGAACCTAACATAACATCATGCCTGTATTTCCCGAAGGGTTCGGCAGAGGTGTACCTAGAGTACAGTTTACACCCACATTTCGCCAATTATGTTTAAGTCACTCATCCTCCATAGAAAAGGGAGGATCCTCCGACTAGACGGGTGCTGTGTCATGGCGGGCCGTTGTATAAAATATGCTAGTTGCGCGGTAAACTCTGCTTGCGAGATGTAGGATTTTGATTTCATTTTTCAGTATGACGCGTAGTTCGCATGTGGCGTTGTAGATACTGTTACAGATATACATGTAGAAATTTTACAAAGGGCGGTTTATCGCTAAAATCGATCTTTTATAGACAACCAACAACAACAACAACAAGTAGCTGTCCTGTGTTTACAATAAGCTGCCATACAAGTGGTTATTGAAGTCTTGGCAGCCTTCCTTCCATCCTCGCCGTCGAGGCCCGTCGTGACGCCCCATATCATGTCCGTCCCGACCCTTGCTCGAGCCAGCCCGTGCCGCTGAGCCTGTAGTTTTAAATTCGTCCCTAAATAATTCCGATCCAGCCTGTCCCTTGGTACTCCCAGCGATGCCCTAGGCCGAGGTCCGTACCCCACGGGGTGCCTTTAGCGTGTAGTCGCTTAGTTTTTAAGTTTTTTAAGTCCTGGCTGGAGGCCTTAATTTATTGAGGCATCCACAGGCAAGCCCGGTTAAGCAGACGACAACCTCATAGACTGAAATGCGAGACGCCAGTCTAAAACAAAAAGTGGTTATTGTTCAGGTCCTGGGCTCATTCAATGCTTGACCGTGACTTTATAATATCATAGTCTGTTAAAGTTTTTTGTGAATACTTCTTTGAAATTTGAATTTTAATGGATTGCCATTTACATTTAAATTTTTTTTTTATTCTTTACCATCTCAAACATTTCAAGTGAAACTATATTAATTAATACGAGTATTGCAGTCTGTTTTATAACTTGTTTTAAGTATCATTTCAATATAATTAATGATATATTTAAAATAGTTTTATAAAACTTTTGGTCAAAGAAAACTGGTCAGTGACAAAGGTCAACATAGTATCTATATATTTTCGAATAAATAAATCAAAATCCTTATTGCAGACTACATCCATAAAAAAAAACAAATATAAAGAGCAGAAAATACATATATTTTAAAGAGAAAAAACGAATGAATCTGTATATATTTTCAGTACTTTTGAAGTTAAGTTTATTATTTATCTAGACAAGTTTTCAGCCAGAACTAGCACAAAATTATACAGTTTTTGGCAAAAAAAACCACTAACTTCTAAAAGAAAAGAAAACAAGGAAAAGAATGGAACGAAATAGTCAGAAATCACAAACACGCAAGCTTGTTGAAATACCTCCATCTTGGCCGCCATTATAAATAAAAGCTACAAATCTAGGGGCACACAAACACTTGATCTCTAACCTTGAGCTAGGCTGAAAATCCGGGTAGAACTTACCTTAATGCCATTCGATCACTAGACCCGTGTTACGATAAGAATTCAATGAGACTTGAATATAGATCTATATACTTGAATATCCTCCTTGGGTTTTTCCATCAGGAATTTCTCAGAAGCTCGGAATCTGGATTTGTGCCCGGTTGATGGCAATAGATTCTAGTCAATTCCTTAGCTAATCACGCCAATGTCGCATTGATTTCGCGCGGTTTCGTTCATTGTGTCATAGAGAATTACGGCCCAGTAGATTATATTATATTACAGCATTTGTGGAGCTTCTATATTTTAATAAAACAGTTTTATTTTTTTACTAGCTTCTGTCTGTGACTTCATCCGCGTGAAATTTCTTGTTTCCCCGACCTACCCTGTCGTATCGTCGCCTGTCCGCGCTATCAAATTGTTTTCGCTTAGCGTTCTTTCTGACTTTTTTCCGTTTTGCTCAGCTCCTTAGCCCAATTATATCCCAACGTGATTATAATTGGGCTACCAAATGCAAAAAGATTGTTTCAAATCCGACTAGTAGTTCCAGAGAATTGCGCGTTGAAACAAATAAACAAACAAACTCTTTAGCTTTATTATTAGTATAGATATAGATTAATTAAATAAAATAGCATAGTCGCTTTATCACTTGTATAAAATTTAATCATAATGACTAATGCGTAGACCAGATTACATTACGGGTGACTAAACTTGTCTAGACATTTTTTGAAGTAAACATATGTGCAGTTAGAACTGCGATAATCAAGCTAAGTACAAATACAAATTGATGGTAATTAATTGTATTATTCACAGAAATCATTTTAGCTATCCCTGAATAGATCTTAACTATGCAAAATTCGTGGGATAATACCGAAAAAGGAATTAAAATTTGTGCTTTTAAATTGAATTCAGAACAAGATCATCATTTTATCGGCTTACAGCACAGCAATTTATTTACTTCGACAACAATCCTTCCAACTAACGAACTTTTTAAAAATCCGGATAAACCACATTTTTATCCGGCCTCTCTAGTGTTCAACGACCCCTACATATGTTTGTTTGCTAGGACTCCTCGTTATTTTGATTTACACTGACAATACAGAATATGACTGTGTTTGCGATTTTTTTTTTCTGTATTTTTCTCCCACTTTCTGAGCCCGAGGGCCGGAATAATGAAGAATTTCATTCTATGTAGTTCGCGAAAAATATACGGATATTTTTTGTAAGTTTAACGCGTGTATCATAAGTTTTTCTCGTAGTTTTCGCTTCAGATAATACTGTACGAAGGATTCTTTTCATGATAGTTTTAGGGCTTTATAAGAAGTAGAATTTCTTGTTGAGAAGTTTGTTCGTGAAAGTACTGCCACAGTATATTTTTCTTTCGGAAACGGTCTTTCAGTTTGAAAAGTGTGGCTTTGTGGGTGCCGGTGAAATTTAAACCGGATCTAATTTAAAAAAATAATTTGACCCGGTTTTGTGCTTCTCCCATCCAGCGGATTCGAGAATTGCTGTTCAATAAATTACGAACTAATTTCTAAATTTCAGAAAGGCTACACACACACTTTCACATCTCTACTATCCACTAATATTTTACCTATGCATTGTACAAGAGTCTAGTCTACTTAATGTCTGTCATTCAATGATGATGCATTCACAAAGCCCAACTCAACTGAAATCCGTTGATGTCAGTTGAAAAGGCATACTAATTGCTATCTGAATACTGATGAGATACTACGCTTACAAATGTAACCGCCATTAATGAAGGAATCATCCCGATTTCATTGAAGTCCAGTCGTTGTTGATTTTAGGTTTCTGTCATTGGACCTCAAACAACAACATTAACTGCTGAACAAAGCCCAAATATCATTAACATACCTTATGTATGTTAATGATATTTGCTTCTTGCTTTGCTTATATTATGCTTTCATTCTCCGCAGGATAAGCAGCGCCGTATCATAAACTCACATTTTTTGCAGTTATATTATAAATGGAGACAATCCTATTACCCTACCCCTACCTATCCTTTTACTCTATAGTGATTGGGAATCTACTAAGAATTTGGTAATGGAAAAACCCAATGACACTTTATCTAACCCGAGGATCGAACCCAAACCCTGACCCACGTTCAGATACTGCTTTTGACACTTGAACAACGAGTCAGTCTCCTGGTACCTAGGTCAAAATCAATCTGCCTAGCCTTTTACTTTATCTGGGGTCGGCTTCCAGTCTAACTGATTGCAGCTAGAAAATACCAGTAATTAACTGCCTATCAGACCCCCAAAGCCCAGTTACTGGGTAACACGATACCCCTAGGTAAGTCTGGTCAGATTTTTGGACTTCTAACTACCCGCAACGACCGTCAAATAAAAAACAACGACAAACAGTCAGACTATTGATACAGTCCGTTTACAGTTATTTTACCTCTGATTTTGCATCCCTGTCCAAATCACTAATTTCTTTTTAATACACCCAAGAGTGAGAGCAGTCACCACACCAGTGTGTATGTCACGTGTTGTAGGTCGTGGGTTCGAACCCAGACAGGCGCATTACTTTGTGTAAATTATTTCATCACCACTGCTCTCAAAACGGTGAAGGAAATATCGTGAGGAAACCGGCATGTCCCTGATCCAAAAATTCGAAGACATGTTACATCTACCAACCCGCACTGGGCCTGCCTGGTGGATTTCTGAAAGAAAGAAAGAATGAAAATACGTTTATTTGCGGCAAATATGACGCATAAAATAAAACATAAGCACACAGAATAAAAGTAACAAGTTGGGGGTAAACATCGCTCAGCATATTGCTAAGACCCTATACGAGACAGAGCCCCAGCGCTGGTTTTCAGCAGCAGCCGGCGTTAACTTGATGACGTCAACCAGTGTAGCATGCAATTATACATATATTTCGACTGTTTATGCCATTATAGGCTGATTATGCTTAATGCACCCAAGAGTAGATAAATTTATTTAACATTGTGTAATTTTTTTCTTTGAAAACGTAGATAATCTTTAATGTTCGTCTCTTTTCTAAATGCAAAAAGCAAAGTACCTCATACGAAAGATATAAAATATTAACTACTTTATTAAAATCACATAAAGGTATCCACTCACTACGGCACCCGGATGCGAACCGGTTTTGGGTGTAAGTAATTGGAAATCCTGCCCGGGTAGGTATTTCCGTGTATTATGTATCGGCGATGCGTGAACGGGTATATCCGGGTATTTCTATAATGTATCCGGGTACTTAAATGTTTAGAGGATTTGGACGTATTTTTCTTTATTTGTTGATGATTTCTCATGTGTGGTAAAAAATGTTTTTTTGGGTAAGAAGTTATTGAGTTTGGTATGATATAATAGCGTTGGATGAGAGGAGGAAATAATATGTTTTCGTTATAAATCTACTGAAAATATGAATAATTATGAATATTAAGGGTCAAAGGGGGGGGGGGTATTAACGGGGTATTAGGGTTTAAGGGGGGGGGGGGGGGTTCTGAGCCGTCTATACTAATACTTACTAATAATAAAGCTTTTTAAGTTTGCTGTATTTTTTGTTTGTAAACGAATTCTTTTGCATTTCATAGCCCAATTCTTGAGAAAGCCTATAGGCTATCAGATCTAAACATCACGCTATAACCATTAGATGCCGAGCGAAAAAAAAGGAAGCGAAATCGAAGTAATTGCAGGTGATGCGACGCGACGGGGTGGCTCGGGGTAACAAGAAATTTTAAGCGGACGAAGTCAAGGGCAGGGACTAGTTATATTTCTCAATAAAGCGAAATTGCAAAAAAAGGCTTCTCAAATGTAAGCTTGTTCTCAATGTAAGACAATGTATGGTTTGTTGAAATTCGGTATATATTTATTTAACAGGTATACGTATTAATCAAATCAGGTCAGTCTCACTCGTTAGCTATTTAATTGACGTGGTTTCGGTAAGGGATCGTTAACTAATAGAATTTTTCATCATTCAATTAAATGTTAAGAAAAAACAATACCTCTTGATAATCACTTCCCCTGGCAGACAAATGGGTGATTATCACAGATTTATAAACTAAAGGGAGATATAGTGTGGCTGCCCAATTGTTCGAGTCCGGCTGTCGCCTTCAACTACATAAGCACTACAATACGAACACGCGCTCACTCACACTATAACAGTCACCACACTCAACGCGAGCCAATCGCGTAACGCAGATCGCAACGTTGAGACACACAACTACATTGACAATTCTTATTGGCAAATCAACGGCGCCCGCGTTTGTTTCTGTTTTGTGCATACATTGTTCGCACGCGCCACGCCCCCTTGGCATATCTCCCTTTAGTTTATAAATCTGTGGTGATTATAGTTTAGACTACCAGAGTAAAACACTATGAATCAAAATCTGAATCATATTAAAGGATATTCCTAATACATTGCTTATTATGTTCGAAAAATTTGTCCGGTCAACAACGTAAATAACGCAAAGAATATTGTTGAACTGTCAAAATGAAAGACATTGATACTGTTAGTGTAATAAGCAATTATCCCGCAGACTGACCACGTGGCCACCACTGCTTTACTTTGTATCACTCTCGATGTTAATCGAAAGTCGCAGTTTATGTCAAACGCGTGACTTTTTCCATACATTTCTCATCATCATTTCAGCTGAAAGAAAAAGTATTTATTGCGACTCGTACAGGAAGATCACAAACTAAACTAAACACAGTCTAAAATAAAATACCAAATTACATTGTAACAACAACACAAAATGTAACAGAAAGTCACACCAAAAGGCTCCTATCTCAGCATAATTTATGATGGAAAAACGTCCACTGCTGGACATAGGCCATCCTCAAGCACCGCCACTTCGACCGGTTCTATGCTTCTCACATCCTATGGCCTTCACCAGGTCATCGGCTCACACAGTTACATAATATCTCAAACCCACCAAAATAATATTATTATGTTGGTATCTTCATACATTTTACCAAAATCACGGATGTTCTATTTTCAAACCAATCACGTGCGAATCGTCCTTTTGAAGACGCTTAGCCAAAATGGCGGCCGAATATCAAAGCCGTTTAGGATTTACAATAAGATGTATTTTCTTGTACCTATTGCATTTTTTATGCTTGTAACATTGTGTTGGTGGGCATTTGTAAAAAGATTTAGAATATTCTTGGCATGTTATCGGGTATTTTATGCGGATATAAATATGTGTAGGAGTGAATGTTCTTTCACTTCGGTACGGTATAAATATTAGTATCAAATATTTATTTCATCATCATCATCAGCGTATAGCAGTCCACTGCTGGACATAGGCCTCTCCTATTGCACGCCATTCAACTCAATTTTCGGCAACTTTTACCCAGCTGCTACCAGCTACCCTGCAAAGATTGTCGCTTCACCTAGCCTGAGGGCATCTCACCTTACGTTTACCGATTCGCGGTATCCACTCAAGAACACGTCTATCACAACGGTCATCGGTTCTACGGCTAATATGGCCGGTCCATTGCCACTTCAGCTTGCTTATTCTGTGAGCTATGTCGATAACTTTGGTTCTCTGCCGGATTCTTCAGAAAGACTAGCCCTCTCTATAGCTAGCTGACCGACCTTGCATTTAGAGACCGGCCGTACCGGGAGTGTAAACACGGTATCGTTTTATCCCTCATCATCTGCCTAGCCTTTTCCCAACTATGTTGGGGTCGGCTTCCAGTCTAACCGGATGCAACTGAATACCAGTATTTTACATGGAGCGACTGCCTATCTGACCTCCACAACCCAGTGACTGGGTATTGCGATACCCCTTGGTAATACTGGTTGTCAGAATTTCGGGCTTCTGACTACCCGTAACGACTGTCAAAGATCCACGAGTGACAGCCGGGACCAACGGCTTAACGTGTTTAGTACGCACGGCTACACATCAAGCGGATATACCAGTATACATCAATTGACTTCTGATTGTACGAAATACCTATAAAATGCAAGGTCAGCTAAAACTGGAGATTATAGTTTGATGTATAGCCGTGTGTACAAGAGCCAGGGCTACACTGATGTTTGTGTCTTGAAGTGAAAATAAATAAATTATTATAATAATCAGCAGGATGGCTGGTATCAGCTGGATGAGAGTTGCCGAAAATCGAGTTGAATGACGTGATATAGGCTGACGATGATTATTATAATCACAATCTGAATCATTTTGAAGGATATAGCTAACATATTGCAACATAATGTTCAAAAAAATTATCTGCTCAACAACGTAAATAACTCAATGAATGACGGCACGGTTGGCGCAGTGGTTAAGCGATTGACTCCTGCGCTGCGTGTCGCGGGTTCGATTCCTGCACGGAATAAATATTTGTATGACCTACAAGTAGTTGTTTCGGGTCTGGCTGTTTGTGTATGTGAGTTTAAATGTTTGTAAACGCACCCACGATACAGGAGAAATTCTTAGTGTGCGGCAACGTTTAAAAAAAACTGTTAGTGTGTTACGCAATTACCCCGCTGAAGTTATACAAAAAAGAAGTGTACAAACCGAATTATAATGAATAAAGATACAAAGTAATTGGAATTTTAACGGACTTTAGAGGTTTCTGTTAATTAATGTACACTGAAATTGTACCTGAATTGAGTAAAGCTGAGACGTTTCGTTTTGAGACACACGGGTATTGAGATTCGAGAGCGATAGTTACATTAGGGCTGATTTTTTAATCGACCGACATTTTTTATTCGCGGAATCAAATTGACATCTCTGTCAGATGTCAATTTGTATACATCTGATTTCCGTACATTTTTATCAAGTTTTTGACATTGATTCTTGCTGAGATGAGATGTGCGACTAGATTTCTAAGGTTTTTAATTACGGGAATTGGCCTTCTTAAATAGCTCGAAGCAGAGCACCAGAGAGCAGTGGTGGCCCAGTGGTAACGACCCCGACTTACGAGTTGTAGGTTGCGGGTTCGAACCTAGACAGGCGCTTTACTTCGTGTAATTTATTTCATCACCATTGCTCTCAAAAACGGTGAAGGAAAACATCGTGAGGAAACCGGCATGTCCTAGAATCAAAAATTTGAAGACATGTGACATCTACCAACCCGCACTGGGCCCGCGTGGTGGATCACGGCCCATTCGCTCTCACAGAGAGGAGGCCTGTGTCCCAGCAGTGGGAACGTTATAGGCTGATTACGCTACGGCCTTCTGAAATAGCGCGAAATTCAGTGCTCGTTCCTTCTTTGTAAGAGCAGAGGTCAAACAATGTTCTTTTAAAAACAGCACGCATAAAAATACTTTATTTGGTTCATTTTTCACTGACACTATATTGGTTAAAGTCAGTATAACGTTTTAATCGAAAACAACAATAAATGGGCTAATAGAATACAACCATAATTTGAGCTAAGTGCCTTAATGTAAATCTCCCAAAAAACAAGTGAACACTTAAATGATTACAAACTCTAATGCTCGCTATACTAACCCCCACTGAACACTATAAGAATGTCTCAAGGTGAATAGAGGGTTACAGAATCCCTTGACAGTATAATCCCATTTAATATACTAAGGGTTTGCCTCAAATATAACGCGTAGGTATGAGAAATACTTAATAGTTTGACTAAGAAACACTGCTCGGCGTTTCTGGCTTGTTATCTTATAGTTTTATGCAAAAAGGGGTCAAGTTATGTGTAAGGGGTAGAATAGTGTAAGGGGTTAAGAGGTGGAAGGGTTGAATATGTTTTACTTGGATACAAAATGCAGTGGGCCGTAATACACCACGCGGGTCCAGTGCGGGTTGGCAGATGTCACATGTCTTCGAATTTTCACTTCAACGACATGCCAGTTTCCTCACGATGTTTTCCTTCACCGTTTTGAGAGCAGTGGTGATGAAATAATTTGCACAAAGTAAAGCGTCTGTCTGGGTTCGAACCTACGACCTACAACTTGTAAGTCCACCACTGCTCGCTACGAATAAGTAGGTTTAAAGACGTTCGTTGATGAGACGAGATAGCATAGGATCATCATCATCTGTCAAGCCTTTTTCTAACTATAAGAGCGTCACTCTCCCAGTCTAACCGGATGTTGATGAGTACCAGTATTTTACATGGAGCAACTGCCTATCTCACCTCCACAAATAATACGAAACCCCTAAGTAAGACTGGTTGTCAGACTTTCGGGCTTGTGACGACCCGGAACGATCACAAAGATCTACAAATGACAACCGCGACCAACGGCTTAACGGGCTTTCCGAGACACGAAGGGCCTTGGCCTGCAAAGATGGTCACCTATTCACGGACCAACCACGACAACCTGATCGACCGACCCCTGCGGCTGTTGTTACTTAGACACCCACAAGACCCTCATCGAATCGTCGTCGAGACAGGATGTCAAAATCTATAAATTGAAAACTGTGGTTCAAACTGCGATACTTGTGCAAAGTATCCACGATTTGAAGTACTGCAGTGGTTTAGGTTACCTAAGTGAGTGAGGGTGTGGTGGTATCTACACCGCCACATGCGGACTACGCATGACACTGAGGTCACGTCAAATCCTGCATCGCGCAAGCAGAGTTTACCGCGCAACTAGCATACACATAATATGTATATAACCTCCCAACATCAATCGTCGGGCAGTAGCCCACCAGTTACAACACCCGTCTGGTAGGAGGATCCTCTCTTTTCTATGGAGGATGAGTACCCTGTTCCTGTTCTTTATACCTCTATAAGGGTTTAGAGGTATGAGGAACAGGGTGTAAAGTTCACTCATCCTCCATAGAAAAGGGAGGATCCTCCGACCAGACGGGTGTTGTGTCTGGCGGGCAATTGCCCAACGGTTGATGTTGGGAAATTGTATCTATGCTAATTGCGCGGTAAACTCTGTTTGCGAGATGCAGGATTTGCGTGACGTCAGTATGACGCGTTGTTCGCATGTGGCGTTGTAGGTACCGCTACAAGGGTATAAGTGATATTTTGAAATGTCGATATAGGTTTTGCAAGGTATTCATAATATTGATGATAGTTTTAACAGAGCTATTTGTAAAGAAGCCTACTACGCACCTGACCTTTCTGATGAACTTCACCAATAAGGTTATAATAAATAATACATCTAAACTAATACTACTTTATATAATATTATAAACGTGAAAGTTTGTATGGGTGGATGGATGGACGGATGGATGTATTTCATTTACGGATTTGGATGAAATTTGGCACACATATGGTTTATAACCAGGATTAACATATAGGATACTTTTTATCCCGATATTCCCACTGGATCGAAACTTATGCGGGTGAAACCGCGGGGCGCAGCTAGTAATATTATGTAGAGAAAAGATTTCATTTTTGCATGTTTGTTTGTTACACTTTCACGCTAAAACGGCTGAACGAACTTAGATGAAATTGAATTGAAATTGCACACGGGTAGACCATGACTTGGGTTAGCACATAGGATACTTTTTATCCCGAAATTGCCATGGGGTTGAGACTTATACGGGTAAAACCGCGGCGCGCAGCTAGTTTCTATAAAAAGACTTAAATAACTAAACCTTTCTGACTATATTGTGTAGTACCTACCTTGTGTAGTACATACCTTCACTAAACCCAGTCCCTAACTAAGTCCAAGCACTAGATTACTAGAAGGATTCAAGACTAAGTCTCTCTAGTCCCTTGGGCTTCAAACTAAAGGTGGAGTTGTTATTTAGCGTTAATCATCGTATTGAACGCCGTCAAACGCAGTGTGGTCGCACCATTAGGTATAAAGTTCCAACTGGCCGCTTTTGAGTAGGGATGTGAAAGATAGATTTGATTCCAGAATTTTCTTTGAATTAATCCGGAATTTCAAGGCATCATCTTTATCCTATGGCATTAAGTCCGCCTCTGTACATTTGTGTGCTTGAAGTGTTTACTAAATAAATCGTTTACTCGATTTTTTTTATTTAAGGCTAGACTCAATTATCTTCTATTATTTTTTGTAAAGGACAATGCTCATGGATGTATGGAATCCCGTACCATGCTGCATCAAAGTTTATAGACTACACTTATCATGATTATAAACCCCTACAAAAGTTCTTTTTCTAAACAAAACCCGGGTTTCGGAGATTTAAAAAAATATCTAAATAACCTAAAAACTAGGTACCTACTTTATTTTGTTTGACATGTCATACACGAACAGCCATTATTGCTCTAAAAAAATGATAATCGTTTAAATTAAAATTATATTCTTTATATTCTAGTTATTTTTAATTAATGTAGAATCAGCAAAGTACAATTTTTTTATATGTTTTTTGAAAGACGTGATCATGACACTTTCAAAATTCAAGGTCATATTAATCACAATCATTATTGAAACGGAAATTCATATGAAGGGAATAAAACAATATCAACAATTTTTTACTTTAAAATCTCCAAAAATCAAATCGCGTAACGTCGTAAAAAATTATAAAAATAATCACTATAATATTTTGATCTTGATGCATGAGACTTTTGGTACGACTTTTGGTCATTCTCTTTTGACCTTCGAAAGTGCTTTGTATATGCCTATTAGAAATAAATGATTTGAACTTGACTTTGTGATGTTAGAATCATGAGAAAAATTTAAAAAAATCAATCAATCAATCATTATTTATTTGTGAACACAGGTATTACAATAAGGTCTTAAGTATACATTTTGGTCGAGCTCTATGTTCTACCAATAAGAGTGGTGTACAAATATTAGTTTTTTCAGTAATAAATCTGAATCTATACAATACAAAGTCACGTTTGAGTAAATAATGTCAATTAAATGTTTTATTAACACATAATTAATCAATTATAATTTATTTTTAAATGTATGCCAATAGTCAATTATAATAAAGGGCTAGTAATGTCATATTTCATCATATTGTAAATAATGTCAATTAAATGTAATATTAATAAATAATTAGTCAATCATAATTTATTTTTACATGCACGTCAATTGTAAATTATATTAAAGGGCCGGTAATGTCATATTTTATCATTTAAAAATTCTTCGATATAGTAATACGTCTTATCTATTAGAAATAAATACAATTTGCTTTTGAACTTGCGGACACTATCTTCACTCATTATAAATTTTGGTAATTTATTATAGACCTTCGGAGACAGTACAAAAATACTGTTTCTGTATACTGCGGTACTAGATCCGACTGTTTGTAACCTTTCACAACGGCGCTGATTAGTTCCTCGATCAAAATGTAAATTATTTTTGACGAACATAGATGTTTCATAGATGTACTGCGACGGCACAGGTAATATTCGCGTATTTTTAAAAAACAGTTTGCATCTGTCCGTTGTTTGAAAATATAAATAGCTCTTATGCACTTTTTTGGCACGTTTTACTTAACATGTACAAAGCATAGGAATGTTGGTTTAGCTTACTGCATACTTTGTCAATATGTGAATTCCATTATAAAATGTTTTCTATGTCTAGTCCAAGAAATTTTGTCACATTTGTTTCATTAATAATTTTATCTTTGCATTTAATATTTAAGTCCAGACTGTAATTTACTCTTTGTTGAAATTTCATTAATACCGTTTTATCAAGATTTAAAACCAAATGATTATTTTGCAGCCAATTCACATGATAGTAAGGTAGAATTAATCTCAACCTCTAATGTGCTTACATCGTCAGTATTAAAAAGTAAAGTGCTGTCATCTGCAAACATTCTCATAGGATACTATGATGCTGTCGGAAAGTCGTTAATATAAACAATAAATAGTTGCGGCCCGAGTACACTACCTTGTGGTACTCCATAATTTACCGTTCTCTGGCTAGATTTACATGTTACTTCGTTTTTTTTTTTGAAATTCTACTAATTGTCGTTATTTGTTGCCTATCACAAAGATAAGATTCTATTAAATTTGATATATTTCCTCTTATTCCGTATGCGTTAAGTTTACTTATCAGGATTTTATGGTCTACGTGATCAAACGCTTTTGATATGTCCATATAAAGCGCCAGAGTTGGTAGTCTCTTATCCACTCTGCCGCTAACCATATGCAAGAAATCGTAGATGGCCATGTCCATAGATTTTTTTTTCCTAAAACCTTTCTGGTTATAAACGTATAGGCTATTTTTCTTAAAGACAGTAAGAAGTGAGTTGATAATACATTGCTTTCTCGAATATTTTTGAAAATATCGATACTAATGCTATAAGTCTGTAGCAGGACATATCTTCTCTGTTGTCTTTCTTGAAGAGAGGCTTTATAATTGTTAGTTTTAATTCTTCTGAAAAGTTACCATGGCATTTGCACATATTGATAAGATGACTCAACACAGGAGCAATTATTGTGGATACCCGTTTATCAATATTCGTACATAAATCGTCGTACCTAGTGCTATACGTATTCTTTAGCGACATAATAATTTGGTGAATTTCTAATGGTATTGTAGGCGACATAAACATTGAAGTAATTGTACTGCTTATTTTATGTTTATTTTTATAAATGTCTAAATTAGTAACTGGTTTCACTTGATCCAAAAAGTAATCATTAAAAGCTTGTGCTATTTCAAGAGGATTTGTTAAGATTTTGTCATTTGACTTGATTTTTATTATGGTTTCGCCTGGTAAATTAAGTTTATTCTTATTTTTTTTTAGAACTTTCCATGTTGCTTTACATAGATTCTGAGCTGTATGTATGATACGATTATTATGGGCTCTCTGGGTGAGATTTATAACTTTCTTCAACCAA
Organism: Apamea monoglypha; assembly: GCA_911387795.2. Taxonomy (NCBI): domain Eukaryota; kingdom Metazoa; phylum Arthropoda; class Insecta; order Lepidoptera; family Noctuidae; genus Apamea; species Apamea monoglypha. The sequence goes on from OU426938.1 coordinate 14,129,551, forward strand.
TTTGAAAGCTTTTTAAAGTTTACTTTATTTTGCTTATTTGTTAATGACCGGTATTTCCACAGCAGTTCTCTTTTTCTCTTACTGCAAATCCTAATCCACGACTAATCTATTTTGCTTTTTCTTTAGTCGATATCCGTATTTTTATATTTGGAAAGCATAAATCATATAGCAACTTAAACAAGTCAGAATAATTTGAATGCCTTAGCGGGATCTGTTTCCTCGTGTACGTCAGCAAAAGTGATAGGTTTGATGTTGTCTATGAATTTTTTAACATTTTCTTTAGAGTAATCTTGTTTAGTTGAGAACCAGTTATTTAATATGCATGTTCGTCTAACTGGACATCGTAAAAGTTGTGCTGTATGATCGGATACCGCCAGCTCTAAGACTTCTTCTTTTGATCATCGCACATTGTGAATTATATTATCTATGCAAGTCCCGCTGCCTAATCTTGTTGGAACTTTTATTTCAAATTTGAGATTGCACCCCGTTATAAGATATTTGAATTGCTCTAAGCATGTGGTCTTTTTTAAAAGATCACTGTTGAAATCACCGCATAGAATAAGTTTTTTATTAGGGTGTAATGAAAAAGACTCTAAGAGAATATTCAGGTTATTGAAAAATGTCTCAAGTTTATTTTTATGTCCCTATTAAGTGGGCTCCTATAGACACACATCACAATGATGTTGTGGTCAGTGAGTTCTACTGCGCAAGATTCAATTACATTAGAAACACAATACTTTCCCACTGACTCCAAAGCTCTACACTTAATTCCGTTTCGTATCATTATGCAAAAAAATGGAGGAACGCGTGAGTTTATATGTGAATGTTGTGAGGGTTTTTTTTAAACATTCTCGAGTTGAGTGTGTTTTCAGATCTGTGTAAGTACCTCAAAAATGTAAAAAAAAATGCTTTTTAAAGTGCCTCAAAAATATAAAGATTTGCAGTGTAACTTGCACAAAGGTTACATGGCGTGTGCCATAGCCACTTGTGATTGGTTTATACCATAATGGCAAGCAAGCTACTTGCATAGTTTTGTGCAAGTTACAGCTAAGTGTATTCCATGCTTTACGGTCAGATCTATCTCGATACCTAACCCAAACCCATAGCATTTATTTCAACTAAACCATTTACAGGCACTTTTGAATTGTCAAGGAGTCGGTCAGTCAGAAAATATGAAGCTAGTTGCCCATTCCAAAGCGTAGTAGGTACATATGGAGAAGAACGGGCAAGAAATTCCACGGACACAATTTGTAAATTATATTTTTTCGTTTAAGTTAAATCATTAATGTTGCATTTTACATTGAAAGAACGATGAAAAAAAAGACGTCCACGTTACAAACGTCCAGAGTACAGCAAATAGTAACAAAACAACAATCCAATCAAGAATAAGCCGAGGCAGCTAAGTGATGACCATTTTTTTTTTTTATCGTTATGCATTCTGCACTACCACGGGGAGATAGTGCAGTTATGTGGTACTCTAACCCACTAAAACTCCACGGTGTCCTCCTCTGCCGTTCACGGCGGGAATACGGGCACGCGTTAGCACTGACCATCTTTACATAATAAGACCCCTCCGTGCCTCGGAAAGCACGTTAAGCCGTTGGTCCCAGCTGTCCAGAACCAGTCTTACCAAGAGGTATTATAGTGATTGGGTTGTGGAGGTCAGATAGGCAGTCGCTCCATGTAAAATACTGGTATTCAGCTGCATCCGGTTACACTGGAAGCCTTTATTTTTAACGTGGAGAAATGCTCATGCATTCTGCACTAGCACGGGGAGATAGTGCAGTTATGTGGGACTCTAACCCACTAAAACTCTACGGTGTCCTCCTCTGCCGTTTACGGCGGGAACACGGGTACGCGTCAGCACTCATCCGTGAACCCGCCGCGGCTGTCCATCACCGGACCCTCCGCTGGGGAGTACTCCCTATCACCGGCGCACTAGCACGCCGTGACCACCCCAGGTATCAAACCAGCACATGGGCGCCAGACCACCCCGCGTCTGGTCCCCCTGCGACAGGTCGGGTCACTGGCCCCGCCGCCTGCCAATTTTCGGCTACAGAGGATAGGGAGAGCGGCCAACGTCATACCAGCACTCCTCCTCCCCTGCGGCCCCACCGCGTCCGTCATCAGACGGTGGCTACCCCGTCAAGGCCGTGGAAGGTAGGGAGAGCGGCGCACCGTAATACCGGCACTCCTCTCCCGCCGCGGACTCCAACCCTCAGCAGTGATGCCTCCCATACGACATCGCGGCCCGTCTCAGTTGCGATGTCGCCCAAGCGGCACCGCAACCTACTTGTTGGCCACTACGTCGTCGGCTTACTGGCAAAACCCTGACGAGCGAACCCTCCTCGGGTTCCTCTTAGCTGCACCGTGGTTGTCCAAGCCACGGCTACTGAGCCCCCCCGCCTCGACAATGCCGGAACCCACTGGGTGGGAGCTAAGTGATGACCAGCCCCAACTGACGGCGCCCGTTCACGAACCGTAACGTCACCACAATTCGTACCGTGCTCTGTCCGTGCCGTGTGCGTTAACAGTTGAATCGTTTTGTGAATATTCACTGAACACATGCGGTCAAACCAATAAGCTTAGAATAATCTGCCGGGTAACTTTTACGTACCCGAATTTATTAACTTTGCCATCAAAACTCCGACTCCATTTTTCCACACCGGGACTCATAACTACATCACTACTGCGGTCCCGTGACGAAACCGGAGCGGTTCAATGGCGCTCTAGGGACGGTACAGTTACGGTCTGATTTAATATGCTAACATGATCGTGTTAATAAACTTGTAATATTTTAAGTTAGTTTAGAGTTAACTGCTTTGTTGGCTGCCTGCGGTTTATTAAGTGTAGAGTTTCGAAGTCGGGATTTGTGGGGAGATTTGAGGTATATTGGCAGAGTATGGACTGAGCGACTCAGTCAGTCGATATTTTTGGGTGAAATATACAGTGGCCTCTAAAAGTTTTTTGACATTTTTCCACTTCAGCTCTGATGCCATATTATGATTAAAAAAAAAATCAAGTACTCCTAAGGGTTTACTTGATTATTTTTTATGATAAGTCAAAGGTAGTTGAATTTGTCAATTAAAACGTTATAGCATTTCAAACATTTGGATCACTAGAATTTTAAATGGTGTCACAGCTGAATAACTTTTGGAGGTTACTGTACATACTTGTAATCAGGCTTATATTCCCGCAAAAGGTAGGGTAGAAGTGTATAGGTCTTACATCACTTCCAAATGTTGAAATATTTCTACATTTACGTTGAAGTCCCATTATGTTTTTCCAATACGAATTTCCCATTAGTAGCCAAGAGTCTGGATTTGTGACAGGTTGACGGCAATAGGCTGGCCCTCTACTACATGGAACTCAAAGATAACTGGCGGAATGTGGGTGCACCTGATTTAGGTACACATCTGCCTTACCCTTCGGGGAAACAAGATGTGAAAAAGGGCCAAGCAGGGCTACAATTCAGACTGAAGAGCTGTTGTCGAGTTTCTGATTGAAAAGCCCAATAACACTGCTCAAGGCCGACAGCTTAAATAAATGTAATTTGCAAGTTCTTTAAAAAAAAAAACATTGTTTTATAAAAGGATAGCATTTTTTTTATTATAAATTATGTACATATAATATGTTAAATTATAAATAAAGTCCTCCAGACAGAATTTCGACCATGCCAACCAATCTTAGCGGAGACCAGCCTTCGGCGCGAGAGATATTATAGTGCATAAGTTTATGTGCAGACATGCACAAGTTGCACTCTCTCTTTCATCACTCCCATTGTCAGATGGGACGGCAAACCGACACGACCGGATAGAGATCAGATGCAGGGCTAACGGCTCAACGTGCTTTTCGAGGCACGGCGGTATCCGCCAACTTCTAAACCCCGGGCTATTACTAAGAAATTCCCAGTGGGAAAATCCAATAATACTTTGCACAACCCAGGAATCGAACCAACGACCTCATACTCAGCAGTCGCGCTTGCGACCACGAGACTAACAAGGCTGTTGAAGTAAAATTATACAACGTATCTAGCACAAGTCCCAAACCAGGTATCCAACTTTAACTGCTGCAGATGCCTTTACAAAATCCACAAAACGAGAACGGTCTATACCAAGTCCAGCTGCATACAGTAAACTGTGGGTCTAATCTAGCTTCAGTCTGAAGCCTAACCTAAAGTTATGATTCGGTTCCGTAACGAACGCACGCCGGACGTAGCCATAGAACAAGAAGGTGTAGAAGCGATTTATTTATTTATACTTTATTGTACACAACAAAAATACATAGCATAAAAAATGCATTAAACACTACAAAATTTACAATGGGCGCGACCTTATCGCATTACTGCGATCACTTCCAGGCAACCTTAGAATGGACAGTGATTTTCCTGAATATAAAATGGGACTGTCGTTGGTCGATTTTTTGCGTTAAAATTGCTTACAGTTTCGGACGCTCATTATGCACTCCATGGTTAAATAATCACAGCCACATGGGTCGATTGAAGGTTATGCTACGTTTGCTGCGGTCGATTGGTGAATGGGTGAACATCCCTCTGTGCTTCGGAAAGCATGATCACGTTGAGACCGTTGGTCTTTGATAGTCGTTACGGGTAGTTAGAAGCTCAAAAGTCCGACAAAAGGTTGTGAAGATCAGATAAGCAGTCACTCCATGTAAAATACAGGTATTTAGCAGCTGCATCCTGTTATACTAGAAGTTCGAAACTGAACTTCCAGTCTGTTGCAGTCTGCAGTCTGAACTGTTCAGAAAAAGCGCAAAGTGCGCCTAAAGTAGTTGTCACTTAAAAAAAGGTTTGCCTCACGACTGGGCCCAAAAGGCACCGTTCAGCAAAATGTCCTGCTCGTATCGTCACGTCACTTAGCCTGAAGACGTCCTACCTAACGTGTACTGGTTTACAGTCTCCACTCTGGCCATATTGGACCTAGAACCAGCAACCATTGACGTATTGCAATCATAAGTTCTACGGTTAATATGGCCGACACGGTGTTAAACGGCCCCGACTTACGAGATGTAGGTCATTGGTTCGAATCTAGGCAGGCGCTGTTCTTTGTTTAAATAATTCCCTCACTGCTGCTGTCAAAACGGTGAAGGAAAACATCGCGAGGAAACCGGCATGTCCTAGAACCAAAAAATCGGAAACATGCGACATTTACCAACTCGCATCGCATGGTAGATTAAAGCTCTCGAAGAGAGAAGGCCTATGTCCCAGCAGTGGGAACATTATAGGCTGATTATACATGCACAATATGCTGAATGCATGCATGCTCTACCACTTCCGCAGGCTTCGCTTCTATCCGGTTTTATTACTCTATGGCTAAACTCTGAGTTTCAATGCAGTTATTTGCATACATGAAGCGTCGTTGGTTATAGAGGACTACATAACATGTGATCCAATGCTTTGATTGGATGCTGTAACGACATTATAATCGTTACTTAAGGCGAAAGCGTCAGGGTAGCCAGCGACATTCTGATTTTATTACTATTTTTTGCAATTTGCAGCTCAGTATCAGGTTGTAAGTTGGTCTAAATATCATTCACGGCCGTGACGAATATTTATTTATAGAATAAAATTAACATAATGACTCTCAAGTTCATATTATCCTATTGAATGACTTTATATATTCGTGAAGTCATGACATTTGAGGCCAATTGTAGCTCAAGAAGTTGCATTGCTGATTCTAATGACTATAATTCTGTAAAGTCTTATTTATTTCCGTCGCGAATCATAAGATCAACATACAACATGACACTAACCTAATAATTAATTGAATTTGGCGGGCCACCTAATCGCATCTCCGCGGTAAGGTAGCCTGGAAAATTAAATTATACCTTGTAATAATAGTTAACTTGTAATCAAAATCCATCAAATGGTTTGATTGGGTGTTGCTGTTTTAGTTAACCAAGTACAGACGCCAGCACATCAAGCTACTACAATCTGTCGAATTTCTTTAATAGATTTTCAACTTTATCGCTAAAGCATTAAGGTTCAAGGTTGATTGAGAAAATTTGACAGTTTCGGGTAGCTTCACCTGCTGGCGTTAGTACAACACCCCACCTTCCTGACTGGCTAATGTTTTCAAGACGACATCTTTTTATACCTACTAGAGTAAAATGGCTTTGCAAGGCGCAGTGACGATAGGTGGAGTAAGGCAGTGACTAAGTGGCGTCCAAGGACTGGAAGACGAAATGTCGATCGTCCGGAGGCGAGATGGGCGGATGACATTGTTACCATCGCGGGTAGAACCTGGATGAGGCTGGCACAGGGAGTTGAGGAAGGAAGAACCCTTCCTCAACTCCCTGTGCCAGCCGAGGAAGGGTTCTTGAAAAGAGAGTGTATGCTCAGCAGCGGTTGATGTCGGGCTCAGCGCAAAATAATTTCCGCTAAAGTGTAAGCGCGTCCGATTGCAACGGCGGATCGCACTGCACTGATGATCATAGGAAAATAAAAAACAAAAGAATAATGTAACGAATGATTAAATTTCGCGGACTACCTTAGCGCATCTCCCTTAACGGAAACAGTTTCGGTTACACAAAGGCCCTTGATTCTATTGGCTACTGACTAAATTGTATCGCCCTAGGCATGAAAGGAGCCTTCCCGAATGACGTACACTCCGACCTTTTGTTCCGTCCGGCGCACCCTGAGCTATCGAATTCTGTAGATTGACTAATCCTTTCACCACGATGGCAAATATCAGTCCACTAACAATACCAGGTTTGTGTGTAATCTCGATCAACATCAAAGGATTCTCTCAGGCTTAATCAGTATAATGTTCCAATCCGAGGTTTGGAAGAAACAAGGGGCGGCCTTTGTCCAGCAGGGGGACACAACGAAGGCTAAAAATAAATTTAAAAATGTTCCAATTTCCGGGCCTCCTCTCTTCGAGAATGAGTGGACTATAAGCTACCACGCGGGCCCAGTGAGGGTTGGTAGATGTCATATCTCATCATCATCATATTCATATTCCTCATTTAAATTCTCTTTTGTTGCCCCTTATTTTTACTTTATTATTATTATTTCTCTTATTACACCGTTCATGTATTTAATTAGGTTCACTTCGAACAAGGTGCGGTGAAAAGGACTATTTGTGCACGAAGTAACAGTAGAACACTGTCTCCTAAGGCACAGGTTTCCCCTAGTTTAGGAGGCAGGGTTTCCACTATTCCAGACACCTTTTTACAACCAATTGTTTTTGTAACCTACATTTACTACTTATTGTAACAAAAGGTATTTAGTATCAATAAAGTTATTATTATTATTATTATATATCTTCGAATTTTTGGTTCTAGGACATGTCGTCGGTTTCCTTCGCCGTTTTGAGAGCAGTGCTGATGAAATGATTCAAATCAAATCAAATCCATTTATTTGCCAGAATGTAGGTTTACAATGAATCTTAAAACTATAATGGCCCCTTTACATTCTACCATTACATATCGTGTGCAAATATTTAATTTTTACCTGCACAATGTTATTAATATAAGTAGGTACATTCATAAAAATAAAATCAAAATAGACAGCAACAACAATAAGATATCGTGCTTAAGGATTTATAGGAACAAATTAATTAATTGATGTCAAAGTTATACATAATGTCAGTTCAAGAGATAAAGTTTAATAAAATGTCAGATTAAGAAATATAAATAATTGTAAATTGTAATTGATAATGTCATAACTATTAAATTTCAAAGTGTTGATATAGTAAAATTCAAACATCAATCAATTATTACAAGGTATATTCCAATATTTTTCATTTATGTTTCCTTATGCGCGATCTGAAATGTATTCATTAAGGTTATAAAAGCATTTTTCCTTTAACCACTGCGTTACCTTTTTTTTAAACATGGTCAAAGGCGTCTTTAAAAGCGTCCGGTAATTTGTTATATACCTTTACAGCATTTATGTACGAGTTCCTCTTATACAATTCGAGTCTGCATTGCGGTAAACAAAGCTCATGGTTTGGTTACATCTTTGTGTTTAATGAAAAATTCCGGATGTTGTTGTACAAATAGGCATAATTCTCTACACGTCAATGGCAGAATATTGTACTTTTTAAACAAGGGCTTACAACTATCCGTATACTAAGCTCCACAGATTGCACGTAAACATTTTTTTTGTACTCTAAACGCTTTTGTATATTTACACATTGTAAAGCGCCTGCCTGGGTTCGACCCTACATACAACACATAAGTCGGGGCCGTTGCCACCACTGCCCTCAGGATAAAGCAGAATTTGTTTCTGAATTATTTCGCAATTTCACTTCCTATGTATTCAAAAGACCGATCGAAATTCCATCCAAAACTGGCCTCACATTCTTGGATGGCCATTTTTAGAGAGACCGAGACCTGTCATCATCCTGTTCCTGCAGGACAAGGGCCTCTTCTCAGTCAAATAAGGAACAACGGTCTCATGTAGCAAGCATATGAATTTGTGCAAGTGTATGAAAACCTACTCGAGTTCAACGAGAATTCATATACTTGCTCAGTGAGTTTGAGTGTGAATTTGAGGAAGTCATATCGGTACTTGCCAGGTTTTGAAACTGCAGTCTAGGTAATTAAGAAGCCGGTTCTATGACGAAAAAAGGAAAAAATAAGAGCAAGATTCTGTTCAGACCGGACATGGCGGAACATGAGGATGACTAAGTCCGTATAATTATTAATGTCTGTGAGCCAGTCTGTCTGCTAGCCTTTTCCCAACTATGTTGGGGTCAGCTTTCAGTCTAACTGGATGCTGCTGAGTACCACTATTTTACATGGAGTGACTGCCTATCTACCCACCTACCTCCATAACCCAGTTACTGTTAGTCTTACCTCTTGGTAAGACTGGTTGTCTGACTTTCGGGCTTCTGATTCCCCTGTAAGAACTGTCAAAGATCGAATGACAGCCTGGATAAACGGCTTTACGTACTTCCCAAGTCACGGTTGGGTCTCCACATGTAATGGATGATCACCCATCTACGAACTGACCACGGCAAGCGTAGCCTAACCTTCGATCAGCCCATGCGGCTATTGTTATTTAGCCACGAGCACTTTACAATGTCTGTGAGCCAGTATTGACCCGAAACCGGTTTACCTAAATACCCGAAAATACAAAACAATAAATAGCCCCCCCATAATTAGTCCCCGAAACACAATGCTGTTCATCAATTACCGAACAATGGTACAATGAGAGTAGTTGAAACAGTTGTTAGTATCACAAAATAGATAGATACAGAAGGTCGACTCCATACAACGAGTGAAAACGCACGCACACATAGACACGCTTCACGTACAGCGAGTGCAAGCGCACCCGCGACTGGCGTACGTTTCACATAAACTTGATAACAGAACTGCAACTTTTGCAAGGTCTAGAATGTTTTGGCGCGTGGCCAATATCGAAACTAATGCAGCCATTTTGGTTTTCAATACAATTTCTGTGACAATTTCGCAAATATTTATCAACAACGCTCCCTTGTCAATGTTATTCGATTGCCAAAAAAACACCGTAATTGGTACACGCACAATGGTCCACTTGAAGGACTAAGTGCGGAAACCAAACCTATAACATAGAACAGCGTTATTATCGTTTTGGAACCACAAACCCAAAGCCATATGCCTAAGCGCAAATTCAATTGCAAAAAAATATATTCTTAGGACTTACACGACATAGTGCTAAAATAAATAGTCAAGTAAGCTTTGGAATTTGAATCATGTAAAATTTAAGTCTAAAGTTTAAAACACAGCCCATTCACGGTTATTTTACCTCTGATTTTGCATCACTGTCCATGTTACAGTAATCTTTATTCTCATTCTTATAACATTGCTGTTGGGTTGCTGCCAGTGACAAGTCTATCAAAATCGTTGTGATCTTTATTCTCATTGTACTAAGGTTGCTGTTGAGTTGCTGCTGTCAGAGGTAAAATGACTGTGAACGGATTGTAGAGCCGGCCTTCTGTACTTCTGTATTTTGTGCCAGTACCATTGTACGCAATCTTGCTTTTATCATTAAAGCGTCTTCAAAGTCTTAGCTGGAAGCTAAATGCATCGTCTGTACGCTTTAAAAGAAGACATTATGATGAATTAGCTTTTAATGTTTTGGTTTTAGCTGGGGAGAAGATAATGCTGGATTTATTAGCTGGCATGCGATGTTCCTACTTCCAAAAAGAAATAATCGTTTTATTTCTGAGCGGTGTTGAGTTGAAGCGCGAAAGTACTATTATTTTTGAAACGAAGTTCTTTAACGGAGCTTGCGTTAGGAGTAAACTTGTAGAAATTGTCAGGTTACGAAAAAAACGTTACGTTAACGTTAAAGTCAATGAAGGGGCACCCTTTTTTCTTTTTTCTTTTTTTCTGGTGGGGTATCATCAAATGACCCCTCCCGCTCTGGGTGGAGCGGAAGGGAGTGTCAGAGTCTTACTGACTAAAACCCACCCATGTTCGTTCCTTCGCCCTTTATGTTCCGGGGTAGCGGTGACCCTTTCGGACAATCCCGCTGACCCGGCAGGCTTCGGCCCTAAGGGGGCCCTCAAATTATGTTGACAACTCTTTGAGGCGCGCGTGGAACACTTACGCGCCGTCCGGCACGGGCCTGGTCCTGATCGAACGGTGAGCTACCCATTGCTCTCTGCCCGCAGGCCCGCGCCTACGGTGGCCGGGAGTCGTCACGCGGCTCCCGACGCCCGGAGCGTCTCCCGCGGCGGCTGGGACGGGAGACTCTCTCCCTCATCCGTCCCGCCGCCTCCTTCTCTAGCATGACTGCTTCAAGGGGGCTCCCTTCATGTGACTTTTTACTATCCTACTTCCTAATATATATATTTATCCTACTAATATTATGAAAGTGAAAGTTTGTATGGATGGATGAATTGATGGATGGGTGTTTGTCACTCTTTCACGCAAATAATACTGAACGGATTTATATGAAATATGGCATACAGATGGTTTATAACCAGGATTAACATAAAGGATACTTTTTATTCCGATATTCCCACGGGATTGAAACTTATGCGGGTGAAACAGCGAGCCACAGCTAGGAATATATAATAGAAAGAGACAGAAAGAAAGATATATTTATCGTGGTTTTTAAGGATGCTGAAGCCAGTGTCAAAATAAAAATCCAAGACGGCTGCTGCAACAGTTTTCAAAATTTTCTTCATGGGTTTCGTTTTCATGGTTTTCGAGGGTGCTGACGGATTTTCATTTAGAACTTCGTTCCTGTCGGGGTCCCCCGACCCCAATCGTTTTTATTGTATTAGTAATGAAGTCACTAGGACTTCATAACATCATGCCTGCATTCCCCAAAGGATTAAGGCAGAGGTGTAGTAATAGGTAGTATGTCCGCCGTGTATGTCTGTTGTGTTTTTGTAAAATGTGTGTTATGTTCCCGGAAGGGTTAAGGGTGGGTTATTATCAGAGAAAAGCAGGCGTTCTGTATCCAGGTGGTTATTTGTAAGTAGAAAGCTTATCACAGATTTCTTGATGGATGAGGTTGAACGGGAAATCAAAAAATAAAGTCTGAATAGGAAATTCAGACTTTATTTTTTATTTCCCGTTGAGCAGACGAATTGGTCCAACCTATGAAACAATGGATGTCAAAATGAAAGCCATTGCGATTGTCGTCCATTTTAAGTGTGTTAGCAATTGCCCCGCAGAATAGGCTAGTTGGCAACTATACTTGAATAAATGATAAGTGATTTTATTTCTGTGTTGTAAAAACACTTTTACACATCAATAATATTTTAAAAACTAGATGAGGTCGGCGTTTCCTATCTGACTACTCTGAGAAGAAAGGCCGGAACAAACTCAGAGGGCACAGTGTCTTTTAAAGTCCAGACATAATCTTGGTCAGATCATGTGAAGATCAAGTAGATTGATGTCTGAAATGGTCTTTTGAGGAAAGAACCACACAGATTGAGTGGACCTGTCCAGTCGGTGCACGCATTTGTCAGTAATCGTGCAGCTCAAAACGTAAAGTAACTGCCCAACGGAATCAGCTTCTCTATCCACCAAGCAAGCCAGCTCTCTCATTCCCGTACAACAAAAAAACCTTTGCCCTTGACACACATAACAAGAAACTGCACACGCCTTAATAGACCGATATCCCTGATCTCTAACATAATACATCTAGTAGGGCCAAAAAGGTCCACTTTATGGAATTTCATTATGGGAACGCCTCATCCGATGGATTTATAGCATCCTATGAATTTTGATTACATTTTCGTGTCAAGCTTTGAAATTGGTAACGTGAGTGTACCAGTGGAATTTCATATTGCATTTGAGGACTGCAAGAAAAGGTGGGTATGTGTCACCGCACATACTACGTCCGTTCTAAAGGGTTATGTGTGGTTAGTAGAATATTGAACATTATCCACATAATTTTAAGGTTGACATTTGTCAACCTTAAAATTAAAACTTTTACTGCACTGAGCAGTGGTGGCCCAGTGGTAACGGCCGCGACTTACGAGTTGTAGGTCGTAGGTTAGAACCCAGACAGGCGCTTTAGTTTGTGCAAATTATTTCATCACCACTGCTCTCAAAACGATGAAGGAAACATTGCGTGGAAACCAGCATGTCCTAGAACCAAAAATTCGAAGATAGGTGACATCTAACAACCCGCACTGGGCCCGCGTGGTGGATTACGGCCCACTATCTCTCACAGAGAGGAGGCCTGTGTTCTAGGAGTGGGAACATTATAGAGTGGTTATCTCAGCGTTAAAATCAATCTATTTTTACTATTTGAAAGTTAATTTGATAATAAGTTCCTCCAGACAGATTGGCCAGAATCGTAACACATTAGGTGCCCCGGGCGTTGTTTGCAGCACCCTAATTGACACACTATCAATCAAAATCTGCTTCATTTTGAAGAATATTCTTAATCCATTGCTTCATATGTTCGAAAAATGTGTTTGCTCAACAACATAAATATAGCAATGAATGTTGTTGAACTGTCAAAATGAAAGCCTTTCCTACTGTTGGTATGTTACGCAATTTCCCCGCTGATCCTTTTTTTGAAGAAGGCGTAGATAATATTATTAGTTTGCATCAATTGATATATTGAACACAACACATAATAATCAATTTGAAAACCAAATGTGATGAAAGCAATGTCTGCCCAGGATTGATGTAGTTTGAGCAGTCTTTGATTGAATTTATAGCCAGCAAAGGATGTTTATGGTCCGTAATAGAGTTATAAATAGGTTTTTAGCCAATGCAGTTATGGACGAATTAGAATTTTCCCTATATCGACCATAGCAAACATGCAATATATGCTATTATATCTGCTTCTCAATATATAAAAAATTACCAACCGGAACCTAATTTCAACATTAAAATATATATGAGTGTAGGAGGCCGGTTGATTACGAATGCAATTTTCCAACCATCAGTAAAGTTAACCACGTCAAGTACTTAGGTGTAAAGTTGGACGAAAGAGTCCAGCCCATACATGTCCCGCCCATACAGCCCATACATGTACACTGCCTCCACCTTACTGGTAAGGTGGAGGCAGTGTACATGTATGGGCTGGCATATCTTCAGAAGGTCGCACAGAGTTAGTGGCCATAGAAAATGGCACTCTGACTGGGGAAATATATGCCCAAGAGATTTTCAACGAGTATGCAGGGCTGTATTTAGCCAATATGGGTGATGGATCAATGCTGATGCATGATAATGCCCGGCCACACACGGCTCAGGTCGTGCAAGAGTATATTCAGGAGGTTGGTATCAGCGTGATGGCTTGGCCATCAAGAAGTCCTAATCTCAACCCGATTGAGCACGCCTGGGAAGAGCTAGGTAGGCTAGTCCGAAGATGCAGACCACCACCTACCACCCTCAGGGCACTAAAACAGGCCCTGATTGAAGAATGGGAGAATATTCTCCAACATCGGCTCCGAAACCTCGTGTTTAGTATGCATAACCGGCTCGAAGCTGTAGTCAGAGCCCGAGGAGGCAATACCAGTTATTAAAAAATAAATAACATGTAAAACATACTTAGAAATATTAATTGAGTTTTTTGACACTAGGCTAAACTAGGCTTTCTGCGAGAATACGAAAATTTATTTGGATTTTTAAAACATTACGACATATAGTCCCAAGGAATGGCTTAGCAAAAAATCTTCTAAATGAAGTGTATATCTCGCTAGTTCAATCTGTAATAATATATTGTATCTCCATTTTGGGAGGGCGCGCGTAAAACACGTCTCCTTGATGTTGAAAGAGCGCAACGTACATTAATAAAAGTAATGTACTTGAAAAAAAGGATGTTTCCCACCTATGAGCTATACCAAATGAGTAAAATTATTATCAGTCCGAAAATTATACATTATTAACATTGTATTAAAAAAATATAAAACCCTACCCTTAGACCCTACTGTATTTGCTAAAAGAAGGAAACACATTATTGCTTCCAACCCTTTTGTAAAAACAGAATTTGCAAATATACAGCACGACAAACGCTCGTCTTTCTTATATGATAAAATCAATAAACTTTTAAAGAAAAATCTTTTAAAGAATGCAAATCGTTGCTGATTAAGTGGATAAACAAGTTAAGCTACGATAAAGTAGAGAATCTTCCATTAAATATAAGGTAAAACAGACCCTACGAAACAACCACACACGCACATACACACACAGAAACGCACCCTCGCACACTTAAACACACACTCCCAAACAGGCTAATGATAACCAATAAAAATGATTAATTCATAAACTTTTATTTGGTAACATGTTACACTAATTGTAAGATATAAAGGAGCGGCGCCTCCTGGCACAGGCATCTATGTATATGCTTAAAAGAAGACGCCACCAATTATATAATGTACAACGTGTAATAATAAAAATAAAAGATTTTTGATTTTTTAATATAAAGTCCAGCACTGAATTTAAACGAAATAATATTTTTGATTATGGATGTAGGAATGAAGGCTGCTGAGATAATGGATGTAGGAATGAAGGCTGCCAGGGTCAAATGGGATTGGGCGGGTCACATCAGCCGTATGCACGATGACCGCTGGGCAAAGGACGGCACGGTTGGTGCAGTGGTTAAGCGATTGACTGCTGCGCTGCGTGTCGCGGGTTCGGTCCGGAACAAATATTTGTATGACCTATAAGTAGTTGTTCCGGGTCTGGGTGTTTGTGTATGTGAGTTTAAATGTTTGTAAACGCACCCACGATACAGGAGAAATTCCTAGTGTGGGGCAACGTTTTTTTTTTTAAAAAAAAAAAAAGGCCACTACACAATGGGTGCCTGAAGATGGACGGCGCCGCCGAGGCCGGCCCAGAAAGAGATGGCGAGACGATCTGGACGCGTACCACGAGGGCTGGTTCGATGTGGCGCGGGAAAAGAGTTCCTGGAAGGATTTTGGGGAGGTCTTTGCCCAGCAGTGGGACAGTATAGGTTAATAAAAAAAAATAAAAAAAATATTTTTGATGGAGTGCTAATATATAAAGTTCGTCTATAAAGCTTATTTGAAAGTGAGCTTATGTTTATACTACTAGCGTGCTTATATACCATAATATACAAAAACTATAAAGTATACAAAAACTTTTTCAACAAAAAAAAAACTAAAATGGAAAATAAGTTAATTTTGGAAATCGGTGGCAAAAACTGAAAATACAAAACCTAAGACACCGACTTCCAAAATTAAAGTTATTTGTGTATTTGTGTTTTATCTACCTCACACAAATTGGTATACCATTACTTGCTATGTAAACAACAGTGACAGGATTTTTTTAATATTTTTAACGTTCACAAATTGGATTAAATTAAATACGAATTATTGAAACGAACTCAAAAAATTAATAAAATTCATGTTCGAGCTATCAGATGAATAAAGAATTTTCAAAATCGGTCTACAATTGATGAAAACATCTATGAGCATAACAAAACATACAAAAAAAAATCATATACACAACGAACCTCCTTTTTCGTTAATTTGGTTAAAAAGTGGGCTTAATATCCAGACTAAAAAAATCTCTTAGTCATGACTGTAACTGCTTACTTATTACTTGCTACTCCTAATTTATGTCATATTCTTCCAAAAGAAGGCAAAAATCATAGGAGCCTCTTCAGAATATCTCTCGACATTTCCTTAATTAAAACACAACCACTTACTGCTGTAACATCCATATATAAGAAATTATCCTCATCCATTCTCGCTTACACAGCGAAATTATAATATTGTTTAGGACAGACAAGTACAGTCGAAAAAAGAGATTGGTCAGAATCTGAGATAATGGCTCAAATTTTGGAACAACAAACTCAATTATAATAATAATTGTTACATAAATGTTACAAAGTTCACACTCCATTGCATCATAATTTTTATTACCATGGTCACTCAAAAATCAACTTAGAATACATAAAACTAAAGTAGATAGTTGAGTAAATGTTGATGGAATTTATGTTATCGGCGGGTGAGTGTGTGGGATGACGAGTCTTTTACGAGTTTGTCACTTTGACTATTAAAACGAATATCTGAAGAATATGTATGATAGATTGACATCATTTCTATACAAAAGCTGGCAAACCGAAATATTTATTCCTCAGTTAAAAATTATCTTGCTATTGAAAAATCAGGCTTTGAGCGTAAAAAGTTATTACGTAGTCAGAAGCCCAAAAATCAGACAACCAGTCTTACCGAACAGGAATCGAACCCAACACAACACCTTGCGCGCGGCCTGCACGCGCAGGCATCGTGATCAGCACGTCGTTGGTGAGTTGAGACGCGGCGCAGCGGCGACACGGCTCGGCCCGATGACCACTTGCTTCAACGGACTCCACCGCGACGGACGATACTCTTAAGTAATTTATTGTTTTTCCGAGAAAGTTTATATTTATAGATCATACGACATCAAACCATTGCCTAGTTATACATTCCACTCTTTTATTGCTCCCCGCGCTAACAATCATGTTTCCCAGTAATTGGATTGTAGAGGTCAGATGGGCAGTCGCTCCATGTAAAATACTGGAACTCAGCTGCATCCGATTAGACCTTTTTTTTTTTTTTTGTTCCCGGGGTGGAAAATCCTCATGGATGTCCGCCGCCCTGGGGCGGGCGACGGGGTCTGTCAGACTCTTACTGACTAAAAACCACCCCAGTGTTCCATCTCTCACCTACGCCGGGGGTCGTGGGAACGTAAGATCCTTCCGCAACCCCCGACTGGTGCCGGCCCGCCACCGCGGGCCTCCTCGGGTCAGGGGGGGGAGTGAGGTGTTAGACTCCCCCCGCGACGTCTAAGAGGGGCGCGCGTGGAACACTACGCGCCGCCACCTCGGGTCCAGATGTGTGGGGGGCGACGGACGTCCCCGAGTCCGTCGCCCCTGGACCCATTTAGGGGGGCTGGAAGAGGGCGTTGTCCGCCCTCCGCCGACGCCCGGTGCGCCTGCTGCGGGCCGGGTGAGAGAACGAGATCTCCCTCTCCCTTTCCGCAGCCTCCTTCTGCGAGACGACCGTTTCGCAGAAGGAAACCACCGCGTCCCAGGACTCTTCGCTGGCGACCATCGACTCGACCACGGCCGGCATCCGATTAGACCTAGCCTAGCTTGCCTAGCCTAGATGATGATTGACGGTGTAGGTGTGTTAATATTTTTCCCTGTAGGTATAGCAAACTATTTGTTCAACTGTACAAAATAGAAAGAACGGAAACGGAAGAAAGGGACAAAAGGCACAAAGATAATGGGAAAGAAAGAGACGCGGATAAAGCCGGAGACGAAATGATCACTGCGTCGCCCGCTAACAACTTCGTCAGTGCACAAACATGAATATGGAAAACTTTGGAGTAGAATGAAAGAGCTAAGTTAGTTTTTTTTTTTTGTTGAAGTTGAATAATTTTGAGAAGAGAGTAGACGTAGGTTGGACGGAATTGTTGTGGGCTTGGTAAATGAAAAAGTTTATTAAATATATTTTTATGTTCTATCGCCAAATTCAAAATCTCAGAGGGGCAAATCTCGTAATTTTAAAAACGTTCACAGTTTGATCTTAGTCTCAATCTGTCAATAATACTTCTAATTTCCCTACATTTTGACAAGTTTTTGACATTTGTTTGTCGCCAAGATGACAGTGCGACTAGATTTTGAACGTTTTAAATTACGAGAATTGGCTTACTGATCATTTTGAAAATAAAATCCTGTGCACATGATGACCACAGCTGCGTCCGTAAGTAAAACAAAAGAGTATCCTTTTTAGGTCGATATGCACTGCAAGCAGCCGATCGATTCCGTAAAAATCTCACCGTGAAAAGTTAGTGGAAGTGAGCTTAGGTTTGACACTATTGACAGCTCACTGCTGTCAATAGTGTCAAACCCTAGCATTAGTTCGAATGACAGGTCACTCCACGCTCACTTCACCTAAGTTTTCAGGGAGATGGTTACAGAATCGCACTGCTGGAAGTCTTTACGGTGGTCAGATATAGATTTTGGCGATAGTACCTACTCTCGGTTTGGGAAACGAGTGGGGTAATTACATAACCCATTAAACACTGAATGATACACTAGGGCCATGGGATCCGAGTGCCTACTTTGGTTTTTCGCGACATTGCCAAGCGGTTGGTAAACTCTTCGTGTGACCAGAGGGCTGGTCTATTATTTAGCCAAAGATTCAGCATCGCCATACAACGTGGCAACGCTGCCAGCCTTTCATTTTATATACATGTATATAATATTAATATTATATTATATTAAGGGCTGAATGTTCAATCATCTGATAACTTTATTCGAGGAATAATTTTGAAATTTTGACAGTTATTTCATACAAAAACTGTCAAACGTCAATTTTATTTCTCGAATAAAAGTTACCGGGCCATGGAAAAATTGGCCCTTAGGCTTTTAGATTATATATTATGCAAATATTAGTCTTTAATAAAGTTGTTAATCATTTAATTTAATTATTTTCAGAATAAACAATTTCATTTCATTTCAGAAATTCCTCCATCTACAATCTAAATAGTCTTGTTATTCTTATCCTATAGCTACTATAATATCGTACCAGAATAACAAAACAACTTCCAAATTCCAGTCTAGACAAGAGTATTTTGAGTATTATTGGTGCCCCACAAAATACGGATAAATATCTAGACACAGAAATAGAGATCTGCATTTTAGCGTGGGACGTGAGCTAGACAAACTTACCCCGATGTACTTTACATCGCTCTAAGGGTGTCTCCGAAATAACGTTGCATTTGCAAACAATATATTGTACCTATTTTTCACCAGACTCGATGCTAAATTAGCAAATCGATCGTAGCATTAAAACAAAACAAAACGGTGAAGGAAAACATTGCGAGGAAACCGGCATGTCCAAGAACCAAAGATTCGAAGACATGTGACATCTACCAACCCGCACTGGGCCCGCATGGTGGATTACGGTCCACTCCCTCTCGAAGAGAGGAGGCCTGTGTCCCAGCAATGGGAACGTTACAGGTTGATTATGCGACTGTAGCATTATGCTGAGCGAAGGCCGCTTTGCGTGTATGTGTCGCATATTTTCCCTCAACTTGTCCTTTTTTGTCTATGTGTTCTTTCTCTGCGACATGTTTACTGCTAATGTAGGTATATGTATTTTCTTTCTTTCGTTTTCTTTCAAATCGAAGTCGAATGATGATTCTATATTTTATTTTGTATTCCGTAAATTATACTCTTGTCTTAGGGCTTTGTTTTGATAATGATGATTATTCCATTGCCAGATAATTTTTTGTCTGAGGAATAATTTGGAATTGTTGACAGTTCTTTCATACAAAATCTGTCAGACGTCAATTTTATTCCACGAATAAAAATTATCTGCCGATTGAAAAATTTGCCCTTAGTCTCAAGACTTGCTTTGAGAAAATAAAAATCGTGAGTCGATCGTGTGATATGTGTAATTGCGTATACACTCTCAGTAGCAATGGGCTTCGTTTTGACAGTTCAACAACAGTCATTGTGTTATTTACGTTGTTGAGCAGAAAAAAATCTCGAACATATGAAGCAATGGATTAGCAATATCTTTCAAAATGATTCAGATTATGATTGATAATGTGATACGCAATTAGGGTGCTGGTCGGCCAGGTCGCCAGATTTGACGGCGCCAGACTACTTTCTATGGGCCCTTTTCAAATCTCGCGTTTCCCACAAAAAACCACAAACCTTGCCAGTCTTGAAAGCCAACATTGAAGACGAAGTCACATATTTATAGGATGTTTTGCGAGCAACAATTCAAAATGCCGTAAACCGAGCACAAATGTGCAACAACTCAAGAGTTTCTTTGTTTTGAGTTAGGTTGATTTTACCAAAGTAAAATTGACGTCTGACAACTGTTCTAGTATGGAAAAATGAACAAAAATTCAAAATTGATTCTATTAATATATTCCATTATATAAGACTTATTTTGGGTATAAAAGTTTGGTGAAATTCGCCCTTAATTTTACACCTATAAATAAACTTTTCGTGAAAACAGAGCACATTTTTTTTCGTTTCCAATCAAATGGCAGCCAATTCACATTATGACATTACTTTTGTCCCCTTTTAGCCTTGGAAAGGCTTGTGGCTAAGTAATAGGGTCATGGGTCGCATAGGTCAATCGATCAGGTTTAGCTACGCTTGCCGCGGTTGGTCCGTGGATGGGTGACCATCTTCACATACCAAGACTCCTTCGTGGCTCGGCAAGCATGATAAGCTGGTGGTCCCGGCTGTCATTAATGGATCTTTGATAGTCGTTACGAGTCGTCAGAAGCCCGAAAGTCTGACAACCAGTCTTACCAAGGGGTATCGTATTACCCTGTAACTGGGTTGTGGAGGTCATACCTGACCTCCATAGGCAGTCGCTCCATGTAAAATACTGGTATTCAGCTGCATCCGGTTAGACTGGAACCCGACCCCAATATAGTTGGGAAAAGGCTAGGCAGATGATGATTTTGCCCCACCTTGTACAAGAACCATTCTTTAGCATACAGTAAATGTTGTAGACATTGTAGAAAACCCCGACAATAAATGTGTGAAGAAATACACAATTTGTGGTTTAAAACCAATCAAATTAAAATACTCTCGCAATCAAAGAAAGACAAAAGACTATACATTGTTGCAGCTTCAGGTAAATACAATACAGTGTAGTGTTGCAGGTTGCTTTATGAGAGACAATAAAATATAGTACTCATCTAGATTTCTTCTAGATTTTATTTTATATCAAGAAAAAGTATTTATTGCCACTCGTACAGGAAGATCACAAACTAAACTAAACATAATCAAAAATACGATAAGTAACACGATACCCCTTGGTAAGACTGGTTGTCAGACTTTTCGGCTTCTGACGACCCGATAACGACTGTCAAAGATCCACGAATGATAGTCGAGATCAACGGCTTAACGTGCTTTCCGATGCACAGAGGGGTCTCGCTGTTTGTTCGTACGTCTGACCAATGATTTCAACAAGCCATTTATATTCCATGCAACGGACGATATATCAAAGCCCTCTTGCCTATTGTACTTAATCCATTATGCAACATAATACTTGGTGTACCAAGACTAGGACAAAAGCCGTGAACGTCAACTGCTAGTCTATACATGATACGTCCCTGCAGACGAGAACAATTAACAATCTTGATGCCAATCAACCAATCACACTTAGGTTGCTGTACCATGGATTAGTGTTATAAAATGGAGCGACTGCCATCTATCCTTCAGAGTCCGGTTACTGAAGAGAGGAACATCACATAACATACCTTCTAAACTATACAAATTGAATGACGGATTTTCTGTTTTTTTGTTACTTTTTTTATTTTTTTGTAATTTTGTTTTCTAATTTCATCTATGACTGTGTTTAGTTTGTGATCTTCCTGTACGAGTCACAATAAATACATTTTCTTTCTTTCTAAATAAATAAATTAAATTGAAGTGTCAAAATAAAAGCTGTTCACTAAATGCATATGAAAGTATATAAGGTACTTGTAACAAAAAAACAATTTTTAAGTTTTTTGTCTGTCTGTTTGTTTCGGCTAATCTCCGAAACAGCGGGACCGATTTTGACTGGACTTTCATTAGGAAAATAGGAAGGAAGGAACTGGGCCATAGTCCACCTAGACCTAGTGCGGTTAGGGATGTTTTCTTTCACTGTTTTGAGAGCAGTGATGATTAAATAATTTCTGAATTCAAGCTTACGACCTACAACTCGTAAGTCGGGGCCGACACCAATAGGGTGGACCACTGCTCTTCAAAAACGAGATACTCTAAACATCAATAATAAAAAATAAAACACGATAACGCTTTGCCTGACCTGGGAATTGACGAGAGACCCTTATGCTCAGCAACTGAGCTTGCGACCACGCTTTTCCAAAAGTCTGTAGGAAAATTGATAAACAAGAGTTTTTCAAAAAAAATGAATGAATGATGTTGATTTTTTTTTAAATAAACTGGAATGAATTCTGCCAATCCCACAAAGACTTAAGCCACCGGCACATTACTGTATTTTGTTGTGTCGTGACGCGGAATGCACCAATCAAACGTATCTGTTCAAGACGACGTCAAAATCACAATGAGTTTTATTGGCTAAAACTGCGTCAGAAGGCGACACAACACAGTAATGTAAATCCGGCCTTATGCACAGCCATGCCGATGTCCTCAATACCGACCAACCATAATGCTCAGTATTTAAGCGTCATCCCACCGCTGTGCCTAGTTTCTAGGTCTTAACGGCGCGTAAAGCCGGTGCTGTAATTATTGAAACGGCAGACAAGAATAGAGAGGGGTGGAGTCGAATTGAGACTAAAGATTTTTAGGACAAAAAATGTATGTATGTGTTAATGTATGTGTTTTATATCATACTTATAAATCCCGTATTGAAGGCGTCCAAAGAAAATTTCTACGTTGTTTAGATTATAGGGCTCAGCAATACTCAGTTGACTACGAGCACCGCTGCAGACGGTACCACATCCTTCCTCTGAAGACGAGGCGTTATATTGGAGACATGAGTTTACTGTTGGGTATTGCAAATGGCCACATTTATTGTCCTGAACTCGTTGCTAATCTGTCATTAGGCATGAATCTGATAGGAAAACGTCAACGGCCATTCTTAAATGTACCTTTCGCAATGACGAATTATAGGCGGAATGTCTTCTCAATAAGTGCACTTAGTTTGAATAGCCTTCCTTGGGACCTTAATGTCGACTTGTTTTGCACCAGTGTATCGACCTTAAGACGGCTTTTGGCAGTCTTTTTTCTTGGATAGTTAACTCTTAACTAATTATGTTACTAGTATGTACTTTCTTTTTATCGACATTTTTTCCTTTACTATGAGTGGAGGCTTGCTAATAGCATTTTTTTTTTATATTAAGTTCTTTGTCATTAGTTTCTTACTCTGTAAGCCTTCTTTAAAATATAATAATGTATATATGTATGTAATAAGGTAGGTATTTGAAATATTTTCTAAACCTTTTTATACCTTGATTTTCCAATATGATTTGGTTTTTATTTCTATTTACATTTTTTATGTCTTAGTCTTAAGTAAGTGGACAAAATTGCAATATTGTTCGTCTTTTTATTTTACTTTTTGTTGTTAATCTTAATTTTAAGAAGTATTTTGCAATAATTTTAAAATTCTAGAAACTGAGTGCGATTCTGTAACCATCTCACCGTGAAAACTTAGGTGAAGTGAGCGTGGAGTGAGCTGTCATTCCCAACTAATGCTAGGGATTGACACTATTGACTGTTCACTCTAAGCTCACTTCACCTAAATTTTCACGGTGAGATGGTTACAGAATCGATCGGCTGTAGTTTTATTATTGTGTTATCACCTACTGAGATTGCTGTGAACCTATAATAATTTGCGACTGTGTAAGTCCGAGGCTATTGTGACCTACGTATTACGTATTGTAGTTAAGATAATGTTGTATGATAATAAATAAAATAAAATAAAAATAATTTGTAATTTGTGGGAGCTTGTGGCTAAGAAAATAACAGCCGCACGGATCGATCGATCAGGTTAAGCAACGCTTGCCACGGTTGATTCGTGGATGGGTGGCCATCTTTACATATTAAGACCCCTCCGTGCTTCGGAAAGCAAGTTAATCCGTTAGACCCGGTTTTAATTCGTGGATCTTTGACAGTAGTTTCGGGTCGTCAGAAGCCCGAAAGTCAGACAACCAGTCCTAGCAAGGTATCGTATTAACCAGTAACTAGGTTGTGGAGGTCAGACAGGCAGTCGCTCCATGTGAAATATTGGTACTCAGCTGCATCCGGTTAGACTGAAAGTCGACCCCAACATAGTTGGGAAAAGGCAGGCAGAGGATATAATATGGAGCGCATATTGTTTTGCATTTAAAGGCTTAAATTGTTAGGGTAGGTATTTCAATTTGAATAGTGTAGTACGGACAAGTCGTAAAATTTGATGAAGTTGTAGCGCAAACTGAACTCTATCACCAGCGGGGTAGTTGCGTAACACACTATCAGTAGCAATGGATTTCATTTTGACAGTTAAACAACATTCATTGCATTATTTACGTTCTTAAGTAAACAAATTATTCGAACATATGAAGCAATGGATTAGCAATATCCTTCAAAATGATTCAGATTGTGATTGAAACTATGTTACGCAATTACGGTGCAGTTGTGCGATTCTGTAACCATCTCACCGTGAAAACTTAGGTGAAGTGAGCGTGGAGTGAGCTGTCATTCCCAACTACTGCTAGGGATTGACACTATTGACAGCTCACTTCACCTAACTTAACTTTTCACGGTCAGATTTTTACAGAATCGATCAGCTGGTTTAAACCATCGAGCAACGTTTGAATGTCGAACTTTATTCCGACCGTTTTAAAGTTCTAATTACAAAAACTGACGTTAAAACTGAGTCTAAATTGTCATTTTAGTATTGGGAACTTTATTCCAGTTGAACTAACGTTTGAAATGTAATAACTGGCTCGTAGGTTTGGGCTTGAACTAAAGGTAAGAACTCGTTTTGTACTAAGATGGTATGTGTTAAAGTTATTTTTAGAAAAACACATAGGAATTTGTTTACACGTTTGGAAACTTAATTGTGAATGCAGAATAAATTACGTTACCTGAATTCACCTCCTAAAACTTTTCTCAATATTGAATTCTCCAATACAAAACAAGAATTTCTCTTAAGATTCAGAAACAAAGACTGTTGGAGTAAGGAAGCAGGTGAATCAATCCTCGTAAATTACGGCCACTGCTTGTCTTAGCTAATGAATCGAAGACATTCATTACAAGGAAACCCAATTTCAGTTCTGTGATATTTATTTTTATTGTTTTTGTTGGGACTTAAACATTACTGGCGACCGAACCTTCAAGGCTTTCAGGTGTGCTGTTGGTTATTTAAATTTGCTGATCATTTGAAGGATCCTTGATTTTTTAAAATTTTTAGCATCTTTGGCAGTGGCTAATTATATCTACGAGGTTGTGGAGGTCAGATAGGCAGTCGTCTATGTAAAATACTGGTGTTCAGCTGCATCCTGTTAGACTGGAAGCCGACCCTAACGTAGTTGGGAAAAGGCTAGGCAGATGATGATGATTTTGAATGAATATTTTTGCTTTAAAATGTATTAAGATAATCGAATTTTGTACTTACCTAATCTGCATTCGCGATTTATTTGCTAAAAATATAAACAACTATGAGTTTATGGAAAAATAACTTTAATTCCAATAAAATAAAGTTCAGTTTACGCTACAACTTCAAACATTTTTATAACTTTTTCAATAGTGCTAGTCACTCTGAAATCAACTTAATTCCTTTTAAAATAAGGTTGATATTTGTTTAATTTGAAATAACAGCAATTTGAAACATTAGTTTGACTTTAGGTTACATGTAACTATCAAGGATATTGATAAGGTTTATAACTAGCCTTCCAGTAGTAACAGCCTCTTTCAACGCAATTAATTCTAATAAGTCGAGCTGAAAGATAAACCACTTATGTCTTTAGGTGAGAATTTCGTTGGCCTCTATTTCTTATGGGATCGGGTATATTGATAACTCTCCATATGAACGTGGCTCCACGCGAGACACAATGACTTTCTAATTGTTTCTGTAATTGCGGCATTCAACCGGTTAACCTATGGTAAGTAATACAAGCCGCACGGGTCGAGCGATCAGGTTAAGCTACGCTTGCCGCGGTTTGTCCGTGGATGGGTGACCATCTTTACATAATCAAGACTCCTCCTGCCTCGAAAAGCACGTTAAGCCGTTGGTCCCCGCTGTCATTTGTGGATCTTTGAAAGTCGTTACGGGTCGACAGAAGCCCGAAAGTGTGACAACCAGTCTTACTAAGGGGTATCGTATTACCCAGTAACTGGGTTGTGGAGGTCCGATAGGTAGTCGCTTCATATAAAATACTGGTATTCAGCTGCATCCGGTTAGACTGGAAGCCGACTCCATCATAGTTGGGAAAAGGCTAGGCAGATGATGAACCTATCGTTATGCAGCAGGATGAGCAAGAAGAAATATGGGTGTTCTATATATAGGTAAACTTCTGCCTAACCGTTCGGTGAAAACAGGAGTAATTATTCACATAAAATATTAGTTTAGTCCTGTCAGATTAGTCAGCGCCTGAAGTAAATTGACGTATTTTTGGTAGCCATGTTTTTAATCGTGTCTAATTTGTCTATGGAGTATTTTAATTTGACAGGACTAACCTAATATCTGTTTTCTGTCCTTTTCTTAATGAAATAAACAGAAAAAGATGCACTGAACTTAAATTTAGTTTAGTTTGTGAACAAGGGAATCGGCGCCATTGTATTTCTCATTGCTAGTCTATCAAAGCTTCTAATCCTTCACCATTGCCTTTTCCCTACAATATTGAGGTCGGACTTAATTCTTACCACATCTGACTGAATATCAATATCTTCTACGTAGAGGCCCAAACTGGGAATTGATCTCGGGGATATATCAACGTGAGGCTTAGATTCGAGTTTCTGACTTTGATGAGTTTTCGTTGGTACCTATGATGACTGGATAGTACGGCTTAGTCTAATCTAGGCAGACGAGATTTCGATGTGTAAAGGACGGTCTCCCATCAACCTTCCAGAATAAATTCTCTAAATAACGCGTAAAATGTAAGAAATTAGCAAGAAAGTGTGCGTCACGACTGCGTCAAAAAGGCCCAGTTCAGTCAAACTCAAACTATTTTATTTTGACTAAACCAATTACAGCTAATTTTGAATTGTCAAGGGTCGGTTAGTCAAAAAGATGAAGCTAGTTGCCCACTCCAAAGCGTAGTAGGTACCTATGGAGAAGAACGGGCAAGAAACTCCATTGACACTCTTTTAAATCACAATAATACGGTTACAAAGTATTGGTTATATCATTTATGTTAAAAATGATGCATGTGAGAACGATGCAGAACGTTAAAAGCGTCCGTAACGAAAAGATAAAAAAACAATTCAAATATTAAATTAAAACAAAAAAGTTCAACAAAAATGCCAGACAACTAAATAGTACCCAACGCTGGTTAACCTATTGTAGTATCATTAATTAATCCAAAAACAATACCAACGCAAATTAGTTCCATGTAATTAACCCCACCGCAATACCTACCTAACTAAGCAATCGCTCCAATATTAACTTTCGCCCACAATTACAATTACGAGCCAAAATCTAAGGGAATTCGAATCGAATCAAGAATTTCGGGCAAGTTTAGTTCCTTCGAGGAACCAACCAATTGAAAGTGTCGCTTTCAAACTAACCGAAGTTGGGAAACAAGATTGTCGCATTAATACTGTTACGATAAATAAACTGTTTGTTTGTTTACAAAAAAACAAATAATATCGCCATGACAGGACAGAAACAACGGTTCAATATTTGTTTTGAAAGATATATTTGATTTGATTAGAATGATACGTGTATGTACTATATTATTTTACTAGCTACTCCCCGCGGTTTCACCCGCATAAGTTTCGATCCCGTGGAAATATAGGGATAAATTGTATCCTATATGTTCATCCTGGTTATAAACCATCCGTGTGTCAAATTTCATCCAAATTCGTTTCGGAGTTTTTGTGTGAAAGAGTAACAAAAATCCATCCATCCATCCATACAAACTTTCACCTTTATAATATTAAATAAAATACAAATATAATATATATATAATAATATTATTTATATATATAAGTAAGATATAGTAGGAAGTAGGATAGGATAAGATTTGAAGGTTTAAGTATGATTTTTTGTGTATGTTTGATTTTTATATAATTTGTATGTTTTATTTTAATGGAATGTTTCAATGAACTTCATTTGAAAATTAATGAATAAAATTTATTTATTTCCAGATTGCTTTCATGGTGTGCCCCCGCTATTGACTTTTTAATGAAATTTCTATGAAAAAGGCTGATACCAGTCGCCAGAGATGATACCAGTCGTTTCAAAATTTTACAGAATAATTTGAAAATATCAAACGACTCTCTCTGGCGAATTAATAAATACAGCCCCGTGAGTCTTATAGCGTAGGCTTAATAATATCCATTTTTTTTTTCCGGATGGGAAATCATCAAATGACCCCTCCCGCTCTGGGTGGAGCGGAAGGGAGTGTCAGACTCTTACTGACTAAAACCTACCCATGTTCCTTCCTTTGCCCTTTATGTTCCGGGGTAGCGGTAACCCTTTTGGACAATCCCGCTGACCCGGCAGCCTTTGGCCCTAAGGGGCCCCTCAAATTATGCTGACAACTCTTTGAGGCGCGCGTGGAACACTTACGCGCCGTCCTAATAAGATCCTTTACAGTATTTTGATCTCACGAAGCGACGCGCGCTTTCCTTGTGGTAACGAAGTGTACCAAGCACGCTGTGAATGTGTGTGTGAAGACGAGTAGCGTCCGCACATATGACTCACACGCACACACTAACACTCACATTTCCGACTTCGCCATTGTCTCGGACGGTTCCGAGATGTTCTGCGCTTATACACACATTCACAGCGTGTTGGTACACTTGATAAACACAAGTAAAGCGTGTGTCGCTTCGTGAGATAAAAATACTATGCAACCCTAAATACTGTTTAATAATTTAAAAAAGTAGGTAAATGTACGCAAATATGTTTTTGACAAAGAAACGTAGACGCATTATTTACGCGTATTTCTTACAATAAAATGTATTTTCAAGTAACCCTAACTTTTGAGAATCCCATCATAAAAGCTATTTTAATGCACCTTCAAAAACGACTGTTTATAGAAACTTAATTCTAAACAATAAATACTAGCTGTTTTGCCCGCGACTTCGTCTACAATCCAGGATGAAAAGTTGCCTATGGCTTTCCTGCGTACACTATCAGTAGCAATAGGATTCATTTTGACGGTTCAACAATATTCATTGCGTTATTTACATTGTTGAGCAGACACATTTTTCGAACTTATGAAGCAATGGATTGGCAATATCCTTCAAAATGATTCAGATTGAGATTAATAGTGTGTTACGCAATTAGGGTGCAGGCCATGGTCCACCCATGTGCCAAATTTCATCCAAATCCGTTTAGCCGTTTTAGCGTAACCAAAAGATCAAATCTCTCTATAACCATGGTCTCTCTGTAGACCATTGTAGTCTGAATGAATAAAGATTTTTATAATTATAACTATATAATTATTAATTTAGATAAGCAAGTGGTCCCACGACTTTAACCTAGTGTAGTAGGTAGTAATTATTCAAATCAACGCTAGCTTTGGTCTGAAGTCCGACTACTTGTCCTAATTCTTAGATGACAATTACGTCAGACAAAAGATTAAGCGTCC
The DNA here is from genome assembly GCA_911387795.2 of Apamea monoglypha. Taxonomy (NCBI): domain Eukaryota; kingdom Metazoa; phylum Arthropoda; class Insecta; order Lepidoptera; family Noctuidae; genus Apamea; species Apamea monoglypha. The sequence goes on from OU426938.1 coordinate 14,159,236, forward strand.
GAGCCACTAATAGCTTTATTAGTCCAGTGATTAATGGCGGCAACCTGTATTCGATTTCTAGTTAGGCCCTTCCTAACTACAGGGTGGACGATTCAAAGGGATACTTCTTTGAAATAAGTATGTTTTTGTAAGAGCAGTGGTGGCCTAGTTGTAACGGCTGTTTTTTTTATTGGGTGGGAAATCATCAAATGACGTCTCCCGCTCTAGGCGGAGCGGGAGGGCGTGTCAGCTGCAACAACAAAAAGGTGACTTTTACTGACTAAAACCCACCCGTGTTCCTTCAGTTGCCTGTGCCAGGGGCCACGGTATCTCTTTCGAACAACCCGCGGCCCTGGCAGGCATTGGCCCTAGCGGACCCCGTCAGTTCCTGCTGACATCTCTTTGAGGCGCGCGTGGAACACAACGCGCCGTCGACCCGGGCCTGGTCCTAACCGGGCGGCAAGCTGCCCATTGCTCGCCGCCTGCAAGCCAGCGCCTACGGTGGTCGGGAGTCGGTTGCTGAATCCCGACGTGTGTAAACTATTTCATCACCACTGCTCTCAAAACGGTGAAGGAAAACATCGTGAGGAAACCGGCATGTCCTAGAACCAAAAATTCGAAGACATGTGACATCTACCAACCCGCATTGGGTCCGCGTGGTAGATTACAGTCCACTCTCTCTCACTGAGAGGCAGCCTGTGTCCTAGCAGTGCCAAATATTCAATAAAATACCAAATTACATCTAAGATTTAAACTTGACACAATTTAAACGGAGACAAAATATTTTTTTAATTGAAAAATGCTACTATACCATTGACGAATACCTTTTTGATAAAATGTAACAAACTAAATGATAATTATGTATTTATGCTTGCAAATTCTAAAACTTGACTTACCTATTAATTATGTTCTGAATATTTTTTTTTATAATAATTAATTGTATTCTGAATGATTACTATAAAAAATTATTGTAGCTACTCTAAATATTGTTTTTTTTTTTTTGTTAATTTGTATGTAATATCGATTTTAAATTCTCAATTCGATTTTAAAATCTCGATTTTTAATTCAGTTTTTTACTATAAGACCTACTGTATCACCAAAAATCACACTAATAAATACTTTGACTTTGTCTTTCGGAAAAACTATAGGCTAATTATATATGTTTATTAGTAAAAAACGTTCAAAATCTAGTCGAAATCTCATCTCAGCGACAATCAATGTCAAAAACTTGTCAAAAATATAGGGATATTAAAAGTATTTTCGACAGATTGAGACTGAGATCAGACTGTGAACGTTCTTAAAATTACGAGAGTAACCCCTCTGATATTTTTCCATAGTTACAGGGTCAAATTAATTTAACTTGGGAAACTCTAAATTGAGATGAGTGTCGTATACTACAATAAATAAATTCATTTGTTATTGTACATCATCATCATCTGCCTAGCCTTTTCCCAACTATATTGGCGTCGGCTTCCAGTCTAACCGGATGCAGCTGGATACCAGTATTTTACATGGAGCGACTGCCTATCTGACCTCTACAATCCGGTCACTGGGTAATACGATACCCCTTGGTAAGACTGGTTGTCAGACTTTCGGGCCTCTGACTACCCGTAACGACTGTCAAAGATCTACGAATGACAGCCGGGACCATAAGCTTAACGTGCTATCTGAGGCACGGAGGTGTCTCGACATTTAATGGATGGTCAATCATCCACGAACCAACCCCGGCAAGCGTAGCTTAAAGTTCGACCACAGAAAATTATGATTTATTTTAACATCCCTACGAAATATAAACGATCACAACGCAATTACCTTCCCAAAAATAGTTATTACAAAGTCTTTTTTGACAAACCACCCATTCAATTTTAACCAGAAGGTCAATTCTCGTAATTTAAAACTTTCAAAATCTAGTCGCAGTGTCATCTCGGCGACAACCAAATGTCAAAAACTTGTCAAAGTGTAGGGAAATCAGAGGTATTTTTGACAGATTGAGACTGAGATCCGACTGTGAACGTTCTTAAAATTACCAGAATTACCCCTCTGATCAATTGATCGAGCCAACCGCAGCCCTACAAATTGGATGACAGTAACAAATCTAAATGGATGTAAGTCTATTTTTGCTCGCTGATTTACGTCCTGTATTTAATCACTTCCTTGACTGGCAACGGTTTATTTTACGAGATTCGTATTTCGCGAATTAATGCCTTTTAGGAATGTGGGTCATTTTTTTTGCTTAAATGAGGAATTTTGGGACGAGCAACAGTAGGACGGGAGAGGTTGTGATAAGGAAGTTTTGTTGTACGTTTGACAGGAATATTCTATCGTATCAGGACTTATAGAAGAATAAAGTATATATAAATAAATAAGAATTGCCAAACTTAAGCGGCAGTGCGCAGGGCACATTGCTCAGAGAATAGATGACCGATGGGGCCGAAAGGTACCCAGGTAGGTGGGGTAGGTAGGTGGGGGGTGGGGGAATGGCGACCGCGTACCGGAAGACGTTGCGATGGAAAGCGTCCCACAAAGTGGACCGATGACCTTGTGGAAGCCGCAGGAACCCGTTAGATGTGAGATGCACAGAACCGGTCGAAGTGGAGGTGCTCGGGGGAGGCCTATGTCCAGCAGTGGACGTGTTTCGGCTGAAGTGATGAATAAGAAATAGATAAGAATATGTCTTGTCTAGGTAAAAGAAATAATATCTCAGTACAGTATACAGGGGGAAACTGAAACTATGAATTCAGCACATGATTCGGAACCCTCTGCGTTGAATTTTTTTGCCGGTTATTAACACATTTTTGTGCAGTTGAGATTCTGAAAATGACCCTAAAAATGTTCATACAAAATAATACCATGCTTATCGTACCGTAAAACAAGTCAACAAACCTTTAATATGACAGTAAATGACTGCTGGTATAGAGAACTAACGTCCAAAGGCACGCCGTCGCGCACATGTGTGGGGAGGGGGGTCTCGATCACATGGTTTCTTAGTAATGGCGTCATGGCTTCTTACACGGCTATAGGCGGTATGTCTGTTTTGACTTGGTAATATTAACCGCTTGTGGGTGTAGCGTCAAATCAAACACGAAAAAAAATACGCCCTTAGCCGTGACGTCAGTAAAAGTGTTAAAAAAATTTGCTTTTCCTTTTCCATACCTAAATTTTGATTTCCGTCCAAAAGAAGTGAGAATGAAAATATAACTCAGACTGACTTTGGAGCTGCCTATCACCATCATCATCTGCCTAGCCTTTTCCCAACTATGTATGTTGGGGTGGGCTTCCAGTTCAACCAGATGCGAATACCAGTATTTTCAAATTATTTATAAGTATTTTATAATAATTACTTATGTATTTTGTTATTTTATTTTATTTCAATTTTCTAACTGATCGACTCCTTGATAATCGAAAAATATGTATATAGCAAAATATCCTAATTTAAAAAATCCTTACGTTATGAAAACATAAACTTGTAATGTGAAATATAAATTCTTTGACTTCTGATGCAAATTACAGCAGCGTTCACTACAAGTATAAATTAAATTAAATTACTAGCAACGTTCACGGAGAGCAAACACCTAAGGACTATCACAGACTATCACCGTCCTTGTTAGCAACTTGTCTTAAACAACTACTAATTGCAGTTCATAAAAGCAACTTACTTTTTTGTTGTAAGCTGAGGCCAAGAATAGATATATGCAGAAGGTCAGTTCCATATAACGAGCGGGCGCACGCACACATAGACACGTACAGCGATCGCCAAAGCACCATTTACACAGTGCAAGTTTATTGCTTGTGGCATACCATGAAATTGATGCAACATTTGACTGGCACCAACACGTTCAATACTGGCAAGTTTGTTGTCGTTCAAAACTGGTATAAAATATGTGTAAACAGCACATACGATAAAATCGAACGTACAATAAAATTGCACGTACAATAAAATCACATTCAATTCTGCCATGAAAATTTTCTATCATTCAAATATTAAGTGCGTTGAGTGAGGGTGTGTCAATCGTTGCTGCTTTTTTGAGGCAAGAAATCCTTAAACAAATGTACAGCCGGTGCTATTCTGTAAAAATATCACCGTGAAAACTTAGGTGGAGTGAGTTACAGTTAGCTGTCAATCCCTAGCTTTCCCTAGCGTCAGGTGGATTGACAGCTCACTTCACCTACATTTTCACGGTGAGATTTTTACAGAATTTCACTGCAGGAATTTGTGTTTAGATGAGGCAAAACTTGCATGCGCTTAGAAATAATTGCCTTGGTGTAATAGAACTCTCATTTCTTGCATGGCAATAATTGAACATGCTTTATGGCATGCGATTATTGCTCTTGAACGTTCTAGAAATTTGCACCGGGTAAGGTCCTTGTACACAAAGGTTTTTTTTGTCGTGAAAAACTACGGTTTATTCGCCGTGCGTAGACACGGTCGTCAGTTTTGTATGGATCACTATGAAAGCTTTTTGAAAGACATGTTTTTTCTACGGTGCGGTTCATACGCCGTACCATAAAGAAACCGTGCCGGGTAGAAATGGCTTTAAGCCCTAAACAAATGCCAACCAAAGGAGATAAGTACCCAGTTTCTTCGGATATAGTTGAAGTTTAGTAAGACACCGATGGGTTCGTTCGAATGAAGTTTAATTTAATTAATAGAAAACGAACAGTTCATTTTATCAAAAAATGCATTCGAAAACATTCATCCTTTTCTTGCTAAATTGATAATTGGTGTACGTAAAGCGTGTCTATGTGTGTGTCGACCTTCTGCACTTATCTATTTGTTATGTTTAATGGCCGTGGCTTCCAGAGTTACATAACAATGCAACTTGTTGCTTGATTTTCTTGCAAAGATTTTCCTTGTTATCTCAATGTACGAATATACAGATAATAAAATATTTACGAATTGAAAACCGTGCATGGAATATTTTTGGAAAAAAAGTAATTGCTACGAAGGATGCCGGAAATATATGTAGATAGGTTTTAGAATTTTTGTCCGTTCTTTTGGATGTATGTTGCCGATTGGCGCAAAAACTACTGAACATATTCTAAGTATTTGGTCATCGAATAGGCATTATCACGCTATTTCCTATGGGGGATTAGCAGTATTGCGTTATGTCCTTGTTTCTCAACAGTTTACCGCGAGATTTAATTAGCAAATGGATACAGATTTAACCTCTGAAATGAATATCGTTTCGCCATACCTACAAGAAGCTAAGCAGGCAATCTTGACATGTATAAGAATGGCTATTTTAGTTACTTTTTCAACTAAATAAACAGCTTAAAGGTTCCACGTTCGCTCTGTAAGCCACGGTTCAGTTTCCTTCACTGTTCAGAAAGAGCGAAAAGTGCCCTTAAAGAAGTTTTCACTTCAAAAACTCTCAGATTTCCTCAACAAATTCGACTGTTGGACCGAACCCAAAAAGACAGTCGAACGTTTTTACGCTAACCAAACAAAACGCAAACCAGCATTCATTAAGAGGGATTAAACTTAAGATGTCTAAAGGCGTTAAAATCCTCCGCAGCAGGGGTCTCATTAATAGAACCTCAACTGGACCACCGATAAAGCCTACCATGATTTATTTAGAACCGTCGAAAGCGGTTCGTTTGGACGATTTAATTAAATTGACCCCTATTTTTTGGGGCTATGAAATTAGAGGGGTAACAATTGCTTTTTTATTTGTTCGGCTCGTTTCTTTAGATCTATTTATAAATGTTGATTAACATAATACAAAATCTCGCCGGTTTTCGCCATGGGTATAGACAGAGGTGTACCAAAATCGAAATGACAAGTTGGTTTCAAATTGACAGAGAATCAGCACTTTTCGAACGACAAAATTACATATTAAGCCAGTCCCCTAAAACGCCCGCCCTTCACCACTTCAAAGTGCTTTCATCGGGAAGAAGTGGCGCAAGAAACTCCCCAGTGTCACAGTTAGAAAAACTTGCTTCTATACAATTGTAGGTATGCAAAGGAATTAAAATTACGCGAAAAGAACATTAAATTAAATTATTTGCCATATGTCAGCTAGCCACGCCATTAAACCAATAAATAATATAATGAAAACTCGACTCAAGCAAAAAAAATAATAACTAAAAATATTAATAAAGCCTCCAGGCATTAATGGCGTGATCGCTTACATATTATGTATGCAATGCTGAGACCTACCTCCAGGCGGTCGAAGCCATAGGCAAGCTAGTTCCGAAATACGTACATCAAATTGACAGTTTGATCTATGACTGAGCGATAATATTCGCTCGTTTGATGCCCACACAAATCAAACGTTAATTTGTTTAGACTAAAGCACGCGTTAGCACGTTTGAGTACTTCTTTGGTAGTGTTCGTCGAGTCATTGAGCTCCTAAAGTTCTGAGCTACACGATTACTGACAAAATGCTTGCACTGACTGCACTGGGCTACTCAAATCTGTATGGTACTTTCCAAAAGAATATTTCAGCCATCAACCTTCACATGATCTGACCAAGATTAAGTCTGGACTTTAAAAGAGATTGTGACCTCTGACTTTGATTCGGCCTTTCTTCTCAGAGCATAAATATGTAAGCTGTCACGCCCTTCATGCCTGGAGGCTGTTATTTATGTAGAAAGTTTTTATTTAAATTTTTAATATTAATTTATTATTTTTTTGCTTGAGTACGTCTAGTTTTTATTATATTTCTTGGTATATTAACGTGGCTAGCTGACATATGGCAAATAATTTTAATCTCAAATCTCAAATCGTTTATTGCAATCCATAATGTACAATTACAGGTGGTAAATAAAAGAAAAATAATAGAAACAATTATGGACCCCGTCGGGCACAGCAAATGTTTAAATAAGTAAAGAGAGGAAGAGCGCTTTATTAATTTTCTTAGTTATTCAGTTACAGTTATTTTATATCCTATTAATATTTTATATGCTGGTCTATCTATTCATTTATTATTTATTTAATTTTATTTAATATTGCTTATTTCTTTACTCGCTTAAACATTTTTCATTATTATAAATGTAGTATAATTATTAAGTATTATGTTATAATTTATTTTTGTTATTTTACTTATGAAAATATGTCTGTTATTCATAATTATGTATTATTATTATTGAATTTATCCACTAGAAATTATTTTATATCCTATTATCTATGTATTTAAATTTCCATTCATTTACTTATTCTATTAATATTGTATATGCAGGTCTATATATTTATTTATTATTTCTTTAATTATATTTAATATCATTTATTTCTTTACTCGTTTACAAATTGTTCATTATTATTAATCGGTCAAGCCTCGCGCGGGCCAATTACAATAGAAATATCAATTGTCTCTCCTTAGCGGGATTTGAGCGATTAATGTAATATAAATATTAAGTCATCATCATCATCTGCCTAGCCTTTTCCCAACTATGTTGGGGTCAGCTTCCAGTCTAACCAGATTCAGCTGAATACTAGTATTTTAAATGGAGCGACTGCCTATCTTAATATAATTATTAAGTATTATAGTATAATTTATTTTTGTTATTTTACTTATTAAAATAAATCTGATTTTCACAGTTACGTATTATTATTATTGAATTTATCCGTTAGATATTCTTGTACTGTGTGTTCTTTTTTTAATTAAGTACTGTTTTAGTTTATTTAAAAATATACTGGTTTTATTTTGTTGTTTTATGTCATCGGGTAATTTAATATATATTTTTATTGATATTGAACATAGACTAGATGAATGTAGTTTAAGGCGGGAGGGGGGCAAATTTAGTCTATTTTTGTGGCGTATGTCTCCCCGTGTGCTGTAAGAATCTGGATATTTACGAACTAATTTACATAATTCCAAGATACAAGTACAGGGTTTTCATTAAGAGCGCTCGAACTTTGAAATGAAATAAAACAACCTGTTTAAGTGATATTGCCACAGTTTTGGTTTTATTTTAAAGGAAATTCTATGACATTATTTATGGAATATAATTTCAGTCATAGGTGGTGTATTCTGAAGGACCAATAATGGACGACATCTTCGCATACGAAGCACGCGAGTTATGTCGGCTTTCAGGCCGGCAATTGTCTGTGGTTTGTCTACATAGACCAGAGATTTTACGTAGCCCCACAGAAAGTTGTCGAGCGGTGTTAAGTCACACGATCTCGGTGGTTAGTTGATGTCGCCACCACGCGAGATGACGAAGCCCTCGAACTTTTCATCCAATAAATTTAATGTTTCCCGTGCAATATGGCAAGTGGCGCCGTCCTTTTGGAACCACATGTTTGTGAGATCCATACCATATATCCTAGGCCACAAAAAAATTGTTATCATCGTCCGATATCGGTCGCCATTGACAGTGAGCGCGGCTCCTTGCGCATCTTCGAAGAAATAAAGGCCGATGATTCCGCCGGACCAAAATCCACACCAAACAGTGACTTTTTCGGAGTGTAGAACTGATGAATCTCCTGTAGATTTTTGTCTCTCCAAATCCGGCAATTTTGTTTATTAACAAAGCCACTCAACCAGAAATGAGCCTCATCACTAAAGATGTTTTTTTTTTTTCCGATAGCAGGGTCAGCCGCCAAATACTCTAAAGACCAATCAGCGAATACACGGCGCTGTCTGTGGTCGTTGGGTTTTAGTTCTTGAGTTAATTGAACTTTGTATGGATGAAAACCCAAGCCTCGACGCAAAATCCGCCAAGTTGATGTCGTAGAAAGACCCAGCTCTTGCGCACGACGCGGAATGTACTGTCTGGGGTTTTCTCGCACACTATCCCGAACGGCAACAATATTCTCCAACGATCTTGCGTTTCTTTGACGTCCAGGCACTGCTTCATCGATCACCGACCCGGTTGTCTCAAATTTATTCATTAAACGACGGATTGTGGACTCTGTAGGACGGCCATGAATGCCATAAATTGGACGCAATGCACGGAACGTAAGGCGAACAGGGCACTGATTTTGATGATACATTTTAACAATTTCTACGCGTTGTTGAAGCGTGTAGCGTTCCATGGCAAAATGTCACGACAAAGTCTGTATTCCCGCCAAATTTGACAGCTATCGCTTTACCAAGATGGCCGCTATACGCTGTCAAAGTTCGAGCGTCCCTATTGAAAAACCCTTTACCAACTAATTTAATTTAATTTAATGTTCTGTCTTGTAATGTTTATTACTTTACATATTGTATATAATCAAGTATTTTCTAACTGAACAGATGCCTGTGCTGCTGGGGAGTTTGTTGCGCCACTTCTTCTTCCCAGCGAAAGCACTAGGAAGTTGTGAAGGGCGACCATTTTGGGGGACTGTCTTTTGTAATTTTAACGTTCGAAAAGTGCTGATTCTCAGCCTAATTTGAATAAATGACTTTTGATTTCGATTAGTCAGATAGGAAACGTGGACCTAACCTAGCTTATTTTTTTCAAATAATATGACGTGTAAAAGCGATCCTATTTACAGAATAAACAATTTCTTTTCATTTCAGTAAAAAAAGAAACGCTTAGTCCTGAATCATTTGATTCAGGATCATAAAATAAATAGGCACATAAGGCTGGCTCCATACAATGGCTGAAAGCAGGTGCACGCACACATAGATGAGTACGTGCGGCGATCTCAAACAAATGCCGGTCGCGAGTGCGCTTGCACTCGCTGTACGTGAAGCGTGTCAATGTGTGCGTGCGTTTTGGTTCGTTGTATGGAGCAGATCTTTTGTAACATTTTTTTTTTTTTAGTGTAATTCCCTTCTTTATTTGCGAACGTATTATTTGTACTGAAAATTATCACCCTTTGTACAGAAAACGGAGCGTGCGTGTGAGATAAGACTATTGGTTTTTCATAATCATTATTCTCTTGCCCGTTGCCATACATTTGGGGTCGGCGGCGGCGCCACTTCTATCTTCTGCCATACTTGTTGGACTATCGTCGTCTGTCAAATAATGTACAGGCTGGCAGGGTTTCGACGCACAACATGTTACCATGGATCCAGTACATGATTATGAATCAACCAACATCTTTAATCTTTTATTTAAAAAAAAAGTCATCTCTTTCCTACAAAAGTTCAGTACTTACGCGGTCAAAATGTACGGAACAGCAATTTTTTTTTTAATAACCCTCTAAAAATTTCAACGCAGGTGTTTTCAGAATCATGTACTGAATCCATGGTAACAGGTTGCACGTGTTGAAGCGCAACCTGTTACAACACAGGATGGCAGGGACGTTGGTCCCTGCCACCCTGTGTTGTAGCCTAGCCGTAGGTAATATTTTAAGGTAATCATGTCCTTTCAACTTACTGTTAACCTGTGAACATCCTTACTGTATTAACTGGTCAATAAATATTTTAAATTTCTATCACAGTCGTCACCCTATCACTAGCCAAAGCCCATCACAGTCCATCCATCGAAAAAACGATGAAAATATTTTTACTTTTTAATTTTTTTACTCTTTATTTACATTTAAAACTTTCCCCACGACATTTTCCTCGATATTGATATTACTTTTCCATATTAGGTCGGTCCTGGGTTTGATTGCGTCGGGGAAAGTGTGATTATTAGGTTTTACATCTAGCATTTCTTAGAAAGAGGTCAGAGTCTAGCTTTTTGCCCGGTTGATGGCTAAAGGCTCGGCGAGATGTACCTACTATATTAGGTACACCTCTGCTCATTCTCGTCCCATCGGACTAGAGAGTGAGGGAAGAGAGAGAGAGCACCTGTGTCTGCGCACGCACCTTTGCACTACAATATCTCCCGCGGCGAAGGCCAGTCTCTATCGAAATTGGCCGTCGGAATACGGTCTGGAGGACTATTATTTTACATATACTATACTATACTGTCCAACCCTTCGGGGAAAGAAGGCATGATGTTATGTACGAGGGTGACACTGAAAGTTTTTAGAACTGGCCAAGTGGCCAGTTACTATTTACAGTTATAGTAAATGGTAAGTGGTGGTGGTGGTGGTGGTGGTTAAATGGTAAGTTCAAAGTTGAAAATGAAACTCTTTGCCAATATTATTGTGTATGTATTTTATTCCTTTGTCATTTGTCTACGATTTGGCGGCAAATTGAAAATTGTCTGCGTCACGTCAGCATGAATTTAACGCGAGAAAATTTTCGTACAATGATTTTTTTTTTAACTTTCGATGTCATTTAAGTCAACAAGAAAGTTATGATAGACTTTGATTGGCCTTTCACGATAAAGCCCCATCTCGTGCCACTGTTTACAACTAGTTTAATGAGTTTAAACGTGGTCGCACTAATCTCACCGATGATCTGCGTGAGGGACGGCCTTCTACGGCGACGACTGAAGATAACATCAGTATTGTGCGGCGTATGATAGAGACTGACAAAAGAGTGACTTATCAGCAGATTCAGACAAGCTTAGGCATTGGTATGAGTCAAGTGCACGAAATCCTCCATGAAAATTTAGCGGTCAGGAAGCTTTGTGCCCGGTGGATACCTCATAATTTGACAGAGGCCCAAAAGCTCCGTCGTGTTGATTGGTGTCGTGAAATGGTTCAAAGATTTAACGGAGGTGACTCAAATGCTGTGTTCGACATACTTACGGGTGACGAAAGCTGGATTTATTGTTATGATCCTGAAACTAAGAGACAGTCTGCTGTCTGGGTGTTTCCTTCCGAGGAGTTGCCAACTAAAGTGAAGAGAGGTCGAAGCGTGGTAAAAAAGATGGTGTCCTCGTTCTTCGGAAGGACAGGTCATTACGCAACAATTGTTTTAGAGGATCGAAAAACAGTTACTGCGGAGTGGTACACTAACAATTGTTTGCCACTTATCTTGGAAAAAGGTCGGGAGAAACGACCTCGCAGTAGGAGCCTCCTTCACCACGACAAGACCTCGTCGCACACTGCCAAGCAAACAATCGACTACTTGGCGACGTCAGACGTGGGCAAGTAGTCGATTACTGGGTCACCCGCGCGGCCCCAACCTCGCACCTTGAGATTTTTATTTATTTCCGAAAATAAAGGAAAAACTTCGAGAAAAACGTTTTATGGACGCCGAGGAAGTAGTGGCTGCATTTCAAAATGCCGTCGAAAAGACCCCTAAGGACGAGTGGGCAAAGTGCTTTTCTCAGTGGTTCTATCGGATGCAGCGATGTATTGATGTAAATGGACACTATTTTGAAATAGATATAAATAGATATAATAATACTAATAACTTGCTAGTATGTTCAGTTTTTGATTGTCTATGAACTTTCAGTGTCACCCTCGTATGTGTAAACGGGATCACGTGGGTTCCTCCCGCTTAATTAATTAATATCTGAATGGGCTATTCGGCCTCAATTAACGATAATAATAGCGGAGGTCAGTACAGGTCAACATATCGATTGATCTCCCCAATTACATGTGTTTAATCGTCGTCAATTAATAACAAATCTTAATTGTATTAATAATTTACAGTATATGTATACATAACTAGCTTCTTCCCACGACTTCCTTCGCATAAAATATCTTGTTTCCACATTCCACCCCATCGCGTCGCCCCGCATCGCCCGCCCGTTTCATTTTCGACTCTTCGTTTTTCTGACTACTTTTTCTTTTTGCTCGGCTCAAAAAAAAAAGGAGAATGACCATTTTGGATGGAGAAAGGCCATTTTACATCACGGTACAACCAGGTTGTACAGTGATGTAAAATGGCCTTTCTCAAAAATTCGGCTATAAAATGCAAAGAGAATTTTTCAAATCCGACTGGTAGTTTCAGAGATTAGCGCGTTAAAACAAACAAACAAACTCAGCTTTATTATTAGTACAGATTTCAACCAATGAGATTATTTTCGATGGATTTTTTAATGGTATTTATTTGCTCATTGAAAAACATACCTAGTTTCCTTAAATATATCTGCAAACATTTTTTAAATTATACAAAAAAAAAAAACGTTTTCGTTTTCCGTCCGCCATTTTCAAAGCCCCGTCCAATCAGCATCGTCGAAATTTTTCCCCAAACACGAACGTCTGATAAGCAACTATTAGTTAACAAATCGAATCTACCAAAGTAAATATTAATCCTAGATTGGTGCAGACGTACAACATCAATTATGTAGATTCATAGCCGCCATCAATTTTGGTATGGTTTCGATGTTGGAACCACAGTGTAACAATTCTGCGCAGTAAACCAACGACCTAACGATGTATTTTGTAAAATTCTCACAGTGAAAACTTAGGTGAAGTGAACTTTCATCCCATCCGATGCTAGGGATTAACACTATTGATAGCTCACTTCAACCAAGTTTTTACGGTGAGATGTTGTGTAGAATGTGCCCGTAGTGAGCTGTCAATAGTGCCAATCCCTAGAATCAGTAGGACCATTCTGTTAAAATCTCACCGTAAAAACTTAGGTGAAGTGAGCTGAAAATAGTGTATTCCCTAGCATCGGGTAGAATGACAGCTCACTTCACCTAAGTTTTCACGGTGAGATTTTTACGGAATAGACCGCCTGGTTGCGAGATGACTTACATTGGCTTGATCTGCCTTTCAAAACTGTCGGAGTTGTTCCAGTACTTTATGAAATTCAAGGTTACTCTGTGTCATTATTATAGTTGAGTAGATGATGTATTTGTACTTGTACAGTTTATGACAGTAGTTTTTTTTATTTCGTAGAACTTTTCTTAAAGATTTTGTAGAACGGGCCTTACTTATCCTACTGTGGTGGTCTTCATTTGAATAGGGCGGATACCTAGGGGATACTTATTTATTATACGGGGTATAAGGTAGTGTTGTTACTTGAAGCATGAGTTGAAAAAATGTGTTTTAAATTATCATTTTTGATATCGATACCAATCGCGTCTGTGCAATGTATACAAAAAAAACTGTCTTTTAAACTAATATTTCAAGTAAATACACAAACATCGATAGACGACTCCACTAAAAAAATCATCAAATAATTTCTTTTTTCTTCTATCGATACCCATTACGTCTGCAAAGTTTTGCTAGCTTATTTAATTTGACCCTGTAGTTTAAAATATACCAAAAGAGATTATCAAACCTGTAATTCGCCCAGGACGTCATAGAGGAACTTCTTTACAACATTTAAGGACTATAGCCTAGGCGGAAATCCATGTTATTCGAGAAAATTCAAGTTTAATTTGCAAATTGCAAAATTTGACACATTCCCTCCCGGACGTAAAAATGTGAATGTGATAAGGGTCAAGACTTGTAGTTTGACGTAGTACCAAACAGTGCTGGGGCTCTGTCTCGCATAGGGTTGTAGCATTATGATGCGTGGATGTGACGCATATTTTCCCCCAACTTGTTTTTTTTTGCGTTTTTTCTGCAGAGAAAAAACGCAAAAAAAACAAGTTGGGGGAGTTTGCGCAAACATGACGCAGGTCATGTCTGCGCAAATAGACGTATTTTCTTTCTTTTTTTCTTTCTTAGTATACAATATGTAAATAATATTGTGTTTTTTGAGGAAATTATTGCAGATTACTTTTTGCTTTTCACTAAAAACTTGACTCTCCTTGTTTTTAGAGAAAATGATTGCAGTGTACTTTTTGATTTTCACAAAAAACATGTTACCCAAAAACTTTAAAATAGGATCCACAATCATCACACGGCCATCGAAGCAATTATTCTCTCGCAGTGGATGCGGCCCTATCCGATCATTAGCAATTTCATTACCATTGAAAAGTGTCGCGTCGAACGCCCTTGACAGATTTATTCCGACACCCGATGAGCTTAATTACATCGCTGCCAAATTTAGAGGCCGCCGCCGGGACGAATAATAAACGAATAAAACAGTGTTTTCTTTTTCCTTGCAGTGTACAATTTTAACGGCCATTTTAAAAGGGAATAGGGAGCGCTTTTCATTTGTTTTGTTATTAAAAGTTGTAATTAATCAGGGAGCAGCGGTGGCCCAGTGGAAACGGCTATGTCTTAAGAATTGTAGGTCGTAGGTTTGAGGCAGACAAGCACTTTTACTACTTTACTTTACTTTGTGTAAATTATTACATCACCACTGCTCTCAAAACGGTGAAGGAAAACATCGTGAGGAAAACATGTTCTAGAAAAAAAAAAGGAAGACATCTACAAGCCCGCACTGGGCTTGCGTGCTGGATACGGCCCTACCCTCTCACAGAGAGGAGGCCTGTGTACCAAAAGTGGGAACATTACACATAGGCTGATTATGGCAACCAATTTCTAAATGACGTTTGTAATCAGAATGCCTGGAGGGTTGGTAACTGTATTGGGAATTCAGGACCAGAGTTTTATTTGTACGTACATATACTGCTACGAGTACAAGGAACCTTTGGCGTTTCAATGACGTTGACAGGGGGGCGCTGTTGGTAAACATTCGTGAAACATTGTTTTGGAAAAAAAGGATGGCGGCGGTAGTTCAGATTTTGGCCACGCGCAAATATATTCTTGTAGGTACAGCTTTATTTGCTTTTTTGTATACTTTTGCTATTTTATTTTTAGTTAATGTTCAGGTACAGACGCCAGCAGGTCAAGCTACCCGAAACTGTCAAATTTTCCCAATCAACATTGAACCTTAATGCTTTAGCGATAAAGTTGAAAATCTATTAAAGACATTTGACAGATTGTAGTAACTTGATGTGCTGGCGTCCATACCTAATTTCAACATGAACGATGTAAGTATCCAACATTTTATTTTTATAACAACATTTTGATGTTATTTATATTGTTAGTCTTAAGTAAGTGGGCAAAATTGCAATGTTGGTCGTCTTTTTTTAAGTTCTAAATTTTTAAGTTCTAGCCTTTAGTTTTGTTATAATTATGTGTGATCACTTATTTCTAAGATTGCTGGTAAACTAATAATTGGCGACTGTGTACGACCGAGACTATTGTGATCTATAGTACAGACGCCAGCAGGTCAAGCTACCCGAAACTGTCAAATTTTCCCAATCAACCTTGAACCTGAATGCTTTAGCGATAAAGTTGAAAATCTATTAAAGAAATTCGACAGATTGTAGTAGCTTGATGTGCTGGCGTCCGTACCTCGTTGATGTACCTACCTTAATAAACAAATAAAATATATAAATAAAAAGAGAGTCCCCATAAGAACCACGCTTTGGAATTGTCTTTTTTTTTTAACTGACCGAATCCTTGAAAATTCATAAGTGCCTGTAATTGGTTTATTTGAAAAAAAAATGCTTTGGGTTTGAGTTTTGTCGTTGGAAATCATAGGGCATCCTGCGTGGCTAAACTAAAGTGCCACGCAGGATGCGGGACGTAATTTGCTCGCACCGATTGCATCAACTCAATTGTCTCGAGGACTTCCTAGTCATAACGCTGCGGCAACATTGTCTTGACAAGGCAAACTACACTTCACACCCGTGTGTGAGAGAGAGAGAGACTGTAAAAAACACAGGGCCGAGTCTGGGAAGTGGACAGACCGTGCTCCGTCAGGGGCTCACAAAAATATCGGTGTGTACATTTTATATGAACTCGTTCACATACGTCCGCGTCCGGGACAGCGATGAAGCTTCAGTGCCTGCCTTGTGAGAGACGGCGGACGGAGACGGCTCTGATATGTGTGGATAGACCTTTACGCGTGCAGTAGCGCCCCTCGTTCCACGCGAGATTCGTCTTAGGTGTGGCCAGAGCTTAAGAAGTCAACCGATCGTTTGAACATGTTTGCCTTTTCACTGACCACGCGCAGCCACGTTTGCCTTTCTCCTTACCTTAGTTTAGAAGTGCCCATCAATATTGATGTATAAACGTTGAAATCACTTGGAACTGTGCCAACTTCTATAGTGTTGAATCGAAGCTGACACAGTTTGAGCTTAGATTTGAGTTATGCCTTTATAGACAGATAGTACGGTCCTAGGTTTGATCCTCATATCAGGTAAAGTGTGTGTGTTGTGTAAATGTTTGATTTCCTATTAGAAAATTTGAAATAGCTGTCCGGAGAGGTGGTGCGACCGGGTTAATAGCAATACGCTCGCCTACTATTACATAACATAACATAACTATAAAAATATAGGGGCTTGTGGCTAAGTAATAACAGTCGCACGGGTCTATCGATCAGGTTAAGGTTCGCTTGCCGCGGTTGGTCCGTGGATGGGTGACCATCTTTACATGCCAAGACCCCCCGTGCTTCGGAAAGCACGTTAAACCATTGGTCCCGGCTGACATTCCTGGGTCTTTGACAGTCATCAGAAGCCCGAAAGTCTGACAACCAATCTTACCAAGGGGTATCGCATTAGGTACTTAGTAACTGGGTTGTGGAGGTCAGATAGGCAGTCGCTCCATGAAAAAGCTACATCCTGTCAGACTGGAAGCCGACCCCAACATGGTTGGGAAAAGGCTAGGCAGATTGAGATTTATTGAACTGGCAAGATAATACGCATACGAATAGACGCGTGATGTCGTATTGTATAGTATGTATTGCGGGCTGGCAATAAAATAATAATTCTGGTTGCATTCGAACGCATGGATGGCAACCAACCGATTATCCTTTAGGGCCTTATCACACTGGGGATTTGAAAGCGAGGCGAGTACGCAGCGAGCCGACCGCGAGCGCGCAGCGAGCTCGCGAATAGCCCCGTCGACGCCACTTTGTGCACTCATGTTCAACAGCCCGCCCCACCCCACTCCAGTTGTATCAAAGATACGAGCGGACGTAACATTGTTGAGGGGTTCAAACGTGATACAATGGATACAGAGTTATTTATAACTGGAATTCAAAATCGTCCCGTTATATGGGATCAATCGCCCGCCGCGTCTTCGTGGCGTGTTCGACGCGTTCGTTGCGAAATCGCTGCGAGTTCGTTACGCACTCGCTTCACTCGCAAATCGCCAGTGTGATATCAGCCTTAAGATGATAGTGACCGTGAGCACATTCGCAAGAAGCTGGCAGACTCATCACAGCGGTAATGTTTTCTCATTGTTTGTCTTATTTCTTTTTAGTATATTCGCTTCTTCTTCTTAGCGTGTCGATAGTAATCTAAATGGACTCGGCCCAGAATTCGGCCACTTGTTTGGCGCCATCACCAGCGTCCATCAGTTCCTGTAACGTGCAGCTGACAGGACACGCAGAGCACGATATTAAGTCCATCCCATCGTTTGTGGAACAGCTGAATATTCGCTT
The DNA here is from genome assembly GCA_911387795.2 of Apamea monoglypha. Taxonomy (NCBI): domain Eukaryota; kingdom Metazoa; phylum Arthropoda; class Insecta; order Lepidoptera; family Noctuidae; genus Apamea; species Apamea monoglypha. Next base: position 14,177,238 of record OU426938.1, read on the forward strand.
ATATTTGTATGTAATTAGGTATATATATTATATTTTTAGTTTTAAATAGATTTATGCGAATCTATATATTTAAAAATATTTATTCCTCAATTTTCGTGATTGCACCTACCACTGTTTGTCTCTGCATACCCCAAAGGTTGACTGGTAGAAAATGCCCATGGCACTATGTCCGCCTCTGTGCATTCGTGTGCTTAATATTAAATAAATAAATAATAAACAACCAAGCAAGTTTAAAATGACGTGTCAAATATAAGTATTAGGTGTTTTTTGAAAAACTGTGATGATATAGCCGGCTGGAGTGATGTAAAAACGTTTGCTTGGAATAAAAGTAAGAAATAATAACAATACAATACAATATTTATTAGTTCAAGACTTAAACCTATTACCACACAATTTTTTGTACCTTAAATCAGACTGCAACTTAGTGGCAAGATACTAGACATGTGCAACTGGGCTTAAACTAGGAGGACTCCTGTGCTATAAGCACCAGTTACTTCCGTCACCACCGCGATCAAGCTGCCATTACTAATGTGGTGCGGAGCAAATGTAAGTATTACAATATTAATATATAGGTATATATATTATTTTTTATATAACATTGTTTGATTTCTTACAGAGTTCTAGTAGTTCTAGTAAGTTCAGTAATACTTAACAGAGTTCCTTCAGAAGAAGCTTGTCAGGGATTGCCTCGACATAATACGGCTTATTTTAATTTCAGAATTGTTTTTATCTTTATTATAACGAATGCTTTTAACGTGCATACGTCTTTCTACATCGTTCTCACATGAATAATTTAAACATGAATGATGTAACCAATATTTCGTAACAATTTTAATATGATTTAGAAGAGTGTCCGTGGAGTTTCTTGCCTGTGCTTCTCTATAGGTACCAAAATAAAAGTCCTCCAGACCGTATTTCGGCCACGGCGGCCAGTCTCAACGGAGACCAGCCTTCAGCGCGGGAGATATTATAGTGCATAACTGTGCGCGCAGACATAGGTGCACTCACTCTCATAGTCCGATGGGACGGCAATCCGACACGATTGGAGAGAGATCAGGCGCAGGACCAACGGCTTAACATGCTTTCCGAGGCACGGGGGTATCATGCCGCCAACTTCCAACCTCCGGGCTGTTACTAAGTTAAATTCCTAATGGAAACACTCAATAACACTTTGGCCGAACAGGAAATCGAGCCCAGGACCCCACGCTGCTCTTGCGACAACGAGACCTACGGGGCAGTTCAAACATTCATAGGTACCTACTACGCTTTGGCAACTAGCTTCATCTTTCTGACTGATCGATCTCTTGACAATTCAAAAGTGCCTGTAATTGGTTTATTTGAAATAAATGCTTTGAGTTTGAGTTTGAAAACACACAGCGCAGTATACGTCTATTGTTAGTGCGTTGTTGACTTTAGAAGCCCCAATTTATTACAACGTAGGTATTGACCTGTTACCCTTAACCTGCACTATCCAACTGCTGGGCCAAGGCCTCTCCCGATGACTTCCAGCTCTTTCAATCCAGGGCTTAAGTGGACCACTGGTCGTTTATTTTGTCCAGCTCGTCCCGCCATCTTCTAAGTGGTCTGCCGCGATGCCTTCTAGCTGTGTCAGGGCTCCCCGTGGTACGAGAGCCGATTCAAACCGGATCGGCAGAAGCCGGCAGCAGCCGCAGCGATGCCAGAATGCACCATAATGATGTTGGACCACGCGACCTTTTCAAGCGATACTGATCTTTCAATTATTTAGATAAAGTTTAAAATTATTTCTCATATTAATTACAAGACGTACCGTTGCCGGCCGCTGCCGTTCCGGTGTGAATCAGCTCTTAACCTACACTGTAATAAATTGTGTCTTCTAAAGTCCCAACAACACAATACCCAAAATCAACCACTTTCACCTAAAATAAGAAAATATTTCTCCGGAACCGAAAAGGTAAAAGACGTGAAACACCGTGTGAAATGGCGAAAAAAATCTTATCAGCATACTTTGTTACTGACGTGCTACAGATGCGCCCGTATACTTAAGTACAAGAGTAATGGTTGGGGAAGATTCTGTCGATAAAAAAATTAGGTTACACGAGTTTTGGATTTTCAGTTTGATATTCTGTTTTAGGGTTTGGCTTTTCGTGTCTTGGATAGGTCTAGGTGTCAAAAGTAAAAAAAGTCAAATAATTTATAGGCACTTTTGAACAAGAAAGTTTACAAAAAAAAATAATTGATTCTAGTCGCTCATTCCAAAAGGTAGTTTCGTGTGTCGCTTAATAAAGGCTTCTCTAAAGACATGAAAAATGTCACGTTGCAGTATAAAACTGATTTACATCCGTCACCTCACACATCAGGTCCAGTTGAAAACCAGCGCCAGGCACTAGTTGTCTGGCATTTTTTGCTGAACTGGGCCTTTTTGGCGCAGCCGTGAAGCACACTTTTCCTGCTAATTTCTTACATCGGGCTTCACACTTTTTATTTAATCTTTTATTTTATTTTTTTATTGTGTGTGTTTATTTGATGTATGTATCTGGTGTATTGTGTGTCTTTTAGTTTGTGCCAAATAAATGCATTTTCTTTCTTTTCTTTCTTTCAAAAATCAGCGGTACTGCTGGTGAATTGCCACAATTGCCTTTTTAGGAGACCATATTTTGGTGATTGATTTTACCCGACTGCGACTGACAGATAGGAAAAAGCGGAAAACAAGACGCATAAAAAGAACAAAAAAAATACAAGTTGAGGGAAAACATGCGTATCATCCGCGCAAAACGGCCGTCGCATAGGGTATGTTTTGGTTTATTTTTATTATTTACGACCATATTTATTTATCGATATTTATTTTTATCGACAGTCGCCCACCTCTAAAGCCGGTACCCCACCTGTCACGCCCGTATCGTTTACATTACGCCGACTTTGTTTCCCGCAAAATGGGGATTAGTCTTTCAAGATACCGATAATAACCAAGGTTTGGGTAGGGAAATTTTGCATCTATTGTTATTTGCATAAGATGAGATTTTGTCTGAAATACTGACTGGTTTTTTAAATTGATCATTCTATTTCTTATTAAATTATCAGTTTTCAATATTGTTTTTGTGTAGCGTTATATAATAAATACAGTTATTTTATTTATATGTACGTTTTAAATAAACCTGAGGCAAAAGCTTTTGGGTCCTACCAATTTTTTTTTTATTTTTTTTATTTAATCCATAGTGTGAGGGGCTTGTGGCTAAGTAATAACAGCCGCACGGGTCGATCGATCAGGTTAAGCTACGCTTGCCGCGGTTGGTCCGTGGATGGGTGACCATCTTTACATACAAGACCACTCCGTGCTTCGGAAATCACGCTAAGCCGTTGGTCCGGGTTGTCATTTGCGGATCTTTGAGAGTCGTTACGGGTCGTCCGAAGCCCGAAAGTCTGACAACCAGTCTTACCAACGGGTTTCGTATTACCCAGTAAAAACTAGTTTGTGTAGGTCAGATAGGCAGTCGCTCCGTTTAAAATACTGGTATTCAGCTGCATCCGGTTAGACTGGAAGCCGACTCCACCATAGTTGGGAAAAGGCTAGGCAGACGATGATCAAAATCAAAATATTCTATTTCTCATAACTCTACATAATTATGCACTTTATCAAATGGTTTATTTTAATACCCTACACAATTCATCGTACATCCAACACGTTCACGATCGTAGGAGAGAAAAGGTCACCTGTTTACTCTGCAGGAGGCACCATTAAATAAGTAGGCAAACAATCTATGGATAGACCCTTTTAGGGTTTTTCGGGGATTAAAAGGCGGTAATCAATAATCCTTTAAACCTACATATATGCTTAATGAGTTACGTAACAACCAATCCATCATATTTGTGTGGCGTCAGCTGTAAATTTAGAGTTTTGCTCACATAATGGTTAAGGGGGAGCCCTTTTTGAAGTTTTGATATTTTGGCGTAGAATGTTAAGTACATTGTCATGGGTTTGACCTTGTTGAAATGATATGTATTGATACGGATCATGGTTGGCTTATAAAGGCTTTAATCGTCGAAGAATACGGAAGATAAGTTCTATTTTTAACTATCATCATCTACGTAGCCTTTTCCCAACTATGCTGTTGTCGGCTTCCAGTCTAACCGGATACAGCTGAATACCAGTATTTTACATGGAGCGACTGCCTATCTAACCTCTACGACCCAGTTACTGGGTTACAAAAAACACACCCGGTTTTTTTTATCAAATCACCAATGCATTTGTTAAGTTCGGTAATCATTACTGCTTATTCGAACTGCATAAACGGAAACCAAACCTTACCGGTAGCATTTACAGGTTAAAATGTTGACAATGATTTCACAAAATAAGTCCTAAAACCTAACCCAATTTCGCTCTACCAGGTCAAACCTTATTAAAAATAAATCAACACAGTATCACAGACAGATAACTCCGATGGTGTACTCGAAAACCACCAAGGTATTTCACCATTTAACAGGTACAGAAGGCCGGCTCCATAGAACGAGCTTTTCTTCTTCCCAGCGATAGCACTAGGAAGTGGTGAAGGGCGTGCGTTTTTGGGGACTGTCTTTTGTAATTTTGACGTTCGAAAAGTGCTGATTCTCAGCCTAATTTGAATAAATGACTTTTGATTTTGATTTTGATTTCGTGCGAGTTCAGTCGCACGCACACATAGACGCATACGTGCGCCGATTTCAAACGAATGCCAATCGCGAGCGCTCTTGCACTAGCTGTACGTAAAGCGTATCTATGTGTGCGTACGGTTTCGGCCGTTCAATGGAGCTGACCTTCTGTGTCAATGCCAAAACCCAGTGACGGCTAAATGGCTAATTACTTTACTTTTTATCTAACACTCATAAATTGTCCAAATAAATTAGTTTTACGTGATAAAATTTCAAGAGGATAGATTTTGGTATTGAATACGAAAACGTTTTCAGGTTAATTAGCTGTGCAGGTATTATTTATTGTGAATTGAAGATATCTTGCTTTTGTTGAAGTTTACGATTCTCTCTTTGTCTGTGTTTCTCTTAGGTTGTAGGTTTAAAACCTAGTGTGAGTATCTTTTCACAGAATATCTTGTAACTGAATATTTAGGGTGCCGAAAGTCCGAATGAAAAAACGAAACATCACTCGTGTGTCTGCCTGTCCGTCTGCCACTAAAGAAGAATGGATTAATATCCTCCTGGTGGTACGAGGACTAAAACACGGTGACTCGATTATAGTGGACTGTATTAAAAATAAAATCAATGAGATGAAAACAACGGTAAACAATACGACTCGAATGGTTAAGAAAAAGATTATGCAACCGCTCAGTAGCGTGGACGGTGACGCAGTCCGGTGCCGCCCGGTGCGCGCCCGTACGTTGAGCACCTCCTCCGCGACCGCTGCTCCCTGCGTGCGTTCGCCCGGCGCGGCGTGATACGACATGCTCCCGGCGTTGAAGACTTGTCTTCAATGGTTATACTGGAAGAGACAGAGACAGATGGTCTTGTAAGCGCGTTGGACTATTCCCTAATCTTCTCCTAATCTATTGGACCAATTAAGTTGTTTGGTATACATCTGAATTTTTGTGACTCACAGATGTGTCATGCTGAGATAGGAGCCTTTTGGCCTCGAATAGGACTTTCCGTTTCATTTTTCTTTTTGTTACTTTTTTATATAATTTGTTTTCTTTCTTTCTTTCATATAAATAAATGTATTTCGAATATGGGGTCACTTTTTTGGTAGGCAAAGAGATTTTTTTTTGGTTTTTCTAATTGTACCGTGTGACATACCAATTGAAAGGGAGAGTTACTGTGAGAGTCTTAATTGTACTTTTGAATTTGGAACCTGTACCCTAATTACGTAACACATAATCAATCTCAATCTGAATAATTATGAACGATATTGCTAATCCATTGCTTCCAAAAATTTGTCTTCTCAACAACGTAAATAACGCAATGAATGTTGTTGAACTGTCACAATGAAACCCATTGCTACTGATAATGTGTTACGAAAAAACCCCGCTGTTCCACCCTTTTTTTTTTTGTGGGTATTATCAGATGACTTCTCCCGCTCTGGGCGGAGCGGGAGTGTCAGACTTTTAATGACTAAAACCCACCCGTGTTCCTTCAGTTGCCTGTGCCAGGGGCCACGGTATCTCTTTCGAACAACCTGCGGCCCTGGCAGGCATCGACCCTAGCGGACCCCATCAGTTAATGCTGATATATCATTGAGGCACGCGTGGAACACAACGCGCCGTCGACCCGGGCCTGGTCCTTACCAGGCGGCAAGCTGCCCCTTGCTCGCCGACTGCAAGCCCGCGGTGGTTAACTATTTAATTGATCTAACATTCGTGAAAAACTAGGACCTACGACCTATAAAATATCAGACACCGATAAATGCCTGGCAAGAATGAATACATTCTTCGACCATTAAAACTTTACAAGTACATACTCAAGATCTCATTATCCCCTTAATTGTGTAAAACCCACTACATACGTACCTAACTTTGTAAGCAGAAAATCCAAGCTAAGCGTTCAAACGACTCGGAAAATAACGTGAGTAACACTTAAAAAACTCCAAGAAAATAACTAAATGAACTAACCTCAGTGGAAAACGAGCAGAATTAAATCCTTTTCATTCCACGAGGTGCATTCTCAAGGATTTCTAAATAGAAGGAACGTAATCCCATGGAAAGAAACGTAGCCGTTCAAAATGAACCGCTTAGATTTTTTGTAGACTTGAGTGTACTAAATTCTGCTGATGGCACGTTGAAACGTGTTTAATTAAAATCTGCTGACCCTGTTCTTGAGTATTTTATAATTTGTTCCACTTCTGCACAAAGGCCTCTTCTTATATTACCGACAGATAATTTGGCATAGGTCACATAATAAGCAGAGGGCAGTGGTGGTCCAGTGGAAACAGCCACGATTTACGAGTTTGAACCTTGACAGGTGCTATACTTTGTGTAAATTATTTCATCACTACTGCTCTCAAAACGGTGAAGCAAAACATCGTGAGGAAACCGGCATGACCTAGAAGCAAACATTCGAAGACATGTGACATGTAACAGCCTGCACTGGGTCCGCGTGGTGGATTACGCCTTCTCACCGAGAGGAGGCCGTGGAAACATCATAGACTGATTATGATGATAATGGTTCTTTTCAATACCTAGGATAAAAAAAGACAATTTGGCATAGCCCGAAACACAATTTGGCATAGCCCAAAAGACAATTTGGCATAGCCCAAAAGACAATTTGGCATAACCCAAAAGCAAGCTGAAGCGGTAATGGACCGGCAGCATTAGCCATAGACCTAATGACCGTTAGTCTACGCCTATGATTATCAGTTCTAGGCTTTCTTTAGTAGAATTGTGGCGACTGTGAATTGGCAAACGTAGGATATGGTTTCAATTTTCGCAGAGTGACTGTTAGCAGCTGGGTGAAAGTAGCGGAGAATCGAGTTAAATGGCATTAAATTAGAAGGGCCTTTGTCCTGCTATAACAAAATAAAGTCCTCCACAACCAAATTTCGGCCATGGCGACCAAGTTCAACGGAGACTAGCCTTCGGCGCGGGAGATATTAAAGTCCACAAGTGTGTGCGTAAACAGGTGCACTCTCTCTTCTCTCACTCTTATTGTCCGATGGGACAACAATCCGATACAACCGGAGAGAGATCAGGCGCAGGGCCAACGGCTTAACGTGTTTTCCGAGGCACGCAAATATCACACCGCCCACTTCCAAACTCCGGGTTGTTACTCAGAAATTTTCCAATGGGATAACCCAATAACACTGTCCGACCTGGGAATCGAAACCACGCTATACAGCCAGGCCGCTACAATAGGTTGATGGTGATTGGTGACATTCAAACCCGCAATTTCGTACTGCAGAATCGGATTTTACTTTAATATTTTCGCCTTTTTCAAGCCCCCGTCTAACCCTTAACAGCTCACGTGCACGCTTCATTACCCGTATCCGTTCGCGTTCAAAACAACGGACATTATGTTATTAACTTTTTGAATTAACTTTTTGCTTAAATTAACTGTGTACAAAGCGTTGGGGTTTTTTGTACTCGCATCTACGTTTTACGGGTTAACTTTTGTTTCCATTTTTTGTTCACCGTCGTTATTTTTTTCGTGGCCAGGATTAAAGAGTTTAAAGTTAGATTGTGCTTTGGGTATAATGTGGTTAAAATGTGGGTTGAGTTTGCTTCTATTAATTATCATCATCGTCTGCGTAAGCCTTTTCCTAACTGTGTTGGGGTCACTTTCCAGTCTAATCGGATGAATCTGAATACCAGTATTTTACATGTAGCAACTACCTATCTGACCTCCAAAACCCAGTTATACTGGTAAGTACGACCCCTTGCTAAGACCAGATGTCAGACTTTCGGGCTTCTGACGAACCGTAACTACTGTCAAAGATGTGGATCTTCTCTGCGACGATCAGTCGCAGCAATGCAGTGCAGGCAGGGCTTAAAAACTAAGCGACTACACGGTAAGGGCATGTGCCTGTATGGGCCTCTATATGGGCCTGTGGGGTACGGATCTTGGCTTAGGGCGTCGTTGGGAGAGGGTAGCAAGGGACAGGCAGGACCGAAATTATTTAAGGACGAATTTAAAACTACAGGCTCAGCGGCGCGGGCTGGCGCTAACAAGGTCGGGGCGGGCATGGTATGGGGCGTCGCAACTGGCCTCGGCGGCAAGGACGGAAGGACAGCTGTCGGGACTTGTGCTTTCTAAGAATACTGGTGGCCTTACTACTCTCCTGGAAGAGGGTCGTGGCATCGTCGGGGATGGTAAGGGTATGCCTCGGTCGGCGAATCCTGCTTATACGGGAGGGAGTTAGTAAGGCTTAACGTGTGCGAAGACTAAGCAAGCATAGGTCATGATGGGACGGATGACCGCGGTGTAGGGGCGCAATTTGCACTTGAGTGACAATTTGCTGCAGGCAGTCAGTATGAAGTGGAGCCTGGGAGTGAAAGAGGCGCGCGAACGAGCCGGCTTTATGTGCTCACTGAAAGTAAGATGGTGGTCGAGGATAAATCAAGTGCCGGAAAGTGGCACGTCTTTTATATGGCCCTACGTTACCTCATAGCAAATTTCTCGAAGCCAAAATCTTTGCTTTATTTTAATATAATTTTATTATTTATCTTTACAATTTTAGTAACATAATCTTTTCTATGTATTTTTTATTCTTATAAAACAACAATATTTAACATAACTATACACAATAAAAAATGGATTTCTTCTTTCTTTCTTAAAAAAACGTACTAATACTAAACTAATTTTTGATATGCCTGTTTCCTCACGAAGTTTTCCTTCGCCGTTAAGAGAGCAGTGGTTATGAAATTAATTAACCCACAACCTACAAGATGTAATAAGTCAGGACATTATCACTGTGCCGGCAGTCTGCCACTACTTTTTCTTCAACTTGCTTTTTTTTAGATTTAATACTTGTGACATGTGCCAAATAACAGTATTTTCTTAAACCATACTAAAACTTTTAGATTTTTCAGGAAAGACAGTCCTCCATATTGTTTATTTCGTTCTAGAAAATTCGTTTTAAAAACAGACCAAAGTACAATATTTTCCGAGATTATAAGCAAAATATGTTAACGAATTTAAAAAAAAAAGCTATACTTAGCTATGACAAACATTTTAAGGCATAAAGTTTAAGTAAAAATCTTGATTTTTTCCCGGGAAATTACTACTTGCTTGGTGAAAACCGTTTAAGACTAAATAATGGCAGTTGACGAGACGCCTATCATGCAGTTTAAGAGATATAAAACTGTTTCTAAAACATTCGGGAAAATAATTGTGGTGAAAACGCCGCGGCTTGAATCAAAAAGAATCAAAAATCAAATGAAAAAGAGTGCGTAAGTTCAACTAAAGTCTCCCGTAGTTTTCAACAGCATTAAAAAATAAGTAAAACAAAGTATAAAACTATATTATAGTTCCTAGTAACTCGAAATTGAGCAGTGGTGGCCAAGTGGTATCGACCCCGATTTACGAGGTGTAGGTCGTGAGTTCGAACCCAAGCAGGCACTTTACTTCGTGTATTTATTTTCAGGGCCCATTCCCTCTCATAAAGAGGAGGTCTATATCCGAGCAGTGGCAACATTATGGTCTGATTATGCTTATTATCAGCCTATGATGTTCCCACTGCTGGGAAACAGGCCTCCTCTTTCAGTGGGAGGGAGTGGTCCGCAATCCACCACGCGGGCTCAGTGCAGGTTGGTAGATGTCACATGTCTTCGAATATTTGGTTCTAGGACATGCCGGTTTCCTCACGATGTTTTCCTTCACCGTTTTGAGAGCAGCGGTGAAGAAATAATTTACACAAACTAAAGCGCCTGTCTGGGTTTCGAACCTACGACTTACAACTCGTAAGTCGCGGCCGTTACCAGTGGGCCACCACTGCTCAACTATGCTTATGCTAACCTGAAATTTTATCTTGTGTAAAATCAACCACACTTACAAAAAAAAAAAAACAAAAGGCATAGAGCATTATTGATCTACGAATTCAAACAGTCACAAAAATATATTTGAATTGACCATGTTCCTAATCATTGCGAAAATATTTTTTATAAGGAAAATCAGAATTAAGGAACACGTTTACGATTTCCTACGTAGAAGAACAGGGTAGGGACCATAGCCAATATTCGAAAGAGTGTAGGAGTGTAGGATCGGGACTGACCGAACCAAATAGTAAGTTCGTAGCGGGAAACGGCCGAACATTCGGCCGATACCACTTCGGAGTAGACCCCCAGGCAAGAATCTCTTAAAACAATTTAAATCTATTTTATTATTCGGCCTTTCTTCTCAGAGTAGTCAGACAGGAAACGGCGAACTCATCTAGTTTAAAAAAATATGATTGACGTGTAAAATTTTTTGTATAAACATTTATTATTGACTAAAAAAACAACAGCAGAAGTCCCATGCAAAACAGGCCCCCGTACACACCCAACTAACTCCACGGCTGGGCATTAATTTGAGCAGCAATTAAAACTTTTAGCTGCCATCGGACGGTTTTTAACGCCGAAAAATATATTCCAACGGAAAGTGAAAAACTGAAGAGTTTCAGTGACTACGTTGTTTAAGGATTGTTATTAACATTCGCGTTTGTAACAGCTTTTCGGGATTGTTAAAAGTATGTGTGTTAATGGGGGATTTTGCGAGTTTGGTTTTAATTATTAAAGTGTATTTAGTAGTGGTTTATAAATGTTCACACTCAGGGGGTATATAATATAAAACTAGATGTCCCTCGTACTGTTTTTCTATTTATGTACTCACAACTCAAGAACTACATACGCTTCTATATACAGGGTTATCTTTAATTGGCTAGCTAAACTCCGTTGACGCGATTGGTGTCGATATCTAAATACTAAAAAATAAAAAGATATTATGTTTTCTGGAGATCAACGACCGCTGAAAGTATTGTTACTTGAAGTATGACAAAAGCTCTTTTCTTATGTTTAAATTTTATGTCAGATGCGGAGTTTAGCTAGCCAATTTTAGTTAACCCTGTATACAACATATTCTGGAATTAACGCACACCACCAAACACCTTAATTAGAATATTATGCTTCATAACACATGCACTGAAGTTTTACTATTATGTATAAAACATTGTTTATAGTACATTGTAACAGTAGTATTACGAAAAAAAAATTGTCTTGTGATTTAGACTCAAATCTTTTGTGGTTATTTTAAACCAAATATGTTAATGACAAAACATGCAGATCTAACCATTATTATAAGACCTTGCACATGTTATGATGTATACTCATGTTTTACAATAAAAATATATTCCATTCTATTCTATTGTTTATTTATTAAATTAGATAAGATAATTGTGGAAGAAAATTGTGGTCGCATTACAAATTACGCACTCAAACAGTCGCTCACGTATAATAAAAGGGTCTAGCGTAGTAGATACTTCGTCAATTTTTTAGTTTGTTTTGATTGTACAGCAGAAGTGGGACTGTAATTTACTTTTAATTATTTTTCAGATAAAAGTTACTTCTACCGAAAATGACAGCAATCAATTCTGTAAACGATTCTGAACAAATTACTGTCATACATAATGTTCATTAATTCAGTTACACATTGTCATCATCTGCCTATCTTTTCCCAACTATGTTGGGGTCGGCTTCCAGTCTAACTGGATGCAGCTATATACCAGTTTTTTTAAATGGAGCGAATGGAGCTGCCTATCTGACCTCCACAACCCAGTTATTGGGTAATACAATATCCCTTAGTAAGACTGGTAGTCAGACTTTCGGGCTTCTGAAAACCTGTAACGACTGTCAAAGATCCAGGAATGACAGAAAGGACTATCGGCTTAACACACACACTTATTCAGTTACACATTGTATAAAAATGAACTGATGTTCGTTGATAGCAAGCACATCACTTGAGAACCGCTGGACCGATGTGGGTATTTTTTTGTAAAAATATTCGTAATAGTCCGAATTAGGTCTTTATGAACGGAAAAATTGGAAAAAATACGCGCTCTTCACCCCAGGGGGTCGACTACGAAGAGCAAAGTGCGAATGATCGGATCGGACCGACACATGGCCGAACCGAATATTATTGAAAAATGCGAAAAAAGTTCTGATCGGCTCAATTGAGTCGGGACCATACTCAATATTCGAAAGAGTGTAGGAGTGTAGGATCGGGACCGACCGTACCAAATAGTAACTTCGTAGCAGGAAACGGCCGAACATTCGGCCGATACTACTTCGGAGTAGACCCTCAGGACTCGTCTGCTCCATCGGTCATCGATCCTTCGACAAACATAGCCAGCCCGCTGCCACCTCAGCTTGCTTACTCTGCAAGCTATGTTGTAACCCTTGTTATTTTCCGGATGTTTTCATTTCTTGTTAGAAGAACCATTACAATAAGAATGCGTGGCAGTCAGATTGATGTTCACCGTTTGTTTTTAGAGTCAATTAAGAAAGTTTCCTCTAAGGCCTGAATAATACGGTGCAATTTACCTAATCGCCTATGGCATACCATAGGTTGAAGCAACAATAAAAGCGGAACCGTCTCAACAGTGTTTAAAACTTATACAAGTTTTTGTGTAAAAGTTTTTGTTTATCATTATAATTTTTAGTACAGCATGAACACAAAGCTCGTGGCAACACGAGAAAAAAAAAAGAAGAAGAATATATAATGTTCCCACTGCTGGGACACAGGCCTCCTCTCTGTGAGAGAGAGTGGGCCGTAATCCACCATGCGGGCCCAGTGCGGGTTGGTAGATGTCACATGTCTTCGAGGTTTTGGTTCTAAGATATGTCGGTTTCCTCACGATATTTTTCTTCACTGTTTTGAGAGCCGTGATGATGAAGTAATTTTCAAAGTAAAACGTCTGTCAGGGTTTGAACCACCATGCTATTCCATGGGCCACCGCTGCTCACATATACATTAGCAACGAGTCAAAACAGATAGCAAAATTATTTATTAATTTCCCTAATCTATGTAAAATAGCAGGTTTCATCCCTTAATGTAATAGTGTTTGCGGAAACCCATTAAATTGCTCATTACACCATTTTAGTTCACCAGATTACGTTAGGCCCTTGAACTCCAAAACCCGAATGTTCCCGAAATCATTAAAGAATGAAAACCGCTCTAATTCAAACATCGTTTACATTAAAGGGTTTATCTTTATTGGTTTAGTGTAATTATCATAGCTTGGTTTAAAACGTGGTGGTAGACAAAGTATAACGGTTGGAGTGTGTTCTGTTTTGATTGTTTGTTCGTAATGAATACTTACGAGACAGCTTCAATCACTGACAAAATTACCGAAAACCTCCACCTCAATGGTATGGACACATTAAAAGACAGAATGAAGATCATGTGATACAAATTGCACTAAATCTGCCAGAGCAGAGAGAGGCAGAGGCCGCCCGCCATTAACCTGGTGGTCAAATATAAAAAGAAACCTCATAAAAGCCCAATTGCCTGAACCGACAACCCAAGACAGAATAACTAGGCGCAGAAAAGTGAGGAGACCTGACCCCAAATAACGGAACTAGGGACATAAGAAGAAGGAGTGTGTTCTATATTTGATCGCCATTATAAATTGACGTAAACTAATTTCCATCAAAAGTTTAATTATTAGGACCATCATCCTTGACGCTAGTCAAAACTTGTTACAAACTCAAATCACCCATGGGTAACTAGAATGTCATAACCAGTGCTGTGACATTCTGGTGATTCGCATCGTGTACACCTTTGATTATTTTTTTTTCCGCTAATATCCCACTTCTGGGTACAGGCCCACCTACCCTCTTTCCACCTATCTCTGTCCCGAGCTGCCAAAGACCAATCTTTATTAAAGGAGTCCAGCTCAACCCGCCATCTCCGTCTCGGCTTGCCGCGATGTCGTTTGCAATTAAGCGGGACCCACTGGGTCGTAAGTTTGTCCCATTGGTTGTCTGACATGCGGCAGATGTGTCCAGCCCAATTCCATTTAAGCGTGGAATAAAAAAATAAAATAAAAACATTTACCAGTGGAATATTTAAAAAGTGGTCAGTACTCGTACACGACTAGAATCATCGGCTGGTTGTGTCTTTTACGGAACGTCATTTAAATACTAGTGCTGTGGCATTCTTCGTAGCGTCATGGCCTTAATTTTAATTTTTTACTTTACTTGGAATATTGGTTTAAGGGGCTTGTGGCTAAGTAATAACAGCCGCACGAGTCGATCGATCAGGTTAAGTTACACTTGCCGGGGTTGGTCTGTGAATGGGTGACCGACCATCTTTACATATCAAGACCTCTCCGTGCCTCGGAAAGCACGTTAAGCCGTTGGTCCCGGCTGTCATTCGTAGATCTTTGGCAGTCGTTACGGATCGTCAGAAGCCTGAAAGTCTGACAACCAGTCTTACCAAGGAGTATCGTAATACCCAGTGACTGGGTTGTGGAGGTTTTCTTTCTTTCTTTCTTTTTCTTTAGATAGGAAGTCGCTCCATGTAATGGAGATCCGGATGCGTTAGACTGGAAGCCGACCCCAATGTTGAGGTCGGCAGATGATGATATATTAGTTACATTAGTAGGTACCTATTTCTGTTATCCTTTCTGACTAAACAAAACATGCCTGGTAACGTTTTCTCTATGACACATTGAACGAAACCGCGCGAAATGAACGCGAAATTGACGTGGTTTCGAAGTAAGGAATCATTGAGTGGTCATAGTGAATTAGGGTCCTGTGCTAAGAGTAGTTTCCATCAATGGTACAACGGATAGGAATCGAACTTAACACCTGTCTGTTGTTATTCTGAGTTACTACCCCTTCGTTTTATTTCTATGCATAAATGCACGATGTAACATAACATTGCGCATGTAATTTCGAAGGTGTTGGCAGAGGTTTATAGCTAACACACATTGCGCTAGTTATTAGTTCCATGTAGTTAGGGGCGTGCCTATTGCCGTATCCAGGCACCCAAGAACACTTGACCAGTGGACTACGCTCGAACGCGCAGAGTAAACGTTACAATAAATTCGAACATAAAATAGTCGTTTTTAACACTTCATGCATATGTAATGGGTGATTTTATTTTTATATTTTATTTTTAAACTCTCTGTTTAGCTTCTGAGGACCAGTTCTTGTTGAAGGAGGCCAGCTCATCCCGTCATCTCCGTCTGGGCCTGCCGCGATGTCGCTTCTCCATTGGGTTGTAAGTTTGGCCCATTGATCGTCTGACATGCGGCATGCTTAAAACAGAGAGAAATGGAAGGAGAGTTGCGAGGACTTTGCCCTGCAGTGGGATATCACAGGCTTTTAATAATAAAAATAAATAATTTATAAACTAGTTTTATGTAACTCATTCTTAATTTTATTTTGCTAAATTAAAAAAAAATGTGTTTTCTTTCTGTACATTGCATGCCGAAAAAATTTATTACAACATCTGCATATTGTTTACCCATATTTGCAAATTATTGAATTTGAATATTTTGATTCCTATTTGTACTTCCTACTAATATTATAAACGCGAAAGTTTGTAAGGATGAATGGATGTTTGTTAATCTTTAACGCAAAAGCTACTTAACGGATTTGGATGAAAGGCAAACAGATAGTTTATAACCAAGATTAACATATGGGATACTTTTTATCCGAATATTCCTATTAGGGATCGAAACATATGCGGGTGAAACCGCGGGGCGCTGCTAGTACTGTATAAATTTTGAAAGGTTACAAAAAAGTTATATTGTCGATTAAATAATGGTTCGAATTTACGTTAAATTTACTTCACACGTTTAAGCTAGGACCTCAGTCTATGTAACATGAAGATTTCCCCACTTTACGTCCCTCGTCACCCAATAAATTTTAAAGCTTCATTTCTCACTCGGGGTGCAAGAATGACAGCAAATTACGATTCCCCTACATATGTACACCATTAAGAATTCCATTTTCCCTCCACCCTTAACGTAAGGGGTTGATAAGGTGCCGATGCCATAGACTGTAAGGGCCACATACCCATTGTGAACCTTTTAGCTTTATTTGCATTTACCTTTAAATGGGATCGCATGTGTCTCAATTAGAATTTGACGGCTGAAGAATTGGATTATATGCGTCATCGTGGGTCTGATTTTTGCATGGAAATATTTCATAGCCTACATATACTGGTTTGGTATTTAACTTAACGCATCCACGATACAAATTAAAGTAAGTTCCAAATTAAACTAATAAGGGTCAGGCCTCCTCTCTATGGCAGTTATAACAAGTTACCAAATCCGGTTACAGAACTTAGCGATAGAAAATTCAAAACCCACATCAAACATATCCTTATCTAAAAAGCATATTATAAGATGACAGACTACATTGAAGACAATGTAGTTTGGCAATCATTTCTTCTACACATGTGGCTTCCGTAGTATCTCATTAACAGGTCTTGTTCAGTAGCAGGGTTTACACAATTAAACACTAACTATAATTCACACTCAAGTCTGTATTTAGGCAGAGCAACTTCCTTATCACTTTTTCACAATATCATCACCGTTAGAAAAGATTTGCCTCCCTTTTTGTACACTTTCCCGCCATATTCAAATCAACTGTCAGTTCATTACTCAATATGTTATGAATACCAAAGTATTGTTATAAAAATCAAATAAATGACTTATTATGGGAAAACAAATACAAAGAATATTATTTAAATATTATTGAGAAGATTTGAAAGTAATTTAGGAATAATTAAGCAACTACTACGTCATAACCGTCGAGCATCTATTTGGTACTTTTTAACACAGGATAACTATATATTGAAAGTGTGTTACGCAATTAGTGAGCAGGTTTCCTCAAGAAGTTTTAACCCAAGTGCCAGAATATGAGAACTGGAAGCCTTTATAAAAAAGACGCTACAAAAAGTTTGCGCGTCTGATAACCAAAAGTACCTACAACTTAAGTATTTCCAATCGTGTAGACAATGTTACCAGCTCATATTGAGTTCGCCACAAATTGCTGACACAGAATGAGCCGCAAACCCCATCTAATAGCTACCCATAGATGAAAACCCTCCTATATTATGGATATGTATCCATGGTAACCGGTTTTCTCTCTTCCCTACAACATCTTCGACCCACCCTTATACAGAATGATTTATAACTGTACCGTCCTTTTTCGTTAAATTTACAGTAAGTTAAGGATGGGTTTCTGATAAGAAAATGTAAACAACATTGGTACTTGTGTTTTGTTATTTTTGATTGAGTGTGTTGGTATAGTCTGCTCAATCCGTTTTTAATCAAAATGTAAACAAATATTTTAATATTAACTCATCGGATCTGAGGGGCAACGTTATGCTCGTATTTTTGAGAACGTATGCATTCTAATCTCAATTTCAATCAATCAATTTTGACATTGGAAATCGCGGTCCTAACGCAACTGCCGCCCCGCCGACGGCGGGCGTCGACGGCTGCCGTCGAAACTTGTTGACGGCTGCAGTTAGGTACCTCTGTCGCCGACGCGTGTCGTTCGTGTGTATGCACACTAAGATGAGATTGCGACTTGAGTATGAGCCTTTTTAAACACGAGAATTGGCCTTTTGACCAATATGCAACAAAATATTTTTTTTATTAAAAATATTCAACTTGTCACCATCTGCCTAGCCTTTTTCTTACTATATTGGGGTCGGCTTCTAGTCTAACCGGATGCAGCTGAATACCAGTAATTTACATAGAGCGACTGCCTATCTGACCTTCACAACCCAGTTACTGGGCAATACGATACCCCTTGGTAAGACTGGGTGTCAGACTTTCGGGCTTCTGACGACCCGTAACAACTATTCGAAATATAAAATATTCAACTTGTGCGAGTGTAAAATAACTTTATACAAACAATAAAAAACAGTTAAAATGTGGCTATACTCCAAACACATAAACCTTTGAGGAATACCAACGGGATCTTATATAATGCCATTCAAAAAGTAATCATGTGTAATTAGGTTACAATGAAACTGAATTCAACAAGCTAATATTACATCCCGCTATCTCTTAACTAACAAAGTAAAGTCACTTTAACCGTACTTACGTTTTACAACCTCGTAAAAATTACCGTAAAATGAAATGACACTTTTTATTTATGACTCTTGATAATGGCGAAACAAAATGACCTCGTTAATAATTATCAGGATTTTTTATTAATGGCAATTTGCATACTTGAAGTTGCGTTGTCAGTTTTAAGATTCCCAAGGGAGATAAAGATAAAGAGTTTTGTGTCTCTTTTTTTGTTATTATTCTTGTCGCCAGTTTTAATAGAATATCTATTATGCGTCTGATCTGAGGGGCAATTCTAATCAGTTTAAGAACGTTCACAGTCAGTCTAAATCTGTCAAAAATACCTATAATTTCCATACATTTTTGACAAGTTTTTGACATTGATTGAAAGTGGCGGGACCAGCTGGAGAAAACGAACAAACGAATCATAGGCAAATCCTTTGCCCAACAGTGGAACAAAATAATCAGCTGACGTTAACGTTCTTACTGCTGAGACAGAGACCTCTCTGTGGTGAGCCATAATCCAACACACGGGCATGAACCCAGTGCGGGTTGGGGAACACCAGCAGTGGATCGATCGAGGCTGATTGTAACCAGTGTTATCTAAAGAAAAAGGTCCTAAGCGTGTCAGCGGGATTGTCCGAAAGGGTTACCGCTACCCCGGAACATAAAGGGCAAAGGAAGGAACATGGGTGGGTTTTAGTCAGTAAGAGTCTGACACTCCCTTCCGCTCCACCCAGAGCGGGATGGGTCATTTGATGATTTCCCATCCGGAAAAAACGTCCTAAGCATAATTTTACAGCCAACTTCTCTAGGCTAAATATTAGCACGTGTAGTGCTTCCTACTTCTTCACATCATAACTATCGGTACAACCTAAATAATAAGGTCCAGATTTTTTTTTTCACAGCTCTTAACAAAAACTTGATCCCGTTCCTAACAACATGCCGAAGTTGGAACATCATAAATCAAATGAAATAAAATCCTGTTATACGTCCGTTGGTAGGTATATTATTATTATGAGAAAAGTTTCGCCCTGTCATGTATTATTACTTAGTTATCTTCAGAATGCGAATATAGAATTTATGGGATATCGTTTTAGATTAATCCTGGATATAAAAAGTATGACCTTGAAAACCTTTCTTTTCATTGGTTTGCAAGGTTAAGCTGCGGTTGTTACGGTCAATTTAAGCCGGGTTACCGTTCTTTCTTCTTTTTGAAAATATTTTTTTCTCCATGTCAGTTTAGTCTAAGTTTTTGTTGATAATTATTTCACGAGAAAACTTTAAACAAGTATCAACAAGAATTTTGGTAATTTAAGTAGGTAATCTCAATTGTATATAAGGGGCTTGTGGCTAAGTAATAACAGCCGCACGGGTCGATCGATCAGGTTAAGCTACGCTTGCCGCGGTTGGTCCGTGGATGGGTGACCATCTTCACATACCAAGACCCCTCCGTGCCTCGGAAAGCACGTTAAGCTGTTGGTGCCGGCTGTCATTCGTGGATCTTTGACAGTCGTTACGGGTCGTCAGAAGCCCGAAAATGTGACAACAAGTCTTACCAAGGGGTATCGTATTACCCAGTAACTGGGTTGTGGAGGTCAGATAGGCAGTCGCTCCATGTAAAATACTGGTATTCAGCTGCGTCCGGTTAGACTGGAAGCCGACCCCAACATAGTTGGGAAAAGGCTAGGCAGATGATGAATCTCAATTGTATATAAATAATACTTTGATTAATAGTAAAGTTTCTTGACCAAATATAGGTATATAAAAGAAGAATGAGCAAAATGGTACCCGGCTCCAATAGATATGATTGTAGTGTCGTTTAAAAGGTCTTACCAAGAGGAACAATTTTTACTATAGCCGCCACTCTCAAATCTGATTGCGTTTGAAGATAAACGACAGTCTTACTAACTAATAAAAACCCTGTTCCTTCAGTTTCCCTTTGCTTTCCAGGGCCACAGTAACCTGTTTAGACAGTCTCGTGGCCCCGGCGATAAACATACATATACGAGTATATTAGTTACCACTTATTTATGTAAGAAAATGAGTACCAAGGTAATATTTTCGGCATTTCCGTTCATGTTTTCTATTAATAACGTTTTTACGTAAGACTTTGCCATGCACTCCTCATTTTAACTCGAGTCCCGTTGCTCCTTTCCTTTATTAATCAGCAGTGCAAATAATATTGTCCAACAGTATTGCACATGTTTAACCGGGCGACGTACGATCGGCACTTGTGCACATATAGTGTCCATCGTATGGTACTTAGGCTATGCGAGGCATACGGGATTTACTGCTCCGGCATCTTTCCTCAATGCTGTTATAGTTGATACCGATATGTAATGTTTTAAATCTACTCACTTATTGATAAAATATATGTTTTGTATTTAAAGAATGCTTGTTTTCTTACTTCTTTTAATAATAGAATCCTAAATGTGTTATATCATATTATTCTAGCTTTATTTTACTTATATAAGTAGTTTGTAATAAATTCTTCATCATTTATAAAACACAAGCTGTTCCCCGTGGTTTCACCCCTGCTGCTCGGCTCCTTTTAGTCGTAGCGTAGCGATGATATATAGCTTATAGCCTTCCTCAATAAATGGGCTATCTAACACTGAAAGAATTTTTTAAATCGGACTAGCAGTTCCTGAGATTAAAGCTTTATAATAATAAGTATAGATAGTGAGATTACTGCTTTCCAAACGTGAATAGGGACAGGCGCCATGGTAGACGTTTTTCTGCATCAAAATGTCTATTCAATGATATATTAATGAGGACTATTGGAGCGGGTACCACGTTCCATACATTTTACTAGACTACTATTTATTTCTAATTGACTATAATGTTCCCACTGCTGGGACACAGGCTTCTTATCTTAGAGAGGGAGTGGGCTGTAATCTACCACGCGGGCCCAGTGCGAGTTGGTAGACGTCACATTTCTTCAAAATTTTGCTTTCCTTCACCGTTTTGCTGCGCCTGCCACGTCGAGGCCGTTACCACAGTGCCACCACTGCTTTTAATGTATGTAAAGTAACCAATGAGAAACAAATCAATAAAGACATCAGTGTTCACGAAAAACTTACATAAAATTGAATAATTATGGGCTGATTTTTTTCAACGCCAGGGGGTCTACTCCGAAGTGGTATCGGCCTAATGTTCGGCCGTTTCCTGCTACGAAGTTACTATTTGGTTCGGTCGGTCCCAATCCTACACTCCTACACTCTTTCGAATATTGCCTATGGTCCCGACCCAACTGAGCCGATCCGAACTTTTTTCGCATTTTTCAATAATATTCGTTTCGGCCATGTGTCGGTCCGATCCGATCATTCGCACTTTGCACTTCGTAGTAGGCCCCCAGATAATTTTATCGCAGGAATAATTTTGAATTTTTGACAGTTCTTTCATACAAAATCTATCAGACGTCAGGTTTATTCCACGAATTGAAAAATCAGCCATTTAATCGCTTAAATAGTTTCCAAACAAAATAAATATGTTTAGAAAACAAACGTATTGTCGACTCGAGCAAAAACTTTCTCAACATTAAATTGATACAATATTTTACTTTCGATACTAGAGTCAGCAAAAAACTAAAACAACTGAATTGTATATAAATGAAAATGAAATGCTGATCGTTGGTAAGCGCGTCACTTGAGAACATTTTTGGCATTTTTTTTTAATGTTCGTAGTTTAGTCTTAACTAGGATTTTATAAAAAGAAAAATTGGAAATGTTCCAATTCCTGAAAATGAATGAATGGATGAATTAATTAATGTGTGTCGGGTCAGCTAATATCAAATAAAAACAATTTCACTAAAGTATTCTCAAACCAATTGATGTTATTTCAATTTCCACTAAAATAAATGAATATCAACTCAATTTTAGTGTAAATTAAGTTGGTTTCAAAATTACTATTTCAAAAGTACTATTGAAAAGTCATAATATGTTTGATGTTGTATCGCTAACTTAACCTTATGTGTGGGTATTAAAATTGCTTTTCCAAAAACACATTTGTTTTCATATTTGGAAACAATATTTCGAACGCAGTATACAACATAAAGTAGTTTTAAACGTTTGTAGATTGTTTCTTTTGAAATCGGTTCGTGCGTAAAAAAGGTTTTTTTGACTGGTTGGCTATTTCGTTAGTTGTCTTTGCCAATGAAAATAAATGAAAGAAAAATGTGAAATGTTATTTTATGCTATTTTGCCAATTTCTAAGCGACTTTCAGTAATTTTGCGCTAACGGAATAATTTGTTACCCTAATAGAAAACCAAATGTAAAAAAAAGACATTTTATTCACGAGTATGATTTTACCCTGTCAGGGTTCACTGAGACATATTTACCCCATGAAAAACTCCCTAATCCAAGGTCACAATATTAAGATAAGCTTCCTTCGCCGACTGAATTTGTGTCAATATTATCTAACACTATCTTTGTTACCCTCACTTCCCCTTTCTCCTCTACTTACCCCCTGTTTTCCCAGTTTACTCGCGTGTGCCAAATTGCGCTGGCAAAAATGGTACTAGGGAATGCCTGTTTGGCTGTTTAGGAATGCCCTGGCTTATTAAATTTGTTTTTTTTTTTTTATGCAGATTGACCAGGAGGTTCTATGTTAAGTGGCTTGGCTGTATACAGAGGTTTTTAAAGCCATGTGTAAGTTACCAAGTGTGGTGGTGGTTAGTTAGTCGATTAGGATACTGTTGGGGTTGTCGTGGCGTTGTAGTGCATCCACAATGGTTGCGGAGGCGCGCACAGACGATTTTTACGCCATATTAAGAAAAAGGACCGCCTCCATAGCCGGCCGGCGACGCGCCACCACCAACGGTCTCCTGAGCGTGTTCTCAGATCGGTGGGATTCCCCTCTGCTGCGTCACTGGGTAAGAATCCATACCAGCTGAAATTTTATTTGTATCTCTTATTACTAACACTAGTTATTAAGTTATTTTGTTGTTACTAACACTATGGACCCAGGTCTGAAATAAAGAATTTGAATTGAATTGAATTGAATTGAAAGTACTTTAAAAAAAACATTTCGTGTGCGCCATGCTTATTTTTGCCGCCAAGCAGCCTTCCTCGTATCGTATACCTAAGTCATGTTCGTTAACGGGCGTCGTCAGTAGGGACTGGTCATATCTTTGCTGCCATGGCTTATTTTAATTTAATTTAATATTTGAATTGTTTTAAACTTTTCATTACGGACGCTTTTAACGTTCTGCATCGTTCTTACATGAATGATGTCACCAATACTTTGTAACCATATTATTTTGATTTAAAAGAGTGTCCATGGAGTTTCTTGTCCGTTCTTCTCCATGGATACCTACTACGCTTTAGAATGGGCAACTAGCTTCATTTTTCTGACTGACCGACCCCTTAACAATTCAAAAGTGCCTGTAATTGGTTTAATTGAAATAAATACTTTGAGTTTGAGTTTGAGTTTAAGGTCGCCACCTAGCCTTTTCCCAATTATGTTGGGATCGGCTTCCAGTCTAACCAGATGCAGCTGAATACCAGTATTTTACATGGAGCGACTGCCTATCTGACCTCCACAACCCAGTTACTGGGTAATACGAAACCCCTTGTTAAAACTGGTTGTCAGACTTTCGGACTTCTGACGACCCGTAACGACTGTCACAGATCCACGAATGACAGCAGGCACCAATGGCTTAACGTGCTTTCCGAGACACGGAGGGGTCTCGGTATATAAAGATATTCACCTATCTGCGGCCCAACCGCGGCAAGCGTAGCTTAATCAGATCGAGCGACCCGTGCGGCTGTTATTACTTAGCCACAAGCCCCTCATCCGTTTCTCTACTGTATGAATGGTAATACTGTGATATGGTTAAAGGTGAAATAACAGGCATATTTTTTACGGAAATTTTCAACTTTGTTTGTTGAGGTAACGCGTCGTTAATCCCAATAAAATTGCTACTGCATTCGGTGGTAATTGCTTTTAATGTACGTCAACCTTATTACCGATATTGTATGATTAAAAGTGCAATTTTAAGTATCGTAAAATAAATCAGTTAATAAAACAATAATTTTGGTTTAACAGTGATAACGGTTGGTGCAGTTTGGTCAAAGATTCGGGAGTAAAGTTATTGTATTCAGCTTTATTTATCAGAAATAACTATATAGAGGTATGAGGACCAGACGGGTGTTGTGCTTGGTGGGCAACTGCCTGACGATTGATGTCGGGACGTTGTACATATACTAGGTGCGCGGTAAACTCTTCTTGCGCGATGCAGGAGTTTGCGTGACGTTAGTGTGATGTGTAGTTCACATGTGGCTGTGTAGATGCCACTAAACCTACATAATTTGGCTAAATGATAACAGCTGCTGCTCGGACTGACCGAC
Source organism: Apamea monoglypha (assembly GCA_911387795.2). Lineage (NCBI taxonomy): Eukaryota > Metazoa > Arthropoda > Insecta > Lepidoptera > Noctuidae > Apamea > Apamea monoglypha. Next base: position 14,202,055 of record OU426938.1, read on the forward strand.
GGCTTAAGGTATGCTGGCAGCAGTCGGTTCGTGGATGGCTGACCATCTATTACAACGAACTCTAGACAATATTCGCGACTTCTAGTGGAACTTCCCGATCCCAAGATATTACATCGTAGGGCTAGAAGTCTCCTAATTAGGAGTCAAATTCATACAGCCTATATGAGAAATAGTATGTTCTAACTATCATAAAGGCACACACACACCCCCTCTCACACACGCACGCACACACCCCCACACACTCACCACACACACACACACACACCACACACGCATCCACACACACACATAAAGAGAAGTCATACCGATATCTCTAACTTTGCATTCATTGTGTACTTGTTTGTAATTACTTAAAATAGTTTAGTTATCTAGTTACCTAAAAATATGTTGATCCGAGGGAGGAGCAGAACCACCCAATACAAGCATTACTACATGCTTCCTGGGAGGTTCTAGCCACAGAACAATATTGTACAAGAAAGTTACAGAAATAAACTATTTTAATTTTAATTTTTTTACCAAACTCCGTGACTCGGAAAGCACGCTAAGCCATTGGTCCGCCGGGACCAATGGCTTAGCGTGCTTTCCGAGTCATTCGAGTTATTCGTAGATTTTTGACAGTCGTTACGGGTAGTCATAAGCCCAAAAGTAGGACTACGTGTCTTACCAAAGGGTAGCGTATTACGCCTTGGTAAGACGACTTAAAGACTCACGCATGTGTGCCTCGGGTTCACCTCGGCCTAGATTTTCACGGTCGTCCATCAATGCCTCTTTTCCCGGATGCTGCGGTAAAGTACTAATTGTTATAGTGATGATGAGTGATGCTCTCGCTGCGTGATGAACAAATAAATAAATACTTTGTAATATTAACTCTCTAGTAGGACTGCCTCAAAAAAAAAATACAACAATGAAACTAAAAAAAAACTTTTCCTCATAATTATTACCACCATAATTCATCATAATTTTCCTGCCCCTATCCTAATTTACATCGGGTGGGCGCGTGTCTTTTTCGTCCATACTTTTTTGTAAGACGTCATTTATTTGTTTTATTTATTTATTAAAACTTTATGCACAACTAAAAATTTATTTTACAAAGGCTGACTTAATGTCTGAGGCATTTTTTACCTAACCTTAGGGTCATGCAGAGACAAAACATGGTAGGTGCAATATATAAGGGATAAATAACTCGAAAAATAATAAATTTTAATACACAGATTCATATTATATACAGAATAAACTTTCTCAGGAAAAGTACCGATAGGTAGAGGAGAAAACAAATCCAGCAAATCAGCGTTGGTATGATTTTACGAACTTCTCGTCATCTGAGTAGTCATTCCTAGCTAATCCTCAGTATAACAGATACATAATCAGCCCATAATGTTCCCACTGCTTGAATACAGGCCCCCTCTCTTCGAGAGGGCTATAGTCTACCACGCGGGGCCAGTGCGTATTGATAGATATCACGTATCTTCGAATTTTTGGGTCTAGGACATACCGGTTTCCTCACGATGTTTTCCTGCACGGTTTTAAGAACAGTGGTGATAAAATAATTTACACAAAGTAAAGCGCCTGTCTAGGTTCGAACCTACGACCTACGCTCGTAAGTCGCGGCCGTTACCACTGGGCTACCACTACTCACTACTACCACACTATGACAACCTTAATAACCCTATTACACACACTCAAACACAACTCCTCACTACTTAACAAATATTACAAAGAGACATGTTCCATTCAGAAAGGTTTCCTACCCTCAGTATAACAGACACGGACTCCGGAAATCTATTAAGTGGGGCCTCCAGGCGTCCGAGAGACTCTAATGCAGATGAAACGGCCTTTCAGTTACAAAGATGTAGGAGGGTAGGCTAGATAGTGCAGTTTCCTTTATTTATTTCAAACTAGCTTCCACACGCGGCTTTGCGTGGTATGTCGTTCAAAAGTAACCTATTTCTTTCTCCAGGTTTCAATGTATACCCATACCAAATTTTATCAAAATCGGTCCAGCGGTTAGCCGGATCAAGCAGACCGACAGAAAACAGACAAAAAAAATTAAAATGATTAAAAAAAAAATGTGTTTAGTATCTTAAATCTATATAATTAAGTTGCCGGGGCTTCCCAGAAAGTAATCCGAAAATACTTGTTACTCGCTCTTGCTCGATTAATTAACAATTGTTTCGCTGTGCCAATTAGGTATAAATTACACATTTTTTTATAAAACCAATAAAAATAATAAAACAAACCAATAAGAAGAGAAAAAAAAAACGGAAAATCGTGTTTGTGACAGAATGGTGTAAATGTGTGTTTATACGTGTGTTTATGTGTGTATGTAGGTACGTATATTTTATTGTTTATAATTTAAGTACCGCATATGCATTTAGAAAGACCTGTTATTTTGACATTTCAAACAGACACTTCAATTTTATTTACTTTTATATTATATGAAAGAAAGAATAAAAGAAAAAGTATTTATTGGGACTCGTACAGGAAGATCACAAACTAAACTAAACACAGTCAAAAATATTGTTTTTTTTTTTAAAGTAAAATAAAGAAAAATGAAACAGAAAATTGATGGAAGATGATATGTATTGTGTATAATAATATTTATTTATTATTTATTTATCCCCACACTGGAACGCCATAGGTACAGGCAATTACACCAACGGAGCAAAAAATCACTTTATGTGCTGGTTTCCATACATCCTGTGCGCGGTGGACATCGAACGAGTATATATATTTTATGTATGCATTATTTTATTTATTTGTATGTATGTATAAATCAAAACTGATGAAAATGGGCCAAACTTATCTTAGGATGCTAACAAATACGTATAATGAGTAAGGGAGGTACTTTCATTTCTGAGTCTAAAGAATATCGTGATATTTCTACAGCAATCATTCTGAGAATAAACTTGGCGGGGCTTTATTTTCCGTCTGTCTGTGTCTCTCTCGTCACTCTCACAGAAACTCTGAAGTAGCATGTGACATGTTACAAATCTATTGACATTTAAACTACATAGACAAGTAAATAACAGGCGGGTAATAAATAGTCAGTTCATTAAAGAGTCTAAATTCAATCTCAGTAGCCAAGCAATCAATCTGCCTAGCCTTTTCCCAACTATGTTGGGGTCGGCTTCCAGTCTAACAGGATGCAGCTGAATACCAGTATTTTACATTGAGCGACTGCCTATCTGACCTCCACAACCGAGTTACAGGGTAATACGATACCCCTTGGTAAGACTGGTTGTCAGACTTTCGGGCTTCTGACGACCCGTAACGACTATCAAAGATCCACGAATGACAGCCGGAACCACCGGCTTAACGTGCTTTCCAAGGCACGAAGGAGTCTTGGTATGTGAAGATGGTCACCCATCCACGGACCAACCGCGGCAAGCGTAGCTTAACCTGATCGATCGATCCGTGCGGCTCTTATTACTGAGCCACAAGCCCCTCCTAAATTCAATCTCAGTAACCACTGGTTCAAAATGCACGAAAACATTGTCTATGGGAATGTCAGAGTTAACAGGTTGAATGCCGTAATTACAGAAACTATTAAAAAGCCATTCGCGTGGATCCACGTTCCCGGCATACGAAGGGTTAATAGTTTGAAATCGTCAACACAGAGTGAGCGTCATTAGAGATGAATGCTTTAATTCATTTTGTGCATTAGAAAGGCTCTCAATACTCAATATCTTTATTGCTTTACCATAATGTGTACTTAGGTAGTAACTATATAATTTGGATTATTATGGACCCTGTAGGACACAGCAAAAACAAGTGCTCTTTCCGAGCACTGGTACACTTTCAGGCAAGTTTTATTTCATCAGCAAAATTACGCCAAGGAAATTACCTGCACTATATTCAAACCTAGTTGTGCCCGCGACTCGCGCGTTCGCGTGCATGTCGGGTGGGTTTTTTTTTTTGCGCGGAACTTTAAGTCTTTTTCTAAAATTAAAATACCTAGCCTAAGTTACTCCTAATAACATCTACCAGTGAAGGGCCCGTCAAAATTGGTTCAGTCATTTTGAACATTAACCGGAACAAGCACACAGACAGACAGACGAAAAATGTTTTCGTCTCTCTCTCTGTCTATACTTTCATAATTATGCATTTAGTAAGAAAAACTGTTATTTTGACATTACAATAAGACACTTCATTTTCATCTATTTGTATCTAGCTATAACAGTTCCAAACAATAGTCACCGAAAACAAAAGACACACGAAAACAAAAAACCGAAATACACCTATTCAAATTCAAAAAATAAAAAAACACCCACAGGAAACGGAAACACTAAATATAATAATACATCCATGGCGGACCTTTTCACAAATGCCTTATTTCCATTATTACGAATGAAAAGCCTGACGTTTTCATTTTCAGCTTCAGAATTGAAGCCTGAAGCCTCTTCAAGGCTCATTAATTTGTTCTTTTTGAAGTTTAAAAATAATATTTGGATTGTGAGAAAGGTGATTAGAGTAAATGGCCATTTCTTTGTGGCGCGGATTTATATATAAATGCCTTATTTAAAGTTGAAAGCTGGATTCACAATTTTTATTTGTGGTGTATTTTTGGTATTAGGACATGCGGTTTCCTCACGAGGTTTTACTTCACCGTTTTGAGAGCATTGGCGATGAAATTATTTATTAAAGTAAAACGCCTGCCTGGATTTGACCCTATAACCCACATTTCATAAGTAGGGGCTGTTACCTTTGGGCCACCGCTACTAAATTATCATAAATTAGAAAATTATTATTAATAAATTATTATATAATAACTAGCTGCGCCCGGCGGTTTCACCCCGCAGGATATCTATCGGGATAAAAAGTATCCTATATGTTAATCCTGGTTATAAACCATCTGTGTGCCAAATTTCATCCAAATCCGTTCAGTAGTTTTTACGTGAAAGTGTAACAAACAAACATCCATCCATTAGTAGTTATTATGCAAACACACACAACACACACACACACACACACACATACACACACACGCACACACACACACACACACACACACACACAAACACGCACACCCACTCACACTCACACGCATTCTTACACACGCAGTCATTGTAACAAACTACATAATCATATTCCTCATTTAAATTTTCTTTTGTTGCCCCTTATTTTTATTTTATTACTTCTCTTATTACACCGTTCATGTATTTAATTAGGTTCACTTTGAACAAGGTGCGATGAAAAGGACTATTTGTGCACGAAGTAACAGTAGAACACTGTCTCCTAAGGCACAGGTTTCCCCTAGTTTAGGAGGCAGGGTTTCCACTTTTCCAGACGCCTTTTTACAACCAATTGTTTTTGTAACCTACATTTACCACTTTTTGTAACAAAAGGTATTTCGTATCAATAAAGTTATTATTATTATTATTATATTTTAACATTTTAACATATCTCGGGACCACGGGGTCCCGGTCCTTTGGAAGGCGTACGAGGGGCCGAAGCCAACTCCCAGAGGCCCCTTAGGAAATTTTATTGAAATGTGGCACCACCCGACGATTATCCCTGTACGCACTATGCAAGTGCACCCAAGGATAACCCCCGGTTAGTATAGGACTATTGCAGGATATGGAAAAATACAAATTTGGACTATGGGTTTGGGTGGCTAAAGTGGACTGGTTACCAATAACTATTGAAGAACTATGGCCCCTGCCTAATCAACGTTTTATATATACACGGACAAAATGGCAGGGGGTGACTTGCACACTCAATAATGGGCCCCCGGAAACTGTCGCTAGCACATAGTGACGTAGCAACAAGGGGGCAACATGTCCTGAGGTGCTTATGAGGAGTGGAGAGGTATTCCACGGCTTTCAGAACAATCCCAGAGCCCGGAAGATGGTCAAGATCCCTACGAGCACTTACTGGAATACTTCCTTCCCCCGAGCATGTTTGCTCTTGCGAGTCTCCACTCAAGCCGGCCAGTAAAGGCAAGAATGAGGTGGGAGCGCTGTTCCTCGTCATTGTTCACTCCAGCCGGCCAATAAAGGCAAACCAGAGGTGAGGAACAAGATTTCTCCCAGGAGATAGGGTCCGTGGGGTCGCTACTGCCCAACAGCTCGCCACATGCTGCCCTGCGGTTTTCTGTATCTCTCTTGGTCTGGCTCCTCACCCTAGACCTGTTTCGGCAAAGTAAACTCTTCCGACACAGGCCTAGAGTTCGGAGCGCACAAGCCCCACCACGACGTCAACGTAGAGATACGGCGGTGGGGTTATTATTATTATTATTATCCGTCCATCCATACAAACTTTCACAATATTATTATATATTACATTATATATTATATTATATTATAGTAGGAAGTAGGATAATTAATAATATACCCTGACCGCCGGTAGCTTTGACCCTGTTCCCGATACCAGTGGGCTATTATTCCATATTCTAATATTTAAAAATATAATTTATATGTATTTATATTGAAATAAAGGATTCAAAATATTATATAATAATAATCTAGGATGCAAAACAAAAAAACAAAAATGTGATGAAGCTTAATTCCGGTTTGTTTTTCTTTTCTGTAGTAGAGAAACCTCCTTTCTTGATGATACCCTGTTCGGTGGATGTTTGGCATAGCAAAGCCATACCGAGGCAGACCACAGAAGCGATAACGGGGCAAGTTTGACAGTTTACTATTAACTGGCCAACACTGGCGCAGAACCGTGCAGTTTGTAAGTTACGCAAAGATTGACTTTACCTGGCATTGGGACTGTGGGACGTTATTAAAATAATACTGCTTTATCAGACACACAGAGACACAGAGGTCCATATTTGTACTACAGAATTTAAAAATAAATACACAAAAACACATAATGTAAAACAAACAATAATGTTGCTTGTTTGTTTTTTATCGTAATAATTTACGATAAAAAACAAACAAGCAACATTATTATTAAAAAAGCTGAAAATCAGCGTCAGGTGGTACACCTTGTGTTGTCATCTGACATTATGCTGAGCTGAGGCCCTTTTGGCATTATAATCTTCGTTTTATGTTTTATAGTTTTAAGTTGTACTTATTTCGCTGTAATGCCAATAAACGCATTTTTCTTTCTTTAAATTTAAAAAAAAATGTTAATCGTATCTGAAATCGCGCCCGCGGTTTCAGCCGCGAAAGTTTCGACCCTGTGCCAATATCGAGATAAAAACATCCCACGTGTTAATCCTGCTTTACAAACTATCTGCGTGCCTTTAGTTCATCCATCCTCACAAACTTTCGCGTTTATAACTAGGATAATCATAATCCAGTATTCCCATATTTATTACTCGCAACTCCTCGCAACCGGCGTGCGTGTACACGCGCGCCGGTTGCGAGGACTACGCACCTGACCTTTCTGAAGAACGTCACCAGACACCGTCGTTTACTAGCTCAGATTTTATTTATTTTATTTAAAAAAGACACAGCCACATCACAAATACTACACTTATGTTAGAAACAACATTAATACCTATCTTCTTTTTATTTTTTTTAGCGTGTTGATGACAATAATAATTTAAATTTCTCGTTTGGCCCAGAACTCACTACCACCACCAGAGCATCACCTCTGTACCTATTTTTTCTGTTCTGTTTTTCATGTATATCTATATACGAGTATGTGTACATAAATGGTAAAATAAATAAATAAATAAACTCAGCAAAGCTTACACCATTTGCTGATACAGACATAAGCACTGCTTTACCGGACTTCCGGTGTCAAATCTCGACGACAAGTGACAGTCCAGGAATGTGAGCTATGTAGGTAGAACCCGATAGGGAGTTTCTTGAACACGGAGGATGTCACAATGTGTCGAATTTATGTTTTATCCTGAGAGAACCCTTTGATGTTGATTAAGATTACTCACTACCCTGGCTTTGTTCGTGGACTGTTTGCCCTTGAGAAAGGCCGATTAGAACTTACATATATTTGCCATCGTGGTGAAGGATTAGACAATCGACAGATGTCGATTGCTCAGGGTGCGCCGGACGTAACAAGGTCGGAGGATACGTCGCTCGGGGAACCACAAGATCGTTAACGCGTTCTATTTACTCGTATCTCAGTTAAATATGTTTGTAGTGCTAGAAGTAGGTGTAGGTCTATTTATTATCCAACGAAAATTGATGGTATTCACAACCGTTTTTTAGTATGTTAGTTCACCCCTTACATAATCAGCCTATAATGTTCCCACTGCTGGGACACAGGCCTCCACTTGTTGAGAGGGAGTGGGCCGTAATCCACCACGCGGGCCCAGTGCGGGTTGGCAGATGTCACATGGCTTCGAATTTTTGGTTCTTCGACATGACGGTTTCCTCGCGATGTTTTCCTTCACCGTTTTGAGAGCAGTGGTGATGAAATAATTTAAACAAAGTAAAGCGCCTGTCTGGGTGCGAACCCACGACCTACAACTCGTAAGTCGGGTCCGTTATCACTGGGCCACCACAGTTCACCCCATAATCAGCTGTTATCACCTTTATACGAGTAATGCCCATCGGCATTACTCGTATAAAGGTGATAACACGTCACTATTGAGTAGCCAGAATATCCAAGCACTAGTATTTCAATAACGGTCCGTACACGATTCAACCAATCACAAACTAGTTTATGACGTGTTAGTCAGCCTCGTCGTGTACGTACCGCCATTTAAATACTAGTGCTGTTGAGCTTGTAACTGGTTAATCTAGCGGGTGGAACAAGGATAAACTCTGGTTATCACAACTACAGTACCTTGTAGCGACATCTACACCGCCACATGTGAACTACACATCATACAGACGTCAAGAAGAAATCCTGTATCGCGCAAGCAGAGTTTACCGCGAGGCTAGCGTATATACAACAGCCCGACATTAATCATTGGGCAGTTGCCCACTAGACACGAAACCTGTCAGGTCGAAAGATCCTCCCTTTTCTATAAAGGACGAGTGAACTTTACACCCTGTTCCTCTATAACCTCATTGATCACTTACACCTAAAACAAACACGCTTTTGTTACAAAAATCACAGCTTCACCATAAAGTACATTATTCTTTCACAAAAGAATAGCACTAATTGACCATCTGAAGCCCAAAGATTTAGCTCTGAGTGCCAAAAAAGGTCACTTATCCATCCTGGTGTCCTGATAGGATCATTTATCATGAAGACTAAACTCTTGGGCGTTGATACGTGAAACTGTCTTAGATTTTCTTCCTTTCTTTCTTTCTTAAGCTTTCGTTTGAACAATTCGAGATTAACGTTAAGTCTGAATTATTATTCTTTTTTGTCATTTGTGTTTTTTTTTGCAGGCTTTGTATTTCTTTCGTGTTGAAAAAAACTGCTTATTAACTTAACGTGAGTAGGTTTACGCACAAATCAATGACCAAAACTAATCACCCAGACCATACATTTTGACTGTTTTGTGTTCTCAAACAGAATAGAATATAATACACATTTTTATTGTAAAATGACATAACCCCACGATAAATTGTATAGGTCTCGATAATTTTTCACCAAACTTCAAAAGTAAGATACAATTCGTAGCACAGTTCTACACTAGCTACGGGTGCTACGACAGCGTAGCCGCCGCTACGCCGTAGCAACTCGACTTGAATTTGTACAGTGCTGTACATTGTACGACGTGAAAAATCATCGAGATTTCTTTATGTAATCAGTTCTTTAAGTGATGGCGAAATCCGAATGAAAATACATTGCGTAGCTTAGAAAAACAAAGCGGTCATACAGACAGACACGAAAAACGACTTTCATTTGTAATATCTATAGATTATGATTTAGCAATGATTTCCACTCTATAGCGTGAGATCCGTGACTAGGAAAGCACGTTAAGCTGTTGGTCCCGGCTGTCATTCGTAGATCTTTGACAATCGTTATGGGTTGCCAGAAACCTGAAAGTCTGACAACCGGTCTTATCAAGGGTATCGTATTACCCAGTAACTGGGCTGTGAAGGTTAGATGGCGACCCCAAGACAGTTGGGAAAAGGCTAGCCTTTTCCCAACTGTGTTGGTACGACTTTCTAGAGACGATGAGCGTGAGATCCTATGATCGACGCCCGGATCAAAAATATTCAGTAAAAAAAAAACTAAAGATTTATATCGCCTAGTAAAAGACATTAAGAACCAAGCATTAATATGACCCTTCCTAACCAACAATACCCCCATTTGATCGCTCTCACAGGCTCCTCAGTAATAAATCATTAATGTTAATCTCCACGTAAACACCTTTGTTTGTCTACATTTACATACTTTATTCAGTCTACATGAATACTTAAGTTGACGTAAGTTGAGGCAGTCGTTTTGTCGTCAGTGTTCCCATAGCTAATTGGTGTAAGCGCCTGCGATAGCTACTGATGTAAGCTAGACGACATGAGTTCAATCCCAACTGAGGAATTTTTTTTTGGAGGCCAGCAGGCAACGGGTGCGGGGGCACCCTTGCCTGTATTGCACAGGCCTCCACCAGTGTCGGACGGGAATGGCCAGGTGTTCCCGGCCATTCCCGTAGCCCCCCAGCCAGGGGGGCATGCGGGGCCCGCCAGCTAGGCGGGCATGCGCCAGGAGGGTTGTGGAAGTAAAGGCTGAGCCGGTTTCTCATGGCCCTCCCACACGGCGATGCGGAAACACCACTGAGTTTTAGTGGGTACACTGTCTGTGCCGTTTCGACAGGACTCCCACATACCCCGTCTCGTCCCCCGCGAGCGGGGATGCGTAATGCATTTCTCAGCGACCAAAAAAGAAGTCGTTTTATCGTCACGTAAGAAAGAAACAAATTAGATTCGTGAGACACCTATTTTTGTCACTAAGGGCGAATTCCACCAAAAGACAATGACCAAAAGTCGTACAGACGCCAGCACATCAAGCTACTACAATCTGTCAAATTTCTTTAATAGATTTTCAACTTTATCGCTAAAGCATTAAGGTTCAAGGTTGATTGGAAAATTTTGACAGTTTCGGGTAGCTTGACCTGCTAGCGTCTGTACCAAAAAGTCTCAACGTGAAGATCAAAATATTAGTAATTATTTTCATAATTTTTTACGACATTACGCGTCGGGGATTTGATTTTTGAACAGGGAATTTCATTTAAAGTAAAAAAGTGTTGATATTGTTTTATTCCCTTTACATGACGTTCCGCTACAAACGATACGATTAATATAACCTTGAAGTTTGAAAGTGTCATGATCACGTCTTTAAAAAATTATGTAAAAAAATTATACTTTGCCGATTCTACATTAATTACAAAATAACTAGACAATTACTAAAACAGAATATAATTATTATAATTTTTTTAGAGCAAGAATGGCTGTTCGTGTATGGCATGTCAAACAAAATAAAGTACCCAGTTTTAGGTTATTTCGATTTTTTTGAAAATCTCCGATGCCTTTTTTTGTTTTTTCCTTTTCAGGGACCACGGTATCTCTTTCGAACAACCCGCGGCCCTGGCAGGCATCGGCCCTAGCGGACCCCATCAGTTTGTGCTGACATCTCTTTGAGGCGCGCGTGGAACACAACGCGCCGTCGACTCGGGCCTGGTCCTTGCCAGGCGGCAAGCTGCCCATTGCTCGCCGCCCACAAGCCCGCGCCTACGTTGGCCGGGAGTCGGCTGGTGACTCCCGACGTCCAGGGCGTCTCCTGCGGCGACTAGGGGTGTGAGGGCACAGAGATTGCCTCTCCCTCACGCGCTCCGCCTCCTCCTTTGCGAGCATTACTGCTTCGCAGAAGGAGGTGACGGCTTTCCACGCACTCTCGCTCCATACCATGGCCTGGACCAGGGCCGGACGCGACAGATCGCCGCCGCCGATCGCCGCCACGAGGACGCGGCGGTGAATCTCCGAAGCCTTGTTTACAAAAACAACTTTTGTAGGAGTTAATATGATAAGTGTAGTCTATGAAAACAAAGTTTGACGTTGATGCAGCATGGTACGGGATTCCTTACATCCATGAGCATTGTCCTTTAATAACCAGAATAAGTCTTATCTTGAGAATAACTTTTGAATTTTTGACAGTTTTTCCATACTAAAACTGTCAGGCGTCAATTTTATTCCATAGACACGAATTTTAACCGCGAACAACGGCTTAACGTGCCTTCCGAGGCACGGAGGGGTAAATAATTGTAAACGTAAATTGTAAGCATTTTATTTGATTTTGCATGAGCTTTTCTATTATTTCTATCATTTAATGAATTCTCTCAATTTATTATAACAGACACACACTACCCTATGTGTTTGTTATTCCAGCGTATGGCACTCGTGAGTTGCAGCTGAAAATCAGCGTCAGGTGGTACACTTGTGTTGTCATCTGACATTATGTTGAGCTGGGGCCCTTATGGCATTATAATCTTTGTTTACTGTTTTTATAGTTTTAAGGTGTATTTATTTTGCTGTAATGCCAATAAACGCATTCTTGTTTCTTTCTTTCTAAAAGTTTTATTTCCCAAAAGGCTTATCGCCTTATTACGAGGAACTAAATTCATAACTGGAGAAATGTAAGTACACTAGACGTCTGTTTACCATTTCGGGGAATGAAGCTGTTGTATCCGTGTATATATATTTTAGTTTGGTATAATACTGCACTCAGATTTAAACCTCAAGCATTAAGCATTAAACATGGTTCCTGCCTTTACAGAAATATTCTCCAACATTATACATTGTAAAGCATTTCACCAACGCAGTCCCATAGGTAATTTGTAAGTTCAAATATTTGTCGACTAACTTAGATTTCTCGCGGTGCTCGCTTGATTAAAACCCCTTGATTACTTCACGTTACTATTTGCATAATTTCTGTGTAATGGAAGATGTCCTCAGAAGCTTTAATCAAAGAGAAGTGGATAGAGAGTAGGGAGGTTTTACCCTGCAGTTCCCACTGCAGGAGGTGAACACATCCCTACTCTCTTTAAAATCCTGTCATGTCCCCATTACAGGCTTTTAATAATAATTGAAGATGTTTAATCCTTTCCGTGACGCGTGTATTGTTTCTCTATCCTTCAAAAAAATATATACACTTTTACAAGTCCATAATATTTAAAAAAAACTACATGAGGGCGGGGTTTCCTATCCGCCTACTCTGAGAAAATATACCGAAACACACTCCGCGATAAGCCGAGTTGATGTTGATGACTTTACTTTACTTTACTTTCCTTTACTTCAAGTCATAATCTCTTAAAAGTCCAGACATTATCTTGATAGATTAGTGTTTGAACTCGTATTTTGTGGAAAGAAGACTTTTAAGAGGGTGCTCTTAAAAGTCTTCTGTAGCTACAATACATCTTGAGGCGTGGTGGAGAATGCTTGAGATTTAAAGAACACTTGGGCCTGCTTGCACCATAAATCAATAAATACGTTCAGTGCTAAATGAATTTAAAACATCGTTCTATTTCTGTCAATCGTTTGAAGAAGAGAAAGACAGAACTATGTCGTAAATTCATCTAGCGTTAAATGTGTTTAGTAATTTTTCAGTTCAAGTGTTCTTTAAATCTCAAGCATCCTTTGCCACGCCTCAAGTATACAATGTGTAACTGAATTAATGCACATTATGAAAGTATTTTTATTAGAATCGATTACTGAGTCGATTTCTTTAATTTTTATTATAGGTATGTCGGAGTCATTCGTTTGACTGATCGGGACGCCAGCGCCATCTGGTAGCGAAAAAGTTTTTACAAAAAAAAAACAACCGAATTCAAAAAAAAAAAACACTACAAAGTGAAAAATAACATTAATTTCGGAAGTCATTGTCGTTGGTTCCGCATTTTCGTTTTTTGACACCGACTTCCGAAATTAAAATTATTTTTCACTTTGTAGTGTTTTTTTTTTTTTAATTCGGTTGTTTATTTATTTTTTATTTTTTTTGAAAATAGTTTTTATAATGTTTGTTTAGTTAAGAAGCAATGTATTAGCAATTTCCCTCAATATCTTTCGGATTGTGATGGAAACTGTGTTACCTATGTAATTGCCCCGCCGTCGGGTGTAGTCTCTTAGAAGCCCGTTGCAACACATTCAAGCAAACGGCCCGGTTGTACCTAACCTCGGTGTCACGACACAGCAGCATGTGTAGTGTTATGACAGCAATTAGCACAAATGAGGGTGAATAGTTTTTGTGGTGTGATTACAACCTGTTGTGCTTATAGTATTTAAATGTAGAACTATAGTTGGATGAACACTCATGGAATGATAAGTCACTTATAAAATCAGCCAAAAGTCATCTACTGCTGGACAATGAACATAGGTCTCTTCCAAGAATCACCGATCACGCTGTGTACAAACACGCTGTGAATGTGTGTGTAAGCGCAGGAGCTCCGGGCTTGCGGGCAGAGAGCAATGGGTAGCTCACCGTCCGATCAGGACCAGGCCCGTGCCGGACGGCGCGTAAGTGTTCCTCGCGCGCCTCAAAGAGTTGTCAGCATAATTTGAGGGGCCCCTTAGGGCCGAAGCCTACCGGGTCAGCGGGATTGTCCGAAAGGGTTGCCACTACCCCGGAACATAAAGGGCAAAGGAAGGAACATGGGTGGGTTTTAGTCAGTAAGAGTCTGACAGTCCCTTCCGCTCCACCCAGAGCGGGAGGGGTCACTTGATGATTTCCCATCCGGAAAAAAAAAAAAATGCGCAGGAGCTCTCGGTACCGTCAAAGTGTGTGTGGTGTGTGTGTGTGTTATGTGCTCATGCTACTCGTCTTCACGCACACATTCACAGCGTGTTGCAATCTTCTTTTTCTTAGCGGGACGATAGCACTCTAAATGGACTCGGCTCAGAATTCGGCTACTTTTTGGCGCCATCACCAGCGTCCATCAGTTCCTGTAACGTACAGCTGGCGGGGGTTGCAGGACACGATATTAAGTGTCCCCATCGTTTGTGGAACAGCACCACATTTACACTCCAAGGCAGAGTTGTCTATGAATCTCCACCTGAACAGGTTTCATTGCTTCGCCTAACCTGGGTCCAGCGTCTGTTGCACCTGTACAGGTGGGAGGTCTTCTGCGGGCGGAACGAAATGGTTTGGGTAAGGAAGCACTGTCTCGCCACAGCTTCAGTGTTTCTTGTAACTTATAATATGTCTATGGAGAATTTAAAAATTAAAAAACCGGAGTGTGAACTTTTTGTTTGAGTACTCGTGAAGTTTCCATTTATTCTACATAGAACAGTCAACCATCCATGTCAATTTTATGGCACCTTTATTTCGTAGCAGTACTCAGTAAACTTAACCTAACGCAGCCATATAGTTATGAGAAACCCTGCTACAAGCTCAACACCGATGTGAAAAGCTTGCAGCAGTGATTCATACACAAGCAGTCCAGTCTGCTCGCGATTCACCACAGTACAATGTTGGGGCTGGCGCCCCAAGGAGGCACATCTTTTCGCATCGTAATGTAGAAGCAATCGGCACGAGCTTCAGCAAACATCCCTGATGCGCAATCGGAACCGCCTCGTCATTGAATGCATTATTATATTGAATCATCATCAGCCTAGCCTTTTCCCAACTATTTTGAGGTTGGCTCCCAGTCTGACCGGATGCAGCTAAATACCTATTTTACATGGAGCGACTGCCTATCTGACCTCCATGACCCAGTTACTGGGTAATACGAAACCCCTTGGTAAGACTAATTGTCAGACTTTCGGGCTTCTGCCCGTAACGACTGTCAAAGATCCACGAATGACAGCCGGAACCAACAGCTTAACTTACTTTTCGAGACATGGAGGGGTCTTGGTATATATAGATGGTCACCCATCCACGGACCAACCGCGGCAAGCGTAGCTTAACCTGATCGATTGACCCGTTATTACTAACCCCATTATTAAATGCGAAGGGCAAATGATGTTATGATGATTCAGTGTTAATGAGGTTCTGCCATACTTCCTAAAGTACTTCTTCCACCGACCGTGGAATCCCACTTATAAGAGAGTAGATACTACCCACATCACAGTAGTTGCGTATAATATGTATGTTAATGTAGTTCAATGTTTATAAAGAACAGAGCTCGTACTGTTATTACATACCAAACTATAGCTCCATGTTTCCCTCTAGCCGTATTTGTAGTCCCGACTTTTACATTTGAAAGAAAAGAAAGAAAGAAAATAAGCTTATTTGATCGAAAACAAAAACTTAAAATAGTAATTGTATTGCCTTTTTGAGATAGATTTTGTGGCTTCGTAGACAACAAACTTTCAATCAAACGATTGTTTATATTATGAGAAGCCCAAAACTGGAACAAATAACGTTCCAATAAGTAATTTCTTCTTTTTAAATATTTATTTATAATTTTGATTTGTATCTTCAGTTAAATAATACATTTTCTTGTTGTTGTCCTAAAATTGACAATATGCCCATTATAATGATGTTTAAGTAAATAAAGAACTACGTAAGCTAATTACAATAAAAAAACCCGTTCATTGTTATTAACCGGGCATACATCTCTCGCTCAGTCTCTCGGCTGCTACTAAAATGTCCTAAAACAAAACCCAATAAATAACACTTTGCCCGACTTGAACATCCAACCTAGGACCTCACGCCACCAACCGCGCTTGCGACTACGAGACCGAATTAGATAAAAAGTAAGTAATCCTAATTTACTAAGCATCGACTATTATTATTATTAGTAAAAGCCTGTGAGGTCCCACTGCAGGACAAATACCTCTCTACTCCATTTCCACTGCTCTCTGTTTAAAGCTGCTAATGACCAGTTCTTGTTGAAGGATTCCAGCTCCTTCCACCATCTCCGCCTGGGCCTGGCGCGATGTTGCTTGCCATTAAGAGGGACTCACTGGGTCGTAAGTTTGGCCCATTGGTCGTCTGACATGCAGCAGATGTATCCAGCCCAATTCCGTTTAAGCGTGGCAGTGACAGCAGCATCGACTGCTCATAATTTATTCACAACCGATAAAAATCCGCACTAACCGCACTATGAATTCTGCCCTCATAGCCATGCAAGGAATTCCGCAAAGTGGGACAAAGCATTTTTCATTGCTATGTTGAAAAATGAAATAATATCCCGTACACGGACAAAACGGTATTTACGTATATAAGTTGTTTATGGAATTTGATCGCGCTTTCAAAGTGATTGAAATAAAGATGGCTGCTGTACCTAAATGGATAGAAAGTGATTTGTAGTGTGAATGTGAGCTGAAGGGCAAGATTTGTCTGAAAAGTATTTAAATTAATCGGTAATTTATTTCTATTGACGGCCGACTTTTCATTGGGATTTTTTCAGTAGCAGCCCAGAATCTGGATTTCATCAGATGATGAAATCCAGATTCTGGGCTCCAAGCTGAATTATCTGATCTCCACAACTGCTAGGTAATATTATACCCCTTGCTTCTGACTACCCGTAACGACTGTCAAAGATCCGTGACTGAAAGCCGGGACCAACAGCTTAACGTGCTTTCCGAAGCACGGAAGGACCACCGAGAGCCCTCCGTGCTGCGGAGGGGTCTCGGTCTCCGTGCTCCGGATCGATCGACCTGTATCTGATCTCCACAACTGCTAGGTAATATTATACCCCTTGCTAACGGGCTTCTGACTACCCGTAACGACTGTCAAAGATCCGTGAATGAAAGCCGGGACCAACAGCTTAACGTGCTTTCCGAAGCACGGAAGGACCACCGAGAGTCCTTCGTGCTGCGGAGGGGTCTCGGTATGTAAATCCACATCCATCCACACATAATCCACATCCATCCACAGACCAACCGCGGCAAGCGTAGCTTAACCTGATCGATCGACCTGTGCGGCTGTTATTATTTAGCCACGGCTCTCAGGCCACCCAGAATCTGGATTTGTGCTGGTGAATAACAATAGTTCCCTATTACATTTAACGTATAATTATTATCTCTCATGTCCCTCGTTGTATTGCACTTTCATGTCGCTCAGTGCAGCCTGGGTGTAGTTTGTCCACAGTTCGACTGTGTTTTGTATGCAGTAGCTGACAAAAAGCTGGGCTTCCACAACGAAGCTACACCAATAAAATCGGCTAGCTAACAGGTTGCCGCGTACTGAGATGGATCGTCGCTGACTTTCTATATCGACGTGGTCGGAAAGGAAAGGTTGGCGGTTCCCTTCAAAATGGTTGAGCTGGATGCTGCTGATCCAGGCGTCATGTTCGTGAACGGGCGCCGTCGGTAGAGAATGGTCATCTCTTAACGGCCAGGGCTTTTTTAATCTAGTATTTTGAATTGTTTCTCAATTTAATTTTTTTACATTACATTGTTCTCACATATAGAAGCAACAAGAATAATTTACCCAGGATTTTGTAATATCTTGATTTAAAAGAGTGTCCTTTTCCTGCCCGTTCTTCTCCATAGAGATCTACGTTTTGGAAAGGGCAACTAGCTTCAACTTTCTGACTAACTGACCGACTATTTGAACATTCAGAAGTGCCTGTTAATGGTTTAATTGAAATAAATTCTTTGAGTTTGAGTATATTATGTGACTTAATTACTTGCGAATCGGCGTAATGTGGGCGTACTGTGGGTTTGCCTCAGCCCAACCCTTCGGGACACAGGGCCTGATATTACGCTGTGTGTTAATTACTTGACATCGTCGCCTTTTACCTACCTTTTTCCCTATGTAGGTACACCTCTACCTAACCCTTCGGGAGATACGATAGAATATGTGATGTTATGTGAAAAATTTCTACGCTGGGGGGGTCTAGAATCATGAACTGAATTCATGAGAATAGTTTGCGCGTCGATATCCCTTTCACCCTGTATATCTCTATCTCTACCTACCCCTTCTTCGTGACTACTATTACTTCCAAAACAACACATTCATCATCTGACAACTCTGTTGAAGTCGGCTTCTAGTCTAACCGGATGTAGCTGAATACGAGTTTTTTGTATGGAGTGACTGCCTATCTGCCCTCCACAGCTGCTAGGTAATAAAATACCCCTTGGTAAGACTGGTTGTCAGATTTTCGGGCTTCTGACTACCCGTAATGAGTGTCAAAGATCCGCGAATGAAAGCCGGGACCAACGGCTTAACGTGCTTTCCGAAGCACGGAAGGACCACCGAGAGCCCTCCGTGCCTCGAGAGGAGTCTCGGTATGTAAAGATCCACAACCATTCACAGACCAACCGCGGCAAGCGTAGCTTAACCTGATCGATTGACCTGTGCGGCTGTTATTATTTAGCCACGGCTCTCAGGCCACCCAGAATCTGGATTTGCTTTCCAGGCATGGAGGCGTCTTGGTATGTAAAGATACCAAACACTCACCCATCCACGAACCAACCGCGCCAAGCATAGCTTAACCTGATCGATCGACCCGTGCGGCTGTTATTACTTAGCCACAAGCCCCTCTAAAATAACCTTGTATAACAATTCGAAAACAACACATTGAGCTCCGAAAACAAAACAAAAGACTATCGCAAACATTCTAAATTACATACCATCTCACAAATCCAGCTCCCCGAGCGTTTGATGGACACGATTCATTTTTTACGCTCACAGCCGGAAACGCCTCGAAAGTTCGACAAGTATTTATGACTTAATACTCCGTATTCGAATACAGCAGGCAGCTCATTTGATTGGCGTGTTATAACGGCTTTTATTTATGACTAGGAATTGGGGAAAGAAATTGTGAGCCAGATGCGGTCAAGTTCGCATGCGGGAATCATTTTTGATGTGTTACCGCTGGTTGTACTGCTTTGCAAACCTTGGTTAACACATTCAGCCTATAACATTCCCATTGCTGGTGACGTTCTTCAGAAAGGTTAGGTGCGTAGTCCTCGCAAGTGGCGTGCGTGTATGACCAGAAGGTCAATTCCCGTAATCAAAATCTAGTTCAATCTCATCTCAGCGACAATCAATGTCAAAAACTTGTCAAAAATGTAGGGAAATTAGAGCTATTTTTGACTGAGATTACCCCTCTGATTTTGATACGATATGCCAAAAATAAATTGATTTTTGAGGAAGACAAAAGATTATTTCAAAACTGAAAATTAAGGTCTCATCCAAACTACCTACTACAGGAAACCTTCAACAAACTTATTTGCCTCCAGGACTTGGAACTTTTTCCAAACCTTCCCAAATACGTTCTACCCAACACCCCAGAACTGATTGAGTATGTAAAAGAAACGCTGTTTATCCTGTTTACCCTTGTTTACCCCGTTACCCTACAAATGAGGGGTATCGGGCACTTAATGAGGCTTAAAAAGGTCTGTAATCTGTCACTATTTCGGCACAGTTGGTACTCTAAGTTAGGTACCGAAGAAGATTGGGAACTGTGAGCTGTGTTTATGTTTTCCTGATAAAAGTATGTAGAGCAGTTTATTTTTTAAGAGACTTCAAAAAAGGAGGAGATTCTCAAGTTGGATGTTTTTTTTTTGTATGTTCGAGCATAACTCCCGTCATATATAGACGGATTTGCTAAATTATTTTTTTTATGGACATGGTATGCCTCAGGGTGTGTGTGTTCCACATAAATTTGATTAGCTTTGCTTGGGTAGTTTTTGAGTAAGCTTCAATACTCGTAATACGATTTTTATCCACTTAATTTATATTGATGATGTTTTAATAGCCTCCTGTCACTGATATTTACATAGCAAGTATAAGTGTTATATGAATTTGTGTACGGTTAGTACAACTAAAAAGTGAAAAATAAAAACTTTATTACAAAAAAAAAAAACCGACTTTCAAAAAAAAACACTACGAAGTGAAAAAGTCGGTGCCAAAAAACGAAAATGTGGTATCAATGAAGTTTTTTGGAAATAAGTTAAGAAACCTTACTTTTCTGAGTCTTATGTTTTTTCTGTAAGTTAGCCATTTTGTTTAATGCTGAATGGGCCTGCTCTTGACTCTGGGTGAGGTATTTTTGACAATGAGGCAGTCTTCCTATTTCTTAAAAAACAAAAAGCAACTCCTACATACATTTTGACCGCGGAGGTATGCACTTTTGTATGAAATAGCAGTTTTTTTTATTATTACCGACCACACCATCGCGTCCAGGATCACGTACTGAATCCTTGGTAACAGGTTGTGCCTCGATGTCCCTGCCACCCTGGCGGCCCTTCGGCTCACCCTGTCGACGGCTTAATCGTAATTTTATTCTCTTTGAATTAAATAAAGTATCTTATCCGGTAATTTAAAACTTAGGTGCGGCTTGTGGCTAAGTACTAACAGCCGCACGGGTCGATCGATCAGGTTAAGTTACGCTTGCCACGGTTGGTCCGTGGACCATCTTTACATGCCAAGACCACTCCATGCCTCGGAAAGCACGTTAAGCTGTTTCTCCCGGCTGTCATTCGTGGATCTTTGACAGTCGAGACAGGTCGTCAGAAGACCGAATATCTGACAACCAGTCTTACCGAGGGATATTATATTATTATATATTGTATTATCCAATAACTGGGTCTGGAGGTCAGATAGGCAGTCGCTCCATATAAAATACTGGTATTCATCAGCATCCGGTTTGACTGGAAGCCACCCCGACATAGGGCAAAAGCTAGGCAGATGATGATCCGGTAATTTAAAAACTAAGTGCAACTACATAGCCAGCAAACCCCTTGAATAAAACAGCAAACTAGAAATACCTACCTAAGAAAATAAAACTGGTTAAAAATCTCCTACAAAGTACAAAGATAAAATTCACTATTTTTCACAGAAAAGTCGATCAAACAGTCCCTCCTGATGAACCAACGAATAGAGAAAGGTGACTTTTTATTACTCAACAGACTTGTCGGCAAACTGAGGTCACAGTTGATGGCAAAGTTTAGACACACCGGGAACTTTTCTATTTTGTTGCTAGTATTTTATGTAGACTTTGGCTTAAAATAGAATTTCTCAAACTGTCATGTAGGTCTGGAGTGCCAGTTAGGTTGTCGTGTCAATTTCTGAATAGCTATTTTATATAAAAACCACTCAAGTTCGTGTAAGACCACGAACAGTGAAGGGTATCGTAGTTAAGATGAATAGTTATGCTAACACAGTATTGATTTTATCGGTCGCAAAAATTAATATTTCATAATTTTTCTGCGGTTATGACCGAATATAGTCCATACCTCAAAAACTATATCACTTAGAAAAACTTTTTTTTTTCTAACCTACGCTGTCCCCTCCTGGGCAAAAACCTCCTCTTCTTCCATCTTTCGAGAGCCCGCGCGTCCTCCTTCCAGTTTCTTTTTAATTATGAGATCTAACAATATCCCACACGCTTATTTGCATTGATTTTTTTATTCATTCCTCAGTTACATGTGTAGCGGTATCTACAACGCCACATGCGAACAACGCGTCATACTGACGTCACGCAAATCCTGCATCTGGAGTGATGTAGCGGTATCTACAACGCCACATGCGAACAACGTGTCATACTGACGTCACGCAAATCCTGCATCTCGCAAGCAGAGTTTACCGCGCAGTTAGCATAGATACAATTTCCCAACATCAAACGTTGGGCAATTGCCCGCCAGACACAACACCCGTCTGGTCGGAGGATCCTCCCTTTTCTATGGAGGATGAGTGAACCTTACACCCTGTTCCTCATACCTCTAAACATGTATGGGGAGTTCCATTCCCAATAATTGATTTCGTAGTTTTACTACATCATTGTTTAGCGATGCACAAAATACACCTTCTTTTAAATGTTCATAGATATAGTATAATTATGTAGTTGACGAGAAAACCCCTCCTCAACTATTTACACTATATCGATGGAAGGATTGGTTCGTTCATAAGTTATTGTTTTAAAATCTGATAAAGAACGAGTTTGGAAAATTATGGTCTGTGTTTTTGTTCAGGTTAGTGGCTAAGTAATAACACGGGTCGATCGATCAGGTTAAGCTACGCTTGCCGAGGTTGGTCCGTGGATGGGTGACCTTCTTTTCATACCAAGACCCCTCCGTGCCTCGGAAAACACGTTAAGTCGTTGGTCCTGGCTGTCATTCGTGAATCTTTGACAGTCGCTACGGGTCATCAGAAGGCCGAAAATCTGACAATCAGTCTTACCAAGGGGTATCGTATTACCCAGTAACTGGGTTGTGGAGGTCAGATAGGCAGTCGCTCCATGTAAAATACTATATGATATGAAAACGAAACACATCTCAAATAATCACTCTCATCTCAGCCTCTCTATCTTCTCTCACATCTCTCTCATTTTCTATATGTATGATATTCAGCTGCATCCGGTTAGACTGGAAGCCAAGCCCAACATAGTAGGGAAAAGGCTAGGCAGATGATGATAGAGTAAATTGTTGCCATAAAATTGCTGTGTCACATCTGAACGGACTGACGATAGACAGACAGATGACATAACGAAATTATAAGGAATCCGTTGAACCCGAAAAATGGCCGAAAAAAGAAGAAAATTGGCTTTTAGATGTATTCCATAAAACAGCAGTCATGTGCGGTGTTGATAGCCATTCTATTAAAAATGTGATTGGAAATGTTTTCGCAATATATAAAAAAATATATAAAAACTAATGAAATCTCGGGTCATTCAACTGTTGCGTTTGGTTGACTGCTTACTGCTTTAATAATTTCTTACATGAGATTTTCTCGCAAAAGACAGAATTGTGTGGAAAATGGAGAGGTAGGCCTTTGCCCTGCAATGGGACAATATAGGCTAGTTAATAAAATTAATTAATTAATTTATAATAAAATTTATCACATGACACACCCAGTGTTCTTCCTCCTCTCTCCTACTTGATCTATGCCGTGCCCGATAGGGTCCATAATTGTGACTAACAGATATAATTATACTTTATATAATATAATTATTTTATATTATAATTATACTTTATATTATATAATTTACAGAATACCGACTATATACATTATGGTACGCAATAAAGAATGCAAAATTGAGAATTGACATGAGATTTTACAACAGAGGGGCAGTTCTCGTAATTTTAAGAACATTCACAGTCTGATCTCAGTGTCAATATGTCAAAAATACGTCAAATTTCCATTTTTTTGATAAGTTTTTGACATAATTTTGTTTGTCGCCGAGATGACTGCGACTAGATTTTGAACGTTTTAAATTATGAGAATTGGCCTTCAAATTCAAATGATTACGCATTTATAAGCCTAAAATCAATCAAACTTTACTATGTACTTTATTTTGTTTGACATGTCATACACGAAAGGCTCTAAATTGTTACTGACTGTTATAATTATAAAATTGAGTTCAGAGCCATCTATCGACCTTACACGTCATCATAACCACGTCATACAGTCCGTTACATTACGGGTGCCAATTTGAACATACTATGTAAATACTGCTTGACCTAGCGGTGTAACAAACCGCCTTAGTTCGGACGCTCGGGAAGAGTCGGGTTCGAATCTCACTTTAGACGCAATTATTTTTGAAAGTTTAATAGTATTCTCAGAATGAATTTCTTGGAGAACATAACATTCCGACGAACACGTACACGTTCGGAACCAAGTGTCGATGATAGCGACATTATATCACAGACTATAAACTGTACGACGAGTAGTTTACCCGACATTTCAGAAGACGAAGACATTAATCAAATAAAAATTCTAAAAGATGAGATCAATAATTTAACTACCCAATTAAAAAGCGCACATGAGGAAATTGAAATATTATCAATAGAAAATAGTAACTTAAAAAGAAGTAATGAAGAATTTAAAAAGAAAAATGATATTTATAAAAATTTTGTTAATAGTCCTAAGAAACAAGAGGCAAAAACGCCATTAAAAAAGTTTAACAAAAATAAAAAATCACAACAAACGCAGACAACTGAGATTATTGAAAAAGATTATTCGAAAACCAATAGTAACGAGGATAATGTAATTAACGCAGTTCAAATCGTACAAGACAAAACAAAAGAAAAAGTGGACCACAAACTATGCATCCTAAGTACAAACAGGAAAAACAATATACTAGCTATTGCAGAAAATATGTTTCTAGATTACAAAATTTGTCACTACCTTACACCGGACTGTGGTATAGAGAAACTTATTCATAACATTGATCTTAAGTTGAAAAACTACACAATTGAAGACTACTGCTTGATCTTCATCGGTGAAGAAGACTTTCGCCAAACCAACAACTATGTTGATCTAGTAGTTACTTTACGTGAAACACTTTCAAAAATCAATCATACTAATATTATAATATGTGGACCAACATTTAAATTGAATGACTATTCTATGATGTACAACGGAAGAATAGAAACATTTAACAGTCTTTTGTACCTTGATGCTTGTACACATCACTATGCATATTTGTTCGATTCCAATTATTATTTATCGTATGATTTTACAATGTTTTGGCAAAGAAGTGGGTCTGCTAATAACAATGGTATGGTAAACATATTTAAAAACATTAATGTAATGCTTGGCGAGTTCAGGAGCTCAAATAATTTTTCTTTAATTAATAAAGAAGATGATAAGTCTTCTCATGCTATAGAAAAAAATATGGAAAACATGAATATTAACATAGATTACTATAATAATTTGACACCCCCCACTTATTGTAATGTAAATAAGGAATGTACTGAATTTTTTCGCTGATTGTAAATTAATTGACTCGAATATTGCTCATTTGCATACTAAAAGTCATGAATTACTATCAAATAAATTTGTTAAAATAATGCATCAAAATATTGCTGGGTTGATAAATAAATCAAATAATCTTACTGTATGTTTGAATGAGCTACTTGAGAAACAAATTAATGTAGATGTATTGTGTATCACAGAGCATTTCATAATGGAAAGTTTCCAAAACCAAATATATATACCGAATTACCATCTAGTTTCTTGTTACTGTAGAAAGCAGCAAAGAAGAGGAGGGGCATGTATCCTAGTCAAAAATGGTATACAATCTAAGGATATATCTAAAATATCTAATGTATCAACTCCTGGAGTATTCGAATGTTGTGCCATAGAGCTTACTATGTATAAGATAATTGTAGTCTGTATCTATAGGGTGCCAAACATAAACAATTTTGACTACTGTATGAATAAATTAGAAACAATTTTGCGAGAAATATCACGCTTGCAATACAAGAATATCATACTGTGTGGTGATTTTAACATAGATGTGCTCAAACAAAATAGTCACACTAATGAATTTGAATGTATATTGAATAGTTATAACCTAAAGTTAGCATTAAAACAAGCAAATGTATCGTATGGCAAGATTGACATGTATAGATAATTTTGCCCATAATTTCAATAAAACATGTAAGACTGATGTTATGGAATTGGCCTTGTCCGACCATACAGCACAGCTACTTTACTGTCCCGTACTAACATTATACGCCATAAACTACTGGTACACGATAAGAAGAGACTGCAAAACTGACAATTTAGATAAATTTAAAAAGTTTATTAGCAGTCTTTCATTTTCAGAAATTTATGAAACAAGTGATCCTAATATAGCTTATGACAAATTTATTGACTTATTTCAATTAATATACAATCTATGCTTTCCAAAAAAACTAATTAAAATAAATATAATAAAAAAACCAAAATGGTTGTCTAATGGAATAAAATTGTGTAGTCGAAAAAAAAGAAAACTCTTATGGCAGCTTAGATTAAACCCTAATAACCAGAATAAAACTTATTTCAAAAGCTACTCCAAATTGTTTAAAAAGATAATACACCTAACACAAAAGGCACAAAACAACTATTTTATAAAAACATCAAAAAACAAATCTAAAAGTAGCTGGCAAATAATTAATCGTGCTAAACATAATTTACCTAAACATAGTATACATAAAATCAAATTAGATAACCATTTAGAAACATGTCCCCAGAAAATTTCGGAAGCATTTAATGACTATTTCATCAATAAAATCCAACCACAAATACACGTTGCCGATAAACCTAAAAGTCTAAAATCCGATTGGAACACCAAATCCATGTTCATGGCACCCAGCGTACCACCAGATATTCATAAAATTATAATGTCATTAAACAACACAGGCAGCGTAGGCTATGATGATATATCCAGTAAAGCAATAAAACATGTTTCAGTGGAAATATGTGGACATCTAAGCCACATCATAAATTTAAGTATAAGCGCGGGTGTCTATCCCTCTGCATTAAAAACATCTATCATAAAACCTCTCTTTAAGAAAGAAAACAGAGATCTAATGGAAAACTACCGGCCTATTGCTCTTATTCCAGTCATGTCAAAAATATTTTTAGAGAACTGTTAGAATTCGTTCAAAAAAATAAGATTTTATGTGATGAACAGAAGGGCTTCCGACAACATAGGACTACCAACATGGCAATATATGACTTTTTATATAATGTTATTGGCAATATCGACAAACGAAACCCAGTGTGTGGCATATTCTGTGATATGACCCAGGCATTTGACCACGTACATTATCCTACACTATTAAAAAAGTTAGAAACATATGGCATAAGAGGCAATGTCCTTAATTTAATTGAATCATATTTAAGACATAGAAATCAAATTACTGAAATTAGACATATCAATACCGTAAAGAAGATAGAAGAGATTTATCGATCATCAGGGCGTGAAGTAGTATATGGGGTACCGCAGGGAAGCGTATTAGGACCATTTATCTTTATATTATACATTAATGACTTACCTAGATGCATTGAAGTACCGGTGACCCTATTCGCGGATGACAGTACTTTGACAATACCTTGTAAAAGCGTAGAGACGTATGAGAATGATATTAATAATTCCTTAAAATCAGCTATACATTGGATGCAGGAAAACAATTTGAAAATAAACTTAAAGAAAACGAAGGCTATACTTTTTACGCAACGGTTACCTAGCATGAACCTTAACATACAATATTGCAATGAAAACATAGAAGAAGTTAACACTACAAAATTTCTTGGCCTCCAGATTGATAAAAATCTTAACTGGAAAACACATATTGAGATTTTATGTAAGAAACTTAGTATATCCGCATACGCTTTGCACACACTTTCATTCACATTATATACGGATGCTCTACTTACAGCGTATTATGGTTTAGTAGAATCCCATCTGCGCTATGGGCTTATATTTTGGGGTAACTCGACGGAAAAAGAATCAGCATTCAAGTCTCAAAAAAGATGTTTACGGGCGATGTTTAAACTTGACAAGACCGATAGCTGCATGCCTTATTTCAGAAATTACAAGATATTAACCCTACCGTGCTTGTACATATTAGAAGTAGCTGTGTTTGTTAAGTCGAATCCACATTACTATAAGCGTCTAGCCGACATATTCCCACGCAATAGACGTGACAATGATCAACTTTGTCTCCAATCCGCTAAGACGACCCTAATGCGAAAAAGTGTATACTGTATGGCTCCAGTCATTTTCAACAAAGTACCTAAAAGTTGGAAAGAACTACCTTACTCTATGTTTAAAAATAAACTTCGTACTTTTTTGACCACCAGGGCATATTATAGCGTTACTGAGTTCCTTAATGAAAAAGAATTTGTCTTAACATAGTAGATTCATTTGGAGGTACTTACACAATAATGCTAATTTTACTCTTTAATTTTATATAATTTGAATAACCCATTAGTAATTAAGTATGACAACTTTAAATATTTTGTTATTTTGATTTATTTATTTTTTTTTTTTTTTTTTGTTTGAGTAATAAATTTAATAAGTTAATAACTTTATAACATTAATAATAATTGTTCGAATTTTGCACGTCACGTAGTGACAAACATGTCTGCACTTAATTCACTTTTATTTTAATCTTGTATGCATTTTTTATGTATGTACACACACATGTTTAAGCAAATAAATAATCTTATCTTATCTTATCTTAAAAAAATGATAATCGTTTAAATAAAAATTATATTCTATTTTATTCTAGTTATTTTTAATTAATGTAGAATCGGCAAAGTATAGTGTGAGCTTAGCAGCACCAAAGTTGGATGTCATATTGATAACATTTGCTTGAATAATATTAGTTATAAGTTATTTTGTTGATACTAACACTAAGGTCTCAGGCCTGAAATAAAGAATTTGAATTTGATAGCCGGGACCAATGGCTTAACTTGTTTTCCGAGACACTGAGATGTCTTGGCATGTAAAGATGGTCACCGATCCACAGACCAACCGCAGTAAGCGTAGCTTAACCTGATCTATCGACCCGTGCGACTTTTATTACTTAGCCACAAGCCCCTCCACTTCACTTTTCCACCATCAAGACAAAAAATCAAGCTGTCTCCAAAAAATGGGTGCCTGGAGATGGACGGTGCCGCCGAGGTCAGCCCAGAAAGTGACCTGAGATGCTCTATTACATAGACTAATTATAGAGTGTTTCGGGTAACGCTGCGGAATAGGTGTTCGGCGTTTCATGTGTAACTTGTCTACCATTTTCAACACGCTAACGTCAAGACCTTAGCGTGATCGGAAAACGCTTGCACGGAATACGCTTGGATTTTGTCTAGGCCCCCTGAAAGCGTACTGTGAGATTTGGGGGAAGCTTTTGCCCAGCAAAGGGATAGTGAAGGCTAACAAAAAAAAAACAATCATTCATCATCATCATTCTCAGTTTATTATTTATTTATTTAATCTTTTTGCACAAAAAAAGGTACAAAGGCGGACTTAATGCCTTAGGCATTCTCTACCAGTCAACCAAGGGTGGTGAATTTATTGGTGGTCGATTGAAGTGTTTAGGGGTTTAAAAATTTTAACTCTGCCTTCATTATATATTTATGAAGCGGCAAGAATGAATAAAAGCGATATAAGAAAATATGAAACACTAAGAAGTGCACGACATAAACATGAGCTATCCGGAATTAGATGTAGAACAGTTAAATTTAAATCTAGTATATTTGGAATGGGAAAAAAAATTAAAATAAAAAATAAAAATTAAAAATGTATAACAAACTACCAAACCGTATTAAAAGTATTTCAGCCATCAATATATTTAAACTTAAGCTCAAGGAATTCTTGATTGGTAAAGCGTACTGCACAATAAATGATTTTTTTTATGATAAAAACTTGGGTATTTTGTTTAATTTTAATGTAAAATTTGACCAATGTATAAATATTTTTAATATAATTTGACTAAAAATATTAATTTTTATAATACAGGGTGGCAGGGACATCGACGCGCAACCGCTTACCATGGATTCAGTATATGATTCTGGACTCAAACTCAAAAAAAATTGCAGAAAAAACGTAAAAATTAAGAAAAAGCCGACGAAAAATTTCAACGCCCCCTGCGTTGAAATTTTTCGTCGGCTTTTTCTTAATTTTTACGTTTTTTCTGCAATTTTTTTTACTGTAAACTGTTTAAATCATTATTTCTATCTAACCCAACGAGATTATTAATTAAAAAATAGTAAATTCACTTGTTTCACTTAAAACAGCAATGTAAATAAAACTCGAAATGGCAGCGCGCGTTATCGCGGTAGGTAGCGCGCGCGCGTGCCATCCGCGGAGCGTTTAGATCGCGTTGTTTGCAATACATTGCGCACTCAAAAATATATTTTTTTTTAACTGGTCATTTCCGAGATGAATGACTTTCGTAATTTTATTTATGACATCAAGTGTAACCTTTTCACGACGTTTGCGCGTCGAGGTCCCTGCCACCCTGTATTTTTTAAGGTATAATTTGATTAATGCAAAGAGTGACTAGACCAACTGTTAGAATGTTTATTGTAATAATTACGTAATAGAATATTGTACACCGTATAGGTATGTTACAGTGCTACTATTATACGAGTAGTAACTATAAGATCTTTTTCTACATGTAACAAACAATACACGTATTTGAATTTGAACTCTTGGAAATGTTACCCCATAGCACCACCATCCTTACATCCCAGCCTCCAAACGGCCTTCCGTTTTTAAGTGAAATCGCTTTGATATCGTTTCGTCCCCGTCTCGTTACCGTCACTCAAACTCAGTTACATGTTAACGCGTACAAAATGCCTTTGAACTTCAACTTGAAAATGAAAATGAAAATGAAATGAAAATACGTTTATTTGCGGCAAACACGACGCATAAAAAAGAACATAAACACAAAAAAAAAGTAACAAGTTGGGGGTAAGCATGCGTCACATTCACGCAAAACGGCCATCGCTCAGCATAATGCTAACACTCTATACGAGACAGAGCCCCAGCGCTGGTTTTCAGCGGCAGCCGGCGTTAACGTGATGACGTCAACCAGTGTAGCATGCAATTATACACAAATAAATAAAAACAACAATCAAGACAAGAAATAAAATAAACCATTGCAACATAGGCAACACGATTCGAGACAAACAACAAACAAAACATGAAATCAAATAAAGTAAACATAAAATATAAAAAAAAAAAAAAGATGGTGAGACATGACAAAACAATGATGATGTGGTAACATTCCGGGCAACGAATCTCGCGCCGCCGGGTATTAGTAATCTGTGCGTGTGCGCAGCTGTCACAATGCTATATTTGACGTTTTGACATCCAGAACGTAACAATTAGCAATAACATGGCTCATTCATTAATAATGAATGAATAAGATAGAATTATAATTATTATGTATTGTGTGAATGTGTAGCTGTGGTTTTTGCAAAACAGTGTTTGTTAAAATTGTGCTAGAGGTGCAAATGACAAACTTGGTGACTCAAAGGAGAACCAAAGTCCCCAGTCCAGGAAGAAAATGGTAAGTGCAACGTGATAATTAATAAAAGAATAAATTAAACTGGTTAGTTAAATAAATTAGGACGTTATTTTTCCCCATCTAGCCACTTTATCTGACAAGACGGTTGACGGAGACCGCTCATCAATTAAATTGCATAGCGAAAAGCAAAGAGGCGTACCTAAGTACAAAGGAAGAATACTACAGCGAAACACAGAAGATAATACATACTGCCCTACCGGCAGAAGATCAAATTCCAAGCAGCCCACGCCCCAGGAGATCCCAAACCACAGCCCGCAAGCCATGACCCCTGAGGTACAGTGAGCCAATACTAAAGTACATTTTAAGGTTGAAGTGAAATTTGTTCATGTAACAGTAACTTTTTGTGTTGGTATTTAAAGGATTGCAATGTTTTCAGGCGTCGCATTGGTGGTGGAAGATCATTCCAACAGCGCGTGGCTGCAAACTTGAAACATCCTCTGAATGCTGAAGTTCTGTGCATTGGCACCGACAGTGGGCTTACCATGGAGCGAAGACCATACCTTAGATTGTTTTGTTTCCAACTTAACTTTTCATAAAGATAGTGTGGCTTTTGAGTTGCAATGATACCAAACAATAAGTTGGCTAAATGCAGCTTTCTCCTGGCAGCCATCTTTAATAATTTTAGTTCGTTTGTGTATGGTGTAATGTGATTTCTATGCGGGACATTAACACAAAAACGAACACATGCATTCTGGATACGTTGGATTACACGCTCGGTTCTTGAAAGCAGGCATGGTCCATAAACTGTGTCACAGTAATTTAGCTTGGATAGAATGAGGCTGTCAACAAGTTGTTTCCGTACTGGTATGCTTATATATTTCCGTATTCCATATAAGACCTTTAGCCTATAAAAACAATTCCGAAGAACTTTTGTCACGTGAGCCTCAAAGCGCAGCTCCGGATCCATAATTAGCCCTAGATTGCATACCTGCTCCACTCTCTCAATTCTCTCACCCATGATAGCTATCTCAGGGTTGGCAGACAGTATTGAACTAACTTGCTTTTTTGAACCCAGCACCATAAATTTGGACTTGAGGGGATTCAGAACCAGAGAATTTTCCTCCGACCAAGCAACCACTCTATGTAAGTCCTCGACCATTCTCTGCACCGCCAAGGATGTTTCCTCCCCCCTGCAGGATATATACAACTGAATGTCGTCAGCGTACATATGATATTTGCAGTTCATGAAGGAATTTGTGATATCCGCACTGTACAGAATGAACAACAAAGGCCCCAGAATCGATCCCTGAGGAACACCCCTTGACACCTGGAGGGGAGGGGATGACACCCTAGACCCATCGTCCCTATGCATCTCTACATATTGAGACCTGTTGGTAAGATAGCTATTAAACCACTCCACCGCATCACTGTCGAAGCCATAGAAAGCTAACTTTGACAGCAGTAGAGCGGTATTAATTGCGTCAAAAGCCCGGGAAAAGTCCAGCAGAGCCAGAATTGTTCCCTCCCCCCGGTCACGTGCTTCAAGAACATTACCCACAACATCAGCCAGAGCCGTTGCAGTACCTCTACCCCTTCTGAAACCCGACTGAAGGTCAGGAAGAATGCTATTGGTTTCGAGGTATTGGATAACCTGAGAGTATACTACACGTTCAAGGATCTTAGACAGGCAAGGTAAAATGCTTATCGGTCTCAAGTCCTTCACGTTAACCGGGTTATTGTTTTTAGGGATAGGGCGAACAATGGCGCAACGCCAGAGTTCGGGGAACGTTCGTGTGACTATGGACCGGTTAATGATACCTGTAATGGCTTCCAAGGTAGCTGGCAACGTGAGAGATATCATACCGAGACTTATACCGTCGACACCCTGTGCATTTGAACCCAAACTCCTGATTATCTTCAGAACCGCTTCAGGATTAGTTGTTGTGAGTGAGAAATTGGCCGGGCCATACCTGTGAGACTCAAAGTAGGACAATTGAGAGCCGGAATGACGGCAATCACCTGGAACGTCCAAAAACGCCGCATTGATGTCATCAGGGTTGTTGAAGTGACTTGGGAGCAAACTTTGTTTATGGTCCGGAAGCACATCCGATTTTAAATTGCGCCACAACAGCTTGGGGTCCTTAATTCGGTCATTGATGCTTTTAGCGAAGTATGCCGTCTTCTCTCTAAATAGTGCCGTGACTGCCTGGTGCTTCAGATCCAGATAGAATTCCTTATGGCCTGGTAGTTTCGATTTACGAAATCTTTCCCTAGCTTCATCTCGCAAAGTTGACATCAGTTTGATGTTCTCTGTTATCCATGGAGTAGGGCGGGTCTTATATGTCTTCCTTTTAAGAGGAGCATGAAGATCGAATAACTGGATCACAAAGGAATTAAATATTTGCACCATTGTGTTGACGTCACCTATGTCTCCAATACTTGACCATGGGATCATTTTTAGATCGACATTAAAATAGTCCTCCAAAATGTCTGTGAGCGGACGAAAAACTACCGACCTGGGTTTAGCCTTATGCTTCTTAAAAATTGTTTCGCATGTGATAAAGGAGTGATGGCCAAGTTCACTTATATGGTTCACCACGACATTACGGATAGGAGCATCAGTGCAGACAACATCAATAAGCGAGCTACTATCGCCTATAAAGTGTGTGGGAGTTTGGACTAATTGATTAAGGTTTAAGTAGCTAAAAAAATCCAAAAGTTGTTTAGTTTTAGAGCTATTGACATCCAGCACATTAACATTAAAGTCACCCAATAATATTACGCAATCGTAGGGGGCCAAAGCACCTATACTGGCAGTCAAGCCCTCGAGAAAGAGCTCCAAGTCTAACCAAGGTGGACGATATGCAGTGCCAATGAGTAACTTTCTCCTATTCACAACAAGGGTTAGCCAGAGCTGTTCAACATTGGGATGATCAGGATGAGCTCTCACACGCGCAGCCACCCCATTCTTTATATAGAATGCAACGCCTCCTCCACGACCACCACGTATAGACATAGGACGCGGAACGTGCCTAAGCTTGTACCCAGGCACACTGGGCGCTCGACCCTCCTCACCCTTCCGCAACCAAGTCTCGTTGATAGCCATGATATCCACAGCATGGTTGCCCATGGCTATCAAGAATTCATCCTGATTGGTACCAAGAGAGCCCGCATTCAGTAGACCAAACTTAATACATTTACTCGGAGTCATTTGCATCTGTCATCTGTGTATTGTATGTATGCCCAGTGTATCTGTATACTAATGAAGAGGTAGGAATCATGTTCAACAGTGGACCGCAATGGGCTATTATGATCATGTGACAATGAACTGTAAATGTAATTAACATAGATTAGAATATTAGAAAATAGATTGATTGTATATAATTTTTGGATATAATTAGGGTATGTTGTAATCAGTGTAAAAAATGTATTGATACGTGGAACAAATACATAAAAAAGTAAGTCAAGCACCCGACAGAAACAATTGCGACGCATATCCTCCCAAGTAGAAAAAAATAGCTTGAACACAACATAAATTAAAATAAAGCAACATAAAACTAGACAGTAATCAGGCTGTTTCATTGACAGGTCCAAAAATCCGAGACAAATCTTCATCGGTGCGGATTCTTTGAGTGGAGTCACCTGGCTTCCTCCTGGCAAGAATGCGGCCGCGCTTAGTCCAAACAAATCTCCAGCCGAAGAGACCAGCAGCGTCCCGCGCCTTCCGAAACAACTGGCGGTTTGTTTTTGTTAGGCGTTCATTGATAAAGAATCTCTGGACCGGGCCGGACATGTCAAGGTCGGCTGTCGTTGCACCGCGTCGGATCCGCGCGCTCGCCAACAGATCATCACGCAGATCACGACGCGCCAGACGCACGACGATGGCGCGCGGACGAGTTTCTGTCGGACCTGCAGAGCTCGTCGCGTTGAGCTGCCGTCCGCCGACTCGTTCCGCGCTGACGATATCACGATCCTCAAGGTTGACCCCTAGCTTAAGGCTTATAACCTTGATGATGTGTATCGGGTTATCAACCTTGGCCTCGGGTATATTAGTTACCTCAATGTCATTCGCCAAGAGATCCTGATCCCTGTCGTTGAGTTCGCGCCTCAATTCCTCCACGACTCTGTCCACTGCCCCAGTATTCGCCGGACCCGAAGAAGCCCGCCGCTCCAAGGCGTCTACTTGATTTTATTTTTGACGTGACTTTAGTTATGTTTACGTTTTCCGGTGTAAACTTGACATTTGTGATTAGGGAACTTGGAAAATGTTAGTTGAGTTACTACTTTGGTAGGTAATAAAGGGTCCGTGGAAATGTTGATGAGCAGTGACTTAGATTTTTTTTAAGATCGAAAAATTTGTAAACTTTTGTTTTGTTGCTAATTAGAAAGTAAGAAAGATAAAGTATTTATTGCGACTCTTACAGGAAGATCATAAAACTAAACTAAACACAATCAAAAATAAAAAAACCAAATTATATTTAAAAAAGTACCAAAAAGAAAAATGAAACAGAAAGTCATAAACGAGGCCAAAAGGCTCATATCTCAGCATGATGCTACGACATTTAAAAAATAAATGTCGCAGCGCTGGTATTCTGATACGGCCCGCTGTGATGTCACGAGCAATTACAGTAATAAATAAATAAATTATCAATTTTATTATTTATATACATATATAATTATGTAAAATATTATCAAATAAAACAAATAATTCATTCTTAATCCGCGCCAGACGTAACCTAATGAGGATTAAGAATTTTTTTTTTTTTTAGATTGCGTCTGACATGTCAGAAGCTGTCTGTGACATTAGCATTGATGATTTCAATTTTGTCCTAACAGTGCCGATAAAATTACAAACACCATTATAATAATATAGATATTTTATCATCATCACCATCATGATGTCGCACGGTGGTCCCTGCGGATAAATTAAATTTTATGTTATTTAATAATATTTATTCATATCATTTGTTGTTTAAGTAGTTGCTTTATATTTTATGTACTATTTGTTTTATTTTATTTTGTTACCTATAGTACGAATCATTTAATGTTACTTGGTTTCCGTACGTCATTTTCTGGTAAGCACTGAAAATCAGCGCTGTGCTGTGGGTCCCGCAGCATCATGCTGAGTGGAAGCCTTCTTGTCAGTCATGACGTGTAGCCTTCGACTATTTCTGCTTTGTGCTCGTGATTATAGATATAATTTTATTTTTACTTTTCCTTATTCTTAGAATTAATTATATTTTTGTGTGCACGTGTTTCTGTAGCAAATAAGCCTATTTTTCTTTCTTTCTTATCATCATTTCAGCTGAAAGATGTCCACTGCTGGACATAGGTCTCCCCCAAGTAGCGCCTCTTCGACCAGTATAATTATAGATATTTTATATTATAATTATAGAGCCTGCAAAGAAAGACTACCTTAGTTCAGAGAAGGTACTTACGTAGTAGTATAGCTAATTATGAAAGGGTTACTAACTAAATATTTCTAATTAAACAGGTCTGTCGGGGCCAATGAAATAAGTAGGTACAAATTTTCCCAATCAACCTTGAACCTAATGCTTTAGCGATAAAGTTGAAAAGCTATTAAAGAAATTTGACAGATTGTAGTAGCTTGACGTGCTGGCGTCTGTACTGTCTTATTCAATTAAGGGCTGATTTCTCAATCATCTGATAACTTTATTTGAGGAAAAATTTTGAAATTTTGTCAGTTGTTTCATACAAAAACTGTCAAACGTCAATTTTATTCCTCGAATAAAAGTTACCTGGTGATGGAAAAATCAGCCCTTAGTAAAGAAACTGTTCTTGTTTAGCTGCTAGTTTTTAGTTTTTCTAGCTAACTAGGACAGATGGTAAAAATCATAATGCATACTAATCTTAAACCTAAACCACTGAACAAATTTTGATAAAATTTTGCAAGGAGATAGATGGCACCTTGGGGAAGGACTTTTATTTTTATTTTTTTTCTGGTGGGAAATCATCAAATTACCCCTCCCGCTCTGGGTGGAGCGGAAGGGAGTGTCAGACTCTTACTGACTAAAACCCACCCATGTTCCTTCCTTCGCCCTTTTTGTTCCGGGGTAGCGGTAACCCTTTCGGACAATCCCGCTGACCCTCGGATTATGCTGACATCTCTTTAAGGCGCGCGTGGAACACTTACGCGCCGTCCGGCACGGGCCTGGTCCTGATCGGGCGGTGAGCTACCCATTGCTCACCGCCCGCAGGCCCGTTGGGGAAGGACTTAGGCTACTTTTTGTCCCGGTAACACGTTCCCGTCGGATAATTTCCGACATCCTCGCGGGCGAAACCGCGGGCAGAAGATAGTATTATAAAATAAAATAAAACATTAACTTCCATTTTAAATGTGGCCATGGACGACCGAGCTTGGGCATAAGCTACTCTTTCCAATCCTATGGGGCATCGGCGTCCGCAAAATTTCTAGTATCAGTTTACCGGCTTTCATATCCTCGGTCCACGGCACTGATAAATTAATCACGAAAATCCTGATTTAAAAAAAAATCTAATCTAAATTCGTAATGATACAAAATGAGCAAGCTTGAAAACGTGAACGAAAAGAAACTTTATGCATTGGGATTACAGGCTAACATTATAAAACAGTTGTCAAGTCATCCACACAAGCAAAAAGCTATCAAATTCTTAGGGAACGACCGAATAAACTATTTATAGACAACGTTACAATAGGTCGACGACACGTTAACGACATCAACCCGTAATCGCTCGCGTCTCAGTGCCCTTTAGAGTGAAAGTACCAAAGAGTGTTCTGTGTGCGCGCTCCAATTCATTAGTGATGTGATGAGATGGTGGACGTTGTCGATAGTTCAAAATATTACACATTTTTCAGGACACTAAACTGAGCTAAAACTGGTAGGTGTGGAGCAGTGTTTGCTCAGTGGTAACGGTCGTGACTTATGAGTTGCAGGTCGTAGCGCCTGTCTGGGTTCGAAACCAGGCAGGCGCTTTACTTAGTGTAAATAATTTCATCACCACTGCTCTTAAAACGACGAAGGAAAACATCGTGAGGAAACCTACATGTCCTAGAACAAAAATTTGAAGACATGTGATATCTACCAACCCGCACTGCTTACGGTTGCTGATTACGGCCCACTCCCTCTCATCGAGAGGAGGTCTGTGTACCAGTAGTGGGAATATTATAGGCTGGTTATTCTTGTTATAGCAGTGGTGGGACTGCTCTGACATAGAATATACGTCAAATTGCACGTAAAGGCTCAGTTTCACATTGGTTGTGCAATTGCTTTATAAGGTTTCAGTTTTTTAGTGCGATTTCATCAAAATATTTTAATGCAAGCCTACACATATTTTGTTACGAGGCTGGGTATTAGTTTCGTTGAGTGATTGCACCGTTAAAAACAAATAGACCGTAAACGTTTGAACGTTTATAAAATGAACGTTTGTAAAACAATGTGGGTAACTAAATCTACTTTGAAACTGAGCCGTAAAGAAAGAAAAACATTTTATTTGGGACAGACACAGGAAAGACAAAGAGTAAAAAGAAGCATTTAAAACTTAACTAATCTAAATTAGCCTGTATTGTCCCACTGCAGGACAAAGGCCTCCCTCTCCCTTTTCCACACAATTCTGTCTTTTGCGAGTGCCAGCCAGTCCCTACGGTAGGACTCAAGCTCGTCTCGTCATCCTCGTCACGGCCTGCCGCGATGGCGTCTTGCGTTTAGTGCTTAGAACTAATAAAATTATTATTAAAATCAACAGAAGATAAAGAAAGGACCTGTGCGAAGCCAAAAAGGCTCCAACCTCAGCTACTGCTGCGATATTTAAAAAATAAATACCACAGCGCTGGCAGTCCGTTCACAGTTATTTTTCCCTTTGACAGCAGCAATACAACAGCAACCTTATTTTGATGAGAATTAAGATCACAATGATTTTGACTGGCCTGTCAGTTGCAGCAACCCAATAGCAACCTTATTAGAATGAGAATAAAGATAACTGTGATGTGGACAGTGATGCAAAATAACCGTGAATGAACTGTCTGATAGGGCCCACTGTGATGCCGTGGACACACCTACGGACATCTATAAATTCCAGTACGAATCGACGTAAACAGTTGTTCCACACATAATAACAACGCCTTGCTTGCAAACTTGCACCTTGAATTCATTCATTCACTGACAGGAAAGCGCACAGCCTAAACCGCTAGATCTAGAAACGCACCCTAAATACTACTAAAGACGGGGAATGTATCAATGAATTCGTAACGCGATCCCATACTTTACTTGCAATATCTCGTGTATGGTTGCTGTTCCACTTACACAACACACCATATTATTTCCGAGACGGTAAAAAATGTCATCCAGTATAGCTAAAGTGAGCACAAAGGAAGTATTTTTGAAAATTCATTCCCTAAAGGGTATGAAAGTTTGTAGAGAAGTCCGTCAAATTTGCCGATGCGACATCCCACGCGGCTTGTACTATCTAAACTTCTCCATGAAACGGTATCAATCAGTCAATCACTATCTCCTCTGCAACACGCCACTTCGAGCCGCTCAATACCCTCTTAACTACAGCCTATTCAGCCATAGTCAACACGATATCGACAATATTAATTCCCTAATCGATATATTACGTAATTATCGCGCCACATCACTATATGCACGGTCCGTGCATCAGCCCGCTCGAGCATATGATCGGTAGAGGTCTGGGTAGGGTTGTTACTGAATCGGGATTTTGGTTCTTTGGTCCATTGAATAAATTAAATAGTAATTCCCACTCCCTCCACCCACTCCCTCGCACTCCCACTCCCTCTCGAAGAGAGATGAACTATGTTCCAGCATTGAGAACATTATAAGCTGATTATGTTATGTAAAAAGTAATTGAGACAACAAATTGAAGACAACGTCATATTGTGTTATCTTTCACAGTTTTTCACTCATTTACGCGAGGTAAACTTGGAACACAAAATCATTCACTAAATTTAGTTTAATTTAAACTGTGTTTAGAATAAGTATGCTGTGAGCCTTGCTTAGAAGTTTTGAGTCGAGACCGACTCAAACTCAAGATACACTTGGGAATATGGAAGTTAATTCTGGAGAATGGAGCATCTCAAACAGAAATAATTGTTAATAATGAATAATTGTTGTTGTTGTTGTGAATAATTGTTGAGTCCTTATATATTAAAATTGCGTTTTGTCGAACTGGCCACTTTGATCTGTAATATCTAGCGTTTGATAAGAAATTCCAAATTCAAATTTAGGCTTGTGTATTTGTGTTTTGAATTTAGTGATTCATTTGTTTTCCCGCCATTTGATTGTTCTTTTTTTTCGTTGACATCGTTCTGTACATAATATGGAAAACTTAAAATATGAGGTTATTTACGAATACGAGCTCTACCTTGGCACCAGCGCTGCAGAAACAGCTCGAAGGATTAATGACGTGTATAGGAAGCTCACCGTGAGGAGGGAGGCCTGTATCCCAGTAGTGGGAACATTATAGGTTGATTATGCTATGCTATGCGCATGTTCTGG
Source organism: Apamea monoglypha (assembly GCA_911387795.2). Lineage (NCBI taxonomy): Eukaryota > Metazoa > Arthropoda > Insecta > Lepidoptera > Noctuidae > Apamea > Apamea monoglypha. Next base: position 14,243,021 of record OU426938.1, read on the forward strand.
GAAGCTACTGTAAAAATGATGAACTGAGGGGTAATTCTCGTAATTTTAAGAACTTTCACAGTCTGATCTCAGTCTCAATCTGTCAAAAATACGTCTAATTTCCCTACATTTTGACAAGTTTTTGACATTTGTTTGTCGCCAAGATGAGACTACGACTAGATTTTGAACGTTTTAAATTACGAGAATATTGGCCTTCAGATCTTACATTTTTTTCAGCACAGGAATTAATTAATCACTTATAAAATAGCATAGCAATAATATACAATTTAATTTTTTTTTTAATCCTTTTGTTTTTTCCGTATACGAGCACGCGGATTTCATATAACGTTGCTTAGGGTCGATTAAATGACGATTTAATTAGAGTTATAGATAACCTATTAAAAACTTATTCTCTGAGAATTCACAAAGATCTGCAAGCTAAATACCTACTCGACCTTAAGTGCCTATTTGAAATAAATGATTTGACTTGACCTCAATGTCAAGGTCAAAGTTAAATAATTTATTTCAAATAGGCGCAAAATAGGCATTTTTGAACGTCAAAATTTATAAGAAAAAAGAATTGATTCTAGTCACCCCTTCCAAAAGGTAATTTTGTATGCAGAAGAATGGTCAAGAAACTCCACGAGTGTATGGGATGGTTGGTGATTTATCGCGATTACGAAGGAGAAAGTTGATTTATTTGATTAGTTTGGTGGTCTCTACCACGCCCTTAAATATGACCACAACCTAATGATACACGCTGTATAGGTACTGTCTATTTTGATTATTTGTGATATTGTAAGATATCTATTTTACTGGTACCCGACCCGGTGTTAGCTAAATAATATCAGCAGCACAGGTCGATCGATCAGGTTAAGCTACGCTTGCCGCGGTTGGTCTGTGGATGGGCCATCTTTTTTTTTTTTTTTAAAAGAACGTTGCCACTCACTACGATTTTTTCCTGTATCGTGGGTGCGTTTACAAACATTTAAACTCACATACACAAACAGCCAGACCTGGAACAACTACTTGTTGGTCATACAAATATTTGTTCCGTGCGGGAATCGAACCCGCGACACGCAGCGCAGCAGTCAGTTGCATAACCACTGCGCCAACCGTGCCGTCGTTTGTATAGCTAAGTGACAGTTTCAAATTTTTATGATTATTTTAAACTACTGTCTGAAATCGCCAGAATGTAGTACACTGCAGCCAGCGAACATTGTTGTAAATGCTATTTCCTTCTTTGTACAAGCCTTTAACCTCCAACGGAACAATAATACCTCACAAAACGAAGGAAATACACCATAAACGATTTTTTTGTCACTCTGAAACAAATTTGACCTTGACCTTCAAACGATCAATCTTATAAGCTGTTTGTGGGTAGAAAAAAACATTTGCCTATCACCATAACCTCAGAAGTTACATCGACTGGCCTTGATACTTCAATACGTCAAGGGCAAAGCCAGACGTTGTCAGTATACTTATTGTCTACGTAAAGAATGCGAGTTGTTTGTTCACGTGAATTTGGTTAGGAGTTGACCTTGATTTTGAATATTTTGTTAGTGTCATGGGAACGTTTTGATTACTTTTGTATTGGTAGTAGCTTTTTGCGAATGGTTCAAACACCATGTCATGATGCAGATAGCCAATAAAAATATTTGATTTAAATTTAAGGTCAAGGTTACAAAAAGAAGAGTGTGTCGTTTATCGGCACCGAAAATAAATCTGCTTCTTAGAAAGAAAAAATATTTATAAAATATACAAAAAATCAAGTTTTAATTTGAAAAGTTTATAATTATTCAAAATTTTTCACGAGCACATGTAATACAGTAATAGCACAAATATTTTTAGATCTCATTGGCTTTTCACTACATTTACTATGAGTTTATATTAACACTATTAACTTCCAAACAGGAAAAACAAACTTCATTCTTCAAAACAGAAAACATAGTTCATCTTACGCCACCCCATATCCTTCAAGGTCACGACAAACCCAACTTGAAACCCAGTCGAGTAGCGAAATAAAACCGAATCTTTATTACTTCTGACAAGCGGGACCCAGTTGGATTAATAAGGCTTGATATTATGTCAACATTGTTTTATTTAGTTGCTTGAAAAAACTGTTTAGTTTTTTTTATGTTAAAGGGTGGTTGGTCCCGGCTGTCGTTACGGGTCGTCAGAAGCCCGAAAGTCTGACAACCAGTCTTACCAAGGGGTATCGCATTACCCAGTAGCTGGGTTGTGGAGGTCAGATAGGCAGTCACTCCATCTAAAATACTGATATTCAGCTGCATCCGGTTAAACTGGAAGCCGACTCCAACATAGTTGGGAAAAGGCAGGCAGATGAGGCAGATGATGGGTGGTAAAAAGTATATTGACAGTCTGATGTTCAGTCCAGACGTAATAATTTCGTGGCAGGATTTTATTTTGCACTGGATTTTCAACTCTAGGTGTTCAGCCGAGCGTTGAGAATTTAATAGAGTATAGTCAAGCACGATGCAAAAACACACTATTCGATTTTCAGCTGTCGACACTAAGCAAAGCGCCATTCAGCTCAACCATTTTGAAGGGAACTTAATGATCCAACACACACGCCACTACCAGCGAGACAGTTAAATGAGCATAACATATTTCAGCCACCAGGGCATATTCAAGTCATACTTGAGAAAATGCTAGGCAGATGACGATTGTAGTACTTCCCTGGACGAGCTCCTTCAGCTCTGTTAAATGTTTGTAAACGTGACAAATGCAACGAAAATGGTTTTTGAGGAATACTGAATAATAATAATAATAATAATAATTTCTTTATTTGTATAGAATGCAGGTGTTACAATAATGGTGTTCGTTTTAGATATATTCCCAGTACATTCTGCCTGTTGGCATACAAAAATATAGTGGTTAAATTTATTTACTATTTTATTTTAAGTGGTTAGGTTTAATTTAGAAACTAGGTACTTAGATGCAAAATGAGATCATGGTACCGCTAAGTCTAAAATTATTTACATAATAAATGAGATAAAGCGAAGCAAATATTACAGTTCATCATTTATAAAATCGGTAACAGAGTAATAACATTTGTCTATCAGCAACGTCGACAAGACTTTCTTGAATTTTATTAAGGGCTGATCCTTGATACAATTTGGCAATTTGTTATATATAATAGGTGCCATACCAATAATGTTTTTTTTAAGCAAAGCAGTGTTATATCTACCAGTACACAATAGACTCTGATATTTTGATCTCATGGCAGTAGATCGCATCCTCGTATCATTTAATGCAGGAAATAGATGCTTGTTAGTTTTAACGAATATAGCTACTTCAAGAATGTATATACTAGGAAAAGTTAATATTTTGTGTTTCTTGAAAAAAGGAATGCAACTATCTGTAACCTTGAGATTGAAAATGGATCTTATACACCGTTTTTGGGCTTTAAATATAGACTCCCTTTCGGAACAATTACCCCAGAATACTACACCAAACCTTAGAACAGAGACCACCAAACCGTGATAAGCAACCATTAATGTAACAATGTTAACTTTCTTGGACAGATTGAAGAGAGCATACGCAGACATGCTTAATCTTTTGCAAACTTCTTCAGCCTGCGGTTTCCAAGTTAGCTGACTGTCAATCAATATACCCAAGAATTTGGCCACGTTAACGCTATCAATAGTTTGTCCTTTATAGTTAATTTTTAGGTTTAAAGGAAGAATTTTTTGATAGAAATGCATTATATTTGTTTTAATGAGATTTATAATAAGATTATTGTCTTTGAGCCAGTTTATTATTAATTTTAGAGAATTATTTATTTCATCTTCATAAAGCTCTTTGTTGAGGCAGTCTATTAGGATCGTACTATCATCCGCAAACAACACACAAGGGTATGGGATGTGACGGGGTAGATCATTTATATACAGCAAAAATAATAATGGCCCCAGAACGCTGCCCTGCGGAACGCCATATTTAATTTCCCTAGGACCAGATAAATATTTAACCTCACGTTTTGATTTGACGCATATTTTAGAGATTTCTGTATATTGATGACGTCCACTTAGATAAGATTTTATTAAACGTAGAGCATTCCCTCGTATACCATAAGCATCAAGTTTGTGCAAAAGCGTTTCATGGTTCACAAAATCAAAAGCTTTGGTCATATCGGTAAAAATGGCACAAATTGGTATTTTTTTATCTACATTAGCCATTATTTTATTTATTAGATCGTATATGGCCATGTTTATATTTTTATTCTTACGAAAACCTTTTTGTTCCTCGCATAATATATTATATTTTGACAGAAATGAATGAAATGACTCATAAATTACTTTTTCAAAGATTTTGGAAAATACGGGGATTAAAGCTATTGGTCTAAAATTAGCCATATCTTCTTTATTGTTCTTCTTATGGAGTGGTTTAACTATTGTGGTTTTAAGACTATCGGGGAATGTTCCAGCGGATATGCTTGAGTTAATAATGTGGCTTAGAGGGTTAGCTATAGTAGAACAGACAAATTTTATAACTTTTGTTGAAATACCGTCATAACCATAACTCTTCTTGTTCTTTAAAGATTTGATCACCCTTGTGATGTCTTGAGGGACAACAGGGGCCATAAAAATAGAATGAGGGTTATACGTTATTCTTACAGTATTTTTAGTTGTGTTCAGGGGAGGATCTGAGATCTGATCAATAAAGAAATCGTTGAATGACTGAGCTATTTTATTAGGGTCAGTTAATATTAAATTATGTTTTTTTATTCTTGTGATGGGTTCACTTATAGATTTTGTACTATTTATTATTTGCCAGGATGTTTTAGATTTATTTTTCGAATTTTTAATTAGAAAGTTGTTCTGTGCTTTCTGGGTCAGTTTGATAATTTTTTTAAATTTTTTTGAGTACTCTTTAAATGTCGTTTTATTTTCACTAGTAGGATTAAGTCTTTGTTTCCAGAGTAATTGGCGTTGTTTTTTGCTGCAGATTCTAATACCTTTAGATACCCATTTGATCTTTTTTTCAGATCTTAATATGACTGTTTTGAAGGGGAAACATAGTTCATACAGGAGTTGAAATATTTCTAAAAGGTTATCATAGGCTTCATTTGGATCGTCTGTGCTATATATATCTGAAAACGATAAGTTTTGGAGATGATTTCTAAAGATAATTAAATTTTCTTCAGATATGTCTCGTCTTGATGTTTTCCATGTTTTAATTTGACTAAACTTACTAACTTTCATTGTAAATATTTGAGCCGTATGATCGGATAATCCGAAGTCTATTATTTCACTTTGGCAGCTTTGTTTTGAATTGTGTGCAAAATTATCTAAGCAAGTTTTACTATGAGGTCTGGTCGGTTTATTTATTTCTAGCTTTAAATCGTAGTTCATCAGAAAATATTCAAATTCCATGCTAATTCTGTTCTTTTTCAGAATATCTATATTAAAATCTCCGCACATAATTATTTTTTTGTTTGGTTTGGAAATCTTTTTAAGTATAATATCTAGGTTTTCATAGAATTGGTGTAGATTAGTGATTTTTGGTGGTCTGTACACACATAGGATTGTAAGTTTTTGTGAAGGTAATTCAATTGCGCAGCATTCTATAATTCCTGCTACCGAATGTCTCACAATGTCAGGTAGGTCTTTATATTCGATGCCTTTTTTAATTAAGATACAGGCTCCACCGCGCTTAATATTTTGTCTAGCATAACATGCCGCTAGCTTATAATTTGGTATATGTAAAAGTTTCTCTTGGCCAGACATTATGAAATGTTCGGTTATACATAAAACATCTAGATTCATTTGTTTACTTAACAATTCCTGCATATAAATAACCAGTAAGTCGGACTTGCTTAAGAGACCGGCAATATTTTGATGCATTATAGTTATATGATTAAAGAAAAAAATCGCATCGTGGAGACGATATGCTTATTTGGTTGTCAGCTATATTTTCTTGTTGAGAAAATGAATTATAATTAGCTATAGTTATCGACAGATTTTGAAACACATTTCGCATACCACGATCGTTTATTTTCCTACTGAACTTAGAAAACATTGTAAAATCGTAACACAAGTCTAAATTAGAGTCAAACGCCGTTGCATAGTTGTATGTCTGCAAGTCTAAATGAAGTAGATTATTAAAGGTCTCTATGCGCCAATTAAACAAAGTTGAATGATCACTCAATTTGAAAGTAGGAACACATATTATAATATTCGTGTGCTGTATTGTCTGCAATTTTTCTCTCAGTTTTACAACCATATCTACATAGTTTTCAGTTTTATGGAAGTCTTTTTCTCCAATTAAAATAATGCAGAAATCATTCATTGTATATTCTATTAATTTCTTCTCCAAGTTGTTGATAAGCTGCTCCGTGCCACAATTCGGGGAAACATAATGACAGAATTCACAATTTTGAAATGTATTCTCGGCTATAGACAAAATCTTGTTATTTTTATTAGCACTCACAATACATAGCTTATGTTTGGTGTTTTTAGGCTTGATAGACAGTTCAGCTTCTTGGGATTGAAGTGCCTCAGTGTGTCTATTTTGTACAGAGAGCTTTTCCTTGATTGCTGGTGACTGTGAAGGAATGTCAATTTCTGGAGGAGTAGCAGGAACATTTGCACATGATTTTGCCAGTATGTTTTTTGTTTTTATCTTTGGAGTAACGGTTATCTCAGATGTTAATTTACTTGTTACTTGTTTCATTATCTTGTGCTTTGTATCTAAATTTTTTATTTCTTGTTTTAACTTCATGTTTTCTAATGATAAGTTATTAATTTCTTCGTGAGCTGCGCTTAGTTGTAAATTAACTTTTTGTAGCTCATTTTGAAGCTGTAAGATTTCTTCGTCGCTTTCGTCATCGGAGACATTAGGAGGTAGGCTACTAGATGTGCCATCTAGCGGTGAGTTCGCAGAATTATTTAGCGTACTTTCGTTTATTGTGTCGTTTGACAGTGATGTGGCACGTTTTCTCATCCGAAATGTAATGTTTTCTAAGAATTCCATTTTTGTTGCTGATAATGGTCGAGAATTAGTAGAAAAAAGAACTTTGCTTCGGTTGGGTTTGAACTCGAGCCTCGAGCGTGCACCACGACTCTTAAAAAGAGACACACCTTGACAGCTTAGCCAAACGTTCAATGTGTTCAATGACGAAAATAGTGTTCTGTTTTTATTTTTGATAAGTTTGAATTTGACCGTTTTTTTTGTTTTCCTTATTTTGTTTAGAGTGACCGCGATTTGAAAAAAGTTGTTATTGTTACTTTTTAAGTTTTATTTTTTTAATGTAAACGATCAAATAGTCACCAGGTTTTAGCACTGTTTGTTTTAAATCCTTATTTATACAAAAATTATTATGTTTTAACGAAAGTTTTACTTTTGCGTACACTATGTTTACACTGTTTATATAGTTTTACTTAAATCACTATTATGCTCTGACAGGATTGATTGCTAACACTGTCACTTACTTAACGGAATACACTGATGCTATTTCACTACTTATTCACACTTGAAAACGATTTAGATAATTTAAAAACAATTTTAATTACGGAGCCGAAGTTAACATTGGCACTAGCGCCATCTGTCCTAAATGAAAATAAAGTCCTTAGTAGTAAAGTGCTGCGACATTTAAAAAATAAATGTCAACCCTTCACTTTTTAAATGTCGCAGCATCATGCTGGGATAGGAAGAGCATTTTGGCCTCGTATGGGACTTTTTATTTCATTTTCCTTTTTGTTACTTTTTTTAATATAACTTTTTTTTTATTGTTGGCTGTTTATTTTAATTTGTGATCTTCCTATACAAGTCGCAATAAATACTTTTTCTTTCTTACTTATTTTTATAAATTGGGGAAATTACAGAACTGTAACTAATAATCACTTTCAGTAAGGGAGTTATATGTTCGAGCCGTTTGGGGTTGAAACACTAGGGCCATGGAGTCCGAGTGCCCACTTGGTTTTTCGAGATATCGCCAAGCTAGTCGTCTCTTCACGTGACCAGAGAGCTGGCCAGTTTCTTGGCCAAAGAATTAGCATCACCATACAACGTGGCAATGCTGCCAGCCTTTTGGGCACTGTTCCTGTTGACAACGATGCGGACGATTTTTTTGATGCCCTATGATTATTTTGCATATTTTTTCACATATACATATCATTATTTTAAATATTAACTTACATAATGTAAATACCTACATTATGTCATAAATAAATATCTTTCAGTAAGCCCCTAAAGTTGAAAAGTAATTTAACTTACAAATTATTTGTCAAAAAGACTTTTCCTAACAAGCTTACTTCAGTACAGACTTTATAGTTTGTACCAATTAATGTTATTCATTAAATCAGAAATTCTCTTTATGAGCTATTTAATTGAGTTTTTTTAATTAATTAAAACTAGATTTTAGGCGAGTCCAGATGATGGATTGCCTCGAGAACTTCACTCGCTCACTTTTAGTATTAAGTAGTTTTTACATATTATAGCATTATTGTATAGCTTTATTTATCTGTCTCGCAGCCCAAACTAAATATTATGATTTATTTTGAGTGGAATTTTATCAATCGCCCTGATCTGAAACTAAATCCTACTAATATAATAAATTATACTCGTAAACGTGAAAGTTTTTATGGATGGATACTTGTTACTCTTTCACGCAAATACTACGAAACAGATTAGGATGAAATTTGAAATTCGGCACACAAATGGTTTATAACCAGGATTAACATATAGGATACTTTTATATATTATATAGGATCGCGGGAAACCGCCGGGCGCAGCTAGTTATGAATAAAAACAAGTAACCTAACCCCAACATAATTACACATGTATTTGCGTCAGCCAAGCTGTCAGAGCTGAAATGTAGATTGTCATGAAAATGTCTAGAGTGAGTTATGGAAAAATAATATATCACAGGAATCCGCTGGATGCGGGGAGCACATAGCCAGCAGAAGTAGCGGTGCTTGGGAAAGGCCTATTTCGAGCAGGACGTCTTTCGGGTGAAATGGTAATGACGATGATGAATATATCGTAGCGAGACTGACTCTTCAGGGTATAAGGGTAGTACAAAATTAATAATAGGAACCAGAGGAGGTTCTTTTTAAAATCTTAGTTGGATGCAAAGTAAGCAAAATTCAAGCAAAAACCTTTCGAAACTTACCAAATCCAACTTCGATTCAATTCAATTACGACGCTCGGGTCATGGGGCCCGAGTGCGCGTCTGTTTTTTAAGGAAATTTCTCGTGAGAGTCTGGGTAGTTCTTTGGATAGTTAATAATAAAAGAATAATTTATTAAGAACATAATGTTAATTACAACATAAATCAGTCTCAAACCATATACTTTGGAATTGTAATACGAAAGATACCTAATTAAAAAAACGCCTAGGTAGGTATTCAACTATAGATTATCACCCACTTCACTTGTCTGCAGGACCATTGCTCTGATCCTTGATCTCCTTGCGGATGGGCCCCGTCTGCGAGATGGGCACCTTCCTCTCTCCCTGGATGGCTTCTGGCAGCTTCCTGGGTGCCGTGATGATGAGCACTCCGTCGGACGAGAGGCGTGACTCCACGGTCTCAAGCGCCACGCCGTCGGGCAGCGCGTACCGTCGCACGAACTGCCGGCTGATGTAGCCGTGCTCGTCCTTCTTCTCCTCGTGTTTGCCTTCCACCACAATGTACCCGTCAGCTGTCTTCACAGAGATATCTTCAGGAGCGAAGTGCTGTACGTCTAGGTTCACTTGAAACTTGTCTTTATCGCTTTTGATGCTGGATCCAATGTCGCGGTTCAATGATGCCAGCTGCCGCCATGGTCTGAAGTAGTCTTCGGAGAGCATGGGAGCTGCTACAGCCGTGAGCAGGTCGTCCGGTGTTAGGGCCAGCCCGAAGTCTTGGTCTAGAAGCCGATTGGGCCAGTGGCTGTGCGGATGCATGAGGCGAGAAGGACGGTCGTAGCCGAGGACAAACGGTAGCAGAGACATTTTCTTGTGTTTTTCAACGGTTATAGATATTGAGATGAGTACTAGTAGTAGAGTACTTGCTTCGAGAGCTTGTTATCACTTCGACTGCTTGTATACGAAATGCAATAAGATTTAGGTATTAGTATTGCTATTCAACGTGGCAATGCTGCCAGTCTTCTGGGCACGTTTCCGGATAACAGCGATGCGGACGAGTACTTCGACGCCTTGTCCTTTTGTTTTTGTATAGTTAGTTAGTCATTTAATTTAGTACCTAATGTAAAAAATTAGTTGTGTCAAATATTGTAAAAGTTGCTTATCTTTTTAATAAACCTACACTATAATAAAAAAAAAACTTCAATTTGAATTTCTTCCTAAAACTCCCGAACTTGTAACAAACCTACGAGTATCTTAGCCACGCGTCAACCCGCTTGACTGAACCAGATCAACAGCTAAAAATGGCCGCCTGCTCTTAGACAAACGAGATGCTACCGAGTTGGGAACATACCGCACGTGATAAAATATAGTGCGAGCTCTTTTGAGCCGACTGATGGAACGGGAGGTAATGAGTTTACGTCTGGATGCGTCAGTCAGGTGGGGGGAGGGGTGTGGCGTTATTTAAGCTTTTTGAAGGATATAGAGAGGACAGAATGTTTAACTATGTGAATAGTTGGACTAGCTGGGAACCAATAATAATCAATCTGCCTAGCCTTTTCCCAACTATTGTTGGGGTCCGCTTCCAGTCTAACCGGATGCAGCTGAATACCACTATTTTACATGGAGCGACAGCCTGTCGGACCTCCACAACCCAGTCACTGGGTAACACGATACCCCTTGGTAAGACTGGTTGTCACACTTTCGGGCTTCAGACGACGGCTTAACGTGCTTTCCGTGGCGTGGAGGTCTCGGTATGTGAACCTGGTCACCCTTCCACGGACCGACTGTGGCAAGCGTAGGTTAACCGGATCGATCGATCCGTGCGGCTGTTATTACTTATCCACGAGCAATACTAGCTTATTAGTGTCCCTCTGCAAGACAAATTACCTCTTCTCATAAACACAAGGAATAACCATCGATCCGCATTCACCAAGCGTGTTGAAGACGGATTACGGATTACGGTTGCACGTCGATGTCCCTCATCATGCATCGACGTGCAACCGTTACCATAGATTCAGTACATGATTCTGAACCCGCTTTGATATTTATCGTCGGTTATAAAAAATTAACTGCTGTTACTAAGAAAACCGCAATAGAATCATGTGCTGAATTTATGTTTTCAGTTTTCACGTCGATATCCCAGCCACCCTGTATAGCAGAAGCATATAATGTTCCCACTGCTGGGATACAGGCCTCCTCTTTGTGAGAGGGAGTGAGCTGCAATCCAAGGGGCTTAGTGCTCTTCTTCTTCATGTCGCTGGCACGACTGAATTACATATCTTGTTGGCCCAAAACTTTGCCACTTCCACGGCGTCGACAGTGGCAGCGCAGATGTTACTTTGACTGCAAGTTTTGGGACACAGAGGGGAGGATAGGAGGTGGAGCATGGATTGCGACATAACTCCACAATCACACCCTACTGCCGTTCCGTCAAGGTAGCCCCACTTTACCAGGTTGGACTTACATCTTCCCACTTATGTCCGGAGACGGTTCAGGGACCTCCAAGTAGACCACGGAAGGTTACACTCTGCATGGAGATGCTCCTTTGGTGGTAAGTATATGCTATAGTAAATAGGAGGGGGAGGAGTATCCTGCCATAGTTTGCAACGGGCGTCGGCCGGATTTCCTGACAGAGACGCTGTCGATTTCAAGAAGTAGTAGACCGGTGTCTGGTGTCGGATTCCTGTTTGAGTTTCTCCACTGCGCTTGCAACTTCTCTTCGGACTGGTGGTGGTGCTATGCCAGCTGTGGGATATAGTGCGCTGACCGGGGTCGGTTGCAGGCAGCACGTGATCGTACGGCAGGTCTCGTTTAGAGCAACATCTACTTCCTTGGCGTGAGCGCAACGGTGCCACACTGGGCATGCATATTCACCCGCGGAGAAGCAGAGTGCTAGGCCAGTAGTTTGGAGTACCTGAGGTGAAGCACCCCAGGTACTCCGGACGTGGTTAAGGTTAGGCGCTTGAGCAAGTTGTTACGGAAACCGACTTTTTTCTTAGTTTTGAGTAGTTGTTCCGGGTCTGGCTGTTTGTGTATGTGAGTTTAAATGTTTGTAAACGCACCCACGATACAGGAGAAATTCCTAGTGTGGGGCAACGTTTTTTTTTAAAAAAAAAAAAAAAAAAAAATGGTTCTTAAATGTCAGCGTCCTGTCAAGGGTGACTCCCAAGTAGGTAGGGTTACTGCAGTGTTCAACCATGACACCCATCCAATTGATGTTCAGAGTGCGTCTTGCCGAATGGTTGCGGAGATGGAAAGCGCATGCCTGTGTTTTTTTCTAAGCCTGTCTCTGGGATATTTTCGGCGTCCCCAAATGTATTGGTTTGGGTAGCCAGGGCGAGGTCATCAGCTTATAGGAACCTCTCGCAGTGTTCAACAGTAGGTTGGTCGTTGGTATAGATGTTGAAAAGAATGGGCGCCAGAACACTTCCCTGGGGCAGGCCATTCTTCTGTGATCTCCATCTGCTTCTTTCTGAGTTTAGAAGGACTTGGTAACGTCGATTACGCAGCATCCACTGACCACTGAGGTGATGAAATAAATTGCACAAACGGAAGTGCATGCCTGCCTGAGTTTAAACCCACGACCTACTCATAAGTCGTGGCCGTTACTCTCGTAGTCTCGACGCTAATAATAATAATATCCTCCCGACCGATTTCGGTCACGGTGGCCAATCTCAACGGAGATTAGCCAGGTATGCAGGAGATTCATAGTGCACAAGTGTTTGCGCAAACACATGTGCATTCTCTGTTCCTTTACTCTCATATTACGATAGGACGGCAATCCGACACGACCGGGGAGAGATCTCGCAGCGCAGGACCAACGGCTTTACATGCTTTCCGAGGCACGGAGGTATTAAACCGCCAAATTCCAAACTCCGGACTGTTACTAAAAAATTCCTAATGGAAAACCCAATAACACTTTGGTGAACTTTCCCTGGGTTGGGAATCAAAACCAGGACCACACGCTCAGTAGGCGCGCTTGCATGAACGAGATCAACGAGGCAGTTCGAGGAGTCTCGACGATAATCTTGTTTCAAACAAGCGTTCAAATCTTTGAAGCTATGTCTGCCGAGAGCTTAATGGTTATTTGCTCAACACAATGCCAGTGACAACAACCTAACCTAAAAATAAACAAATGCCGATCGGACCCTGTACAAATTCGCGAGCGTTCCAATTTTTCGCTTCAAAAACAAAACCAATATTTTCGGGCCAGCGGAATTTATGCCACATGCACACAAATATGAAACTGCTGGCTACTGCTGGGTCAGATAGGCAGTCGCTTCATGTGGAATACTGATACTCAGCTGTATCCAGTTAGACAACCTAGTTACAGAGGAACACAATAACGCAATAGGGTCGCTCCTTATTTATTGGGGCTTAAACATAATTGGAGAAATGTGGGGTACAGCTCTGCCGAACCCTTCGGGGATTACAGACGTGATGATATTATGTTATGTTTTAAAACTTGAGCCTACTAAAGTGTAAACAGTTTTGAAGTATCTAGAGTGGTGTTCGATTTGAAGCTCGTCCGATGACGATGTTTAGTATCTACTATGTAATAGAATACTAGTCCATTGTAATACGCTACCGTGGGGTAATTGCATAACACACTATCAGAAGCAATGGCTTCCATTCTGAAATTTCAACAACATTCATTGCGTTATTTACGCTGCTGAGCAGGCAAATTTTTCGGAAATATAAAGCAATGGTTTTGCAATATCTTTCAAAATTATTCAGATTGTGATTGTGTGTTATGCAATTAGGGTCTGGACTCCTTAATCGAGCCACGCTGCAGTAATAATGGTTTATGACTCTTTAAATGGTCATGAAATCAAAGGAACAATGATGACACCAATATGATCGCCAGTATGTCGGTTTAAAACTGCATAAAAACTTCTTTGACTCATAATTACGTTGATGTTTTAGGTAGTAACGAGTGGATTCAGATAATGTAGTTAAAGCCGTGTCTCCTGCGCATGTTTTTTCGGAACATTACACAAAAACATCGAAACAAAGAGGCGTGGTCATACACATTTGTGTACGCAAACACGATGTTTTTGTTTTCCGAGCTACATGGCACATTCCCCGCGCGGGTAAAAAAGGGAAGAATTTGTTTCATTTTCAACCGCCGCGCGCACCACTCACGTCTAATCACATCACATCTGCACATCGGATCGTATAAGTAAAACCAATTCTTCAAAATCGGTTTCAGAAAGACGAAAGAAATTGCCCAATCCAAACCGGTCATCAATCTCAAACGTAGCTCTTGGTAAATGTCAACATTTCGAAGTCATAAATACGCTGTGACTTGAAATCTGTCTTCTCCTTGATATTGAGTCTCATCATCATCTGCCTAGCCTTTTCCCAACTATGTTGGGGTCGGCTTTCAGTGTAACTAGATGCAGCTGAATACCAGTATTTTATATGGAGCGATAGCCTATTTGACCTCCACAACCCAGTTACTGGGTAATACGATACCCCTTGGTAAGAGGTTCACCCTTGTTTAGTATAACAACTTTTGATGTAATGTTACTAATTCGAACTACGTTTAAGAAAATAATCAATTTGTAAAATATCGATTAACATAATTTTCATTTCATCGAATATTTATTTGCGATTACAACATTTGCGCTATTGATCAAAAGATATAATGGTCATTTGATGTAATGTTCAGGTGGTATAACATGTATTTTATCGAATATTCAATTGGTGTAATGTAATGCAGAAAAGAAAACATGATGACATGACGTCGACCGTCTAGGGTTAGGGTTTCCGTCAGCAGGTCGACGGAGCCCCCGCTGCGCGGGGCTCCTATTTCTGTCTGCAGGGTTTAATGAATTCAGTAGGTGAAGGAACAATGTTAGTTTATAGACAATGAAAAGAAACGAATTATTAATGAACTGAATATTCGATACGATCTTTCGACTAAATCATTATTAGTCTAGTGAAACATTATTTTAAATAAAATTAGTGCATTTGAAAATTCGGTCAAATGACATTATTCCAAAGAAATAAATATGCTAAATAAAAATCTACCCATTAATTATTCGGTCAAACAAATAATTCTACGAAATGACTTTATTGTAACTAAAAGTAGCCGGAGCGATTTTCGTTACATTTCGAACAAAACGTTGTTATAAATAAATAAATAAATACCAAACAAGGGTGAACCTTGGTAAGACTTGTTGTCAGACTTTCGAGCTTCTGACCCATAACGACTGTCAAAGATCCACGAATGACAACCGCTAACAACTTGAGCAACCTTCAAAACTATAGCTTGTGCTTGTCTAATCCTACTATAGACCATGAAACCATCTATAAAAAGTTAAAAAATCTAGATTGTAGTAAAGGCGCTGGGCCAGATGGTATTCCACCTATTTTTATTAATGAGTGTGCAGCCGAGTTGGTCGCTCCACTATCGCTTATTTTCAACAAGTCCTTAGCATCTGGTATTTTTCCTTCAAAATGGAAAGAGGCAAAGGTTGTGCCTATCCATAAATCAGATGATGATGATGATGTGGTGTCTAACTATAGACCTATATCAATTCTCTCGACTCTTGCTAATGTTTTTGAGTCTCTCATCTGCCCGCACATTCAAAACCATCTAAAACTGTACTTAAGTGAAGCACAACATGGTTTTGTTGAATTGAGGTCTACAGGCACTAATCTTGTACTGTTTACAGAGCTGTTGGCAGAGGCAATAGATGCAGGTTTCCAAGCTAATGTAATATATACAGATTTCAGTAAGGCATTCGATAAAGTCTCACATAACATACTGATTAAAAAATTACAAGCGTACGGTATCACTGGATCATTACTTTCATGGTTGAGCTCATATCTTGTGGATCGGTCTTTCTTTGTAGTGGTGAACGGATTTCAATCTACTTCGCGTTATATCTCATTTGGTGTGCCACAAGGATCTCATTTGGGTCCAGTTCTATTTAATTATTTCATCAATGATATTCCTTACTGTTTTCTACATTCAAATATCTTTATGTACGCCGATGATTTAAAATTTGTTAAAATTGTTAAAAATAAAGAAGATGCCTATGAATTACAGAGGGATCTAGACCGGCTCGTTCAATGGTATGATAACAATGCAATGCACCTTAATGCACGAAAATGCTATCATGTAAAATTCTCTAGAAAGCATACTTTAGTAGAACATAGTTATTATATTAAAGGTGATAAAGTTGGTGAACTGAACACAATAAGGGATCTTGGCGTTACATTTGACAGGAAACTAACTTTTATTCCACACGTAGACAGTATTATAAAAAAGTCTTCTAAAATGCTGGGTTTTGTCTTAAGAAATACGAAACAGTTTAGAAGTTGTAAGACAAAAATCATACTCTATAATTGCCTGGTTCGTAGCGTGTTGGAATATTGTAGCGTGGTTTGGCGACCGCACTATGCTGCACATTCGTTGCGTCTAGAACGTGTTCAAAAGCGTTTTCTGTGGCATCTGGCGTTTTCTAGGGGCTTAGCTAAGAAGATACGTTCTTATAACAATAGATTGAGACATTTTAAAATGATATCCCTAGACAAGCGCCGACGTCTAAATGACGCGACATTTGTGTGCAATGTTATGGCTCACAAGATTGACTGTCCACAAATACTGAGCACTTTCAATTTCCGTGCACCTTCGAGAATTCCTCGCAGCCAGATAACACCACTGCGTCCACCGCAAAGAAGAACGGTTTTAGGCTCCAATTCTCCTTACGCGAGATTTTGCAAGGCATTTTAACTCTTTAAGCCAATTAAAAACCATTATTTACAAATATCATCTCGATCTGGATGGACACTTATGAGGTCGCGTGTTTTCAATAATAATTTTAGATTAGATTAGTTTAGTTAAGTCTGTTTTTTTTTTTTCTCTCTCATTTGCAACTTATCCTTAAAGCATGCGGAGTTTACCTATAAGTGATTGTTACACTATTGTAATCTATTTTATTGCATGTTACTTTTAGCATAATACCAGTGTAAACAATTGTTGGTGAACCAATAAATAAATAAATAAATAAATAAATAAATAAATGACAGCCGGGACCAACGGCTTAACTGCTTCCCTAGATATTAAGTCTATAATTGCTAAAACTGACGTCAGAACTCATTACGACATCTACACAAAATGTGTTATTAATCTACAAATAGTTTAATACGCAGGGGACAGCTTGTGTATGAAAACAAATGTTTATGTGTAAGGTTTTTCGTGTAATGTTTCGAAAAAACACGCGCAGGGGACACGGCTTCACACACACACAACGCACATGCGTCTGCAGAACATTTTGTGACAAGATATCCAAATGTGAGCTTCTAGAAATGGCAACACTTAACTACAGACCCCTGCATTAATCAAGTAGACTTCACGCATACACTTAACTTGGGAAATGGGGTTACCGATTAATGCAAGCATCCGTACGTCTGAAGCACCCTTTTCAGTTAATTCTGCAACCAAGCACAAAGAATAGCATAATCAGCCTTTAATGTTCCACAGCTGGGGCACGGGCCTCCTCTCTGTGTCTAAGCGAAAACGCGGGCCCAGTGCGGGTTAGAATGTTTGAGACATGTCGGTTTTCTCACGATTTTTTCCTTCACCGTTTTGAGAGCAGTGGTGATGAAATAATTTACACAAAGTAAAGCTCCTGTTTGGGTTTGAACCCAGATAGACGCTGTACTTTAATTATTAATTATTTTTTAATTATTTCTTAATGCGACTTACGAGTTATAGGTCGTAGAATCGAATCTACGACCAACAACTCGTAAGTCGCGGTCGTTTCCACTGGGCCACCACTGCTCTCCCGGTTGGTGGGTGAAATTAACCATTCAGCAGGCTGAATAATTGAATAACTCAATCAGTCTGGACAAACATTCTTTTTTCCAGTCTTAACACTAAGACTAGAAAAAAAGAATGTTTGTCCCGACTGTCCTTCGTAGATGTTTGACAGTCGTCTGCTATCGTCAAAAGCCCACAAGTCTGACCACCAGTCTTACCAAGGGGTATCGTTTTACCCAGTAACTGGGTTGTGGAGGTCGAATAGGCTTTCGCTCTATATAAAAATATTGGTACTCTGCTGTATCCGGTTAGACTGGAAGCTGACCCCAACATAAATGGAAAAAGGTAGGCAGATTATTAATCATTAATTTACGTTGGCAGTCAGCACCCTAACTGCGTAACACACTGTCAATTACAATCTAAATAATTTTAAAGGATATTGCTAATCTGTTGCTTCATTTGTTCGAATAATTTGTCAGCTCAGCAACGTAAATAACGCAATGAATGTTCTTGTTACGCAACTACCTCGCAGTACCTAGAGAGACCTAATTTTTTTTTATGAAATAAGTAATGGCCAGCATAAGTGTGACCCATTTTTACGTAATGGAAATTGGGATTTTTGGTAAGTACGTAAATCCCAATTACGGGACGGGCAGTAGTAGTACTGCCCGTCCTGTAAGTATAATCCTCTAAGTAGCGGGTTCAGTTAGTTAGTCGGTCGAAAACCAGCGCCAGGCACTAATTGTCTGGCATATTTGCTGAACGTGGCCTATTTGCGCAGACGCAAGACACACTTTCTTGCTAATTTCCCGCAACGCACTTCACACTTTTTATTTGTTTTTTATTTTTTTATTTTTTTACTTGTAAATGTACTAGCTGCGCCCCGCGGTATCACCCACATAAGTTTCGATCCCGTAGAAATAACGGGATAGGAAGTACCCTATGTGTTAATCGTGGTTATAAACTAGATGTGTGCCAAATTTCATCCAAATCCCTTCAGTAGTTTTTGCGTGAAAGAGTAACAAACATCCATCCATCCATCCATCCATAGAAACTTTCACATTTATAATATTATTAGTAGGATACTAGGCGTTAAATTACAAACAAAGATAGCTAATATGGCTAAAAAGGCATCTTAAATGGGATTGAGCAGGACATGTCTGCTGCATGCCGGATAACCTGTGGGCCCATATAGCACAGAATTGGTGCCCGGAGACAGTGAGGCGGGGTCGCGGCAGACCACGTAGGAGAAGGCGGGACGAGCTGGATAAGTTTCGACAAAACTGGAACGAGGACGCGCGGGCTCACGAAAGATGGAAGGAGTGAAGGGGCTTTGCCCAGGAGTGGGGCAAACTAGGTTAGTAAAAAAAAATATATCAAATCAAATCAAATCAAATCAAATCATAATTTATTTGTTAACATAGGTAAAGTATGTACAGATCTTATATTTGAGGAATAGTGCGCTATGTTATGCCAGGAGACGTACAAATATGATGTGCACTAAAACATTTGAGAAAAGTGCATAATTATAAATTTAACAATTACATATTACTTAATGCATTACATATATATTAACAATTACATATTATCCAATTATGTCAGACCTAAATGAGGAATTATTATAAGGTCACAAAAAAAAAATCTACATATGTCAAAATAATTAAAATATCAAAAATCTATGTCAAAATAATAAAAATGTCCAAAGTCTATCAATCAATCCATCAATCCATTTGTAAAACATAGATGTTTACATAGGTAGGTGTTTACAAAAAATATTATAATAATTGGTCGTTCAAAAATTCGTCTACAGTATAATAACAATTGTCAATTAATAATTTAGTAAGAGCTTTTTTAAACTTATATAATGTCATGTTTTTTATGTCATCAGGAATTTTATTAAACACTTTAGGTGCCATACCAAAAAAACTTTATCGCATCAATGCGGTCTTACATTTTTGATGACATAGTTTATTTACATATTGGGCACGTAATGGAGGTATAAATGTTGTGTTGTTGGCAGATGTCACATGTCTTCAAATTTTTGGTTCTATAACATTTTCCTCGTGATGTTGTCATTCTCCGTTGAGAGCAGTGGTCATGAAACAATTTATACAAATTAAGCGCCTGTCAGGGTTTGAAACTACGACCTACAACTCGTAAATCGCGGTCGTTACCACTGGGCCGGTACTGCTCCTTTTAGTCTGTGCTAAATAAATGTATTTTCTTTCTTATATTTCTTTTCTAGTAGCCATTACGACGAGATTATTAAGACACTGGATTATTCTAATCCGAGCACAAACGTAAATCCTATCTACTTATTCCTAATAATGGATAAGTACACAAAAATAAAGGTTTTTCTATACCTAATTCTGTATTGGGATCTCTATTATAGCGACCCGTGAAACTGCTAACTATGATAAGTAAACACAGGGGCAAGGGCGCACGGAGTTTGTGATAGTGGGTTCAGTATTGGTATTATTCTGTTTTTTTTTTTTTTTTGCAAAATACTGGTAGTTTTAAATGACATACATAATAACTGACTAGAGCAAGAACTATTTCTAGAATCAGAGGGTTTACCACCAGCTCTTACCATAGCAGGGCAGAAGTTGAACTGCACTGCTTTTTTGTACTTAGTCATAGAAAAAAAAAGCAGAAACAGTTCTTGCACTAGTCAGTTAATAGCCTAGCATTTAATAGCATTTACCGACATCTTAATTGTAAAAAAAAATAGGATTTAGTTGACAAGAAAGGCTTCTTTGCATCTTTGAATTTTCACATCAGAATCTCATTATAAGTAATTTAAATCGATTATTCTAGAAGAGAACACAAAGTAGCACATTTTCAGGCCCTCCTTTTCACTTCGTATTTTTTTTTTGTTCGTCTCCAATGTGTCCCACTACTGGGCAAAGGCTCTTGTTTCTCTAATAATCACATCAGAAATGATGACCGATATTTTATTTATTATGCTATGACCCCAATTCCTGCTCCAAAAAGTTCACGGAACCCTAAGCAAGAGACACAAGAAGGAGAAAATACAAAGATATTACGTGACCAAAATTCAATACTCTATACTCTAGGAGCTGTACGTGATGCATGTGCGTGATATGACTCTATATTATAGTCGGGGAGTCAGGCAACTTGTGGTGTTGTTTATTTCAATTTTGTTAAAATTATTGGGAGATTTCCGTGGGTTTTGTAATGTTGGTTAGTTGTTGGGGAAACTTTTGTTGTTTTGTGTGTTTGGTACAGTGTTTTATGTTATAGAAATGACAGACGGTGTTTAAATGAATATTTATAGTATTGAAAAACTATTGCCGTCAAAACCCATTTTATTTTTTCATGTTATTATTATTCTTCTGCTATCAACATACTGAGAAATTAAATACTTTTAAATTATTATTATGGCCAATTAACAATTTTATCTAAGGAATTGACTGCCACCGCCAACAATAGATTTTCTATTGTGTCTGTTATCTGGCAATCAACGTGTTAATTGGATTTTTTTAATTCCAGCACAAAAAAGTGCTATCAGTAAATAGCAAATTATTATGTTGGCCAAGTAATATATAAGTATAGCCAGCCGCACGGGTCGATCGATCAGGTTAAGCTACGCTAACCGAGGTTGGTCCGTGGATGGGTGACCATTTTTACATATCAAGACCCCTCCGTACCTCCGAAAGCACGTTAATCCATTGGTCCTGACTCTCATTCGTGGATCTTTGGTAGTCATTACGGGTTGTCAGAAGCCCGAAAGTCGGACAACGAGTCTTACTAAGGTATTGTATTACCTAGTAACTGGGTTGTAGAGATCAGATAGGCAGTCGCTTTGTGTAAAATAGTGATATTCAGATGCATCCGGTTAGACTGGAAGCTGACCCAAACATGGTTGGGAAAAGACAGGCAGATTGATACTTTGTTAATCCAAAATCATCATCACCATTTCAGCCGAAAAACGTCCACTGCTAGACAGGCGTCCCCCAAGCACCTCCACTTCGACTGGTTCTGTGCTTCTCGCATCCAACGGGTTGAATCAAATAGGTATATGGGCTCTTAAATATCGCTGGAGGGAATCAAACAATTATCTTCATCTCACAATTATATAAATATAGTTTCTCTGATAGTTTGGTTCGTCCTCTCCGGGTCTAGATAAATAGTTTTGGCACGAGGATAACTTGCACAGAAGCAGAACCGATAATGACACTTGTTGTTCTAAATCGCTAAAGTATTTGTACTGGAATAGATATTTCTAATAGTCACCCTATTTTTTCGACTTACAAGTAGTAGGTCGTAGGTTCGAACCCAGACAGGCGCTTTACTTTGTGTAAATTATTTCATCACCACTGCTCTCAAAACGGTGAAGGAAAACATTGTCCTAGAACCAAAAATTCGAACACATGTGACATCTGCCAACCCGCACTGGGCCCGCGTGGTGGATTACGGCCCACTACCTCCCACAGAGAGGAGGCCTGTGTCCCAGCAGTGGGAACATTATAGGCTGATTATGTAAGAGGAAAATATGTGTCACATCCACGCAAAACGGCCATCGCTCAGCATAATGCTACGGACCCTATGCGAGACAGAGCCCCAGCGCTGGTTTTCAGCGACAGCCGGCGTTGACGTGATGACGTCAACCGGTGCAGTATGCGATAAATAAAATAAATAAATAATACCTAGTTCTAAACGTACATAAACATAATAATAAGGGCTATGCTCGGAGTTTCCTTGCGTGATCGTGAATCAGAAATGAGGACATCCGCAAGAGAACTAAGGTTACCGACGTAGCCCGAAGAATTGCCAAACTTAAGTGGCAGTGGGCAGGGCACATTGCTCGCAGAACGGATGGCCGATGGGGCCGAAAAGTTCTGGAGTGGCGACCGCGAACCGGAAGACGTTGCGTTGGAAGGCCTCCCACTAGGTGGACCGATGACCTGGTGAAGGTTGCGGGAATCCGCTGGATGCGAGTCGCACGGGACCGGTCAATGTGGCGACACTTGGGGGAGGCCTATGTCCAGCAGTGGACGTCTATCGGCTGAAATGATGATGATGATGATAAACATAATAATTTTATAAAATGGTAACAATAGGTGGTAATGGTAAATATATGTAAGTATATACTATGACTTGGGTTATATATTTTTCCAAGAACAAAGATAGCTTGCAGCTTGGAAAGGAATATAGCATACCTCCATTACATAAGGTAGATTACAATAGTTAATTAAAGAAAAAGAATGTTCATTTTTCTATTTATAATGGGTTAGTCCCAGTTCACACATGACTGTATCGATGCGGTCGGACGGCTAGCAAATGTAATATCAGAGGGGCAATTGAACGTTCACAGTGTGATCTCAGTCTCAATCTGTAAAGATACCTTTAATTTCCCTTTTTCTTTTTTTTACATTTTTGACAAGTTTTTGACATTGATTGTCGCTGAGATGAGATTGTGACTATTTTTAAAACGTTTTTAATTACGAGAAATGGGCTTCTGGTCAATTCGTTTTGGTAACTGTAAAAGGTTTCGTACTTACCCATACGATCCACACTAGCACCCGAATTGTGTAACACACTTTGAATTACAATTTAAATCATTTTGAAGGATATTGCTTCATATGTTCGAAAAATTAGGCTGCTCAACAAACGTAAATAACGCAATAAATGTTGTTGAACTGTCAAAATGAAAGCCATTGCTACCGTTAGTGTGTTACGCAATTACCCCGCTAGGTACCTGACGACGACTGCCGTCGGAGTGAATGAATGTGTGAACTGGGGCTCAAAGAAACGGCCTATTTACAAACCAGTAACATACGAATAAAAACAATATAGTAACAAACGTTATCCATTATCATAACGCAAAAGCCCATGTTTTATTAACACCTGCCAGTATTAAGTAAGATAAATCCAGTCCCGCCATATTATTCCCAAGAAGTAGGAAGTTTGTTCACGAATAAGATACTATTGTTTGCAACAGAATTAAAACTTATTGTGACTAGTGGACACAGAGCAGACGAATACAGAAGCTTAATTTTATACCCTGTCTATTAGGTGAACCGTTTTTTGACAGCTGTCTTAGAACGTACATATTCCAGATTACGTAAAAGTTAACTTTAAAATGGGTCATAAAATAAATATATAAACTGCCTTATTTATGGCTTACAGACATTATAATAGCGTACGTACGTGTATCAACCAATGTATTGTGTGTTGCTGCAATCACTAGTTCCATCTGTCAAAAAACGGTTTACCACAGGCACCATAAGCACCATTATGACAAACATAAAATATCAGGCTTTTACAGTCCTACTTCAGGGCAAGGGTCTCAACTCACACAGAGAAAGCATGAGCATTGATCACCACGCTTGCTCAAAGCGGGTTGAATGTTTCAGACTTTTATCCAGACTTTCTCACGATTTTTTCCTTCACCGATAGATCAGTAATATCCAAGATAAATTTAGAAAGTACTTTGGAATTGAAAAACTCACATTGATACTTGTCCTGATGCGGACGGAGAGCAATGGGTAGCTCACCGCCCGATCAGGACCAGGCCCGTGCCGGACGGCGCGTAAGTGTTCCACGCGCGCCTCAAAGAGATGTCAGCATAATCAGAGGGGCCCCTTAGGGCCGAAGCCTGCCGGGTCAGCGGGATTGTCCGAAAGGGTTACCGCTGCCCCGGAACATAAAGGGCGAAGGAAGGGACATGGGTGGGTTTTAGTCAGTAAGAGTCTGACACTCCCTTCCGCTCCACCCAGAGCGGGAGGGGTCATTTGATGATTTCCCATCCCAAAAAAAAAAAAAATACTTGTCCTGATTTGATCCGATAAGCTCGTGTATGCGGGCTTTAACGACTGGGCCAATGCATCATTCATAATTTTTTATGCATGATTTTCATAATTTCAGCCGAAAGACGTTCACTGCTGGACATAGGCTTCTAGCACCGTTACTTCGACCGGTTCTGTGCTTTTAATTAAATTGACCTAAATAAGTAATTGTATTTGCCTTACGAATTCGAGTAGATCGTGGGTTCGAACCCAGGCAGGCGCTTTACTTTGTTTAAATTATTTCATCACCACTGCTCTCAAAACGGTGAAGGAAAACATCGTGAGGAAACCGGCATGTCCTAGAACCAAGAATTCGAAGACATGTGACATCTACCAACCCGCACTGGGCCCGCGTGGTGAATTACAGCCCACTCCCTCTCGAAGAGAGGAGGCCTGTGTCCCAGCAGTGGGAACATTAAAGGCTGATTATGTAAATAATTGTGTTGGCCATGAATTCCTAGATAAAAAACTTGGTAGCCAGACGCACCTGGGTATTGTCACTCTAACCCCCGAACACCCAAACGCCATTTAACCTTAACACGGTCTTCAAAATCTTTCCCTCACTTCAGTACACCTTAAAATAACTTGTGTAGTGGATTTAGGGCCCACTCCAAGTCACAGAAGGGAGGCCTGTGTACCAGCAGTGGGAACATTATAAGCTGATTTTTTTATATTAAGACAATACTAATAATGCTTTAGAATAGAATACTCTTTATTATGTATCCTACTAATCCTACTAATATTACATATAAATACGAAAGTTTGTATGGATGGATGGATGTTTGTTACTCTTTCACGCAAAAACTACTGAACAGATTTGGATTAAATTTGGCATACATATGGTTTATAACCAGGATTAACACATAGGATACTTTTTATCCCGAAATTCCCACGGGATCGAAACTTACGCGGGTGAAACCGTGGGGCGCAGCTAGTACCATATAAATTATGAACATAAATATTAAATTTTTACAAAGGGTGACATAATGGGCGGTCTTATCGCTAAGAGCGATCTTTTAAAGACAACCCTTGGATGGATTAAAAAGGGGAAGGAGAGACAATAAATACATACATAAAGTGTATTATACTAATCTAAATAAATATATACATATAATAATAAACGTGAAACAGGAGCAAAGAAAATATGATGATGACGTTTAAGGAGAGGGGAAGTGTTTTATTTTTGTTTTACTTTACTTAAGTATGGAAGAAAAAGACAGGTTGCGCCGACCCCAAATAAATTGGGATAAGGACAGGAGAATGGTGACTAATATTCCTTATCTTATTAATAGTGCACCTTCTGTAATTCTCTCTTCCCAACTAATAAAGTACACGAGTATTTGTTGCAGCCAACTTTCGCTTTCGGAAATGAGCAAGTTTCAGTCGGTGTTGCCCGCTTAATCTCCGAAACGAGCGATAAAACTGTTGTTTTGGAAAAAGAGTTGCCTTTTTTCGTCGTTTTCTTTGCCATATCGGTTTCGGCAAACTGCTTTTGGTGTTCCGAAATTGGTTTTTTTCTGTTTGAAACTGTGTGGTTTTAAATGGGAATCGTTCTGGAGTTCTATCGGACTCAGTGATATTTAGTGGCACGCGTTGAGCAGTCACCTTCGAAGATTAGTAGTCAACCTCTCATTTTTTTTTTTTTCTTTTTCTTTACTTGCCATGCTGTCCCTTTCCACCATCCCGCACTGCGCCCGCGTGGTGGATTACGGCCCACTCCCTCTAACAGAAAGGAGGCCTATGTCCCACCAGTGGGAACGTTATAGGCTGATTATGCTGTCCCTTTACTGGGCAAAGGCTTCCCTACTCTCTTTCCATCTCTCTCTGTCCAGAGTTGGCAAGGAAAAATCTTTATTAAAGGAGTCCAGCTTATCCCGCCATCTCCGTCTGGGTCTGCCGAGATGTCGTTTGCCATTAAGCGAGAAACACAATTTATGGAAGTTGTATTTAACATATAATAATACAAGCTGCGCCCCGCGGTTTCACCCGCATAAGTTTCGATCCCGTGGGAATATCGGGATAAAAAGTATCCTATATGTTAATCCTGGTTATAAACTATCTGTGTGCCAAATTTTATCCAAATCCGTTCAAAAGTTTTTGCGTGAAGGAGTATCAAACATCCATCCATCCATCCATCCATCCATACAAACTTTCGCGTTTATAATATTAGTAGGATGTAGGATAGTAGGATTAGTAGGATAATATTAGTAGGAGAGGATATCATAATAAAGTGGTTAGGTAACCACTTTATTATAATGTTGATATTGTGTTATTGAAGTTAACCCGAAGACGTGATCAAATCAGAAATGAAGAGATCCGCTGGAGATCCGCTGGAGACCCAAGGTACCGACATAGTCCGAAGAATTGCAAAGCTAAAGTGACAGTGGGCAGGCCACATTTCTCAAAGATCAGATGGCCGATGGGGCTGAAAGGTTTTGGAGCGGCGACTGCCTACTGGAAGGTTCTGCTGGACGCGAGAAGCACATTGACCGACCATGTGGTCAATGTGGCGATGCTTGAGGGAGGCCCATATCCAGCAGTAAACGACTTACGGCTGAAATGATGATGAAGATTTTCACTGCATTAATATTAGGACTGTCTTTTAGGTGCTTTCTATTATTTAGAAGTTGACCTGTAAGTATCATATATCAGGAAGATCAGCTGATGGACAGTAGCATCCAGTCTAATTATAACAAAAAAACTAAGTATAGCCACTCCACCTCGGACCCAATAATTATAAAGTGGTCTATAACTCAATATTTCAATATCGTACACACATTTCCCTTCGTTCATAATAATATTTGTTCGAAAGAACTAAAATTCAAGGTCAAAAACACGACACGTTACCAAACTTTCATCCAGTATCTAACGAAATTACATAAAAGAAAAAGAAAAAAGGTAGCAATCTAATCAAAATCGAAAACTTACCGAATAAATGAATAACGACCTAATACAATTCTTCTCCACCGGGGAATGGTCACAACTCCAAATGAACTCGAAAACTTAGACCTACATAGCAAATAACTCATATCTAAGTACGTACTAGAATATCCAATAAGCCACCTAAGGCCGTTCTAAGAAGTAATATCCCCGAAAACCTGGCTTAAAGAATAAGTCCTAATAATAGGACTTCACGAAATAGGTCCGTTGTCCTTGTGTTTATCCCGACCATATTTTTCTTCTCTCTAATACTCGTAAACTTAACTTATGGGGTTCGTAAGCTGCCCAGTAAACAGATATCGGGAGGGTAAAGCTAGGCTTTAGAGAGTTCTAAAGCCGAAAGGGGATAGACAGAAGGTTAAGTTGAAATCTGGGATAAATATGTATTTGTTGTTGAACAATATCACCGTGGTGAAGATTCATAGACAACTCCGCCCTGGAGTGTTAATGTGGCGCTGTTCCACAAACGATGGGACAGTTTATATCGTGTCCTGTGTGCCCTGTCAGCTGCACGTTACAGGAACTGATAGACGCGGGTGATGGCGCGAAACAAATAGCCGAATTCTGGGGCGAGTCCATTTAGATTGCTACGATACGAAGAAGAACAATATCACCCGAGAAATAATACTACAATTTCGCCAAACAGCAGGTATTGCTGTGTTCGTATCTGAAGGGTCGGTGGAATTTATACAGCAATCCAGAAAGGTATAAACAAATTTAATTTAATTTAAGTTTGATGGTCTGTACTACAGTACATACCATCAAACTGACCAACTTTCTCCATGGGACCAACATTTTAGGCTCAATTTACATTGTCGCGGTATGGAATGGAAGCGATTTTTTTGGACAAAGCATAATGAACTTTATGTCAATATTTGTAATGCACAAATTAGGTACACACATACGCACAGGTCGCGCATCTTCTGGAGAATTCCCGCAGTAACAAGCTTGTATCTAGTTTGTACGTTAGACAATTGAAATAAAGTTAATTTTGCTATGTACAATATCGTTACAAAAACTCGCTTCCACTGCGTTCCGCGGCAATGTAAATTGAGCCTTAATCGTGAAAGAATTATCAACTGTCCCGGTCAAAACTTCAATGCCTACTCGACCCAAATGTACATAGATCAGATACATCAGATACACATGAGGCATTTATGATTTACCTTTAAGGTTAAAAATGCGTCGGAAATATTCCACGACCTGATGGCTGGCGCATGAAACAAGATAATTTGAGGACGTAAAGTATTCCGGCTTCCATTATTATTGCCATTTCCTAATATACTCGTATATTCAATCACAAACCCGAAGTTCCACTGCCAAACATGGAACTGCCACAATAAGAGTAGGTTCAATGTTTTTTTTTATTGATTCTCTTTTGTTTATATCCTCCACACCAAAATGGAAGCCCAATTCTTTCTTGAATAAATTATCAAAAGACGAATTAAACCAGACCTTCTCGCATCTTCCTGCATCACGGCTTAAGTGTAAACTCTAAGTAGGGATGCAAACAAGATAGTCAGGAAGTATGCAGCAAATTATGTCGAACTCTGAAGCTTACTCCGCTTCGGATATAAGCAGACAATAGGGTTGTTAGCATAGCTTATGCGCGTGTTAGCGTATCGGCAGGCGTAGTGTGGGACGCCCCCCAGCTAGATGGACGGACGACCTAAAGAAGGTGGCTGGGACAGACTGGATGCGGAAGGCGGAGGACAGGGTGTTGTGGCGCAGCCTGGGAGATTCCTATGTCCAGCAGTGGACTGCAATAGGCTGAGTTGATTGATTGATCTGTAATATTTCATGTTCCCCGAGCCACCCCGTCGTATCGTATCGCCTGCCTGTGCTACTTTGACACTTTTTCTCTTTGCTCGGTTCCCAAGGGTCGTAGCGTAATGTTAAATAGCCCATAACCTTCCTCGAGAATTGGGCTATCAAATGGAAAAATAATTTCTCAAATCCGCCTGGCAGTTCCAAGGATTAAGAGCAGGGATCAGGGGAAGGGCGCGTTCAAACAAACATAAAAACAAACTCTTCGTGTTTCTTATTAGGATACATACTTCATTGTACACCCCATAAAACAAAAAGGTCAAATATATTTAAACCTAGCGGCGAATGAGCAGCCTTATCGCACAAATCGATTACCGACAACTTTAGGATGGACTGAAAGAAAAGAGCTCTTGAGGATTTTGGGGCTTGAGGTGTTTAGTGAACGAAAAAGTGACCTCTGCGCTGCTACCGATAACGCCGCGGAAGTGGCGTAGTTTTGGGCCAGCAAAAGGAGGACCGATCAAAATGGTCCACACAACAATCAAATATATGTACGGACGCCAGCACATCAAGTTACTAAAACCTGTCAAATTTCTTTAATAGATTTTCAACTTTATCGCTAAAGCATTAAGGTTCAAGGTTGGTTGGGAAAATTTGACAGTTTCGGGTAGCTTGACCTGCTGGCGTCTGTACGTCATTAGAAAGGTATTTTAATATAGAGCAACAACTACTTATTTCAAGTCGCTGTGTGAAAAAAGATATGGTGATGTTTGGGGACTGGGACTGAACTGGACGGTGGGTAACGGAATATTTAAATAGTTAATCACTTTTATTTAAGAGTTCCGATATCTAGCGTCCAAGTCCATCATCAGACCAGCTCGATGGTATCGTATAATTTTGTTATAATCGGAATTAATACATTTGCGAATATTCAAACTGGCCCGTGGCTGGAGGAGTGGAGGCGCCCGTGGATAAATAATAACAGCCGCACGGGTCGATCGATCAGGTTAAGCTGCGCTATCCTCGGTTGGTCTACGGATGGGTGACCATCTTTACATACCGAGACCCCTCCGTGCCTCGACCATTGATCCCGGCTGTCATTCGTAGATCTTTGACAGTCGTTACGGGTAGTCAGAAGCCCGAAAGTCTGACAACCAGTTTTACCAAGGGGTATCGTATTACCCAGTAACTGTGTTGTGGAGGTCAGATAGGCAGTCGCTCCATGTAAAATACTGGTATGCAGCTGAATCTGGTTAGACTGGAAGCCGACCCTAAAGTACTTGGGAAAAGGACCCTAAAGTATTCAAACTAAGATCACTTAACTATGCAAGTGTTCCATTATTTAGCTTCCAGGTCATTTCTATGAAATATCGTTATAACTTTTTTCACACAGCGATTTGAAATGAGCCGCCGCCACCGTAGTTGTTATTGTTTAATAATACTAGCTGCGCCCCGCGGTTTTACCTGCATAAGTTTCGATCCCGTGGGAATATTGGGATAAAAAGTATTCTATGTGTTAATCCTGGTTAAAAACTAATTGTGTGCCAAATTTCATCTAAATCCGTTCAGTAGTTTTTGCGTGAAAGAGTAACAAACATCCATCCATCCATCCATACAAACTTACCTTACCTTAAACTTAATGTGAAACATTGTATGGATGGATATACGAACTATATAGTATATTAGTAGGAATAGGAAACTAGGAAAATACCTTTTTTTTCTGGTTTCGCAGTGGAAATCCTCATGGACTTCCTCCATCGTGAGGGTAATGGAGGGGTATGCCGGACTCTTACCGGCTAAAACCACCTCAGTGTTCCACCTCTGCCTGTGCCAGGGGGTGCGGGATTCGCATAAGCACTCACCGCTCCTCCGACAGGCAGTAAGAAAATACCTACGTAATGACATACGTGTAGTTGGTACCTACTGGTGCCAGGACCAGCTTCCATACATTTTTGTGGATTCTTCATAATCAGTCCGCGGGCCCAGTGCGGGTTGGTGGATGTCACATGTCTTCGAATTTGTAGTTCTAGGACATGCCGGTTTCCTCACGATGTTTTCCTTCACCGTTTTGAGAGCAGTGGTGATGAAATAATTTATACAAAGTAAAGTGCCTGCCTGGGTTCGAACTGACGACCTACAACGTTTTTTTTTCCGGGGTGGAAACTGCTCCCTAATACAATATAAAATACAGCAATACAAAATATATTTTTAAAGGATAAAAACTATAAATACAGAATGGCAGTGACATCGACGCGCAATCTGTTACATGAATTCAGTACATGATTCTAAAAACCCCAATTCGTTAAAATTCGCGTTCAATTTTTTCAACGGTAGAACAATATCAAACCAATATCAACGATAGAAGAAATCATTACTGACATTCGCTCTATGTAAAATATTTATAATTACCTTTTCCAAAGTCGGAAAAAGCTGAGAAGATGATACAGAAAAACAGTCCGTTTTATAATATCAAGGACGATACTTGGCCATGACGTTGGCCTTCAAAAAAACACGCAGCACAAGAGAACGCACACACACAAAATGTGTTCCGACATAACAAAAACATGATCTCAAGGAAAACTGTTCCAAAAAACCGGCCAAGTACGAGTTGGACTCGCGCACGAAGGGTTCCGTACCATTATCTATAAACATCACGTCTGTTGCATGGGAGGCCCCTTAAATATTTATTTTAATTAAATTATTTATTTTTAAAGTGAATATACAACTAAATATTCTGTGAATATTATACACGAGCAAAAAACGGCAAAAAATCACGATTGTTGTATGGGAGCCCCACTTAAATATTTATTTTATTCTGTTTTTAGTGTTTTTTGTTATAGCAGCAACTGAAATGCATCATCTGTGAGCAATTTCAACTGTCTAGCTATCACGGTTCATGAGATAAAGCCTGGTGATACAGACAGACGGAAAGACAGACGGACATTGAAGTCTTAGTAATAGGGTCCCGTTTTTACCCTTTGGGTACGGAACCCTAAAAACCTCGAAGTTCGTCTCGTGACTAAAACAAAAGCAATATCAAACGTAACTCTATGATTTACGGAAGAAATCTGGAATTTCAGAAACTAATATATCTTCCTCCGATTGTTTGTTCTTGGGACAAATATATAATGTTATTGGATAAAAACTGGTTCTGTTGACATGAAGAGTCGTTTCTATGCAGGCTGATCTGCGTACAAACAAAAATGTCGACATCGATTTTTGCATTAGAGTGATGTTACCCAAAATATGTTTGTTCGTAAAATTATAATTTGATTTGAAATGCAAACGGTTTTTCTATTGCCCAATAACCAACACTACCCATAGTACACCCACAGTAAGTTAAAATATGGCTGATGATAACAAGAGAGATGTACCTTCTCCGTCAAATACAATGATTAGTATGAGCAGATACCACGAAACTTAAAGATTACAATTTTCAAATTTATAAATTTTACATTTCCGTGTACCACACGACTCTTAAGCCTCATAGTTCCAACGGGAAAACCTTACAAATATGTATGTAAATTGTAGTGACAAGTCTACAATTTATACAAAGGCCCCATGCTTTGAGTTACGCTTTTAAAAATGTGAAAAAAGATCGTTAATTGTAACTTATACATAATATTTTTAGCTTCTGTGTTGCGCATTTTTTTCCACAATTTAACAGTTAAGTAGAATTGTAGACTTGTAAAGTTTTGTGGTATAGAGCCCTGGGGGACAATTCCCGTAATTTGAAGAACGTTCACAGTCTGATCTCAGTCTCAATCTGTCAAAAATACCTCTAGTTTCCCTACGTTTTGACAAGTTTTTGACATTTGTTTGTCGCCGAGATGAGACTGCGCCCAGATTTGGAACGTTTCAAATTACGAGAATTGGCCTTCAGATAGTTGAGAGATACCAAGTAAGAAGACACGACGAAGAAGAAGATGGTGATTGAAACAGACGTAAGGAAGAAATAAAAATATGCTACACCGATAAATAGAAGTAAGGGCACTTTTTTTTTCCGGATTGGAAATCATCAAATGACCCCTCCCGCTCTGGGTGGAGTGGAAGGAAGTGTCAGACTCTTACTGACTAAAACCCACCCATGTTCCTTCCTTTGCCCTTTATGTTCCGGGGTAGCGGTAACCCTTTCGGACGATCCCGCTGATCCGGCTTCGGCGGGCCCCTCAAATTATGCTGACAACTCTTTAAGGCGCGCGTGGAACCGGGCACGGCACGGGCCTGGTCCTGATCGGGCGGTGAGCTACCCATTGCTCTCCGCCCGCAGACCCACGCCTACAGTGGCCGGGAGTCGTCACGCGGCTCCCGACGCCCGGAGCCCGGAACGTCTGCCGCGGCGGCTGGGACGGGAGGCTCTCTCCCTCATCCGTCCCGACACCTCCTTCGCTAGCATGACTGCTTCGCAGAAGGAGGCGACTGCCTCCCACTCCCTCTCGCCCCGGACTATGGCTTGCACCAGGGCCGGGTGCGAGAGGCCGCTGCCGCTGCCGATCGCCTCTACGAGGACACGGCGGTGCTCCGCCCAAGCGGGGCAGACCTCCACCGTGTGCTCCACCGTATCCAAAGTAAGGGCACTTAGTAGGGTCGTGCGGTCCATGGCCCTATATGGGGCCCCGGTGTGGGCGCGTTCACTGCGGCGGCGAGCCGCCCACTACCTGAACGCGCCCCAGAAGGTGGTAGCCGTAAGGCTAATCCGGGGCTACCGCACGATCTCGCGCGAGGCGGCAAGCCTCCTTGCCGGACTGCCGCCATGGGATCTGGAGGCGATAGTCCTCGCGCGCCTGTATAAGTGGCGCGCGGAGGCACTACGCCGGGGGGAAAGTCCGCTTCCGCGGCAAATTGCTGCGGAGCGGACGGACCTCCGGCTCGATCTCATGGCGACATGGAAAGAGCGACTGTCGCAACCCAGCGCAGGGCACGCCGCGATAGCGGCGATAAGACCCCTCTTTGAGGAGTGGCTAGAGAGGCGCCACGGCGCCCTCACCTACCGTCTGACGCAGGTCCTCACCGGACACGGAAGTTTCGGGAGGTTCCTGCACATCATCAGGCGGGAGGAAACGCCCGGGTGTCACCATTGCCAGGATCGCCCAGAGGACACGGTGGAGCACACGGTGGAGGTCTGCCCCGCTTTGGCGGAGCACCGCCGTGTCCTCGTAGAGGCGATCGGCAGCGGCGGCGGCCTCTCGCGCCCGGACCTGGTGCAAGCCATGGTCCGGAGCGAGAGGGAGTGGGAGGCAGTCGCCTCCTTCTGCGAAGCAGTCATGCTAGCGAAGGAGGTGGCGGGACGGATGAGGGAGAGAGCCTCCCGTCCCAGCCGCCGCGGGAGACGCCCCGGGCGTCGGGAGTCGAGCGACGACTACCGGCCACCGTAGGCGCGGGCCTGCGGGCGGAGAGCAATGGGTGGCTCACCGCCCGATCAGGACCAGGCCCGTGCCGGACGGCGCGTAAGTGTTCCACGCGCGCCTCAAAGAGATGTCAGCATAACGAGGGGCCCCTCAGGGCCGAAGCCTGCCGGGGCAGCGGGATTGTCCGAAAGGGTTACCGCTACCCCGGAACATAAAGGGCGAAGGAAGGAACATGGGTGGGTTTTAGTCAGTAAGAGTCTGACACTCCCTTCCGCTCCACCCAGAGCGGGAGGGGTCATTTGATGATTTCCCATCCCGAAAAAAAAAAAAAAAAAAAAGGGCACTTAGTACGGTATTTTTTAATTTAAACATACATCCTGAAGTGGACTTGGAAATTGGACCTAAAACAGCTCCAACAAATTGTTTGTACATTATTTTGAAACTAACTAGTCAATAATGCTGCAATTTGCATATTAATGAATTTTAAGTGTCGAACTTAATTAGTTGGCATTAATTAGATTGCTCGGGTGTAACGATGTGTTAATTTGTGTATGATTGATTTATAAAACATGAAAGGTTAATAACCAGCATAATTCTACTATCCTACTATCCTACTAATATTATAAATGCGAAAGTTTGTATGGATGGATGGATAGATGGATGGATGAATGGATGGACGGATGGATGGATGGATGTTTGTTACTCTTTCACGCAAAAACTACTGCACAGATAAGGATGAAATTTGGCACACAGATAGTTTATAACCAGGATTAACACATAGCATACTTTTTATCCCGATATTCCCACGGGATCGGAACTTATGCGGGTGAAACCGCGGGGCGCAGCTAGTCAGCTTTAAATTGCCTCACTGCTGGGACACAGGCCTCCTTTCTGTGTGAGGGAACGGTCCGTAATCCACCACGCATTCTCAGTGCAGGTTGTTCGATGTCACATGTCTGCAAACTTTTGGTTCGAGGACATGCCAGTCCTCACGATGTTTTCCTTCACCATTTTGACAGCAGTGGTGATGAAATAGTACAAAGTAAAGCGTCTGTCTGGGTTCGAACCCACGACCATCCACGAAGTCACGGCCGTTATTTTTGTATTACTAAAATTGACACGTTTCAATCAATCAACTCAGCCTATCGCAGTCCACAGCTGGACGTAGGCCTCTCCCAGGCTGCTCCACAACATCCTGTCCTCCGCCTTCCGCATTCAGTCTGTCCTAGCCACCTTCTTTAGGTGGTCCGTCCATCTAGCTGGGGGGCGTCCCACATTACGCTTGCCGATACGCCGATCCTAACTATATGTACAAATAAATATAAAAACTAAAGGGCACACAGAAGATTAGCAGCATTGCTACGTTGAATAGCAATGCTAATTCTTTAGCCAAAGAACAGCCCAGCCTTCTGGTCACGTGAAGAAGTCTTCACGTGACCAGCGACTGGGCAAGTGACACGCGCGCTCGGGCCCCATAACCCGACACATAAGTAATTAATTTTCAATGAGTAATTTTTAATTAGCACAATGATAAAATCCTTTTCATTTATTACTTCCAGTGGAAAATAAACACAAAGCTTGAAGATTAATCTCAGCACAAAGCAGAGACCACTTAAACAAATTAAATGATAGACTAACAAAATAGAAGGTCATTGTAATAATAAATTGTTGAGAGTGTACAATAGTCCAAAGTCTTGCTCTACCTCAACGTAACGAGGTACGTTTGACGGGTGCCGTACTAGTGGTAACAAACTCACATTCATAATTTCAGATAGTATTTGTGTAGGGTTTTGAACAAGGAACTCAGTTCCGTGGTTTTGAATATATTCTACGAAAATAGTATAAAACAAGACGCTGTTTGTGTCTGTGTGTAAATGAAAGAAATAATGTTATTTGTCTAGGCCCTCAGGAATCCCTTAGCAGTCTAGGCCCTCAGGAATCCCTGAGCAGTCAGTCTTTCAACCTCTTAGCAGTCTCTCTTTCAAACTAGTCTATGATATACCAAGTACCATCAGCCTCTAATGTTACCACTGCTGGGACACAAGTCTCCTCTCTGAGAATGGGAGCGGGCCTTAATTTTTTTGGTTCTAGGCCATGCCAATTTCCACCCTATTTGAGAGCAGTGGTGATGAAAACAAATTAAAGTGCCTGCCTAGATTCGAAACCTACGACCTACAACTCGTAAGTCGCGGCTATTTCCATTGGGCCACCACTGCTCTCTACTGATATACCAAGTAAAAGTGACTGAAACCCATAGTACAGCCTCTGTTTTGAAGAGACGCCTCACAATCGCGGAGCTAACGATCATTTGGCTTTGAGAACTCCAGGTAACACTAGCGCTCTGTTTGATTTTTACAACAACAGCTGGAAATAAAATAATAATGCTGGTTAGTTTCACAAAGGAACGCTAGTGTTTTGTTATTTTTGAGATGCTATGACCAGAAGAACTGTGAGGAGTATTTTTTTAACGAGAAGGCAAAAATAGCGTTCTCCAGTAGCGTCGAATGTCCGACGCGACTTGGACAGTGAGCCGCGCCACCGTCTTTGTCGACTGGTTATTCTTATAATTAAGCCAAGAGACGAAGAATAAAAACACTACCAAAATATACTACACTACTACTATATATTTATTTTGCTGTGCCCAAAAGGGTCCATAAATGATCTAATTATAAGTTTACCACCAAATATTGAGTATTGAAAATAGCGTTTTCATATTGCTTTTAACGCCTGTTATTACATTGAATGTTACTGCTGTTAGGTTGTTATGTTATGTAATAATAATAATATATTAATAATAAAAACTTTATTGCTCAAAAAATTACAGACTTTGAACTATTTCACAAAAATTTGGACTATTTCACGCAATTTATTGTAATTTCGTTTTTTATTTCATTGAGGGAATAAATGCGGAAGTAATATACGGAACGGAACGTAAGTGAAGGACTGAGTGATTGAATGAGAGAACGAAGGAGGCTGGATGAACCATAAGTGAAGGGCGGGCGTTTTGGAGGACTGTCTTTTGTAATTTTGACGTTCGAAAAGTGCTGATTCTCCAAATTCCTTGTTCTCAGCCTAATTTGAATAAATGACATTTGATTTTGATTTTTATTAATATGTGGCTACGGTGTGTGAGGACGACATAGAATACGGTGTTGGAAATCTTTTGTAATTTTAAAATAGATATAATAAATGTTTCGTCTTACATAGCTTAAATATGATTTTAATTGGTACTCGAATCCCAAACACTATATAATTTATTTTTGTTTTCAATTATTTGTAATCGACCAATTGTGCTGGCAACACCTAAATTATTCAATTTGTGTGATTCTCTTTAGAAAAACTGTCACTGAAAGATAGTGCCGGGAGAGCGCATTTTGAAAACCTTCTTGTTCGGGTGTCGCGTCGAGGTCGGACGTACCATTTCGTTTTTGGTCTCCAGCTTATCAGAGTTATTATCTTAAAGTACTAAGCTAATAAATAGGTACCTATACTGGGGTGAAGTAGTTTTATTACATTGCAATAGGAGTCGATTTGTCAAATCATAATCAAAATCGAATCAAAAAGGTTTTACATGATTTTAAAACGAAACTAACTGGTGCTCAAGACTAGAAAATCCGGATAAAAGTGAGAAAAAAAAATCTAACTTTTTCCACCACATAAAAAACTGCACTTCTTTTTCAACATGTCAAACAAACAGCTTGCTTTTATCGTTCAGAAACTATAGTGGGGCTTACAATAAAATCAGTACAGCGGATAAAATGTGGGCATAAAAGCTTGCATGTAGTGTTTACGTCAGAGGCACTGAACCGAGCCTCATTTTTACGTAAAACAGCGGTGCCCATGGCGAAATACTGACAGTTTTAATTTTGCATATATGATATACTATCAAAATGGAATAAATTCGAAAAATTGTAGTGAAAACCGCATCACCGTGAACATGTTTATGTGGTAACAAGTCAAGTTTTCCCATCGGCAATAATTTGTCGAACTTCCATACCAACTTTAATCAAGCAACTTGAAAACATTGTAAAAGCCAATTATTTTAAAAGAGTAACCGTGGAGGTTCTTGCCGGCTCTTCTTCATAGGAAACGGCCTATTGAAACGGTGCATCTAGATTCTGACGTTTCATTAATGCCCATGTAGGTGTATGTGAAATAAAATATTTTGATTTTGAATATAAAACTGAAAATCAAAATATTTTATCCCTGTTTAAAATCTTATGGTGAGGTTGCAAAAATCCTTTCTAAGTGTTTCCTTTCGATATTATGTTAAAGAACTCTTGTGCAAAATTGAAGCTTCTAGAGCCAGCGGTTTACGCTGTGCGTTGAGCCCTGATCACCGGTAGCTTGGATCCTGTTCCTAATGCCGATGGGCTACTATTTTTTTATATTTTTAAATGTTTTTTTATAAAAATATTTTTAAATGTAATGAATATGTTTGTAAATGTAATAGAAGAAATCATAATAAATATTTATTTAATCATTTATTTCGAGCGATAAGACTCATAGTGTTAGTAACAATGTACTTACAAACTATGTACGTTAGTAATACACCTACAAAGACAAAAACAAAACCAAAAAAAAATACAGAAACAGATTGTGACATCACTGCTGCAAAGTGACAGGCCCAGCACGAAACCTTGCAGCAATGATTCACACAAACACACAGTCAAGCATGCTAGCTATTATACATTGATATCATGCTGTTAGCGCTGCCCCGCACCCTATGTAGAAGATACCTTTCTCTAATAAAACTGCATAACACATTACTAAAGTCTTTCTTTTCACTATATAAAGAGAGTTCCTCTTTGAAATAATTGTGAAAAGGATTAGGAAGCGTCACGCCTACTTTATTCCTGGAAATTATTTAGCTCCTAGGTACGGAATTTCATTGATTTCTTTTTTTTTTCCTTTATAAAGTACCACAATTGGTGATACTTTATGTACATTACAATCTAGCCTATTAATGGTAATAAGTAATTTAAATATAACTTAAACGTCTTTCTTATTCACTATAAGTTATGGGAAAGACACTTGTTTCACGCGTTCTTTATAAGATTCAGCACCTGCACTACAGTTTGAGTTCACTTACACTGCAATAAACTAACTCAAAAGGGGTTACCCTTTTTAGTCTTCGCACTAATTCAGTGTTGTCAGGGAGTTGGATCGCCTCGACATTCACGTGATGATGAAGTCTGTGTTCATGAGCTTCTACATATTTTTGTATAACTATGTTTACGACATCCATCTTGATGTCCCGGTGAAGGTCGCTGTTTCTAATGTACCAGGGCGCGTTTACTGAGTACTTTAGTTTGGAAGCGTTGTATAATTCGACGATTGCTTTGGCTGGTACAGCTGAATACCGTAGGTCCATACAGGTTTTAAAACTTGTTTATATAACTACATTTTATTACGTATTGACAATGGCGACTGTCTACCAAGTAACCAATACATTTTTTTGTATCGAATATCTAATTCGGTTTTTTTTTTATTTTTGTCATGCTCTTTCTAGTGCAGTTTTGCATCCAGGGTCATGCCAAGATACTTAGCATTATTCGCGTATGGTATCTGTTGATTATTCATAAACGTCGGGAAGTATTGTGGCTTTTTGTTGGTGAAGTCAATGTGGATAGACTTGCTTTCATAGAGTTTGATACGCCA
This sequence comes from Apamea monoglypha, assembly GCA_911387795.2. Lineage (NCBI taxonomy): Eukaryota > Metazoa > Arthropoda > Insecta > Lepidoptera > Noctuidae > Apamea > Apamea monoglypha. The sequence goes on from OU426938.1 coordinate 14,283,394, forward strand.
TGTTGCAGTCCACTCATAGACACGATTTATGGACTCTTGAACCTTTTCTACGGCTTCCTTGTGACTTTTTCCAACAGCCATGTTAACTGTGTCATCAGCAAAGGTTGCAATGAAATTATTTTCTAGCTCAGGAATATCACAGGTATATAAAAGATACAGGAGCGGACAAGGTAGTGCCCTAGGACACTACCTTGTGGTACTCCAGCTTTTATCTGCCTAAGGTCTGAATAGGCATTTCTTTGTCTTATTCAAACAATTTATTCGATATATAGGACTCTATGATGTCTGAAAATTGTTGAGGCAGCATTGTTCTTAGTTCATTGTTCTTAGTTTATAAATAAGGCCATCATGCCATAATTTATCAAACGCCTGTGTAACATCAAGGAAAACCGTGGAGCACACCTTCTTCTCCTCTAGTGTTCTCTCAATAATATGTATAAGTAATTCTGTGTACTTGGTCGAGCGTAGAATGTTGTTGTCTAAATCCGAACTGGTAATCAGGGATTAGATTTTCAGATTCATTATGAGGCTTCAATCTCTTTAGAAGTAATTTCTCAAAAAGTTTTGACAACACAAGTAACAGTGAGTGAGATCTTATCGTTTTCTGTGCGTAAAACTTTAATCGGATAAAGTTTAGATCCTTAAAAGAAAATACGAAATTTAAAATGAACATTTTTGTATTTTATGAAGCAGTAAATCTGAAGAAAAGCCCTTTATAGCCGTCGGACGATTTGAGAGAAAATAAAAATGTTGGTTTTATTTCTGCATTGCTAGTGAAGGGACAGATAAAGAATTTATTATTACATTTTCATTTCAAATATTACAGAATGTATTGATTTATGAATTAAACCTTTTTTTTTATATTTAAGCGTAGGGAGGTTCTATATTTGTGCATTAAAGCTGTTTTACATTTCGGGTTCTGTGAAAATTTATAAATGAGGTATTTTTTATGAAACTTTTCTTCGAAAGTCTCTAAAAACTAGCCAAAAGACACACAAATTTCGCCACTTATGTTTAAATCCCATGTGTCCCATGGAACAATTCGGGACTCCGAGCTGCTACTGAGAAATGCCAGATGCAAAAACCCAATAACACTTAGCCCGACGTGGGAATCAAACCCAGGACCTCAAACTCAGCAATAGCGCTTGCGACCACCAGACCAACAAAAAAAAAAACCACCAACCCGCAGTGGGCCCGCGTGAAGGATTATGGTGGCCCACTCCCTCTCACAAAGAGGAGGCCTGTGTCCCAGCAGTGGGAACGTTATAGACTGATTAAGGTTAAAAGTTTAAAAATATTTTCCCTTTTCAAAAGAGAGATCTATCTTTACTCGTAAAAACTAACCCAAACTGTATCAACACACAGTATGATATCCACAGAAACTAACATTTTATATAATACGGAACTACGTAAAGCTATTCGAATGGTGTTCCCCATTTCAAAGTGCACGAAGTACAGTAAACCACGCAAGTTTATGAGCAGCCAACGCAGCGCTGAACCAATATTTCTACAAAACTTTGACGGTAATGTGTACGGAGCAAGTTTCCTAGGAAAAATTGTTGTATTGACAATGAGACGGTTTTCTTTAGGAAAAGACACGAAAAGTTTTTTTAAGTACTTAATGTTTGGAAACTGTTTTTCTTTCAAGAAAACTTCGAACTCAAAAAAAGGTACACAGCGAGCCTTTTGGGTTTCAAGTTTTCCTGTTGGTACCGTCGTTTTTCGAAGTGGGTAAAGAGCGGGTCAGGAGGTTGTTATTGCCAATGTATTTTTTTTGCGTCATTTAACCTTTTTTGGTAGTAGTTGGCAGCCAGCCCTACTTACGAGTTTGTAGGTCGTGGGTTCAAGCCCAGGCGGGCGCTTTACATTGTGTAATTTATTTCATCACTACTGCTCTCAAAACGGTGAAGGAAAACATTGTGAGGAAATCGCCATATCCTAGAAACAAAAATTCGAAGATATGTGACATCTACCAACCCGCACTTGGCCCGCGTGATGGATTGCGGAACATTCCCTCTCACAGAGAAGATGCCTGTGTCCCAACAGTGGGAACGTTATGGGCTGCTTATGATAAGTGCAGCAATTATGCTGTCAGAACAATGGTATAATTATAGTTTTAAGGATAAACTGACGAGTGACAAAAAAAAAAATTCAGATATCCGTAAAAAAAGTTCACTAACTGATGGCAATGCTTGTTATAGTGTTGAAGGGTTTGGGCTAGTGTTGGACAAGTCCCGGGAGTTTTTATTTATCCCGGTGTGTATTACTTTGATTGATAGCGATTGGAACCGGTAGGTAGTATTAAATATACAAGTTTATTTTAAGCCTGAAATAGACTCTATACGTCTTATTACAAAACGAGTTCTAATTTTAGACCTAGCCTAAACCTTCGGTGCAGGTACATACACGAGCGACACGCGTGGACGACAGAGACAGACATTTTTATTGCATTTATTATTGTGTACGTAATTGTGACTATGACTTATTTGTTTATGTGCCGTCCTAATTTATGGACATATTATTATCTATTGCATGAAATTGTGACATTTACTTACCTATTGACTTTATTTTAATTTTATTAATTGACATTCGATTTCCTAAGATATTTTGGCGCCTTATGCTTTTTGGCGGGACATAGCATGGACCAACATTTTAGTGTAGTTTTTCCGAGACTGAATTAAATATGTAATTAGCATATTATAATAACTTGGTTATGCTAATTACATGCTTCGTTATGTCAAATGAAACTATCATCAACAACAAATACACATAAACTACTATATCCAACATACCCAAATGAAACTCATAGGGTCCTTTCAAACTGTCATTAAAACTCCGGAAAACTATACAGGGTGGCAGGGACATCGACGCGCAACCGCTTTCCATGGATTCAGTACATGATTCTGGACCCCCCTGCGTTGAAATTTTTCGTCGGCTTTTTCTTAATTTTTACGTTTTTTCTGCATTTTTTTTTTTACTGTAAACTGTATAAAATCATTATTTCTATCTAACACAATGAGATTTTTTATTAAAAAATAGTAAATTCACTTATTTCATTTAAAAGAGCAATGTAAATAAAACTCGAAAGGGCAGGCGGTATCGAGGTAGCGCGCGCGGGCGCCATCCGCGGAGCGTTTTGATCGCGTTGTTTGCAATACATTGCGCACTCAAAAATGAAAAAAAATTTAACCGATCATTTCCGAGATGTATGACTTTCGTAATTTTTTTATGGCATCAGGTGTAACCTTTTCACGACGTTTGCTTGTCGATGTCCCTGCCACCCTGTACAGCAAAACATCCCGGGAAGCGCAACACTACACACGATAATATAGTAAATCATCATCATCTGCCTAGCCTTTTCCCAACTATTTGGGGTCAGCTTCCAGTCTAACCGGATGCAGCTGAATACCAGTATTTTACATGGAGCGACTGCCTATCTGACCTCCACAACCCAATTTGATAATAATAATTCAAATTTCATCATTACTAAATTGAATTTATTATTAGTCTGGTTTTCAAATCCCTTGGCTCTCTCATATAGTTTATTCAATACATATGATGGGCTGCGCAAGCCCATGAGTAGGTACAAAATATAAATACTAACTTAATAATAATTAGTACCTATAAGTACACTTATATAATTTTACCTTGTATTTGTATTTATGTTAATGAACTTTATTTTAATTGTTAGCATCATTATCATCGTTAAATTCAACAATACATAATCAGCCTATAATGTCCCCACTGCTGGGACTCAGGCCTCCTCTCGGTGAGAGGGAGTGGGCCGTAATCCACCACGCGGGCCCAGTGCGGGTTGGTAGATGTCACATGTTTTCGAATTTTTGGTTCTAGGACATGTCGGTTTCCTCACGATGTTTTCCTTCACCGTTTTGAGAGTAGTGGTGATGTAATAATTTGCACAAAGTAAAGCGCCTGAAGGGGTTTGAACCTACGACGTACAACTTGTAAGTCCCGGCCGTTACCACTGGGCCACCACTGCTCTATAATACTTAAGATTATTTAACAATCAATAAAAAATAAAATATGTATGTAACTATTGAACTATCCTTTCTCTCACACTGCGGCATTTCTGTACGTACCTATTGCAAATCGTATACAATTTGTTACCTAACTATACAACATTTGGTGAATTGAGAATCTGGTGAGTAGAGCATCGGGTAAGTTGAGAAACAGGTTAAATGATAATCTGGTGGGTTAAGAATCTTGTGAATTGAGAATTTGGTAAACTGCTCATGAGCCCCCGAAACTGCAATTGATCAATTGATATTGTCAATTGCTTCGATTGCATTTGGTAGACTATCAGAAGGCCTATTCTCGTAATTTCAAACGTTTAAAATCTAGTCGCAGTCTCATCTCGGCGACAAACAAATGTCAAAAACTTGACAAAATGTAGAGAAATTTGACGTATTTTTGACAGATTGAAACTAAGATCAGACTTGCCCCTCTGTTTGCGCATCAATGTGGATCAATCACTTAAATTTAACAATTGCAATTGATCTTTTCGGGTACCCTTGAAGGTGTGTCTAGACATTACGAGGCATGCGCTTCGAATGGCACTTAACATAATTATAATCATAAATCATAGAGTTTATTTGTAAAACATAGGTATACAATAATAGGTCATACATATAAAATAGTACGCTATGTTTTGTCTTAAGACATACAAATACATGCAAAGTAATTAAACTTTAGAGGCATGAGGAACAGGGTGTAAAGTTCACTCATCCTCCATAAAAAAGGGAGGATCCTCCGACCAGACGGGTGTTGTGTCTGGCGGGCAATTGCCAAACGATTGATGTTGGGAAATTGTATCTATGCTAATTGCGCGGTAAACTCTGCTTGCGAGATGCAGGATTTGCGTGACGTCAGTATGGCGCGTTGTTCGCATGTGGCGTTGTAGATACCGCTACAAAACTAAGCAAAATGTCATTACAAAAGGAAACATAATACCATTATTAAAAAAATGTCAGATGTGAAAATTTTAAATGCAGCATTAATGAGTATTATAACTCTTTATCGTTTAAAAACTCGTCTGTTGTATAGTAGCATTTGTCAATAAGAAGTTTCTGCAGTACGATTTTAAATTTTGATAATATCATTATTCTTATGGAATTATGAATTTTATTATACATTCAAGGAGCAATTCCGAAAAAGCTTTTGTACATCAAAGCAGTCTTACATTTTATGTTACATAATTGATTTTTGTACTGAGCACGCAATTCAGTTTTTTTGACTGCTGATAGTTTAATAAATAAATGCGGGTTTCTTTTTACAAAAAGTGCAGTTTCTAATATATATAGTGCCGGTAATGTTAACAGTTTCAATGATTTGAAGTAAGGCATACAACTGTCTGTGGATTCCAGACCGCACATAGACCTAATGCAACGCTTTTGCATCCTGAATACGGTCACTCTATCAGTTAATTGTCCCCAAAAAAATAACACCATATCGGAGAATTGAACCTACTAAACCGTGATATGCTGACAGTAATGTTTCAATATTTACTTTTTTCGATAATTGGAACAGTGCGTAAGCGGATTTACTCATGCGATTACATATATCTTCAACGTGGAGTTTCCAAGTGAGTTTATTGTCGATATTTATACCTAGAAACTTAATACTGGTGATCTCTTCTATCAAACAGTTGTCATAAGTAACGGAAATATAAAAAAAAAAATCATATGCGGGACATGCCTCGCTCTGTCCGAACGCAAAGATTGCGTGTAATATATTTGCTTCTACGTAACATTTGTACGAAAAACTACTTTCCAGTAGATAAATAATTAGGTAGGTACGATTTGTGTACAATATTGCGCTCGGTATTAGTATAACAAGTGATATAGAAAAAAAGAAGATAAGAAGAAAGAAAATCATTTATTTAGCACAGACTAAAAGACACAATAGATCAGATACATACAACAGATAAAAACAAAAACTTAAGGTCAAATAAAAAGTGTAAGAAAGAAAGAAAGAAAAAGTATTTATTGCGACTCGTACAGGATTATAAACTAAACTAAACACAGTTAAAAATAAAAATAGAACAAATTATATTTAAAAAAAAAGGTAATAAAAGGTAAAATGAAACAGAAAGTCCTATACGAGGCCAAAAGGCTCGTATCTCAGCATGATACTTTGACATTTAAAAATGTCGCAGCGCTGGTATTCTGATAGAGCCCGCTGTGATGTCACGGGCATCAAAGTATTAATTAAATAATAAAATAGATATAATTATGTAAAATATTAGCGATAAAATAAATATTATTTATTTTTAATCCGCGGTAGACGTGACCTCATTACTTGTCTATGCCCTGAGTGTCAGAAAGTGTAAAGTCCGATGTGAGACATTAGCAAGAAAGTGTGCCTCACGACATAAAGTGCTCTGTGCTCACGACTGCACCACAAAGGCCCATAAACACAGTAATGTCAATAGCGTTGATCGAAGTTAATTCTGCAGTCAGTTTTAAAGCTTTCCTTTTTATCCAGAATAATATCAGCCTATTATTGTCGCACTGCAGGGCATAAGCCTCTTCTCATACAGAGAAGGCAAGAGCACTGATCACCACGCTTGCTGAAGACGGGTCCGAAGGTCGGGTTATCCAAGGGTTAATAGATAATTCCTTCCAATTCATCCCACAGATTGAAATTCCTATCAAGACCTTTTGAACATGAAAAGTTACAAAAGACAACCCTTTTTTTTTTGGTTGGGAAATCATCGTATGACTTCTCCCGCTCTGGGTGGATCAGGAGGGCGTGTTAGACTTTTACTGACCAAAACCCAACCGTGTTCCTTCATTTGCCTATGCCAGGGGCCACGGTTTCTCTTTCGAACAACCCGCGGCCCTGGCAGGCATCGGCCCTAGCGGACCCCGTCAGTTCGTGCTGAAATCTCTTTGAGGCGCGCGTGGAACACACCGCGCCGTCGACCCGAGCTTGGTCCTTGCCGGGCGGCAAGCTGCCCATTGCTCGCCGCCCGCAAGCCCGCGCCTACGGTGTCCGGAAGTCGGCTGGTGACTCCCGACATCCAGGGCGTCTCCTGCGGCGACTAGGGGCGTGAGGGCGCAGAGATTGCCTCTCCTTCACGCGCTCCGCCTCCTCCTTTGCGAACATTACTGCTTCGCAGAAGGAGGTGACGGCTTCCCATGTACTCTCGCTCCGTACCATGGCCTGGACCAGGGCCGGACGCGACCAAAAGACAACCCTAACCTTCAACCACTTCCTTATCTATTTACCAGGAAAAGAAATAGCGCAACATAAAAATAAACAACAATGATACTTGCTATCACAACTAGCGCCACAATCAAAGATCAAGACACATTGGTTCACTATATACAGTTTTTGCACACATCAAGTTTCATTTAGTTCATAAGGATATCAGATTTGGCCCATTTAGGCACCTGTCCCACCAACGAGGAAGCGACTGACAATGATTTTCTCGCTCAATAAACGTACAAAAGATTGCAATTCCCATGTAAGTAAAGGAAATACATATCTTCTAACTACAGGCAAAACTCATACTTGGTGCAAGCGAGTAAGAACTTTAATATTCATTGCAAAGAGTTCTCGTTTGACCCAGTTACCACAAAAACCTATTCTGCACGCAATCGGCTGAACGCTGACTTATTAAAAAGTGCACAGTGCTTATATACCTTTTATATGTATTCTTTTCTATCGTGATAGATATTATATTGATAGATATTATAGAATATTCAATTATTTGCCTGAAATATGGTATTTTACAGATTTTATCACACATATACAATAGTTCTTCATATTCCGCCTATTAAGTTCGGCATGCAAATATTGTGACAATAATAATAATTCTATGATTCTAATTTGTAGGTATTTAAATGAAAAAAGGAGATAATAATTCTAATTAATTAATTAAATCAATTTAAACTAAATGATTAAATTCCAATGCCAAAAAAAAAATAGTAAATCAAGAATTGTCTACATATCAAATTAAAAATTTCAAATAAAAAAATATTAAATTACAAAATGAGTGTCTAAATAATAGCTTTCAAAAGACAAACAAAGAAATTAAGTTACAAATTGTCCAATAGCTTAAAATAAAACTGTCAAATTTAATTTTATGTCATGCAACTTTACCATTTGTCCTAGAATTCATAAATTCCAAAAACAATTTTCGATAAGCCATGCTCTGAGATGCATTTGAAATAAGCTAGTTCGCAGTTCTCTAATAACCTTTAGTGATCCTAAAATTTCTACTACATTTTCTGGTTTTACCCGAGAGAACCTGTAATTGGCTTTATGTCTCATATACAATTGTTTTCCTTCTGTTGTAGCTGTTGGCTCTCCTATAAATAAATAAATATATTACCCAATAGTGATCGCAGACTGTTCAAAAAGCCGACTAGTACACGTTTGTCGCAAGACAAGAGCTATCAAAAAGACTACTCGCTCAGTGACGCCCGCCCGGCATGCAGGACACTTCCAGAGATACTCAAGAGTACTCCCTTGTATGCTTATGTAGTACCAACCACCTATGTAAATAAGCATAAAACATAATTAGCCTATAATGTTCACACTGCTGGGATACAAGGCCTCCTCTCGAAGAGATGAATGGGCCATAATCCACCACGCGAGCCCAGTGAGGGTTGGTATATGTCACATGTCTTCAAATTTTTAGTTCTAGGACATGCCGGTTTCCTCACGATGTTCTCCTTCACCGTTTTGACAGCGGTGGTGATGAAATAATTTACACAAAGTAAAGCGCCTGCCAGGGTTCGAACCTATGACCTTCAACTCATAAGTCGGGGCCGATACCACCACTAGCACTGTTCTTACGCTAGTTCTACTCGCTTCTCGTTAATCGCCGGCGGTGGGACAGGAGCCCTAGCCCTTTTTGTGATGTCATAACATGAGTGTATCCGGTTGTTTCTATGGGTATTTTATGCGTGAATTATAGAATATGGCGGTGGTAGATTAGGTTGTAATGTAAGTTGAGGAGGTTTGTGGGATATTATGTTAGGTAACAAGAAGTGTGGGTTTTTTTGAAAAAATAGAAAAAGAGCGAGTTTGGAAAATTGTGGTCTGTGTTTTTGTTTAGGCTCGTGACTAAGTAATAACAGCCAGTCGGGTCGATCGATCAGGTTAAGCTACGCTTGCCGCGGTTGGTCCGTGGATGGGTGACCATCTTTACATACCAAGACCCTTCCGTGCCTCGGAAAGCACGTTAAGCCGTTGGTCCCGGCTGTCATTCGTGGATATTTGACAGTCGTTACGGGTCGTCAGAAGCCCGAAAACGTGACAACAAGTCTTACCAAGGGGTATCGTATTGGGCAGCGGGATTGTCCGAAAGGGTTACCGCTGCCCCGGAACATAAAGGGCGAAGGAAGGAACATGGGTGGGTTTTAGTCAGTAAGAGTCTGACACTCCCTTCCGCTCCACCCAGAGCGGGAGGAGTCATTTGATGATTTCCCATCCCAAAAAAAAAAAAAAAAAAAAGGGGTATCGTATTACCCAGTAATTGGGTTTTGGAGGTCAGATAGGCAGTCGCTCCATGTAAAATACTGGTATTCAGCTGCATCCGGCTAGACTGGAAGCCGACGCAAACATAGATGGTAAAAGGCTAGGCAGATGATGACAAGAAATGTGGGTTTTGTTTGAAGTAACCGCTTATGGTAATTTTGTAGGCGTTGACAGTCAGGTCAGATTTGGCGTTTTTCGTCTAACTTCCCTGTATCGTGGAACAGCTCCTGGCCACGACTCCGTCCACAAGTTTTAACATAAAATATATCCTATATATATAATTCAGCCACGTTCAATGTGTTAGTTATGTTGTTGAGCCGACGAATCTTTCAAACCGTAAAGCAATGGATTAGGAATACCCTTCAAAATCCTCAGATCGTGAACGAAAGCGTATTATGCAATTATGGTACATAACAGTACTTCCAGAAATTGGCTTTTATAAACATACTAGCTGCGCCCCGCGGTTTCACCCGCATAAGGGGAATATCGGGATAAAAAGTATCCAATGTGTTAATCATGGTTATAAACTACCTATGTACCAAATTTCATCCAAATCCGTTCAGTAGTTTTTGCGTGAAAGATTATCAAACATCCATCCATCCATCCATCCATCCATCCATACATCCATACATCCATCCATACAAACTTCACGTTTATAATATTACTAGGATAGTAGGAAGTATAATAAAAAACTCTTTTTATTATATATTGTATAACTATCCGTAATTGGCTGTAAGACTAGTTTATATATTTTAAGATAAAATTTCAAAGAGCTGTGGATTTTGTGAATAATAAATAAATAAATAAAACAGCATTCAGTTATCAACGCTAAACAATTGATAGAAAGCTCTAGCTTGCCTAGCATGTTGAGATTTGTATGTAGAACTACCCGATCAAAGGATCCAGCCAGTAACGATCAAAGAATCCAGCCAGTAACGATCAAAGGATCCAGCCAGTAACGACCAAAGGATCCAGCCAGTAACGATCAAAGGATCCAGCCAGTAACGATTAAAGGATCCAGCCAGTAACGATCAAAGGATCCAGCCAGTAACGATCAAAGGATCCAGCCAGTAACGATCAAAGGATCCAGCCAGTAACGACCAAAGGATCCAGCCAGTAACGATCAAAGAATCCAGCCAGTAACGATCAAAGGATCCAGCCAGTAACGACCAAAGGATCCAGCCAGTAACGATCAAAGAATCCAGCCAGTAACGATTAAAGGATCCAGCCAGTAACGATCAAAGGATCCAGCCAGTAACGATCAAAGGATCCAGCCAGTAACGACCAAAGGATCCAGCCAGTAAAATCAAAGGATCCAGCCAGTAACGATTAAAGGATCCAGCCAGTAACGATCAAAGGATCCAGCCAGTAACGATCAAAGGATCCAGCCAGTAATGATCAAAGGATCCAGCCAGTAACGATCAAAGGATCCAGCCAGTAACGATCAAAGGATCCAGCCAGTAACGATCAAAGGATCCAGGCAGTAACGATCAAAGGATCCAACCAGTAACGATCAAAGGATCCAGCCAGTAACGATCAAAGGATCCAGCCAGTAACGATCAAAGGATCCAGCCAGTAACGATCAAAGGATCCAACCAGTAACGATCAAAGGATCCAGCCAGTAACGATCAAAGGATCCAGCCAGTAACGATCAAAGGATCCAGCCAGTAACGACCAAAGGATCCAGCCAGTAAAATCAAAGGATCCAGCCAGTAACGATTAAAGGATCCAGCCAGTAACGATCAAAGGATCCAGCCAGTAACGATCAAAGGATCCAGCCAGTAATGATCAAAGGATCCAGCCAGTAACGATCAAAGGATCCAGCCAGTAACGATCAAAGGATCCAGCCAGTAACGATCAAAGGATCCAGCCAGTAACGATCAAAGGATCCAACCAGTAACGATCAAAGGATCCAGCCAGTAACGATCAAAGGATCCAACCAGTAACGATCAAAGGATCCAGCCAGTAACGATCAAAGGATCCAGCCAGTAACGATCAAAATAGGTATTGAAGTACAGCTCTCTGTATTTTGTGTGGCTTTGAATGAGTAACCATACATATATGTAGGTGAATGTAGGTATATTCACCTACATACATGTATTTACAATCCCTTGTTTGAGAATCACGGAATAGATAGTAGATGGAGTGTTATTTGCTTAAATATTATTGATTTTCTACAGGTAGGCTTCGTCATGCAAATATAAGGGTAGGTACAAGGTTGTTTTATCTCATGGTTAAAATCGGTAACAACGTCGCCATCTTGTTTTTTTTTCGTACAATTTCTGTGATAATAAAATTATCACACAATTTGAAACATCCTTGCAGCTCTCTAGCTTAAACTGACTGATTGACTAATTTAAACTGAGTCATAAGTCATAAAAGCTACAAGGTCGACCTATATACTAGGTTGCACCGATATCCATCGTCCGTGAAGACCGCTGCGTCATCTTTGGATCAATCATCTTGTAATGTATGTTAACAGACAGACAGACATACTGAGTTACTGTCGCATCTAAAATAATGTGTCAATATTATAAATGCGAACGTAAGTTGTTTTTTTACGCCTAAACAACTGAACCGATCGTTATGAAATTTCACAGATAAGTAGCCTGTGACCTGGTGGACCTGAGTAGGATATTGACTTTTCATCCTAAGTATTTATATTTTAAAATACACCCAGACAATTTCGCGGTCAACAACAAAACAGCAAGTAAACAAGTAATTAATGATCACTCCATTCATTCACTCCTCTCTGTCCCAACCTACCCTTTAATTCCACAAGCCCATCAATTTCGGTAGCCGGTTGACAGAAATGTCAGCCATCTTGAAGAGGCAACGGATATTAATTGAAGGCAAAACACGTTACTTTGTGTGGCTGACAGGTAATTACGAGCACGACGTAAGGACGCAGTAATAAAATTGGATTATATTTTGTCTACACGTTGTAGAATATTTTTGTAATTTAATTAGGTTTGATATCTGACTGCTTCGTGCTTCGTTTCATTACCGAGACCATCAGAGCGAAAAGAATAAAAAATCAATCTACCTAGCCTTTTCCTGTGTTGGGGTCGGCTTCCAGTCTGGATGGAACTGGATGCAGCTGAATACCAGTATTTTACATGGAGCGACTGCCTATCTGACCTCCACAACACAGTTACTGGGTACACGACACCCCTTGGTGAGACTGGTTGTCAAACTTTTAACGGCTTAACGTGCTTACCGACGAACGGTATATAAAGATGATCACCTATCCACGGACCAACAGCGGCAAGCGTAGCTTAACCTGGTCGATCGACCTGTGCGGCTGTTATTACTTAGCCACTAGCCTGAACAAAAACGCAGACCATAATTTTCCAAACTCGCTCTTTATCAGATTTTAAAACAATAACTTACGAACGAACCCATCCTTTACGAAAATAGAAACGCAAAATATGCAAATGAACTACAGCCACCCTTACCTTACATACATCAAACTGCCTACCCTTTACAACTAAATATTAGAGATGAGCCGACTATAATTGTGGCCGAATATTCGACTGGCCGACTAGTCTGTTTCTAAAAGACAAACTAGTCGTCCAAGGCGATCAGCTTTCGATGGGTTTCTACACGGTTAACAGAACGTTGCGTAACACACTTTCAATCACAACCACAACCTCACAACCTGAACCTTTCAATCACAACCTGTATCATTTTGAAGGATATTGCTTCATATGTCGAAAAAATTGTCTGCTCAACAAAGTAAATAATGCAATGAATGTTGTTGAACTGTCAAAATGAAAGCCATTCCTACTGTTAGTGTGTTACGCAATTATCCCGCTGGGTACGTGTTGTGGGACGTGTGCGTTGATTACTTTTGATCTCTACTGTTTCATTTAGCACCTACAAAAAAATCGGCCACCGATTTTATGCCGCACAAACGCACTAAAGTAAAGAGCTGACTAGTCGCCGACTCTAAAATGGCCGGATACTCGGCTTCCCCGACTTAACAGTACACCTCTACTAAATATATAGCGTGAATAAACAAAGGGCAGGGCTACATTCAAATGTAAATGAAGTTGAGTGAAGGGAATTTTCGCTGTTGTGTAATATACCTTGGTGAGGACCGATTGTGTAATGGTCAGTTTAGCATATTATTGTATTGTGGAGAAGTTGGATCATTTCTTGAGAGGTAATTGGACGTAGTTAAGCAGAAAGGACTCAACCCACATTCGAAAGAACTCAACCCACATTCTTCCCAATAACTCGAAAATTGCGTTAGTCTATATAATACAACTTGACTCATAAAAATATTGGTATATTTTTCCATAAGTAACAATATTTCAAAATATTCCATATACAACATCAATGCAGCAATACACACCTACACTTAAAACCTCGATAACTCAAAAATTACTTTTTGTGGGTTGAGTCCTTTCTAAACTACGTCCTATTGTAACTTGAAACTTCATTGAAATAAATTAAAATCCATTGCTGGTATGTCTTTGAACCTGGTTCTTTGTACACACCAAAACCTATGGTTCATTCGCCGTGTGTATCACGGTTCATCAGGGGGGCTTGTGGCTAAGTAATACCAGCCGCACGGGTCGATCGATCAGGTTAAACTACGCTTGACACGGTCTATGGATTTGTGACCATCCATTACATATCGAGACCCCTCCGTGACTTGGAAAGCCGTTCAGCCGTTGGTGCTGGCTGTCATTCGTAGCTCTTTGACAGCCGTTAAGGTAAAATACTGGTATTCAGCCCCATCCAGATAAGCTGAAAGATAGAAAGTAAATATTTTATTTGGGACACGCACAGAAAATGCAACAGTAAAAAAGGAGCATTCAAAACTAACAAAATTATCATTAAAAACAACAAAAAAAAGAGATAGAAGAAACTTTTAAAAGACCTGTGCGAGGCCTAAAAGGCTCCTATCTCATCATAATGCTGGGATATTTAAAGAAAATCACTCCGCTGGTATTCTGATAGGACCCGCTGTGATGCTGGGATGACTGGGAGCCAACCACAACATAGTTGGGAAAAGGCAGGCAGATGAAATGAAATTGTTTATTTTGTACATAGGATATCGGAATCGTTTACGCGTCATTAAATAAAAAATAAAATAAGCTAGATGAGGTAAAAAAAATATGTATGTACCCTACCTACATCAATTTTTTTTTTAATTTAATTTTTTTAAATTTTTATTTTGTAAAATTGATATGAGTCAATTGAAGTAAATATGTATTAAAGTACTTAGTATCTAAGAGTTAAAGTACTTAGTATCTAAGTGTTAAAATCTGTTCACGTTTTGGATGATTGACTAAGAAAATTTTGACAGTGACAGCTCTTAATCGCGGTTAAAAAGATGAGCCAAACCGAAGAAATTCGCCCTTTATTGTCTACAATCTTTGTTCCTTAACTTCTCGAGCGCTTTACGAACACCGTTTGTACATAAGCAAAAACGCCTCGAGCGCCTTACGTACACCATCTGTACACAACAGACGTCGCTCATTGGACGTTGACTTTTATCATTTTATTCATTTTTGTTGTGTACAGATGGTGTACGTAAGGCGCTCGAGGCGTTTTTGCTTATGTACAAACGGTGTTCGTAAAGCGCTCGAGAGGTTAATATCGTATCAATGTATAACCACAAAACATATTACATATCGGGTACTTAATTGTAGCTACATAATATACGACACAAAAAAAAAATCTGTACTTCGTGTGTGTGTGTTCTGTACTTCGAACCTCACTCAAGCGCCAATAAAATGATTGAAACACACACACACACACACACACAGGGACAAATAGATTCCCACCTTCGCAAACCAAGACGTTACAACTCTCAAGTGATGTTAACAGAACAATAGATTCGATCTAAGTTACTAGCTTACTACAGTGGTCGACTAATCCAACTATAAACTTTATGTTAGCAAATGCGCTTTACATATTTGCGTTTGGCTTTGTGTAGAACAATCTAGAACTACAATCAGCTATCAATTTGCTCCTAAGAACTTGAGAGTAACTAGTACAGTGAGTGCGGAATTACGTGGGCGTACTACGTACTGTAAAATTTGTCTGCCAAAGAGAATATTACGTCATACAAGCTGGCAGAATTATGGTTCTCGTTGGATTCAAATTTATATTTGACGGCGCAGCAAGTGGCACCGTCCAGTTTTGTTAATAAAAAATTCCTCCAGACCTAATTTCAGCCATGGCGACCAATTTATGTAAAGACCAGCCTTGGGCGCGATAGATATTAATATAGTGCACAAGTGTGTGCGCAGACCAGCAGCAATGCAGTGTCAGCAGTGTGGGCAGTGTCTTCCTGCACGAGTCGCAATAAATACTTTTTCTTTTCTTTCTTTCTTTCTTTCTTTCAGACACAGGTGGACTCCCTCTTCCCTCACTCTCATTGACCGATGCAATATCTAGGCAAAATTTGAACAATATCTATTTGGTAGTTTTTGCATGGTGCTGGAACATAGATTCAGACAAACAAACAAAAATTAAAAAAAAAATACTTTCGGTATTAGAATCGTTGCCAGACCTCGCAAAAATTACTTAAAATAAAATTCAATATTCGGTTTAGACTTCGCTACGATTTTATTATTTGTATAGACAATGTAACTTAATTGACGCCTAGACCAGACCAGAGGGGGCAATTCTCGTAATTTTAAGAACGTTCACAGTCTGATCTCAGTCTCAATCTGTCAAAAATACCTGTAATTTCCATACATTTTGACAAGTTTTTGACATTTGTTTGTCGCCGAGATGAGACTGCGACTAGATTTTGAACGTTTTAAATTACGAGAATAGGCCTTCTGAACAATGTAAATTATTGTAAATAAATAAGCAAAGTTATTGAATATTGGAAACCTAACATAATATTATTTCTTAGCTCAAAAAGGCTTGCTTCGAAGAACTATTTTGCTTGAGTCAAAATATGGCTCCACAAGACAGAAAGGCTGGAAGAAATCAGCGTTAGAGCATAGCGAAAAATAAAGGCAACAGTGTGTAAGACACTATAAAAATCAAAATCAAAATATTTTATTTCTCATAATCTGACATGGGCTTTAATTTATGAAGCGTCACAAGCTTGGTGCACGGTTCCAATCATTTCCTATGGAGAAGAGCCAGCAAGAAATGGAGTTTCTTGCCGGCTCTTCTCTAAAAATTAATACAGGGTTACTCTTGTAAAAATTATTGGCTTTTACAATGTTTTCAAATTACAGTAGGTATGGGAGGACAGCGTAGGCCTGTCAACAAGTACCAGGTACTTGATAAAAACCCCGACTGCCTCATTGGTCTAGTGGTCGCCAGCGCTACCGCTGAGCATGAGGTCTTGGGTTTGATTCCAAGGTCGGGCAAAGTGTTATTGGGTTTTTCCATCTGATTCCTTATAACAGCCCGGAGTCTGGATTTGTGCCCGGTTGATGGCAATAGGCTCGCCCCCCTTTACATGGGAATTATAACATAACTGGCGTGGTAGTACAGTCAACAGCAAAAGTAGATGATCAAAATCAGAAATGCAATACTAATGAACGGAGTTCGTGGCGTCGTGAAGTCGGACGCCACACAGTTCTGACGCGAACTCCGTTCATTAGTATTGAATGTCTGATTTTGATCATCTACTTTTGCTGTTAACTGTACTATGGGTACCTCTGCATAACCCTGCTGGGAATACCAGGCGTTATGTGTATGTCATCTATTTTTTTTTTTAACAGAATCTCCCTAGAATTATTTTCGGAAAAGGTTTTACTCAACCTATTTCTCTACTTTTGCTACGATTCCGTTTGACGGGAACCTACCTGTTTATATATAAGCACATGAGACATAATTATGAACTACTAGCAGCACCCCGCGGTTTCACCCGCATAAGTATGGAACCCGTAGGAATATCGGGATA
The DNA here is from genome assembly GCA_911387795.2 of Apamea monoglypha. NCBI lineage: Eukaryota > Metazoa > Arthropoda > Insecta > Lepidoptera > Noctuidae > Apamea > Apamea monoglypha. The sequence goes on from OU426938.1 coordinate 14,300,795, forward strand.
AAAAGTATCCTATATGTTAATCCTAATTATAAACCATCTGTGTGCCATATTTTATCCAAATCCATTTAGAAGTTGCGTGAAAGTAAGTAACAAACAAACATCCATCCATCCATCCATCCTCACAAACTTTCGCGTTTATAATATTAGTAGGATATAGCAGGATAAAATCTCTAACTTTGAAATCGGCAACACACCAGCTGCACTCCTTAGGCCCGTATTATAGAACCTCACTCAAGACCATTAGTTAAAACTTTGAGTTGTAGGTCGTCCTGGGAGGAGCCGCGCCGTGCCCTCATCTCAGAAGTAGGCAGTGACCTGTCGCTGCCGGCCGTGGTCGAGTCGATGGTCGGCAGCGAAGAGTCCTGGGACGCGGTGGTTTCCTTCTGCGAAACGGTCGTATCGCAGAAGGAGGCTGCGGAAAGGGAGAGGGAGATATCGTCCTCTCACCCGGGCCGCAGCAGGCGCACCGGGCGGAGGGCGGACAACGCCCTCTTCCAGCCCCCCTAAATGGGTCCAGGGGCGACGGACTCGGGGACGTCCGTCGCCCCCCACTCATCAGGAACCGAGGTGGCGGCGCGTAGTATTCCACGCGCGCCCCTCTTAGACGTCGCGACGGGAGTCAAACACCTCACCCCCCCCCCCCCCCCCCCCCCCCCTGACCCGAGGAGGCCCGCGGTGGCGGGCCGGCACCAGTCGGGGGTTGCGGAAGGATCTTACGTTCCCGCGACCCCCGGCGTAGGTCTGAGATGGAACACTGGGGTGGTTTTTAGTCAGTATGAGTCTGACAGACCCCGCCGCCCGCCCCAGGGAGGCGCACATCCATGAGGATTTTCCACCCCGGGAAAAAAATAAGGAGTTGTAGGTCGTAGGTTCGTACCCAGACAGGCGCTTTACTTTGTGTAAATTATTTCATCACCACTGCTCTCAAAACGGTGAAGGAAAACATCGTGAGGAAATCGGCATATCCTAGAACCAGAAATTCGAAGACATGTGACATTTACCAACCCGCACTGGGCCCGCGTGGTGGATTATGGCCCACTCCTCCAAGAGAGTAGGCCTGTGTCCCAGCAGTGAGAAAATTAAAGGCTGATTATGTAATGCTTACGCCTTGAATGAAGCTCTGTAATACAAACCTTTGTGCTACAGTTTGCACATAAGATCACTTTTGTACCTATTTTTTTTGTTCTGTTTTTTCTTGTCTGTGTATGTGTGTACATAAATCGTCAAATAAATAAGATAACCCCATTCAATCAAACCGTCACGACTTGTTAGCAAACCTGTTACAAAAAGAAACCTTCTACCCTCAAATATGTAGTTTTTTTTTTATTTGGAATTAAATGTCAAATTTTGGGTAAATATCGAAAAACCCTTAAAATTCAAATATCTCGAAAACTATTGAATTTCGGCCATACATATGGGGGGTTCAATTTGTTGCATTTTGGCCCCCTTATCAGCCCCTGACGGATATACGTCGAATTACCAGTAACCCTGTATATGTGTGTACATAAATCGTCAAATAAATAAGATAACCCCATTCAATCAAACCGTCACGACTTGTTAGCGAACCTGTTACAAAAAGAAACCTTCTACCCTCAAAATTACAGCATTGAATCCTTGAAATTTCCCATACAATGTAAACAAAGGGCTATTTTGCTGGACAAAACTGTCAACCTTATTGAAGCCAACAAGATAAGGAGGTTCCCAGCGCCCCGAAGTGAATGGATCCTGATACAATGCGATAATATAGCCGCTATCAACAATGAAATACCGATTTCTAAAGACGTTTCGAAAACGTTTCTTTTTTTAAATAGCTTGAGTTTTTCAAGGTATTGTACTTACAAGGTGGATTTGTGTATCGTGTTTTCTTGCAAGGATAAGAAAATGAATGACTGAGCTGAGATGTAAAGTTTTTTTACTTTTTCGTGTTTCGATTCAATATTTTCTATGTAGATTATTTCTGGGCTTGTGAATAATGAAAGCATGAATTTGTCAGTTTGTGGGGTTAAGCAGGATTTAGCTTAAACAGCCTATAATATTCCTACTGCTGGGACACAAGCTTCCTGTCTGTGAGAGCGAGCGGGTCATACTCCACCACGCTGTCCCAATGTGGGTTGGTGGATGCCACACGGCATGATGGCACGGTTGGCGCAGTGGTTAAGCGATTGGCAGAGTGTGCCGCCTGGGAGGAGCCGCGCCGTGCCCTCATCTCAGAAGTAGGCAGTGACCTGTCGCTGCCGGCCGGTGGTCGAGTCGATGGTCGGCAGCGAAAAGTCCTGGGACGCGGTGGTTTCCTTCTGCGAAACGGTCGTCTCGCAGAAGGAGGCTGCGGAAAGGGAGAGGGAGATCTCGTCCTCTCACCCGGCCCGCAGCAGGCGCACCGGGCGTCGGCGGAGGGCGGATAACGCCCTCTTCCAGCCCCCCTAAATGGGTCCAGGGGCGACGGACTTGGGGACGTCCGTCGCCCCCCACACATCAGGACCCGAGGTGGCGGTGCGTAGTGTTCCACGCGCGCCCCTCTTAGACGTCGCGGGGGGAGTCAAACACCTCACTCCCCCCCCTGACCCGAGGAGGCCCGCGGTGGCGGGCCGGCACTAGTCGGGGGTTGCGGAAGGATCTCACGTTCCCCCGACCCCCGGCGTAGGTGTGAGATGGAACACTGGGGTGGTTTTTAGTCAGTAAGAGTCTGACAGACCCCGTCGCCCGCCCCAGGGCGGCGGACATCCATGAGGATTTTCCACCCCGGGAACAAAAAAAAAAAAAAAAAAAATTGGTTGGTGGTCGATTGACTGTTGCGCTGCGTGTCGCGGGTTCGATTCCCGCACGGAACAAATATTTGCATTACCTACAAGTAGTTGTTACGGGTCTGGCTGTTTGTGTATGTGAGTTTAAATGTTTGTAAACGCACCCACGATACAGGAGAAATTCCTAGTGTGGGGCAACGTTTTTATAAAAAACAAAACAAAAACACATCGTCGAAATTTTGGTTCTAGGACACGCCGGTTTCCTCACGATGTTTTCCTTCGCCCTTTTGAGAGCAGTGGTGATGAAATAATTAAAAACAAAACACTCTAGACCTGAAGACTTTTAGTTTACACAGCTCTCATTAAATAGCGAGGTAATTGCGTAACAAACTATCAGTAGAAATTACTTCCATTTTGGCAGTTCAACAACATTCTTTGCGTTATTTACGTTGTTTGGTAGACAAATTTTTTGAACATTTGAAGCAATGGATTAGCAATATCCTTCAAAATGATCCAGATTCAGATTGACGGTGTGTTACGTAATTAGGGTGCTGGTCATAAAATTATATCGCCACTAGTACCTACCACCTAACGAGTACTCAGTCGACAGTTTCTGATACATAATGATGATGATACGAGCCACCAAGATAGCTGCTCACCCCATAAGCTGAGCAGTTTGAAGATAAACACGATGCAAGTGTTTATGTCTAAATTAGCTCTCGTTAAGATACCGTCAGCGTGTTAGCTTAGTTTTGAACGTAGATTTAGGTTACGTCGAGCTATGACGTAATAAAGAAAACGTTCGTGTTGTTTTTAGGGTTCCGTACCCAAAGGGTAAAAACGGGACCCTGTTACTAAGACTTCACTGTCCGTCTGTCTGTCTGTCACCAGGTGTATCTCATGAACCGTGATAGCTAGACAGTTGAAATTTTCAGAGATGATGTATTTCTGTCGCCGCTATAACAACAAATAATAAAACCAGAATAAAATAAATATTTAAGTGGGTAAACCCATACAATAAACGTGACTTTTTACCCGTTTTTTGCTCGATATTAATAACGGCAACATCGCTTGAAATATTCACAGAACATTTAGTTGTATATTCAATTTAAAAATAAATAATTAAATTAAAATAAAATAAAGATATTTATAGATAACTAGCTGCGCCCCGCGGTTTCACCCGCATAAGTTTTGATCCCGTAGCAATATCGGCATAAAAAGTCCTATGTGTTAATCCTGGTTATAAACTATATGTGTGCCAAATTTCATCCAAATCCGTTTCGTAGTTTTGGCATGAAAGAGTAACAAACCTCCATCCATCCATCCATCCATACAAACTTTCGCGTTTATAATATTAGTAAGAAAGATAGTAAGATAAGATAAGATATTAGTAAAATAAGATGGTACCTACCTTCCTACGTGAGTCCGACTCGCACTTGGCCGGATTTTTATTTCTTCAGAGGTAGCGGGCCAATTTTTTTTATTTCTTTGGCTAAAAATATATACAATGACTGGATGAATTTCTGGTACTAAATAATTTGACAAACTATTAAAATTAAAACATAATATCATAACCTAACTAAAACTATTAATAAACTAAACTATGGGGTCGAAATATTCCTCTGCAGATAATATTAAATTCCTCTGAGATTAATAGTTTGGTGTTCTAAAAGTTACTGCATCCGTTTATTCTGGCTTATTATTTTCTATGTTGAATTTAATCAGCTTGATGTTATGCAAGGGCTTCTCAAAGACAAGTATTTGTTTAAATACAATCACCGCTCCATAATCACAATATCGAGCTATTTCATAATTTAAATAGCCTAGCCTTTTTCCAATTTTGTTGGGGTCGGCTTCCAGTCTAACCAGATGCAGCTGAGTACAAGTATTTTACATGGAGCGACTGCCTATCTGACCTCCACAACCCAGTTACTGGGTAATACGAAACCCCTTGGTAAGACTCATTGTCAGACTTTCGGGCTTCAGACTACCCGTAACGACTGTCGGGACCAACGGCTTAACGTGCGTGTGTTTTAATAGCAGATAAATCGTGCTTATTCGGGTTCATATAATATCAGCTTCTACCTAATTATATGTGTTCTACTTAGTCTGAGAAGGAACGAGGATTCCTTCAAGATTTGGTTAGAAATACTCGTATATACATTTAATACATATACATTTACGGTTTTAACCTTTTTTTTTCGGGGGGAAACCTTCCAAAGGCACCCGACCTCCGGGGAGTGAGGTCGGGGAGTGTGGGATCTTTACCTCACTAAAACCACCCCGGTAATCCCGGTTTCTCTTAAAAGACAAATTCCGGAACCACCCCTGCGCAACGCCTGTAAGGCACATCCCTGGGGAGACTGCAAAGGTGCCTCCCCTAAGCCTCGCTATGCGCGGTAGCACATGACCACTGTGCCACCGTCTACCCTGGGGTCGCTTGGTAGGCGGACAGAGTCCCCACTATGCGCCCGCGACCACAAAGGTCCACCTAAGGTTTTAACCTGGTGCTCAAAAAGCAGTTCCTTCCTACAGCCAAGCAACATTATTCCACCCTGAATAGCAAAAAAGTTCCTGCCTATATTCTGCAGAAAATTGAGTGCTTGGAAAATAAAGTACGAGCCATACAATTACTTAAAGCACGCACGCTTATTTATCGGTAACCTTAAAATGATGGTTGTAAATTAGCCCTACACTGTATTTTCCTTCCATGACCGGACGTGTAAATTATACCGTGAACACTTATTTAATGCTATTAAAATTATACACCACATAACACCCAAAGGCTAACATTACTTCTTGCCACGGAAAAGAAAGAAAAGAAAAGTTCCATTCCTTATGTGCGATTGTAAGCACAGGTTCAAAAATAAATGAAGACTAAACTTATTCTTCTTCCTCGTGTCGCTGGCACGACAAACTCAAACTCAAACTATTTATTTCAACTAAACCAATTACAGACACTTTTGAATTGTCAGTTCGGGTTCGGTCTGTCAAAAAGATGAATCTAGTTGCCCATTCCAAAGCGTAGTAGGCACCTATGGAGAAGAACGGGCAAGAAACTCCATGGACAATCTTTTAAATCAAAATAGTATGCTTACAAAGTATTGGTTACATCATTCATGTTAAAAATTATGCATGTGAGAACGATGTAGAAGGTTAAAAGCGGCCGTAATGAAAAGATAAAAAAAAACAAATATTAAATTAAACGACTGTGTTTTAAACCTTGTTTTCCCAATACTTTGCCACGGCGTTGCCGGTGGCAGCGCAGAGATCACTTTGACTACACTAACCTGAGAAATTCCTAATGGTGAAAATCCATTTACACTTAACTATGCCCGACCCTAGAATCAAAGGATGGCACTTGCAAAGCATAAATACAGCCGTCACACGACAGTGGTAACAAATCCAGTATCAGTTTGCCTCGTATTCGATTGACACTCTGTGCGTAACGTTAGGCCAACTGGAGATCACAGCGTTACCAGTGGCGTGCGGTTGACTGTTACCTGAGGGGCAATTCTCGTAATTTTAGGAACGTTCACAGTCTGATCTCAGTCTCAATCTGTCAAAAAAACCTCAAATTTCCGTACATTTTGACAAGTGTTTGAAATTTGTTTGTCGCTGAGATGAGACTGCGACTAGATTTTCAACGTTTTAAATTACGAGAATTGGCTTTTTGCTGTACTCAACATCAGGTAAATTTGCCTGACACATGCTGAGCTGGACTCCAATTTGGTGCAACCTTTTTTTTCTGGGTGGGAAATCATCATATGACTTCTCCCGCTCTGGGCGGAGCGGGAGGACGTGTCAGACTTTTACTGACTAAAACCCACCCGTGTTACTTCAGTTGCCTATACCAGGGGCCATGGTATCTCTTACGAACAACCCGCGGCCTTAGCAGGCATCGGCCCTAGCGGACCCCGTCAGTTCGTGCTGACATCTCTTTGAGGCGCGCGTGGAACACAACGCGCCGTCGATCAGGGCCTGATCGTTACCGGGCGGTGAGCTGCCCATTGTTCGCCGCCCACAAGCCCGCGCCTACGGTGGCCGGAAGTCGGCTGGTGACTCCCGACATCCAGGGCGTCTCCTGCGGCGACTAGGGGCGTGAGGGCGCAGAGATTGCCTCTCCCTCACGCGCTCCGCCTCCTCCTTTGCGAGCATTACTGCTTCGTAGCTGGACCACGGCCGGACGCGAGAGATCGCTGCCGCCGATCGCCGCCACGAGGATGCGGCGGTACTCCGCACAAGCCGGGCAGACCTCCACCGTATGCTCCATCGTGTCCTCCGGGCGATCCACACAGAGGTGACACCCTGGCGTTTCCTCCCGCCTTATCCTGAACAGGAACCCCCCGAAACAACCGTGTCCTGTGAGGGCCTGCGTCAGGCGGAAGGTGAGGGTGCCGTGGCGCCTCTTCAGCCACTCCTCAAAGAGGGGACTTATCGCTGCAATTGTGGCGTGCCCAGCACTGGGTTGCGACAATCGCACTCTCCATGTCGCCATGAGATCCCGCCGGAGCTCTGTCCGCTGTACCGTGATTTCTCGCGGCAGAGGAGTTACGCCCCGACATTTTGCCTCCTCTCGCCACTCCCATATGTGGGCGAGGACTTTTGCCTCCAGATCCCAAGGCAGCAATCCGGCAAGAAGGCTCGCCGCCTCAGCGGAGACCGTGCGGTATCCTCGGATCAGCCGGACGGCCATGATCCTTTGGGACGCTTTCAACCGGCGGACTGGTCGCCGCCTCAAGGAACGCGCCCACACCGGTGCCCCGTAAAGGGCCATAGACCGCACGACCCCCGCATAGAACCTCCGGCAGGAGGTGTTTGGGCCCCCTAGATTGGGCAGGAGCCGCCTCAAGGCAGCCCCGGCCCGCTCCAGTCTGGGAGCCAAACGTCGGAAATGCTCCACGAAGTTCCATCGGCTGTCGAGGACGAATCCCAGGTACTTCATCGTCGACTCGAATGTGAACCTCTCCTACCGTTATTTGGGAACCCGACGGTGCCGGATTTGGTGCAACCTTGAGGCGCACACCGCACTTTCTGTATTCGTTATTTTGATTCGAAGTGTCATTTGTCTTCATAGTGTCATTCAATTTTTTAGTATTCTGTTTTTTAGTATGTATAGCACTAGGAAGTAGTGAAGGGCGGGCGTTTTTGGGGGACTGTCTTTTGTAATTTTGACTTTCGAATAGTGCTGATTCTCAGCCTAATTTCAATAAATGACTTTTGATTTTGATTTTTGATTATGTTTTCATTTTTTTGTATTTTGGCACCTTGTTTTTATATATTCTTGTAATTTGTTAGCATTTAATTATGCTTTTGTGTGCACTGAATAAATGGTTTATCTATCTACCTTATCGTTAAAAATCTTTGAACAAGTAACCGCCGCCTATTTCAAACCTCTCCTATATTTCTCATGGTTGTTATTTTTGTACTATTAAAAAATGTGCCTTTTGTTTTCTTTTCACAACCAACTTTTTAATAACCAACGACATACGTAATGAATTTTATAATGGAGGAACACTGACTCCCAAGTCACAGGTTTAAACCTAGTTTGGGAGCCAGGGGACCTATGTTTGAGATAGTACTTCTGTATGTTGTAACTGTAATGTCTATGTGTTGTGTGTTGTGTCTGTAACTATGGAGTCACTTTTTGAAATAAAGAAATTATTTATTTATTTTACTAACCCAAACCTCACAAAACAAACCTTCTACACTTACCTCGATCACATCAACAAAAAAACCCGTAACACAGCAATAACATAACCGCTTAATACCGCCAAATAACCGTTATTAATACAGCTAAATAACCGTTATTAATACAGCTAAATAACCGTTATTAACACGGTAAGTGCTACACGCACTTGACGTCAGTGTAGTGGCGTTAGCTGAATATATCGCGAGGCTTAGTCTGCCTCATTAATATACCATTTCGCGAAATCCCTGTGTTACACACATGGACCTTGGAGCATTTAACGTAAATTCCCCATTATTAAGAAGGTTATTTTCGATTTGTCGATTTCTGGAAGTATATTCAGGGTTGTTACGACTTGTTGACAACTTATAACAACCCTGAAACACTTTTAGGCTTTCAGAATAAATTTATATTACATACATTGTTAGTAAATAATACGTTTAGCCATAGGTAGACGACTCCGCCTTGGAGTGTAAACGTGGTACTGTTCCACAAACGATGGGGCACTTAATATCGTGCCCTGCGTGTCCTGTCACCTGCACGTTACGGGAACTGATGGACGCTGATGATGGCGCCAAACAAGTGGCCGAATTCTGGGCCGAGTCCATTTAGATTGCTATCGATGCGCTAAGAAGTAAAAACAAAAATTATTATAATTTTTTATTTTTTTTCCGTCTCGGGACCCTGGGGTCCCAGACCTTTGGAAAGCGTACGAGGGGCCGAAGCCAACTTGCAGAGGCCCGTTAGACGTTTTCAATGAATATTTATTAAAAAATAAAATTTATTATTTCCTTTATTTCATTTAAATACTTACAAATTATATTTCTGTAAACATATTTTTAAATATTTTTATAAACTAAATTTATTATTATTATTAACAAGTAGCTTCTCTGCCCGCGACTTCGTCCCCGTGAAATTTCTTCTTCGTCCGACCCGTCGCAGCAAGTTTTCGCCTAGCGTTCTTTTCTGACGTTTTCTTTTCCTCGGGTCCTAAGAGACATAGCGTGATGTTAAATAGCATATAGCCTTCCTCATGAATTTGGCTATCAAATGCAAAAAGAATTTTATAAATCCGAATGATAGTTCCAGAGATTACCCCCTACATACAAACAAATTTTACCTCTTTATAATATTAATATAGACTAGCTTCTGCCCCCGGCTTCGCCCGCGTGGATGTCAGAAATTACCCCAGGGAACGTGCTATCACACTTACGTTATTTCTATTAATTTAAATCCGGTTTTAAATTGAAACAAAAATAATCTTAAACACTTTTCATTATTACCTTGGACGACATTCAATGCGCGATCACATTATTTTTTAGTGTTCCTGTTTCTTCAGTCCTAAGTTTCCGCGCTCGCTGCCGCTTCCGCCCACAACATCCGTCCTTCCCGCTCCGCCTTTCAATAGGCCTCGTTCACGGCCTCAGATGATGCGATACGACTTGCGTCCGCCCGGCTTTTGTTTTGTCTATCATAACATGCTGAACCGCCAAGTTCGATCGCGGTGGACGAACGATTGCAGTCACCGGGACGTCACGTTCGGTTCAAATAATCTCGTTTCCTTACATATACATACATCTCAATTTTATTAATTATTTATTTATTTCTGTAACTGCCCGTGTCATCACATCAGGTCCTATCAGAATACCAGCGCTGCGACACTTATTTTTTAATGTCGCAGCATCATGCTGAGATCCTTTTGGCTTCGTAGAGGACTTTCTGTTTTTTTACTTTCTTAAAATTTTGTTTTTATATGTGTATGATTGTTGTTTCCTTGATCTTCCTGTATGAGTCACAAAAAATACATTTTCTTTCTTTCTTTCTTTCTCGGTGATGACTACGGTGGACAAACGCACTAAGAGAAAACTGACTGAGAATTTGAATGCCGTACAAGCCAGGTAGAATATATGACTTTATAAATATCTGGCGGTTTTGAGTAATTTTTATGTGGCTTACGCAAACGTATCGTTCAGCTAGGTAATGCCGGCGCCATCAAGGGTAATTCTGTAGAAAAATATTTATATTTATTTATTTAAATTATAACACCTTCACAGACTCATCCAAGGCGATGCTATAAGTCACAATGTACAAAGTACTTACATAAATTTACAAAAAAATAAATGACCAGTAAGCATAATTACAAAGAATCATAATTATACTTACTTATATAACGATTATTATAAAATTACAACCTTTATAATATCGGACCTCCCTCAATTATAATTTGTGAAATCTCCGATACAATAATAAATTAATTGAAGATTATTTTAAAATACTAAAGATCGAGATTGTAATATTGAAAACGGAAGTGGAATTTAAATTCACCTTTATTAAAACAACAACACTTTGTTTACTTTAGCATACCAATTTAATCAATTGCGCTACGCTTGGTTGGTTGATTGGAAATTGTTTTTATATATTTCAAGGTAGGTATATAAGCTAACAGACTTCAAATAATAATAATCTAAACCTACATGTATGAGTTTAAATGTTTGTAAACGCACCCACGATACAGGAGAAATAATTCCTAGTGTGAGGCAAGGTTTTTAAAAAAAAAAAAAAAAAGGGAAAGAATCATAGGGCATCAATTCTTCCGCATCGCTGTCAGCGGGAAAAGTACCCAAAAGGCTGGCAGCATTGGCACGTTGTAACGTTGTATGGCGATGCTGATTACTTGGCCAAACAATAAAAAAATTGATATTGGAGAATATTTGTGTGTGTTACTTAAATATGTATGTATTTTTTATACCAGCTATTATGTCCCATTGCTGGGCAAACGCGTCCTTACTCTTCTTCCATCTCTCTCTGGCCAGAGCCAAGGACCATACATACATGCATAATCAGCCTATAATGTTCCCACTGCTGGGACACAAGTCTCTCTGTGAGAGGGAGTGGGTTGTACCACGCGGGCCCAGTGCGGGTTGGTAGATGTCACATGTCTTCAATTTTTTTGTTCTAGGATATGCCGGTTTCCTCACGATGTTTTCCTTCACCGTTTTGAGAGCATTGGTAAAGGTGATGAAATTATTTACACAAAGTAAAGCGCTTGCCTAGGTCCGAACACAAGACATACTTGTAAGTCAGGGCCGATACCACTGGACCACCACTGAGCCAAGGACCAATTTTTATTAAATAAGTGCAACTCATTCCGCCATCTCCGCCTGCCACGATGTCGTTTGCGATTAAGCGGGACCCACTGAGTCGTAAGTTTGGCCCATTGATCGTCTGACATGCGGCAGATGTGTCCAGCCCAATCCAATTTAAGCGTGGCAGCTTTCCGAGTGACATTAGTTATTTTAGTCGTGGAACGGATTGTTGTATTCTTAACCCGGACAACAAGTTTAATATCCAGAATACTCTATTATGATGTTTTGTTTTTAGTATTTAATAGAATAGAATAGACATTTATTTTGCAAATATGGGTAATAAAATAGACAATAGGTGTTATAGGTGGAGGGGGGTTATAGGTAACAAGTATGGACAAATAATTAGTCTGAAATAAATGGATTTTTTCTATTACCCGTTAATGTCCTCCGCCTTTGCCCAGCAGTGGGACATTAACCCCAGGCAAACTGAATCGTGCATAAACCATCAACTCTTTCTGCCTGGCAACACATGTATTTTCCGCAAATAATTAATGATTCTCGGTAGACGAAGTTGTTGACAGGAGTGAGTGACTGAAATGAAATGAAATGAAATTATATTAATTTCTGTAAGTCGATCTTTTAGGCTTCTATGTATAATAGCGTTCTAGCCTCACCTTTGTCAGATGAGGCCAGAACACTTTATCACATTATTATTATGGGTACAAGGTTGCGGGTACGTTACTCGTAGTTCGTTATATGCAATGCAATAATCAAAGTGACATATTCTTTATAGAAAAAACCCTGTAAAAAAATAAAGATATAAAAAAAAAAAACGATCTTTTGACTGATGACTGAGAAGAAAAAACTCCAACACTATATTAAAATTACATGATTAAGGTAGCGTTCTGTAGTTTCTGCCTACCCTATGAGAAAATGGCTCACAATACAGGGCCATGTCTGGAAGGGCCTTTTAAAGAAAGCCGGTGCAGCTTTGTGTTGACCTGCCCCGATAGACGGTATACATGTATCAGTCATCGACCACATAATAAAGATCCCGTAAGCCGCATTTAGGCGATGCAAGTTTCTTACCTGTGGCATGCAATAAAATGGAAGCAACAAATGATTTCTTATATCTAAGGCGGGTACCACAACCCCGCCAAGCGAAACTTAGTTTTAGTTGTAAAATAGATGTCGGTTTTACGGAAAATCTAAGAGGTCCGGAGTTGACCTATACTGTATTTACTAAGTGAAAAGCGTGACATTTTACTCCGATTGAAACAATTCAACTGACTCTCACGATGTTCCGCTACTCAAACTGCAACTTACTGTAGTAATGTTTCTTAGCAGAATTCGTTAAGCGATTTCCCATGATTATTTTCGCGGCGGAGGTGTGCTAAGGCCCTTAACATTTTATATGGAGCAACAATAAAAATTACACGACACACAACTTATGGTAAACTATAATTATAGTGACGTGTAGTGTAATAGTGACGTGTGTTACTTTGACTTGAATGCGGTTTTGCTGGATAAGCTCGACAGATTGCTCAACAATGGTATCCGGTTCATATTCAATCTCAGGAAATATGACCATGTGTCGAGCTATAGGTCTGAGCTCAAATGGATGTCCATTCGCCAAAGAAGAGGTTTGCGCGCTTTGACTACGCTTTTCTCCCTTCTCAACTCTCCCACTCCTCCTTCTTATCTCGTATCTCACTTTCAATACCTATGTTCTTCACACGCTAAGAATCTGCGTTCTTCTAACAATCTTCTCTTACTCTGTCCTTCTCATACGTCTGACTTTGTTCATTCTTCTTTTCATATTCAGTCCATTCTTCTTTGGAATGCGCTTCCCCTTGATATCAGGACGGCCACCAGTCGGTATGCATTTAAGCGGAAATTGCAGAGTTATTTTCAAAACAAATAGCGTAGAGTCATCTCAATACCTCTCTTCCTTGATTTTGTATATATATATATATATATTTATATATATTATAAGTTTGTATTATAGTAATAGTATGTATGTGTATGTATATAACCTATTTATGTATTTGTTTACCTAGTTCTAAGAGTTTTTTTTTTATCATTGTCCCTCTCAACCGAAGCACCTGCCATATAATCTCTTCACCACCCTTGGTTGACTGGTAGAGAATGCCTAAGGTATTAAGTCCGCCTTTGTACCTTCTTTTTTTGTGCAAAAAGATTAAATAAATAAATAAATAATTAAATTGCACCATGTAAATCAAGCCAAGATCACCGAGATCATCAAAGAACTTATCTTAATAACTGACCCAAAAGCCCAGAAACTGACAAACATCTACGCAAAATATTATCCAAAGTATATCTCTAAAATTTATGACACCCTCCCTCAGGATAAGGCTCTAAATCTACATTAAAACTTGTGAATAACGCCTTAATTTTGAAAAGGGTAGGCAGAACTCTCCAGTTGCTATTTGTTATAAAAATGAGGGTACTCCGCGAACTCAGTTAACTGATTAGCAATTTTTGTGTAATTAATGCTCGTGTTTGTACTTTGTGTGCGTTGGTAAAGGTATGTAAATAATACCAGTCAATATTATGGCTTTAATGACAGCCGCCATATTGCGGTATCTTTGTGTGCATACAAACGAGCGGCACGCGTCAACGGCAGAGGCAACTGCAGCCGTTGAAATCCGTTGACAACTACAATCGACGCGTCAGCGGCTGGCATCGACGTCCCGCCGCTCGTGTATTGAGCACCGCACTCAAATACACAAGCGGCCCGTTGTCGACGGCAGCCGCCGACGCATCGACGGCTGCAGTTGCCTCTGCCGTTGCTCGCTCATGTGTATGCACATTTTGATGACGGCACGGGTTTCTTACAAAAGCCAGTTCGGCCTTCGTCGCGAATATGCGGAGTAAATGTAACGTAAAATTTTCGTTTCCATAGAATGCTATAGAACAGAGGGACAATTCTCGTAATTTTAAGAATGTTCACAGTCTGATATCATAATCTGTCAAAAATACCTCTAATTTCTATAGATTTTTGACATTGATTGAGAGTAGCTGAGATGAGATTGCGACTAGATTTTGAACGTTTTTAATTACGGGAATTGGCCATCAGTTGTATTTCTGTTTATAAACGAAACAAGAAATGATTATTAGATAAAACACAATTAAACGTTGCTGTGTACCTTTATGGCTTAGTCCTCCACCGCCCACACACACTATAATACCAACAGCCTAATACAGGGTTGTTTATTCATTGTCTGGACCCGCCAAAAGGCTAATAAAAACAAAAAATTAAACAGCCCACACCACTTTAAAAATATAAAATATTTAACACATATTTTAATTTCACACACATAACCTAACCAACTTATTTTGAACCGCGGAGAAAAACAGAACTAAATTTAAATGAAACGTATTTGACATTCCATTTGACAGCTCTCTTCACCAGTGGCGCCACCCCGAAATATCAAGATAAACTGGTAGCCTGTTAATGAAAGGAAGGGAACTCATTAATCTGCCTTTTGTGTTAGTGATTAATACACTTTTGTGTAGTCTGTGGTTGTAGGGTTGTTCGAGAAAGCAGCGTAAAATTGCAGGGTAGTCGGAAAATAATGGGAAGTGTTATTAACTTTGTATCGGGGTTGTGTACCTAATGTGGGGATTTACGAAGATTAAGAGAACCTCTTTTTCTGTAAGTATTTATTTATTTTTATAACAATTGCTTGCTTCACTGACAGTAAACACCAAAGCGCGCAAGAAGTCAATATCATAACATTAAAAAAAAAAAAACATTTTTTTTTAAATCTGCCTGCCTTTTTCCAACTATGTTGAGGTCGGCTTCCAGTTTACCCGGATGCAGACTGCCTATCTGACCTGCCCACTACACAGTCACTCCATGTAAAATAGGTACTAAAACGCAGCTGCATTCAGTTAGACTGAAAGCCTGTCACAGCACAGTTGAAAAAAGGCTACTGCTTTTTAAATTTCTATGGGCTAGGCAGATTGATGTTGTTGTAAAACTGATTATACAGCATCAAAATCATTTATTCAAATTAGGCTGAGAATCACCACTTTTCGAACCTCAAAATAACATTATCAGACCCCCAAAATATACTCACCATATACCCATCATATACTCCTACGTGATTTTGTTTGTCAACAAAAACTATGATTTTATTTTTCTGTTTTTTTTTTTTTGTTTGTTTAATGATGAAGGTTACGGTCAAATCGGAAATCAATTCAGAAACAAGTAAAAAAAGACGTTCATAAATAGGTGTGTGTGATAGATGTTGTAGGTCGTAGGTTCGAACCCAGATAGTCGCTTTACTTTGTATAAATCATTTCATGAACAGTGTTCTCAAAACAATAAGGGAAAACATCGTGAGGAAACCGGTATCTCCTAGAACCAAAAATTCGAAGACATGTGACATCAACCCGCACTGAGCCCGCATGGTAGATTACTGCCCACTCCCTCTTGAAAGGAGGAGGCCTGTGTCCCAGCAGTGAGAATATTATAGGCTGGTTACACATTAATGTAGGCAGATTCTAGACTTCCATTTTCCAACAAAGAAAACATTAAAAAATAATTGAAAATCAACATTCCAAAATTCAATTGTTTTTCCGTAGGTCCTTTAAACAAGTTGTCTGGCCATAATGAAATCCTGTCCATCAACAAAGTACTTGAAAATAAATTGTTTTCTAGATGTTAACATAGACTCATTCATTTCAGCATTGTCAGTTCCAGGCTTATAGGACTTTCATATATTTTGCTCGAGTATTGCTGAGTTAGGGTCTAATATACTCTTTGCTTATTTATCCGGATTTGTGCCAGTCTCATCCATTGTTGGAGTTAGTATGTTGAAAGACAAAATAGTCGAGACAACTTGATAAAATTACGAAACAAGTGATTTATTTAGAGTGCATTGCATAGTTCAATTTTAAACTTAATTACATACTTAAATACATTGTACAAGTTAACACTAAAATACAGGGTTATTGGTAAAACATTAAAAACCTCTCAGGACTATATTACTAACATCATAAAAAACAACTTTTGTTCTATGACTTTTATTAATTCAACAGGCTTTCCTACAACAATAATTTTTTTTTTTTTTTCAAACAGAATTGAAATAATCGATTTTCAGTTAGAAACTCTAAGCGAAGCTAAAGAACTACTGCCGTGTCTAGTACAAAATTCAGCAAAGGGAAGCGGGGGTTAGATAAAACAAGTAAATATATTATGTTTTGTAAAAAGTCATAGGCAGCTGGAGCTGGACCAAACAAACGACCAGTGGTCTACTTTAGCCTTGGATCGAAAGAGCTGGAAATCGTGGGGAGAGGCCTTTGCCCAGCAGTAGGATGAGGCAGGCTAACAGTAACAGTAAAAAGTCATAGAACAAAAGTCCATTCCTGCAAGGTTGTTAGTGTTTTACCAATAACCCTGTATAATTTAATATCATGGTCAAGGATAAAAAGAACTGTGACTATTCTTGGTGGAGACCTATGACCAGCTGTGGACGTATTTCGGCTGAATGATGACGCGGATATAAGCAAGATGAAGCGGCAATGGGCTGGCCATATTAGCCGTAGAACCGATGGCCGGTGGGGTAGACGTGATCTTGAGGGGAGACCGCGAAACGGCAAACGTAAGGTAGGGCGCCCTCAGGCTAGGTCGAGGGATCATCTGCGTGGCTTGTAGCAACTGGATGAGAGTTGCTGAGAATTGAGCTGACTGGCATGGAATTGGAGAGGCCTATGTCCAGCTGTGAACCGGTGTAGGCTGGTGATGATGAATGACGCGGACAGAATTAAAATAACTCTTTTATTGTTGCCTAACAATGAATTAATATGTTAATGTTCTCATAATTCAAGGCACAGCGGTTTTAGGCTATTTTAATTTCATCGCATTTATCGTGTTACCAAAAACACTTTAAAGTTTTAAGACGCTCCATACTTTCGATAGGTACACATTATTGAAAGTCAACATTCCTTGTTCTCCCAGTGTTTCTAAATAAATTGTATTCTGTAATGAAAAGCTGTCCGTCAAACGCGCTCTACTTGAAAATAAATTGTTTTCAAGAGCTTCGTAAGGGATGCTACTCATTTGTTCGGCTTGGCACATTCGATTCGGCAGTATTTTTTGAACCACAAAGCCGACCCGAAGCAATTACTACACATTTTTGATTTTCATTCAGCTCCTGCTGATTGGCATACTCCCCTCGGCATTTACCCCTCGTTGAATCATGTTTGGTTAGGCTCGGCACAATTCGTGCTAAGCCGAGCCGAGCCGTTACTTCCCGTTATACCTAAACGGTTGAACGTATTTCGAGTATTTTGACTCTTATGTCTTTTTTTTTATTATTATTATTTTTTATTTGTAATTGTGCGTTTCGTTTGTGCAGAATAAAGTATTTTTCTTTCTTATTTGGATTGATATAGACGATGTTTGGCTTATAGGTACACCATAACCTGGATTAGGACGTATGGCACTTTTTACATACAACGAAGCTGCGGGTAAAAGCTAGTATCTTCATATATTCGATTTTGCCGCCCGGCTGTACCGTATCATGCCGACCCGCACAAGTGTGTAACACCCCTAAGGCGTATGCATGGAGTGATTCAATGGAGGAGCATTTCATTCATTTTTCACGAAATCATTTGACTATATTCATTTGTCTTCATACGAAATGAAGTGTTCGCAGCTGGTTGGTTTTTCAAAGAGGCATTTCATCTGCCTCTCTTGGCTAAAATTTTACAACAATATAAGTGGTAAAAATATTAGCCAAGTAGCTATTTCCCGCGGTTTCACCCGCGTCACACACACAGTAATATACTGTGCCCGCGTGGAGGTTGGATATTATGTTACGAGTACTTACGGGACGAAAAGTATCCTATGTTCTAACCCAGGTAATTTTCTATCCGTGCGCCTTTCAGTCAAATCCGTTCAGCCAATAAAGGCAGTGAAAAGTTAACAGACAGACAGACAGTGTTACTTTAGTGGGTCTGACAGCCCAGGGTGCCTCGGACGGATTAATTAAGTACCTATAGCCAATCGTAAAGGGGCTCGTGGCTAATTAATAACAGCCGCACGGGTCGATCGATCAGGTTAACCTACGCTTCCCATGGTCGGTCCGTGGATTGGTGACCATATTTATATACCGAGACCCCTGCGTGCTTCGGAAAGCACGTTAAGCCGTTGGTCCCGGCTGTCATTAGCGGATCTTTGACAGTCTTTACGGGTCGTCAGAAGCCCGAAAGTCTAACAATCAGTCTTACCAAGGGGTTACATTACCCAGTAACTAGGTTGTGGAGGTCAGATAGGTAGTTGCTCCATGTAAAATACTGGTATTCAGCTGTATCTGGTAAGACTGGAAGCCGACCCTAACATAGTTAGGAAAAGGCTAGAGAGATGATGATGTGTCATGTTAAATTGACACACGATATTTCTTCAAGTAAAAGTAATCCTAAGGTTGTGATGGCAACATTACACAGCATAATAGCAAAAAGGCTAGGCAAATATCAAAGCTCGTTCAAAAAAAGTTAGGAAAAAGGCTAAGGTAGGTGGATTCTTCTTCACTTCTCCTAGGATACGATAGCGGTGCCAAATACCAGAAGAAGCTGAATATCTTTGGCGAATCATCGGCAGATGGGAGTTATAAATCATAATCTATTGAAAAGACATGGTATACTGATTCATGCGATTGGTTCAAGTTGTGAAAAACTAGCGGTTTCAATCAATCAAATCAAAACTCATTTATTCAAATTAGGCTGAGAATCAGCACTTTTCGAACGTCAAAATTACATAAGACAGTCACCCATAACGCCCGCCCTTCACCACTTCCTAATGCTTGGAAGAAGTAGTATTGAAGATTGTAGAGTAATACATTGATTACATTGGCCAAAAAAACCATGGATGGACTGGGTGAATAAAGAAAGAAAGAAAGAAAGAAAAGAAAGAAAATACGTTTATTTGCGGTAAACATGACGCAAAAAAGAACATAAAAAACAAAAAAAAAACAATAAGAAAAGGTTGACATGCGTCACATCCACGCAAAACGGCTATCGCTCAGCATTATGCTGCGACCCTATGCAAGACAGAGCCCCAGCGCTGGTTTTCAGCGACAGCCGGCGCCGACGTAATGACGTTGAATGATGATTTATGGCTAGAAAGGAGGTGATTACTGAGATGACGACTAATAGAGAAGAATGGAAGAAAAATACATGTTGCGCCGACCCCCAATAAATTGGGATAAGGTCATAGGTTCGAACACAGACAGGCGCTTTACTTTGTGTTAACAATTTCATCACCACTTGTCTCGAAACGTTAACGGAAAACATCGTGAGAAAACCCGCATGTCCTACAACCTAGACGATTTTTGGAATTGAAATAAGCTTCTTCCTTTAACTTTTAACTGATTGATGTTTTAGAACATTTGTTTACATCGAACGATTTAATCAAATATAAGGTATCCAAGGGAATAGTAATGAGGGCCACTCAATTCGAGAGTTTAGTGAATAGTGATATTTCACGAGTTTTACGAATTCTGGGAAATTTTAAAAATACATAAAAATTTAGTTTTCTCGAATCCTATGATTAATAGGAATACTAATTTTTAGGATTAAGAATAATTCTTATAGGAATACGTCAAATTACAAGTCGTCCTGTGTAGTTAGGATTATACTCGTAGTTTAGACGACGTGAGCTATTCATCCTCTGTGATAACTATATTATGAGAGAATAAGAAGAACCTATCCGCTACCCCTTCTAACTTAGACCACACGAATATTTTCTTCCAAGTTTAAAGGAAATTGGGTTACCGTCGTTAATCACAGGAAGTGACGTCGTCGCCGTGTACTTCCGGCCGACCCTTAGAGGCTAACCGACTTTCAAAGTTTCTTTTGAGGCTTTCAGAATAGTCTGATAGGATCTTTATTACGGCGTATAGGCTATTAGAAGTATTAAGATAGGTCCTATAAGGTATGTAGGGTCGTTTTATAGGACAGGATTTGTGTATAGTTTTCATTGTATGTGTTATTATAATGGCGTGGTTAGCTGACATATATTAGTTATTTATTTTGTTTGTTTTTATTTTGATTATGTTATCTAATATTTTTATGTTTCGTCGAAATTGTCTATTACTCTATGGATATGTTATTTCTCTGACTAAAATAAATGAATTGAATTGAATATATCCTACTTCCTACTATCCCAATATTATAAACCTGAACGTTTTTGATGATGAATGGATGGATGGATGAATGTTTGTTACTCTTTCACGCAAAAACTACTAAACGAATATGGATGAAATTTCGTACGCAGATAGTTTGTAACCAGGATTAACATATAGGATAGTTTTTATTCCGATATTCTCACGGGATCGACCTGTGGGATCGACAATTATGCGGGTGAAACCGCGGGGCGCTGCTAGTGGCAAATAATTGAACTTAATTTGCGTAATGTTTTTTTTAACTGAACAGACAGCACTCTGTGCTGCTGGGGAGTTTGTGGCGCCACTTGTTCTTCCGAGCTAAAGCACTAGGAAGTGATGAAGGGCGCGCATTTTGGGGAACTGCCTTATGCAATTTTGACGTTCGAAGAGTGCTAATTCTCAACCTAATTTGAATAAATGATTTTTTTATTTTGAGCGGTGTTTTGTGTTTGGAGGTTTTTTTGTGGTCCTTATTGTAATTGGTTGAAGAAACTGTCTTGACTAAAGTTTTGAGTATGAATGTAAATGGAATGGCTATCAGAGTAGGGGAAGACCAAAAAACGATGGATGGACTGTGTAAATGATAATATGGTTAAAAAAGGAGTGACTACCGAGATGACGACTAATAGAGAAGTATGGAAGAAAAAGATATCTAGCGCCGACACCAAATAAATTGTGATAAGGGCAGGAGAATGATGATGATATCGTAATTGGTCGAAGTTAACACTTTACTTGGCTGTTTATCGGTCATGTACAGTTTTCTCAAAAATATTTTAGGTAACTATTATGACGTAAGGTGATTCGTGGGGTGTACTATAGGTACACCTCTGCACAACCCTCCGGGGATTACAGGCGTGGTGTTATGCTATTTTGTGACGCAGGTGTTTAGTTTTTAACTAAAATAGTGTGGAAATAGCTTGTAACCTTCCAAAAAGTGCTCAAGACGCCACGGACGGCATGGCACATCGAAAATAACACTTTTTACAGTTCTAAATAAATATACATAAACATGTTTAGTGTTTCTTTTTTCCTATAGTTGTTCCTTAGACATATTTATTATACAGGGTTATTGGTAAAACACCAACAACCTCTTAAGAGGTCATTGTACTCATCATTATGAACAACTTTTACTATGGGACCAAACCAGAATCGCGAAAAAAAAAAACAGCTGTTTCCTACATTTATGTTCGTCTAACTCGTCAAAATGAACAGGAACAGCTGATTTTTTTTCACGATTTCTGGTTTGGTCCCATAGTAAAAGTTGTTCATAATGATGAGTACAATGACCTCTTAAGAGGTTGTTGGTGTTTACCAATAACCCTGTATAATTACACAAAGATATATAACAATTAGCTATTCTATTTTTGCGTGCGTGTCTTCAAATGCGCAGCGCTCCTACACTATAATGGGAAAAAATCACAATGTAAGAACATCATGCAAAAGATATCATTTGGCGTGCAAATCCACGCCACGGACGTGAAGAGTCGTCAGCTAGTGATGGGTAAGGAAAACAATTACGATAAAAGCTTAATGAAATATTTTATGAAAACAAATTAAAATACTTCACTAATATATGACGAAAATTATTTCTTGTCTACTACATTTTACTTCGGACTAAATACTAAGCAAAATATAAAATAAAAGTACCGTATGTAGTGACAAACTATACAAACTTATGAGTTGTCACAAAATTATCGATTTGCACTTTTTGTGCAAATCAATAATTTTGTGGCAACTCTCGCGCATCCTTGTCAGCGGAATCCTTTACAGTACTTTGTACGCCACAGACGGGATGAGACGGCGCGCAATGACGTCAACGCGCGGTGCCGGACACTGATAGTGTTGTGCAATACGTTATTACCAGATAATAGGTATTTTAATAATAAGTTCTTTTCACATCAAAAAACTTAACATTTTAAGGACTAAAATAAATATTACTAAAATTGTATTTAAGTACACATTTATTTAAAACGTACGAGACATTAATTCGAGATTCTTGTGGTATCTCGTATAGTAGAAGAGAAGATAGAGTACCTATATGTTATGTAAGTACTACACACACAGAACTCACAGAAGATGACAAATATGACCGTCTCAAAGGGATGAGAAGACATCTAATACTTCTAATGCATGCCAGATTTACATGTGCCCAGAAATAAAAAAAAAACAAAGAAAAAAAAATAAAAAAGAAAGAAAAAAAAAGAGAAAGAAAGAAAGCATTATAAAATATTTGGATTTATTTCTTTTTTATTACATATGCAAAAAACTCTTGTATATTAAATAATTATTAAAATTTAGACAACTTCTTAAATTTCATGACAATTACTTGATAAAATCTGAGTCATGATGACCCGGTGTCATCGTCGGCGTAATTATTTTCACGTCATTTGCCCCGGGTTAAGAATTGGGCTAGATATGACTAAGAAATTTTCAAATCTGACTAGTAGTTCCAGAGATCAGGGCGTTCAAGCAAACAAACAAACTCTTCAGCTCTATTATTAGTATAAACAGTTCTGAAAAAGCCTGTTCTTGAAGGCTTCCTTTTGTATTCAAGATCAAAGTTATAATTTAATCAACAAAACTACTTTTATTTAAATATTGGCAACTGGCATCTTGCCTAAAGCCAGAGCCTTCCCAGCAATTCTAGAAGACCAAATTGTATGAAACCCAACAAAAATTACTTCGAACAATTCCTGAAGGAACACAATTTGTCTACATTAATTAAAACTTGTGTATTTTAAGTTCGAAACGCGAGGAAATACAAACTTCGGGAGCACAATCTTCTTTTAAGTAATTTCTGGAAACCCTGAATATTGTTATGCTGTTTTAAAAACCTTATGTATTAAATAATAGAGTTTATATTGGTATGTTTTGTTTAATAAATGACAGATCTCTTAGTTGTTATTTTATGCGGTTGTGAAAACCTTAAGGCTTTGCTGACAGAGTTCAATATGGCATGTTTTGTGGAATTAATGATAATAGATGTCTTAATTCAAGCGAAGTCTTACAATTCGTGGTATTAGTTGTGTAAGGGTGCGCTCGGATTGCTATTTGAATTTGGGATATTGTCTGAATTTGAACTGAATTACGAAGTGAATGAAATATTATGTTGTCATAACCGCTGATGAACTCGAACTACTGGAGTACAAACTAGATAATTGGTGAACATCATCTGCCCTTCCTGTAAATATTTTTCCGTACACGTAAAGTTTGGAAAACTTAATGTAAATGAAATGTTTATTTCTGTAAGTAGGTAGATCTTCTGAGAGACTTTTATAAGACAAACTAGTAAAACGTTAAAACTAGATGGCGCCGACATGTTTAGCTGACTGATCCCTGAGAAGAAATGCCGTAACAAACTCAGAGGTCACACTATAGCCGACTTAATAAATTTGCCCAGCCTTTTCTTACTATGTTGGGTTGGCTTCCAGTCTCACCGGATGCAGCTGAATACCAGTATTTTACATGGAGAGAATGCCTATCTGACTCCCACAATCCAGTTACTAAGTAATACGCCACTGGAGTAAAAACTGGATACTTAAATTGCGAATACGCAGATGATTTGTTATATGTCGGGAATTCTTATTTAAGTTTTGTTTAGGTATCATTTCCTCTATCGAATCAGAAATGAAGAGATCTGCAGGAGAACCAGACGATATAAGCCCGAAGAATTGCCAAACTTATCCGGCAGTGGGCAGGGCACATTGCTCGCAGAACAGAGGGCCGATGGGGCCGAATGGTTCTGGAGTGACGACCGCGTACCGGAAGACGTAGCGTTGGAAGGCCTCCCACAAGGTGGACTGACGACCTTGTGAAAGCCTCAGGAACCCGTTGGATGTGAGAAGCACAGAACCGGTCGAAGTGGAGGTGCTTGGAGGCGGTGGGTCTATGTCCAGCAGTAGACGTCTTTCGGCTGAAATGATGATGATGATGATTGTATCCTCCATTTATATCCATGATACATATTAAAATCACGTCTTCTCCCCATGGGGGTAGGTAGAAACTACAAAAGCCACCTGCTACGATCCTTACAAATACGTACGTTACGTTCATAAATCTGGTCATACACGCACGAGTAGTACATGTCATTTTTTTTTTTTTTAATATAGTGCAAAGGCGGACTTAATGCCTGAGGCATTTTGTACCAGCCCAGTCAATACCATTATATTTTTTTTTTAAATCAATTTTTAAATGCCCCTGAAAACTTAATTATATCTCTGGATGACAGCGATGCGGACGAGTACTTCGGATCCTAAGTGTCCTTTTGTTTTGTATTTATTTGTACAGTTAGTTAGTAATTTAATTTAGTACTTAGTGTTAACTGTTAGTTGTGTTAAATATTGTAAAAGTTCTGTAAGTATAGAGGTATGAGGAATAGGGTGTAAAGTTCACTCATACTCCATAGAAAAGGGAGGATCCTCCGACCAGACGGGTGTCGTGTCTATCGGGCTGTTGTATGTATGCTAATTGCGCGGTAAACTCTGCTTGTGCGATGCAGGATTTCGCGTGACGTCAGTATTACGCGTAGTTTGCACGTGGTGCTGTGGATACCGCTACATAAGTAAACCAATAAAAAAAATCTCCTTCGATCACTTGTCTCTATTCAATATACCTTCACTTTCAACCACAAAAAAAACTTACTACCCAGACAATACGCTACACCATATCTACATATACGAGTACAGCAAATACATATACAGAATACATATAATAAGTGAGAAGAAAAACACCATTTCCTTTGTTTAGCTTGCCCTACTTTTGGGAACTACTGCATTCTTAAGAACACCTCGTATACATGGTGATGAGTTTACACTTAGCTAGTGTTGTGTGACTGGTTTATTTATTTGTTTTAATTACATGACTCGCTTGTATTTTTGTAAATGAGTTAACGAAAGTGTTGATATTGTTTTTTGGGAACAAAGTTCTTTATCGCAGCTAGCGTTAGGAGTAAATTGGTAAAAATCGTCAAGTAGGTAACGAAAACCGTTACCTATTCCTTTTCCATGCCACTTTTGCTCTTTTCTTTTCAAAATGAGAGTTAGTTTTCATGGTTTTCGAGGGTGTCAAGTCGATAGTGAGGTCAAAATGAAAATCCAATATGGCGATAACTTCATGAGAGTATCTAAAAACTTATACTAGTGTACGTGATACGAGTAGGTATGTGTGCGTGCGAGTATTGCATAAGGAACATCATTCCTGACTGGGGTCCCCCGAACGCACACATTTAAAAATAAAAATACTTTTCTAAATAACACAATACCAACACTTGCGGTAAAAACATAACATAACATCAGGCCCTGTGTCCCCGAAGGGTTGGGCAGAGACGAACCTAATCTGCGATCGGCAATTATTTGCCAAACATGTAAACAAATATGAGTTATTGGAAAAATAACTTTAATACTTACACAATAAAGTTCAGTCTACGATACAACTTCAAACATTTTAAGACTTTTTAAAAATTGCTAGACACTGAAATCTTAATCACTACTAAAATAAAGTTGGTATTTGTTTAACTTGAAATAACATCAATTCGAAAGGTAAATTTGAATAGACCTTATAGTAGAGCATTAAAAGACTAATCCCGTTTTTTAAATGAGAATAACTTAACTTTCCTTATTCTTCAATACTTGTACCGAACATAGCCTCAATATACTACGTACAAAAGCCCCATGTTTATAGGAACAACACCATATTGCTTATTTTGCGTAAACTCTGGGTTTATAAAGCAGTGTGCACGTAGTTTACTTTTATGGGGGATAATTTCATGGAACCTGGTAAAAATTCCGGGTTATATTTATAAAGTGGGTCACAGAAAATGGGCATAACTATACGCTTCAATGATGTCTTTATTAATATCGCTGGTGGTATGCTAAAATAGCAATTTCCGTCCATTAATAATGAGTACAATTCTCAGGTCCAACACCATTTTATTGAAATTTGTAGGTGTCAAGCTCGTCACTCGTTTTTGTGGTAGTCACAAATACACACAGAATAGAATAGAATACCTTTAATATGTACACCATATAAATTACAGACATGAATAAAGAAATTATACAAAGGGTGACACAATGGGCGGTCTTATCGCTAAGAGCGATCTTTTAAAGACAACCTTTGGATGGATTAAAAAAGGGGAAGGAGAGATAAATACTGTAGGTAGTCTGTGGTGCACCATTTACATAATACACACACATACATGACACACAAACTCACGGCTTCTTTTCATGGGGATAGACCACAGATTTATAAACTAAAGGGAGATGGTGTGGCTGCCCAACTGTTCGAGTCCGGCTGTCACCTTCAACTACATATGCACTACAATACTAACACGCGCTCACTCACACTATAACAGTCACCACACTCAACGCGAGCCAATCGCGTAACGCAGATCGCAACGTTGAGACACACAACCACATTGACAATTCTTATTGACAAATCAACGGCGCCCGCGTTTGTTTCTGTTTTGTGCATACATTGTTCGCACGCGCCACGCCCCCTTGGCATATCTCCCTTTAGTTTATGAATCTGTGGTTCGTTCATTAAATACTCCTTTTGATTCGTTTACGTTCAGTCATCTGGTCGTACACACCGGTTGCGAGAATCACGTACCTGACTTTTCTGAAGCAAATCACCAATATGATGGTAGGTGGTAGTAATTCATTCGGCATGCAGCTAAGAATAGTTAAATCTAGATTATTTAAGGCCCAGCTAGGTTGTCTCTCTTTCTCCCTTAGCCCATCCAAAGGTTCCCTTAGCGATAAGACCACCTATTGTGGCACCGCTTCTAAAATGTCCACATTTATATTTGTAGTTTTTATGGTGTACAGACGCATGTACAGCATATCAAGCTACTATAATCTGTCAAATTTCTATAATATTTTTTTTACTTTATCGCTAAAGCATTAAGGTTCAAGGTTGATTGGGAAAATTTGACAGTTACGGGTAGCTTGACCTGCTGGCGTCTGTTCATAATAAAGAATATTCTATTTGCCTTATATTTTCCCAGATATTTCCAAGTTTCAAACGGTTTATCCAAGTGTGCATTTTGGATCAGTATATCCAAAAATGGTTAATTGAAAGTACATTAAATCACTCGAAGTTAGCAACCATTGCAACGTTTTCATCGTCCAAGCAAAATTCAACCTATGAAGGCTCAACTTATTTCCCTACATTGCCCGTAAGAGGCAGCTGTATCGGTAAATTCCTTTTATCGTTTTCTGCCGATCAAAACGTTTCCAAGGTTTATCCGTATCGTTGACCTTTCCGGCCGGATTGAAAAGTATCACTACCTACGTACATAGGTATTCGGGTCAATCTAACAAAATGTATCGGCAATTTTGTATAGGTACTCGTAAGTAATGACCAAGAAAGGATATAGGTTCCACAAAAAATACAAAGAAAATGCGTTTATTTGCGGTAAACATGACGCAAAAAAGAACATAAAACACGAAAAAAAAACAATAAGAAGGGGTTGGGGGAAACATGCGTCACATCCACGCAAAACGGCTATCGCTCAGCATTATGCTGCGACCCTATGGAAGACAGAGTCCCGGCGCTGGTTTTCAGCGACAGCCGGCGCCGACGTAATGACGTCGTCCGGTGCAGCAAACAATTACTCATCAACAATTATTAAAACAATTATTTTTATTTTTAAAGCAAACAATTATTAGGACGCTGTACTGGTACAGCATACTTAAAGCAAAATAATATAATTTAATTTAAATGTGATAGAAACAAACTCCTGTTTGTTCTATCACATTGAAATTAAATTTTCGTATTAAAAATACATACCTAGATACTTATACCAGTGGTAAAGACCCCGACTTCCGAGATGTAGATCGTGGGTTCGAACCCAA
Source organism: Apamea monoglypha (assembly GCA_911387795.2). Lineage (NCBI taxonomy): Eukaryota > Metazoa > Arthropoda > Insecta > Lepidoptera > Noctuidae > Apamea > Apamea monoglypha. The sequence goes on from OU426938.1 coordinate 14,329,361, forward strand.
GCGGCCCGCTTTACTTTGTGTAAATAATTTCATCACCGCTGCTCTCAAACCGGTGAAGGAAAACAACGTGAGGAAACCAGCATGTCCTAGAACCAAAAATTCGAAGACATGTGACACCTACAAACACGCACTTGGCCCGCGTGGTAGATTACAGCCCACTCCCTCTCAAAGAGAGGAGGCCTGTGTCTCAGCAGTGGGAACATTATTGGCTGATGACGTATTCAACCATGGACCTCACGCTTAAAGTCGCACAAGGCAATATTATCTAAATATCAATTCATTTGTTTCTCGATTTCAGCAATAAACTTTGAAAAACGGAACAGTAATCAAATAAAAGTAATTAAACAAAAACATCTGAATCCCATTGTCCATAAGATTTCTCACTAATTGAATTGAACATAAGGCGTCAATTAAATGAAATCGTGAAGTCGCAATTAATTGAATTAATGGCATCTTTCCATTAATTACCGGTTTGATCCACAAAGGGAGAATGAACTGGTAATATGATCCATTTTTTTCCAATTAACTGTAAGAGGATATTCTTAATTATTTAAATAAGAATCTGGAAAAGCTCTCTTTGGTTGAGTATCAATGATTTTTAATTATGCTTTGAAATAATTAAATTCCCTTTGGACTGTGTAGTGGTGGCAAGCGGAATTAAGTAAATAGTCTTTTATTTACTAAAAGGCTTACTGTTACTGTTAGCCTGCATCGTCCTACTGCTGGGCAAAGGCCTCTCCCCATGACTTCCAGCTCTTTCTATCCAGGACTAAAGTAGACCACTAAAAGACTTGGAGCTGATTTTTCAATGGACGGATATTTTTATTAGTCGAATAAAATTGACGCCTTTTTTTAAGCTATACTTGCCACGGTCGGTTTGTGGAGAGATCTCGGCATAATGTACAGTCACCCGACTATACATTATGCTGAGGCCGTGCCTCGGAAAGCACGTTAAGCCGTTGGCTGTCATTCATAGATTTTGTTAGTCGTTAGTTCGTTACGGGTAGTCAGCAGTTCAAAAAGTTTGACAATCAGTCTCAAGGAGATCGTGTTACCCAGGAACTGGGTTGTGGAGGTCAGATAGGCAGGCAGGTATATAGCTGCATCCGGTTAGACTGGAAGCCGACTCCAACATAGTTGAAAAAAAGGCTAGGCAGATTTTTTGGTATGGTGGCTATATTCTAGACAGCCTGCCATTCGGACACAAGTTACCGTGGCCTACTTGGAGAACCTTAAATAGACTTCGTACCCAAATAGGCCGCAGCAAGGACAACCTCCACAGTGGGCGTTCATGGCCGCCTCAGACCTCCGGTGTGTGTACGGCATCTCTCCACAGACAATAGCTCATCCCCTATCTTTTTTTTTTTTGTTTTGTCAGGATTGGGAAATCATCATGGACGCCCAGACTGCCTCAATTATGAGCCAGTCTGGGCAGTGCCGGACTCTTATTGGCTAAAACCCACTCCTGCCTTTGCTCAGTGTCCCTCTGACATCATCAGAGCCCTTTTTAGAAATGGGTCCTGCTTGATCCGAATTATTGTATTAACAAAAAGAAGCACAGTTTTAGAGCCGGAAATACCTATTTCCGGCTCTAAAACTGTGCTTCTTTTTGTTTCAGGTGCTGTTCTACTGGTGCATCGCTTCGAATGCGGCGTCTCGTACTGATTTTCTCCCTCTTTAGATCCGCGAGCTCGTTGGACCACCTCGATGTCAAATGCTTGTCACTAATTATTATGTGCTTGTCTGTAATAATGTTGGTGCTTTTAATACTTGCTAAATTGATTTTTACTGCTAAATAATTTAGTTAGATGTCTGCTTTTAATTAAGCCAATTTCTTATGAAATCGGTTTCAATTCGCTTGTTTTATGTTGTAAATTCTTTTGATTGTTTTGTTTATTTTTGTTTTGGCTTTATTTATAGTAATTTTGAAGACGTGGTCTGAGCTCGTGATTCCTTCCGCATTCTGTCCGTAAATTGTGCTGGTGTTAGGGTCGTTTTGGGCCTTACTGTACTGGTTCTTACTTTAGCACACTTTAGCAATACGCCACGGATAAGCGTGCCAACGCGTCCCATGCCCGCACCGCATGCTCTATCACCTGCACACGTGAGGACATAATGGCTGCGTCAGCGAACGGTATTCGCGTTGCTGAATTTTGCGCAAAACAAATAAAAAAAAGTTATATATATTTTTTCGTGTTATTTATTTTCTTCATCGACACTAAGAATGTTTTGAATTTCTCAGTAGCAGTTTAGAGTCTAGCTTTATACAATAGGGTCGGCTTCTATAAAATGGCGATTTTATAGAGTATCTGGAATCTGAAAGTGAACTTGTTTAAAAAGTTCAAAGCGGAAGAATTTCCGTTGCACATGACACTAAAACAATTTAAAAATCTTTACATTATACTATAGAAACTTTATTAATATTATTCAAAATGTTAATGGTATACTAAAATATTATTAATATCCACAGTGAGCTCGCGAAACACAATTTATCAGACCCCTAAGGGATTTAAGGGATAGCCTTCCGTGGAGTTTAGGGATGTAACCTTGTTTATCGAGTTTTTTTTTTTTTTTTTGGTAAACATTTACGGTTTTTTTAACAAACACGTAGCCGACTACGCACAATACAGGTCCACTTGGAGGACTAAGTGTGGAACCAAACCTCATAACATAGAAGACGTGGCCGATTCTTTGGCCGAGTCCATTTATATTGCCATCAATGCGCTAAGAAGAAGAGTAAACATTTCAATATATCATAACATCACGCCTGTATCCCCCGAGGGGTAAGGCAGAGGTGCACCTATAGTACACATTTCGCCAGATGTTAAAGTTTCATATGTGTGTGTAAGTGTCATTTTTAGAGTTCCGTAGTTCACGTCTCGGAACCCTTATAGTTTCGTCATGTCCGTCCGTCCGTCCATCCTCGGCTTACCTTCCAAACGGTTAGTGCTGGAAAGATGAAACTTTGTATGGACATGTGTATTTACCACGTCGACAAAGTGCTAAAATAAAACCATGAAAAATATTTTTTTGGGGGTACCTCCCCTACACGTAAAGTAGGGATGATTTTTTTCTCGCGTCTACCTCATAGTGTGGTGTATCATTAGATAGGTATTTTAAAAATGTTGAGAGGTTGCTAAGACGATTTTGTTATTTAGGTATCCGTTTGTGAGATATTCAACTTTAAAGCGCATTTTTTTGTTAAAATAGCTAATCGGCTAGCTCGAAAAATCAGAAAAAAATCGTGATGGTAGTCCATGTGATGAACTTTGAAGGAAAACTATAACGGCTTAGATAACTTTGTTAGTTCAGGAGTTATAGAGGCCTAACTTGTAAAATGCGCATAATTGGAAAACTTCGTACAAAAATAACGAAATAATAAGTAAACATGTAAAATATTTAAGATAAAATCATAACAATTATCTATTGGTTGGCCGGTTTTATATTGTTCTAAGAATAAGCTACTTTAAAATAAAACTTAGTAACGCTTTAATATACAAATTGAATCAGTTAGCGAAACTCCACAGACGTGATTGGTAATTTAATTTCACACTGTATTTGGAATACGATTAAAAAGAGAGAGATTAAGTATTTAATACTAGTAATATCAATAACACCTATCTTAAGTGTGTGTTTGAAGTGAAATTCCTTAGATATTTTCCTTACCAAAAAAATGTTGCCATAAACAAAAGCACGATCTACATCGCGAAACGTTACAAGTGAAGTTAACAATAGCGCATAAAGTGAGTTGCTTTCACAAATAAATACATTGTTGTTGCATTGATATAATTTGTTATCAAACTTAAATGCACTTTCGTGATAAAGACAAGAACGTAAGTAATTTAATACGTTTGGTTTACACTGGACAGTGAGCCCCTGTAAAAATATTGCTGGTAAGCTATCCTTTTTCGTGGCATCAGACTCATCTGTTATTATTATTTTTTGCGACTCAAGAAAATAAGTACCTAGTGATTTATGTTTATCGTAAAATTAATAACCTTTTTTTAAAAATCTATTCACAAATATATCACACGCACCGGTTACTGCACTTCAGGGTTAAAGCTACTGATTGAATTTTAATTTTGAGAAAAATTAACAAAATTCAATGGAACACACACATTCACCATTTGGCATACAATTTATACTTATAACTAATACAATATCTAGAAAGAAAAAAATAACTGGGTGACTAGTTCTACAGTTTTTGTTATAAAATTTAAATTCTACATTCTAATAAATCCGTCCATCGATAACTGCATACTTTCCCATCCCTAAAAAAGTAGAAGGTGCAAAATACTTATATAATACGTACATTTTAAAAGTGCCGTGTATTTTCTGGACGGTTTTCCCCGTCAGGCTACGGTTAAGTCTTGTAACCCTCACGATCTCCTTTTAACGCCACGGTTTTTGTAATTTTTAAATGTTTAAGTTTCTCAAAGAAACTTCAACAAGATATTTTTACAGTATTTTTATCCTAGAAATTGTGGTTCTATGAGGGCACGTGGCCACGGGTCGATTGAAGGTTAAAATACGGTCGGTTCGTGGATGGGTGACCATCAATTACATATTGAAACTCCTTCGTACCTCCGAAAGCACGATAAGCCGTTGGTCCCGGCTGTCATTTGTAGATCTTTGACAGTCGTTACGTTTAGTCAGAAGCCTAAAAGTCTGACAAGCAGTCTTACCAAGGGGTACTGGGTTGTAGCGATTATATAAGCAGTCGCTCCATGTAAAATACTGGTATTCAGCTGCATCCGGTTAGACTGGACACCGACCCCAACATAGTTGGGAAAAGGCTAGGCAGATCATGATTCTGGAAATAGCGGTTTTCAATTGCTAATTTAGCAGTTCTCGTTTTCCAGTTGGGTAGTGTATTATCAACTTTAAAGCTGCGTTCACACCAAGGCTTTATAATTATGTAGTCGGCTGACTGTGAATAACGTGTGTAAAACACGCTTAACGAAGTCGGCTTCGTTAAGCGTGTTTTTACACACGTTAAACGAATTTTGTTTTTGTATAATTTCACATAGTTTGACGGACATCTGCCATGGTTCTTTTACAGTCTGAATAATCAGCCTATAATGTTCCCACTGCTGGACAAATGCCTCTTCTGTTCGAAAGAGAGTGGGATAATGATAATAATAATAATTATATTTAAAAATATAATTTGTAAGTATGTAAATGAAATAAAGGAAATAATAATACCCTGTTCCCGATACCGGTGGGCTACTATTTTTTATATTTTTAAATGTTTTTATACCTTTTATATTCTAATATTTAAAAATATAATTTATATGTTTACATTTAAATAAAGGAAATAATATAAATATTATAATACATTAAAATAAAGGAGATATAACAATAATAATTCCATAATCTACGCGGGCTCAGTGCGGGTTGGCAAATGTCACGTGTCTTAGAAATTTGGTTCTAGGACATGCCAGTTTCATCATTATGTTTTTTTTTTACAGCGTGTATCAGAAAAGTGTACACACACACAGTGGCACAGACCATAAAACTGAAAAACTTTGTTCATGGGAATAACATCGTAACAACACACAAAAATAAATAGTAAATGACCTCAGAAAATGATCTCTCATAAGTTTGAATCAACACCCGGTTCTCTGCCTTCCTAAGGGCCGTATTGCAGAACCTTACTCAAGGCTCAAGCATTACTTTAAACTAGTTTCAACCAATCAAATGGCCTTATACGAGTTTTAAGTAAAGTTTGAGTTTTGAGTGAGGTTCTGTAATACGGGTCTAAGATGTCCGGTTCATCTAGTTGGGGCCGTCCCTTAATACGCTTGACGAAACGAGCTTCATATTTTCCGACTGACAGACTTCTTGACAATTCGGAAGAGTCTGTAAATGGTTTGATTGAAATAAATGGTTTGAGTTTGAATTTGAGAAACGTACTCTCTACTTCAGAATTCTTCTGTTTGTACAGAGTCATCAGCCATCAGTACTTAGATAAAAAAGCGCACGATGGGTTCCGTACCACCGAACAAAATTTAACACCACATATTGTTCCGTTTCTTTTTTGGCGATCCCTTTAATGTTTAACTTTATTTTATTTTTATTATTTGTTGTTATATCAGTTATAGCAGCTCTCAAAACGGTGAAGGAAAAAATCGTGACGTAACCGACATGTCTTAGAACCAAAAATTCAAAGACATGTGACATCTACCAACCCGCACTGGGCCCGCGTCGTGGATTACAGCCCTCTCGAAGAGTGGAGGCCTGTGTCCTAGCACTGGGAACATTATTGGCTTATTATGGATAGTAGCCATAATAGTGCTTGTTTACCTATTACGGTTCAAAAGATGCAGCCCGTGACAGACCGACGGTCGGACAGCCTTATTAATACGGTCCGCTGAAAATAACAACATTTTGCGGTGCAATTGTAACATTTACCTTAATAACACTTGGCAACTTAATCCCCATAATACAGCTAAGTCCCTTTAAAATCAGGCACACGGCACAATAATATATTAGACTGTTTACGTTAATAAATAGGAAGGCAGACAAACCCGAGCTTTCCGGTACATTACGTCACCTGTAAAGGCTTCAATAACTCAAGTGGTAAAACGCTGTTTAAGCTTACATGGGGCTGTCTGTCACACCGCAGTGTGTTCGAAGTCCAATTGCGTTTTTTTTTTTGTTTTTTTTTTGCGTTTATTTTTGTCCAATTCTAATGACAAGGGTTCGGCAGCAGATGCTAATAAATAGACAAGATTATAAATGTTTTACTACTAAGCATAACTATAAGTAGCTAGCCAACAGTGGCCTGTAATTGGAGAGGTTTATGTCCAGCAGTGGCGTGCAATTGGAGAGACCTATGTCCAGCGGTGGTGTGCAATTGGAGAGACCTATGTCCAGCAGTGGCGTGCAATTGGAGAGACCTATGTCCAGCAGTGGTGTGCAATTGGAGAGACCTATGTCCAGCGGTGGCGTGCAATTTGAGAGACCTATGTCCAGCAGTGGCGTGCAATTGGAGAGACCTATGTCCAGCGGTGGTGTGCAATTGGAGAGACCTATGTCCAGACGTGGCGTGCAATTGGAGAGACCTATGTCCAGAGGTGGTGTGCAATTGGAGAGACCTATGTCCAGCAGTGGCGTGCAATTGGAGAGACCTATGTCCAGCGGTGGTGTGCAATTGGAGAGACCTATCTCCAGAAGTGGCGTGCAATTGGAGAAACCTATGTCCAGCGGTGGCGTGCAATTGGGGATACTTATGTCCAGCAGTGGCGTGCAATTTCACAGGCTTATGTCCAGCAGTGAACTGCTGTAGGCTGATGATGATGATAAGTAGCTAATAGACAAATTGGTGTAACACTTAATCAAAATAAAAGAATTCTAATCGAATAGAGGTGGTGACCTCAACGTGTAATGAATTCATGAACATGGGATCGGTTCGAGATTGTTCAACTAGATTCATAAACTTCCGGAGTGTCCAACTAGTTTCATAAAACTATTGGACGATCCAGTATCCAACACCGCCAAAAAAATCATAAAGTGTCAGACGAAAGTTATCAAAAAGTATTATATAGAAGCATAGAAAGTGGCCACCGAGCGATCAACACCACGGTATCAATAAACCATGCTGTTGGTTACTCGGTTGCCACATACACTCACACACGTATTTCCAAACACAGAAACGCAACTTTTATGTGTCTTCTTTTCACCCGTACCCTTCAACCTGTTACACAACCATGTTGCTTAGCACCACAAACAGTTACGCACTTATACTTCTCCAGAGCCATTCCTAAAAACTCACCAATTATGATAATGCAGTCCACTCCCATTTAAAATCAACAGCATAGTCCTTTCTGGAAGCGTACGAAGACTTGAAACTTTCCATACTTAAAGTAAAACCGACGCTCCACAGCAGCCCACGGCTAAGCTAAGCACGAGTACTTCGCTTTGTATGAAAATGTAAGTGAGATCTTCGACCCACGGTTAAACGCACGAATGCGTGTCTGGTAAACAAATGAACCGCGCACAGACGTGGCAAACCTCTCCGTGCACATCCTACGTACGTACTCAATATACTGTTTCTTATCTGACACAAATTTATGTTATTTATTTATTTAAGTGTAGCATATACGTCACGTTGCAGTATAAAACTGATTTACATCCGTCACCTCACACACCAGTCCAGTCCAGAAAACCAGCGACAGGCACTAGTTGTCTGGCATTTTTTCTGAACCTTTTGGGCGGAGCCGTGAGGCACACTTTCCTGCTAATTTTTTATATCGAACTTTATATTTTTTTATGATGGTGATTTGATTTTTATTTATTTTTATCTGATCTCTTTTAGTCTATAATAAATAAATGTATTTTCTTTATTTCTTTCTTTCCAATGAAGCAGTGGACGGTCGACTTAATCTTCAAGTTTCAGTGGAACAAGTTTAAGTGATGTGATGTAACTGCACACAAACTTGGGAAGGATGTAACTTGTGTGTGACTAACTAGGCAGTACTCTTGAGATACTGAGAGAAGTACTACGTAAAGGTACTTATTTACGGAGTAATGGAATCAGTAGGATACGAAGAACCTATCCAGTTTTGCTTATCATAAGATGACTTGAACGAGGGCTTATATAACTATAATTTGAAATAACCTAAGGCACACTTTTTTCTATTAAATTTATTTTCTGTTTATATTGTGTGTACTTATAACATGTGCTAAACAAACATATTTTCATGGGTTCTAAATACTTTTAAGCGTCTCAATGAGATTTCATTCAAGATTTCACGGAAAATATTGTGAAAGTACAAGATTTATTAGGGAGGATGCGCTAAGGTAGGCCGCGAAATTCCAATTTACTTACATTTTGTGTAAAATGCAGGTCAGTGTCAGATTTAATGTCGTTTAAAATATGATTTGCGACCGTAACAAATATGGCTTTACAGAATTATATTGCACCTTCTAAACACTGTTTAGAATAAAAGCATGCAACATTTATTGTTGCTGCAACTTATGGCATGCCACGGACAATTAAAAACCCATTGTGTCTCACGTTGATCTACGTTATCGTAAGTGGCTCGTGGCTTATTACTAAAACTCCCAAACACAACACCCCAACAAAAATGAAACAATTAAACATAGCCTTTATTCAAACCCACACTTCGGTGTGACAGACAGCCAATTAATCCAAGTTTTAGAGCTCGCGCTAATCCGCGGTTGGTATTTCAGTGACGTCAGATTTATTAGCAGACCGAGGATGTACCGAATTATTCAATTAGACTCCCAACTATTAAAGTGCCGTCATTATGTTAGAGATAAAAGGAAGGAAGGGGGGGTAAGAAGGGGGGGAAGGGGACGATTTATATCGCTTTTGTATCCCGTTGCTCTTTCTATATTGCGTTCGTTTTCCTGTAGCGTTGAGAGGTTTACTGGCAGCGAGGATACGGCTGAAAAAACTTAGGAATATTTTGTGAACTTTTGTTTAAAGCTTGGCCAATTTTTTTTTTTTTAATGCTTAAAAAGTTTCATTTTCTTTTTAAACAATATAAAAGTTAACAGTGTTTTAAAAAGGAGGGAAAATAATCATAAAAAAATTCGTCCGCAACGCTGTCAACAGGAAAAGTTTTGCCACGTTGTATGGCAATTCTGATTCTTTGACCAAAAAATAGGCCAGCGCTCTGTTCACGTAAAGAGTCGGCCCTGGTATTTCAACCCCAAACGGCTCGAACATAATACGAATTGAATTTTCATATGTACTACGTATTTATTAATTGAAGCTTAAATATTTAATATATGGCACAAAAAGTGACATATTAGTGCTTAAATTAAATAATCTAACTATACTTATAAAGCTGAAGAGTTTGTTTGAACGCGCTAATTTCTGGAACTAGGTACCAGTCGTATTTGAAAAATTAGGTACTTTTTCAATTCTTGAGGAAAGCTTAGCCTAGTAATTTTATTTTTATTTTATTTGTTAGGGACAAAAACAGTTACATGCCAAGCTTAAATAAAGATTCTTAAATTAGCAAAGTACTTAGAAATACATTTAAATATAATCTATTCCATATTTATGTTACTACACATGTAACCCACACCATTGTCCACGAATTCACAAAAAAAAAGTTAAAAGAAAACAGACATACAGTACAGTGTCCATCATAAAATACTATTAAAAAGAACAAGAAAGAAAAAAATATAATATATACTTAAGAATTTAGTTATTCTAATAGTAATATAGCAATTATACATCATAAAAACACGTAGGATACTGTTTATCCCGATATTCCCGCATAAGTGTCGACTTATGCGAGTAAAACCGTGGGGCGCTACTGGTATCCAATATAATAATATGCCACAAAATGTGACATTAGCAGGTACACAGCTTGTGCTAAAATGAAATAATATTATAATGGAAGGTATCTCATAATATCTTTTTTCCCGAAGATTTTATTACGTAGAAGGAAAACCGTGTCAATACGAATTTAATTTGCCACATAGTAGGCAGTACCTATATATAATAATAATAAGGGAAATGGCTTCACGACGCATATTTACATATATTTGAATATCATTGGCCCATAAAACAATGGGGTCAGTTTCCTACTTCCTACTATCCTACTCCTTCTAATATTATAAACGCGAAACTTTGTGAGGATGGATGGATGGATGGATGTTTGTAACTCTTTCACGCAAAAACTACTAAACGGATTTGGATGAAATTTGGCACACAGATATTAAAAGTATCCTATGTGTGTCTATGTGTGTGTGTGTGTGTGTACAACCACGATTAACATATTCCCACGGGATCGAAACATATGCGGGTGAAACCGCGGGGCGCTGCTAGTTATTCCATAATACATCACGGTGCATTGCCGAAGGGATGAGTAGAGGTGTCCAGAACACCCACATTTGGTTAGATTATAATTATAAGACCCGTGCATATCTATACATCTCATTATCTGCCTGCCTTTTCCCAACTATGTTGGGGTAGGCTTCCAGTCTAACCGGATGCAGCTGAATACCAGTATTTTACATGAAGCGACTGCCTATCTGACCTCCACAACCCAGTTACTATAATACCTCTTGGTAAGACTGGTTCTGGACAGCTGGGACCAACGGCTTAACGTGCTTTCCGAGGCACGGAGGGATCTTAGTATGTAAAGATGGTCACCCATCCTTGGACCGACCGCGGCAAGCGTAGCTTAACCTGATCAATCGGTGTTATTACTTAGCGACAAGCCCCTCGTTGCTACTACTACTATTTCTAAAAACTTTTACCCGCCTAACAAAACAACTCAATTACTTCCTAACAGACCCGAGCATCGAACTCACGACCATCACTTATTGAGTTAAAACTTCCTAATCACATAACAAGACATCGTCGCTTAGACAAAAAAGGTCTTAATGCACTACATTTCGAGGAAGAAGCATTTCCTTTGTGAAAACTTTCATCACAACACTACTCTTTTCTTTGTAGAGTAACACCATTTTTTACTAAACACTTCTTGTAAACTTTGACACCGTCAAAATAAAGACTATAGTCGCTTGTGTGAAGTTATGTGATAAAGTTGTCTAGAACTGAGATGAGTCGTCTGTACAAAGTTAATTTTGCAGTCGTAAAAGTCTTTATGCGGAAGAAATAATGAGGTTTTCATGGTTTTTGAAGTGCAAATTAGTGTTGTTCATAGTGTGTTCTAGAATAGAACAATAGTAGGTGTACTAATTACTATGTGAGTATGTGACGTCACTACAGATGTAAAGAAAACAGTACAGTCATCAAAAAAAACTAATAAATAAATGGTCAAACCAGAAACTGCTGGAATCATCACTTCATCATGCTTGGTTAAGGGATTGGCGGTCACAGTGTGTTGTAATCAGCAGACAAGCTTTGTCAAAGTCTGTTCCAAAATTATATGATAAAACAGTATGTATAATCCACCTATAATATTCCCACTGCTAGGACAGAGGCCTCACGGAGTGGGCAATAATCTACCACGCGGGCCCAGTGCGAGATAATTCAGTCACACGTCTGATGATGTTTTCCTTCATCGTTTTGAGAGTAGTGATGAAATTATTTACACAAAGTAAAGCGCCTGCCTGGGTTTGAACCCACGACCCGAACTCGGGGCCGCTGTTACTAGGACACCACTGCTCTCGCTGATAAAACACTGAACAAACTATTTAACCTGAACTACTAATTTAACCTGGTCAGTTCAGGTTAAATTCTTACGCAAGCTTTCAAAGAAACTAGTAAAAAAAGTTCTAAAGGAATTAGTAACACATTGCTCTGTATTTAGAACGTTTCGTCTTCATATCTCAGCACTTTTGTAAGCCTTTTAATATTGTGATTAAAAAATCATCGGCTACATTTACGAAGGTATTCGGATGGAAAACACCGATCTCATCCAGCTCAAAAATATTATTTACCTTGTAAAAGTGTATTTTTTTAGCCTATAATTTTCCACTGCTGGGCAAAGGCCTTCTCCGAGTCCTTTCAGGGACTTATTCCCGTGCCAACTAGAACCAGCCGTCGTAGTACGCGTCCAGGGGATCTACTCCGAAGTGGTATCGGCCGAATGTTCGGCCGCTTCCAGATACGAAGTTAATATTTGGTTCGGTCGGTCCGGATCCTACACTCCTACACTCTTTCGAATATTGACTATGGTCTCGACCCAACTGAGCCGATCCGAACTTTTTTCGCATTTTTCAATAATATTCGGTTCGGCCATGTGTCGGTCCGATACGATCATTCGCACTTTGCACTTCGTGGTAGACCCCCTGGTCATCTCGCAGCCGCTTTCTGGGCCGACCTCGGCGGTGCCGTTCATCTTCAAGCAACCATTGAGACTGTTGCCTAGCGGTCATCGTGCATGCGGTTGATGTGTCCCGCCCAATTCCATTTGAGCCTGGCAGTCTTCTTGACTACGTCTATTTATACTCGTGTCATTTACAAAAAAATAAATATCACTGAATGCCGCTGGACGTTTTCCGGAATCCACTATGTGATTTTGGCCTTATTCATCAGAAATGGGGAAAAATGATGTCAACCTATTTTTATCCTAGAAAAAGAATAATTCCAGTAAGGAGAATCTATTTACTTCAAAGGTCGCCTTTTAGCAGAAAGGCGGCGTTAATATAATTGAATCCAAGGACTTACAAACGGATTATTGTAATGCCTAGATTTCATTACTTTAGCACGATTTCTCCCAAAGGTGCGTCTACACAGCGAGCATTCGTAAGCGAGAATTATATATAATATATTTTTTTATACGGCAGTTCAACGACATATTCACTAGACATATACCTGCAAACAAAAATCACGTACAGTTTTGGGAATTGTGAATTCGTCTTACAGAAGTGCACAGCACTAGCAGAGAAATTAATAGTAGGTACAAGATATCGTTAGTTGAATTACATAATATAAGATAAAAAATTAAATAGAATAAAAAATGGGCTATGTTCGCAATTACGATTGGAAATACAAAAATACATAAAAAACTACTCAATGCAAGCGTACAAAAAAAAAATGCGAGCCAATCTATAAGCTTTTTTTTTTTATTATTTGCATAATATTGCACTGTAGCCCCGTTGAATTTTACGTTACATGTTACAATTTATATATATCATGAGGCAACCCTAAGTGGAGGGATGAAAGGGACTGCGTGGCTATCGCCCTTCAGACCTCCCCTAGCTGGCTAGTTTCCTGAAAACTGCTAGACTATCGAAGCAGGGAATTAGTCGTACTAAGGATCAGAGCTGGCTGCGTGGCTACCGAGCTCAGAAACCTCTAGCTAGTGAATGATGATTTATTCGAAGACCGCTCTGCTTATAAAGCGGATTGGTTGTATATGTATGCACAATCTCTACACGTAGTCATCTGTAGTTGTGGTGCAGATAACACGCGGCGTGGCGCTTGCGCAGATTGTTGCACACGAAGATTGTAGATGGCGCCACTTGTCTACAGAAATCGTTTGTAGTTGCTGTCTTCTAGTTTATGAAGCCGCTCATCATAGTGCTTTGGATAATTTATGGCGCTGTATGTTTTTTACAGCACTATTTTTGGCGATTGATCATCATCTGCCTAGACTTTTCCTAACTATTTTGGCGTCGGTTTCCAGTCTAACCTAATGTAGCTGAATACCAGTATTTTACATACATGGAGCGACTGGTTATCTGACTTGAATTACGACGTGTATCGCCTTGGCTACACCGAGAGGATAATACCAAGATTGTATATAAATACCAATAGTCATAAATTACACTTTAGTTGCTTGTATGCGCACCATTACCTTACTATTCGGTTATGTTTTTCTTCATCACACTCTTTGACAATCTTAATAGACAAGCAACTCAGAATAAAACTCATCATCATCAGCCTATAGCAGTCCACTGCTGGACATAGGCCCCTCCTATTGCACGCCATTCAACTCGATTTTCGGCAACTCTCATCCAGCTGCTACCAGCCATCCTGCGAAGATCGTCGCTCCACCTAGCCTGAGGGCGTCTTTACGTTTACCGATTCGCGGTCTCCACTCATGAATACGTCTACCAAAACGGTCATCGGTTCTACGGCTAATATGGCCGGCCCATTGCCACTTCAGCTTGCTATTTCTGTGAACTATGTCGACCACTTAGGTTCTCTGCTGGATCACCTCGTCTCGTCCCAGTCGAATCCGAAGAAACTATTTTTAGAAGCAGACCTTACGTATTTTCTGTTACACGTGTTTTGAGTTTAGGACCCAACCTAATAACGTACTTTTACACACACACGTAACCTCATCTGACATGTGTTTAGTGCCTAACTTAATAGCATACTTTTCACGGACACACACACACACATAAGACAGGGAGGTCTTATGTGTGTGTCCGTGAAAAGTATAATTCAATTCAATTCAATTCAATTCATTTATTCAATAACAATTTTCACATTGTGTCTGAATTTCTACAGCTAAATATATCCTAAAAGTATACATGCAATCTGTATTTAATTCATCACAATTATCCAAATTAAATGTCAATCCATATTTAAAAAATCTAAATTATCCAAATTAAATTACAATCAGAATATCAATAATAATAAAAATTATATATAAAACAACAACTAAAACAAAAACCATTTCTATTAAATTATAATTCATCAATAGAATAAAGACATTTATTCAACAAGAACCGCTTAAGTTTACTCTGAAACTCACTTTTATATACAAGACCTTTTATTTCTGTCGGCAGTTTATTAAACAGTTTTAATGACTTGTGGTAGGGACTATGTTTTGCAACGTTCAGGTGAGTCATTTGCTTCAACTGGAGATCTTTCCTTCTTGTACTCTCCCTTTTTTGTCTTTCATCTTCAGTCTCATATTCAAATATGTACTTGGATAAATAATATCCAATAAATAAATAGGTTTTCGTTGTCTACATACCATACTCATTTATTGACAGTGCCTGCCAGCACCCTTATTGCGTAACAGACTATCAATCACAATTTGAATCAATTTGAAGGATTATAGCCAATCCATTGCTTTATCGAAAAATGTGTCTGCTCATCAACGTAAATAACGCAATGAATGTTGTTGAGCAATGGCTTTCATTTGACAATGAAAGCCATTACTACTGATAGTGTGTTACGCAACTACCCAGCAGGTTTTAAGCCCTCAACTATGTACAAGTACGTACCTAACAAAAGTTGATTAACACTTCAGTTTTAAAAATATTAATTACTAGGTTCTGTCTGCGATTTCATCCGCGTGAAATTTCTTGTTCCTCTGCCCCGTCGCATCGCATCACCTGCCCGCGCTATCACTACGTTTTCGCTTAGCGTGCTTTCCGACTTTTCTTCTTATTGCTCAGCTCCTAAAGATCATAATAATAGCCTCCATAGCAATTTCGGTCACAGTGGTCAATCTCAACAGAGATTAGCCAGGTATGCAGGAGATATTATAGTGCACAAGTGTAAGCATAAACTCAGGTGCACTCTCTGTTCCTTTACTCTCATAGTCCGATGGGACGGCAATCCGACACGATCGGGGAGAGATGAGGCGCAGGACCAACGGCTTTACGTGCTATCCGAGGCACGGGGTCTTCACACCACCAACTTCCAAACTCCGGGCTGTTACTGAGATATTCCTAAAGAAAAAACCCAATAACCATTTTACCCGGGAATCGAACCCAGGACCTCTCAGCAGTCGCGCTTGCGACCACGAGACCACCGGGGCAGTCAAAGGTCATAGCGTAATGTTAAATAGCCTATGGCCTTCCTCATGAACTGGGCTATCAAGTGCAAAAAGATTTTTTTCAATCCGACTGGTAGTTCCGGAGATTACCCCCTACACACAAACAAATTTTACGTCTTTATAATATTAGTATAAAAGTATAGATTTAGCTAAATATAAAAGTAATTAAAATCGCAACAGAAGTAAAATATAGAGAATATTAACTCTTAACAAAAATCCTAGGTTTATTCATTCATTGAATCACTCACTGACAGACAACGTACAGGCTAAGCCGCTGTGCCTAGAAGCATGAATAACCTAACTCAATTTAATAACACACACACACACACACACATAAGACATCCCTTTAATATCCAGTAAATAAATAGGTTTTCGTTTACAGGTTATTATGAGACCGTACACCGCGGGGTGCCAACGTAATATATTGCTGTTTCTAACAATTTTCTAATATTTGCCCGACTTCCAACAAAAAGGAAAGGGTCGTGACAAGCTATATTTTGAACATCATTCTCGTGAGCCCTCGAAGGGATTAACTTCAATTAAAAAGCACTTGCTTCAACGACGTTGAACATATAAATATTCAAACATCATCTCAAGCATCATCATCATCGCAAGGCTCAATACTGGGTCCATTCTTGTTCTTAGTATATATCAATGATTTACCATTCCATTTGAAGGGCATCTGTGAAGTTATACTGTTTGTAGATTATACCTTTCTTATTTTTAAAGTAGACAGGAATAGACAAGATTTTGACGACATAAATAGTGCACTCTCAATAAAGGTAGTTACAGATTGGTTTACGTCAAATAACCTAGTTCTCAACGCCAAGAAAACGAAATGTGTAAAGATAGCCTTACCGAATGTTAGAAATCTAGGACCCAACATCGTCTTAGACAAAGAGGTGCTTGAAACAGTTGGCTCGGCAATTTTTCTAGGAGTAACAGTAGATGCCAAACTTCAGTGGCTACCTCATATATCAAGTCTAGCAGGAAGGCTCAGTTCGGCTACCTACGTTGTCAGGAAAGTAAGACAATACACTGACGTTGATACAGCTCGTTTAGTCTATTTTAGTTATTTCCACAGCGTTGTGTCCTACGGTATTCTGCTGTGGGGCAAAGCCGCTGATATACAAAATATATTTGTCCTTCAAAAACGAGCTGTTCGAGCAATTTACCAGCTAGGTGCCAGAGTTTCTCTAAGAGATTTTTTTAAAGATATTGGTATTCTCATGGTTGCATCACAATTCATCTTCGCCAATATCTTATATGACAAAATTTACACACTACACACTGGCAAAATTTACACTTATCCACTAAAAACAGTGATATTCATAGTGTTAACACTAGAAATAAGGACAAACTACGTGCCCCCTTTCACCGGCTTCATAAGGTTCATAACTCATTTGTTGGGCTAACCTTTTATAACAAGATACCCTCTCCTTTGCTAGACTAGCCTTTTAATGCGTTTAAAGCTCAAGTAAAATCGAACCTTTGTTCAAAGGCATACTATTCCATCAACGAATACGAGTACTTACACGATAAGAATAGTTGGTTACCTTAGTTAACGCAAGACACTGTTTATGTTCTTTCTCCAGAATTAGCTTACTGACAGGTTGTTGTTATTAGTATTAACCTATTTGTTTATTTTACTTCGATGGTCCTAGTTCATCATTTGTGACTTCAAGTGACAGCTATGTGAACAAAACCCAGCAATGCATAAATATGTAAGCTGTCACGCCCTTTATGCGTGGAAGCTTTTATTTAGGTAGTAAGTTTTTATTTACATTTTAATTTTAATTAATTATTTTTTAGCTTGAGTACGTATAGTTTTTATTATATTTTTTTGTATATTGGCGTGGCTAGCTGACATAATTTAGTTCGAAAAGTGCTGATTCCCAGCCTAATTGGAATAGATGACTATTGATTTTGCTCTGCCTAGCCTTTTCCCAACTATGTTGGGGTCGACTTCCAGTCTAACCGGATGCAGCTGAGTACCAGTATTTAACATGAAGCGACTGCCTCTATAACCTCCACAACCCAGCTACTGGGTAATGATACTCCTTAGTAAGTTAGTTGTCCGACTTTTAGGGCTTCTGACGACCCGTAACACCTGTCAAAGATACACGAATGACAGCCGGGACTTACGGCTTAACGTGCTTTCCGATGTAAAGATAATTAATTACCCATCCATAGACCAACCGCGGCAAGCGTAGCTTAACCTGATCGATCGACCTGTCCCGAAGCCCTTCACAACAGAATATTCAATATAGGTTATATTAATGATATGAGAACAAAGTTATTTTTCGTTGTCGTGGCTAAATTATAACAGGCGCACGGATTGATCAAAGGTAAAGCTACGCTTACCGCGGTCGGTTCGTGGATGGGTCACCTTCCATTATAATTATAATAAGTAAAAATGACAGTGTTATTGGATTGTTGCTGCTAAACCTTTGCAACACAACATAAATACTAGTTCAAACCCAAAGCCCTCCGAACTTTTTCCCACATTTGAAAAGAGCATGACACGCATACCCCGAGATGAAGATTAACGACGCAGCCTCGCAAATACAAACTAAGTTGGAGTGTTACATCTTAATATGCGTGTTGGTTCGCAAACTTGGCGAGGTTCAAGGCTCTTTTCTGACAAAGGCATAGTTTGAGTCTGGGAGAATTTTGGGTCAACATTACAAACAGAATAGTTTTAACGAGGTACCTGTGTGCTGAACAACAGAATATTTGAAAGCTATATTCCCCGAAGGGCTAGGCTGGGGTACTTAGTAAACCTATATTTAACTTATTAATATGGGGACGAGTCTATTATATAAAGTGAGCACAACTCCAGACTCCGAACTACTTAACTAGATAGCTAAAAATAAACACTAACTGACAGTTGAAGATGTCGGAAAAACATGGTGACCAATAGAGTTGTACGAAAACAATGTATTACGGAAGTGCCCAAAAAATCAGCATTGCCATCCAACGTGGCAATACTGCCAGCCTTTTGGGCACTTATCCCATTGACAGCGATGCGGACGATTTTTTTGATACCCAATGACATTTTCCATTTTTTTTTAATTCTATACTTGTACATAATATGTATATATTTTAGTATTAGCTTGTATACAACGCTTTACGCTCGGCAACAGTCTCCACACGCTGGATGCCTGAGGATGGACGACGCCGCCAAGGCCGGCCCAGGAAGAGGTGGCGAGACGATCTAGACGCGTAACGCAAGGGTTGGATCGAGGTGGCGCTAGAAAAGGATGCATGGAAAGATTAGGGGGAGGCCTTTGCTCAGCAGTGCGACAGTGTAGGCTAACATAAAAAAAAATGTAATGCCGCCAGTCTCTTGGTTACACAGAGAGAACTAAAGGAGATATGCCAAGGGGGCGGCGTGGCGCGTGCGAACAATGTATGCACAAAACAGAAACAAACGTTGATTAGTCGTGAACTACACACGGAGCGCATCACTTGTTTTCGCAAAAATGCCAAGCTGTTCGGTAGTGATTTATAAAAATCGAAGTGTCACAAAAAACTACAAGTCGGATGGCATCACCTATCATCGGTAAGTACTCAATTAATGTCTTATTTTAGCAAATACCAATAAAATAAATTATTACTTACGGTAGAATCCACAAAACTCTAAAAAAGGTGTCAAGTCTATCACTTCGAGTTTTGACTCATTCATTGCCGTTTAAGCACTTATTACGGAGCTTCGAAGCAATACTAAAGTGGCAATGTAGGTAATGCTAAACAACGCGGTCATAGTTTCATCGCTACCTGGCACGCTCGCTGCTCGGTGCCGCGATGTCAATGTAGTTGTGTGTCTCTACGTTGCGATCTGCTGTTACGCGATGGGCTCGTGTTGAGTGTGGTGACTGTTATAGTGTGAGTGAGCGCGTGTTCGTATTGTAGTGCATATGTAGTTGTAATTTTTGAAGGCGACAGCCGGACTCGAACAGTTGGGCAGCCACACCATATCTCCCTTTAGTATATAAATCTGTGCTTGGGTACATTACCAGTCGACAGCGATGCGGATGAATTTTTCGAAGCTATATTTCAGTTTGTGAATAGTTTTAGTTAAGTTAGGATATAATTTTGTTAGTTTTGTTAATTAATTAGGTACTTAAATAAATAAGACATAAATAAATGATTTAACTCCGAGGTCGGCCGGTTGTCTTGATATGTCTACCCTGATCAGCAATTCCCCCGCTACATCCACATATTAATTAATTTGTTTAACAAAACTAGTGTATCCGTTGTTTCCGGCATGTTTTCCGCTAAATAAATAAATCAGAGGCCCTGTGTGACGTCGGTAATGTATAGAGGGGAGCGCTTCTTGTGACGTGCAGGATATTGTCAATAATTAATTGATTTAGTTCACTGTTGGGTGAACAACAGTAAAAGTGGATAATGTGGATATGTGGGAGATTGTGAGATTGATGATAGAATAAAAATAGATAATAGTGAGAGTTTGTATTTTTGTTAAAAATTTGTTCAAAATTTAATTGTTTAAGAACTATCCTAGTTGGTCCGGAGGAAGGTGATGGCATTCGTGATACAGGGTAAACCTAGTACGAGTGCCAAGGCACTCCTATGTCATCTGCGTGCAGATTACATACTCGTAAGACTAAATTAGTCTGTTTCTAAGGAGATTTACTGTACCCATTCTTCTTAGTAATAAAGATTTTTATTATTATTTTATTACTGACTATAATCCGGGTTTAGGGCTGATTTTTCCAACGCCAGACAATTTTCTCCGAGGAATAATTATGAATATTTAACAGTTCTTCCATACAAAATCTGACAGACGTCAATTTTATTCTACGAATAAAAAAAATCTTTCGATTGAAAAATCAGCCCTTAGTTCTGTTTATTAAAAAGTTTTTTTTAAACGCAGACGGTATCCGTGACTTGATTTATTAATTTATTTATAAAGGTACAGACGCCAGCACATCAAGCTACTGCAATCTGTCAAATTTATTTAAGAGATTTTCAACTTTATCGCTAAAGCATTAAGGTTGAAGGTTGATTGGAAAATTTGACAGTTTCGAGTAACTTGACCTGCTGGCGTCTGTACACCAACAGCTTCTGTATACAAAATATCAAATAACAATGGATAACACAGTTGGATTATACAGTTGCCAATAACAGATGAACCAACATTCTCAAATACAGTGATAACCTAAAGTATAAAAATTAAGAAAAAAAACTTCTCTTCATTTTTTTTATAAAAAAAAGGTTTTGTCCAGATCGTTTTTTTATTACAAGAATAATTTAATTTAAATATTGTGATTTTGAGTTCTAAAAGTGGGAAATGTGAGTTTGCTAATTGAATCAAAATAATAGTGCGAGATTAATAAATTCTAGTGTGAATCATCCACTCTTGAAAAAAGGTATTTCTGTACAAACCCCATAATATATCCGCGAATCTTCCTTTTCATAAAATAATTTCTCAAGTAAAGACATTTAATTTGGATACTAATTTGGATTTCGATGTGACGCATGTATTCCCCCCAACTTGTTATTTTTATTCGTGTTTGTGTTGTTATTATGCGTCATGTTTGCCGCTAATAAACGTAGTTTCTTTCTTTTCTTTCTCTGTACCTAATTACTAAGAAACTTTTCGGTTATATCACCTTATTGTTCTTGAAGTTGAAATTCTTAACAATTTAATACACGAACAGCAACCGAAATCAACACCAACTTCGCCCACATCCCCCGTCGTTCTAAAAACCTAATATTTCAACCCGTAATAAAGTTAGTTATTCAAAGGCTTACACTCAATTTTTAAGGCGAAAGGTAATATAAATGAGCGAGCTCCCTTGACAGAATGGAAACTCTGTCGGTAACCATTATTGAACGTCTCGGAACTTTGAGCTTCGAAGGCTGAATGGAGAAAAAAGTTGAGATATTTGATCATAATTGAGGTATTAACAATATCGTGATTGTATGTTTCCTTGTTTAGTAGATTACAAGATAGGTAAGGTATTTTATAAGTCTCATGTCCTACGTGGCTTACCTGCACCCCAATTATGGTTCCTAGCACGGCGGGCCGTCCTAGCGCTGCTGCTGCGGCTGCTGAGCGGCGCAAATACTGTAACCTTATGGGCAACTACAGCTTTGCGCCGTTTGGGGTTTAAACGCTCGGGTCATGGGGCCCAAGTGCGCGTCTCGTTTTTAAGGACTTTTTTCGCCGGCTGAACACTTCACGTGACTAGAGGGCTGGGTCGTTCTTTGGCCAAAGAATTAGCATTGCCATTCAACGTGGCACCCAAAACCACGTTGCAAAAAATCACATTCTGAATGTTTTTTAATAATAATGCTAATTCATTGCTTTATATGTTCGAATTTGTCTGCTCAACAACGTAAATAACGCAATGAATGTTGTTGAACTGTCAAAATGAAAGCCATTGCACTGTTAGTGTGTTACGCAATTACCCCACATCAGGGTGATCAATTCAAAGCCAATTTTCACGAGAAGCAGTAGTGGCCCAGTAGTAACAACCCCGACTTACGAGTTGTAGGTCGTCAGTTCGAGCCCAGACATGCAGTTTACTTTGTGTAAATTATTTCATCACCACTGCTCTCAAAACGGTGAAGGAAAACATCGTGAAGAAACCGGCATGTCCTAGAATAAAAAATTCGAAGACATGTGCCATCTACCAACACGCACTGGGCTCGCGTGGCCCACTCCCTCTCACAGAGAGGAGGCCTGTGTCCCAGCAGTGGGAACATGACAGGCTGATTATATTTACATGAGAAAAATCAATATTCCCCACATTTTATTTTATTTTATTTATTTATTTTATTTTATTGTCTTTGGGTGGCTTACAGCTATTAAATACAGAAGTAGTAGTGAGTAGTAGTTTTCAGAGATTGTCATCAGAATTTAATCTGAATCATGTTTATTGGTTGCTCACAAAGACGCTGATGTAATTTTCTCCGTTTTCTTGCAAGTTAGCTCAATTCACTGAGTCTTGGATCTTGATACTTCTAAATTGTCTAAAAGTTTATGTTCTTTTATCATTTCCGAGATTTTACGAACAAGATTTTTTCGGATGAGAAGATTTTCGCAACATGGCTGTATATACTTTTTAGGGTTCCGTACTTCTTCGTCCCAGTTATATCATCCAGCAAGTAGAATAATTATTATTATAGTATACGGCCTGATTCTTCCAACGCCAGATAATTTTATCCGGGTCATAATCTTGAAATTTTGACAGTTGTTTCATACAAAAACTGTCAAACGTCAATTTTATTCCTCGAATAAAAGTTATCTGGCGATGGACAAATCAGCCCTTAGTTAATAACAGTCAATAATTAGTTAATAATTTCTCAGTCATCGCGCCATACCGCCAAGGCTACACTCCGACCAAATTTTTGCATGCCATGAGGCAGAATGTATAAGGTTTCAAAAATATTGTAACACCTAATTGTATTAACTACCTACATACTATACTAATAAATAAATCTATCTATCTAAAGCACTAGGAAGTGGTGAATAGCGAGCGTTTTGGCGAACAAAAAGTGCGGATTCTCAGCCTAGTTTGAATAAATGGCTTTTGACTTTTGTATCCGAAGAGTGCTTTAGGACCCTTTTCCTAAACCCTTCCATCCGTCCGTCTGTATCTTTTGTACCATAATAAGTAGACACTATTGCTTGAAATTTTCACAGATTGTATTATGTACAGACGCCAGCAGGTCAAGCTACCCGAAACTGTCAAATTTTCCCAATCAACCTTGAACCTTAATGCTTTAGCGATAAAGTTGAAAATCTATTAAAGAAATTTGACAGATTGTAGTAACTTGATGTGCTGGCGTCCGTACTACTATTATATAGCCGATATAATAACAAATAATAAAAACAAAATAAAGTTAAAAATTAAAGGGACTCTTCATACAACAAATGTGTTAAAGAAATATTAATTCATCTTTATTTATTCAGACTTTATTTTTTAGCCTACGTTAATAACTAAAACATATCGACGGGGTAATTGCGTTTTCATTTTGACAGTTCAACAACATTCATTGCGTTATTTAAGTTTTCGAGCAGACAAATTTATAGAACAGGGATTAGCAATATCCTTCAAAATGATTCATATTGGGATTGATTGTGTGTTACGGAATTAGGGTGTGGATCCTATTTGTGAGCGCCCACACTAGCGGGCTGTCTGCCCATTCGGCTATCGTTTATGAACATCCAATAAGTACCTAGTGTTAAATATTGTACGGTGGAACGGAACCCTTCGTGTGCGCGTCCGACTCGCACTTGGCCGCTTCTTGAATTAATTATGAAAGTACGGATATTCCTGAAAAAATAAGATTGTATATTAAATCGGTAAATAAGAATTCTCAGAAATATCGGCTGAGTGATCTTTATTTTTTTTTTAAACTTTGCTCACACTAATAATTACTCCTGTGTCGTGGGTGCGTTTACAAACATTTAAACTCACATACACAAACAGCCAGGCCCGGAACAACAACCTGTAGGACATACAAATATTTGTTCCGTGCGGGAATCGAACCCGCGACACGCAGCGCAGCAGTCAATCGCATATAAAACTTCAATACCTACTCGATACCAAATTTATAATAGTAGGTAGACCTCCAATTATGGTACTTTGAACGAGGAACGACTACCACGATTGCTATGTAGGTATTTTTAGGGTTCCGTACCCGAGGCCGGACGGCGCGTAAGTGTTCCACGCGCGCCTCAAAGAGATGTCAGCATAATCCGAGGGGCCCCCTTAGGGCCGAAGCCTGCCGGGTCAGCGGGATCGTCCGAAAGGGTTACCGCTACCCCGGAACATAAAGGGCGAAGGAAGGAACATGGGTGGGTTTTAGTCAGTAAGAGTCTGACACTCCCTTCCGCTCCACCCAGAGCGGGAGCGGTCATTTGATGATTTCCCACCAGAAAAAAAAAAGGGTAAAAACGGGACCCTATTGCTAAGACTCCACTGTCCGTCTGTCTATGTCACCAGGCTGTATCTCATGAACCGTGATAGCTAGACAGTTGAAATTTTCACAGATGATGTATTTCAGTTGCCGCTATAACAAAAATACTAAAAACAGAATAAAATGAATATTTAAGTGGGGCTCCCATACAACAAACGTGGTACAGTCTCTATATAACATTAGTTTAGATAACTTATTAAACAAACCAAATTATTAAAACATTTCACGTACCTACAACTAGCCACTTCTGTGTATTTTACGTACCTATATGAAAATAATTAAACAAAAAATAAATTTACTCTTAAAAATGTAAAGATAAAAATCAAAACGATATTTTGTTTGGGTTTTTGATCACAGTGATCTTTGTTTTCGTTACAACAAGGTTGCTGTTGGTTTGCAGCTGTCAGAGGAAAAATGACTACGAAAGGACTTTATCCTCCTAATATTAAAATGTGAAAGTTTGTATGAATGGATGGATGGGATGGATGGATGGATGGATGTTTGTTACTCTTTAACGCAAAACTATTGAACGGATTTGGATAAAATTTGGCACACAGATGGTTTATAACCAGGATTAACACATACATATTTTTTATCCCGAATTTCCCACAGGATCGAAACCTCGGGGCGCAGCTAGTACTTTATGAGTGGGGATGAAATGTAAATTCTGTACTTAATTTTTTCTTATTGTAACTATTTTTTTTCATTGTTCATTCTGCTATTAACAAACTTTGCATGTGTACACCTAAACATGGAAGAGAGAGGTCTTTTGTTACAGGTATCGTTAAACTTAGAAGAAGACCTCTAAAATGTATTTGTTAAAACCTGCTGATTATGAAATAAATAAACTTGAAAAAAATAAACTTAAAAGGACTGACGCACGTAGCTTGTAGCGCTACTTATTTGATATGGCGCGTGGTCAAAATTGGAACATGCTGCCATCTTGTTTTTTTAATAAATTTGAAAAGGCAAATGTCAAAATGGCGCTGTCGTAGCTAGTTCCTAAAACAAGCTAATAATGTAAGGCATGCGGTAGTTTTAATTTATTTTTGCGAAAATGTTTGTGGTTGTTTTTATTGTATTTATTCAGGGACAATAAACAGCTACAAATATGTGTTGGAACATTGAAACGATAATACAAAATATTAACAATATTGCAGCCCACTACATTATCCGCATATTAACAAACCAAAATATGATACCTAATGAGTGCCTCTAGATAGGTAATAAATAATTACCTACATCATATTAAGTATTAACAAATTAAATTGTTGTGTTCCTAAATGCTAGGATATTTGAGTATTAGGTACAATTTTCGGGCCTGCGGGCGGAGAGCAATGGGTAGCTGGGCCTGCGGGCGGAGAGCAATGGGTAGCTCACCGCCCGATCAGGACCAGGCCCGTGCCGGACGGCGCGTAAGTGTTCCACGCGCGCCTCAAAGAGATGTCAGCATAACGAGGGGCCCCTCAGGGCCGAAGCCTGCCGGGGCAGCGGGATTGTCCGAAAGGGTTACCGCTACCCCGGAACATAAAGGGCGAAGGAAGGAACATGGGTGGGTTTTAGTCAGTAAGAGTCTGACACTCCCTTCCGCTCCACCCAGAGCGGGAGGGGTCATTTGATGATTTCCCATCCCAAAACAAAAAAAAAAAAAAAAGGTACAATTTTCCCTAAATTTAGAAGATTGTGGCTTAAAGCTATTTATAGAAAATTATTTTAATTAGACAGAGTTTAAGGTTATATCGGGAATATTTTTAAGAAAGTTATAAAATTACAAGGAAATAAGCAATATTTAAAGTGTTTAATTCTAACTTTTTTATGTCGATTAAATATTGATTTAAAATATTTGATGGAAAATAACGAACTAATTGAATAAAACTACAACTTATGAATGAACACGAAATGCCGAGCTTTGCCCAACCTTCCCCATTGGCATTTCACAAAACAATTGCACATTTTTTTACCAACAGCGCCCCGCTGTCAACGTCAAGCGCCAAAAGATCTTCGTAGCAGTGTAACTCACCTCAATCAGCCGTTTCAAACTCCTTTCTACAACAAAATTCACTATTTATTCTTGTCATCAAAATTTCACCCGTATTACATCAATAACCTACATACACGACAAGAAAATTTAATCCAACCGAGTTTATCAGATGCCTATGAAATTCCTTGGTTATGTATCGAGGTCGATCGGGCCAATTTGGGCTAAAATTGCATTCACCAAGCCGGGCTAGAGGCGTATGATCTTGATAAATGGGGACTACTAACTAGGGAAGTGTTGGTTTCGTACTAGTGTAGTGCAGATTGGTGGCTAGTGGATTTTGGGTCTGGATTTAGAACGACCGTGTTTGAAAAGTAACGTAGACGACATGGTTGGCGCAGTGGCTGAGCGATCGATTGCTGCGCTGCGTGTCGCGGGTTCGATTCCCGCATGGAACAAATATTTGTATTGCCTACAGGTAGTTGTTCCGGGTCTGGCTGTCTGTGTATGTGATTTTAAATGTTTGTAAACGCACCCACGATACAGGAGTAATTCTTAGCGTGGGGCAACGTTTAAAACAAAAATTGTAGGTTGGATTTGGAAGTGAACCAATCCCAATTCCAGTTGAGAAAAATTAACGCGTGACCTGTGCCTCAGCAATGGGAACATTATAGGGTAATTATGCTTCTTCATCATCTCTTCTGCTTAGCCTTTTCCCAAATATTGGGGTCGGCTTCCAGTCTAACCGGATGCAGCTGAATACCAGTATTTTACATGGAGCGACCGCCTATCTGACGTCCACAACCCAGTTACTGGGTAATACAATACCCCTTGGTAGGACTGGTTCTCAGACTGTCGCGCTTCTGACGACACGTAACGACTGCCATAGATTCACTATTGACAACCGGGACCAAGGGCTTAACGTTGTCAGCATAACGAGGGGCCCCTCAGGGCCGAAGCCTGCCGGGGCAGCGGGATTGTCCGAAAGGGTTACCGCTACCCCGGAACATAAAGGGCGAAGGAAGGAACATGGGTGGGTTTTAGTCAGTAAGAGTCTGACACTCCCTTCCGCTCCGCCCAGAGCGGGAGGGGTCATTTGATGATTTCCCATCCCGAAAAAAAAAAAAAAAAAAAAAAAGGGCTTAACGTGCTTTCTGAGGCACGGAGGGTATATATATATATATATGTAAAGATGGTCACCCATTCACGGACAAACCGCGGCAAGCGTAGCTTAACCTGATCGATCGACCCACGCGGCTAATTAATTGTTGCAACAAATAGTTACATTTACTTTGAATTAAATGAAAGTAAAAGTCGTGAGCAATTGTTCAACAAGAATATCAGAACTTAAACTAGTATAGTCAGAACCCAGACCTACCCAAACTCGTCCCGTCTGAACTCGCCATACATCGTTACAAGGAAATGACACCACGTGTGTGTGTGAACACGAGCCTCTGAAGGCGATTGTTCAGCGTCGGTTGGCATGGCAACCGTCGCTAATAACGAGACGAGACGAATTCGCGTCATTGTTGTGTGGCCTACGTGAGGGATGACAGGCGATAGAAAGATATTTTGTTTTCGACTTTTTTTTATTTCACAGGAAGAAAAAAAAACTGGCCGAGTATTTGTATGACCACGCACAGTGAATGTTTCCGTAGTCGGGATGAATACTTACGCAGTCACAGTATTGTTCTTTTTTATTGTTAAATGGGCCTGTTCTTCACGCCTGATGGAAAGCGATGGATGAGGTATATGATGGAAAGAGCGTGCCCAGAAGATGCCTATTCACTCTTGCTTTGAAGGCAGGCGGATTAAATGTGGGAGGGAACACAGATGCAGGCAGAGAGTTCCACACCTTGGCTGTGCGCATAATAGATGTGAAAGAGAAGCGCTGAGTTCGACTCGTCGGTGCTGTGCTTCTGGTTGTCCGGTGGTAAAAGGGCGATGGTGGGATCAGATCGTGGAGCTCCTACGCACACTCTCCGAAGTACAGTCTGTAGAAGACCTACAGGCAAGCAACATTACGCCGATGAGCTAGGCTGTGATTTAACCGGCCACAAACAATTGTTTCTTCTTCTTCTTTTCTTTCTTTTACACAACATAATCAGCCAATAATGTGTCCACTACTAGGACACAAGCCTCCTTTCTGTAGGAGGCACTTTGAGGAATTCTTTTTATAATTATTTCATACTATTTCTCGAAAAAACTGAGGAAAACAAACTTATTTCTGTGTTAAAACTACAAATTAATGATTTACAGATTTTTCTCTTTACTTGTGCTGTGAGACCTTGCTTTTTGCCTAACCTCATGGTTCTAGGTTAACAGGAAGTACACTAAAGGTTTTGATTTATTTGCGACTGTCAAAATAAGCGCTATAAATGAACTTATTTTTTTAATATTTTTTTTTTTTTAGATGATTCCTGGAATGGAGACCGCGTATCGGTATACGTAGTGTGGGCCGCCCTCCAGCCCCAAGGCGGATGGAACACACAGAATGCAAGAAGCGAAGGACAGGGTGTTGTGGCGCAGCCTGGGAGAGGCCTATGTCCAGCAGTGGACTGCGATAGGCTGAGTTGATTGACTTAGAAGCTTAATTTTTTTAAAGCTCCAAGGGTCGTAGGTCTAAGGGTCCACAGCATTTTTGATTGCAATAGAGTTCGTGAGAGACGACTAAGGTAGCATTCTGTCTCGATTGCGAAAAGGCTGATGTTTACATCGTATTTAGATCATCAATCAAGTTAATTAAAATTATTTTGGTGTTGTTCGTCAGTCAACAAAGACCAAGCGCTTGCCGCTGCTAAGAATATTATATGTTTTATTTTAATTTGTCTATCTCTACGTATAATTATTAATCTTAACGATCTGGTTGGTAACCGAGCTGTATCGGTTCTTCGATTTTATATAAATGTTTTGAATTGTTATCAAAAACAATTAATTATGAGAAAAAAGTACTCCACTCCAAACATTTAATTGATACTTTTCTGAAAGTTGAAAAAAGAGTAATCGTTTTAAAAAAAAATGCTTGCAAAACTTACATAATCTCAGAAACAAAAGGTCTTTAATAGGTCTTTTTTAAGTATACTAACATGAATATGGATCACTGTGTCTGAATTAAATAAATAAATAAAAATAAATAAATTTAATTATTATGGCCGGTTTGTCTTTATTTAATAGGTTTTTAATAGGTCTTTAATTTTTATTTTTTAACCATCTAGTTTTGACCCCTAGTTGACTGGACTAAATTTGTTGCAAATAACCTATAGTATACCCCTTTCAAGGAATACGTCGAGTTTCCCTGTCACCCTGTATATTAAACAAGTTTCTATCCGCGGCGTCGTCCGCGTGTATTGTTCCCCACCCCGTTGTAAGTAGCCTTCCAAAAAATGGGCTATTAAATGCAAAAAGGATTTTTCAAATCCTTTTTGCATTTGATAGCCCAACTGGTAGCTCTATAGATTAGCGCGTTCAAACAAACAAACTCTTTAGCTTTATTATTAGTAAGTATAAGTATAGATAGAAGATATAGTTTGTTATTAAACACAAAACCTCTACATTTCGCAGTCGGCTAAAAACAAGTTATCGCTTTGCTCCATCACATAGAACATGCAACACCCTCGTTCTGAGAGCTATTACAGTTACCATAGCAACGCCCAATAAGAAATAATCTCATTATATAGCATCGCCCTACTAAACGGATTTTATTTATAATACAATAATTTGGGGACCTTTTCCAGAAGCAATAATCGGGGGAAAGGCCTCTAACAGCTATTATATAGCACCTACACGAATGTTTACGACATAATATCGACCTTTAGAAAGGGACACATTATGTACATATATTTATTTATATCTCACGAAGTGACGTGCGCTTTTTTTTTTTTTACTAACTTACGCTGTCCCGCTCCTGGGCAAAGTCCTCTGTCCATTCCTTCCATCTATCGCGAGCCCGCGCGTCCTACTTCCAGTTTTGACGGAACCTATCCAGCTCGTCCCGCGCTTTACTTGTGGTTAAATAAATAAAGTCCTCCAGACCGTCCTTCGGCCACGGCGGCTAATCTCAACGGAGACCAGCCTTCAGCGCGGGAGATATTATAGTGCACAAGTGTGCGCGCAGACACAGGTACTCCCTCTTCCCTCACTCTCATAGTCCGATGGGACGGCAATCCGACACGACCGGAGAGACGTACAGAAGCCAGCAAGTCAAGCTACCCGAAACTGTCAAATTTTCCCAATCAACCTTGAACCTTAATGCTTTAACGATAAAGTTGAAAATCTATTAAAGAAATTTAACAGGTTGTAGTAGCTTGGTGTGCTGGCGTCTGTACTTTCCGAGGCACCGGGGTCTCATACCGCCAACTTCCAAACTCCGTTGCAAAACTTGTGTTTATCAAGTGTACAAAAACACGCTGTTAATGTGTGTAAGTGCGCGAGCTCTCGGTACCGTCCGAGACAGTGGCGAAGTCGGATGTGTGTGTTTGTTATGTGCTGACGCTACTCGTCTTCGTGCGCACATTCCCAGCGTGACTTTGTTACCACAAGCAAAGCACGCGTCGCGTCTTGAGATACAAAAACTATATGAGTGATGCAGACGAATCTCTACTTTTTCTAAACCTGCCGATTTTAATACGAAACTTGCACCTCGATTCATAACACAATTCAAAGGATTTTGAAGGAAATTTTTCATCCATTTCTTCATATGTTTTTAAAGTTCGTCGGCTCGACAACGTAAATTAACGAAATGAATATTGTTGAAGTGTCAAAATGAATGGCTTCGTGTCAAGTAAAGATTCGTATCTGTCAATCATTTAGTATTTGTATTTCGCCGAACCGACGCGCGCTTTACTTGTGGTAACCAAGTCTTTAAACACGCTGTGAATCTGTGTGTGAAGACGAGTAGCATCAGCACATAACACAAACACATTTCCCACTTCACCATTGTCTCTGACGGTATTGAGAGCTGCTGCGCTTACACACTTATTAATGCTAGTCCTGAAATCAAACTTATTTATACTAGTATTATGTAGATTTTTGTTTAAATGGATATATCCACACGAGTGTACCCTTTTGGCCTCGTATAGGACTTTCCGTTTTATTTTTCTTTTTGTTACTTTTTGTAAATATAATTTGGTTTTTTATTTTTGACTGTGTTTAGTTTAGTTTGTGATCTTCCTGTACGAGTCGCAATAAATACTTTTTCTTTCTTCATTTCTTTATATGCGTAATTTCTTTCCTTATATGTTATGTGTGTTAAAATCAATGGGATGCAAGGATTTTAATAGACTTACTACAGTAAAGTTTACTTTACATGAGTTTTGCTTCTATGCATACGATTCTTTTTATCTTATCATCTATCTAGCCTTTTCCCAACTAAATTGGGGTCGGCTTCCAGTCTAACCGGTTGCAGCTGAATACCTATTTTACATAGAGCGACTGCCTATCTAGCTTCCACAACCCAGTAACTGGATAATACGATACCTCTTGGTAAGACTGGTTGTCAGACTTTCGGGCTTCTGACGACTGTCAAAGATTCACGACAGCCAGGACCAACGATTTAATGTGGTTTCCGAGGCATGGACGGTCTTGGTATGTAAATAAGGTCAGCCATCCACGTACCAACCGCAGCAAGCGTATCTAACCTGATCGAACGACCCGTGCGGCTGTTATTACTTAGCCACAATCCCCTCTACAGTACGATTGTCTTAATCTATGCCACAGTTAACTTAGACAATGACTTAGTACGTACCAAGACACAGTCCCAGGAGGTAGGAGGCGTCTGTTTTGTTGCATTAAAGGAGAATGAACGCGGCAGTGGAACCAAGTACTTGTGTTTATACATTTACATTTAATTGTTACAACGGGACGCCCTAAGAGGACATATGTATAGTGACCTTGTTGGTGATGTTCTTCAGAAAGGTCAGGTGCGTTGTACTCACAACCGGCGTGCGTGTATAACGAGGACCCTAATTCACTATGACCACTTAACGATTTCTTACTTCGAAACCACGTGAATTCCTCACCTTATCACGATATCAGCCGGTCGATTCTGTAAAAATCTCACCGTGAAAACTCGAGTGAAGTGAGCTTGATGTGAGCTGTCAGTAGTGTCAATCCCTAGCATTAGTTGGAATGACAGCTCACTCCACGCTCACTTCACCTAAGTTTTCACGGTGAGATGGTTACAGAATCGCACTGCTGAAGGCTAATTCTCGTAATTACGTACGTTCAAAATCTAGTAGCAGTCTCATCTCGGCGACAAATAAATGTCAAAAACTTGTCAAAATGTAGGGAAATTAGAGGTATCTTTGACAGATTGAGACTGAGATCAGACTGTGGCCGTTTTTAAAATTACGAGAATGCCCCTCTGCTATTAACATATTCTGACACAATGGCGTGGTTTGAACTGTCAAAATAAAAGTTTTCCATACGGTTGACATTTCGATTCTTTGTCGTTAACAAGACACGATATTGATGTGGTTTGCACGTGGTAAGATTTGGCGGGGAATAATACAGAATTGGGGCCCAGATGTATGAACGAAAACAAAGTAAATAAATTCATATTCATCTCGTTATCAATAATTATTTTTCCAATTTAAATATTTTAAATTGTATTATAATATAATATTTGTCATTGAAAAAATCAGGACGAAATAATAAATCAGTTGTCCCAATTAATTTAAATTTTATTGAATACGTAAATACCAATTTCTATTCATTCCACGCTCGAGCGATACAGATGAAAATATTTCAAAAAGTCTAAAATCAAAGTTCAACGAATCATTATTGAAACATAATTAATTGAAAACATTGGTGCATTATTAAAAAAAAATAACTTAAAGTAAGCTACCTAGAATTTATAAAGACTTCTTAGGGTGTGGTCAGACTAGCGTGGTTAGGAAGGTCCAAATTAATGAGCCGAACAATTTTCGTTATTTTTCCCTTACATAATATAAGATCACACGTCATGTATTCCCTGAAGGGTAAGGCAGAGGAGGAGAAGAGAGGAGAACCCGATACTGTCAAATTTTCCCAATCAACCTTGAACCTAATGCTTTAGCGATAAAGTTGAAAATCAATTAAAGAAATTTGACAGATTGTAATAGCTTGATGTGCTGGTGTCTGTACACCCACTTTTCGCCAGTTCTGTTAGTGCCTTTTCCCTTTTTTTTTATCTTACGAAGTGACACGCACTTTACTTGTGGTAACCAAGTGTACTAACAAGTTGTGAATATGTGTGTAAGCGCAGGAGGCGAGGTCGGAAGTGTGTGTGCATGTGTTACGTGCTAACACTACTCGCCTTCACGCACATATTCACAGCGTGTTTGTACAATTGGTTACCACAAATAAAGCGCGCGTCGCTTCGTTAGATAAAAATACTGTAATAGCAATAGAAATGCTTCTTTCCTATATCTGCTATGGTAACAGCAGTCGGTCAGATTTGAAAAAATATTTTTGATCGCTAAAATCCACGAATGACAGCCAGGACCAACGGCTTTGCTGCTTTCCGAGGAACGGAGGCACAACCTAAATAACGAAATGAATATTGTTGAAATGTCAAAACGAAAGCCATTCCTACTGTTAGTGTGTTACGCAATCATCCCGCTTGAAAAATCAAGAAGATATCGAATGCGAGCGCAGGGCTCTTGCTGTGAGAAGCAATAATATGCTGGTTCGTAGGTCTGCGTGTTTGTAAGGAGGTTAAAAATACTTTGTTTAAGGCTGTTCCTGTTCAGCGGGATTGTCCGAAAGGGTTACCGCTACCCCGGAACATAAAGGGCGAAGGAAGGAACATGGGTGGGTTTTAGTCAGTAAGAGTGTGACACTCCCTTCCGCTCCACCCAGAGCGAGAGCGGTCATTTGGTGATTTCCCATCTGAAAAAAAAAAATGGCTGTTCCTGTGCCCTAACAGGGTCCATAAGGTATACCTATAATACATAGAATACTCTTAACTATGTACACCATATAAATAACAGACATAAATATAGAAATTTTACAAAGGGTGACACAATGGGCGGTCTTATCGCTAAGAGTGATCTTATAAAGACAACCTTTGGATGGATTTAAAAGGGGAAGGAATAACAAATATATAGCTAAAAGCCTTTTATTTAGGAGCAGTGGTGGTCCAGTGGTATCGAACCTGACTTGTACAGTCACGAGCACCAATATGTCAACACTTGGCAACTTTCAATTGCGATTTCTTCGTAAAATAACGAATGCAACGTTGAAATGCGACACATTACATAAACCTATGGGTTCGAAAATGCTATGTTCGTAACAACATAAAATTTAATTAAAAAATAAAAGAATAAATCGCTTTTGAATAAAACCGAGTGTATACATACTTTTGCTCGTGACTGTACATAGGTTGGATTAGTTATACGTCATGATTTCGCACCCAGCCAGGTACTTTGTGTAGTTAATTTCATCACCACTGCTCTCAAAACGGTGAAGGAAAACATCGTGAGGAAACCAATATGTCCTAGAACCAAAAAAATCGAAGACACTTTACCTTCACCAACCCGCACTGGGCCCGCGTGGTGGATGGCCCACCCCTTCTCACATAGAGGAAGCATGTGTCCCAGCAGTGGGAACATTATAGGCTGATTATGACCTAATTATATGTCAAATAAATATCAAATATCAACATGTCAAAATAGAACTTCATTTTTTTCACAAAATGTTTATTCATACGTCACAAGTCGTAGATGTAGAGAGGTCGGCGCTGGACCAAATGTTCACTTAAAGCTGCCAGAATGCTTGTAGGGATGGGAGGGGTAGCATGTCGATAGATTTTATTAAATTTAAAAATATGAGCGAACTCTAGATAATTATCATTAATTTCTAACCGAACAGACAGCTGTGCTGCTGGGTGTTTGTTGCACCACTTCTTCTTCCCAGCGAAAGAACTAGGAAGTGGTGAAGGGTGGGCGTTTCGGGGGACTGTATTTTCTAATAGATAGAAGATAGATAGAATACTCTCTCTCTCTCTCTCTCTCTTTCTTTTTTCTTTTTTTTTCTAATTGACATTGATTTACATTCTGTAATTAATTAAACTCTACACCCGGACTTATTACTTTTTATTTTTTTTATGAAAATCGTCTACTTTCAGAATGTTTGTAAATATGTGAGCACCATGTATCTATCACAAAATTAATTTATATGTCATTAATCCATTTTAATTATTTTACCTATTGTGGTATAGTCATTTTATTTTAGGTGCATCGTCTTCACATATATAATTAATGTATGCAAAATATTGGAAAATCAAAATCAAAAGTCAATTATTCTAATTAGGCTAAGAATCAGCACTTTTCGAACGTCAAAATTACAAAAGACGGTCCCCCAAAAACGCCCACCCTTCACCACTTCCTAGTGCTGTCCCTGGGAAGAAGAAGTGGCGCAACAAACTCCCCAGCAGCACAGCTGTCTGTTCAGTTAGAAAATTGAATGTATACAATACTAGGGTACCTATGTTAAATAATTAACATTACAAGACACAGAACATAAAATTTAATTAATTGCCATATGTCTGCTAGCCACGCCAATATATCAACGAATATAATAAAAACTATACGTGCTCAAGCTAAAAAATAATTAATTAAAATTAAAATGTAAATAAAAACTTACTACCTAAATAAAAGCCTCCAGGCATAAAGGGCGTGACAGCTTACATATAAATTGCTAGTTTTAGTTCACATAGCTGTCACTTGAAGTCACAAATGATAAACGAGGACCATCGAAGTAAAATAAATAAATAAGTTAATACTAATAACAATAACCTGTCAGTAAGGTCCTTAAAAAAAAAAAAAAACATAAAAAAAATGAAAACTACCTTTTGGAAGGGGCGACTTGAATCAAGTTTTGATTTAAAAAAGTGAATGGAACAAAACAAACATTTTGTAACTATTTTTCATGAGTATAGAATATTGTAAATAAAGGTTAAATTATTAATTAACAAGATATTACCGTACTACACAAATATTGTATACAGGTAGGTACTGAAATCAGCTTGCAAAAATTATAAATCTAGGTAGAAAAATAATGAATCAGAAAACGTTTTTGCACTTACATAAGACAGACTTTTTTACCCAACTTAGACCGCTAAGTTCAAAATTTATTATCATGATTAACGGTAACTATGTATAATGTTCGCTGCGGAGCAAAACCTCCCGCAACGAATGCTTGCAAAGCAAACTGTTCAATGCTCACAGTGTGTACGTTCCATTGTTTTCGGTCACGCCCATTCAAATACCAAAACCCCATACCCAAAACTGCAAAACATCGACACACGATCCCAACACTATTGCCCACCGGAGCGCGTAATCAGGTGACTGCGCCTCCCGTCGCGAATAACGAACGTAGCTCAATTGTTCCTCTTTTGCCCACAAGTGGGGTCCCACTCCCGGCGACAAAGCACCTTTGATGCATCAGGGGTAACGAAGCTGCGGTGGGACGTAGATTGCAGTATGAATGGGGACGGTTTTCGTATTTGTGACACAAGTCGGTAAAAAGCGGTGTTTAAAAAAAGTATGGAGGGTTTTGAGGGTCTACATAAACAGACAGATATCTCGCAGATCAAGTTAAACCACGTCTATCATGTCCAAGCCACACATAAATGCATCACAGGAACGTGAATTATGGTCAGCCGCGACTGGGGGTCGAGGAGCCGAGAGTGAACTAAACGCTGTGATTGCGATACGCCTGTATTTTCCCCTATCTTTGTAAAAACAAAAATCGACTGCACACTCCGAACAACGAACGCAGCTGAATTGTTTCTCTTTTGACCACAAGTGAGGCAAAGCACCTTTGAAGCATCGGAGGTAACGAACCTGTAGTTGATCGTGGATTGCAGATGGTGGTAGTGTCGGTTTTCGTATTTGTGTGCAAATTGGGTAAAAAATAGGGGGATCAGTTTTGAGGGTAAATTTTGAGTCGTTTAAAGTTTCGAATTAGGTACTTGCGATCAATCATGGAGGCTCAATGTTACGTTGGCGATTACCTACATAAGTAAGTAACTAACTCATAATTTGTCTAGCCTTTTCCCAACTATGTTGGGGTCGACTTCCAATCTAACCACATGCAGCTGAATACCAGTATTTTACATGGAGCGACTGTCTATCTGACCTCCACGACCCAGTTACTGGATAATACGATACCTCTTGGTAAAACTGGTTGTCAAACTTTCGGGCTTCTGACGACCCGTAACGACTGTCAAAGATCCACGAATGACAGCCGGGACCAACGGCTAAGGTGCTTTCCGAGGCACGGAGGGGTCTTGGTATGTTAAGGTGGTCACTTATCCACGGAACAACCGCGGCAAGCGTAGCTTAACCTGATCGATCGACCCGTGCGGCTGTTATTACTTAGCCACGAGCCAACTAACTACATACATAACTATCTACTTAATATTATGTTCGTAATCACAATGTTACTGAAACATATTTTATAGCACTGTGTGACCTAAACCGTACTTAGTCACACTTAACTGTGACTTAAGTAGTTCACTTTTACATAGAAAAGCGTGACTTAAGTGCGGGTTTAGGTCACACGAACCCTAAAATAGTATATGATACGTGTGACTTAAGTACTTCATTATTGCATGGCGTAAAATTAGCGCCCGAGTGTAGCGAAAATGCTAACGCAGTGTAAACGTAATGTACAGACGCTAGCACATCAAGCTACCACAATCTGTCAAATTTCTTTAATAGATTTTCAACTTTATAGCTAAAGCATTAGGTTCAATGTTGATTGGGAAAATTTAACAGTTTCGGGTAGCTTGATGTGCTGGCGTCTGTACTATTTTATGTAGAATCCTCATGGTATATTTCTATGCGCTATCTATGGTATTTCGGACTTGTCGCCATGCTCAGTAATATGCGAACGTAACAGACATGTCGTATTTGCCCGGGTGAAAGCAGTGTTAGACCTGTAGTATTAGAACCCCCGGCCCCGCCCCGTTGGTCTCGTGGTTGGAAGCGCGACTGCTGAGCATGGTGCGATTCCCAGGTCGGGTAAAGTGTTATTGGATTTTACCGTTAGGAATTTATTAGTAACAGCCCGGAGTTTGGAAGTTGGCGGTGTGATACCCCCGTGTCTCAGAAAGCACGTGAAGTCATAGGATCTGCGCCTGAATCTCTCCAGTCGTGTGGGATTGCGTGCTGTCCCATCGGACTGTGAGAGTGATGGAAGAAAGAGTGCACCTCTTGGGCACACACCGGCACTAAAATATCACCCGCAACGAACGCTAAGCTCTGTTGAAATTGGCCGCCATGGTCAAAATACGATCTGGAGGACTATTATTACAGAACCTCACTCAAGACTCAAGCATTACTTCAAACTAGTTTCAACCAATCAAATGGTTTTAAACTATTGTTAAGTAATTTCCGAATCTTAATGGAGGGTCTAAATCCTCAACTACTCCTCCCATCCCCGCTTGAACTGCTGCCCCACCCTATTATCCCTTTTTCCTGTCCTCTTTTTCGGTCGCCTCGCTCCACCGCTCCCAGCACAGATGGTCGACCTATCCCCCTAAGTCAAACGTCCCGACTTCTTTTTAAATCTTTTGGGATTTTAAATATTCTAGTGCTCTATGATTTCTCTAAGTATCCTTCTTGAGACGAATTCGTGCTTGACTTTCGAAGAGTAATGGGCTTCCGAGTTGGGTTTACATTAATATGTGTTTTATCTTGCGTTAAAGGCTTGTATTTTTTATGCAATCCTACTTGGAGGCAACCTTGGAGGACACCTATACGGTATCAAATCATAGTTCGGGTTTTTTTACAGAGAATTTACGGCCTTTCACGCTGCGTTTTGGACTTTGTGCCGATTGTTCGACTACTTTCTAAATTAACCGAACTCTTCCATGAGGTTGAAAACGCTCATTATTTGTAAAAAAGCAACCCTTGCAATATTTCACAAAAAATTGAACTGTCATGCGGAATGCCAAGCAATTGTGAACTATTTGCGATGCTATTATTAACTTTTACCTTAACATGCTCTGCAAATGATAAGGTATAATGGCCCAAGTCATAAGAAGCAAGTCTTAGTCCAATTTTCATCTCACTAATAAGTATTTTCTTATGTGTCAGTCGACCTAGCAACTGCTTCCTTACCCTGAGTTCAACGTCAGGGTCACTTGAACGTCAAAAATCACAAGGTTTATTTGTCTATGTGACAGTCAGATAGTTTCAGAACTCTGACCTATATTAATATACAAGTACGCTGGACATCATACTATCGATGAAAAAACGAATACATTTGATTTTCGCCATTTTGGCGCTGATAGCAACGTGAGCGTCCGTGGAATTAATATTTTTAAAAGTGAATTTTACAAAATGCGAATACTCTCATGATAAAAATGTTCTAAATTTACCTCCTAGTAAACACAAAATAAACAAAAAAATCTTATTCCACGATTTAGACCTAAATCATCAGAGACGTGCCAATATAAAGTAGTTAACTATCAAGAAGTTCTTATCTGTCGCATTAGGGTAAACCCTGTAATGGTAGTTTAAACTGTTATAAAAAATAAGTAAAAAATTACAACGCGACGGCCATTTGTAACAATGTATCGATTTTAGTTCCTGAGATTGAATCGTCACAAAAAATAACTTTCATTTCGTATAGTATATTTAGTTCAGCATATTAAATAGTTTATTAGAGGTCAGTGTTTCAAAAAGGCGACTGTCAAAATGGCGCTGTCGTAGCTACTCGTAGTTGCCAACACAAAACGTGAGGTGGTTTTATTTTATTTTTTGCGAAAATGAGGTGTTGTTGTGTTCTTGTATACTCCAAAAATGGAGTCCTCCATTTCCCGAAAGACTCTAAAATTGGATGATTGAGGCTTAAAGCTTTTCGTAGAGATTTATTAAAATTAAACAGTGTTCGAAGTTATGCCGGAAACATTTTGAAGATAGTGATTACGAGGAAATAGTTAAGGTTTAAAATTCTGACACTTTCTATGTCGAATACTTTAACGACGACAACGAAAATAAACTCATGAATGAACACAAAATGGAATGAATGAACGAAATTCAAAATTGATTGTATGACGTAGACACCTAGCTATGGTCACGCCATCTACAAATAGCTTTCACCGGCCTTCTCCATTTAGTAAGATCGTTGTACTGAGTGATAAGGTCGACTGACTGCCCCGTTGGTCTCGTAGTTGCAATCGCGACTGCTGAGCGTGGGGTCCTGGGTTCGATTCCCAGGTCAGGCAAAAGTGTTATTGGGTTTTCCATTAGGAAACAGCCCGGAGTTTCTTAGTAACAGCCCAGAGTTTGGGATGTTGGCGATTTACGTGACTCGGAAAGCACGTAAAAGCCGTTGGTCCTGCGCCTCATCTCTCTCCGGTCGTGTCGGATTGCCGTCCCAACGGACTAAGAGAGTAAAGGAACAGAGAGTGCACCTGTGTTTTCGCACACACTTGTGCACTATGATGTCTCCTGCATACCTGGCTAATCTCCGTTGAGATTGGCCACCGTGACCCAAATCGGTCAGAGGGATTCATTGAGTGATACGTACGAGGAAATATTTAAGGTTTAAAATTTCTGACACTTTCCATGTCAAATACTTGATCTAAAATATTGAAATCAGCAAAAATAGTGAAATGAAACCAAACTCGTGAACAAACACGAAATGGAATGAATGAACGAAATGTCAAATCTTTCATAGATTTTCAATTTTATCGCTAAAGCATTAGGTTCAACGTTGATTGAGAAAATTTGACAGTTTCGGATAGCTTGATGTGCTGGCATCTGTACTAAATGATAAGGTCGACTACACAAACCCAGTTTGTTTCTTATTATTTACTTACTTCACTTCCATATATATTTGTTCCCCGACTAGAAACAGTAGAAACATAACAAAATAGCCAAGCGGAGTAATAAATACTGAAGATATAAAGCGGCAGAGGATTTTTATTGGCCAGACCATAACTTTAAACATGAGATCGCCACCGTTTGCGATAATTTATGGTTATTCTCGTACACTTGAAGCAAACAGGCCTTAACCAGCTACTTGTAACAGAAAACAGTTTTAAAATACTGTAAAGTTTGTATATATTTCTCTTTTTTAATTTAATTGAGACTTTTAGATCTGTAGACCATTTTTCCTTTCCCATCCTACCTGGTACTTGTTGACAGGCCTACGCTGTTCTCCCATACCTACTGTAGATTCTTGCCGGCTCTTCTCCATAGGAAAAGACCAATTGGAACCGTGCACCTAGTTTCTGACGTTTCATACGTGCCCATGTAGGTTTATGTGCAATAAAATATTTTGATTTTGTCGGCTTCCAGCCTAACCGGGTGCAGCTTATTACCAGTATTTTACATGGAACAACTGCCTATCTGATCTCCACGACCCAGTTACTTGACAGTTAGCACGATACCCCTTCCATCGGCAAGCGTAGTGTGGGACGCCCCCCAGCTAGATGTTCCCACATCCTTAAGCGACGTCCTTAAGGAGAGGCGGCTGGGTCCCTACAAATTGGTTGAGCTGGGTGATGGTGCTGATCCACGCGTCATGTTCATGAACGGGCGCCGTCGGTTGAGACTGGGCATCTCTTAACTGCTAGGGTTTATTTTTACTCTTATATTTTGAATTGGTTCTTCATTTTTTTTTACGTTTTTCGCACATATAGAAGCAACAAGAATAATGTACCCAGCCAGGATTTTGTAATATCTTGATTTAAAAGAGTGTCCTTGGAGTTTCTTGCCCGTTCTTCTGCATAAAGATCTACGTTTTGGAATTGGCAACTAGTTTCAACTTTCTAACTGACCGACTTTTTGACAGTTCAAAACTGCCTGTAAATGGTTTAATTGAAATACTTAAACAGTTTGAGTTTGACGGACAGCCTGGATGCGAAAGGCGGAGGACAGGGTGTTGTGGTGCAGCCTGTGTGAGGCCTATATCCAGCAGTGAACTGCGATAGGCAGAGTTGATTGATTGATGATACTCTTTTATAAGACTTGTTCTCAGAACTTTGGGCTTCTAACTACCCGTAACGACTGTACAATTTAAACCAACTGTAAATAAGGAAGTGCAGTTATTTGAGATTTTTTGTTAGAAGTTTCCTGTTACAAAAATATTATAGTTTTCTGTGAAGGACTTTTTTCGCGAAAGTGATAATCGGAAAGTTAGTGAAGCGAGAATTTCGCGAAAACGGTCCAAAAAAGCTATTCCGTTGTATGCCTGTATTCTGGCTATCATATCGGAACTGACATATAATAAATCAAAATAGTACCCATTGTTATTTACAACGGGAAGTATTTTGATTGAAACTTCAATAAATTCAAACCAAATTAATGTATTTATTATAATACTAATTCAATTGGTACACAGGAAATCAGGAACGGATTTTATGCAGATCAACACCATTTCATTGTGTGTTTCTTTTCATAGAATAATACATAATAATATTATTTATGGAGACGAAATAATAGAAACGATATGTATGCAGGTTAAAATTGGCCATTTTAGTGTGTGGTGTAAAACATTGAATAATACTAATTACATGGAGATAAAATAATAGATACGGCAATTACTCACACAGCGCTATGAAGAACAGGGTGTAAAGTTCACTCATCCTCCATAGAAGAAAGATCCTCCGATCAGACGGGTGTTGTCTCTTTTGGGCACCTGCCCAACGATTGATGTCGGGACGTTGTGTATATCCTAGTCGTGCGGTAAACTCTGCTTGCGCGATGTAGAATATTGCGTGACGTCAGTATGATGCGTAGTTCGCAAGTGGCGATCTAGATGCCGTCATACCTCCAATCTTCAGCCAGTCTTACCCATCTAGGGTGAAACTGGCCGAAGATCGGAGTTCAGTGGCGGTCGACGTGACGACGCTTAAGGGAGACCTATATCCAGCTGTGAACGTCTTTCGGCTGAATTGATGATGACGATACTCGAGAGAAGATACATTATCGGGATAGGTTCGAACACAACCGGAGCCCAGAATGCCTTAAAACTGGTCAAGTGCGAGTCGGACTCGCATAATAAGGTAGGGTACCACAAGACAAAAAACTTTGAAAAAAAAAAGGCAAAGAAAATTAACCGTTTTTACTTGGGACACACACAGAAAATACAAACAGTAAAAAAGGAGCTTTTAAAACTAACAAAGTTACACTAAAAAAAAAATGTATGAAGCCAAAAAGGCTCCTATCTCAGCATAATAAACACTTTATTTACACACACTTACACTACACTTACTTTACACTTTATTTTTACTATTTGTTGTTATAGCGGCAATAGAAATACACACTCTGTGAAAATTTCAGTTGTAGTTATATCTATTACGGTTCATAAGAGACAGCTCACTGAGAGGCCCGACGGATGGCCAGCGGAGGCTGGTTTACTGGAACTCGCAGGAAACCAGACTTTTGAACCCCAACTTTAATACTTTATGTATTTTAGGCCACTCTATACACACACACTTACACAGCAAGCGGAACCCACCATCCACAGATAACCAAGTAATATTTACGGAGAAATTCGCGGCCGATCGAGCGCCATATTTATTAGAAAACCACTTCCGGTTCCGGTGGCGGCCATGATTTAAACACACATTTCCGGTGTATCACTTGACTATTTTCCGTTGGGTAGGAGTAATATTACATTAATTTATTTGGTCATCTGATTTGAGGGTGGGGAAGGAAGTGGGAGGGTAAGTTATTAGTGACAAGGATGGGAAAATGATGGGTCTGTGGGACTTTTTTTACCCGACTGTGCGACAGCAAAGACAGGGTTATGTTTCTCACGCGTATCCTCTTTTATCTGTTCTGTGCGCGTATCTATGTACCTTTTTATGTGG
Source organism: Apamea monoglypha (assembly GCA_911387795.2). NCBI lineage: Eukaryota > Metazoa > Arthropoda > Insecta > Lepidoptera > Noctuidae > Apamea > Apamea monoglypha. Next base: position 14,374,311 of record OU426938.1, read on the forward strand.
TTTCTTTATATTCTCAAAGTGTCGTAACATCGGGATGGATTTTTTTACATGTAAAAATCATGTACTCATCTAGGTCGTGCGTGGTAGGCTATATAAGATAGGGTCTTGCAATCAAAATGGCGAATTTTAGACGTCAATAAGGAGGTAAAATGGCCTCCAACTGCATCAGACTGCTTAAAAAGTTTATAACCTAGTTTTTAACTTTTTCACGGTTCCAATCGGTCGTTCCCTATGGAGAAGAGCCGGCAAGAAACTCCACGGTTACTCTTTTAAAAATAATTGGCTTTTACAATGTTTTCAAATTACAATACCTAGTAACACAACTAGGTATGGGAGAACAGTGTAGGCCTGTCAACAAATACCAAGTACCTACTTAATAAAATAGGAAATGGTCAAGAAATTTACAGTCTACAAGTCCTATTACATCGCCTTTAGAAGGTATGGAGTAAAATCTGCTTCTTACTCAGATCTTTATTCGACTATCTCAGACCCAAAGCTCCACGTAGCCTGAGGGCATCCTATCGTCCGTTTGCCTGCACCTTCCTTGCACTACAGCAACTTACAACAAAAACCAGGATAAAATAATATATTTTTTGTCAGCAAAAAAAGAAATAAAACAACAAGCATTCGTATAGAAATTGCCCCGGGGAATAAAAACGGCTTGTAGCGAGGCGAGCCCGGGTAAACGCTATTTATTAAAGTTTATTTTGATGTTGAGCGATGTTGGACATTTTGCATGTGGCTTGACTTGAAATATTTTGTGGAGGAATACGAGTTTGTTGTACGTAATGTAATAGAAAATGACCTGATTATGTAATGCAGTGACCGAGTTAAAATCATTTAGCATTATTAAATTGCAGATCAGATAAGAACTACATACCTAGTACCTACTTAGGTAGTAGAACCCTTAACGAAGGACATTGTCCGGAGAAAAAAGAAAGAAAAAGCATTTAATGGGACTCACAAAGACCTTGACGACACGGTTGGCGCAGTGGCTGAGCGATCGACTGCTGCGCTGCGTGTCGTGGGTTCGATTCCCGCACGGAACAAATATTTGTATTGCCTACAGGTCCGGGTCCCGGTTCCGGGTCTGGCTGTTTGTGTATGTGAGTTTAAATGTTTGTAAACGCACCCACGATACAGGAGAAATTCCTAGTGTGGGGGCAACGTTTTTATGAAAACAACGTTTTTATAAAAACAAAACAAAGGAATTTAATTCGTCATCAACCTACAGTAGTCCACTGCTGGACATAGGCCTCTCGGATTGTACGTCATTCAGCTCGGTTCTCGGCAACTCTCGTCCAGCTGCTACCAGACACCCTGCGAAGATGGTCGCTCTACCTCGTCAGAAGCTTGCCAATTCGCGGTCTCCACTCAAGAACAATTGTCTACCCCAACGGTCATCGATTCTACGGCTAATATGACCGTTGCTTTGCCGCTTCAGCTTGCTTATTCTCTGTGCTATGTCGACCACTTTGGTTCTCTGTCGGATCACCTCATTCCCTCAGAGAGACTCCAAACATAGCTTGTTTCATAGCTCGTTGGGCAACCTTGAATTTATAGACCAGTCGTACCGTGAATGTCCATGTTTCGGCTCCGTAAGTCATAGCAGGCTGGACGCTCTGATTGAAGACTTTAGTCTTTAGGATCTTCGGAATAAGCAACGAGGAGCTTCCCAAACGCTGCCCAGCCCAGCCGAATTCTTCTGTTAGGTTCCTTCTCAAACTTGTTCTTACCAAACTGTAGAGTTTGCCTGAGGTAAACGTATTCTCGAACAATCTCGAGAACACCGCCATTGACAGCAATCGATCCCGGAGTAACGTGTCCGAGAAACATAACCTGAGTTTTGTCTGAGTTCATCCGGAGACCAATGCCTACATAACAGAAAGATAATTACACAAACTAAATAGTAGGTAAGCATTATTACGATACCTATTTCTTTCTTTATTTAGCGTGTGTTCCTGTCGGGTATGAGTGGTGGTCTGTCTGTGTGCCTAATTAAAGGTTCAAGATATATATAACGGAGAAGGTATGTGTGTCTCGTTTATATCAGCCATATTTTAATTACTGTTGGCGTACTATGAGTAGTGTTGATTATTGTGCAATAGTAAAACCGTTTGCAGTTCAAATCAAATTATAATATTACGAAGAAATTAATCACACTGGCGGATCACACACTGTAGGTACACAACTAAACTAGATACGGAACGCGAGACCGTTTCTGAGCACATGTTGGCCGTACGATGTCCAATGGTCAAGAGAGCACTGCTCCACACCGCTCTTTTAGCTGTAGCTCTCCTACACCCCCACGAATTCAGGCTAGACTCTGTCGAACACCACCAGATGGCGATTGCGACATATATAATTCTGCCTTTGTATCTGGGATAGGTAACGTTTTGCGTGTGTCTATTGTCCAATGCAGAGGTGACCACCCAAGGTTCCCGCAGAAAGATACGACGCAACGACGCACGGTGCGACACGATTCTGGTAGAATAAATTCGATGAAGGTTTCATAGAAATTGTTCTACTAAAGCCGCGTCGCGCCTGTCTGGTAGCCTTTACCATCAGGTTTACTTCCGATTAATAGTTTCAACTGAATCAGTACCTACCAAAGATTTTTTTTATCATTTGTTCTATAACGTTTCCACTGCTAGGACACAGGCCTACTTTCAGTGAGAGGGATTGGCCGTAATCCACCTCTCAATTTACAAAGCCAACATACAATCTACGTCATCAAAATCATCATTTAAGCCGAGACGTCCACTGCTGGACATAGGCCTCAAGCGCATCCACTTCGACCGGTTCTGTGCTTCTCGTAATGCATGCTTCGCGTAAGTAAACTAATTTAATAGGATAGTTTAAATTAAGGACCACGCTAACGCATTAGGAATTCCTGTAATGCTAGTAGTGTTTGTGATAAATAAATAAATAAATTTGACATATCAAAGTATGTGTTGTCACCCTCTATTTCACTTGCCAGATAAAGACAGCTACACTTTTAGCTTACCTCAGTCGGAACCCTGCATTCCGCCATTTTTTATCCCCACACCAACTCTGAACATAGAAACACGACAAGACAGAGTAGTCCCATTTCTAACAGGACTTTATACACGACCACTTGTCAGCTTATACTTGCAAATGTTCTCTGCAAGTCACCAGAACTTGCACTCTTGCAGCAAGTAGTAAAGTTAGGAAGGCAGTGGCCACCTTTATTAAAGTTAGACTATAAAAAACTAAGTTTGAAGATTATTTAAAGTAGACTAGAGTTAGTAGGGGGTTAAGTTGAAATATTAATATCTTTATCTCAAAACCAGCGTGCGTCTACATATGGCCAGCGGGGTAATTGCGGAACACACTATCAGTAGCTATGGATTTTATTTTGACAGTTGAACTACATTCATTGCATTATTTACGTTGCTGAGCAGACAATTCTTTCGATCATATGAAGCAATGATTTAGCAATATCCTTCAAAATGATTCAAGTTGAGATTGATAGTATGTTACGCAATTAGGGTGCATGAACGTATGAACGTAAAGGGTGCAAAAGGAGTATGTAAGGAACGTAGCAGGTAACGATCTGTAGTTTCTGCCTACCTCATGGGAAGAAGGCGTGAGTTTATGTACAGACGCCAGCACATCAAGCTACTACAATCTGTCAAATTTCTTTAATAGATTTTTAACTTCATCGCTGAAGGTTCAAGATTGATTGGGAAAATTTGACAGTTTCGGGTAGCTTGACCTGCTGGCGTCTGTACATATATGTATGTATTTTTTTCAAGATTCTGGATTAGTTCAAACATCAATCTTCCTATCCCTTTCCCAACTATGTCGGGAACGGCTTCCAGTCTAACTGGATGCAGCTGAACCAGTATTTTACATGGAGCGACTACCTATCTGACCTCCACAACCCGCTGGGTAACACGATATGCCTTGGTAAGACTCGGTAAGATTCTTTCTGCCTTTTTCCCTTTGCTCCTAAGGGTCCTAGAGTTATGTTAAATAGCCTAAAACCCTCCTTAAGAATTGGGTGTCCTAAAAATAATTTTCTAAATTCAATTGGTAGTTTTTAAGATTAGCGCGTTCAAACAAACAAACTACAGGTTTTTTAATAGTATAGATATAAATGTAGATACTCGTAGGTAACGTCTGACATCACACTTGGCTGGAACGAGATTTACCAAAAATAAAAACAAACAAATTGATATAAAAAAATATATGTAATATGAACAAAGACTAGGTACATTCACTTCTTAATAATAAAAGTACAGACGCCAGCAGATCAAGGTACTACAATTTGTCAAACGTCTTTAATAGATTTTCAACTTTATCGCTAAAGCGTCAAGGTTCAAGGTTGATTGGGAAAATTTTGCAGTTTCGGGTAGCTTAACCTGCTGGCGTCTGTACTTAACTATGAAAAAAGACTTACATTAGATTAACTTAAACGGGCTTTCTGGACCAAATACAAACAGAAACTAAGATCAAACTATAAGAAATAGAGCATTATTTTACAAGCGTAATCATAAATAGGCAATTTAAAAACAAAAAAAAATTGCAACCTTCATTAGTTTACACAATAAAAATCTGACAATACAAAATGAGCAAATGACAATTTATTATGATTATGTAAATATTCATAATAAATTGTCATTTGCCAAATCTAAATTCTTGAAAAAAATCGTGTCATTATCGTCTTAGATAGTTATAACTAAGTTATTGTCTTCAAGTAGACACGAATTATCGTCATTCTAGTATTTTCTTTTTCAATATTATCAAAACAAATAAGAAAATTAAAGTATCAATTTTAGCGCGCACCCGATATGCAATCCATTCATCGCCGAGTTCAAACCATGAAGCAAGTTGGCAACGTGTTGAACTAATAATACGTATTTACAAATTTTTACCGTTCCTACGAAAAAAAGAGCGCGGGACGACGTTGCACATCGCTCGTCTACGCGCACGTACGGACGCCAGCACATCAAGTTACTACAATCTGTCAAATTTCTTTAATAGATTTTCAACTTTATCTCTAAAGCATTAAGGTTCAAGATTGATTGGGAAAATTTGACAGTTTCGTGTAGCTTGAACTGCTGGCGTCTGTACATATGTGCATCCCTTTCCTTAATAACATGCTCTACATTTACTTTACCTATAGCACGCTGAATTATAAATTTAATTTGTTGTACCTATTAAATTCCATTCTGTATAAGTTGTATGTAAGTTGTTTGTTTGTGTTTTAAGGTTGTGTGTTTATATTATTTAATTTCTAAGGATATTATTAATTCCGTGAGAACCCCTCAACAGGTGAAGGCCTCCTCCAAACCCATTTAGCCATAACAAAAACAAAAGCAGACCTTAGTCTTTAATCATAACTTAAAAAAATAATAGAATACTCTTTACTATGTACGGACGCCAGCACATCAAGTTACTACAATCTGTCAAATTTCTTTAATAGATTTTCAACTTTATCGCTAAAACATTAAGGTTCAAGGTTGATTGAGAAAATTTGACAGTTACGGGTAGCTTGACCTGCTGGCGTCTGTACACCATATAAATTACAGACATAAATATAGAAATTTTACAAAGGGTGACACAATGGGCGGTCTTGTCGCTAAGAGCGATCTTTAAAAAAATAATATCACTTTAAAACCTTTATACACACACATACTTCGCAACGTTAAAACGTTCTCAGACTTATAAATGGCTACCTATTCGAAGAATAAACTAGAAAAATAGAAAAGTTCACAGTGGCCCACTAAATGAATAGGTTCATAAATTTCAAAAAGGCTATTTTACTCCCTGGCTTGTAGCTCCAGGGGCCATTAAAACTGGCAACTTACAAAATAAAACAATTGGTATAAACGATGCGTTAGAGGGGCGATAGAAAAGGAATCGTGGACGAAAAGCCATTGGTTTAAAACAGGGTGGCAGGGATATCGACGCGCAAAATGTAACCATGAATTTAGCACATGATTCTAGGATTTTTTTTTGATCCGACGAAATTTTTATACGCTGGGGTTATAAAAATTTCGTCGGATCAAAAAAAAAATTCTGCTATTCCATAAAAAAGTGCAATAACTACGCGGTCAATAGACGAGATAAAAATAGTTGTATTGTATATTGTTATGGTCCCGAATCATAGTTTAATCAACAAACAACCTGAAGGCCAATTCTCGTAATTAAAAACGTTCAAAATCGAGTCGCAATCTCATCTCAGCGAAAATCAATGTCAAAAACTTGTCAAAAATGTAGGGAAATTACAGGTATTTTTGACAGATTGATACTGAGATCAGACTGTGAACGTTCTTAAAATTACGAAAATTGCCTCTCTGATCACCAGACCAGACCAGACCGGACCGGATCTGATTGACCAGAGGGGCAATTCTCGTAATTTACCTACACTTTTGACAAGTTTTTGACATTGATTGGCGCTGAGATGAGATCAGGACTAGATTTGGAACGTTTATAATTAAGAGAATTGGCCTTCTGCAAATTGCAAAAAACGTAAGAAAATTAGAATTTCGCGGGCTACCTTAGCGCATCCTTAAGAATTGATCCCGTAGTGACACTTGTTCGGATTCTTTGCAATACTGTATTCAGTAAAACTTCATCCAAGTATTTTGTTTCTACCTTTTAATAGTAACAACATTATTCATGAAAAAATCCCATGTTCGTCACTACTCTCTTCACTTTTAATTTCATAAATTTCTTGAGGCAAAAGCAGCCTTCTCTTTCTACTACCCCGCACAGATTTCTTATTTCCTTCTTCACCCGGGCTACATCTCTTCAAAAACGGTTGCAGAACTGACAGTATGTTAATTTGAGCATTAATCCGTTCATTTATTGGTATCATGTTAAGCATTGGAACTAATGATAACGCGAAATGTGTACTATCGAGATCTGCATTTGTAGTAGTATCTGGGTTTGATGAGGGCCCAGTATTGTCAGAGTTTGGTGATGTTTTGATATTGTCAGTATTAGGTGGCGATTTGGTTTTGGCAGACTTTGTTGGGGATGTAGTTATGTCTGTCTCAGCTTTAGATCTGAGGTCTGGGATAGTTATTTCTTCAATATTGGTGTCTACTGTTACAGTATTATTGTCAGTGTCATTGTTTTCTGGGAGATCAATGCCGTTTGATGCCGTGGCGTATTCGTCTGCGTTGTCAAATTCAGTTTTTAGGAATAATAGGTCATTGTAGTACATGTATGGACGTCTTTTGTAGGAGACTCCGAAGACCCATTTCGGTTCCTTCCGACGTTTAACTTCTCTGGTGAAGCAAGCTCGAAGGTTTTTCCATCGTTTTATTACTAGATCCACTGAAAAAGAGAAAAAATGGTTTAGTTTATGCATTTTAAACCTTTACAATTTTCGTCGTTAGGGTCCCGTTGGCACCCTTTGGGTACGGAACCGGACTATAAATTATGTTTACATCATGCATTTTAGCTCAGCTATCACAACTTTTTTCTAGCAAGTCTGAAAGAAATACCGCTTAAAACAGAATTATTTGCGCTGCCTTAACAGGTGTGTATAACTAAAAACAATGTATGGCAATCAGCCGATACATTCTGTAAAAATTTCACCTTGAAAAGTTAGGTGAAGTGAGCTTAGAGTGAGCTGTCAATAGTGTAAATCCCTAGCATTAGTTGGAATGACAGCTCACTTCACCTAAGTTTTCACTGTGATATGGTTACAGAATCGCACTGCTGCAGCTCACTTCATCTAACTTTTCACGGTGATATTTTACAGAATCGATCGGCTGGTCCGCCTTAAATAGTTCTACAAAAAAGTCCGCGACGCGATATTTCTATCTTTTATAGTTTATCTTTTAATATCACTTTTATGTTTTAACAAAGTATATTTTGACATGCTTACGTTTGGATGAAAATATATTTTTTAAATATGAATCCTTATATCAAAATAAATTATTTTATGATCACAAGGACATTATAGAGATAAGATTTGTCTTTTACAGTATGTCAATTGGTCATATAGCTTCGGAGATAATAGAAAATTTACTAAAACGGAAAATGCCGCTAAAACATTCACGAATACAACTTTCATAGCGACACGAAGAAGATTCATATAGCTCTGCACATGGTGCAGACGTTTTATCCAATTACCCATAGATGGCGTTGTACAAACACATCACTTGCGGTGTTCATACTTTACGCGGTATTGTCATTGGGTAATATAAATTTGTTCGATATCGTTCTATTGATTTCTATTGGTTTTGGTTGTTTTAGATACGTCATTCCTTCTCCTCTTCGTAATTCTGGTTTACGATTGTTTCTAACTATCTCAAGTTGAGGTAATAATAATAATAAAGCTGAAGAGTTTGTTTGAACGCGCTAATCTCTCTCTCTAGTCTGATTTGAAAAAATATTTTTGCATTTGATTGAGAAATTCTTGAGAAATTTCAATCTGTATGACTATAAAAGTACAGCATTCGTGGCGCCACACCATTCGTGTCAGTCACAGCACCTGTTTAATACTTTCATCACTTTTGCGCTCTCTAAAATATAGTTTATTTCGCCTTTGATTTACTTAATGAAGCTATTACATTATCATTAAACATTTCTTTTATATTATTATAAGGATAACTGAAGACTAATGTGCGATTTTTTAATTTCTTGAAATGTTTTGCTAAATTTATTTATTTATTTATTACCCAACACAATTATCATTACATGTTGCCCCAAATCGGTAGCGTGCTATTAAAAATATTTTTTTCCATAAGTACAGCTTATCACATGTAAAGTATTTTTTTTTAATATAATTAAAATTATTCCACAGCATACATTATTGACTAGGTTATAAAAGGATAGGTTTCTTCAACATATTTTTTTTTGCGTTATTTTGTATACAAGTTGAAAAAAGTGGTCGAGCCACGTAAAAGTAACCCATATAATAATGATGATGATATTTTTTAATGCTCAAAATCAAGTGGTTTCTTGTAAAAAGATGGACCAACCCTCAGTCTCGTGTCATTTTTCGGAAAAATGGTTGTTAATATTAGTGACTAGCTACGCCCCGCTGTTTCACCCGCATAAGTGTTGATCCCGTGGGAATATCGTGATAAAAAGTATATGTTAATCCTGGTTATAAACAATGTGTGTGCCAAATTTCATTCAAATCCGTTCAGTAGTTTTTGCGTGAAAGAGTAACAACAAACATCAATCCATTCATCCATCCTTACAAACGCGTTTATAATGCATACTAGTTGCGCCCCACGGTTTCACCCGCATAAGTTTCGATCCCGTGGGAATATCGGAATAAAAAATATCCTATGTGTTAATCCTGGTTATAAACTATCTGTGCACCAAATTTCATCCAAATCTGTTTACTAGTTTTTGCGTGAAAGATCCATTCATCCATCCATGCAAACTTTCGCGTTTATAATGTTAGTAGGATAGTAGGATTAATAGAATTTTCCATAAATACTTAACTTATTTGACAAAATCCATTCTACCACATGCAAAACAAAGAACTCTACCTTTCAAATCACAAATAATTTTGTTTGCATTCTTTTTCCTTTTCTCATAAATAATTAACAAATCAGTAGTTATCAAAATCAGTCAATTTCGAGCTCGGCCTCTTAACAGATTGATGATCATAAGTTTATTGTTATATGTAGTTCCTATGTTAGCCTATGATATTCCCACTGCCGGGACACAGGCCTCCTTTCGGTGAGAGGGAGTGGGCCGTAATCAACCACGCGGGCCCAGTGCGGATACAAATAGTTCCTACCTTTTAAATGCCGTCTTTATTTCTAGTTGACCTTTGTAGCTTCTACGGAAACGACACAGATATAAACGGCACTTATTTATACCTATAATTTACACTATTTTCGCAGTACGGACGCCAGCACATCAAGCTACTACAAACTGTCAAATGTCTTTATTAGATTTTCAACTTTATCGCTATAGCATTAAGTTCAAGGTTGATTGGGAAAATTTGACAGTTTCGGGTAGCTTGACCTGCTGGCGTCTGTACATATTTACACAGCTAAGGGCTGATTTTTCAATCGTCGGATAACTTTTATCTGATGAACAAATATTTCGGTTTGACATATTTTCTACACAAAACTCTCAACCCCTAAAACGACCCCACTGACCCAAACTGCTATTTGTACTCCTCAGATAAAAATTATCAGAAGATTGAAAAATCAGCCCTAAATCGAATAAACCTTTCAATCAAAACAATGTCACAACTCTTTGACATCTGTCACTTTCCGACAAATAACCTTAAAAACAAAATAAACAAAAATAATAAACAAACTTTTGTCAGCCTTTTCTTCGTCATTATATTTCGGCCAACACTTTGCAAACAATGATTTCGTAATGTCTTCCCATGCAACTGTTTTATAGTTCACATCACCATATCTCAAATGGTCTCTTACATACAAACATGGTCGCGCTTTCACTGCTTGTATTAATGACATTGTATCGAGTTGAGCATCGGGATAATCTGACGACATTGCTTATATGTAATAGTCACAATGTTACATACACTACGTATTACACTAATTATCCAATTAATATTTAACAAAATTATAACCCGTAAACCCGTATCTGACGTTTAGTAAACACGCGGTGACTAAAGGTACGCCAAAGCGACAAGCGTTCGATCGCTCCGCTCACCGTGTAGTTGCCGGTTCGCAAAATGGCGGCGCTAATCATGCCTTCTCGCTCGCACATTGAATACAGAATAGTGAGCGATTGAGAGAACATGATTGGCGCCGCGATTTTCAATTTGTTTCTATAAATTCAAAGCGACTAACAGTCACGCCGTTGCACAATTGAATTATGTGCGTTTTTCCTTTAGCACCATTTGATGGATTGATGCACTCGGCAATCAGGAGAAACCAAAATGTAATTTATTGCTGTGCCGGCTGTTATATTTTTATAATAGATAATCTTAGTCAGAAATAAATAGTTCTGTTTATTGGGAATTTATTTTTTCGTATTATTTAGTCGTTTTACTTATTAACGCAGATTATATTGGACGCAGATACAACACCAGTTTTGCGTAGGTCTGTACAGACTACCTACAGACATTAAGGGTTCATACATTCATATTATTTTCATAGGCCAACTATTTCTTTTTTTATTTAGTTTGACCCTGTGGCTTGACCTCATTATCAGACAGTGTGAACATGATCTCTCAAAGTGTTTTGATCTTAAAAACCCCATGCATTCCTTATATTTTTTTTTATTTAACTGTGTATGTAGGTAGGTACCTATCTACACACATAAGAACAGATATTTTTATTATGATTTGTTGTCATGGTAACTTATCTAATGACATTATATTCGTCTTATTGCTGCACCGAGTCATTATCGCGCAGTTGCTATCCCAAATCTTATTCCATAGTTGATTTTAGTAAGAAAAATATTTAAACGCCCAACAAAAACTTGCTGGCAACAAGTTGCACAACAAGATAATATTGCATTATATAAAAGATCGTTAGTAAGATGAGTGAATTATTTATATACTTTTTACGTATTATACAGGATGACAGGGAAACTCGACATATTCCTTGAAAGACGTTTTACTAAAGGTCATTAGCAACAAATTAAGTCCAGTCAACTAGGGGTCAAAACTGGATGGTTACCGAACTGTGTCGGTTCTTCGATTTTTTAGAAATTTTCTGACTTGTTGCCAAAAACGATTAATTATGAGAAAAAGCAACTCCACTCCAAACATTTGATACTTTTCAGAAAGTTGAAAAAAGAGTGATCATTTAAAAAAAATGCTTGCAAAACTTACATAATCTCAGAAAGAAAAGGTCTTGCAAAATTTTAATTTTTTACCATCCACTTTTGACCCCTCGTTGACTGGACTAAATTTGTTGCTAATGACCTCTAGTATAACCCTTTTCAAGGAAAACGTCGAGTTTCCCAATCATTTTGTATAGATATGTACCTATAGTTAAATACCCTGGCAGCTGAGAGTATGTCATTCTCACTGAAATGTCTCGCTGATGGTAGCGCGTGTGTTGGATCATTTAGCTTCCTTCAAAATGATTAATAATAAATAATAATAAATAAATCCCTGGACATTTCACACAGCACCATTTGTCCCAAGCTAAGCAACCTAATGCTTGTGTTATGGTAACAAGATGGCTGATAAACTACTTATATACAATTTTTTTTTTTTTTTTTTTTTTTTTTTTTTTTTTTTTTTTTTTTTTTTTTTTTTTTTTTTTTTTTTTTTTTTTTTGTAAATACATACATATTATAGATAGAAAAACACCCAGACTCGGAACAAATACATGTAGGTCATACAAATATTTGTTCCGTGCGGGAATCGAACCCGCGACACGCAGCGCAGCAGTCAATCGCTTAACCACTGCGCCAACCGTGCCGTCAAATTCCGATTGAGTTGGAATAGTGTTGATCCATGCATCATGTTCGTGAACGGATACCGTCAGTTGAGACTGATCATTTCTTAGCTGTCAGTTGTCACGGCTTATTTTAATTATTTTATCGTTTCCTTGTTTTTTTTTTTTTTGTTCGATTTTGTGTACTCTGGACGCTTTTAACGTGAACGTCTTTTTTACATTGTTCTCGCATCTATACTTAATATAATAATATTAATATTTATTAATATTATAAAGAGGTTTTAGTTTGTTTGTTTGTATGTATGTAGGAGGTAATCTCCGGAACCACCAGATTTTAAAAAATCGCATTTACTGCATTTGATTGCTTAATTTTAGAGGAAGGTTATAGGCTATCTAACATGACGCTAGGACCCTTAGGATCCGAGCAAAATGAAAAAAGCCAGACACAACACTAAGCGAAAACGAAGTATAGCACAGGGGAGCGATGGGATGCGACGCGATTGGTCAGGGGCCGAATTTCGCGCGGACGAAGTCGCGGGCAGAAGCTAGTATAATTATAAATTCAACATAATTTAAAAAATTCTCCGTAGTTTGCTACTACGCTTTGAAATGGGCAACTAGCATTTTGAATTCAGTAGTGGCTGCAAATGGTTTAATTGAATTAAATTTTTTGAGATTGAGTTAGTAATATTTGATGTTAACACTTTCAGGAACACTGAATGTTTTAACAATAAAACTTCTATTGTTTTCAGTTTCCTTTAGCTGATTATTTAGAATCAATGGCTGTATTCCTATCGTCTAAAGTTTCTAAAATAACATAAAGAAAAGAAAGAAAATACGTTTATTATTATTTGCGGTAAACATGACGCAGAGGAAGAACACAAGCACAAAAAAATAACAAATTGGGGGAAAATATGCGTCACATCCACGCAAAACGGCCATCGCTCAGCATAATACTAAGAACTTAATGCGAGACAGAGCCCCAGCGCTGGTTTTCAGCGACAGCCGGCGCTGACGATGACGTCAAAGGTGCATCATACGATTAGATAAAAAAAACAACAATCAAAATTAAATTAAAAAAACAAATTCAACAGGCCGTAGTGTAGTCGTTAATCTTGTACGGCAGGTTATACAAATATAAACAGCTGTTTGCCAACCTCTCGTACGTGCCCTTGAACTCTCCCGATCGATTTTATACAAGGTTGAACTTTCAGTCGCATAATATTATTGATAGGTCTATTTTTAGCAAGCTGAGGGGCCCGTGGCTAAATAATAACAGCCGGATAGGTCAATCGATCAGGTTAAGCTACGCTTGCCGCGGTTGGTCTATGGATGGGTGACCATCTTTACATACCGAGTCCCGGCTGTCATTCGTAGATCTTTGGCAGTCGTTACGGGTAGTCAGAAGCCCGAAAGTCTGACAACCAGTCTTACCAAGGGGTAGCGTATTACCCATTCACTGGGTTGTGGAGGTCAGATAGGCAGTCGCTCCATGTAAAATACTGGTATTCAGCTGAATCCGGTTAGACTGGAAGCCGACCCCAACATAGTTGGGAAAACGCTAGGCTAGATGATTTTTAGCAACCTAACTATAGTATACGCAATATATTATATTTTAAAATAGGGTTAGGGGCGCCATGTCTGTCGCCCACTGGCGTGTTCATGGGTTATCTTAAAAAACTCGAAGTTAAGGGCCGGTTGCTTCAAACGGTTGGTTAACGTAACATACGTACGTCAAATATAAACGAGTACGTAATCGTAATTACTTGACGTAAGTCAAGGCCATAATTTTAAAATTGTAATTTAAAACAACGCTTTTTCTGGTTTGACGACACTTAGCGCCATTTTTGACGTATACGCGTGCGTCAAGGGGACGTGAAACAACCCGCCCTAACTCAGTGTTAATCAAATAATCTATCTTGCGCCACCGTTAGGTATCGTAATGTAGTGTAAAAGAGATGGGTATACAATTTGCGTTCATAGTTCGTTCATTCATTTTTGGTCAGATAGATACAGGGCACAGACATTGCAGTTCAATTTTATGTTTCATCGATCAAACTGCAATGTTCCCAATTCACACAACCAGCCTATAATGTTCCGACTGCTGGGACACAAGCCTCCTCTCTTCGAAAAGGTAGGACTGTAATCTACCACGCGGGTTCAGTGCGGGTTGTTAGATGTCACATGCCTTCGAATTTTTGGTTCTAGGACATGCCGGTTTTTTGCAAGTATTTGGTTTTTTATCTCAATTTATGTTATGACACGTTTCTTCCTTACTTAGTTCTGCATAATAATTTCCTGGGCAATTTCACGTAAGATAATAATAGATGGTCAATCTCAACAGGGATCAACCAGGTGCACAGGAAATATTATTGTGCACAAATGTGTGCGCAAACACAGGTGCACTCTCTGTTCTTTTACTCTCATAGTCCGATGGGACGGCAATCCGACACAACCGGAGAGAGATCAGGCCCAGGACAGTGGGCATGATTTCAGAGGCACGAGGGTATTAAACCGCCAAATCACATAGGATAATTAATTCTCGAAGTCTAAGGCTATGACGTATTCGAGAAAAGCAAACGTCTAAAATTGTTAACTTACACAATAACATCCAAAGCATTTAAACTGACGGGTTTTACATTTCCACTAAGGAACCCTAACATAGACCAGTTTTCCAGTGCTTTAGTGCTCAATAGGAGCCTTTAAAGAGCTAAATGGATCTGTTCGGGCTCAGATGTGGGAACCGAACGTCTTTTTTTTAACTGACTGCTCGCGTTTGAGACCAACGAAGAAATTGTAATGAGTTTGTGTGGGAAAGAGCAATGGTAGCGCAGTGGTATCGGCCCCGACTTACGAAATGTAGGTCGTGAGTTCGAACCCAGGCTGGCGCTTTACTTTGTGTAAATTATTCATCACCACTGCTCTCAAAACGGTGAAGGAAAAATATCGTGAGGAAACCAGCATGGCCTAGAGCCAAAAATTCGAAGATATGTGACATCTACCAACCCACCCACAACAGAATCAACAATACAACTCCTTGAGGTCGAAATGGTCGAAGATTAGTCTGGTTCGTAGAAGATATTACAGTGCACAAGTGTGTGCGCAAACACAGGTCTGGTGCACCCTCCGTTCCTTTAATCTTATAGTCCAATGGGACGGCAATCCGCCACGACCGGGAAGAGATCAGGCGCAGGACCAACGGCTTTACGTGCTTTCCGAGGCAAGAGGGTATCACACCACCAACTTCTGCTACTGAGAAACTCCTAATGGAAAAACCCAATAACCTGACCTGGGAATCGAACCCAGGACCAGCAGTCGCGCTTGCGCCCACGAGACCGACGGGCAGTCAACATTATGAGCTCTCTAACTATTAAATCTAATTCACACAATACCACGCTAATTGCTCCACAATAGCCTCGAAGTTTGACCTATAACTAGTAAGTAATCTAGTGTTTATTGTTAGGCAAACTGGCAAGTTGTGACATGGATGAATGTTAATGTGAATTTGATTAACTTTGTAGGGGTTTTTTTTTCTGGGTGTGAAATCATCATATGACTTCTCCCGCTCTGAGCGGAGCGGGAGGGCGTGTCAGACTTTTACTGACTAAAACCACCTGTGTTCCTTCAGTTGCCTATGCCAGGGGCCACGGTATCTCTTTCGAACAACCCGCGGCCCTGGCAGGCATCGGCCCTAGCGGACCCCGTCAGTTCGTGCTGACATCTCTTTGAGGCGCGCGTGGAATACAACGGCCCGTCGACCCGGGCCTGGTCCTTGCCGGGCGGCGAGCTGCCCATTGCTCGCCGCCCGCAAGCCCGCGCCTACGGTGGCCGGGAGTCGGCTGATGCTCCCGACCTCCAGGGCATCTCCTGCGGCGACTAGGGGCGTGAGGGCGCAGAGATTGCCTCTCCCTCTCGCGCTCCGCCTCCTCCTTTGCGGGCATTACTGCTCCGCAGAAGGATGTTACGGCTTCCCATGCACTCTCGCTCCGTACCATGGCCTTACATCTTAGTTACAGCTTACTTAGTAACGGCCTTACATCTTAGTTTGAAGTTAACTCAGTGAGCACGAACATAAAGCTATATAGATGTAGAGTTATAGACACTGCTATCTTTTCGCAATCTAAAAGATATTGCACAGTCAATCAACTCAGCCTATCGCAGTCCACTGCTGGACATAGGCCTCTCCCAGACTGTGCCACAACACCCTGTCCTCCGCCTTCCGCATCCAGTCCACCCCAGCCATCTTCTTTAGGTCGTCCGTCCATCTAGCGCGAGAGCGTCCCACACTACGCTTGCCGATACGCGGTCTCCACTCCAGGACTCGTCAGCTCCAGTGGCCATCGGTCCTTCGACCAACATGGCCAACCCACTGCCGCTTCAGTTTGCTTACTCTGCAAGCTATGTCGGTAACTCCGATCGTTCTTTTCCGGATAATTTCATTCCTGATTTTATCCTTCAAAGAGACTCCTATATTGTATAGTAGGTACTTAATTATAAATCAGGGAAAACCGCCCTAATTCACTATGACCATTATGGGCCGATTTTTTGATCCGTAGTTAAATTCAACCAATTGTTAAAAATAGTAACTAATGGTTAAGTTTTTGCGAAATGTGTTTTTGATCAATCTTTAGTTTACTTCGAAATCACGTCAATTCCTTAGCTAATCGCAACATCTACTAATAACGTATTTTCCATGACACAATGAACGAAACCACGCGAAATGAACGCTAAGTTGTTGAACGACGAGGTTTGATTGTGGATCGACAACCCTATGTGATTGGACAAGAACCTCCACCGTCACTCTTTTAAAAATGTTTTACAATATTTTGTAGGTATACATTAATTATGTAATAATATGTGTGGAGGCGATGCACCTTAAGTTGTCAAAAAATAAAAGGCCCGTTTTGACATTGACAGTTCTAATAGTTAATAAAGATCAAATTCGCAAAACACGTATTCGTTTGTATGAAACTGACAGGTGTTAAGAACGCATTCTCAAATGTCAAAACGGGCCTTTTGTTTTTTGACAACTTTAGAATAAAATTATACCACAAAACGTAAGCCAAACAGTAAGTCAACATTGCCACATCCATGTTATTCTCATATCTTCTTTCATTTTAATTTCAAAACTCATGCTTCTTTGAAACTAAAAGCGCAGTAAGCTATTTTCTGGGTCAACAGTTACGTGTCATAGCAATAGGAAGTGATCAAAAAATATTTTGAAAAATCACTTTTTTATTAAGAATGAAAGAAAAATGCGTTTAATGGCATTACAGCAAAATAAATACACCTTAAAACTATAAAAAACAGAAAACAAAGATTATAATGCCAGAAGGGTCTCAGACGTAGTCTCAGCTCAGCATAATGTCAGATGACAACACAAGGTGTACCACCTGACGATGATTTGACACTATGGGTGAATTTCAACAATGAAGCTGAACGCTATCAGCAAATTAGCAAATATAACCGTTTTCAGGAGCTGACATTGACGTTATTATTATGGAATATACGCAAGTTTATTAGGTTCGGTAACAATAGAAAAAATAATTGTGTGAGTGACAGTTGAGCTCTCATGTGTCCTAATCCTGCTCAGTTTTATTGATGAAATTCGCCCGAAACCTAACTAAATTAATAGTTCACTAGTTTACTTATCACTTTATCATGGTTTTTTTGGGATTAATATTGTTGAAAAGTAGGAAGATGATATCAAAAATCGGGCAAATTTTAAAATATTCCGCTCAAGGCAAATCACTGGTTACGAACCGACCAATTTCCCATCTGATGGAAAATGGTTGATGCCACCCAAAGATACTCTCAAAAGGAAATTACTGTAAAGCTGTAATTTCCTTCCAGAGACTAAATTGATGAAACCCATGGCTGTTGTCACCAGCACCCTTTAAACCGGGAACATAAACCCACTGTCTGGCGGTAGACACGGCTTTCTATTGTAGTCTTTGGGTTTGAAGGTTCGTGTCATACGTATCCGTCCGTCATTTTGTTTTTTTTTTTTCAAAATGAAAAAAAAAAAAAAAAAAACGAAAAAAAAAAAAAAAAAAAAAAAAAAAAAAAAAAAAAAAAAAAAAAAAAAAAAAAAAAAAAAAAAAAAAAAAAAAAAAAAAAAAAAAAAAAAAAAACGCACGAAACCTATATAAATTGATAGTGAGCAATCGATGTAATCGATGGCAGTAAGCTGGCCATGTTTGTCGAATGACCGATTCCCGTTAGAGCAGACGAGTTGGAGACAAGCGTAGTGAGGGACAGACTGGATGCGAAAGACAGGATGTCCTAGCGCAGCCTGAGAGAGGCCTATGTCCAGCAGGAGACTGAGTTGTTTGAGGCCGCACATCAATGGTAACAAAACCACTATAATCTGAGCCCGCAATTTATTGAAACTCGGTACTACGCATAGACCAGTTCAAGGTCAAAGTGTTACCACTGTCATGTATCCTACTGTACCTATGGTTCTCAGAAAATGCCCATTACCAAAAGCAAGCCGTTTAACTACTAAACCTAAATCCATAATTTATTTATTTATTATTCTCTAATTTTTCCTTACATAAACTAAAGTTACGAGAGATAAAAGATTTGATTTTTTGTATGTTTATTTGTTACACTTGCACGCTAAAACGGCTGAGCGGATTCGAATAGAATATTTTTTATCCCGATATTCCCACGGGATCAAGACTTGTGCGGGTAAAACCGCGGGGCGCAGCTAGTCTACTATAAAACTTGCAATATAAGCCTACTCATGTTCGAGGTCTAAGTAACGGACCAATGCTCCCCCTGGGGACTTTGCCAATCTTTCTCAGACCTCGTTAAGTTCCTCCGGTGTTCCCCCAAAGGTATACATATTGATTCTTATGTTATTCTAGCTTCTAAGTTACATTTCTTTGTTGGTTGATTTATTTTTGTAGCTTCTTGTAAGTGGGGTAAGGTGTTTCTATGATTTGATAATAGTTTTTCTATCGGCAATATGAGATCTAAATAGCAAATATGCTGCTCGATAAAAACTGTTAGTTCCTTGGCAGTTCGATTCCTTTTTGACGCTCATGAAAACTGTGTCTTCTGTCTAAAGATAACTAATTCAGTTTCCAATTTTCCCGTAAGTACTTGACCTAAGGCTACAGCCGCACGGGTCAATCGATCAGGTTAAGCTACGTTTGCCGTGGTGCTTGTAGATGGGTGATCATCATTCCATACCAAGACCCCGCGGTGCTTCGGAAAGCACGTTAATCCGTTGGACCCGGCTGTCATTCGTGGATCTTTGATAGTCATTACAGTCGTTCGAAGCCCGGAAGTCTGACAACAAGTCTTAGTGGTATCGTATTACCCAGCTACTGGATAAAAAATACAAAAAGTCATAATTATCTGTTGGAGCGCCTACGAAATTGATCTTAGCGTTAAATGTTCCGTCCTACATAAACTAATAAGTTTTTGTTATGTGCTCGTACACACATCATTCATGTGTCACTTTTACTTGGGGCGCTTTTCCTGTCATGCATATTTTCGCCCGCACGCGGATTTGGTCCGCGTGCAGAGTGTCCGCATCCTACCATTTCATACATGTTTTTCCTATCATGCGGGTAGCACGCGCGCGGAACGCGGATTTGTTGCGGGCGCGCAGCCCGCGTGCGTGCTAACCGGATGCGGGCGGCGTTCTTCTGCCTTCAGTGTTAGCAAACAAAAATGAAAAATTGATACAGAAAGAGTTATTTTTGAAGTGCACTTTCGCCCTCTGTTGTGGGACAAGCAGAACGAACCTTACAACTTTTCCTGCGTGTGGCCAGCAGCGTGTAATCACCCGCACACGGACAGGATCCGCACGCCGGCGATAATACGCATGACAGGAAAAGCGCCCTTATTATTAAAAACTTATACACGGTACATGTGCCTGTTGCCTCTTTTATTAAAATCACACTAATTTCCGTATATATTGGTCCATTACGAGCTGGACTGATTAAATAGCAAGGATCTGCTGTTATTTTATGAAGATCAAGAAGTTAATGGTGATATTAGCGAATATTAATTTATTAGTTCAACGAGGTTACTGACCGGCTCTAAAACCAAATAAAGCGGTGTTAAGTGTAATGTATGGATAATATTATCACCCAATACTCAATCAGGTAGTAAGTATATAACGCCAATTAAGGATTTATAAGGTTAGTTTTATTAATTACCAATTGTATTTTGCGTACCTAATTAGTTGTTTCGTTAATTACCCTACCATTTGCATTGTGATAGTTTCATTTTCATTATTGTGTATTAGCAGTAATTAAATTAGAAATCATACTCATATATAAGTGTAGTAATATTGATTTATTACATTATATTGTTTTAATTTAATTGTCTTTGCCAAAGTAAATACTAATCACGTTAAGTATTTGTGCTCTGGAGCAATATAATTTAAGAGTGTTAGATATTGGAAATTAACGTTTACTGTTAATGTAATTACCGTATTATTTACGTTATTGTGCTGTTGTTAAATAAGTCATTGTTAGTTTACTGAGTTTCGTATAAGAATAAAAAACGAGTTGCATTATTTAAACAGGTATCATCTGTAGGTTGAGTCATAATCCTATGACATACGTACTTATAACACACACACATACATGTATGTCACGACATTTTATTTGATTTTGCATGAGCTTTTCTATCATTTCTAACATTTAATTAATTCTCTCAATTTATTATAACGGATACACACTTCCTTCTATGTGTTTGTTATTCTAGAGTATGGCACTCGTGGGTTGCAGCTGAAAATCAGCGTCAGGTGGTACACTTGTGTTGACATCTGACATTATGCTGAGCTGAGGCCCTTTTGGCATTAAAGTCTTTGTTTTCTGTTTTTATAGTTTTAAGGTGTATTCATTTTGTGTAATGCCAATAAATGCATTTTCCTTTCTTTCTTTCTTTATAATATGGTTTAAGCTTTATTGTATAAATTCCAGATTTACGCTCGAATCCCAGAATGACCGAGGAAAGGGAGTTAGTTAATAAAGAAGCGAGATAGCTTCTAAGGCCCACTAACAGCTTTTGTCAATTATCTGGACGCGCTGGATGATAAAACGTTCATAGCTCCAATATAACAGAGCTCCAATATAAGATGGAGTTGTTATACCAACAATATGATGAGGTATATGTAGTTACGTATGGAGTGTATTGCTGATGATGTCAAGGCACAGTTTTCTGAGCGTTCTGATTTTGAGTCCTTGTATTTTAAATCACTGTCTAAGGCTCAGGAATTTGGAAATATCTATAATGAAGATAATGAATCTGTCTGTAGAAATAAAAGTGATTTCGGTAGTAGTTATAAGCCAGCTAAGTTACCCACAATCCAATTGCCAAAGTTTAGTGGATCTTACAATAACTGGTTGGAGTATCATGACACCTCTCCTAGTCTCATTCATTCCAATGATGCTATAAACGAGATCAACAAATTCCACTACCTTCGAACGTCTCTGGAAGGATCCGCTGCCGTAGTGATCCAGTCGATCGAGTTTTCGGATGAGTCGATTGACAATATAGGTTCTAGTGAGCCTGACAAGTTGCTCGGACTAGGTTGGTATGCAAGTTCAGACGAACTAGTATTTTCCATATGCTCAACATTAACACTAAACGTGATTTACTTTCTGCGATTGCAAAGATATTCGATCCTTTAGGGTTGTTGTCACCACGTGTAATCACAAAGAAAAAGTTACTACAGAGACACATTCTCAGTAGTAACTTTTTCATTGTGATTACAATGAAAAAGTTAAATTTGTTAAGTTAAGTTGGATAAATTATCATGGGGTGATCCATTGACCCCTGAAATTAAATTGCAATGGCAGACCATTATTAAAACTCTGCCTTTTTTAAATGAAGTTCGTATTCCTCGAAACGTTGTGTGTCATTCATACAAGGAGTTGGAACTACATATATTAATTGATGCGTCTGAGCGCGCATATGGTGCGTGCGTTTATGTTCGCAGCATTAATGATGCAGGTGAGTGCATCGTTCGGTTACTTATGGCAAAAAGTCGAGTGGCGCCAATTAAACCCACTACAATTCCAAGTTTGGAGTTGTGTGACGCTGTAGTGGGAGCTCGTCTATATAAGAAGGTGTTAAACTCACTTCGTCTTAAGTTCTCGCGCGTCTTTTGTTGGACTGACTCGACCATCGTATTGGGATGGCTACAGGTACTGCCTTCGAAACTTCAGCCATTTGTACGCAACCGCGTCGCTAAAATTTTAGATCAGGTGGGTCACTGCACCTGGCGGCACGTCCCAACCAATGAAAACCCAGCAGACCTACTATGTCGTGGTGTGGATAGTACTCCTGACTTTCTCCAACAAGACTCGAGTAGTTGGCCTTCGCAATTTAAATGTTTAGAATTAGGTTTATTCCCTGAAACTCGAACTGATGTCACTTTAAATGTTGTCCTTGACACTAACGATAAAGCATTTACTAAAGATTTTAATCGTTATTCTAATTATTTAAGACTTTTACGTTCTTTTTTTCTTTTTTTTTTTTCGTTCCGCGATCCATGGCAGACGTGTTGCGATTCATTAAGGTGTGTAAACACCAATCACCACACAGTATTTATTATCTGATGATGAATTATACAAAGCATTAAACATTTTAATCTATCAAAGTCAACAAGAATCATTTCCCGAACATAAATTACTTTTAAATAAACACAATTTGTCAAAAAACGAGCGTCCTATGAAAATTTTATGTGTATTTAGATGACAACAACCTAGTGCATATCGGAGGACGTCTCGATAATTCAGATTTTACAAATAATAAACGGCACCCTATAATTTTACAGTCCACTCATACTTTTACTAAATTATTATTTGATTGTGAACACAAAAGGTGCATGCAAGCCCACAACTATTATTGGCATCGATTAGAGAATCCTATTGGCCTATAGGAGGACGAAATTTAGCTAAAGCCTGTTATCATAGATGCGTTCTGTGCCAACGTATGCAGCGAAAAGTTGTAACTCCATTGATGGGTAACCTACCGCGGCATCGCATTATTCCAGGTGGGTATCCGTTTGAATGTACCGGTGTTGATTATGCGGGCCCTATTATGAGCGCTAGTCGTCGAGGTCGTGGATGTAGACTCGTCAAGGTGTATAATTATAGTAATTATTATCTGTTTTACCACTAAGGCTGTACATTTTCAGCGGGATTGTCCGAAAGGGTTACCGCTACCCCGGAACATAAAGGGCAAAGGTAGGAACATGGGTGGGTTTTAGTCAGTAAGAGTCTGACACTCCCTTCCGCTTCACCCAGAGCGGGAGGGGTCATTTGATGATTTCGCACCCGAAAAAAAAAAAAAAAGGCTGTGCATTTGGAGCTTGTGAGTGACTTGACGAGCCATAATTATTTATTAGCCTTGTTTCGGTTCATCAAATTCTGATGCTTTGAGTGAAAGCATAAGCTAATGATGGAATCAAATTCCATTTCGGTCCCACGTATACTCCACATTTTGGCGGTCTCGGGAGCGGGTGTCAAATCGGCAAAATATCACTTAAAGCGAGTGTTGGGACAATGTATTTTAACTTTTGAGGAATTTAACACCACATTAGCCCAAATAGAGGCAATATTAAATTCACGCTCACTAACGCCGCTGTCTTCCGACTCTGCCGATTGCACTCCATTGACACCAGGTCATTTTCTCGTCGGCCGGCCGCTCGCTTCATTGCCACAGAAGAAATGTAAAGACCAAACCGCAACTCCGCCAACACTTTTGAACTAGATGGACTAAGGAGTATGTTGCAGACTTGCAGCAGCGGACAAAGTGGCGTTCTTGCAAGAATGGCTTAAAGTTGGATACCTTGGTAGTCATCAAAGAGGAGAATCTTCCACCTCTGAAGTGGAGACTAGGAAGAGTCATCGCCGTAGATCCAGGTACTGATGGAATTGTCCGGGTACCAGATATCAAGACCTCTACTGGAGTCATCCGGAGGGCCTTCAACAGGATATGCCCATGCATAGTTGAATGTATGGCATGTTGGAGCGCCTACGAAATTGATTTTAGCTTTAAGTGTTCCTTCCTACTTAAACTATTATGTTTTTGTTAGGTGCTCGTACGCACATCATTCATGTGTCACTTTTACCTATTATTATGAACTCATACACAGTACATGTGCCTGTTGCCTTTTTTATTTAAATCACAGTAATTTGTGCACATCATCTGACTAGCCTTTTCCCAACTATGTTGGGGTCAGCTTCCAGTCTAACCGGATGCAGCTGGATACCAGTATTTTAAATGGAGCGACTGCCTATCTGACCTCCACAACCAAGTTACTGGGTAATACGATACTACTTGGTAAGGACTGGTTGTCAGACTTTCGGGCTACTGACGACCCGTAACGACTGTCAAAGTTCGACGAATGACAGCCGGGACCAACGGCTTAACGTGTTTTCCGAGACACGGAGGGGTCTTGGTATGTGAAGATGGTCACCCATCCACAGACCACCGCGGCAAGCGTAGCTTAACCTGATCAATCGACCCGTGCGGCTGTTATTACGTAGCCATATTTCAACAACACAACTAAATCCCATAGCAACTGAGTTCCTATCACACGTTATCCCACCAAAGATGTTTGCAGCTCAAAGCTTAAAAATTCAGAATCCATCAGAAGGCTAATTACTTCGGCTACATCGGCGTACTCTCGTAAATCAGAACGTCTTGAGTTTCACTCCATCTTGTACTTACTGAAAGGATAACTAGGAGTTGTAAGGTAATCTCTTCATTTTTTTTTTTTTTGTTAAAGAGTTCGATTAACGTTCTTTGACGAAATTTCGTCAGAGCCTAAGCATTGCAATGCAACGTGGCAATGCCGCCTGTCTCTTGGGTTCATTACCAGTCGACAGCGATACGGAGGGATTTTTCGACACCATATTTTAGTTTGTTAATAATTTAGGGGTGATTTTTCAATCGACAGATAATTTTTATTCGTGGAATACAAACAGACGGATAGTTTTTAGAGGGGCTTATGGCTAAGTAATAACCGCCGCACGGGTCGATCGATCAGGTTAAGCTACGCTTGCCGCGGTTGGTCCGTGGATGGGTGACCATATTCACATATCAAGACCCCTCCGTGACTCGGAAAGCACGTTAAGCCGTTGGTCCCGGCTGTCATTCTTGGATCTTTGACAGTCGTTACGGGTCGTCAGTAGCCCGAAAGTCTGACAACCAGTCTTACCAAGGGGTATCTTATTACCCAGTAACTGGGTTGTGGAGGTCAGATAGTCCATGTAAACTGGTATTCAGCTGCATCCAGTTAGACTGGAAGCCGATCCCAACATAGTTGGGAAAAGGCTAGGCAGAAGAGATGATGAAGTAGCATAATTACCCTATAGGCAGATGAGACAGTTTTTGTATGGAAGAACTGTCAAAAATTCAAAATTCCTACGATTAAATTATCTGGGGTTGGAAAAATCAGCTATTTAAGTAAGGTTTTTTTTTGTTAGCTTATACTGTCCCACTGCTGGGCAAAGGCCTCCCCCAAATCCTTCCAGGAAATATAAAAACAAAAAAAAAAAATTTTTATCAGACAAAAAACGTCCATAGGCAAGGCAAGGTTGTTAGTAACAAGAATTTTGCTTATAATTAATGTTAGTAATTGAAAAGTAAATAAAAAGGAAGAAACTAGACAGACCATCCACCCCTGCACAGTATGCTCATCGGTCTCGCAACACGTGGAGTTCAGTGAACCTACTGAGCAGAACAGTATCAGCTCTCTCGCCAATCATCCTTAGGACGCTATTCGGAGTCCCCCATACTCGTCGCACCACGGACGCAACTTTTTTACGCATAATTGCGTAGAGGTCATCTACGCTGGCGTTAGCAAACATCGGATGCACTGCAATATCGAGGGAGCCGAAACAGAGCCCTGAACACACCCTGATACTGGTCGCGCAAGGCATTTTGCGTTGGCTTTTTGCGTAAAGCTTGCCCACACATTATATTAATTAAGGATATTATATTTTTATTTCAATAGTTAACTTCGGATAAGAAGTTTAATCGAGTGTGTGTGTGTATAATATGTTTATAACTGTTCTCTTTAATTTAAAATTTACCTTTCTTTTACTTACCTGACTTCGGAAAAGCGAAGGATAATGAGTTCAATGTGTATGAATATGTGGATGTCCAAATATTGCTCAAAAACTGGAAGGTTTTTAAGTAATCTCATCATATTTTTAACCGATTTAAAAAAAAGGAGGAGGTTCTATGTTCGTCAGTATGTATTTTGTGTATGTTCATCGATATTTTCATCAATTGAGGACCGATTTTTTCATTTGGTAAAGGAAGCTTGGGCGGTGGTCCGTGGTCCCATATAAATTGTATTAACTTGCTTGGGTAATTTTTGATTTAGGTTCAATAATAGGCCAATAATCCACTTTACAGAATCATGGCCACCTACTTCTAAAATTAAAGATATTTTTCACTTTGTAGTGTTATTTTTTGTAAAAAAAGTTTTTTCTTTTTTTGCCTACAACTGGGTCCCACTGTTGGGCAAAGGTCTCACCTTGTTTCTTCCAAACCTCCCTGTCTTGTGCGATCTTTGGCCATGTTGGCCCTGCAAATGTTACCACATCGTCGCACCACCTTTGCAATGTAAAAAGTATTAATTTTGTTAAAAAAAGATTTGAATGTTCTGTGATATCAATTAAAGAAAGAAAGAAAAGTACTTATTGGAACTCGCAGACGAAGATCACAGACTCACTAAACACCAACATCACAACAACTGGAACATCGATATTAACACGACGTATTCCTAGCCTAATATATTTTCCTTCACAGGTCATCCTTCCCACATTAAGACCATCTTCCCATCTTCCCCGAAGATTACATAACTTCATCTGCTATCAATTCCTTGGGAGATGTCGTCAGCGCAGTTTAGCGGGTCATTAAGTAACCAATGGCGCGTTCAGAGGGCGCCACTAGACCGAAACTACCAGTACGGAATCCGTTTGATTCTACTAATTGTTTTCGTGAAGCTGTCCTGAATTCCTCTGTCTGGATTTGGAGCTAAATTTGGAGTTGAATGCTAGTTAAATGTGCTTTTGAACCCAAATTACCTTCTGCAGCATTGGCAAATGCTACATTATAATTGTATCACGAACAACCATCTTTTTTAAAAAATCCAACCTTCTTATTAACCAGAAAGTTTTTTTTCTTCATATTGGTTTTAAATTTTGAATAAAAAAATGACATGTCTTTTCTCTTACCGAGTTTTTTCATTTGAAGTATTTTTTGGACACAGGACGGAAGTCGAGACATTATTGTTTTTGCTGCTTTCTCATTGAAATAATTTACGGTAAACAATAAAAGACTGAACGACCGAGTTCTGTAAATAAACATATTGATAAGTAATAACATCACTGGAAAGTGATCTCAAAGCGTCAAGATTCGATTTGTCCGGAGACTGTAGGGCGATTTAGAATTCGCCCTACCCGCCACCCTAATACCAGACGTCTACAAGCTTCAAACTCAAACTCAAACTCAAAGTATTTATTTCAATTAAACCAATTACAGGCACTTTTGAATTGTCAAGGGGTCGGTCAGTCAGAGAAATGAAGCTAGTTGCCCATTCCTAAGCGTAGTAGGTACCTATGGAGAAGAACGGGCAAGAAACTCCATGGACACTCTTTTAAATCAAAATATGGTTACAAAGTATTAGTTACATCATTCATATTAAAAATTATGCATGTGAGAACGATGCAGAACGTTAAAAGCGTCCGTAATGAAAAGCCTAAAACAATCCAAATATTAAATTAAATTAAAATAAGCCATGGCAGCAAAGAGATGACCAGTCCCCACTGACGGCGCCCGTTCACGAACATGACGCACGGATTAGCACCATTCAGCTCAATCATTTTGAAGGGAGCTAAATGATCCAACACATGTGCCACCATCAGCGAGACATTTGAGTGAGCATGACATACTCTCAGCCGCCAGGGCACATTCAAGTCAATGAAAGACGTACCCAGTAAATGGTAGCTTTATAGTATGTAACTACATAGTACTCACACATGAGCTATACAATTATACAATACTAGGAGATTGAATTTATATAATGCAAAAATAGTATTTTACAATCTTCAGCGGCTCCAACAGTAGGTACTTCCAAATGCTAATGAATTTATTTATGCGTCCTGTGGAGCAGGACCAGCGTTTAGCCAAGCATTTTTATCAGCGATGTAATCTCCCAATTTATAATATGCCTGGCTGCATAGTGTGCGTTTTATACAAGATTTAAATTTCGTTTCATTCTGTTCAATTATGTGGGGAGGTATTTTATTGTAACATTTTAAACAGTACCCCATGAAAGATGAGTCTACTTTAGCCAGCCTGAAACCTGGTTGAACTAATTGGTCCCTATTTCTAGTGATATAATTGTGTCTTTCACCTCTTTTACTAAAAATATGTAGATTTTTCCTTACGTACATAATGTTTTCATATATATATTGACAAGGTACTTCCTGTTGGGAATCGAACCAAACATCACACCCTGCGCGAGATCTGCACTTGAAGGTTCTGATTCCGGCCAGCGAGGTTCCTTCCGATTGTCAGCGTGGAGCCTAGGACCGGAGTTTCATTTATTACGTAGCATAGTTTTCAGTGAAATCCTTGAACCTTGATGTACAGACGCCAGCAGGTCAAGCTACCCGAAACTGTCAAATTTTCCCAATCAACCTTGAACCTAATGCTTTAGCGATATAGTTGAAAATCTATTGAATAAATTTGACAGATTGTAGTAGCTTGATGTGCTGACGGCTGTACCACCAACTAGCCGTATAATAATATTTTATTATTTAGTATTACTAACATTTTTACAATTTTGATCAGACGGTAATTTATATTATCATCTTGCTTCTTAATATCGAATTTACTTGGTGCCAATTACCCGTTAGGTCATCCCCGTATATAACAGTTACGTAAGTTTAGGAACGTTTGCAAACGAATCTTAATCGACGCGTAACAGGAATACGTAAAATTTATTAAACAGGCGAATACCAAAAACATCCGCTTCGGCATCACGACATAATTTTTAAAAAATATTATTTGTCCTGTGTCTTGTCTTATGTTTCTATATTTTCATTGTTTGAATATCTTTTTATATTTTTTAATCAAATTAAAACGTGTACAAGTGAAGATATGTTTTTAATTTCGCTACACTTTGTAGGTCTAATAAAATATTTTTGTAAACCAATGACCTCTTTGTCAGGCTGAAGGAATGAGGATTGATGACCAGTCTATCTCGTGCAGTGTTGCCTATTTCAGTCTATGTAATTCAGGATTCCTGATCATGTTTTCTACAAGCACCGCTCTTGGCAGACGTTTAGGTGGTTGCATTGTAATAGGTAAGCAATCAAGAAGGGCTCATTAAAATGCCCATTTACTGTAATATATACATGGATTATGCATATATTATGTAATATGCTATTTAATGAAGGCGATGAAGCCGACGATGAAGCCGCGAGCAGAAGCTAGTACCTCATAAAGTCTAGTCAAAGTATTTATTTTAAATAGGCACATATATGTAAAAGGTACTTGTGATTTTGTGAACGTCAAAATTTACAACAAAATAGAATTGATTCTAGGTAAAAGGTTTAGTTGAGAAGTGTGGCCAATTTGTTTTCGGAATTTGGAAGGGAAAATATTTAAAATCGTATAGCAATAACTTAATCACTACGTTTGCCAAGCAATTTCTCATAAGCAGACAGAAGGACACTTCCGTCTAATTACAGACAAACACCCATACAGTTAACAACATGTTACGTACCAGCTGTTGACGCTGGGTTTCAGGCTGACGTAGCCTATCTGGACTTTAAGAAGGCGTTCGACACAGTCGACCACGACATGCTCTTGTCAAGGCTGGCGGGTATGGGCTGCACATTTCATACTGTATAGTTCTTCGCCAGTTATCTTCGAGATAGACGTCAGTATGTGAACTGTGGCGGACACTTCTGGGAGCCCTACTACACCAGATCGGGCGTCAGTCAGGGTAGTAATTACATAACAATAAATAATTGGGACCCTTATTATTTATTGTTATGGTAAATGAATTACCAAGGGTAGTCAGCTCAACATGCATGCTATTTGCTGACAACCTTATGTTGTCTGCAGTCATAAAAGACACTGCGGATCGTGACATGCTGCAGCACGACTTAGATAGGGTCACTGAATGGAGTCACTGCAATAAGCTATAATTTAATGTATCAAAGTGCTCGGTGCTTTCATTCACACGCACACGAATCTCACAACACCACCAGTACAGCATGGACGGGGAGGCGCTGCAGCGTGTCACGGAGGTCAAGGACTTAGGCATTCGTTTCGCCAGTGATCTACAATTTCGCAAACACGTGGTACACGTTTGTAAAAAGGCGTACAGGAATCTGGGATTTGTGCTGCGTCAGGCAAATGATTGCACAAACATCAGTGCCTTGAGGGCTTTGTATGAGGCTCTTGTGAGGCCGAGTGAAATAAAATACAAAAATATGCTCGAACGGATACAGAACAAATTCGTCAGA
This sequence comes from Apamea monoglypha, assembly GCA_911387795.2. Classification (NCBI taxonomy): domain Eukaryota; kingdom Metazoa; phylum Arthropoda; class Insecta; order Lepidoptera; family Noctuidae; genus Apamea; species Apamea monoglypha. The sequence continues at coordinate 14,405,185 of OU426938.1, forward strand.
TTTATGTATTTAAAGCTGTATGGGAGATACCCGGGATACCTGGTTACTGTATCCTACCTTATTCTATCTCGGTAGGGTGGGCTACTACAAACTAGAAATTAGGCGTGAAGTGGAACTGGCAACGGATGTTTTCCAAGTTTTAAGAGGTAGTATACAAAACTCAGGTATACTATCAGAAATAGGGTTTAATTTACCGGATAGGTACGTGGAGAGGCGGCACAAGCCGCAGCTACTGGTGGTGCCAAGTGCGCGCACTAACTTACTGAGGCGCGCACCGCTGACGCGTGCGCTGCGCACTGTCAACACGGTGGCAGATGCCATACCATAGACATATTCACCTGTACACTGGGTAAGTTCACAAGGGCCACGTACTGTATAGCATGTAAGGTATTATATAGTTAAGTATATTTTAAGTTACTTTGTCGCATTAGATTAAATATCTGTAATGTCAAAGGAAACATGTGATAAATAAATAAATGTTATTTCAAACTACACAACATGAATTTGAAAGCATTTGTAAGTACTACAGTCCCTTTTTGCCTTCAAACTGCTGCAAACACAAACGTCATTAAGAGAGGGAACGAGTGAACACAGTCGTAAGCCAGTGTGTGTACTTGTGTATTATTTCTATACCTGTGCACCTACTTGTGTATTATTTGTGTAGCTGTGTAGTGTGTGTACTTAATAGTGAGGGAAACGGGGTAGAATAATTAAGTCTGAAGTTGGCTTTTAATGGTAGTAGAACCGCGGGGTAATCGCGTAACACACTAACCATTGCTACTGGCTTTCATCTTGACAGTTCAACAACATTCATTGCGTTATTTAAGTTATTGATCAGACAAATTTTCCGAACATATGAAGCAATGGATTAGCAATATCCTTCAAAATGATTCAGATTGAGACTGATAGTGTGTTACGCAATTAGGGTGCTGGAATGATGCTGGCAACATTTGAATTCTAATTTTGAATGTGAATTGACGTAATGAGGACAGTTTTTTTTTTAATAATTATCAAGGCCTCTATAAGTTAGAAAAAAAGGCTTTTACAGATAAATCATACTATGGTATAACAAACACAATAAATGTTGAAGTGGATGGTCTTGTTGGTCATGGAGCATGAGGTTTTTGGTTCGATTCCTCGGTCGGGCAAAGTGTTATAGGGTTTGCCATCTGGAACTTCTCACACTGACTGGCAGACTGGATGCCGAAGGCGGAGGAAAGGGTATTGTGGCGCAGCCTGGGGGAGGCCTATGTCCAGCAGCAGTGGACTGCGATAGGCTTAGTTGATTTACCGTACAGTCATGTGTCTTGAAAGAAAACTACTTACAAAGTGAACATAATAAATGTATTTATAACAAGCCGCAACTTATTTCGCGCTGTGTCCGCAACTTATTTCGCGTATCGCGATGTCGGATTCAATCAAATTGGATTTCATAAATCTAGACTACTCCTTATAACAACAGCTATCTGCCAGTGAAAGTCCTGTCGAAATCGGTCCAACCGTTTCGGAGATTAGCCAGAACAAACAGACAGACGGACAGACAAAAAAATGTTTGTACCGTAACATACTTTACTTTAATATGCATTTACGAGTAGTAGTTGTTTTCACATTACAAACAGACGCTTAAATTTTATTTATTTGTATAGATAACGATTGCAATTACACGAGAAAGATCGACCGTGTGACAATAAACATATAGATAATTAATTTTAAAAAACAGAGAAAAATGTCGTGAGAATATTCTGTTACACGCGCCTTTTATAATAATTGTAACGTTTTCCTGCTAATAATGAATTATAGGGCGCTAACAACTGGTCATCGTCAGGCCTGCCTCATTTACGAGGCCTGAGGGGCAATGAGGGCCAAGACAAGTGACAATCGCTTTCAAAGCATTACGTATTTCTGCAAAAACTTTCAACAGCAAATAGATCTCAATATCTATTTAAATTAGCAGATGTGTGTGCAGTATTCTACCGACTGTACTTTGGCTGACGAATTGAATAATACTGACGAATCGTCGAAAACTGGCGAACACTGGAAACTGTCGAGTTAACGCAACTGTCTAATCGGAAAAACTGACGAATCAGTGAAACTGACTAATCAACGAAACTGGCGAATTAAATAAACTGACGACTGAGGGAAACTGACCAGTGATACGCGGACTACGAATTTCCATACATTTTCGACAAGTTTCTGACATTTATTTTCGCTGAGATAAGATTGCGATTAGATTTTTAACGTTTTTAATTAAGGGAATTATTATTGGCCTTCAGTAACATCGCATCAATAAAATGAACACTAATAACGTGCAAAGAGTAGGCGAATTGAGGGAAAGAGAGAGAGCCCTATGTCGGCGATCGACCCAGGCGGTAAATTTCAAATTATTTTATGTTGTTAAAATTTCAAATTATTGTGTGTTGTTAAAATTTCAAATTATTTTATGTTGTTAAAATTTCAAATTATTTTATGTTGTTCAAATAGAGAGAGAAGTCTCGGTATCTAAAGATGGTCACCCATCCACAGACCAACCGCGGCAAACATAACTTAACCTGATCGATCGACTTGTGCGGCTGTTATTACTTAGCTACAAGCCCTTCAGTTTCACCACTTGCTTATAAAACAAAAATATCTGATAATATTCAGATATTTTTGTTTATTATTAATTTTACCCGTGTGTTAAATTAATGTCGCCACTGTGGCTGCATGTTGTAGAAACATTGAAACGCATAACAAACCAACTCAAAATTAATGAGCCGTCAAAGACAAACATAGATCCTTCTAGACAAGTTCTAGATTTCTAGACCCAAGTTTGAATAGTTGACGATAAAGTTTTAATTGATCGAAGTGCTACTGCATCTATTTTAAACAGTCCTAAGTGTCTTCAAGTAAAGCATCAACTTCATTTAAACAAGTTTAAGTAAATCATTCTGGTTTTAAAGTTTGAACTTATTTTTTTTATTTTTCTTTTTAAATTATGTTTTAGAGATTTGCTTTTTGATTGAATTTAGTTGGAGTAAGTTCTTCTGCTATCGATATTAATTTTGTGGGAGGCCAAAAACCCTATGAATTTATTAGAGTGAATGAATTTATTGAAAATTAGAAACTAAGAAAAGTTCATGGTTTTTTTATGAACTCACACTCACCTCACTCACTCTCTCTCACTCTCTTGTTTTTTGTTTCATCAAAACTGTAACAATTCCTAATGTCCGCGTTAAGTACGTGCACTCGTTATGGCTAGTGAAGGTCAACTGACAAAAGACTTGTTTAGGTGGGAGGGGGTGACATACGTTGATTCAACAAAAGAAAGTTAACGCCATCTAGCGATTAATTTTTTAAGCATTTATTGAACCTGTCATGTTGGATAATTGCGCATGACCACCGAACATTCGAATACAAGCATAACTCAAAATTAACGATGTTTAAGTTGTCTCAGTTTAGATCTAGGTGTGCGAGTATAGGCGAAGAGAGAACGCAAACTCCTTTATTTCTAAACCAACTTTTTCCCGCGGCTTTTATCTATATATTTATTTTTAAAAGAGTAACAGTGGAGTTTTTTGCCCATTCTTCTTCATACGAAACTACCTTTTGGAAGGGGCGCCTAGAATCAATTCTATATTTTGTAAATTTTGACGTGCCTTTAACAAAAGTGACTTTTATGTGCCTTTTTGAAAAAAATGATTTGACTTTGAAATTCAAATTCTTTATATATTTGAACACATAGGTGTAATGCAGTGGTACATGATGGTATAGATTTAAAAAATATGTTGTATCACTATGTGCTGCCTTGCAAGGCGTACAAATACTGCATACACAGTAGGCAATGTAGCAAACTAAAGTGGCAGTGGGCTAGCCATGTTTGTCGAAGGACCGATTGCCGGTGGAGCAGACGAGTGGGAGACCGCGTATCGGCAAGCGTAGTGTGGAACGCCCCCCAGCTAGATGGACGGACGACCTTAAGAAGGTGGCTGGGACAGACTGGATGCGGAAGGCGGAGGACCGGATGTTGTGGCGCAGCCTGGGAGAGGCCTATGTCCAGCAGTGGACTGCGATAGGCCGAGTTGATTGATTGATTGAGTAGGTAATGGATGTACAGGAGGGCCTATATAATTATATAATACTGTTAAGTAATAGTCTTCAATCTTTAGCAATAATATAAACAACAAGAAAGAGAAACTATTATCCTCAAGCCACACGTCATACACTTTATCATTACTCCATAGGCATACTAATTCACTTATCACTTAAGACTTCGACCCTTTCGACCCTGACGTTGTTACCCCAAATAACATTGTGTACCGCTGTCGATGGGGTAACGAGGGTTGTAATTATTATCACGTCACAACAATCATAGTTGGTATTGACAATGTTGGTTTAGTCATATTTGGGCAACTAAAGGACCCGTGTAAGTGTTTATTGCTCTCTCTTGCTTGCGTATTGGTCTAGAAAGTGACAAAAATTTGACAGAACTGACTTCCATTACGTAGCTTTCCAGGTTTTAAATTTCGACATTTACAGAATATAATAGAGTGGTAACTCTATTATATTCTGTAACGCCCGTCTATTCGTGCAGCCTGTGGGCCGACTATACTCAAAAGTCTTACAGTGCCTCCGAGTCCAATTTAATAATGCATTCGCTAGTCGGCTGGGCTGTAATTACATCAATCATTGCTGCGCCATTTGTCATGGAATGGCGCAGCAATGATTGATTTTACTTTCATTTTATATGTTTGGTGTTGTGGATAGTTTTAAGTATTAGTAACACTAGTCTATAAGAACATTGTTACTAACAAAATGGACACCACGGTCTGAAATAAAGTATTTATTATTATTCTGTAAAAATCTCACCCTGGACTCTTATGTGAATTGAGTTTGAAGGGAGCTGTAAATCTGTAAGGTCAATCCCCAGCACCAGCTCGAATGACAGCTCACCTCAAGCTCACTTCACCTAAGTTTTCACGGAGAGATTTTTCCTGAGTAGACTATATGCTAGGGATTGACACTATATTGACAGTAAACTCATGTTACATAACATCACGCCTGTAATCCCCGAAGGGTTAGGCAGAGGTGTATTTATAAGACAACTACATTACGCCAGTTATGTTTTTAGGTCTCATGTAATAGGGGGCGACCTTATTACCATCAACCAGACACAAATCCAGATTCTGCGCTACTACTGAGAATATATATAGATATAATGTATAGCGCCCTCAACCTCGAAGAGATCACGGCGTTCAAAATACAGAAGTCACTTGGAAGTCCCTGAACCGTCTTCAGACACAAGATGTTACTCCAACCTGGTAAAGTTTAAAGGCTACCTCAACGAAACGGCAGTAGGGTGTAGATGTGGAGCTATGTCGCAAGCCATGCTCCACCTCCTATCCTGCCCTCTGTGTCCCAAAACATGCAGTCAAAGTGACCTCTGCGCTGCCACCGACCACGCCGTGTAAGTGGCGAAGTTTTGGGCCAAAAATATCTAAAATACAGTCGTGTCAGCTACACGAAAAAGAAGAAGATTCAAAATACGCCTTTTATTTATTCGTTTCTTGCAGAAAATTCTACATACCATTATCTATTCCCTATATTACTCTAAGAAAATTCATTCGTATGTTCGTACAATGAGAAATTCCTTCTGCTATGCGTAGAAGACAGTTGTATGTATATTAAATTCCTATGTAACGTCGCGTCGTTTGCGTCTGGGTTCTGGAAATAAAATGGGTCACAGACGAATTGATTGCTTTCCATTTGAACCCTAATGCGATTATTTTCTGTTTCCTAGTATTCACATAATATTTGATAATATATATAAGCTAATAGACTAAAATAATAATATTTACAGACGCCAGCACATCAAGCTACTACAATCTGTCAAATTTCTTTTATATATTTTGAACTTTATTGCTAAAACATTAAGGTTCAAGGTTGATTGGGAAAATTTGACAGTTTCGGGTAGCTTGACCTGCTGGCGTCTGTACATGAATTTGTAATGTAGGTTTAACACAGTAGGGCTCCGGGGTGGGGTCCGAGTGCACACTTAGTTTTTCGAGACATCGCCAAGCGGTTGGTCGACTCTTCACGTCCTATTTTTTGGCCAAAGAATCAGCATCGCCATACGTGGCAATGCTGCTAGCGTTTTAGGCACATTTCCCATTGACAGCGATGTGGACGAATAGTTTGATACCCTATGATTCTTTTCCGTTTCCTAGTTAATTCTTTTCTGCATAAAATGCAACGTCTGCCGTGGTCGCTCTGTCTGTTTTGGTGCGCTCATATCTCGAGAATAATTCAAATATAACCTGGGGGTTTACTCCGAAGTGGTATCGGCCGTTTCGTGCTACGAAGCTACGTGCTACCATTTGGTTCGGTCGGTCCCGATCCTACACTCCTACACTCTTTCGAATATTGACTATGGTCCCGACCCAACTGAGCCGATCCGAACTTTTTTCGCATTTTTCAATAATATTCGGTTCGGCCATGTGTCGGTCCGATCCGATCATTCGCACTTTGCACTTCGTAGTAGACCCCCAGGATCGCGTGATGTTTCTTTATGTTCAAAGAAATGTTCATAAATCTATCATGTCTTACTCAATTACATTTCATTACAACTCATTCGAATTCTTATACAAGATACGGCGTACTTGAAATACAGGATGGCAGGGACAACGACTTGTTACCTGTGGACTCGGCACATAATTCTGGCAGCAGATTAATTTCGCGATTTTAGCGTTGGTCCCATTAATAGTAAAAGCTGATCTGAATAATGATAAGCACAATGACTACTCGTTAAGTAAATGGCACCTTATACAGGGTGGCAGGGAAATCGACGCACAACCTGTTACCATGGATTCAGTACATGATTTTAAACACACAAAATTTATCGAACAGTTATTAAAAAAAATTAGCTCTGCCATACATTTTGACCGCGTAGTATAGCATTTTTCTATGAAACAACAAATTATTTTTTTCGATAACCGAGGTAAAGCTACGCTAGTCTTGGGTCAAACTCAAAGCATTTTTTTCAATTAAACCATTTACAGGAACTTTTGTCAAAGAGTCGGTGAGTTAGTCAGAAAATTGAAGCTAGTTGATCATTCTAAAAAATTGATCTCTATAGAGAAGGACGGGCAAGAAACGCCAAAAAAACTGTTTTAAATTAAGATATTACAAAATCCTGGATACATTATTCTTGTTACTTCTGTGATAACAATGTAAATAAACAAAATGAAGATACAATTGAAAATAAACTCTAGCCTAATGTCTAGAGTCATGTACTGAATTCATGGTTACAGTATGCACGTCGATGTACCTGCCACCCTACGCTTAATAATATTGGACACAGAACCAATCACATAGACAAGCTGGGATATTTTAGCTTGGTATTCACAGCTGTAATCGAGAAAAATACGGTTATTATTCAATTCAATAAAATTTTCTTCTGTAATATTCCGTTTGTTCTAGTTTATCCCGTTCTCTATTCGAAATTCTATTTCGAATATAGGACTGTACGTTTCGAATATTCCGTACGTTGACGTCGACCAGTCCAGCAGTATTTAAATAAAAACTACGGTTTACGCATCTTTTCAATAAAACCAAAAACATTACTGGATAATATATATTGTATTGTCCTTCCCAAAAGTAGCAATTAACATTCCACGTTTATACACATTTTCCTTACTTACCATAAAAAAAAGAACAATATTATCATTCAAAAATTATCATCCATTTTTCCACGAATTAATTATCGGAGTATTCGAATAATGGGCAATTATTCGAATATTCCGATAATAAATTCTTACTTATAATCTGTTGTTATCGGAATAACGGTCTTCTTCTTTGCGCGTCGATAGCAATCTAAATGGACTCGTCCCAGAATTCGGCTACTTGTTTGGCGCCATCACCAGCATCCATCAGTTCCTGTCACGTGCAGCTGACAGGACACGCAGGACACAATTTAAGTGTCCTATCGTTTGTGGAACAGCACCACATTTACACTCCAAAGCGAAGTCTTCTATGAATCTCCACCTAAACAGGTTTTCCTTGCTTCAGCCAACATGGGTCCGCTTAAAAACTTTCAGGTTACCCAAGGTAACTCGTGTCCAGGTGGGAGGTCTTCAGCGGATGGGTAAGGAAGCACTGTCTCGTCACAGCTTTCAGTCTTTCTTGTGATCGTTCGCCAGTGAGTGAGACGACACACTTTAAAAAACAGTTTCGGCTTTACAGCCTTTGCAGCCTTGTGGCCTTTGCACGACAACATCCTTGTGCCAAGGATGTTGTCGTGCAAAGGCCACAAGGTGTCGGTGACCATTTTGGAGTATACTCTTTCGCTGGAGCTTGCCACCGCTTTTCGAAACACTGGGTGGCGCTTTTTGTAACATTTAATAAATAAACACAAATACCTACATGAGTAGGTATGGCATTATGCTATCATTTTGGGTATTTCATCTTTGGTCAACAGTAATTTCCGTGAGAATTGCCTATACGAAGTGCAACTGCAGGGAAATAATATCTAGAGAATATTCAACCTATTTCAACTGTCATCTGTCAGGCAGGGTGACACCTCAAAATTTTCCGTGTTTTTCAATTTTAATGTATTTTCTTTGAAAAATCACTGAGTTTCAAAAATTCGCAATGAATGTGTGCAATATGGAAAGAGTGATGGGGCTATGGAGAAATGCTACACTTGCACGCTGCGTGAGCGTACCGTGATCCATCGCCACTCGTTCGATGTCCACCGCGCACATGATGGATAGAAAGCAGCACATGAAGTGATTTGTTGCTCCGTTGGTGTAATTGCCGTATGGCGTTCCAGTGTGAGGATAAATAAATAGGACACTGGACACAGGCAACCTCACTTCATCATTCTCTTACCCTCATTCCAATTTATTTGGTGTCGGCGCAACATTTCTTTTTCCTCCATACTTCTCTATTAGTCGTCATCTCAGTAGTCACCCCCTTTCTAACCATATCATCATTCACACAGTCCATTCATAGTTTCTTTGAGTAAATTGAAATGACCAGTGGAATAAGAATTCTGTTGATAACACATCAATTGAAAATACATTTGATCGGAAGACATTTTAATCATGCAGTTCGACGTGACTTCCTCACATATCCGTAGGATGCGGGGACGCCTTTCTCCGGTATCGGCAGGGGAAATCGACAGGCGAATAGGACGTCCCCAATTATGTGTGGGAAGGTGTCTAATGGTTTGCAAGATTTAGATTGAATGTAGAGAAATTGTTTCCCGAGTGAGCTGTTATGGTGGGTACAGAAAGGAGTATTTCTTATTCATTTTAATAAATTGTGTAAAATAGAAATTGGTTCTTCGGAGATTTTTTTATGAGAGCTTTCTATGAGAAGTTGTTATGCTACGGCTACATTGTCGCGATAACGTGAACTAAACTTCGCGCGCTCTCTATCGCGCATCATACCACTTGATTCGCTCTAAAATAGAGAGCCAGTGCGGGTTGGTTCTAAGACATGTCAGTTTCCTCACAATGTTTTCCTGCACCGTTTTGAGAGCTGTGGTGATGAAATGAAATATACAAAGTAAAGCACCTGCCTGGGTTCGAAATCAAGACCTGCAACTTGTAAGTCGTGGCCGATACTACTGGGCCACCACTGCCAGGTGAATAAATTTAGGGGATGAATTTCCAAAAATTCTTAATTAGTCCTCACTTTCGCTATTATAAGGAACTCTTATGCAAAATTTCATGCTTCTAGACCCCAGCGGTTAAGGCTGTGCGGTGTCTGTCAGTGAATTTAAGATTTTAATTGAGTAGATGAAAAAAATAAATCATAGCTAAACAACACAAAATAACTAATAAATAACATAAAACAAACTAACTAATTATGACAATTCAAACATTAAATTAAAACCAGTGTGCGTTTGATTAAAATCACAGTTTTGAACAAGCAAATAGTACAAATTAGTATGACAAAACTCTAGCCAATCGGTGGCTATAATTATAAATAAATATCGTGTCAGTGACGCACTGGAATTAATTACACTATGAATATTAATAGTCTGTGGGGTGTGGGCCAAGGAGGGAGCGACGAGCAGTTCAACTTGCTTATAAAACAAAAATATCTGAATAATAACAGATATTATTGTTTTATAAGCATATGGTGAAACTGAGGGGCTTGTGGTTAATAACAGCCGCACGGGTCGATTGATCATATTCATATTCATATTCATATTTATTTATTTGCGTAAAACATGGTATACAAAGGTGTTACATGAGTTAAGGATAAGATCATACATGTTTTGCTTAAGACTAAAGCATGCAAATTGGTTAACACAACTTATGTTCAAAGTATTCCTTATTGCTATAAAAATTATTATCATTTAACCATTTAAACAAGTGGATTTTAAACAGTTTGCCATTTAGTAATTTAAGTTTACATGGTAATTTATTATATATACGTACAGTCATAGCTAAACAGCTTTTACTATATTTTGTTGATCGAGGGAATTCGTCTAAAACAAGTCTAAATTTGTCACGCCGATTCGAGAGCTTACATCTGCTGCTGTTCTGAATAGGTATTTGTGTTTCCGTACAAACATACATATCTCATATACATATAGTGAGGGTAGTGGTAGCAGACCGAGTTTTTTAAATAATGGTCGACAAGATACGTCCGGTGGAATTCCCTGAATAGCTCGAACACATTTCTTTTGAGCGATAAATGCTCTATTATGGTCGGTACTATTTCCCCATACAATTAGTCCATATCGCAGCGAGGATTCCACATAAGCACGATAGGACATTATAGCTGTTTTAATATTTGTAACATGTTTAATCCGTCCAAGAGCATATACGAATTTATTGATTTTATTACATATACTATCGATATGAGCTTTCCAGTCTAGATGTTCGTCTATGATCGTTCCCAAAAATTTAGTTTGTGCTACTTTTTGAAGTTTTGATATGTTCATTGTGAAATTAAATTTATTATTGTAAGATTTATTAAATTGTATATATACTGATTTATTAAGGTTAATAACTAAATTATTTTTATTAAGCCAATTTATAAGATTTTCTATTGTATTATTAATATCTGTTTCATGATCAATTATTGGTTTGTTTTTTTTATCGGTAGCCACTATTATCGAAATGTCATCAGCAAACAGAAAGCATTTATGATTAGTCATGTCAACAATATCATTCACATAAAGGAGAAACAAAATCGGGCCCAATATACTGCCCTGGGGAACGCCTCGTTTGGTGGTTTTAAATTCAGAGTGGTATGAAACCATATCTTTATTGGCATTCATATTAGTGATTGTAACACTCTGCTGTCTGCCAGATATGTATGACATTAACCACTGTAGTGGAGGTCCTCTAATTCCCATAGACTCCAACTTCCGAAAAAGAATGTTATGCGAGACCAGGTCGAACCAGGAACCAGGTCAGGTTAAGCTACGCTTGCCGCGCTTGGATGGGTCACCATCTTTACATACCAAGAGCGTGCTCGGAAAGCACGCTAAGCCGTTGGTCCCAGCTGTGGGAATATTATAGACCAATTATGCTGAATGAAAAGTATTTCATACAACTACATAACATAATATAAGGCGTTTGAATTATTGGCTCCTGGGAATATCTTTGAAGCTTCAGCCTTATTGAAGTTATCTCGTATATTAAAAATCACAGTATTAGGAAACATTTATAATTATCTAAACTTGTAAATATAAATTGATTTTAGAAAGGCAAAGTTGTTTGTTTGTAATAAGTAATATCTGGAAGTACCACGGATATCGAGGGATATGGCTTGAAGGCCTGGTTCATGTCGCCTCCATACTATCAACCTGACCATAAGTAGGTACGCGCGACGGCGGTAAGCCCTGTGTAATTTCGTATTTTTACAAAATGCCGAATTGTGCCGTCCTTATTTGCAAAAATAGACCAATCACAGCAAACCTTAAGACAATATCTATGGGAAGTACTAATTACAGAAAATCTATCACTAATAGAAAACTACACTTTTGCCGAGTGCCATAAGATATGTTTCTTCCACGAGGACGTTGTCACGGGCAGAAGCCATACTTGACTAATGAATGGACGACTGCAGACCGATAAAGGTTGATACAGGAAACAATCAACACAATCACTGTCCATTCCAAGGTTGCCTGGAAGAGATCGCAGAAAGCGATAAGGCCGCTCATTGTATATTTTGTGGTGTTTGATGTAGTTTTTTGTTATATATTTTTGTGGTGTACAATAAAGTTTATGACGGAGAAGGTACAGACGCCAGCAGGTCAAGCTACCCGAAACTGGCAATCAATCTTGAACCTAATGCTTTAGCGATAGTGTTTAAAATCTATTAAATAAATTTAACAGATTGTAGAGCTTGGTGTGCCATATGTCATCAGGCGGCGTACTATGGGTAGTGTTGGTTATAGCGCAATAGAAAAACTGTACAGTTCAAATTAAATTATAATTTCACGAACGAATTAATCACACCAGCGAATCGAACACTACACTACACACAACTAGATACGGAACGCGAGACAGTTTCTGAGCACATGTGGTCCGTCCGATGTCAGCTGGTCAAGAGAGAGTCCACACCGCTCTTGTAGCTGTAGCTCTCCTTCCTCCCACGAACTCAGGCTAGACTCTGTCAAGCGCCACCAGATGGCGCTGGCGTACCAGATACGACTTGTTTGCGACATATAATTGTAATAGTGTAATAATAAATAACTATTCAACTTTATCTACAAACAGCTTTTGTCGTTGATATTTATAATAACTAACGTCAGTTATGGTTGGCGCGGGCGGCGGGCTCTTATTCTCGTTACTAACAATAATAGCCTCCCGACCGATTTCGGTCACGTCAATCTCCGTTGAGATTACCCAGGATATATGTATTATTATAGTGCACAAGTGTGTGCGTAAACACAGGTGCACTCTCTGTTCCTTTACTCTCATAGTCCGATGGGACGGCAATCCGACATGACCGGAGAGAGATCAAGCACAGGATCAACGGCTTTACGTGCTTACCGAGCCACGGTGGTATTAAATCGCCAACTTCCAAACTCTGGGCTGTTACTAAGAAATTTCTAATGGAAAACCCAATCACACTTTTGCCCGACCTGGGAATCGAATCTGGGACTCCACGCTCAGCAGTCGCGTTTGCAACCACGAAACAGTCCAACCAACATACCAACGGGGCTGTCAGTTCTCGTGGAAATAAATACTTCGGTGCCAATCTATCAAAACCACAGCATACAACGCAAATCTCAAACCGCTTCAGCTTGTCACTCGAATCGCTTACCGTTCCGGAATATTGATGTAATACATAACAGGGTGAGCGGTTGTCGCGTCAAAACGCGTGTTTCGTGGCCTCACGGTGCCGAGAGCAGCTTAATACCGGTTATAAAGAGTGTTGGTTAAACAGCTGCTGATAAATTACTTCAATACTTTAGCGGTTTTTTTTTATATAAAGGATGCTCTGATATTTTAATGAGGAATTTTATAACAGGTAATCGTTAGACTGGCTCGTTGGTGTTGTGGTAAACTCGACTGCTTATTGTGGGGTCCTAGGTCCGATTACCAGATGGGGCAGTATAGTAGGATCTTTCCATATAGAATTTTGAGTAGAAGCCCGCACCCTAATTGTGTAACACAATATCAATCACAATCTGAATCATTTTGAAGGATATTGATTAATCTTTGAAATTGGAAATTGCTTCATATGTTAGTAAAATATGTCTGCTCAACATAGTAAATCACGCAATGAATGTTGTTCAACCTTCAACATGAAAGCCAGGCAGAGACAATCGGAGTAAATGGTAATGTCCTTCAAAATTATTCAGATCGAGACTGATTGTATTATGCAATTTTTCTTCGCACCACTCTTCGGTCATGGTCCTCATGTAGTTCCTTGTCTAGGGCTGATGTCATTCGCCTCACGTCTTCTCGTCACCTACTCCCATTTCTGGTATTTTTGTACACTCATACGAGGGATCGCACACTGCGGATTTAATTTGGTCAGTCTATCTCATGAGTGAGCGCCGCGTGGTCTAGTGCCCTCCACTCTACCCTGCACGAAAAGGCGCTCTGTAGAGTCTTCCTCACGTCTCTAGACATGGCCGAACTATTTGAGGATGCTCGTTTGAACCAGAACAAATAGACGCTTTTTGGAGTTCTTGGCGTGTTGAGGTCATCATCATCTGCCGAGCCTCTTCCCAACTATGTTGGGGTCGGCTGCCAGTCTAACCGGATTCAGCTGAGTACCAGTATTTTACATGGAGCGACTGCCTATCTGACCTCCACAACCCAGTTACTGCGTAATACGAAACCCCTTGGTAAGACTGGTTGTCAGATTTCGGGCTTCTGACGACCCGTAACGACTGTCAAAGATCTACGAATGACAGCCACGACCAACGGCTCAACGTGCTTTCCAAGGCACGGAGGGGTCTCGGAATGTAAAGAAGGTCACCCTTCTACGGATTGACCGCGGCAAGCGTAGATTAACCTGATCGATCGACCCGTGCAGCTGTTACTACTTAGCCACAAGCCCCTCCCCCCTCCTCTTCTTGGCGTATACAGGTGTTGGCGCGAAACTCAGTCCACGATCCCCAAGCATTCTTCTCCAGAACCACATTTCCAGTACATGCATAACGGACTAAAGGGGGGTTTATCTCTGCCTATCTCTTTGCAACAGAACAGCGTGACATTATGCATATTAAAATTTAAGCTGACTCCAACAAAATACCACAAAACAGCTTATTTAATCTTTAATCTGCTGTTTTCAGTGGTTTACGGGCTCCGTTTAACTTTTGAATCAGTAGTAATTTCACGCGCGACGGCTTCTGGTGGGAACTGTCGCATCAAAAAGGTTGCAATCTGTGTATTTTAAACGTTTAATTTACGTTGAGAGTTTAAATCTGTCAGTCAGTGTCGAGAGCTTGTGTTTCTTCTGTCGTGTCGGTACGAATGGATTCAGTAAAGAGAACGAATATATTCGTATCGTATTTCGGCCATAACGGCCATTGCCAACAGAGATTAGACGTCGGCGTGTGATATATTATAGTGCACAGGTGTGCAAAGACCCGGGTTACCTCTCTCTTCCCTCACTCAAAGAATATAATATAATATGTACTATAAAATTGCATTCGGAAAAGAACCGGAGTTATCGAAATAGCTTGCAGAGTAAGGAAGCTGAGGTGGCAGTGGACTGTCCATGTTTGTCGAAGGACCGATGGCCGGTGGAGCAGACGAGTCTTGGAGTGAAGACCGCGTATCGGCACGACCTTAAAAGGTGGCTAGACTGGTTTCAGAAGGCGGAGGAAAGGGTGTTGTGGTGCAGCCTGGAAGAGGCCATGATGCGCCAGAATCGAACAAAATGCAACAAATACTGGGCAATATTTGCGAACCATACAACACCTAACACGGCAACCTCGTGTGAATAGATTGGAAAAGGGCTTTGAAGGCTCATGGTATACCTACCTGTCCGCAATGTTGTTTTTTTTTTTTTCAAAATAGCGGGCACGATTGAAACCTTTTTTTTTTCCGGAGTGGAAAATCCTCATGGATGTCCGTCGCCCTGAGGCGGGCGACGGGGTCTGTCAGACTCTTACTGACTAAAAACCACCCCAGTGTTCCATCTCACACCTACGCCGGGAGTCGCGGGAACGTGAGATCCTTCCGCAACCCCCGACTGGTGCCCTCGGGTCTAAACTACTATACTGGGACCAAACCCCGTAAAGCGTCACATTTCCGAGATATTAACGTTCAAAGTTAACACGTTAATACAAAAAAAAACAAAATGGTGGACCGGTAGGTATGTCAGGCTACATATAAAAATCTTCAATCCCCTTTGCCAGTTAGCAAAACTCGATGGAGCGGTTGACTGCCGCAATATGCACAAGATGTAGGTATTACAAATACTGCATAAATACAATATCGAATATACAAACATCAGTATAATTAACGCAGATCAGAACCCTAACTGCGTAACACACTATAAATCTCAATCTGAATCATTTTGATAGATATACTAATCCATTGCTTCATTTCTTCGAAAAATGTGTCTGCTAAACAACGTAAATAACGCAATGAATGTTTTTTAACCATTTCCACTGGCTACTGATAGAGTGCTACACAATTACCCGCTGTTTTCCAAAAGAAAACCCAACAACGAAATAATAATAATTACAATTTCCTCATTTCGTTCTCATATTCCATCATATTTTTCTTTTCCATTTTCCTGCATCTCACTTGAGAAGGAAAAACCAGCGAAGTGCGTGTCGGGCCACGCACAGTGAAGGGTTCCTTAGTTACAGAGTGGTCGACGAGGAAATGCGGCTAAAACTGACACCTGTCAGTATCATACAAACGAATACGTAAGGCTCTCGACGACCTGATTGTAGGATGAATATTTTCGCATGCACAGTATTGATTTTACAGGCGTGATGTTAGATTAAACATCACCAACGAGACCCCATGCGTTCAAGTGCTATGATTTTTTTTTTCAACCTTCTTTTAGAGGTATGCACCCACCCAACTTATTTTTTGTTATTTTTCTTCGTCAATAATTATCGGTGTACAAATTTCTCCTTCTTTCTAATTTTCATCAATTAAAAGAAAGGAAGAAAATACATTTATTTAGCACAGACTAGAAGACACTCAATACACCAGATACGTACATCAGATAAAAACATAGAAGATCAAATAAAAAGTGCAAGTCAAAAAGGCCCAGTTCAGCAAAAATGCCAGACAACTAGTGCCTGGCGCTGGTTTTCAACTGGACCTGATGTGTGAGGTGACGGATGTAAATCAGTTTTATACTGCAACGTGACGTGTTATGCATACTTAGGGCTGATTTTTCAGGAATAATCTTTAAATTCTGACAGTTATTTCATACAAAAACTGTCAAACGTCAATTTTATTCCTCGAATAAAAGTAATCTGGCGATGGTAAAATCAGCCCTTAAATAAATAAAATAAATTTGTGCCAGATAAAAACAGTAATTAAAAAATATATATAAATAGTGTGATATTGAAAGGATAAGGATTCCGTTGTTGCCATATGGCACCTACTACGCTTTGGAATAGGCAACTAGCTTCATATTTCTGCCTGATCAACTGTTTGACAACGTGACTGCATGAAGTTGAAGTTTGAGTTTGCCATTTGGCTACGGAACCCTAAAATGAATGTAATAAAGAAACTCAAACAGTCTATTTCATGCTTGAATAATTGCTTGTTTTTTGTAGGTTTAATTGGAAATCGCATTAAAAATTTTATCATAATATACGTATTTTCAATTAAAAATTGTATCATGTGTTTCCAATTAAAACTGTGTTTACACTTGCTCTTGGAACGGAAATATCTTTGCATTTTATAGGTTATTTTCTTTGTTTAATTGCTTGGCATGAGGGGCTCGTGGCTAAGTAATAACAGCCGCACGGGTCGATCGCAGGTTAAGCTACTCTTGCCGAGGTCCGCCTGTGGATGGGTGAACATCCATTACATATTCAGAACCCTTCGTGCCTCGGGTTGCACGCTAAGCCGTTGGTTCCGACTCTCAAAGTGCTGATTCTCAGCCTAGTTTGAATAAATGACATTTTGATTTTAGTTTCCTCACTATTTTTTCCTTGGCCGCTAATCGGTGGTACTCGTAACTTAGGTCCTGTAGGTTAAAAAAGGATTGTGTGGTTTTATGAAACCACGGTAAAAGTGAAACTTTTTTCAAAAAAAAAAAACACAAAAAAAAAAAAAATAATAAAAGGTTCACTTTAAAAAAAAAAATAACAACGTTTACATTAAACACTGACAAAAACAAACAAAATAGCGTGGAGCGCTGGCACAAATGAGTAATAGTCTATACACCATAGAGAAAGTAAAATTATCCCTACTCCGCGGCCGACCGTCACGCGACATGCAACACACAGACGAAAAAGTGTGAGACGATGTAATAAAAGTTTGACTTTAATAAACATGCATTTTGTACTTTTTACTTTCTACAAAACTACAATAAACAACTGCCGCTTTAAATCAATCAATGGCCAATCAAAACGTTAGCAATTCAAGTCATTTGCCTAACTGTTTGATTGAATGGCTGAATATCATTCGGGCGGCGCCGTTTACGTAAAAGGCTACGCAGTTAACTGAATGGCTAATTAAGCTAGTTATCGGCGACGTATCTACAACGTCCCGACATGAATCAACAGTTGCCCACCAGACACAACACCCGTCTGATCGGAGGATTCTCCCTTTTCTATAGAGGATGAGTGAACTTTAGCTCTATATTTACATTTAGAGAATTAAAATCATAACTTTGCACGCTTTTGAAACCATTCAACTCAACCCACAAACACAGACGACACGGTTTTTAATTTTGTTCACATTTAAAATATTCTATTCTACGCTTTACGCTCGCACCACCATTTTGATTCGTGCGGAAGTGACAGCTGACACAGATTTAGAGCGGAAATGGAAGATGCAGACGTTCGTATAGAACATTTCCGGGACAAACTGACGATCGACGACGCATAAACATAATAACAAAGATACAAATTTTAGAAACATAATCTAAATAATGTATTACTTAGAAAGCCGCGAAAATTGAAGTAGATTTATCGGATATCAACGAAACAGGGATATTCTTACTTTATTTATTGCACTAGCTTCTCCGCGTGAAATTTCTGGTACCCCGCCCCACCCCGTCGCATCGCATTGCCTGTCTGCGCTATTACTTATTTTTCGCGAGTTCTAATTGACTTTTTTCTTTTTGCTCTCCCAAGGGTCCTCGCGTGATGTTAAAACCTATGAGCCTTCCTCAAGAATCGAGTTATCAAAAGCAAAAAGAATTTTTCTAATCCGACTGATAGTTCCAGAGATTAGTGCGTTAAAATAAAAAAAGTCTATAGCTTTATTATTAGTATAGATAGCTCTAAAATCAGCATTTAGCATGTGTGTGTGCTTACTTATGTACGAGGGCGGAGTGATAAGTCTAGTAAAAATTAAACAAGGAGACAATTTTATTTAATTATTATTATTTATTATTCAACGTAGTTCCCTTGTAACTTATAAAACGACGCAAAAATTCGGTTTTATCCCGTTAAAACAACGCCACGTGAAAAAACGCATGCGTGTGACCACTTCGGATGCAGGTGGCCTCCGAAGTGGTCACACGCATGCTTTTTTGATCAACAGTCAGTAAACGCGGCACCCATCGCGCGGATCGCTTCTTCATATCTAAATGTTGGTGTAAGATATTGCGAACACGTCTGAGATGCCTACCATCTCGACTATCTCCCTCACTTTTAGTCTTCGGTCATTCAACACTAGGTATATCGTGGATTTTAGCGATCAAACCTCAACTGGGCGTCCTGGATGCACAGCATCACTTGTGCTTGTACGACCACACCGAAAATCGTTGAACCACTTATGAGTCATTTTAATCGACGAAGCCTTAGCTTCTTGTAGGAGGGGGGCAGGTTTTCATAATATTTATCATGTTTTTGTTTCGTTTCCGTTATAGTTTTTTTACGCAAAAAATAATGTTTAATCACGACACAAAATTCACTTTTCTCCATCTTTGTAAAAACGTGAAAAAACACAAACACAAAAAAAATAGCAGGTTGGGGGTAAACATGCATCACATCCACGCAAAATGGCCATCGCTCAGGATAATGTTAAGACCTTATACGAGACAGAGCCCCAGCGCTGGTTTTCAGCGGCAGCCGGCGCGGCGTTGATATGTTGACGTCAATCAGTGCAACATACAATTAGACATAAATAAAAACAACAATCAATATGTATTTATTTAATGTAAATAAAATATAAACAATACCAACTAATGTCATGACGTTAAATTAAATAAACGGCTTACATGAACGGCTTACGGTAAATTACATATACGGCTGCCTCGGCGGTCCACTACTCGCAAGAATTACTGCAGAGCCAGGGTTTGTTTCCCAGGGTGAGCAAAGTGTTATTGGGTTTTCATTCAGGAATTTCTCAGTAAAAGCCTGGAGTTCTACTACGAAGTGCAAAGTGCGAATGATCGGATCGGACCGACACATGGCCGAATCGAATATTATTGAAAAATGCGAAAAAAGTTCGGATCGGCTCAGTTGGGTCGGGACCATAGTCAATATTTGAAAGAGTGTAGGAGTGTAGGATCGGGACCGACCGAACCAAATAATAACTTCGTAGCAGGAAACGGCCGAACTTTCGGCCGATACCACTTCGGAGTAGACCCCCTGGATTTGTGCCGGGTTGGATCGAAGCGGCTCTGGAATAGGATGCCTGGAAGGATTTGGGGGAGGCCATTGCACAGCTGTGGGAAAGTATAGACTACTTTTTTTAAATGGGTACATCTTTGCCTTCGGGCAAAACAGGTGTAGATGTTATGTTAAGTCAGATAATAATTATAGAAATAAATTATAACACAATACTTGATTTTACACAGTCGCTCCATGTAAAATACTGGTATTCAGCTGAATCCGGTTAGACTGGAAGCCGACCCAAACATAGTTGAGAAAATGCTAGGCAGATGATGAAGACTTTATTTTACACGAGGAGCTCTCTTTCCAAAGGCTGAAAACCTCCTGTAAGCGAGGAATCATCAGTTAGTTCTACTAGTTCTAGAAAAACGATTAATTACTATGCAGATTGAACTAATGCATTTTTATGACTATTTTAATATTATAACAACTCTTATTGTTCGAGCTTGATCTATAATCTTCTGTTTAATCTTAGACCTACGGAGTAATTACACCACACAATAATAGTAGCAATGGCTTCCATTTTGACAATACAACGACATTCATTGCGTTATTTACGTCGTCATTCGTGGATCTTTGACAGTGGTTACGGGTCGTCAGAAGCCCGAAAGTCTGACAAACAATCTTACCAAGGGGTTTCGTATTACCCAGTAACTGGGCTGTTGAGGTCAGATAGGCAGTCGCTCCATGTAAAATACTAGTACTTAGCTGAATCCGGTTAGACTGGAAGCCGACCCCAGCATAGTTGGGAAGAGGCTAGACCGATGATGAACAGGTTTTTAATACGGTTCATCCTGTTCTCCCACACTTTATGTAAGTAACACTACTAGTTGTCGGTTGTTGTTGTTAGTCGGTGTCGTTAGGTTCGCATTTTCGTTGTTTGCCACCGACTTCCGAAATTAAAGTTACTTTTCACTTTGTAGTGTCTTTTTTTTTTTTTGCAAGAAGTTTTTATTTTTCCCTTTTAAGTTGTAATGCTTACGAGTCATTTTGGTTTAAAAACCAAACTACTAAACCGATTTTTGATGAAATTTCTATGGGACCAATCTGAAAGTAGGTATATCCTTACAAATAAAAAAAATTGCAAATCGGCTTATAAATAATGGAGTTCTGAGGTAACAAACATAAATAAAAAAAAATACAGTCGAATTGAGAACCTCCTATTTTAAAGTCGGTTAAAAAAACAAAATTACCTTCTCCGTTTTACCAACATTTTCAAACAGGGTCCAGAATCATGTGCTGGATTCATGGTTACAGTTTGTGCGCAAATATGGCCACCCTGTATTATCGGCAAATGGGAAATGGGTGGCAATTTGCCATAATTATAGAAAAGCCAAATAACTTCAGGCTAATAGGTACTTACACGTTTCCGCACGATGACTTTTTAATATAAGCCAGCGGTCACTGGTATGTACAGACGCCAGCTGGTCAAGCTACCCGAAACTGTCAAATTTTCCCAATCAACCTTGATCCTTAATGCTTTAGCGATAAAGTTGAAAATCTATTAAAGAAATTTGACAGATTGTAGTAGCTTAATGCGCTGGCGTCTGTACATACCAGTGACCACAACATAGATTAACATAATGGAATGTCACTTTTTGCCACTGTCTCTTTTAGTTCTTCAACATCTTTGTAAACAGTCGTACCTTAACGGAAACACTACAATCACTATTTTCCTGAAAACAATGCAGTGGAAACCGGTTTAATTCGGTTTTAAGTGGATCTAGGGGCAGTCAACCCTGGTACCTACCTTGCTATCTACCTATGTTTTTGCCACAGAATATATAATCGTGTCGATATGACAGAGGGGCTCGTGGCTAAATAATAACAGCCGCACGGATCGATCGAAGCTATGCTTGCCGAGATCGGTCTGTGGATGGGTGACAATCCATTACATACTGAGACCCCTCCGTGCCTCGAAAAGCACGTTAAACCGTTGGTCCCGGCTGTCAGTTGATGGTCTTTGACAGTCGTTACAGGTAATCAAAAGCCCGGAATTCTGACAACCAGTCTTGCCAAGGGGTATCCTGTTACCTAGTCACTGGGTGATGGAGGTTAAATAGGCAGTCAGTCCATGTAAAAGTAAACTTTCGGCAATGTACTTCGCAACTATGATTTACACTCAAAATACCCTATTGCTGTATTTAGCTGCACCCGATTAGACTGAACGCCAACACCAACATACATAGTTGGGAAAAGACTAGACAGAAGCTGATACTGTCAATACCAGTGAAGACCGTATATCGCCAGGTAGAGTAAGCCCACCTAAAAATATCGCGGCGGGATTTTATCGCGCACTAGATTTTCAACTCTCGGTGTTAAGCCGAGGGTTGAGAATCCAACAGAGCGCATCCCAGCGTGTCAAAAAAACACGCTGTTGGATTTTCCACTCTCGCCGCTAAGCATTGCGTTGAAAATCGAACAATCGCGAAAAGAAACGCACTCTTGGCTAAAAGGAATGTAATAGGTATCACATAATTTTATGTTTAGAAAAAAAAAACAATTTCACGAGACTATCCATTAATATCTAATTACTCTATTCTATTCTATTCAATTACCCATTGTTTATTCAGGATTGTATCTGATTTGATTACTTTTTTCGCAATAATTCTACTGAGTAATTGTGTGGAAGACAGCCATGATTAAAGTATGACAAACATGCGTTGTTTGTGAAGAAATATTTACCTACACTGCAACGCATTGTGTACAGAATTACCTACATGAAGATTAAAAGTCATAATCAGCCTATATTGTCTCCTCTGCTAGGACACAGGCCTCCTGGCTGTGAAAGGGAGTGAGCCATAATTCTGCACGCGGGCCCAGTTCGGGTTGATAGATGTCAAATGATATAATGATGTCAAATGAATAGATGTAAATGTTCGAGGAAACTGACATCCACATGTGGATGCCAATTTTCTCGCGCTATTTTCCATCACCGCTTTGAGAGCAGTGGTGATGAAATAATTCACACAAAGTAAAGCGCCTCTCTTTCTCTGAGAATTAAAAGTATTTGAAAGTAACTACATACACATTTAAGAAAATATTTGACGAACAACGCTCTTTTTTTTCATCACTAGATTTATTAGTTTAGTTTCGTTTTGGAAGTCGATGTTTTAGATTTATTTGACAACCGACTTCCAAAACCCAGTATCTATCGGGTCAAATTACATTACTTAGCGAAACTCTGCAGACGTGATGGGATATCGATATCTAAACATGATGGCACATACAAAAAGAGAAAATTTATTTGATGATATTTTTTATGCTCCGTCAGCTGATACGTAGTACGCACTTGAATTATATTATGAGTTGAGAAAATCTGTTTTTTTTAGCTTTAGTTTATTTATTTATTCATATTACTACTTACATAAATCATCAAATGACCGCTCCCGCTCTGGGTGGAGCGGAAGGGAGTGTCAGACTCTTACTGACTAAAACCCACCCATGTTCCTTCCTTCGCCCTTTATGTTCCGGGGTAGCGGTAACCCTTTCGGACAATCCCGCTGACCCGGCAGGCTTCGGCCCTAAGGGGACCCCTCGGATTATGCTGACATCTCTTTGAGGCGCGCGTGGAACACTTACGCTCCGACAATGGGCGGCCTTATCGCATTACTGCGATCTCTTCCAGAAAATCTTAGAATGGACAGTGATTTTCTTGGACTGGCTTTACCTCATATACTCCTACTGGCTTTATGTCCTAGCTTTATCATATTTAGATTACTAAACCCATCACACCTGTGAGGTTACCAGAAATAATTGGTATTTTTCAAGTGTGACTTCGTTTGTTTGAATATACAATAAAAACTTGTACTGACTTGACACAACCTTAAAAATATGGACTAAAAACCGCCATAACTTTTCAGAATGTATTTGAAAAGTCCTTGACTTATTTTTTAGTTTTGAACCATACACTTATTATCCTTAACTCATTGAGCGACTCAACTTCTGCTGCGTTACGCCACGGTAATAGTATCCATATTACCGTGGTTACGCTTCCTGTTCTGATAATTTGGTGCTATAACGCAGCGTCAGATCGCGCTGTCCTTGGTAATAAATAAACAAGTAGGTACTATGAATGGCTTATATTTATTAGTTTTGTCATACTCTCGGTATTTATTATTGTGACAATCGTGATGAGATCAGGGCGCCTTAAGCCTTTAGTAGCAACATGTGGTATTTATTTTTACTTTTTATTTGTTCCGGTGAGTGAAATTTTTGTTATTTATTATAATAATCTGAATAAATTAATTTTGAAATAAAATTAAAATTATAAAAAAACGTAAGAGCTGCAAAAACTTGGGCGAACATTTTATTTGGCTTTTAATGTGTATTTTTTGTAGTTATTCCATTTGTGCCAATTTAATTATTATTTTTTTCATTGTTTAGCCTTAGTTCATAATTATAAATTACTACTAGCTTCTGCCAGCTGCTTCGCCAAATTTCATCCAACTCTGTGCAGCTGCTTTTGCGTGATTGAGTAACCAACATCTAAACATTCTAACTTTCACATTAATTACGTGTTACGAGCAGAATTCGACCTTACGAACTCTCTGACCGATGGGCTATTTTCGCTTAAATTCATCATCTGCCTAGCCTTTTCCTAACTACATAATGTTGGGGCCGGCTTTCAGTGTAATCTGATGCAGCTGAATATCAGTATTTTACATGGAGCGACTGCCTATCTGACCTACACAACCCAGGAACTGAGTAATACGATACCCCTTGGTTGTCAGACTTTCGGGCTTCAGACTACCCGTAACGACTGTCAAAGATGCTGAAATGACAGCCAGGACCAACGGCTTAACGAGCTTTCCGAGGCACAGAGGGTTCTCGGTATGATATGGACCCATCCACGGACCGGCCTCGGCAAGCGTTACTTAACCTTGAAGATAGACCGATGTTATTGTGTAGGCCCTCTTATGAACATTATGATGACTGACAGCATTTTAATAAAAGTTTTTTTTTATATGGTTTTTGTTGCAGCCACAGTTTCCTCAAGTCACGTATCCCTTAGACAACACCACACAGCCATAGATGCATTTGTGCAAAGACTAATGCTTGAAAACTGGGAGAAGGAAGAAGCACCATGTTTGGAGAAAACACTAACACTATTGGAGAATGTGAAGAATTTCACGCTATGGGCTACTTGGAGTAAGTGAAATTGTGTGCAATCAGCCATTTTTACTGACCAATTCACAGAGCACTTTATAATACGGGTAAATTTGTCAAGAAATGTAAAGTTCCAATACCCAAGACCAAAGCGTTAAACAACTTAAAAAAATAAAAAAGTTTATTAATTAAATACCCACTCGTATATCTACAGGGTGGCAGAGACATCGACGCGCAAACTTTAACCATGAATTCACCGACTGCCCCGTTGGTCTCGTGGTCGCAAGCGCGACTGCTCTGCATGGGGTCCTGGGTTCAATTCCCAGATCGGGCAAAGTGTTATTGGGTTTTACCATTAGGAATTTCTCAGTAAAAGCCCGAAGTTTGGAAGTTGGTGGTGTGATACCCCCTTGCCTCGGAAAGCTGGTAAAGCCGTTGGTCCTGCGCCTGATCTCGCCCCGGTCGTGTCGGGTTCCCGTCCCATCGGACTATGAGAGTAAAGGAACAGAGTGCGCCTGTGTTTGCGCACACACTTGTGCACTATAATATCTCCTGCGAACCGGCCAATCTCAAAGGAGATTAGCCAAATCTCCGTTGAGATTGGCCACCGTGACCGAAATTGGTCAGGGGGATTATTATTATTATTTTTAAAATGAAACTTTTATTACACCGTCTCATACTTTTTCGTCTGTGTGTTGCATGTCGCGTGACGGTCGGCCGCGGAGTAGAGATATTTTTACTTTCTCTATGGTGTATAGACTATTACTCATTTGTGCCAGTGCTCCACGCTATTTTGTTTGTTTTTGTCAGTGTGTAATGTAAATGTTGTTATTTTTTTTATTTTTTTTAAGTGAAATTTTTATTATTATTATTATTTTTTAAATTTCACTTTCACCGTGTTTTCATAAAACCACACAATCCTTTTTTTATTAACCATGAATTCAGCAGATGATTCTAAACCCCTTAGCGCAGAAATTTTTCCTCGATTATCAGGAAAAAATCATCTGTTTCACAGAAAAGTGGCGATGGCGCTGGCGGACCTACACGGTCAAAATATATGGAACAGCATTTTTTTTTAATAACCGAATAAATATTTCAACGCGGGGTTCAATCATGTTCTGAATCCATGGTAACAGGTTAGGCATGGATGTCCAGGCCTGTATTTTGACCGCGTAGGTACTTTTCTATGTATAGCAGATTTTTTTTTATGACCGACCAAAATGACTACGGTATGGCGTTTGGAATCATGCGCTGAATTCATGGTTATAGTCCCTGCCACCCTGTACGCTCATATTTGTATACGAGTAGTACACATTATTATTTTGAAAGCTCAACAACATTCATTGCGTTATTTACTTTGTTGAGCAGACAAATTTTTCGAAATATGAAGCAATGGATTAGCAATATCCTTTAAAATTGTTCAGATTGTGGTTAATAGTGTATTACGCAATGAGGGTGCAGGATTGAATCGGCAACCTGGATCCTTTTATATACGTACGTCCTGTAATCTCCTTCTAACATACCACAATATCACTCTTGTCTTCCCCAAAGTGTTAGGCAGAGGTACCGATACTGCCAGTTATGCTTATGGCGAAACCATCAGAGTAGCTCGCGAAATTCAAAATTTCTTACGTTCCCTGCTATTTGCAGGTAGTATCAGGTTGTACGTTGATCTAAATATGATGGGCACAAATCCACACCCCGAATCCCAGGCCTGGGAATCGAACCCCGGCCCTCACGCTCAGCAGTCGAGCAATAAGTAATCTCCTTCTCAACCAGCAAGGGATCAGATCAGGGGATCCGACCGGAATAACTCTATTTAACTTATTTCCAGTTTGGAATGCCAACACAGTTCCTACGGGCAATCTCTACGGTTCCTGGGTTAATTTTGGCAATTTCGACCAGTGTATGAAGCCACCGTGGCTGGAAACCCATCCACAATTCAGAACCAAGTACTGCTTGGCAAAACTGGAGCTGTCAGATAATCCAAAGAGGAAAGCCGAATATGATCCTTATGGGTCTACGGAAGAATTTCTTAATGTGAGTATAAAGTAAACTCTGAAATATAACTAACTTCTACCCGCGACTTCGTCCGCATGAAATTTCTTGTTTCCCCGACCCACGCGTCGCATCATATCACCTGCGCTATTACTTCGTTTTCATCATCATTTCAGCCGAAAGACGTCCACTGCTGGACATAGGCCTCCCCCAAGCACCTCCACTGCGACCGGTTCTATGCTTCTCGCATCTAATGGGTTCCTGCGTCCTTTACAAGATCGTTGGGGCACCTTGTGGGAGGCCTTCCAACGCTACGTCTTCGGATAGGCGGTCGCAATGTGCCTAATGTGTGATTATTAGAATAGATATTCGTAGATAATATAAATCCGTCGTGTCATGTTTGCATCAAAAAGGCTCAGAACACGTCATGGCTGTTCTCATTGCCAGAACACTTTTATTTCGATTGCGACGAGTAAGCTGTAACCATGAATACAGCAATCCGATACGACCGGAGAGATATCAGGCGCAGGACCAACGGCTTAACGTGCTTTCCGAGGCACGAGGGTATCACACCGTCAACTTTCACACAAACTCCGGGCTGTTATACGTAATTCTTCATCGTGTCGCTAGCACGACTGTATTTTATATGTTATTTTCCCTAAGCTGTGGGAAGATTTAAGTCTAACCTGGTGAAGTGGGGCTGCCATGACGGAACGGCAGTAGGGTGTGATTGTGTAGCTATGTCACAAACCATGCTCCACCTCCTATCCTGCCCTCTGTATCCCAAAACTAGCAGTCAAAGTGACCTCTTCGCTGCCACCCACAACGCCGTGGAAGTGGCAAAGTTTTCGGTTGTTATTAATAAACTCCTGATAGAAAAACCCAATAACCTACCCGACCTGGGAATCGAACCCAGGACGCTACAGTTGCGATTACGAGACCAACGGGGCGTCGACATTAGACTAATAAACGTAGGTACAATTTACACTAATAGCACTTAGTTAACCATTCGCCTTTCGCCTTTGTAGTTAACAAAGACGAAAGGCGAATGCCTTTAATAATGGCAATTATAAAGAAATATCCACGTTGCCACATAATTACTTTTGTTTATTCTATTTCTTTAGAAACATAAAGGTTGGTAATGGGTCATAAATTAATTGATAAACGTTTCTGTCACGCAATATATATGACTGACTAGCTTTTACCCACGGCTTCACCCACGTAGAGATCGGAAATTACACCACGGGAACGTGCTACTGGTTTAAAAGTATCCTGTCACCTAAACCAGGTCATCGTCTACCCAGTGGCGTGCATTCCATAAAGGCATATAAGCAGTGCCTACCTCGATAAATCACCATAAGCCTGTCAATTACATTTTAGTGTGTGTGCCCCACAATTAAAAAAAAAAAAAAAAAAATTATTAAGATACTCAATAAATTATCATACCTATCAAAAAACAAGTTCTTCATACAAACTCGCGCGGCAGCAGGCAGTCTCCAGACGGCCTATTCGGCTCCTCAATGTACTATGCGCACATTGTCATTGGTCTTTACTCGTTCAACGTTAATACGACGAAATTAAAAATACTTACGTCTCACGCATAATAGTATGAATAGAATAGAACATATTATATTTATTTGCTTTATTTTTGTTTTGCTTCAAAACATGGTACATTAAGGTCTTATAAATAATCAGTAGTTATGATCTTACATGTTTGGCCATGGACTGGCATACAAATATTTAAACATGTTAAATATAACAAATTTAACACATTAATTTGTTAAAATTATAACTTTTCTAATAACTTTATAAATAACCCTTTTATTAGGGTTTCGTATCTATTTGAACACTTAAGAATAATAGATATATAAAGTAATATGATTAAATTTCAATATCATATCTTATATTTATCTGCTACTTTTTTATCAAAAACATATTTTACACTATAAAAACAATTACCAATAAGCCATTTGTGTAGTTTAGCCCTTATTTCTTTTGTAATATTGTTGAAAATTTTAATTGCTGTGATATACGTAGCTATTCTTATGACATAATATGCTTTGATGTGAAGGAATTCTTAGCCGTGTTAGGTCTCGACAGGTATATTTTGAATGTAAGTCGAATGTTATAAAAAATGTAGAGTGCTCTTTAATAAATACACCAGCTTGTATTATGAAAAGACCTGTTAAGGTTAGAAGTTTAAATTTTTTATCGTGATACCTGCAGGGTGTTAAAGGACTGATACCGCAGATTGCTCTTAAGCATTTTTTCTATACTAGGAAGGCATCATTAATATTCGTCGAGTTCCCCCAGAGTAGCAGCCCATATCTGACTAAAGAGGAAACATACCCGTGGTATGCAGTAAGTTCAACAGCTTCACTCGCGGTAGATCTTAAACGTATAAGAGCAAATACAAATTGATTTACTTTCTTGCATACATGCTCTATATGTAATTTCCAGTTACAAAACAACAACAAAAAGTTTCAAAAGTTTTACAGCCGCCATCTTGGATTTTCATTTTGAACTTCGTTCCTGCCAGGAGTCCCCCGACCACACACATTTTTTCTTCATACCCAGTAAATTAATTACTTTTTACTTAAAGTGCCTGCCTACCTGTTCTGGAAACCAATGCACGCCACTACGTCTACCTGTGTACCAAACTTCACCGAAATTTGTAAAAAGTGACAGACAGACAGATTAACTTTCGCATAATAATTCGCTAGTAAGCTTATGGCCGCAGTTTCACCCGTGTCGGAAATTATCCCACGGAAACGTACTACTAGAATAAATAGTATCTTATGTGTTAATCCAGGTTATAAACTCTGTGTGCCAAATTTTATCCAAATCAAATTAGCCGTTTTAGCGTGATTCAGTAACAAACATCCAAACATACTAACCACGCATCACACCGACGTCACGCAACATCCTGCATCGCGCAAGCACAGTTTACCGCGCAACTTGCATATATGCAAGATCCCGACATCAAAATAAAATAACATCGAAAGAACTGATCAGCTTGTTTCTCCTTTTATATTCGTACTATTTTCCTTTGCTATTTAAAATAGCAAAGGAAAATAGTACGAACAGTAAAAACAAAAAACGGTCGCTGTAAATCTTACGTTTACAGTTTTGTTACTCTGTCCAGTCACCAACTACATCAGGGCTGCCCGTCAACGAACTTTTCTGGGGGATGTGTGTCCCCGCAGCCTGCCATCCACCTTCCATCGTCAAGATCACCAGGTCCATGTATGACCTGACCACCTTCGGGACCCAAGCTCCTAACATCACAGTGAACCATTGCCAGGTCGCTGGGGACAAACTTCTGCCAGGAGTTGGGTTTTATTTGTTTATGTGAGTACCTTTACTTTCAATAATAGTCCTCTAGACCGTACTTTGGCCACGGCAGCCAATCTCAACGGAGACTAACCTTCGGCGCGGGAGTGTGTTCGCAAACACATGTGCTCTCTGACTGCACTCTCATCGACCGATGGGATGGCACGCAATCCGACACAACCTGAGAGAGATCGGGCGCAGGACCAACGGCTTAACGTGCTTTCCAAGTTCGCGGTGTGATACTCCGGTGTATCACACCGCGAACTTCCAAACTCCGGGCTGGTACTAAGAAATTCCTAATAAAAAAATCCTAATAACACTTTGTCCGACTTGTGAATCGAATACAGAAAAGAAAGAAAGAAAGAAAAATGCGTTTATTGGCATTACACAAAATGAATACACCTTAAAACTATAAAAACTATAAAAACAGAAAACAAATATTTAAAATGCCAAAAGGGCCTCAGCTCAACAGTCGCGCTTGCGACCACGAGACCAACGGGGCAATTATGAAATTTAGTACAATAATATCAAAATCAAAATATTTTATTTCACATAAACCTATATGGGCACTTAAAAAACGTCAGAAGCTAGGTGCACGGTTCAAATTTTAATTTAATGAAATACAGTAAGGTTATACCGATTTTTAAATCTGGGGACAGCAAAGACACCAACAATTATAGACCAGTATCCGTGTTGCCCGTATTCAGCGTACGAAAAGGTAATGCTCAATCAAATGCTTAATCATTTTAACACCACCAAAATCTTACATGATCAGCAATATGATTTCACCAAAACACGTTGTACGACTGACGCCGGTGTCACCTTATTAAAGCACATATTTACAGCGTGGGAGGAGGCCCAAAATGCCATAGGAATCTTTTGTGACCTCTGCAAGGCATTTGACTGCGTCAATCACGAAACCTTACTTTTAAACGTGAGCATTACCGACTAGGTCCACTTGCGCTCAGTTCAGTAAAATCTTATTTAAAAGTAAAAATGGGTGTTCCACAAGGCTCGATTTTAGGTCCTTTCCTCTTTTTAGTATATATTAATGATCTACCCCATTTATTAAAGAACCAACCACAAATGGTGTTATTTGCTGACGATACTTCCTTAATTTTTAAGATAAATAGGTGGATCCGATCTTGACGACGTAAATAACGCCCTACTGCAGGTACAAAATTGGTTCACTGCTAATAGTTTGGTATTAAATGGGAAAAAAACTAAATGCATAAGATTTGCTTTGCCGAATGTTGAAAGTAGTGATTGTGACATAGTATTGAATAAAGAGAAACTAGAATTCGTCGATAAAACATGACCAGCTCACTGCCACTTCAGCTTGCTTACTCTTGAGGAACTAAACTTGGAGAGTTTGTTTGAAAAACCCAAAACCGGTCGAATTTCAAAAAACATTTTTGCATTTCATAGCAAAATTCTTGAGGAAGGCTATTTAACATCATCCTTGGGAGTCGAGCAAAAAGAATAAAACTCAGAAAGAACGCTATGCGAAAACGAAGTAATAGTGCGAGTAGGCGAAGCGTGGGTGGGTCGGGGGAACAAGAAATTACACACGGACGAAGTCGCGGGAAGAAGCTAGTACGAAAATAATACTATAGGACATAGGTCATCAAGCAATGAAAGGAAAAATACTTAAAATTATCAGTCAATTATAATCTCTCGCAAACTGAGGGTCGAAGGGTTGATCCTATTGAGTCTAATGGTCAATTTAATGGTCCTAGGAGACGATAAGGCGACAAACGATCACATATATTATATACTTATCGCTCACGTTACGGTTAAATGAACAGTGGGGGTGTATTGTTAAAAAAAAATTGTGGGGTCGGGGGACCCCCGCAATGAACGAAGTTTATGATGAATGAAAATGCTTAATAACGGCTGCGAAAATTTAAAAATTTTGACGTCCGCCTTCATGGACTTAAATGTTGACCTCACTATCAGCGCTCTCGAAAACCATGAAAACGACACCCATGACGAAAAATTTGAAAATTCTCTCAGCCGTCATCTTGGATTTTCATTTTGACCTTGCTATCGGCTTCAGCACCCTCAAAACGCTTTTTCGTTTGTACTAGTTTACTCCTATCGTAAGCTGCGTTAAAGACCTTCGTACAAAAATACTTTTGACAATGCATGTTATAGCGTCATCTACACGGGCGAGAGAATTGCGGCGACAGTCTCGCCGTGCCATTAGATTCTCGCCGTGTGGAGATTTCGTCACATATGCGGCTATTAGCTATTAGAAACTTTCCGTGAAATAGATATAGTATAATTAGCCTATAATGTTTCCACCACATACCGGAAGACGTAGCGTTGGAAGGCCTCCCACAAGGTGGACCGACGACCTTGTTAGAACCGCAGGAACCCGTT
The DNA here is from genome assembly GCA_911387795.2 of Apamea monoglypha. Classification (NCBI taxonomy): domain Eukaryota; kingdom Metazoa; phylum Arthropoda; class Insecta; order Lepidoptera; family Noctuidae; genus Apamea; species Apamea monoglypha. Next base: position 14,438,243 of record OU426938.1, read on the forward strand.
GAATGCGATAAGCACAGAACCGGTCGAAGTGGAGGTGCTTGGGGGAGGCCTATGTCCAGCAGCGGAAGTCTTTCGGCTGAAATGATGATGATGATGAATGTTTCCACTGCTGGGACACAGGCCTCCTCTCTTCGAAATGGAGCGAGCTGTAATCAACCATGTGGGCTCAGTGCGGGTTGGGTGGTGCGGGTGTCTTCGATTTTTTTATTCTAGGACATGCTGGTTTCCTTACGATGTTTTCCTTCACCGTTTTGAGAGCAGTGGTGATGAAATAGCTTACACAAAGTAAAGTGCCTGCCCTGGACCCGCTTGGTGGATTACGGCCCACTCCCTCTCACAGAGAGGTATAGCCTGTGTGCCAGCAGTAAGAACGTAATAGGCTGATTATGCTTGTACTAAAGCGCCTGCCTGGATTCGAGCCCAAGACCTACAACTCGTAAGTCAGGGACGTTACCACTGGGCCACCACTGCTCGAAGTGAAATCAAATGATTTGATGTGTTATTTTCAGAGCCTTGGTAGTATCGCTGATAATCATGGCTGCGGTTTCAACTTACTATCGGCTTCATATATCCAGTGCTGATCAACCACCAGATAGCTTAGGTAAGATACAGTTTCTATACCATTACTATTGTATAGAAGCAAGTTTTTCCAACTATACAGACATCTGTGCTGCTGGGGAGTTTGTTGCGCCACTTTTTCTTCCCAGCGATAGCACTAGAAAGTTGTGAAGGGCGGACGTTTTCGGAGACTGTCTTGAAACTAATTTTGATGTTCGAAAAGCGCTGATTCTCAGCCTAATTAGAATAAATGACTTTTGATTTAGATTTTTTTAATTGATCCAGTCAACACTGGCTAATCTTTACATCACATAATGAGGTCTTTCTAATATGTAATTTACCTATCTCTTTATGATTAGCATAATCAGCCTATAATGTTCCCACTGCTGGGACACAGGCTTCCTCTCTGTGAGAGAGATTGCGCTGCCACCACGCGAGCCCGGTTAGTAAATGTCACATGTCTTCGAGTTTATGGTTCTAAGACATGCCAATTTCATCCCGATGAAATAATTTACACAACGGAAAGCGCCTGTCAGGGTTCGAACTTATGACCTACGGACTCTTAAGTCCCGGTCGTTACCACTGGGCAACCACTGCTCTCTTTAGGTTTGAAGACGAATAAAAAATGTATTTAATTAGAAGCAACAATTTAAAGAAATGGACACATAGATGATACCTGTTTAAATTAATAAAAACTCTTCTTTTCCAGAAACAATAATAACAAAATCATTCTGCATCATCAAGAACCGCCAAGACCTGGTGAAGGACAACAAGGAAGAGATCAGGGTGATGAACGGCATGAGGTTCCTCACAGCAGCATCTGTCATCTCTGTACATGAGATGTTCTATATGAGTCTATCTGGAATTGTCAACACCAGGGATTATGATAAGGTAGGTCCCAGCCAGCCTGCGACCCTGTGTAGGCCGCAGGAATCCGATGGATACGAGAAAAAAATTACAGGAGCAGCCCGGAGTTTGGATTATACAGCCTTGAGGCTTTATAACTTACAAAATATGGGTTTCTACACAAATCTACCACTTTGGAGACTTACCGGCTGACTTCTTTTGCTGTCTGGACAAAACAGGGTATAAAAGGTTAATGGCGTAGAAGCCTATGGCACAGAAATTTCTATTTTTTTCCACAGATTTTTTTTTTTGCATTCAATCCTTCGATTGATTCCGGCCTATGGCTTCAATCAAGGGATTGAATGTCGCTCCGAATTCATTGATAATTTCCGCTCGTGGAGTAGTACCTATAAGTTGATTTTTTTTATATTATTTGTCGATTTATTTGTTTTGTTTTATTATGAAAGTTTCCATCAAGTAAGTAATGGTATTTATTGATAGGCGAACTTCATTTTAGGTTTTTGAAAAGAAAAAAAAGAGATTTCTGTGCCATTCCACTTCGTTCACCTTTTATACCCTGTTTTTGTCCAGACGGTACCTACACATGATGCTCCTGCTCGTCTACAATTGCTTTCTAAAATTAATTATCGTCTTTCAGTCTTTGGAAGGACTAGGAGGTTGGTTTCTTCACATCGATGTAGTCGTCGACACATTCTTCGCGATGTCTGGTCTTCTCCACATCAAGGGTCTTCTGGGCAACGCCAATAGCCAGCAGAATCTGTTCAGTGTTCTATGGAAACGATATGTGAGGTAAGAGTTTCTTTCTCTCATTCTTATTTCGCGTCGGTCCAGCATCAATCAACCAATCAACTCTGCCTATTGCCGTCCACGGCTGGACATAGGACGTTCGGACGCTTTTGATTTTTTAAAATTACAGACAGACTACCTACAGTATTTGTCTCTCCTTCCCCTTTTTAATGCATCCAAAGGTTGTCCTTAAAAGGTCGCTCTTAGCGATAAGACCGCACATTGTGTCACCCTTTGTAAAATTTCTATATATATGTCTGTAATTTATATGGTGTACGTAATAAAGAGTATCGTATTCTATTCTTTTTTTTATATAGTGCCCATAGTAGAACACACTCTGTGAAAAATTTCTAGTGTGTTACCTATTACTGTTCTCAAGATACAGTCCTGTAACAGACAGGGGTCTACTACGAAGTGCAAAGTGCGAATGATCGGATCGGACCGACACATGGCCGAATATTATTGAAAAATGCGAAAAAAGTTCGGATCGGCTCAGTTGGGTCGGGACCATAGTCAATATTCGAAAGATTGTAGGAGTGTAGGATCGGGACCGACCGAACTAAATAGTAACTTCGTAGCAGGAAACGGCCGAACATTCGGCCGATATCACTTCCGAGTAGACCCCCAGGACATTGTGGGACGGACAGCGGAACCTTAGTAATAGGGTTCCGTTGGCACCCTTTGGATAAAAAAGACCTTAAAATTTATACGTTTTAATTTCAGGCTAATGGGACCCCTCGCGTTAATAATTTTCTACTTGATATCGGTATCAAAGTACATTGGTTCTGGTCCGTTCTGGATCGTCGGCAACGAGCAGGAATCAGAAGTTTGCCTCAAGACTTGGACAATGAGCTTTCTAATGCTTAACACTGATCCGAAATATATTGTGAGTCGAACAGTAAATATTGAAGATCAAAATATTGATTGAGCTGACTATTCAATATTTTGACATCATAAAAAAAAAAAAAAAAAAAAAAACTACCTTTGATCGTGCCCCTAACCTATCTCAGCTTAAATATGACACGCTATATTTTAGTTTGTGAATATTTTTATTTAGTTGGGATACAATTTTGTTATTTTTATTAGGTAATTAATTAGATCTTGATTTTAATCTAGTTTTATATTGAGATTCATGATTGAGCATTGTTTTAATACAGGGTAATTTTAAATTGGCTATCTAAATTTGTTACATGCAAATTCATCATCATCTGCCTAGCCTTTTCCCAACTTCGTTGGGGTTGACTTCCACTGTAACCGGATGCAGCTGAGTACCAGTATTTAACATGCAAAAATAGAGCATATAATTATTATAAAACAAGAACAACTTCTTAACCCATCATCATCACCTGCGTAGGCTTTTCCCTAGTATTTTGGGATAGGTTTCCAGTCGCATCAGATGCAGCAATACCAATATTATACATGGAGCGACTGCCTTTCTGGCCTCCACAACCCAGTAACTGGGTAACACGATACTCTTTACAAGACTGGCTTTTTTTCAGTGCCACGCAGTCACCTGGTACGTACCCTGTGACTTCCAGCTCGCGATCCTGGGAACCGTCCTCTTCTACTTCTATCAGAAAGGCCGAAGTGTTGGGTTTGCAGCCTTTGGTATCGCTGCAGTCTTGTCCCTGATCATACCAGGAGTTCTGACGTATTGGTACCAGCTGCCTGCTGTTCACTTTCTGGACTTGGGGTAAGATCATAATTTCGTAATTTACTGCACTGATTTTTTTTTGCTAGTGGTCTTCCACCGACAATGCCAGATCGAAGCTAGTGGTGGACAGTTTTGATGCATTACAGTATTATAAACAACAGCAACAACAGGAAAACAGGATGAATTTGTCTTCTGCTTTATCTTCCAATTTCTTTAATTTAATGATATCCTCGTCTTGTTTGTTCCAAGTTTCAAATTGACACATAATTAAGTTTTGTGTCCTTATTTTTTCGTATCACACCGTCTAAGGAACATAATCTATCAAACAATCTGTAACAGTTGAGGCCCAAAACCATTGGAGATGTTTTGGAATACCTACTAGGCCAAAAAAACTGAGACCCTAGGCTGTGCGCTATTCAGTGAATCAGTCACGAAACTACTTATATCTACCTGCCTAAAGAGAGTACAATGATCGAGAAGTCTAATATCTATGCTTCTGATTCATAATCCCAGCCAGGTGCCAGGTGTCCAGGTGCGCTTTCCTGGTGCGCAGGGTGTGGGGCGGCTACAACAGTGCATGGTTGCGTGGAGTCCAGACTGTGTGTACGTGGGTCACTGTTGTGCCGTCTCTCATGGGATGTCGCAACGGTGACCAACCGTGATTTTGTGTATTGTTTTCCTTGTTTTTGTTTACTGTCTGCGCTTACTAACATAGTCGTAAGTTTTACTAACAATCTTGTTGAGTCTTTGTTACTTGCATAAAGAAAATTCTATTCTATTCTATAATACCAAACTTTCCTTTTCCAGCAAGTTACTCCGTGAGTTGCGCGACTACTGGGAGATCAGCTACACCTACACGCCGAGCTACAGTCGCGCCGGCGCGTACCTCGTCGGCGTCGCTATGGGCTACCTCATGACTCTGTACAAACCTTCTAAATACAGGAAGACTGTTTCTAAAGTATGTTTATGAGGTTCCAGGTTCTTGGTACACCCACATTTCGGCCGTTATGTTTAAGACCTAAGGCTGCTTTTCCACCAGAGATGTGCTATGCTACGTGGTGTGACTGTTCCTAAATTACCCTAGGCTGATAAAATTTTCGTTTTTCCTAATTATGTGGAAATTACAGGAAAAGGAGTCGGTTCCCCTTTCGGGGAAGAACAGTACCCCGCCTCCGTACTGTTCTGTAGGGCTCGGCTCCAGACTGGACACCCTTCCACCGATATAGATTAAATGAATTCCAAATATGAAGAAGTCCAGTGCCTTGTCTCATCAATAGAACAAGGAAAGGATTGAAGGAATTGTTAAATAAAACTTAGGAATTCATAGTTATGAACATAGATTGAATGTGGTTTCAGAAAGCTAGTAATAATAGAGGGATGCAAAGTATATTATTATTATTAAATTGTAAGTATCCCATACGCTAGCGTAACAGGTATTTGATCAGTCATTACTCACACGATACCTCACATCTACACTCGGAGTGCTCAGGGCAACACTTCCATATAGTGACGCAAGCGGCTTTTCAGCGGCATTGTGTCGTCATCATGCTCTTTTGGAGACATGGTCCCTAGCAGTTCTTTCGAACTGATAAACGTGACGAAGCGGCTTTCCCTGCGACAACCAAGCGACCGTCCTTGTCTGACTATGGAGCGGCTAGTTCCAGCGGCATTACGTCGTCATCATGCTCTTAATGAGACATGGTCCCTATCAGTCCTTGGACTGAATATAAGATAGATGTGGTCACCCCAACCCCTGGAAGTTCACCCTTTACACAACAAGCATATCTGCAAGACACGTGTTCATGTCAGTCTGACCGAATTATTGGTCTGAGATTAAGAATTCAACATTCAAGAATTACTAGACAATAGAGTTGAGATTCGAAACTCGAAATCAATCATATAACAGAGTTTTGAATAATCTCTCTTAAGGCACTATTATTGGCCGGAGGCAAAGAACACAGCGTTCAAGAATTATAGTACTAGGATTTACTAGATAATAGAGCAGAGTCAAAAATTAAGAATTATTTATTATTAGAGTCGTGGATCAACTCTTTTGAAGGTCTACAGACAGCCCCAAAGCTCCCACCCTTCACCACTTCCTAGTGTTTTGGGCTGGAGAGAAGAAGTGGCGCAACAAACTCTCCAGCAACACTTCTCTGTCTGATTAATTATAAGAACTTTAATAACCCTATCAGCCCGGGATAATTACTATAATGAAGGACTCACCCAATCTCACCAACAAACACACACACACACACCACTTTAAATACTAGATTAGCCTAATCTGGGCTCCAACCCAACTATATTTAACATAATAACTCGTATTCGCTATTTCGCGACAGCCCACTCGGACATAGCCTCCTGATATTCCCTAAATCTCCTAACTTAACTAGTCTGGACTAGGAAGTCCGTCTCCTCTCGTGGTTCTAAATCGAGTGTCCTGCCTCAGTCTCCGTTCCCTAACCATCCCTCAAATATCCCACGCTCCGGCGTTCAGCCCCTTGTCCCTTTTTTTGTTTGTCAGATCTCTCGAATTGTCTCAAGGGCTCCTTAGGCCTATGGACCCATTTTATGGTCACCAGATGTGTGGCTAGCATTGTACAAGGGTCTAAACGTTCTCAGAATTCATACAAAGTATTGCAACTTAGGGGACTTAAAATATCGCTTTCTATTGATAACTGTCTATAATTGCCGGGCCTGTCTCCCATAAAATATAAATGAAATGGGTTTGTGAGTGTTTCAATATTGTTTCACTGGTTTAAAGAAATAGGATATTTTGTTATTGAACGTGTCAAGCTGTCAGACGATAAAGTTGAGATTTATTGCGCTTCCATGTTAAAATAAGAATTTAAAATAAAACATTTGGTTATTAAATAGGAACAAGTGACAGACAGTCACAGTGGCTATAGATACGTTTGATATCCACCAATCACATTCATTGGTCCACCTGATGGAAAAGGGTTCAACTAAGCTATGTTTTTTATATGGAAGGATGCGTGCTATGGATGGGAGCTATTGATGTGCGAGTGGTGTACCTATGTGCAGAGCAGAGTACCTACCGTGCCTTCCCTACACCCTAGCTGAGCCAGTAAGATTACTGGCTCCGCTACACAGCTTAGCATTAGTGGAAACGGTCACATAGTATCGTACCTTAGCTTTCACATCCTCGCAGGATAACACATCTCTGGTGGAAACGCAGCCTAAGTCCTATGTTGACAGCCTATTAAAAGACTCTAACGATTCATGATCCTTTTCTTCTTCATTCCAGACCTGGTCCATCACCGGTACAGCAGTATCGCTAGCTACAATGACGTACATCTTATCGTTAGGAACGTACTTCATGTACCGCGAGTACAACCCTATCGAAGCTGCCGTGATCACGTCGACCAATAGGATCGCGTGGGCTGTGGCTATCTGCGTCATTATAGGGTTGTGTGAATATGGGACTGTGCGTAAGTACCTAGTCTTGCCATAAATATTGTCACGAAGAATTTTTTTTTTTTTTTATTGCAAATAATATTTATTACTTTTACAGTGTTTTAGTTTAATACATAAATATAAAACAATTTAAAATATAAAAAGCTTATTCGAAGTGGTCTCCATTGGCTGCAATACAGTCCTTTAAACGTTGAGGCCAGTTATCAATAGAAGCACGCACTCTTTCCATGGGAAAATTCTTCACTGCCAATCGTATGGATTGTTTTAGGGACTCCAAATTATCACGGCGTTTAGAGCAAGCCGTACTCTCTAAAACTGACCATAAATCATAATCCAGCGGATTAAGATCGGGACTAGACGACGGCCAGTCTTCAGCTCTGAGGAAGTCCGAAACGTTCACTTCCAACCAAGACTGCGTGGACCGAGCTTTATGACCCGGCGCCGAGTCTTGTTGGAAGGACCATACTTGGTTATTGAACATGGTGTTGTTAAGGGGCTTAACTACCTTCTCAAGAATGACCCTTGTGCCGATGTTTTGATACCTTTTTCACAAAAATATGGCTCAGTCACTCCTTCATAGCTAACACCCCACCAAACCATCACTGAAGTCGGATAATGCCCACGTTGCACTCTGTCGACTAATTGGGAAGCTACCTTAGAGCTTTGAGCATAAATACGGTTATTTTGTTTGTTAAAATATTGCTCAATTGTAAAGATTCTCTCATCCGTAAACAATTTTTTCTGTGACCTGCCTTTGCGTACCGCATCAGTAGTTGTTTCGATTTTACCACCCTATTCTTTTTTAAATTATCAGTTAAAAAATGACCAGTGTGTCTCTTATAGGCTGCAAGTCCTAAGTCATCTTTTAAAATACGCGACATGGTTCTGGGTGCTATCTTCATCTCCCGAGATAAAATCTTTTGCTTTCGGACAGGATTTCTTCGAATTCTTTCCCTTACTGCTTTGACCACCTTTTTCGTACGAACACTACGTGGACGACCAGATCTTTTTCTGTCACAAACAGAGGAGGTCTCATTGTACCTATTAATAGTCCGGTACACAAACATTTGACTAATACCAAGCGTATGGAGAGTTTTAAAAATTGCATTTGGCTCCATACCAACTTTGTGTAATGCAATCACAGCGATTCGGTTCTCTTTATCACCCCACTCCATTTTAATATCGCAAAATATTGTACAATGTATTGGCGCCAAAATTAGAAAACTCAATGAAAAATCGTATAAAAATGACAGATTCCAAATTCAAATGTAATGTCTTTCTTATTTTTAATTGTAACAGTATTTATGGCCAGACTGTGTATATGTAGCAATAATTTGGTTTGGATGAAAAGCATCTGGATAGAGGCATATGGGTAGACCATGACCTAGAAAGGGACATAGGCTAAATTTCATCCTGGATTGGAGACAAAGTCATGAGCAACGCTAGTTAGACTATAATAATATTAAAAATCGATGGTAGATCAGGAATCTGTCTACTAACCGATGTTATTTACTTAACCTTTCCCAATGTTTCACATGGTTAAAACAGACTCTGATAAACTAATTAAATTTTCATAAACCATAGCTTCAGACACACCCAGATGCTGATTATAACAACGCCCATTTCACTGATTCCTATATCTAAGGTGGCATAAGGAGATTAAAGTTCAATAGTAGACAATCAATTGTTTTTATGTTCTCAGCTGTAGTCACCGACATTCTGAGCTTCTCCTACTTCACGCCTCTGGGCCGCCTCTCGTACGGCATCTACTTGATCCATCCTCTCCTCATACAACGGAACAAGTTCACACTGCGGTCCCCATTGAAGATTGATCCGTTTTCCCTTGTGAGTATCATTTTGTTTTATACTTGAGTTGGGATTTAATTCAGATTTTAAATTATATGTGTTAATACTTACCTAGTAGCAGCCTCGCCCAGTGCGAACCCGCACTGGTCCCGCGAGGTGGATTACAGTCAACTCACTCTCATAGAAAGGAGGCCTGTGTCCCAGCAGTGGGAATATTAAATGCTGATTATCTTTGTCATATTATGTGTACTTACCTCACAAATAAGCTATGATTTTTATCCAACTCTATTCCAACTGCAACAATTTTCTATTACAACTGTAAAACCCATCCATCGACAGTGACCCGGCGAAATATTTCAAGCCCATGATTCGGTTTCACTGGTCTCTATACCCTATGATGTATTGTGTACAAAACTCAACGTGAAAACTTACAGCCCTTTCATATTTATTTGAACTCTGACAACCTCATTGCCACGACAATAAAGATCACTGTGATTTTGACAATGCTAAATCAGACATAAAATATTTGTGAACGGACTACAGGAGAAGTGAATTTGGAGGGATCGACACTATTAACAGCACACTTTAACCTAAGTTTTCACGGTGAGATTTTCTTTTTATATTAATATTACTTTAATTGAAAACACTGCCTAATTCTGGAGAAGAATGTTCGCAGTGGAATTATGATTGGAATACTTTCCTATAATTATGATTTTTAACAACGTTTGTAAACTTTTCTTCCAGGGTCTGGACACTATTGGGACCTTAATCACAGCGATAGGTCTTAGTTTTGCGATGTGGCTGCTGGTTGAAGCTCCCTTAATCAACATAAGCAACCATTTCCTGTTTCGAAAGTGAGTATCTACTCCGTTATTTCGGTTTATTCCGAACCTGACCCTAAATCCTAACCCTGTCGCGGGTTAGATCAGGAACTTGAAAAAAAATATAATATTTGTTCCGAACGTAACCCTCTTCCTAACCTTGCTCGTTTCTTCACTGTTTTTGCCAAATGGAACTGACTTTTGTCATTCTGTATAAAAAGTAAGTTCAAAGTATGACACTTATTAGAAATGTTATTAATTTTTACTATAGGTACTTGTTATTTTTTTCGTTAATTGTTAGTGTGATGTTTTGATTACGTATAGTAAATATTATACTCTGATTTGACACATAGGTACTTTTTATTCTAAGAAAGAGGAGAGGGGAAAATCTATCTATATCAAAATTCGGGTTATGATAGGAACGATACGTCAGATCAGGTTAGGGAGAGGGTTACGTTCGGAACAAATATTATCATTTTTTTCAAGTTCCTAACCTAACCCGCGATCGGGTTAGGATTTCGGGTCAGGTTCGGAATAAACCGTTAATTCTTTGCATCCTGAAGAATGCAAACTTCGCACTTCCGCTTTTAGTATTGTTACTTGAAGTACGAGTTGAGGAAAACTGATTTCTTACCTATGTTTTATTGTGTTTAGATATCGACACCCATCACGTCTTTGAAGTGTAAACAAAAGAAACTGGTTTTTTTTTTAACTGATATTTAAAGTAACTACACAAAAAAACATCACATTTTTTTCACAAATAAAGTATACATAATCTATACAGGGTGGCATCCCTGCCACGTATATATATATATATATATAGATAGGTATAGATATACATATATATACGGCACGGTTGGCGCAGTGGTTAAGCGATTGACTGCTGCGCTGCGTGTCGCGGGTTCGATTCCCGCACGAAACAAATATTTGTATGACCTACAAGTAGTTGTTTCGGGTCTGGCTGTTTGTGTATGTGAGTTTAAATGTTTGTAAACGCACCCACGATACAGGAGAAATTCCTAGTGTGAGGCAACGTTTTTTAAAAAAAGAAAAGAAAAGAAAGAAAGAAAGAAAAGATATACTATACTTTGTATACTATACGACGCGCAAACTCCGTAAAAAGGTTACACCTGATGCCATAAATAAAATTACGAAAGTCATTCATCTCGGAAATGACCGGTTACAAAAATTGTCATTTTTGGAATTGACTGCTCGAATTTTTGAGTGCGCAATATATTGCAAACAACGCGATCAAAACGCTCCGCGGATGGTGCGCGCGCGCGCGCTACCTACCGCGAAACCACGCTCTGCCCTTTCGAGTTTTATTTACATTGCTGTTTTAAGTGAAACAAGTGAATTTACTATTTTTTAATTAAAAATCTAATTGGGTTAGATAGAAATAATGATTTTATACAGTTTACAGTAAAAAAAAAAATCAGAAAAAAACGCAGGGGTTTCAACGCACGGGGGCCCAGAATCATGTACTGAATCCATGGTAAGCGGTTGCGCGTTGAAGTCCCTGCCACCCTGTATATTATTAGTAACAACGATTTAAAAACCATGTTAGTCAAATTTACTAAAATCTTCGACATGGACTTCCGCGAACATTTGCGAAGCGCTACAGAAGCGCGGAAGCCCCATCAACATCCTAAATAATCCTATTATACTCAACACGCAGGACGTTGCAGGCCGTTGTAAAGTGTTTATCGTTTTCTTCTCAGGTCAAAGACTACATCGCCAATTAAAGAACCAGAGAAAAATGGAATAGAGCACCAGAATGGACACATCAAAACCAAAGCCGCGTAAAAATTTAAACATAACCCTACGTATTTGCACTACGCTTTAAATAAAAGAAACTCTTATGTAATCTTATCTTATCTTGAGTACCTATAGTACATGTTTTAATAAAATTATACAATACTTATTATAACAACAAAGTAATCAAATAAAAGCTCTCTTCCTCTCTCCTTCTTTTGCTGTGCCCGAGAAAGTCCACAATGATCATATTCTGTAAAAACCTACCACCTAAGTTCACATGTGGAAACAACAAATATGTTGAGTATTGTAGGTAATATTTTTTGTTCTAAGGATTTTTTTGTAAATATGTAAAGAATTACAGTCCGGCCGTCGAGAGAATACGTTCCTGACACCTGTCAGAGCGGCAATTCCAGTAGCTAATAAAGATCAACTTCGCAAAACACTTATTCGTTTGTTTGAAACTGACAGTTATCAAAAACGCAATCTCTCGTCTGCCGTACCTATGTTTAATAAATTTTATAAATTGTTGGGATGAAAAACTTTAACTTTTATTTACCGATTCTTCACCAAGAGATCATTATTATGGTAGAAAAAACTCAAGCACCTGCAACTTGAACAAACGATCTGTTTGCGGATGAATGTACGACTTTATTGGCACATTTTTATTGACCTGTGTAAATGGGGTGGCGGTTTGGTTAATGAGGCGATTTGGTAAGCGACCTAGTGTAAATAACTCATTTTTAAAGATAAAACAAATAATGCATCAGGTGAGCTGGCTTACTGCCAGTACTGACACTCGTTACCTCTGCTAACATTAATTAGCCCTAGCGATACAGACTTTTTCATTTTGGAAATTGGTTTAAATTCATTAGATTATTTTGCATTATTAGCGTCTTTCGGAAATTTGGGACCATCCACGTCCCATTGGCAGGCAAATTATACGCTTCGTGACATATATATTCGTAAATATGCCCGCGACTTCGTACGCGTGAAATTTCTTGTTCCGAAACCGTGACGGGGTACGTCGCATCGCATCACCTGCCGGCGCTATCACTTCGTTTTCAAGAATTCGGCTATGAAATGCAAAAAGTTCTTTCAAATCTGACAAGTAGTTCCAGAGATTAGCGCGTTCAATTGTTTGAACGCGCTAATACAAACACAAACAAACACAAAAAAAAAACAATAAATTCAATTGTTCAATTGTTGAACAATGAAACAATGTTGTTGATGATGTTGTTGTTGTTCAATTGTTTGTACAAACTCTTCAGTTTTATTATTAGTATAGATTAATACTCAAAACTTCAACACTAACGAAAAACTTTTAAATGTAACAAACTTTATCATATAGTTTTTTCAAAATTGCAAAATATGCAACGCCACACCAAGGGTCACAAACAAGAATATGATCACCTGTGACAATGGGAACGAGGAGGGCTTTCGGCTTTCAAAATCATTACATTCGTGTGACGTAATTTGTGGATGGCTCTCTTCCAGATAACTTCTTTCGTTCTAGGCATTATTTCCTCCTGATGTTTTCCTTAACCGTTTTTAATTAGGAGTTAGAATCTTAAGCCTGAATATACATACTTACAAATTATTGAGTCTGCTGCCATTCTGATACAGGAAACGGTACTCCTTTCCCAGCAAATTCAGGGTCAAAAATTAGCTAGCAAAACTGTGGACTTTGCCTAGCTACAGTAACTGCGGCCGTTGACCCCAAAACAAATCATGTTTAGATATCGATACCCATCACGTCTATGGAGTTTCGCTAACTAATTAAATTTCACCTTGAATAGTTCAAACACAAATAATCTGAAGCCATCTATGGAACCAACTATTCAATACGAAAACAAAATGACAGGCAAACCCACTAGCTAAACCCAGTTCACAATGAGAAACCAAGAGATAGGCCCTTGAGATAAATCCTCAATACTAGAGATCTTCGTTGATTGTGATCCTCCCTCCCCTCCTGCACCACTCCTTCACAGAACAGATAAGTACAGAAGGTCAGCTCCATAGAACGAGCGAAGACAGTCGCACGCACAGATAAAATGCCAGTCGCGAGTGCGCTTGCACCTGCTGTACAGCTTTCCAAAGAAAAGCTTGCGCTTCGGGAATCATCGTTCATATTCGGAAATACAAACTCGCGACGAATCAGTCTAATAAAGAGTTGTTGCTGTGGAGCAGTGGTGGCCCAGTGGTAACGATCGCGACTTACGAGTTGTAGGTCATGGGTTCGAACCTAAGCAGGCACTTTACTTTGTGTAAATTATTTCATCACCACCGCTCTCAAAACGGTGAAGGAAAACATCGTGAGAAAAAAAAGGCATGTCTCTGAACCAAAAATTTGAAAACATGTCACATCCACCAACCTGTACTGGGCCCGCGTGGTAGATTATAGTCAACTCTCTTCCAAAGAAAGAGGAGGCCTGTGTCCCAGCAGTGGGAATATTATAGGCAGATTATGCTACGCTAAAGAGCTGTTACAAAATTAAATATTAACAACTACGCAATTCCAAAAAAGGTTTTTGTGACAAATGACGATCTGAGAATAGGTAACCCGACGGAAAGAAAACTCCATACAAACGCGCAATGATACATGCACTAATACGAAGCGCGGTAGTACAAAACTTAGAAGCGTTACCTCTTTGATGCGACGTTCGTGCTAATTCGGAAACACGAAGATTACCGAAGCGCATACCTGGGGTTCCACTACGAAGTGCAAAGTGCGAATGATCGGATCGGACCGAAACATGGCTGAACCGAATATTAATGAAAAATGCGAAAAAAGTTCGGATCGCTCAATTGGGTCGGGACCACAGTCAATATTCGAAAGAGTGTAGGAGTGTAGGATCGGGACCAACCGAACCAAATAGTAACTTCGTAATGTTGTATGACGACCTTCTGTATCTATATATTCTGTGGCGTCTTCCTCCCAGCCTCATTTCTGTATTAACTAACAATTTGTTTCCAATTATGTGGATGCGAAGACTTTAAACAATGTCGAAGGAACACTGTTTATTGTGTAGCTGTTCAAGGATTTTTGTTAAGCATTGTTGTGGTAAGAGAAATATTTTGTTATAGAATTCTTGTTGCTCTCTAGAACCTCATCCTTACAAAGACAAAGTGACATTCTAGACAAAGTGAAATTCTAGACAAAGTGGCATTCTATCAGCGATAACGTTGATGGAAACGTCAAAAATGTAATGGACATGACATTGACATAAGCTACCGAAAAGTTTATGATAAGTACAAATGTGAAAAACTTGTCAAAATGTAGGGAAATTAGACGTAGTTTTGACAGATTGAGACTGAGATCAGAGGGGCAATTCTCGTAATTTTAAGAACGTTCACAGTCTGATCTCAGTCTCAATCTGTCAAAAAATACTTCTAATTTCCCTACATTTTGACAAGTTTTTGACATTAGTTTGTCGCCGAGATGAGACTGCGACTAGATTTTGAACGTTTTAAATTACGAGAATTGGCCTATAATTTACAAAGGTTACTTAATGCTATCCGCGTTGCTGAATTTTGGGCCAAACAAATTTAAGAAAAAAGAACTATATTTTTGCCATCGACACTCTAAGAAGAAGAAAGGTTATTTTATACAAACTGTGGCTCAATTTCTTAGAAAACATAAATCTCTATTGTCAGGTAAATTTATTTACAAATAGGTAGTTTATTGTACACCAGAAAAATACATAACCAAAAATAAATTAAATAGTTACTGCAATACAATCATAATGGACGGCCTTATCGCTTTCTGCGATCTTTTCCAAGCAACATTGAAATGTACAGACGCCAGCACATCAAGCTACTACAATCTGTCAAATTTCTTTAATAAATTTTCAACTTTATCGCTAAAATATTAAGGTTCAAGGTTAATTGGGAAAAATTGACAGTTTCTGGTAGCTTGACCTGCTGGCGTCTGTACAGTGATGGCATGGACATGGAAAGTAAAAATAGGGTTGTAATAAATTTATAGATTCAATACAGGGTGGCACGGACATCGAATTCGACGCGCAAAACTGTAACCATGAATTCAGCACATGATTTCTTCACCCCTAGCGTAAAAATTGTTAGTTAAAAGTAAGTTAGTTATCAAAATGGCGAAAGGTGGGCGTTTTTGGGGGACTGTCTTTTGTAATTTTGACGTTCGAAAAGTGCTGATTCTCAGCCTAATTTGAATAAATGACTTTTGATTTTGCTTTTTGAAAAAAAAATCTGCTGTTTCATAGCAAAATAATCAAAATTTATACAACAGCTTTTTTTTTTTTTTAAATAGACGAATAGTGGCAGCCCATTTGTTTAAGAATCATATAGTGGATCCATGGTGACCGGTTGCGTGTCGATGTCCCTGCCACCCTGTACACTATAATCATCATCATCTGCCTAGCCTTTTCCTAACTATGTTGGGGTTGGCTTCCAATCTAACCGAATGCAGCTGAATACCAGTATTTAACATGGAGCGACTGCCTATCTTACCTCCATAACACGACTGTGACTGTGACTGGGTAATACGATATCCCATGGTAAGACTGGTTGTCAAAATTTCGGGCTTCTGACCACCCGTAACAATGGTCAAACTCAAACTGAAACTATTTATTTCATCTAAACCAATTACAGGTACTTTTGAATTGTAAAGGGTCGGTCAGTCAAAAAGATGAAGCTAGTTGCCCATTCCAAAGCGTAGTAGTACCTATGGAGAAGAACGGGCAAGAAACTCGATGGATACTCTTTTAAATCACAATAATATGGTTACATCATTCATGTTAAAAATTATGCATGGGAGAACGACAATACGACGATAAAAAACAATTGAAATATTAATTTAAATCAAATTAAGCCATGGCAGCAAATAGTTCACCAGTCCCTACTGACGGCGCCCGTTCACGAACATGACGCATAGATTAGCACCATTCAGCTCAACCATTTTGAAGGGAGCTAAATGATCTAACACATGTGGCACCAACAGCGAGACATTAGAGTGAGCATGTCATACTCTCAGCTGCCAAGGCACATTCAAGTCAATGAAAGACGTACCCAGTAAATGATAGCTTTATAGCATGTACATAGTACCCGCATATATGATATGCAATTATACAATACTAGGATATTGAATTTATATAATGCAAAATAGTATTTTAAAATCTTCAGCAGTTCGAACAGTGTGTAGGTAGGGTAGGCGTGTGTGAAGTATTTTCAAATGCTATAATCAATTGATTTACGCGTCCTGTGGAACAGGACCAGCGTTTAGCCAAAATTTATGTCAGCGATGTAATCCCCCAACTTATAATATGCTTGGCAGCATAGTGTGCGTTTTATGTAAGATTTGAATTTCGTTTCATTGAGTTGGAGTATGTGGGTAGGTATTTTATTGTAACATTTTAAACAGTACCCCATGAAGGAAGCGTCTACTTTAGACAGTCTGAAACCTGGTTGGTCAAAGATCCAATCCACGAATGACAGCCGGGCCCAACGTTTTAATATGCTTTCCGAGGCACGGAAGGGTCTTGGTATGTAAAGATGATCACCCATCCACGGACCAACCGCGGCAAGCGTAGTTTAATGTGATCAATCAAACCTTCCGGCTGTTATTACTTAGCCAGCCGCAAGCTGTATACTATAATATATACATAAATACAATATTATGCCAAATATTCTCATAAATAAGTACCTATAATAAAAGTTATACAATTTCCCCCTTATTACAAAACCAGGTTTTTCTTTAGATCAGGTTTAAACCACTGTTCTAGTTATTGAATTAAGAACCCAACTGTTATAGAAATGCAATTCTTTATACAAAAATGACAGCTTAGTTCGGTGCTAAGTTGTCATTTTAGTATTAACAACCTTGCCTAAATCGAAATAAAGTTCGAAATACAACTACTGGCTCAAAAGTTTAGGCTAGAACTAAAGTTAGATTTCGTTTTGTAATAAGGCGGACTAAGTTTACTTGGTTTTCTAATCAGACAAGCTTCAGTGAATTATATCAACAGTTCTGAAATGTTAATTTATCTTTGGCATTCTGTAATACAATTACAATAATTTAATCTAAAACAAAAACTTTGGAAACAAAAACAGCACGAAATTAAGCCTCTATCTTAAAATCTAAGACACATTTTAATTTGTCATTTTAAACTTTATAATTAAAATAAAGCCTATACACCGTGTTCTTATGTCACATTATCCAAAAACTTTGGCAAACGCTTCTATAGCTTTTACAAATCAAACCTAACAAAGGAAGTAGTACTTAAAAAGGCTTCGTTACAAAGATATTTGTAATTTCATTTAATGAAATTTAATTGAGCTTTGCAGTATGAATGGTCGAAATGGAAATGGTCTTAAGGGTCGTAAGAAACTTAGTTTTGACAAGTTTCAGCCCGCCAAATCTTATGAAAATACGATGTTGCCAATTCGGATAAAGAGACATGCACATCGGATGATTTACGTCAAGGTATTTAGTTTGTATGAAAATTAATAAAAAATAAGAATTCATGAATTTGTCCATAATGAAAAATGCTTATTTCCATGGTCTGAACATCTGGTCGAAGTTTATGTATATCGTCCGGAACACGGTGTACGAGGGTCAAATTAAATTAGCTAGCGAAACTCCGCAGATATGATGGGTGTCGATGCCGGCGGGCAGTGTTGTTACTTGAAGTGTGAGTTTATAAAATATGTTTAATCATGTTTAGATATCGATACTCATTACGTCTGCGGAGTTTCGCTAGCTAATTTAATTTAACCCTGTATAATCGGATACATACACACGGTAGGTAAGGAAATAACAAAATCAAAAAAAAAATATATTCTCCGACTTTAAAAGTGTTTTTTTAATGCTACCTACGAGAGAGTATATCATCCCGACAGAATTTCGCCAACTGGAGATGAACCGCAAACACAGGTGCACTCTCTGTTCCTTTACTCTCATAGTCCGATGGGACGGCAATCCGTCACGACCGGGGAGAGATCAGGAGCAGGACCAACGGCTTTACGTGCTATCCGAGCCACGGAAGCTGAAGCTTCAGTAGCAGTCTGAACACCGCCAACTTCCAAATTCCTAGTGGTAAACCCAATAATACTTTAAACGACCTGGGAATCGAACCCAGGACCCACGCTCAGCAGTCGCGCTTGCAACCACGAGACCAACAGGGCAGATAAACTTTGAGAGAATACCTAAATGCTAGCAATAGATAGTAAGTAAAATGTAACACAACACATAATATGTATTTGGCATACAATAGACATTATACCAACTAGAGCTTATTAGAGTCTAAAATTCAGTTCGCACTTCAGCCTAAATCTACATTAGCGCAAACAATACAAACATAAATCACCACTTAAAAGGTAAGGAAACACTCATTGAATAATTAACACTTGATTCATGATCGCGATGAGTCACATAGAACCTTAATAATACTGGAATCTTTAAATACAATAAAAGGTTTCCATTGATGAATATACAGTCAACCAACTTAGCCTATAAATAAAATAAATTTAATTCAAGTAACAAGACTCATATACAAACAGATACATAAACGGATACAGACAGGATAACAAACACAGACAAAAACGAACACTCACAAGGTAGCAATATATCTGCTGCAGCATTGCCGGATTTATGGACAATCCAGTCTGTGGGCGATCGTCGCCAGGATGGAGTTGGCGCTGCCCCGCACTCTACGCATCAGAGACGCAAGGCTTGCGCATCATTGCGTGAAAGCAGTCAGTGCGCGCCTCCGCGAACATACCCGAGGCGCTGCAGAGGCGGGGCAGCCTCAATAATGCCCTAAACGCGTTATAGGAGTCTACTGCTAGACATGACATGAGCATCTTCCTGGTCCTCAGAAAACAATCTCATACCTCCACGAGTAACTATGTCGTCCGGCGCACTTTGGTCTGCTATTCCCGCTAGCAACCTTACTGGCTATAAAGAATACGAACGATACTTTTTCTCTACATCTAGTCTTCCTTCAATGAAGGATTTGTTTCTTCATATTGTAGTGATAATGGTCATCATATTTCAAACCGGAATGTCTTCAAATATTATACCATTACTACTTCTTGCAAAGCATAGCATAATAGAGCAGTCTTTGATCATTTATCTAATTTAATATCAGCATTATAAATTATTTTCGTCTGCAGTTTCATAGTCCTTACAGCGCTAAACATCTTTGCTCCAAGGATAACATCTATCATCAAGGAATCTTCTTCAAATAACACGATTCCAACCTTCTTATTATTCTTTCGTCAAAAATCTCATCCATTGCCAACATTGTTCTAGTATTTTCCCCGTTACGGGATCGACTCACATTATTTCCTTTGTTCCATAAAATTACGTACAACAATCACTGTTTCTTGTTTTCCACGTTAACACTTCACATTGTCTTTTTAACCTTCACTGAAGGTCACGTTTTTCTCACTATTAGTTACATGATTACTGTCAATAGTCATATTAGTTCTATCAATGATCAAATCAATATTTTCTTCACCACTTTCAGTCAAATTCACTTCTCTAATCTCAACATAGTCATCATCACTAAATATACCATCACTTACAAGTCTTTCTCTAAGAAAATTGTCGTTCAAATTGGCGAAAATCGTCTGATCATTTTCTATGTCTTCGTTGCAGCATCTTCGAAAAAACACATTTATGACTGGTTTGCCATAAATGGCACTTAACACTGCCACTAAGACAAGTGACACTAGTACGCAGAATGTGAGGAATCTGAGCCACATGGTACCGTTTGGTGACGAAGGCGTAAGTATACTGAGTGTCATTCTTATTTAAAATCGTAATACGCTGATTTTTCTGTTATTGAGTATCGTTTGTGTAGACGCGCGACAATTTTGTCGGGAAAAAAATTTGCGACTTCTTACACTTTTATACTTTAATATTTTTTTGCAAATTCTTTATTCTTCTACTTTGGTTTATAAAACCCTAAATACAAGGAAATCTACAATACATAAAAAACATTTTTACGCTTGTGGTAAAAATTAGGAACAAAAGTAGCAGAACAATAAAACGATTTTGAACTCTATCAACTCAGCCTATCACAGTCCACTGCTGGACATAGGCCTCTTCCGGGCTGCGTCACAACACCCTGTCCTCCGCTCCCCACATCCAGCCTGTCCCTTTTTAAGATCGTCGGTAGATCTAGCTGGGGGGCGTCCCACACTACGCTTAGGCTACGCTATGCTACGCTTGTCTTCACTCCAGGACTCGTGTGCTCCACCGGCCATCGGTCTTTCGACAAACATACCCAGCCCACTGCCACTCCAGCTCACGTTTTTTGTCTATCTAATGGCAATACTAATATTATCAATAGTTCTACATAGTTACATCCACAACTGTTTCCCCCAGAATTGTTTCATAAAAATACTCATTATTGACAAAACAAAAATAAGCCAACAATCTATTTTCTGCAAAGCACTCAACTAATCCTCCACCAGGAAAATCTGCAACAAAAACATTAATAAGAAGAAAATCTCTTTAAGGGATATATTGAATGATTTACTTATATTTCCTCATCACTGGGCTGACCTTCAGCCAGTAATAGCGATGTTAAGCTAGATATTAATCCCTATACATTGGACCATTTTTAGAACTTCCCGGAATCACAAGCAGGATATTATATTATTTTATTAGATAAAGATATATATTATCGGCTAGCTATTATTGTTAGAACTCAATCTAAATCTTGATTTCCTTGATAGGACAAAAATGATGTGTAATTTAGTTCCTACCTAAATTATGTTAATAATGACATTTGGAGTTTAATTAATTTTATTCTAAGGCAAGGTGCCTTCAGACTAGTTTTCTATCCAATAAGGCGATGTTTGATGTCTTTTCATTTGATGTTTCTTCAGTTGGCTCCATTTCTCTTTTACTATGAGGAAAATATATTCTAGCAGCTAAATTAAAGTCGAGCTGGGCCCTATACCACAAAACAGTACAAGTCTACAATTCTACAAAAGAGGACAGGACATACGAGTAATAGTCCCCACGACCAATGACAACCAAATATATGTCATTAGATAATTAATACATTTTAATATAGAGCCATAACTACTTTCAAATCGCTCTGACCTGGATGCTAGATAACGGAAACCTTGAATGGCTACTAGTAAAATCCTCGAATATGGACTCATTAGATCATTCATCATCATTTTACTTGATGACTAGGACCTGATAACTGACCTGGACGCTAGATAACGGAACCCTTAAATGGCTATAATTTACGTATTTGTAAGGTTTTCCGTTACAATTGTGACTTGAAGTTTTTGCGCACTTGTAAGACTTACTTTGTGAATACTGTCTATATTGGAATATGACTCCGAAAAAATGGCAGCGACTAATCGCGAACTGTCGCTCGTCTACCCAAGCTATTGACGTCTTCAATATCGGGTTCGGAATAAATGAAGCATGGTTGTACCATTTGTATTCACTATGCGCTCGTCCGCCATATTTCAAACGTGTCTGCCTACACTCAATGCATATTAATGGCTTGATGATAAAAGTGTGAGCTGTTGTTTATACGGAAGGGGAAAGGGTATGAGGAAGATATTTTGTAGACTCTTCACAGTTCCGGGTGTTTAGATAAGTCATTTTTTGTGTTCCTGTGTGGTGACTTATTTTTATTTTTTAGATTTTCGATTTTTTGTGCGACCGCTTAATATGAATTTTTTTTTTCTTCTGCAGAAGATGGCCAATTGTGGCAATCTTGGTAGGTTTTATGTAAAAAAACATAAAAGTTTTGTTATACATAGGAAAAAGTGGCGTTTGGCGCAGTGGCTGAGCGATCGACTGCTGCGCTGCGTGTCGGCGGTTCCATTCCCGCACGGAACAAATATTTTTATTATCTACAGGTAGTTGTTCCGGGTCTGGCTGTTCGTATATGTGAGTTTAAATGTTTGTAAACGCACCCACGATACAGGAGTAATTCCTAGTGTGGGGCAAAGTTTAAAAAAAAAATATGTTATGTTAATACGAGAAGCAGGTGGAAGAAGTAAAGGGCAGAAAATGTAGAAAAACAATGAGCTAATAATAGGAGGATGATGCAGACCATATTTAAGTTAACGTCTACATGCCATTTCGCACGTAGGTACTTACGTATACATTATTTAGTTTAATATGTAGATGTAAACTACATAACAAACGGAATACCGTAGTCCTGTGGTCACATTATTATAATCACAATTAGCATTTCAATGGTATTTAGTTCTTAGAATCATTACGTGGAGAATGATTGATATAGGAAACTGTCTCGATTTATTAAACCATTAGTAGTTTATATACGCTTCCAATTTAATGAAGAATAAACTGTGGATTGCATAGAATAATAAGTGATGGACGCTTTAACTCGTGCCCTGAGATAGTGAGTGGGTGGGTAGGCGAGGAGATGGCGGGACGATTTGGATAGGTTCCGTCAAAACTGGAAGATGGACGCGCGGACTCGCGAAAGATGGAAGGATTGGAGGGAGGCCTTTACCCAGGAGTGGGACATCATAGTCGGCCTATAACGTTCTCACTGCTGGGACACAGGCCTCCCTCTGTGAGAGGGAATGGGTTGTAGTCCACCACGCGGGCCCAGTGCGGATTGGAAGATGTCACATGTCTTCGAATTTCTGTTTGCGACGATGACGGTCTGTTTGCGAGCGGAACTAGCAGCCAACAACGCCCGGAAGAACAAATGTTTTATCAGAAGTTCAGGTTCAGTTCGACAAAGTTCATTTAACTCAGTTCGTAGAAAATTGGAAAAATAAATAGGTAAAACAAAAACAAGGACATCCAAAAATTCTAATGTTAAACACACACATGAGCATAAGAGCTGAAGTTAGTGACATACGGGTTCCGCAAATAGACACAACACACAACAAACGTAAAACACTTCCAACTATGTACCTATGTAGTTACTAGTTCATAGTATTTATTTAACATTTAGCATCTCCTCATTTTCCGGTATTTCCTGGTTATAAACTATATGTGTGCCACATTTCATCCAAATCCGTTCAGTATTTTTTGCGTGAAACAGTTACAAACATCCATCCATCCATCCATCCATCCATCCATCCATCCATCCATCCATTCATCCATTCATCCATACATCCATCCATCCATCCATCTATCCATCCATCCATCCATACAAATTTTCGCATTTATAATATTAGTAGGATAGTAGGATTTACGAAAAGTTTTAACGTACGGTGGTGTAGAATCCTGTACTGAAGCCATAATAACATCTTCACCGATTCCGGAGACAGCGACCCAGACAAATTTTCATTCCTAGCTTGTTACCGGATTTTTGGCTATTTTTCTGACTAAAAGTATCAAATTGCCTGTAGCAAAGATTTTTGGTACCAAATGAGTTATTAGCTGGTTCGCGTATTTCCAGACATTTTTCTGACTCAATGTACCAAATAACTTGTAGCTTCCTGGAAAATATTGCCACAATACATGAAATAATGGCGTAAAAGGAAGGAGGCTTTCACTAGCACAGGAAAAAAAATTGGATGACGATAAACGAAAATATATGCATATATTTAGATACCGTTCTTTTACCATCATCTTTTCAGCTTTTATAAAATTTCGGCAGGGGGCTTCCTCTACTTCCGTGGCTTCCATGAAATGCATAAAAAATAGGCAAAACTGAATTCCTGTGAATACCTTTACTAAAGGCATTTAAAGAAGAATGGCAGGACTAAATGTAGTTTGGGTGTCGCACGTAGACTTCGCGTAAATTCGTATAAATACTCTCAGAAGATAGATCGTAGTCAAATTAAGATAGACGATACGATAGATGATAAGATAGAAGTCAAATTAATATAGATAAGATTAAGATATAAGAACAGGTAATCACAGCATATTTTTTTAATATTGGATTTCGCCAGAAAGCATTATTTAAAGAGCAGGTGGTTTCGTTTATACAGACCCCATGACCCAAACCCGTGTGTACAGACGCCAGCACATCAAGCTACTACAATCTGTCAAATTTCTTTAATAGATTTTCAACTTTATCGTAAAATCTTTAAGGTTCAAGGTTAAATGGGAAAATTTGACAGTTTCGGGTAGCTTGACCTGCTGGCGTCTGTACATACATAAATAATAAAATAAATAAATAAAATAAGTAAGATGGCGGAAATGAATAGTTCTATTAATGGCTACTGAAGGGAAAAGGAAGAAGGGAAATGGTATCCTCCAGAAACCTATTTGTGTAATACACTATCAATCTCAATTTGGATCCTTTCGAAGGATATTCCTAAACCATTGCTCTGTTGTTCGAAAAATTTGTCTCCTCAACAACGTAAATAACGCAATTAATATTCTTGATCTGTCAAAATGAAAGCCTTTTCTACCGTTAGTGTGTTACGAAATTTTCCTGCAGTTTCTGGTAATAACAACATACTGTAATCACGAATAAATTTACTAAGAGCGACGATATCAAAACAGCCAAGTTTATAGAAGCACATACCTACTAAACCATTATCGGAATTGATTACAGATACAAAACGAAGCAGGAAAACCCACCATGTTCAATGTCACCACTCAGACAACAAAACGATTATAAAGAAAAACAATTGAAGAGCGAGCCACATTATCATAGTAATTGATTTTACACTACCTACTTCAAGTTCGTACAACATTCCTACGAAGTAAACAACGTCGTAGGTTCGAACTCAGACAGGCGCTTTACTTTGTTTAAATTATTTCATCACCACTCTCAAAACGGTGAAGGAAAACATGGTGAGGAAATGGAAATGTCCTATAACCAAAAAAGATGTGTCATCTACCAACCCGCACTAGGCCCGCGTGGTGGATTACGGCCCACTACCTCTCACAGAGACGAGGCCTGTGTCCCAGCAGTGGGGTCATTATGCCTGATTATGTATGTATGTTTCGTAAACAACGTTGTTAGGTATTTATTCTAAGGGGTGTTGTAGTAGTCAATTATTAGGAAATTAGGAAATGTCGAGGTACGTTTCGTACGTCTACAGATGGGTGACTGATCTTCACAGTGAGCGCAATTTTCTTCTTTTTGTAGCGACGGTACATCTTTATTATATAGTTTGGACCCAGTAGGGTTAGGCCACGTTTATTGCGGCGTCAGAGGCGTTGTTCAAATCGTCAAAGATGGGATATAGTCTGATTGGGAGCATGCACCCACACTGGGTGTTGGATGAGTCGATAACAGCCCATTTCCCCAGATGAGCGTATTTATTGAGACCCTTAGGCCGCACCCTAACCAAAAGCGATCATCGCGCGAATACGCAATCATCGCGTTCAAATGTCACAGTTTATTTTTATGGCAAAACCAAAAGGAAGGGTAATGATTTTGGCAGTCTATGTATGTACCTAAGTATGTTTGTTTGTAATTACGTGTGTTCCACCGTAGCCCCTAAACTACTAAACCGATTTTGATGATTGAGGTTTCAATAGATTCGTAATAATGGTCCAGGTGATATTACACGTAAATATCTGACCTCGAATAAAATTTTTAGTATTGTTTATACTTATTGGGAAACGATATTGCGTTTTTCAGCTCAAGATAATGTACGTAATTGGTCTAACATAATACTGCTATTTCAGTATTCCACAATATTGTATAATTGGACGGATTGAATCATTTGTATACATCAATTATACCATTTATTTGTGTGACCACTTTTGTTTGAAAAGTGGTCCACGGCCAGTGCCCCCAATGGTACATTTACATCTCATCATTTAACACCACAAAAGAGCCAATTAGATATCTTCGAATGCGCAATCACGCACCCCATTTACTCCACCATTGCACTCCGACGCCCCCAAGTGATAATCGTACACAACACACAAGCATGTTTATATCTCTCATTGACTTTAATTCTGTAACATTTGGACCGAAATCCGGCCATATCTGGACATCAGCCAACCCTAATGACTGACAACCATATTGGCAGTTGGCAACTATTTAGTAACATTACTACAATATGTGTCCGGGTACACAAGAGCTGGATTATTTCACATAAACGCATAATCCACCTATAATGTTCCCACTGCTGGGACACAGGCCTCCTCTCTGTGAGAGGGAATGGGCTGCATCCACCACGCGGGCCCAGTGCGGGTTGGTGGATGTCACATTTCTTCGATTTGTTTTGGTTCTAGAACAAACCGGGTTCCTCATGACGTTTTCCTTCAATGTTTTGAGAGCAGTGGGAACATTATAGGCCGGTTATTCTCCTGAAGGAAACTAAGTATGTATGTAGGTAGCAAAACGTAAGGAGTGAAATAAAACACACATGTACAGAATACCATTTTTAAACATGCCAACAGTATCATCAATCCATTTCAAGTACTTCGTCAGCGAGGTGTAGCGGACGTCCTTTGTGAAACAAATGCCTCGGTTAGCTGGGTCGCCGTAGAATATGGCAGTAATGCACCAGCGATCAACCTGACGCGATGCGAAGATCCCGCCGTAGCTCGGACAGAAGGCTACCTCTGGAAAATAAAACATTGTTTATGTTGATATAATGTATTATTGTGTTTTATTTTTTTTTCTTAAACACCACTACATTCATCATCTGCCTAGCCTTTTCCCAACTATATTGGGGTCGGCTTTCAGTCTAACCGGATGCTTTACATGGAGCGACTGCCTATCTGACCTCCACAACCCAGTTATTGGGTAATACGACACCCCTTGGTAAGACTGGTTGTCAGACTTTCTGGCTTCACAGACTGTCAAAGATCTACGAATGACAGCCGGGGCCAGCGGCTTAACGTGCTTTCCGAGGCACGGAAGTCTCACAGCGCCAACTTCCAAACTCTAGGCTGTTACTGAGAAATTCCTAATGTAAAAACTCAATAACACTTTGCCCGACATGGGAATCGAACCCAGGACCCAGTCGCGCTTGCGACCACGAAACCAACGGGCTGATATTAAGGTATTAACGTTCAATGAAAAGACAACCTTACCATTTCCATATGTAGCACAAAACACATCTTCGTCTTGGTCGTGGCAGTGTTCACCTTTTTCACTGTTGAAGAATACTGGAACCAGAGCTCCGTTTAATCCCCATGCTGTGGTCTGTAAAGATAAAATTAAGGTCAGTATTCAAAATAGCTTCAGAAAGTACGTTAAGCCGTTGGTCCCGGCTGTCATTTGTAGATCTTTGACGTGATTTTCATACAATTCGCCAGTAATTATTAAGTCTCATGAAACTGGGGGCGAGTCTATTGAGATAAACCAGATCCAGACTCCGAGCTGCTACTAAGAATTGTGAAAATTCTCCAAAATTTAGGATGCATTTATATAAACAAATCCCATATGCACAAACACTATTCTGGAGATATTTTCAATCATCATGATCATCCTAGCCTAGCCTTCTCCCAACTACACATCTTGGGATCGCCTGTCAGTCTACCCGGATGCAGCAGAATACCAGTATCTTACATGGAATGTCTGCCTTCCTGACCTCCACCCCATTGCTAATACTAGTTGTCAGACTTTCACGCTTCTGACGACCCGTAACGACTCGCAAAGGTCTACGAATGATAGCCGGGACCGACGGTTTGACGTGCTTCCCGAGGCACGGAGGGGTATCTATATGTTAAGATGGACCACACCCACGAACCAACCGCGGCAAGCGTAGCTTAACTTGATCGATAGACCCGTTCGGTTACTATTATTTAGCCACAAGCCCCTCCGAAGAAACAAAGATTTCATTTAATTACATTTTCACAAACTAATCCCGCTCACAGCTACCGTCACATAAACCAGATAAAAACTACTTTATTATTTTCCCGACGCCACAGAATTTAAGCCATGGCATTTAAACTCGAAAGCTGTGGTCAAAATAATTAATTTTATCGCACGTGGCAAGAATCTCAAATGAATATCAAACACATTCATACCGGTATATCAAAATGGCGGGCAGCCAAGTTTTATTGCATTTTAATGGTTACCGTATGTAGAGTGAAATGTTATGGTTTATGTACTATCCAAAATATATGGCACTAGCTATTTACCGCGACTTCTACGGTCCAGAATGAAAACTAGCCTATTTCCTTTTCCAGACACATCGGTAGACCATGAGTCTACCGATGTGCCAAATTTCATCCAAATCTGTTCAGCCGTTTTAGCGTAAAAGCGTAAAATAAAAAAATAACAAACTTTTTTTTTTATTTATTAAATTCGTTTACATTATATTATGTTTAGAACGGAGCCATCAGGAAAGATTACTATAGAAAATTATCCCGGTTTGCGGGCAAAAAAGTAAATAAGAACCAAATGAATATTTTAGTTCTGTAAAATAATTTGACTACTGTTCACGTTACCAGTTTACCCATAGAAATGTAAAAATCAGGAGAAGTGGCAAGGAGGCGTGTCTGTGTCGTCGCGGCATGCCCGAAATGACCAGCACTAGGCAAATGGCCGTTTCCGCAAACTAGTAGTAGTAGTAACAATAAGAATGCCGTGTTGTTCAGTGGTTTCTTGTAAAAACCGAAGCCAAAACCAAAACTTTGTAAATCATGGAATCACTTACCATATATATGTATGTATAAATATGTTCTTGCTTTTACTACGTTAATTTTGTTTTCAAATATCGCAATGACTATACTGTTTTCGCAGTAAATACATTGCTCCTTAACCACTGCCTAAGTATGTCACTAAGTGACTAGACAAGCAATGTAAAAATCACTGAACGATAATTTATTTATGCGGTGCATCGCATGGTACGGCCGCTGCTGGTTGCGGCCAGCTAGTGATGTGGCTGTGCAGATTCACTAACGTAGGATATCGACAACAATGTCGATTACCCAACGAATATATAGTTAATTTTACTATTTGTCAACCGTTTTAACCCAGTTGGAAGACCTAAAAAGATTTCGTTTAAATCCGGTTGAGAAGATGTAATATAATGTTGAATTTTTTTATTTTCAAAATTCTTTGAATTTTTATTTCTAGGACATGCCGGTTTCCTGACGATGTTTTCCTTCACCGTTTTGAGAGCAGGTGATGAAATAGTTTACACAAAGTAAAACTGGACGGGGTTCGAACGCACGACCAGCTCGGCTCGTAAGTCAGGGCCGTTGCCACTGGGTCACCATTTATTGATGTTATTTTATAATGATAATGTTCACTCACCGCAGCTTCTGCAATGCTGTTCTCCTGATGAATGCAGGCAGACTGTATGTTCTTATTGAACTCCACTGCCTCCTCCAATACAAGAAGAGCCAGGTCGTTTGTCGCTCTCCCATCATCTGAAGCCGTAAAGTTCGGGTGGATGACTATTGAATACACCTGCAATGAAAAAATATATTATGTGACAGGTGTTCTAGGGGCTGGGGCTCATGGCTAAGGAGGGGCTCGTGGTTAAGTAATAACACCCGCACGTGTCGATCCCAAATGGCAGGAAACGACTGCGCAGCAGGCCAAGAAAGAGATGACGGGATGGGCTGGACTCCTTCTTAAAGGATTGGCCGACAGTCGCAGTAGACCAGGAAAAGTGGAAAGAAAGAAGGGAGCCCTTTGTCTTGCAGTTGGACAACATAAGCTTATAGTAATAAAATGTTGATGATTGCGTGCAACACTTGCTGAGGTCGGTCCGTTGATGGCTGACCATCTATTACATACCAGGGTCCCACCGTGTCTCGGAAGCACGTTAAGCCGTTGGTTCCGGCTATCATTCGTAGATCTATGACAGTCGTTACGGGTCGTCAGAAGCCCGAAAGTCTGACAACCTGTCTTACCGCGTGGTATCCAGTAACTGGGTTGTGGGTGTTTTTTTTTATAACCGACGTTAAATTTCTACGCTATAGGGTCTAAAATCATGTGCTGAATTCATGGTTTCAGTTTTCACGTCGATGTCCCTACATAAAAAGTCCTACCCTATGTACTTTCTCGGCGCCTCCAAAAGTCTGAAGGTTCAACTTCCCGAGGAAGACCAACATGTGGTTGGGGTCCAAGGTCTTGTTGCCGACGCGCATACACCTGGCATCTGGAAAGAAATGATACATCATTCAATTACAATGGCACACTAAAGCCTACTCGGCCAAACTTATTAAATACATCAAAGCGAAAAAAGCACCCTAATTGTGTAACACACTATCAATCTCAGTCTGAATCATTTTGAAGAATATTGCTAATCCACTGCTTCAAATGTTCGAAAAATGTGTCTGCTCAACAACGTAAAAGACGCAATGAATGTTGTTGTACTGCCAAAATTAAAACCTGCTACTGATAGTGTGAATAAAATAATATTTATCTTCTGTCCTTTTCTTAATGAAATGGAAAGAAAAAGATGCACTGAACTTAAATTTAGTTTAGTTTGTGAACAAGGGAATCGGCGCCAATTCTCGGCCATTCCAATCTCTCTCATTTAAAACCGAGCCATAAATATTCACAAGAACTAAACATTTTCTTTTTCTCTATACCTTTAATACTGAAGAAAACGGAAATGTCGTTAGAAGGCAAACGCTGCAAGCGGAAGGAGGTCTGTAATCAAATTAGTGCTTCGCCTCCCCTTGTTCCGGGTGCAATAGGGAAAAATATAAAAAGGCAAAGCAGGGCGGAGAGGGTTGAAATTTAGAATTTTGATGACAAAGTCTTTCTTTGAGGAGTATGTTTGATGCATTTATTTGTCACCGATGTTAAAGTATGGTAAAAGTAAACAATTACGTACCTAATAACTTTTATTTTTAATTCTACTGTGCAGCAAATTTGTACGGTTTAAATTTTTTTTTTTTTTTTCGTTCTGCAAGAGTTCGTTAATTTATTTATACAGGATGAAATTGAAAACTTGCGACAAATCGAAATAAGAGGTGCAGAAACTGTTACATAATCATAATAAACTGTCATTTCACGAATCTAAATTCTTGAAAAAAATCGTGTAATTATCGTCCTAGATAGTGAAAATTAAAGTAACAATTTTAGCGCGCGCCCGATAAGTAATCCATTCATCGATGAGCTCAAACCATGAAGCAAGTTGGCCTAATTGTGACCGTTCCTACGAAAAAAAGAGCGCGCGACGACGTTGCCAAATCGTTCGCCTACGCGCACGTATGGCATCACTTTCCTTAATAATATGCTCTAAATTTATTTTATAACACGCTGAATTAGATATATTAATTTGTCGCACCTATTGAATTTCATCCCGTATAACCTAATGAACACAAAGACGAGTGCTAATTAAAATAATCATTTTTGCATCGTTAAAATTCCTAACAACGCGATTTCTAAAAGTACCAACGTAAAAGTCACAAAGTAATTCTATGGTGCAAAATGTGCAAATGCCTTGCCTAATATGTAATATTGCAACATTCATTTACTCTGTTCAAGAGTACACCCTTGGAATAAGCGGGAATAGCTCATTAGGTAGACAATCGTCGTGATTTCGGTTGCCGTCATATTACAAAACCACTTATTTAACAGGCATTCAGCGAAGATATTACACTCCCGCGGGGTAATTGCGTAACACACTATCAGTAGCAAAGGCTTTCATTTTGACAGTTCAACAACATTCATTGCGTTAATTACGTTGTTGAGCAGGCAAATTTTTCGTATGAATGAAGCAACGGATCAGCAATATCCTTCAAAATTATTCAGATTGAGGTTGAGAGTGTGTTACGCAATTAGGGCCGGACTCCTCAATCGTGCCACCCTGCATTTTTTGTATTTCGTAGGAACAACCGCGGCAGTCTGCGGCAGATCACTTTTCACCCTTATGCTCTTAGAAATAAGGTTAAAAAGTGGTTCACCGCCAGTGTCCGCAACGGTATGGTGGTATGTATGGACTTTTTAAATGGAATTTGGAACAATGATGACACCAAAACGATCGCCAGTACCTCTGCTTCAATACTGCACTGTGATTTTAACAGACTTGTCAGTGGCAGCAACCCAACGTCAATAAAGATACATCGTAACGAAAATAAAGTTCACTATGATTTCGACAGTGATACAAAATCATAGGTAAAATAACTTTTTTTTCTTCTTCTTTGGCAAAACTTTGTAAGGACTGTACAAGGATCGTTTGGCGCCTAAATGGCATTGACAGATTGACAAAAACCAGATGGCGGAGTTAGTTCTGATTTTGGCCACCCACCAAAAAATCTTTGTACTGTTTTAGTTAGAAATCTTACTCACCAGTGACAATAACCTTCTCAGTGAGCAGCACGCCATCGCAGAAGTAACTGAACTGGTTCTCTTGGTCGCTGTTGGTGACGAAGATTGCCGCGATCCACGGGAACACTGTGCTCGTGTACTCTTGGCAGGATGCGTTGCCGTGGCAGATGGGGTCAGGCTGTGGAAGAGGAGCGTAAGACTGTTAGAAGGTATGAAGCAGAGTGGGAAAAAGGAAGGTAACTCAACTATGAGTTATGAACTCCCTTTTGTGCAGCCGTTTTGCAAGCTAATGGTTTATCAAATTGATACACAATGCTAAGGGCCGGTTGTTTCAAACGGTTAGTTAACGTAACATACGTACGTCAAATAATAGTGTTATTATTTGACGTACGGCAAGGCCATAATTTTGTAACTATAGGTAATCAGATACAACGCTTATCTCGGTTCACTCGTGCAAAGCGATGCCGAAGTAGATCGGACGGAATTAACATTGGATGGATGAAATGGCGGCAGGTCACGGGAACAATCTGTGACTCCCGCATTCCACTTAAACTTAAGGGGAAGATATATAAAACCATGATTAGACCTGCTGTCTTGTATGGATCAGAATGTTGGGCCACAAAAGGGATGAATGAAAGGCAATTGCATGCAGCTGAGATGAGAATGCTAAGAGGGATGTGTGGTGTTACACGAATGGATAGAATAAGAAATGAGTACATAAGAGGAAGTCTGAAAGTGGCACCGAGGAGAGTTTTGAGTATGAATGTCGATGGGTATAAGAGTAGGGGAAGACCAAAGAAACGATGGATGGAATGTGTGAATGATGATATGGTTAGAAAGGGGGTGACTACCGAGATGACGACTAATAGAGAAGTATGGAAGAAAAAGACATGTTGCGCCGACCCCAAATAAATTGGGATAAGGGCAGGAGAATGATGAATCAGATACAACGCTTTTTTTGGTTTGACGATAGTTAGTGCCATTTTTGACGAATTATCAAGTGGATATGAAAAAACCCGCCGTAAGTTGCCGTGTTATCAGGTTATAACCATTTAATACAACTGTCAAAGAATGACAGTTAAGAATTGCATATCCGGACAATTATTTAAGCTGTTAGTCAATTTGATAAGCAGTTAAATTCCCTGACTATACATGGATAAATAAATCTGTTATAATAATATGCATAAGACTAAGGGCCGATTGTTTCGAACGGTTGGTTACCGTAACATACGTCAAATATTAACGAGTACGTAATCGTAATTATTTGACGTCAGTCATCGCCAAAATTTTGAAATTGTAATTTAAAACAACGCTTTTTTTATAATTGACGATATCAAGCGCCATTTTTGACGTACACGCGTGCGTCAAGTGGACGTGAAACAACCCGCCCTAAGATCCCATTCTATGACATGTAACGCTTTCTTATCTTACGAAAGTAAAGTCGAAGGGCGGTCTGTGAATCTTGCCCTAACAGACCAGACACTGTGCAACCTAACCTCAGCAATTAAAAGAATCATTAGTCAAATACCTCACCCATTAAACCCACAAAAACATTGCCATGTAATAAAAAAAAGATTCACAAAAATAAATACCAATTTTTTGCGGTTCCCTTCCATAATTCAAAACGCGGTGAGCGCTCAAATTAAAAATTAAAATTTCCTCAGAGGCCATTTTGGTTTGATGTTTATAGCAATAAATTATGTGTAATGGTTGATTATAACCATCTAACGGGCGATAAAAAACAGGCAGAGGAATGTCGAACTTTAAACTACGATTTCATTGGTTCAACTATTTTGTTCTATAATAATACTCCTGTCGGTATGTTCTGTAAAAATCTCACAGCAAAAACTTAGGTGAAATCAAACTCAAATTCAAAGCATTTATTTCAATTAAACCATTTACTACATTTACTTTTGAATTGTCAAAAAGTCGGTCAGTTAGTCAGAAAGTTGAAGTTAGTTGCCCATTCCAAAACGTAGATCTCTATGGCGAAGAACGGGCAAGAAACTCCAAGCAAGGAAACTCTTCTAAATAAAGATATTAATAAATCTTGGTACATTATTCTTGTGGCTTCTATTATGTGAGAACAATAGAATTAAATTTAAAAAAAATATATTATAGAAAAACAAATGAAGAAACAATTCAAAATATAAAATTAAAAATTAGCCCTGGCAGTTAAGAGATGACCTGAGGGGCAAGTCTCGTAACTTTAAGAACGTTCACAGTCTGATCTCAGTCTCAATCTGTCAAAAATACGTCTAATTTCCTACATTTTGACAAGTTTTTGACATTTGTTTGTCGCCAAGATGAGACTGCGACTAGATTTTGAACGTTTTAAATTACGAGAATGGGCCTTCAGTCTCAACCGACGGCGCCCGTTCACAACCATGACGCGTGAATCAGTACCATCCAGCTCAACCATTTTGTAGGGAACCGAATGATCCAGCACACGCGCCACCACCAGTGAGACGTTAGAGTGAGCATGACATATTTTCAACTTCCATGCTCTCTCTCTCTCTCTCATTTATATTGTCATGTGTATTGACACTATGGACGGCTCACTTCACCTATTCCATTCTTCTTAGCGTGTCAATAGCAATGCAAATGGACTCTGCCCAGAATTCGGCCACTTGTTTGGCGCCATCATCAGCGTCCATCAGTTCCTGTAACGTGCAGCTGACAGGACACGCAGGGCACGACATAAAGTACAATATATAATATATTACGATATTCCATTGTATTCCCCAAAGGGATAGTCATTGGTTTAGCTAATACCTATAGTATACCCACATATCCGTATCGTTCTATCTAGTCGCCGAAGGAGATAATAACCAGGGTCGTCGGATATAGTTGAAGTTTAGTAAGAAACCGGTAGATTTTTTCGAAAGAAATTTAATTTGATAAATTAACTGTTTGTTTTCTTATTAATTTAATTAAATTTTATCCGAAAACATCCACCAGTTTCTTACAAAACTTCAACTTAATCCGACGGAACTACTGATCGATTCTGTAAAAATCTCACCGTGAAAAGTTAGGTGAAGTGAGCTTAGAGTTAGCTGTCAATAGTGTCAATCCCTAGCATTAGTTGGAATGACAGCTCACTCCACGCTCACCTCACCTAAGTTTTCACGGTGAGATGTTTACAGAATCGCACTGCTGGTTACTTGTCTCCTCTGGTGACCGTACACCTACACTCGCGTTTTGTCAGTTTTGTTACGTCCCACGTAATAGGGGGCGACCCTATTGCCATCAACCGGGCAGCACAGACTCGGAGCTGCTATTGAGAAATGCCTGATGTAAAATCCAATTACACTTTGCCCGACCTGGGAATCGAACCTAGGACCTCATGCTCAGCAGTAGCGATTACGATCACAAGACCAACGAAGCAGCACAAAGCGACAATTCCTCTAAAAGCTGAAATAGTTACGAAAAAAAAAAATGAAACATACAAATCATACCGTCTTTTGACTTCCCCAATTAGTTAATGATATTAATTTTTCGCAAAGCCATGAATTTCACCAAGTTTTTCGTGAAGATTGCACAAAAGATGACAAGTACCTACAAGGATTGGCACTTACAACTTTGCTCAAAGGGTTCCACTTCTTACTGCTAAAGTCTTGTCGTTAAGTTTAAATTCTTTTAAGGAAAGTAACTTAGAAAGAGGTTGGTTGAAAACCTAATTACTGTCAACTGTGCTAAAGACCTAAGAGGGGCTCGTGGTTACATATTTACAGCTGCACTGGTCGATCGTAGGTTAAGCAACGGTTGTCGCGGTCGGTTCTTGGATGGGTGACCATCCATTACGTACCGAGACCCCTCCGTGGCTCGGAGGTTAAGCCGTTGGTCTTAGCTGTCATTCGTATATCTCGTACCTTAATACCTTTTCCCAACTATATTGTTGTCAGTATTGTACATGGAGCTACTGCCTATCTGACCTCCACAACCCAGTTACTGGGCAACAGGAAACCCCACCGTAAGACATCAGACTTTCGGGCTTCTGATACCCGTAACGTTTGCCAGATATCTGCAAATGACGGCCAGGAACAACGGCTTAATGTGCTTTCCGAGGCCCGGAATACCTGCCTACTTAATATGCCTGCATACTTATCATGTGTGGAGCAGTGGTAGCCCAGTGGTAATGGCTGTGACTTACAAGTTGTAGGTCGTAGGTTCGAACCCAGACAAACTCTTTATCTTGTGTAAATTATTTCATCACCACTGCTCTCAAAACGGTGAAGAAAAACATCGTGAGGAAACCGGCATGTCATGGCCCGCACTTTGCCCGCGTGGTAGATTACAGGCCACTCCCTCTCACAGAGAGGAGGCCTGTGTCCCAGCAGTGGGAACATTATAGGCTGATTACTGCTGTACTTATCCTCTTTGTCAACAATACATAAAGTCAACTGAACACAACCAAATTAACCGTCTCACCATTCTCATCAAGCCTTTGCATCTTCCCAAAAGTCAGACTTTATAAATAACTCAACACCTACTCAAAATGAAATATTCCATCATTTTAGGCGAAAGCGAGGGTAGCCCGCAAAATTATAATTTTCTTCCGTTTTTTTTTTTTTGTAATTTTCAGGTCAGTGTCAGCGGGGTCGGGGGGTATCAGTAGCATCCGCTTTCTTTATGACAGTTCAACAATATTTATTGCGTTATTTACGTTGTTGAGTAGACACATTTTTCGAACATATGAAGCAATGGATTAGCAATATCCTTAAAAATTAATCAGATTGTGATTGATCGTGTGTTACACAATTGGAGTACAGGTTGTATATTGATTAATATATTAGATTTTGATTTTTTGGTGCCCTTTGATTATTTCCCCTCCTTTTTATATAAGTACTTTGTAGCGTTGTGAGGGGTCTCAACGAGAAATAGTCGACTGGTGTTAAATATTTTACAATTTGTAAGTTTCAAGTCACATCACTATCAACATGTGCATATTATTATTTTAAAACTGTTAGCCTTTTAAATTATGTAAATATTTTTCAATCGACAGACCATTTTTATTCGAGGAATAAAATTGACGTCTGACAGTTTTTGTAAATCTTCCGATAAATTGTAAATAAAAATTTATAACTGAACATGATTCGCAACCGTAACATAAAAAAACCGTAAGAGAATCTGAATTTCCCGAGCTTCCTTATGGCTTGGCCCCTTAAAATGATATATTCCATAATTTTAACAGGACTCCTTAAATCTCCCTAAAATTTTATTAATTGTCACACATTTACACCCAGAAGGAGGTCATATGTCACAGTCACAGACTTCGCGACGACGATGTGTTTGAAGAGTAAACATCTAGTTAATGATGGTGATTTAATTCTGACGCTGAAATTTGAAATCGGGGAGATATTGTGTCAAGGTTACCCCTGAGGGTGTATGTAGGTTGGTGGGTAGTCGGTACTCATACAGTGAGCAAAGATGATT
The DNA here is from genome assembly GCA_911387795.2 of Apamea monoglypha. Classification (NCBI taxonomy): domain Eukaryota; kingdom Metazoa; phylum Arthropoda; class Insecta; order Lepidoptera; family Noctuidae; genus Apamea; species Apamea monoglypha. Next base: position 14,476,468 of record OU426938.1, read on the forward strand.
AATATGCAGATGAATAGGAGAAGGAAATTCATATAGGTAAACATATATACATACATATATTCAAATTTTATTGGTTTCAAATAAACGTTATTTCTCCTACCTTACGTTTGCCGATTCGCTGTCTCCACTCAAGAACATGTCTACCCCAACGGTCATCGGTTCTACGGCTAATACGACCGGCCCATATTATATTGCTATATTTCCTTCTATGACTACCTATATTTCCTTCTTACAACTTAATAAGAAACCTCTCCACCCTAACCTTAATCAGAAAATGCGACAGGAAATATCACCCATTGTTATCTTTCGATTCTTTATCTAAACATTCTCTCACGAACTTTCCCTCTCCTGATGAACAAAGAAACACATCTAAGAGCCTCTTCATTCACTCGCTCACTCACTCGTTCACTCTCTCGTTAATCGGGATCTAATTGCGGTAGATCAACCATGGAAGGAAAAACTTGCTATTTTTTCAAACATAATTACATGGAAGGTACAACCTTGAAGGACACAGAATTACTTGTTATCAGGGAAGTTGGATGCGGTATTTTAATTACTGTTTTTTTGGAAAAAAATGTATGGAGTGAACAAAACCATGTGTTTATTTATGTTTTTAAGGAATGAATTTTATTATTACATGTTTTGTTTAAAATGTTTGTATTTGTATATTTATTGGGCTCGGGTATCGGGCTGTAAGTACCAACGAAGTTATAGGTTAGCTTCATAGTTTGGATAAAGTTTCAGTTGGTAGCTCTTTCTTCAATATCTGAACTTTTTGACCTTATCTGCTGTTTTCAATTTACTACGAGAAATCATCATTTACGTGTTTACAATCAAACCTATGGGTTGATTGCGTAATATACTTACAAGCAGACGATATTTCAAATATTATGAAGAAATGGATTAACAATTTCCTTCTAAATTGATATATAAAGTTTGTCAAGCAATTGGGGAGCTGGTCTACTTCAAGTACCTTATGATTTTTCTATCCACATTAGTACAATCCATTCAAATATCCTAGGAAGAAATATCTTGAATATACCACATCAAAAGCTTCTCGCTCTGCGTACCCCAAGAACGCGCGTAGTCCTTTGTGCGGGTGATTGATGACGCACATCGCGTGATACCGACTATCAGACTATCAGCTCCTCGTATTGTCGAACAAGCTATGTGGTATACAGGCAAAAATATTCATCTTTATTACACTGCCAGTATTCAATTTGAATGAGTGCGTTATTCGTGTTAACTTCTCTTATAGCTCTGTGTGACCTAAACCCGCACTTAAGTCACGCTTTTGACTTAAGTAGTCATTTTGTTATTTAATTGATCTCACACTGTTGGTTTCATTTTGCTTAGTTTGATCTCACGCTGATGGCAATGTACTTATATTTTAAGTTTTTTTTTTTAATTGTTTTTAGTTTAGTTTACTTTTTGTTTTCCTGTCTTGCAATAATCATTATGTACCCACCACACTTTCAAAATGTCGCAACTCTGACTCCCGAGATACAGGCAAATGCCTAGTTTGGGGGTCACCATCTACAAATTCTTGTACAAATTGTGATAAATATAAATAAAATAAAAAGAATTTATACACAAAAAAGTGTGACTTAAGTGTGCTTAGGTTACACGAGCCATAAATAGTAAACGATACGTGTGGATTAAGTAGTCTATTAATGCACGGCGTTTAACACCCTCGTCTTAAGTCACATGTACCGTAATGTACTATTTCTTTACATGTCGATGGCAAAAATAATACGAAAAAATAACGAGTTAACTGATGTTGAGAAGCTCCGCTAGGAGGGCGGTGTAACACGTCTGGACAGAATACGCAATGAGCACGTGAGAGGATCTTTCCGTGTGGCTCCATTTAACGGTCAAACTAAAAGAAAGTAGGCTTAGGTGGTACGGCCACGTAATGAAAAGAGATGATGGTTTCTCAGTAAAAACAGTCTTGAATATTTCTACGAAACCTGCCCGTGAAAAGGAAGACTCACGCTATTGGGTGGTCCAGTATCAAGAGGGAGATGAAAGCGCAGAACCTAACTTCTATGACAACCCAGGACAAGTTGTCCTGGCGCCGCTGTACAAGGAAACCCAACCCCAGATAAAACTGGGATTAAGGGACGGAAAAAGAACCAGTTAACTGATCTTTTTGCACACATGTGTTTCTATTATAAACCTGTTTTTCTTTCTTATAAATTTTTAAGCTTCATATTTCTAACTGACCGACTTCCTTGACAATTCAAAAGTGCCTGTAAATTAATGAATTGTAATAAATGCTTTGAGTTCCAGCTTGAGCTTGATACTGGTATATTTAAGGTAAAACATGTAGGTTTTCCTTGTTCTCAACTGAAATGGTAAATGAGAAAAACGAATGGGAAATCGCAATAAGGGTAACCTAGCACTTTAGTGATATCAAAGAATTAACTGAATAAATAGCACACAATATAGTTCCAGAGTATGAATTGGACCTGCGCCATAATTGCGTAACACACTTTCAATCACAATCCGAGAAATTTGAAGGATATTGCTAATACATTGCTTCATAGGTTTGAAAAATTCGTCTGATCATCAACGTAAAGACCGCAATGAACGAGGGTGAACTGTCAAAATGCGATTTGACATTTTGCGTGTGTTTCGTAATTACCCTGCCACGCCGATTGATGCCAATAGGCTCGCCCGCTATAAATAATGTGTACGTTCTATAGGTGTTCTGTAGGGTGGTTCTGTGTGTGTGTGTGTGTTCGTTCGTTCGTGTGTGTACCTCTGCCTAACCCTTCGGGGAATACAGACGTGATATTATGTTATGTTACAACATAGTTATTATATCTGCTTGTACACCAGATACCTTGTTCGACTGTACTTCGCGGAACTATGTTCAACAAGGATTACTCAATGGAGAAAAGGTCTTGAACGTGAAGTTTAATCAATCAATCAGAATCTGAATCATTTTGAGGTATACTAATTTTAAGAAAAAATTGTCTGCTCAACAACATAATTATAACGCAATGAATGTTGTTGAGCTGTCAAAATGAGAGCCGTCCTACTGTTAGTGCGTTACGCAATTACCCCGCAGTTCTAACTATCAGAGGAACTGTGCACAAGACTAGGTGATGAAATGATTTACACTAAGTAAAGCGTCGTAGGTTCGAACCCAGCCAGGCGTTTTACTTTGTGTAAATTATTTCATCACCACTGCTCTCAAAACGGTGAAGGAAAACATCGTGAGGAAACCGACATGTCTTAGAACCAAAAATTCGAAGACATGTGACATCTACCAACCCGCTCTGGGCCCGCGTGATGGATTATGGCCCGCTCCCTCTCACAGAGTGGAGGCCTGTGTCCCAACAGTGGGAACATTGTAGGCTGAATATACATATAAGTAAAGCGCCTGACTGGGTTCGAACCTACGACCTATAACTCGTAAATTATGGCTGTTATAACTGGGCCACCACTGCTCTTACAACCATAAGTTGTATGTTAGTTTTGAGGGCAGTGGTGATCAAATTATTTACATTTTTCATTGCATAGTAATATTGAATAACTCTTTCGCCATACACGGAAAGAAAAATTATAATTACTTTAAAAGCAATTATTCTCGTAATAATTACTATCTTTTATTACTGAAAATTGTACGGTTTTTATTATTTTAATACCCAGTAATTAATTTTTTTATTACATTTATAATTTAACCAGTCCGTCTGTCGTTATTTGATTATATTTTGTTCTTACAGCTATAGTTACACAAAGAGCTGTAAATAAGTTTATAAGTATGTTATCGTTTGTCCCAAATTTTAATTTTTAGTCACCTTTTCTAAACAATCGTCTTAATATTGTTAATAATTAAGGGAAAGAGCGCGATAGGCCCAAAGGTATTATCAATTATGTACTTACTGGGGATGCCTCATTTATAATCC